>OY754307.1:45287685-47687685 GCA_963573325.1 Astragalus glycyphyllos | reverse complement strand
GTGCAACGTTGCAGATGGGTAGTTCGCCAAGATTCCCAATGTACGACAATGATTTTGGATGGGGGAGGCCCTTGGCGGTTAGGAGTGGTGGAGCTAACAAGTTCGACGGCAAAATGTCGGCGTTCCCGGGAAGGAAAGGCGGTGGCGCCGTTGATTTGGAGGTTGTTTTGGCCCCCGAAACTATGGCGTTGCTCGAGTCTGATGATGAGTTCATGCTCTACGCGTCTGGTCAGGAGTGACACGTGTCAGAATTGTGTTCAAAGGGGAGTAATCGTTGCATGTTGTTTCTGTTTCCGTTAGGTAGTGCACCGGTTGTGTGAAACAGTAACGCCGTAACGTTACCATTCGAGCCTCATCATCATGACGTTGTTGCTTATTTAATAGGGTTTCTTTATTTTTCACAAATTTTTAGGGGTTCCTTGAAGGCTTTAGGCCAGAAATCTTTCCAGGTTTCAGTTTTCATTTACTACCATTTATTAGCTATGGCCAAAAAAATTGAAATTTTTTAAGGAAATGATAAATAATTTATTAAATTTTTAATATACTCATCTATCTTAAAATATGTGATTTTTTATTTATTTATTTATTACAGTTATTTTTATTTGTTAAAATTAGAGACTTTTAAGATTTTCCACACATAGAAAATTTAATAAATAGTGAAATGAGTGTGATAATTTTACTTAATTATTTTTATTTATAGTATTGAATATTTTTTAAAATTAGCAACTAACTATTGAATATCAAAAATTGTTCTAAATAATCATAAAATACTTTCATTGAAGGGAGCACAAGGGGTGCCCAGCCCTTAAAATGGGAATAAAGGAAAGGGGGAGAGCCTCCTCAAAACCTCCCTAAGCCAAAACCCAATGAGAAAAAGAGTACATCGTACAACCTGCACTACAGTGAGGATAAGCAACCTAACTCACTGTTTCTCCCCCTAAAGACTACAAATTGTTTAAGCATTGTAGTGGATTAGACCACCATATTGAAATGGAAAAGGAGGAATTACAATTCAATCTATAAATACACCAACACCAAGATAGACTTTTAATACGATTCACCACCATCTCGATATTAGGCTCCTCATTATTGAAAATAGCTCCATTCCTCGCCAGCCATATGCTCCAACAAGTAGTTAACCAAACCACGTGCTTCGTGCGTTTTGCTTTCTTCCCCTTACACAAGCAGCAACAATGGTGGACAAGACCAACAACATCCAAAGACAAATCAAGAGCAACACCAATCCAAGATGTAACACACTTCCAACCAAATTCGCGAACCCGCAATGGAGGAACAAATGATTCACGGACTCACGCTGAACGTGACAGAATGAGCAACGAGCATCGTCTTCCAAGTGGAGAACATTCCTGCGCAATAGTTGCTCGCGCACCGGCAACGCATCCAACAGCAACCGCCAGCCAAAAACCAACACTTTCGAAGGCACTATTGATTTCCATAAACCTGCAAAAAAATCTGCTGCACCGAGACATTAGAGGATAAATCACCACCGAATAATTCTTCGATTTATCGAGCGGCCAATTCCAAGTATCCATCTTCATTCTCGTTGGAGCCACGGGCTGGAGAATATCTCGCAGAATGTCTGCCTCAGCTGTTCGGACAACATCATTACCGAGATGCCAAGGTTCCAACCAATGCCAAGAATCATTATGCCAGACACCGGATTCAGCCACCGTTAAATTCTGCTGTCCAACACCATTATACAGGAGAGGAAAGACCTTAAACAAAGGGTCAATCCCAAGCCATTGGTCTTTCCAGAAATTAATTGAAGCACCATCACCCAAACCTCTTCTAACGCACCAAGCAAACCTTCTTTGTTCCTCTACATTAACATCCAAGTTCACCAAGTCCCTCCACCAAATGGATCCCGAGTCCCTACGACGATTACCATCCACCAAATCCTGAACTAATGAAGAGGCCAAATCTCCGTACCTACAAGATAACATACGACTCCAACGCACACAGGGATCCGATAAAGCTCTCCATTTCCACGTAGACAACAAAGCTATATTAAATAATTCCAGGTTTTTGATCCCGAGACCTCCCTCTTCCTTTGGTTTACAAATACTATCCCAAGCCACCCAACACATTCCCCTCTCCCCTCATTGATACCCCAAAGAAAATCCCTTTGGATTTTAACCATCTTCTTGATTACTACCTTCGGAGCTTTATAGAAAGAAAACATATATAGTGGCATGCTATTAAGAACGAAGTTTATAAGAGTTACCCGGCCTCCCATGGATAGAAAACGACCCTTCCACAAAGACAACCGCTTTCTAACTGCTCCTAAAACATAGCTCCAAGTTGCTTCCCTCCTCGGATTAGCGCCAATTGGGATTCCTAGAAACTTGAAGGGGATAGATTCCGTTCTACAAAATAGGAAAGTGCTAGCTCTCTCCAAAAACCCATCCGAAGTGTGGATACCTATAAGCTTGCTCTTGTGAAAATTTACCTTCAAACTGGAAACAAGCTCAAAGGATCTCAAAATAGACTTGATACTCCAAAGATTTGCCCAAGAAGCTTTGCCCACAAACATTGTGTTATCCGCAAATTGAAGAATAGAAAAGTTCAAATCCTCATTGAAAGAAAAACCTTGATAATTACCAATATCCACCGCCTTCATCATCAACACCGACAAGGCCTCAGCCACTATAAGAAAGAGGAAAGGCGACAAAGGGTCCCCTTGTCGCAGACCACGCTGAATTTTGAAATCTTGAGTTGGGCTACCATTCACTAGAACCGACATGGAGCTAGTACACACACATGACTTAATCCAAGCAATCCAACGTTGGTGGAAACCCATTCTAGTCAACATGTAAAACAAGAAATTCCAAGAGATGGAATCATAAGCTTTTTCAAAGTCCACCTTGAACAACATACATTCTTCCTTGCTTCTTTTGGCATAATCAACCAACTCGTTCGCCACCACTACACCGTCAAGAATTTGCCGCCCCCCTATAAATGTTGATTGATGATGAGAAATAATATTTGGCATAACTTTCTTGAGCCGAGAAGCTAAGACCTTGGCCAATATTTTGTATATGCACCCAATCAAGCATATAGGCCTAAACTCCCCCAAACCTTGCGGATTATCGTTCTTAGGAACCAAGGCGATGAATGAAGCCGAGATAGCTTTGGGGAGGAAAGCATTCGCGAAAAACTCATTGAAAAAACCTATACTTCCTCTTTCATGAAACTCCAACCAGACTTAATGAAGTTGAGATTGAACCCATCCGGACCCGGACTTTTATCCTCATCACACTCCCAGACACCCATCCTTATTTCTTCCTCAGTAAAAGGTTGAATCAAAGAATCCGCTTGAGATAAAGTCAAACGCTTGAATTGAAGACCGCCCAAATTTTTTCTCAAAATGTTGTTTTACAAAAGTTTTCACCGCATCCACCTCCTCCACTTGCTCCCCGTTATCTCTAAGAATAACCACACTACACCGTCTTCTTCTATACCTCATTAAAGAGTGGAAGTATTTTGAATTCATATCCCCCTCCTTTATCCACCTTGCTCTAGACTTTTGAGCCAAGAAAGACTCCTTCGCACGAATTTCCTTCCAAAGCGAGGCAGAAACTTCTCTTCTGTTCGCCACGACGTCACTATCCCACCCTTCGCACAACATATCGTCCAACGAATTCAGATCCCGAACAAGAGTATCAATGTTCAAGTCGACTTTATCAAAAACCTCTTTATTCCAACTCCGAATGCTTCCTTTGAGAGACTTCAACTTTTCTTTTAAAACAAAAGCCTTACATGGGGTGATGTAAGGAAAATTGAAATAAAATATAATGTTACCTTCAAAAATAAAGCGACACTTATTATAGTATATTTTATCTTTTCTAATGGGGTGTAAAACGTCACCTATTTTGAGTCAAATAAAATTATTTGTCTTTTTCCTATCATACCCTTACATATTTATTATTTCATTCCACTTATTTCTCTCTCTGCAAAAAATTGTTAAAAGTCTTACTTTTTTATATACAAATTGTTATGAGTCTTACTAATAAAACAATAGTTAATACTAAATTAAACTTTAAAAACATAAGTAAAATGAAATAAAATTATTTTTCAAAGCAAACATGTATTGTCAAACAAAAGAAATATTAAATTGTGATAGTTGCCCTAAAAGCATTTAGAGATAAGCAAATATATATGATTTATTAAAAAAATATTATTCTTAATACATATGTGTCCTTAAAGCATATAGGAAAATAATTCCTCTCTCATTTTCTTTTAACATGTCTTTTAAGGTTGTTTATAATAACAAAGAAAATCATTAAATTTTACTACTTTTGATAATATTGTTAAGATTTTTTTCCTGTTAATAGTCTGTACTTTTTAATATTCCATTGCACATATTTCTTTATTTACAACGATATAGTTGATAATGTATAACATAATTAACATAACCTTAAACTTTAAAAACAATTAGTAAATAGTAGCAAAGGTTTCCCAAAAGATGGATAACTAGAAAGTATTGGAGGTAATGGGAAAAAAAACATAATTACGTCATTTTACTTCCATTCTCAAACACTCCTTAATTTCCAAAACTACCCTAACGTGAAAGTTGGAACACGCTCCCAAGCCCATCACACGGTGCGTTTTGTACTGGTAAGGTACTTTGATACCAAGTATACAAAAATAATATACGGCACCAAAGTACCGAACCGGTTAGGCACTAAGGCACCGAGTGTGTTATGTGGAGTTTGTAACTCGAAAGGCATCTTACGCTCAATATATTTTAACCTAATCATGTGTTGATCCCATCCCAACAGTTACACAAGTATCCTCTACTGTCGTGCAATTGTCTATTTAACTACGAGTATGTAGACTCAACCTGTTGGTGGTAATGTTTCCGAGGTGCATATGATAGTCTATCCAACCACCAACAAATCACTATTTATGAGGGGCCGTCAAATGGTGTTGACACATTCTCGAAATTTTGCAACTCCCACTCATAATCATCGGTAGTGGCCGCATGGACGGCTACCTGAAATGCATCTATTATCTCCTCAACTCTGTACATCGGATGCATGTTCATCTTGCATTTGGCTCTCTCATTTTTTATGTAAAATTGGCACAACAAGTTGAAAAACATAGGAAATACTGTAGCCACAACATTCATCATAGTAAGGTCAGTCAATCAGTATAACTTGCGAAAAAGCATCTCGTCTTCTAAATTCCAGAATCCACACAAAGTCGTCCAGTAATTTCTCCTCCTCGACATAAGCAAATGCAACAGAGAAAGTATTCTCAGTTGAGGTTACACCGACGATCTCAACGAATGAAAACCTATACTAGTTGGTCTTTTGAGGGAAATCAATCAGCAATACAACGTTGAATGTATTTAAAAGCTCAATGGATTCCGGATGTGCTGAGAAGATGTCCTTGACAATAGCAGTACCATGTACACCTCTATGTCAGTGCACATAGTGATCACGTTGCAAAAGATTCATCAAATGTTGGACATCCGTCCTACCCTGACGTAGACTAGACCGTAGCCTTGAACGTGTATTGTATATTTGGTTGAGAGTAGTGTGGCTATCGGGTACCATAGTTTTTATTTTATCTAGGACGCGATTAGACTTGATCAGATTATTGGTCATTTTAGCCATTATTTCATTCTCTTCTACTGTTAATCTAGAAGTTTACGGATGACCTTCAGAGTATGTACGTAATTAATGCGTGGTTATGAGTTCTACACATAACTCTCAATATCCATCCTCCAATTTCTTAATAAACTTTCCTTTTAATGATCTAAACTTGCAGCAACATTTTCTACTTCCAGAAGGAATCAATTTACCGTACTTGTAGAATTCACCTTTTTCACACGTTAACATGCAATATTCTTTCCTGTCTTCTGTCTGTTGCCGAATATAGATATGGAAATCACCACCCCAAGGAAATTTCCGACAAAACGTACTTGTGCCAAAAGCTCGTCATAAGTAGCAAATAACTGGAAAAAAAGCAGTAAGTTAGTTACTAATAATTAAATAAACCCAAAACAAATACATACATATATATATAAGCTATACTTGTTGAGTTGTGAACGAACTAGTATGGTCCAAAACCAATGTGTTATCTGGGATACCATTTGTTCGTGAGTTGAGACCATTGCCAGAGCGTGGAAACCAAAACCGTTGCGTTTCAACTGTCAATGGCAACGGTTTTGTGTTAGCGTTGCCTTAGGGCACAAAAAACCGTCGCCTTTGGTTTAGGCAACGCCCACAACAACAACGGTTTCAAAACGGTTGCCATAGGTTATGGCAACGGTTTTTTTGGCTTTAGGGGACGGTTTTCGACCGTTGCCATAGGGTCTAAATGTTGTAGATCAGTTAAATACAGAAAATAGCTGTTAAAAACATGTTTATGCACAATCTGCAATAGATACGGTATCTTAATTCCAAACGGGTTCGATATTTTCATACCAGACTTGTATTATGGGATTTTAATACAGGTTCTGTATCATAGTACCAAATCGGGTTGGTACTTAACAACCATGGCTAATAATTTAGAAGACACCCCCCTAGACCCTAATTTAAAACATACATTATCATAGTTCTGAACTGGTTCGATACTAAAGTACGGAACCAAGCTAAAGCGCTAACGCAACGAACTCAATTTTCAATGTGAAAAATGGAGGATAGTGGATAGAGATGATACCTTAATAGGGTTGTGAATATGGTGTAGATGAGTAGAAGTAGAATGAGGTCGATGAGGAGAAGAGGGTTTGGAGAAGTTTGAGAGGGGAGGTGGGAGGTATGGAGTTTAGGGTGGGGAATGTGTAGGAGAATAGGGGAAGAAGAAAGAAGAAGGAGTGAGGGATTTTTTAGATGAATATATGCAAGCGGACAAGGCCAGGTAAGCCTGCCCAACAATGGCCTGCAATGTTAATGTCTCGGGCTCGACTAGACCACATCTTAAATCTATCAAAACTCATTTATGAGTTATAATCTAACGCTAGATAGTGTTATCTCTCAAGCTTTGTTTGGTAAAAAGTAGCAAATATCGAATAAACTAGTGAATAATATAAATGAGCATTTTTAATTGATGCTTAAAAATGGGAGCTATTGTCCATTTAATGTGGGACAAAATCAGGAATTAATTAAAATAGTAGGAGGAAAATAAAATACTATAAATTATAAGCTCAAATGTTACTTTAAGTAACGTCAGAAAAAATGATATATGCTATAATGGTTATCAAATACTTCTTCTATCTCACTTTTTACGAATTTATTCGTTATAAGCTATCTACTAAACGCTACTTGAGTACTTGTTATGCCTCATCGGACATAGGTCCAATATATCACCAAGCCATTAAATGAGTGAACAAGAATAACCAAGATTTTCAAAATAATTGGGAGTGGCCATGGGGCATTTTTGCTTTTGATTTTATTTTTTAAAATGGCAAGTATTATATTATACACTATTGAGTATTTTGGAGTAAAAAGACATGTATACTTTTGTAAAAAAAAATAAAAAACATGTGTTCCTCAATAAACAACAACCAAATAAACCGAAAACACACCAACTGGAATCAAGAGGGTGGGGCAATTTTGTTTATATCACATTTGCCGTTAATCACAACTCATTTTGTCAAAAAAACAAAACATTTTGAGGGGACGAAGTGAAGTGTTATGTAAAATATATGGTGAACACCCCATACTCATCGAGAGTTTGGTGGGTATGATACACCTTTTAGGCAAAACTAGACATAATAAGTTCAATATTTATTTTTATTTTAAAATATTTAAATAGAAAAAAAAGGTGTCATTGAGTATTTTACTTAGTTTTGCCTAGAAGGTATCATACCCACCCAACTCTCAATGGGTATGGTAGAATTTACCAAAATGTATTTCACATTTTAACATAAGCTTTTATATATTGTGGTGGTTTGATCATATAGTGAATGCATGGATTATAGTTCGATCTTACTTAGTTTAATTTCTTGAATAATAAATAACTGAAATAAAAAAATAAAAAAAATACGGATACACTAATGCAGAGTATAGATACGGGTAATTGCCGTCACAAGATGAATTCAGCAAATTAACTTGAAATGCATATTTTTTTTTCCTCTCAAAAATACTTTCATATTTTTTTTGACAATAAGTATTTAGTGCATTTCATTCACAATAAAATCAACAATACATGAGGGAACCTCAGAGTATTCTTAAGGACTAGCTTACAACAAGGCCACCCACCCCTACAAGGGAATGAACAACCTTTATTTCTCCTAACAAACTCAACATAAAAGTTACAATTGAAAAAAGAAAATATCTTACAAGCATTGAGAATTGCATTCCAACACACCACAACTTTGTACAAAAAATAAATAAGTGTGTGAGGGACTCAAAAAATCCACCACACCACGGGTATGAGGAGTGTTCTACATCAACACGCCAATGAGCCAAATTGGACCGAGTAGGAAGAACATCACGGCAAAGTCCCCAAAGAAAATGTTTCACCTTAGAGGGAAATCTTCAACTTCCAAAGAGCACGCCAATTACTTTCAACCTGAAGATGATTAGTTTCTAGTACATGTTCCATTAGGAGCTTGTAAGCACTACGAACTGAATAAATACCAAAGGACTCTGGCCACTAGAGTCGTTGGTCTGTGTCAACCATACTGAAAAAGAAGGGTCTTCAAAACTCGACCTGCAATAGAGGGAACAAACAAGTGATTGATAAAATTAAAATCTCAAGTCTTTGATCCAGCCTCCAACAAGTCTGGAACATGAAGGAACTAATTGAAGTGAGGTGAGTTGGCCTCAGTGATAATATTTTGATCCATCGTCCATCTCTCACCAAAGACATTGATATGGGACCCATCACCAATCATCCATTGACACCCCTCTCCTAGCACCAATCGGGCTTCATGTGTGATCCTCCAGACAAAGCTAGAGTTGCTTCCCTTGGAAGCATACATAAAATCACACCGAGGATAGTATTTTGCCTTGTAAAGCCTAGCCACAAGAAAATTAGAATTGTGCATCAACCTCTATCCTTGTTTCCCCAACAGAGCCACATTGAATACATAAAGATTGCGAAAATCCATACCACCATTATCTTTATCAATGCAAAGCTTATCCCAAGATAGCCACCAAATGCCTTTCCCCGTACCACCACTTGCACCCCACCAGAAGCCATTAATCAAGCTTTAAATCTCATCTTCAAGGGATGAAGGTAAGAAAAAGGCTCATGAAATAAGTCGATATAGATTGAATGACTGACTTGATCATAACTTCCTTTCCCGCCTTAGACAAGGACCGACCACCCCGGGAATTAATTTTCTTCTGAATCCCGTCCTTAATAAATTTGAAGAGCAATTTTTTGCCACACCCAATCATAGAAGGGAGCCCCAAATAGAGATCGGTACCTCAACACATCTGCACGCCCAAACCATTCGCTATACTATCCTTGTCTACTTGCACCACATTCTTACTAAAGAAAATCTCTAACTTCTCAAAATTAATTTGTTGGCCCAAAGTCTGCTCATAAACATCCAAAATTCCCTTCATATTCTCGTTTTCTCTCAAAGAGACCCTGAAAAAGAGAAAGTAGTCATCTGCTAACAACAGATAAGAAATAGTAGGGGCGCCTCTACAAATATTGATCCCACAGATAACCCTTCAGCACAAAGAATAAATAAATTAGGAGATAAGGGATTCCCTTGACGGAGTCCCCTACCTGGAACAATAGGCCCCACTGACTCCTGATCAAAATAACAGAAATAGCAAACAGACTCAATGCACATCTTAATCCGTTCCACCCAAATATCATGAAAACCAAGCTTCTTTAAAACCAACAGCAAATAATTCCAATCGACTCTATCATATGCTTTGCTCATGTCAATTTTTAGACCAATCTCACCCTACTTTTCCTTGGGCATATTTTTAAGATAATGAATGACTTTCATTTTAATTAGTGTCTGGATTCATATGGTTACGTGCTGCATCACGTACAGTCATAAAATTCAAAATAGGGATGAAGAATGAAATTCGCTTCCTGATACATACTCTATCCGCCATATGTGTATGTGTGGTCCCCGTTGACTATTTTTTTGTGCTTTACCAGGATGCCAAATTGCCAATGAATAGTTGCACATACTCACTCAATAGTCAATACTTCTGCAGAAGCCATTATCCGTGCTACTTGTTCGTACAATGTATCACGTGTGAGTTACCATGTATATCAATTTGATTGCAATTAGCCATGACCACGATATTTGTATAATTGTATTACAGCCAATGCAGCTTTCTTTAAATTTTGCACAAGTTATCCAACACGAAAACGTATGTACAAGGATTTCCGGCAATATTATGCACAAGTTATCTCACGTGCAACATATGCACCGCCCTAATGCAATTTTTTTTGTCGAGACTAAGGTATCCACTCCCTAATGCAGTGACTAATCCCCTCGTTGGATTAGAGACACCTCGAAGGGTGTGACAGCTGGCCCAGAGATTTAAAGATGCTCCGTGCACCTCGCTTATTTTAGTCTCATAATAAAATGTGTTATGTTTTATTTCCTATTGGATCTTTCTTGAGATCGGTCACCAGAGAAAACTTTTTACGCTTAATAATGGTGAGACTTAAGTGTACTTAGCTATAATCTTTTTTTTTTTTTTTGACAAAGAGAGCTATAATCTTACATATGTACTTAGTTATTATTATAAGAATGAAATAGTTCAGCTAGCGAGTTGCATTTAGGTTCACATCTCTATCAAGATAGCTTCCGCAGTCCATAATTGCAGGCTCCAAATCTGCTATTGTTGTTCTCTGGTTGATGCAGCTGACTATGATTGCAGCATCAGTTGCAATGGTAGCATTTGAAATTTCTAGCTCTGAGTTACACGGCCTTGTCTTTACGTCAATTGACTTTAGTGCCACTTGTTGGGTTTTAGATTATTTTTTTTAAGTATCAAGAGGCTTTGACAACATTTTTCCCAAAATCTTAATGTGACATGTTAATGGATTCAGCCTCATTATAGACAACATTCCTTCAAGATCCTTTAACTTAATTTCACGCTTCGAATTGATCATCTATATATATTTCTTGTCGAATTGTTCTTTTATGCTTCAAATTGTTTATACTGACACCACTTTTAGATGTCCAATTACCCTCCGTTAACAAAAAGGCATATTTGTCGTTGCATACATGACATGACATAGACGACCTATGTATCTTCATCTTCTTGCCTTGCATGACATGATGGCCTGCATTCTTCTTCTTCCCACTACTTTAATAAAATTTTAGATTTACAATCACCCATATGTCACATCCATGGCTTCTTTATACAAGAATTAATCCTTCAAATTTGGAATTACAACGACAAGAGTTTGAAGAATTGTTGCAAAATGAAGTCATGTGTGCAACATATTTGGGGATTGAAAACCCTGGATGTGTTAGAGGAAGGAGAACAAGATGAATAAACGTCAAATCTTGCGAGGGAAAAAGATGAAGACACATAGACATCCAAGTCATGTATAAAACGATCACTTATACATTTTGTTTACAAAATGTAACAACACCTCTAAAAAAGATTAGGAAAATCAACAATGGACATGCGATTATTTCTCTGAAGTCTCATACCAAAAAAAAAATTGCTTACAGCAACTATGCTAGCATATTATACTCGTTGCAAGCCATACGCACTTAAACCTTGTTTGTCTAGCAAAGTTCAAACAGTTACAGTGTTACCTATTCGGAATAGCAAAGGCATGTATATGATTTATCCTGAGTAAGTGAGTAGCAACTCAAAACACTGCATAGGCTTTAATTAATCTAAACTGTTACTCCCTCCGGTCTTTATTATAAGATAATTTTTGGTACATTTTTTGTTCCTTTTTATAAGAAAAAGATACACTTTTCAAAGCACATTAATTACTAAAAACTCTTTTATACTCCTATTTAATGTGAGATATATAGGTTTACTAAAAAGTCACATAGTGAGAATAAAAATTTAATACTAGGGATATATTTGGAATAAGGCTAAAATTGCATCACATTTAATAGCTTTCTTGGTCTTTGTGATTTTTGTATTTTTCTCTTATAATGAGGACCGGAGGGAGTACTCGGTGGGCACGTACGAATCAGTAAAAAACGAGACAAATTTCACCCATGATATCTTGAACAATTTGTTTATAGGCTTAAATATGTTTTAGGTCCCTGCAAATATAGCATGTTTTGATTTTAGTCCCTGCAAAAAAAAAATTAAAAAAGGTCCCTGTAAAATCAATTTTTTTAAAATAGGTCCTTCTGTTAATCAAATGTTAAAAAATATTGAGTTGACTAACAGAATTCTGATCTGTAATTTTATTTTTCATTTCTAATTTTTTTAAAACTGATTTGGCTTGTCCATGTCATTAATTTTAATTTTAATTAATTTTAAATTATTGACTTAGATGCCATCCCTTCATCTTCTCCATTTCCAGAAACCCTTTCACAGATTCCAAACCCACACCTTCCCTCATCACCACCATCTTGCCCTCTCACTCTCCACTCTTGTCTCACACCACTTCACTCTCCTCATCGTGTGCTCTCTTTCTTCTCCCTTTCAAGAACTCACGATGAAGTTAAAAAAAACACTTTCCTATTCCCTTGAAGACAATTAGGAGCAGAACCCAACTCAATACACCTAGAAGAAAACCCCATAACCAAAGCTATTGTTTCAAGATTCACAACATCACCATTCAAATCAACATCCTCCTTAGCCTTCTTCTTAACCTCCAACAGCATATTTCCACTTCTAACCAAGACATCAAAAACCCCAGACTTATTCTTCCACAACAAAACCTTATCAGGCAATTTACCCATAGCAGTGAAAAACGACTTAAAGAGAGAGTGTGGGATCGAGAATTGAGAGAAGGGAAGAAAGACGATTGATAGGATTATTGAACGAGAGGCCAAACGCAGTAGAAGAAAGTTTCTGAATTTGGGGATTTAGGGTATTGAAAATATGTTTAATTATTTGTAAAAAAAAAAAAGTTTAAGCCAATGTGGATGCTAATAATGAGTTTTAAAATAAAAAGACATAATTAAAAGAGCCACATAAGAGTTCCGTCTGCCACATAAATTTTTTTGTAGCGGAGGAGTTAACGGAAGGACGAAAATGAAAAAGCTAGTATTTGTAGGGACCTTTTTTAAAAAAAAATCTTTTGCAGGGTCTAAAATCAAAACACGCTACATTTGCATGGACTTAAAACATATTTAAGCCTTGTTTATAATATTGAGTTCTTCAACGTTGTTAAAAAAACAACTAAACTAGGGAAATGAAAAGTGTAAAGAACAGTAAAATACATAAGTAAAAAACTACTAAACTACGAGAATAATCAGGGTATTGAACAGTAAAATACATAAATAAAGCACGGGAGAAGTGTACAAGGAACATTGCACCATGTTAGGTGCATTTCTCTAACCCTATCAGAAATTATCAAGATGTTCGACAAAAGCGATTAAGTAGCAACAATCTCGGTCCATGGAAATCAATAACCGTGCCACTAGAGGTCCAACCATCACAACCCTCAAAAACCTTATGCAGCTGCACTTGGCACCGGTACTGATTTTGAGTCTTCTGCTTTTTCATGTTCCTTATTGAGCATCTGAATTTACATCCCAATATCCAAAGTCATAAATCACGGTAAATTAGCAACTCGTAAGTGCATAAAACTAATGCACCCATAAACAGAGCCCAGAGGTTTAGGGTATCAAATGCCCAGCTTACTAAAACATGAATCTACTTAGCGAAGGACTAACTTGATTTTTCTTCAACCAAGCCAAAATCGTTATTTACTTATTTTCATAATAATGAACGAATGGATCCTAAAGATAAATCCAAAATAAACAAACACCAATAAGACTTGGAGCGAAATCGGGATAGTGAATCTCACCTTGTTGTTAATCAAGTTGTGGAGTGCAATTACACTTCTAATGAGAGACGATAGGTATATTACCAGCATCATATCATTGGTTTTCACTACACATGTAAGACAGGGATCAACAATCTAGAAGAAACATTCAGAAAAATATCATATTTAAAGCCAAATTACATATCTTAACCTGCAAAAGCCTTGATAAGATCAGTGACATTAAGATTTGGTAGCAGGTTGAACACGTCCTAATGAATTGCAACAAATGAAATGGTTAAAAAACAATCATGGAGCAAAAGCAACAAAAAGTACTTCTATCATTCTGGAAATTATTTCTTGCAGCCAGTGATATCACATGGTTGCCTAGTTATGCTGTGGGATTCACAGTTCTAAATTAAACAAAAATGGTTGATGGATCTACATCCATCAACCATTTTTGATGACAAAGCCAAGGGATCAGCATTTAATAAGCAAGATTAAGAGAAACAAACCTGTAGATGGTAAAGGATCTCATGGTTTAAGGGGAGCTTTCCATCAATGACAAGATCAAGGTAACTCCTTATTTCTTTAAGTCTTGCATCCAACCCCTTCAAGGCCGTGAGTTTTGCGCTTACCTATGTAAAAAGTTCCAGTGTAAGCACTCAGCAATGTCAGCATTCATTTTTTTTTACTAAAATGACCCACAATAGCATTGCAGGGGAAAACAAAACATAAAAAAGAAATTAATAAATAACAATAAGTTAAAGAAAAAACCTCTGTTGCAAGGGTACTAATGGTTGTATCCTTCACATCTCTAAGCAAATGTTCCACGCCTGCACAAGGATGAGAAGAATTCATAACAAAAGAAGAAATTGTTCAGACAACTATTTGGAAAAAATTCAATAGCCTCGGCAAAAACAAAAAAAAAATACAATGATCAATAGAAAAATTGCAGCAGTGTTATTCATTAAATCAATGGCATACCTATTTCCTCAACCTCATGAGCAGCAATCTCTGATTGCACATGCACGAAGACCTTCTGGCTTTTCTGAGTAGCATTCTGCATTTGGAACAAAGTATTTATCAGTTCCTATGCTTACCAATGAAGTGCCAAGTAAATACTAGCTCTCCTCCCACCATCATATACAGCAGAATCAATTTTGCTATAACATCAACAAAAACAGAAGTTTAAATTTTTTATCATTGATATAAAGGACATAAGTTCTACCTCTTTAACCTCTTCAACAGCATAGTATGCTTTTGTTGGGATTCCCAATTCCTTAGGTTCAACATCAATAATAACCAAAACGGGATTTGGAACATAGCTGCAATGCAACATTTTTAGCTTGATCATTTTGGATAAAGATTGAGCATTGATACAAAGGCGCAGATGAAGACAATAAAGCCAGTAATGCAACAAAGAGAATAAGAGCAACACACAAAATGTGTCTTCTAAAATTCCAACCAAATAATGACAACTATATTCATGAGTGTAGAGTGTAAAGAACTTTCCAAGCCATTACATTTGCAATGTAACAATAATGATGATGATTGGATGATATTAATGCTCGCTTGAAGTAAAAGAAGAAAATTGAAATGTCACTCTACACAGGATTTCAGTTTGTTAAACATACTCATTAAATAACCCATGAATGTCAAGGTCATTTTCACGCAGTTTTGGACCAGTGCTATACCACCCCACAACATGCTCCTTCGCTGTAAGCAAAAAAAAACCATGCTTGATTAGATCAGATATTTAACTGAGACAATGATTAAAGAAAAAATGAAATAGCTACAAACATACCATTTATTCTCTTAAACATGGAAAACATTGATTCGTGGTAATTGTGGTCAAGAAACCAGATGCTAGGGTCCTTGTCATCTTCTTCAAAGGGAACTGTGAATTAGATAATCAATTAGTAATAGATAGACAATTCACTTATTCTAATACCTGGTTATATTTCTAAATCACACATAGACTATAGAACCATCTGAACAAAGTTTATGTCTAAAGTAATAATTTTACAACTTCAATTGGATATTCAACACAGTAAACATATCAATGAAGCAAGAAACTAGTTTAATGCTAAACCTTTCTATCATTTATACATAATATACTAGTATAAAACAAACATGTCAATTTAACAAGAAGTCAAAACTTCTGTTTCAATAATTCTCTAAAATCATAGGCAAGACAAGGTAAAAGCTAAAGAAACCTTTAATAATCACACATAACTCCTCTAGAAGAAAAGAAAACAGTTAGAATTCTTCACAAACAAGTAAGTATGCTTTGAGCAATCTGAGGCTAATTCATGCCTCAAAAATTTCACATAACTATGGGCATTATATGGAATAGGTAACATGTGAAACCAAACAGTGGAGTATCTGTTAGGTAACTATCAATAATCATATCATACCATATAGATCAAGAATTAAAGGTTATACTCTTCAATGTGCTATTCCTAACTCAGAAATCAGGTTTGTTCACTCTGTATTCAGATGTAACTAATCTTAATAAAGCTATATGAGCTCTTCACATCGATCAGTTGAATTTGTGTGAACATAATTTAAAAATAATTATATAAAAAAAACAAATCTCTACTTTGCCTAATTAAAATTAGGGCACAAATTGTCATGATATAGCATTTCTACCAAGTGAAGTAAATAAATAATCTATTGCAGTGTTGGAAAAGAGAAAAGATCCGAACCGGCATAGCTGTTAGAGACATCAACGGTGCCTTTGAAAGTGGAACCTAGCAAAACGCCGACGACGCGCTTGCGTGTGTCCTTGGCGACTCTGTTGTAGTTATCGACGATGCTGAGTAACACTAGTGGATGAACCACTACCTTCTCGATCGTTCGAGATGAGATTTGCTGCGTCTTTATCACATCCATCGTAGCTCGAAACTCAGATTTCACTCTCTCTCTTTCTCAGTATCAACAGCTTTCTTTCTCAGACCTCAGTTCAATTCTCCCTTTCGTTCGCCTTTGCTTTTTCTTTTTCTTTTCTTTTTTGTTTTCGTGGTGGACACGTATACGAAACATGGCTGCACTTGGGCCAGGATAATCTTACGGCCCAAATATGTTCAATTAAACAAGCTTCTAGGCTTTTGATGTTAACCGCACCACCATAAAATTTTCCACCTCCCCTCTCTCCAATGAAAATACTAAAGTACCCCTAACTCATTCACATCACCTCTCCCACCTCTGATCCCTTCATCTACTGGGTTCCCTTCCACGCCTTCCTTGTTGTGCTCTTCTTCGCCTCCTTACTCATCTCCCACTCTACCGTCATCTCTGTCGAGGTAAACCATAAACCCTATTCTTCTTTTCTTTTTTTTTTGTAAATTTGAATTGCTTGTCACCTTGTTGATGAAACATATCTGCAACAAGTTGATGATTGTGATACCGCATGTAATTTTATAACACTCCCATCAATAAGGTGATGGGAGATTATAACATGTTATATTACGCACTCTTGTCAGCTTGTTGAGAAGATCGATCGTAAATAAGGTGAGAAGTTATAATGAATGAACGTCTTCATAATTCTTGTTATCTTGTTAACGAGAGTTACGAAGGCTTAGTTCATTTGTTTATAAAACTCATCATCTTGTTGAGAGGTGTTTTCGTCAACAAGACGCCAAGAGTAATGTTGCTATAGTATAGTATTTTTCATGCTACTTATTTTCTTTGAATTATTGTATTTGATTGCTTCATTTTTATTAGGCATGGAACATACAGACATTTAGGGGGATGAAAGTCACAGAAGGTGCATTGTGTCGGCCCGTAGGGTACAACATGAGTAACATCGACATCAAGAGCATGTCCCTGATATTCTGCACCAAGTGACTGAAGAGGTTACTCACGAGCAGGATCATGTTGCTACTAATGGGATTCCTTATGAGCATGAGATTACCCTTCAAGGCATGTGACTCACGATGTTGTTGGGCGTGATTTGTTCTCAAGTGGCCTGTATGACACGAGTCCTCATCTCGTATGGCGACCATGTTGCCACAGATTTGTGGGCCAGTGTGGTAAGTAACAATTGATGCATGAAGAACATCTTCAGCGTGGTCATTCCCAAACCTTGAGGAGCATGGTACACCTCATTCCAATTGGCTCGTTTTCAAGAGAAAATATTTAGCATTGTTAATAATGGGATGAAGGAAGAAGTACCTGTGACAATGGCTCCCGACTCTTACACCTCCCCTAGGAGAAAATAGTCTACAAAGACTACAATAGGAGAAACGATGAACATCAAAGGGAAAAGAAGAGGGAAACAAAGAACCTAAAGAAACTCAAAATGCAAATGTAATCACTAGTATGTGAATGACATAAAAATTGAGGATCTAACACCGGTGTCGAATATTTCGCCAAGAAGTTTTCACTAATCCTCAAAGGTTGATTATGATTGTCAAATGCTCACCCGACGGATCCCGTCCAACATATATGGAAGCAATTACCAATGCTATTACTTCACCCTCAATAGTGGTGCTCCACAACTTGTCGTCATGAATTCAATTCCGCCTTAAAGAGTTTTGAGATATTGAGATAAAGATTTAAATCCTAGATTAACTATATGAAGAAAAGAACAAATAACAATTTTAACATAAAAAATAATACTCTTCATGAGTAAACTCCTTACAAAGTTTCTTCTTACATCTTTCTCAATTCTTTTTCTTTTAACTACTCCCATCTTTCCGGAACATACATACATTCCGACAACAATCTTATTTGCCTTATTAATGTTGGACATAAATCTAGGACCCATAATAATGATCTAAAATATATTTTTTAACACCCAAAACTTACACTTACATTGTATTAGTATCTCATTTGCATATGACTTATTTTTTATTAGTTTTTTCTCTATCCTCAAAATTCCACGCACATTAAACTTGACTACATTTTACACGGCCTAATACCAAGATGTAAAATTGGGTGGCCAACTATCCCACCCTTCGAGGTGCCTCCAATTCAGCGAGGGGATTAGTCACTGCATTCGGCGGTGGATACCCTCGTCTCGACAAAAAAAGTGTAAAATTGGGTTATAAAAAAACATCACTCTATAATGACCCATTATATCCCGATTTTCCATCACAGTCTCACATAAATTATGGTCAAGCAATTTCTCAATTGGTTTTCCCTTGCACGTGACCAACTCCTTCACATGCGAATCAGAGTGATCCCATTGATCTTCTGGAAGAAAACCATGAATGATTATATTTATGTGTGAACGGTTCGTGATACTCAAAGTCAAAGAAAAGAGCAGACCCAAGGCATGACTCATTTGTAAATCGCATGGTAGAGTTATTTATGATATCCTTTATGCATTTCAAGGGGACATCTCTCATGAGAGGATGTGATTTAGAATCCCAAGCATTTAAAATGTAAATGGATATATATCCCAACATAGTGTATACCTACATAGAGAAAAACCATGTTGGACGAGCATGCAGAGGAGAATGTCCAAAGCATTTCCAATATTTAGAAAGGAACTATACTAATCTGTGATCACGAAGATACATAATTTCTTTTCTAAAGTTAATGCTAAATTACCTAACAAGTAATAACAATATATTTATTTAAAGAACACACCCTCCTCCCCTTTTCTAACCACCATTTCCATTACCACCTCTTCCAAAAAAAAAAAGATTAATATTTTTACAAAGAACTCAAGCGAAGATCTAATGGTGGATACTGATCCATTTTTTCTCCCATTGGGTACAAAAACATGTTATCCCTACATTCATTTGCATGGACCCTCATATTCTTTGATTCTGATTCACCATAGGAGTTCAAAGGAAAGAGTTGAAGAGTCTCAATCACCCTCTTTGGTTCCGAAACCTGATACAACCACCCAAAATCTGCTAAAAGAAACAATGTGAAGGTTAAAAAAAAGATTATAAATATCAAAGAAAAAATCCAAACCAATAATAGAAATTTAAAAGAATATTTATAAGCAGATTTTTCTGCAACATCATAGTTTTTTTTATGTCTTCAAGAATCAGAACCACAGCGCCACATTGCACTACATCAACTTTCGCCGATCCATTTTTACTTATATTTAAGTACTGAGGAGTATAGTACTTACTTTGTGTAGAAGAACTGATGGAGATGGAGTTTTCTTGAGGAAGAACATCCTTATCATCATAGGAAACCTTGCGGCGCTTCTGTCGTTCCCTTGCCTTATGATTTTGAAACCAATAGAAGACATTTTTGCTCTCAATCTGACCATAAAAGCTAAGCTGAGAAGAGATCTTTTGAATCTGATCAGTGCTTGGAGTACGAAGACCTGAACTGAAAAGTTCAGTGAGAAGCTTAACTTGTTCAGTAGTGGGATTCCAACGTCCACACTTAGTGCCAGTACTATTACTTCCACTTCTAATACAAAATCCTGACATGCTCTCTTCCATATTTCACTTCTGTTTCTGTGCCTATGTCTGAACTGAAAACTTTAGCTCTGAGCTTCTGAACCATAAAGATCTAAGTCCGTGTGCATTTATAATACCTTGATGAATAAACTATTGTACCCAAATCTTTGTCTTTTACCATTCTTTAGGTAACTTGGTGTAATTAGGAATTTTTAATGTCTTTTGCTTTATGCTGCATCAACACATTATTATATAAATCCAGGTCTATAAAGACATGTGAGTTATGCCAAATTTTGATTTTAAAAGAAGTGGTTGTCTGCTAAAGTTTATAGAGAAATGGTTTAAAGTTGTTGTATATTTTAGTGTGAGGGTGTGGAATGGGAAGTGAAAGTCAAAGTTACACATTGTTTGATCTACTTTGGACGGTTGTGATCACAGTTGAGACTGACAAAGATACTTAGTTAGGTGGACTAGGTTTCTTAGAAATCTTCTTTTTAAGATGTGGGAACATAAACTAAAAGACAACTTAGCCAACCAATTGAGAAAAGGGGTATCTTATGACCAACAAAAAGGGAGAAAACTTGTCTTTCCTTATGTCATTTTCTCTTGTCTTTTGTAACTGTCTTTTGAATAAGGTCTCACACATCTTCTCTTATTTATTTTTCCCTTTCAATGTGGTGTAGTTTTAATTGGCTATGATGTCTAGTTTTATGTGATGGAGATTGCAATATTCTGAGATTTGTGCTAGCATTGAATATGTCCTATATGCTATGTATTGTGACCTGAGATTTGAATTTAAGGTTGATATATATATGACATTGTAATGCAACAAACATCAGAAACTCCATCTTGCAGGTAGGTATTCCAAAAGAAAGAAATGATCCCAAATACTTTAGTAAAAGGATATGAATTTAATTTGGATGGTTACTATAAGTAGTATATGTATTTAAAACATGAATCTGATTAACAGCTTCTAAGTTGTCGCTGCTGTCAAAAAAAAAAGTTGTTGCTCATGAATATTAGACCATGTACGTACATTAGTAGTACATAATGAATTTAAGTGATAAAACATTTGATTTTTCAGTTAATATTTTATTTTAGATTAAAAAACAAACCAGTTAAGTCAAATTAAGTAAAGTCTAGTTTAGTCTGTAATTTGAAGATTAAAAATTATCACCAGAAAGAGTAAAAAAAGACTCAACATAGTAGTATGGTAGTCAAGAGAGGACAAAGACCACTTTCTTTTGAGCATTTCTTACAATGCCCGATGATGTTCTACAATTCACGAGTGTCGTTTTGTCTGTTTATATTTGGCAATAAGGAACTTGCCAGCTCTAACTTCTAGTTATTTTGGACTGAAGCTGTTAACTCAACTTTACATGTTGCTAGCCACTCGTGAATTGTGATATGCGTTATCGAGCAGCTAAAGAAATAAACATGACAAACACACACCAATCAAGAAGGTAACATTTTTTTGGTATATGATGCTTGCTTTCATGAATATATAAGCTAGGATATTTAATCATTATATATGCAAAATGTAAATTACTAGCTCTTAGTAACTTGACCCCATAAAATCTGACTACTTACTATAATGAAATTGTAATTTATTTGGTTTAACTCAACTTGGAAATCAACAAATCCCAGCTCAAATAACGTAATTATAATTTTTGGATTTCAAAGATAAATTTGAGGTTGGTAAAACCGTGAGAGTACCCTGTCGTCTTCGTCAAGAGAAAATAGTAACCCCGTTCCCTTAGAAAAAAGGCGAAGAAATTATATTAGAGCTATTAGTGTTGGAATTTGCACAACGGTGAATCTCCTATGCACGCGATTGTTGACATCTTCAAGTCTCCATGTTGGGAGGTGTCTCTATATAAAGACACTCTGATGCCTTACTTAGTTGAGGGCTTAAGGAAAATAAGAGAGGAGCGTAAGTGTATTTTTATGTCAGAAAAACGTTACCAAACCTGGGGTGAAGACCTCTATTTTATAGATGAGTGGTGCGATTGGATCTGAGCGAAGTATCTTCCACTAATTAAGTCCAATAATCACACGATCATGACATTACGACATCATCAGATCTGATCTCCGTTATGATCGTGGGAGCACGTGTTAAATGCTTCGTTAGGTAAGGTAAGAACAGGTGCTTGTGTCAAAGCACACTTCAGAGATTGAAATGCAACAATGGCAGATTCTGTCCACTCAGGGGAATCCTTTTTGAGCAGATCTGTTAATGGCTTTGCTATCTTGCCAAAGTCTTTCACGAACCTCCTATAATAACCAGCAAGTCCAAGGAAGCCACGAAGTTGTCTCACAGTCTTTGTGGTACGCCAAGAAGCTAGCTACTGCCGTGACCTTTGTTGGATCAGTGGAGACACCATCTTTTGTGATAAAATGGCCAAGGTATTCAGCCTTGGGGTGGCAAAATGACATTTCTTGTAGTTCAGAAACAATTGGTTAGACTGTATAGTATCAAAAACCTGAGTTATGTGCACAAGATGCCATAAAAAAATACAATGACAAATTTTCTGAGAAATGTTTTAAACAAATGATTCATGAGATCTTGAAAGGATGCAGGAGCAGTTTTCAGCCCAAATGGCATGACCAAGCACTCAAAATGCCCACTATGTGTTTTGAATATTGTTTTGTATTCTTCTCCTTCAGACATTCTTAACTGATGGTAGCCAGCCCTGAGATATAACTTGGAAAACACTGCTACCTCCCTAACTCATCCATTAGATCCTCAATTAATGGGATTGGAAACCCATCTTTGATAGTAAAATAGTTAAGTTTCCTATAATCCACACATAGGCGCCATGATCCATCCTTCTTTCTCACCAAGATGGTGGGAGAAGCAAAGGGACTATTACTATGCTGTATCACTCCTTGTTGCAACATTTCATTGACTAAATCATCAACTATGGTTTTCTGAATAATAGAATACTTATAGGGCCTTATATTGATAGGTAATGTCCCTTCCTTAAGGGGAATCTTATGGTCAAAATTAGGACTAGTGGGGTAATTTAGTTGGTTGAGTAAATAGGATAGCATATTGTTCTATAAGTAATTCAATTTCCCTACGAATAGAGTGAGTTGAATTACCTTGCCCATGTAGAGTGCATGATGGTATGACAAATTGTGGTGCCAACTGATCCAACTGTAAAAAACAAAGCTATGCTCCCTGATCAACAGCTAGGTTGAGGGCTTCATTGGAGATTATCTTCACAGCAGGTGTCTTAGCTCCTCTCAGCATTGTCCTTCTACCAGCAACTATGAACTCCATCTGCAGCTTACCAAAGTCCCAAAGAAATGGCCCTAGTGACTTTAACCATTGAATTCCTAGCACCAAGTCACAACACACAAGTGGGAGAACAATAACATCAGCAGTGAACTCATGGTTATGCATAGACCACATAAATCCCTTACAAGTAAAAGGTGCTTCTAAACCATACTATGTCATTAATTTTTTAATTTTAGAAGCACAATATGTTATTTGCTTAGACATTTTATCTTAATAACTTATGATTAAGTTATAAAATTTTAATACTATGGATTGAAAAACTATTGATAAGTTTGAGTTTGATTTGGTGTACAAAAAATGGTAGAATTTTTATATTTTAGAAAATTAACTTTTTTCTCATGACCCGTTAGCCCAATCCAAACCCATTCAAATATCGGATTGGTTTTGATTGGATTTTGGAGGAAAAAACATAATATCTGAACCAATCCAAACCAAGTAATTGCAATCGGTTCGGGCAACAGATTTGGACAAATCCGAATCAAACTCTTTTCCCTACAATCGAATAAAAGAGCATTTCAGATCACCATTCATTTTTATAAATACAGGGAAAAGAAAGATAAGCCCTTTATTTTCTTTATTTGTTCAAGAAGGCTCTAGGACAGACCACATAATACTCTCATGTACACATGATTTTAAAAACATGACAACTATTTGTTGTTTTGTCTCCACGTCAGGAGGTGTTCTTTGCAAAGACACTCTGATACCTAAGTTAATATGAGAGCTTTTTAAGAAAGAAGAGCAAATAGACGGAGTTTTACAAGCTAAGAAGCTTCTGGCAAACCCGGGAGGGGTGCCGAGCTACGATTTCTTATGCCCTCTGGGTAGCTGCAATGCGCTCGCATCTGGAGGCCCATAGAACAACCCATTATTGTGAAGATGAGTTAACGAGACATACACTAACAACCCATAATTGGTCATGGCAGAGATTTAACCCATGTTTTTTGGAAAATACTAATGCTGTTCTCAGATTTTTTAAAAAACATCTTTTGACATAATCCTAGCAGAGGCTCTTTTATATGATTGATTCAAGCACAAATAAACACTAATATAGAAAAGGATGTAGCTCATTTTCCTCCGAGTAAATATAAGAAATTACAAAACAAAATGATTAGTGAATGCTACACTGCAACCTTAGACGAGATACAGCATCGCCATGTGCAAAATACAAAAAATAAAAATGCAAAGGTTAAATATAAAACTGATATTCCACGTTTCGGGAAAATATGACAAGGAAACTTCCATCAGGAAAAAACAGCTTCGCTCAAAGGAGAGAATTACAGAATCTGAGCAGCAGTGTTTAATTTTTCAGCCAAGCTAAGTTGTGTTCTTGTGATGCTAGATAAATATAGCATGAGCAAGTGATCCTGAAAAAGATAAAATAAGAAGACGTTATCATTATTATCATTAACAAGTAAAATAAGAAACAAACAATAATCTAAAAAAAAAACATCAGTTTCTAAACACATTTGTTTTAAAAATATAAGATCCCAGTTTTGTAGTTAGCGACCGTTAAAACACTGTAACACAGAACATAATTTACCTGCAAGCTGTCATTCACAAGCTTATCAAAAACTGATGGGGACAATTTGGGAAGGGAACCAACTGCATCTGATATAAATTTCCCAATTTTGTTGTCCGGTGCAACACGCCCTTCCTGAGATAAAAATTAATTGATACGATTACAAAGAATAAAGTGAGTGATAATAAAAAAGCAACACGTAGAATAAAGTGAGTGATAACAAAAGGCAAACACATACCACAACATCGTCAACATATTTGTAGATGTCATCAATCAAAGCTAGTAGATGTTCCATCGATGCTTCCATGCCTTCTAAATCAGACGGAATTTTGTCAACGGTGGTTGCCTTTAGGGTATCAACTGCAATCACCAGAATAAACAAGAAATCAGGTTCAACCATTCAAAATAAAGAACTGTCAGTCCCATCAAAAAAGGATAGATAAAATACAGACGGTAAAGGATTGTCCCAAAAGTTGCACAGTTGAGAAGTAGTGAGAAGAACGTTCAGTAATGGAAAATTGCAAAGGATTGGTGTTTAACAAAAACCTCACGCAAACTACTCTACCAGGTGATACTTGGGTCGATGTCAATAAGAGATTTTGTAATTAACGAAGATAAAACAGTGTGAACAAAATGGAATTATAGATTTTGTATTAAGGAAGATAAAACAGTGTCACCGATGCTTTACCGTGTGAACATAACAGAATAAATTCAGATGCATCTTTTGACATATATATTGCTCCAAACTCACAATAATTCCCTCTTGATTCATACTTCAATCAAGTCCACAATCAACCTCTAACATATAAAGTTTAAACGTCCACTTGTTGTATCCATTGATAGTATAATTCGATTCAATTACATAATTAAAAGTTAGAAGAATTTCAAAATACTTCATGCCCGGCAAGATTTTATTTAAAATAAACTTCCAAGTAAAAATGAGAAAAACTAGTTACTGATCATGTAAAAGGAAATTAAAAACAGTTCTATCTTCAGATGCATCCACAAAAGCAAGCACGTGACTATGTTTCGGAGTTGACAGGGGGAGAGAGGGGAGGGGTTTGAGGGGAAAGGGGAGAGAAAATGAAAGAAGGGGTAGGAAAGATAGCCTCCCAACTTGTATGGGGGTTATTTTTCTTCATAGGACTAAAACCCTCCTAATATGGGGAACTCAAAAAAAGATTTTAGAAGAGGACTTTGAGGGGCTTTGGAGGGTTATTATTATCCATACTAAATTATAAATTATTAGTTATACGCCACCCCTCGCTTCTCACCTCCAAACTCCCAAACAAACCTAAGGTTCAACAAATAAATTAAGTACAAGGATAAATAAAGCTTCGTAAGATAGATGAAGACGGGAACAACAGAAAGAAATAGGTTGACTATAAAGATTAAAGATATTTCGGTCAATACTTACATCCAATTCGCTCAGCTTCAACCATACGAAGATCCAATGGAATCTCTTGAAATTGTGCGGCGATTTGCCTGTCTCCAAGTGATAAATTGTTTGACACATACGCTTTTATGGTACCCTCTCCATTTGCAAATCCTGTATCAACAGTCAAATGTATGGGGTTGGGTACTTCACGAGAATAAAATTCATGGATTAATGCACTTCCACCAGTTACTCCAAGACCAGTTGAATACCTGCATAAATAACCAAAATTAACATGGGTTTTCACTTTTCACACAGATATGGAGAAATAGGCATGGAATTAGTCATCTTCCCTATAGGCATGGAGGACTAAAGAAGAAACAACTTAGTATAACACATCTTTTTTTCTGATAAGTTAGTATAATACAGATCAACAGCTCATTTGCATAATAATCAGTGAAGATCACTAAAGAAACCATTTGTTTCAATATACTAGGATGCAACATAACCAACTCCACCCTATAAAACATTTACAGGTGAATATTGCAGCTCACTCTACAGAAAACACAATACTTAACAAAGTCTACTTCTAGATTTTAGAGATAACATTTTTAACCTTATCGATATGAATTTTAAAATTCTCTTGCCAGGCTTCCCTATGAATGCTGTTTCACTTGAGTGATAAACTACCATTTACAAGTATGGACTATGGAATTTCAAAAGTACAGGGCTTACCATCCAACTATGATTTCCTTTGGATTCACCTTTTGGTGGGAACTTAACATATTATGGTGGTACTCTATGTCCAAAGCAACCTGGAAAAAGGTGAAAAATCAGAACAATTCCTTTCTGAGAGCTACAACAGTATGATTTTATTTAGCTAATGTTAAGAAGAGACACCACAACCACGTGAGACATCGCTGAAAAGGCAAGAATATAACAAAGCTAACAACGGGTCAAAAGTAAATTTCAATTATAGACCTTGTTTCTTGGCTTTCAATATGTGTGTCAATCACAAATGTAGGTAACCAATATATTATGCTTCTTTTCATTCAAAACTAACTTTAAACACAAATTTTGTCACTTTCTGAAGATTTCTATACAGTTCAGTCAGTACCTCTGACTCAATAAAATTCAGTAAAGGTATTTCTAGGACTTACAAGAATTTAACTTCAAAAATCCTATAAGAAGTTGAACCCTCAGCCCAGTTTGGATTAGCTTCTAGCGTATCGTAAATTTTCGAGTGAGAAATGTCTTAAATTTCCACAGACGGAAAAAAGGTTCTTATAACTTTTAATATGCTATTAAGTTATATAAGTCAGATGAGAGAGCTTACAAGACAGTTGAAGTACAGAAGTTAATTTCAACTTATGCTGCTAACATTTACAAGACTCATACCCATAGCTTGATCATTTCAATATTTATTTTCCTACAAGTGTTTGTAAACTTTAAGCTTTAACAAAGTTTGTTTCTCTAAATCAAGTTTTAGCTTCAAAATGAGAAGGGACTTCAAAATAAATGAGGAATAAGTAAAGCCACTAGGTTTGGGCTAGTGGTGAGGAGTTTGAGCCATAGGTTCAACTCACATTGCTCTCATTGTACACTAAAAAAATGTGGGACAACTGCACTAAGAAGTCATGTTTTGCTTGTTTTTCCTGTAATAATGAATTGGTACAAGCTATAAATTTTACAGAAGGGTTTAATTCCAAGCACAGAAAAATAGAGGTACAGAATCAAGTATAAAGGAACAGACACAATTGGGTTCCATTCCATTTCATTCCATCTAACTATTATAAAACTACAACAACTGCGATTAATGCATTCCGTGTCATCTCTTTCTATCAATCCAAACCTGGAGTTTACTATTATTGCCAACATAAAATATAAAAGACTATTATACCAACATATTTAAAAGCAACTCCATAAAAAAGAAATAGCTATGAGATTTTGTGCTTATAAAAAAAAAGGTATGAGATTTTGTGCTGTAGCTGATACATGAAATATATTGGAACATACATGCATAAATATAGATAAAAAAAAAAAAAGCCAAATCCTACAAATTAAAATATGAACAGGACAAATTTCTTACCCTTAACAATAAAGAAAAAAACCACTTATCTAAAATTCAGATGCGGAACAAACTACCACATTTGTATGCTAATAATAATGGTGGTGAAGATGAAAATGAAGATGATGTGGATGGAGAAGAGAGAAGTACCTGATCGACAGACTCGTTGTGAGGAACGGCATAGGAATTACGAATATCTACGGTTCCATCGGGAAGGATGGATCCGAGTAGGGTTCCAATGACGCGCTCGGCTTGATCAGGGCGACGAACGTAGCAATCGCAGATGTTGAAGATTACTAGAGGGTGGACCCTCGCGGACAAGCTCTGCGAAGTCGACGAAGATGAACCGAACTGCAACACTGTGCAATTGCCTGCCGCCATGTTCGACGCTTGGATTCGATACCTTCACTGCGCACTGATCACAGCGACGAACAAGGCGTGCAAAGAAGAGAAGACAGCACAATGACTCCAATCTTTCGCTAGGGTTTTTGACATATGGGCTTATTCAGGCTACTGTTTGGTTCAAATATTGGGCCTTCCTAAAGACTCATTGGGCTCAAGAATGCAGGCTCGTTTAGGGTTTTAATTTTGGGTCATACTTCCTAAAACCACCCCTCTGTTCACTCAACACTTCAAACCCTCAAATATTCTAGAAATACACCCTCACATGAAACGCACTCTCAAATCCCCACACTGCATTTTGGACGGTACCGTATCAAAATACCAAAATATCAAACTTAGAAATTTTTTAACACTAAAAGGTATGGTATCAACTGTACTTGACAAGAAACATCACAATTCTCAGCTTCTTCTTGCTCAAGATCACAATTCTCACCATCTTCTTCTTGCTGAGATATAATACATCAACCATCAGTTTAAGTCTCTTCTTATAGAAATATTATTAAGTTACATAAAATCATTTATACTTTTTATCAATTTTTTATAATGCAAATTAGTTAGTCCCATATTCACCAAAAAAATTTGTTGGTCCGATTTGTATAATTAGAGATTTTGTGTAAATACTAGTCTTGTTTCATAAACAAAGCGGTTTGTTGATAATTGTCTATGCAAGCCCCATCAATGGTTTTCATAGCACTGTGGGAAGAACTTCTCTTTTTGGTCTAAAAAAAAAAGATCAGGTGAATGATACAGTTGGTGCAAGTACGGGACTTTGGTTCCGTATCTATTCAGTTCCAAAGTTCTGCACCTTTTAAAATTTCAAAATTGGGGGTGTCTGGCAAGACATAAGATCTGGCACTGTGGTTCTGAGCAGGTACAGAATGAAAGTTCCGAACCTGCGTAATCCAAAAAAATAGGGACGCGCACGTTTATTTAATGGTATTTTGGCCTTTTCACAGGGTTTGGAGGTGTCCACTGAGTAGCTGGGGAGTTGTAGGAAGTTGTTTACCGTGGTTTTTGGTAAACACCGCTAGTTTGAAATTTCTTCTGCTTGCAGGATCAACTAGTAAATCCTAAGACCATTTGTGTTAAAGTTTTTCCAGAAATTATGAATGTTTTTACGATTTTAAAGAAAAGAAGGAAGATAACTGGCAGTTTCGCGTGAAACTGTCGAAATTACTTCAGACAGAGATGAAGAGAACAAATAAAAATGCAGAAAATTGCTTAAAGAAACAAAGTAAAATGCATTAATTGAAAAGAGAGTTGGTACACATGATCATACATTCTTCTCTGACTCGTTTTCTTTGTGATGTTGGAAGTTAGAGCGTGAGAATCTGTATATGAGTTTGTGACCTGTTTTTCCTGTGAAAAACTACTATTTATATAAGGAGGGAAAACTATAACTAACTAACTAACTGTACAGAGAATTAAAAAAATAGTAGCTGTTATGTATTTTCGACCAAGATAACTGCTAACTGCTTCGACAACGAGCACTTGATTCTGGTCTACCACTGAACTCTAGCTTCCTTCTCGTCGAACCACCATTCTTCAGTTCTTTATTTTCGCTAAGTCCAAAGCTTTGTCGAATTTACCCTCTGATACAACTCTTTAGTGTCGAAATAAACACTTTCCCTTGAAATCACAAGTCAATCCTCGTTGACTGCATTTAATTGAGCCTGTCGAAAATGCAGGCTAACAAATTGCCCCCCAAAAATGTCTTTTTCGACCGAGTTTTTAGGTGAAGAAGAAAATGACATTTTTTTAAAATTTCTTTTAACTGCTCTGATGACGGCATCAGCATCAGGTATGCTTTAATCTCATCGAAAGCTTTCTGGTGTTCTGCATCCCATCTGAACACATCTTCCTTCTTCAGTCGAAGCAACGGCGAAAATACTTGAGTCTTGCCACTTAGATTTGAAATAAATCTTCTAAGAAAATTAATCTTTCCTAATAATGACTGTAACTCTTTCTTTGTCGAAGGAGCTTTCGTTTCCAAGATTGCTTTCGTCTTGTTTTGATTGATTTCGTTGCCTTTTTTGTGTACAACGAAACCCAAAAAATCACCTGCACGCACACAAAAGGCACATTTGAGTGGATTCATTTTCAATCCATATTTTCTCATTCTTTCGAATGATTGTCGAAGATGGTCTAAATGACCATTTTCTGACGAAGAAACGATATCATCTATGTACACTTGCATAAATTTTTCAATAAAATCATGAAACATAGAATTCATTGCCCTCTGGTATGTAGCACCGGCATTTTTTAGGCCAAATGGCATTACTACCCATTCATAAACGCCTAAAGCCCCAGGGCAACGAAATGCTGTTTTTGATGTATCTTCTTCAGCAATCTATATTTGATTATAACCAGAATAACCATCAAGCATGCTTAAATATTCATAACCTGCTGCTGAATCAACTAGCATTTCTATCACTAGCATGGCATATTCATCCTTAGGTGTAGCATTATTCAAATCTCTAAAATCTATGCAAACTCTAAGTGTACCATTTTTCTTAATTACAGGAACTATATTAACAAGCCATTTGACATACCTGGCAGTTCTGATGAACTTGCTCTTTAGTAATCTTTCTATTTCTGCTTTGATCTTCAACAGGATCTCTGGTGCAAATCTTCTTGGAGTCTGCTTCACAGGCTTCTTTCCTGGTCGAATTGGTAATTTTATCTCAACCACTTCTCGACTTAATCCTGGCATTTCACTGTAGTCCCAAGCAAAGCAATCCTTGTACTCCTTCAGTAATTCGACAATCTGCACCTTCAATGCTTGATCAATCTTTGCACTAATATATGTTGGCCTTTTTATGGAGCCATCTCCCAAATCAATCTCTTCTAAGGGATCTTGTGCCTGAATCCTTTTGGTCGAACCCAATGGATCCTTTTCAAAACCTAGAGGCTCATCATCGTAGACGCAATCAAGCCTCTGGTTTTCGACAAAGTTGTCCTTATTTTCATTTTCAATGGCTTCAGCAACCATTTGTTGTTGTAACTCGGCTTCTAAAGCCGCTTTTTGTTTGTTTTCGGCCACATAGGCCGTAATTCTATCCCATGCACTGGGCTTATCCATAAATAATTATTTATGGTCCATCCCACCCTGTAGGCTTGACAAAGCCTTGTGGGTGGTTGTCTTTATCTATAACCTCTCTCTCCCAAATAAATCCATAAATGGGGTGGAGTGTAACTGAAGATCTAATATTGTCTTGATGTTCATATCCAATTTCAGAAAATGCACATGGCGCAATATTCGCCAGTTGTTTATCGAAGGTTTTCTTGGTTATAGCATGTACCTCAACTTTGAAATAACTCTGATCACCTTCAATATTTTTGACCAAACCATCTTCTCGCCAAATGATAAGCCTTTGGTGGACAGTCGAAGGTATTGCCCCCACACCATGTATCCATTCCCTTCCTAGCAGCAAGTTGTAATTTGCCTTTGATGGAAACTACCAGAAACAATGTTGGTCTCTTAATACTTCCTACCGTAAACTCGACTTCAATGGCCCCAAGTGAATGGCCACTTTTGCCTTCATAGTTTGTAAGTATTACATTGTGTGTTTTCAAATCAGTTTCACACTTTCCAATTTTCTTCAACATATGTTGTGGCATCAAGTTTACAGCACCACCACCATCGACCAGGATCTTGTTGACACCAATGTTATTCACTTTTGCTTGAATGTACAAGGGTTTGTGATGATTCATCATTCCACAATCTGGTCTCTCAAACACAGCATGTTGTTCCTCCACGCAACCATTCTTCAGCACATAGTAACAGATTGGCTTATAAGTAGTCTCTTCGTCGCAATCTTCTTCGACGTCATTCACTTCAGAAACTACATCATACTCAATTGGTAGAATTGAGACCACGCCACAAAAGACGTCGAATTCTGACCCAGAATCGGCAAAATCTGAGTCCATTTCTTCATCTAAGTTAAGACCTTCTTTGATTACTGAGAGTGGAGGAAATATCCTTTCAATAGCTGGATTTCTAGCTATTTCAAGAGGCTTTAAAGGTACTTGCTTACCTTTATTTTTGCTAGAATTCTCTACTTTGCCTGCAGCAACAGCAGCTTTCTTCTGGCGTTGATACCTGCGCCATTGTGTTCTTGTCATGGGATTTTTCCCTTTGTAGTTATTATTATAGGCATATTTGTTAGATTCAAATGCCTTGTTTTGGCCAGTAGCACTAGTACTACCTTTGACCATTTTTGCTGATTTCTACTGATTTCCAGTATTCTTTCCAGCATAATATATTGGGTAATAGCTAGTACTCTTTCCGGCAGAATGTACCCATTTCTCGACAGGAGACTTTGTTGAAGGTACATAGGTTTTGATCTGTTCTTTTTGAGGATTCTTTGTCGAAGTGACCTTGTACTGAATACCTCTGTTGCTGTAGCTGAACTTTGGCCTCTTGTCGACCCATTATCCTTTGCGCTTCAATTGAGGCTTAAAACTCTCAAGATTTTTAGCAGCCTCTTTGTCGAAGACAGAACTACATCTTGGACAGAGCATCACTTCAGTATTGTTAATTTTGCAGCGATTAAGGAAATCAATCAATTCTTCCTCTGCCATTGGGTAAACTGTCTTCATTTTTTCAGCATATTGGTCTTCAGTGACCATTTCGACATCCACTTTGTCAACGGCTTTCTCCACTTTAGCATCTTCAGCAACAACTCCTGTGATTTCAACCACGTTGATGTCAACTTCGACAAGCAATGCATCAGTTGTTGGTAGAGGATCAACATCAATTTTCATTGGTGGCTTCGATTTGTCACCAAATTTCAGCCTTCCCTCATTGAGGGCTTTTTGAACCAAATCCCTGAAAATAACACAACGAGAAGTGTTATGGCCTAAGAAATTGTGAAATTTACAAAAACCTTTTTTCTGTCGTTGTTCCAATGGTGGTACTTTCAGGCCCTTTGGCACCAAAATTTGACCATCAGCAACTAACAGATCAAATATTTCATCACACTTAGAAACATCATAAGTATAAGTTTTTGCAACAAACTTATCATTTTTAGGCTCAACAGGTTTTTTCCATTTGAAGGTTTTAACAATTTACAAGTATAAGGAGGTCTTGATTTTAATTCTGCTATATTAACCTCCTCTTCGACATCTTCATAAGATATGTCGAATTCTTGGTCACTGTCATTAGTTTCGACATATGCAACCTTTTCTTTTTTATTTTGGAACCTGCCTGTTCTGGCTTTTTCAGCTATAAGTCTTTTTACTTGTACAACTCTATTAGCTAATTGTGCCATATCTCTTAAGTGCAATGTATCTAGCTTCTTTCTTATAGAATAATCTAGACCACCAGCAGCCATTTCGACTAACTCATGTTCAGGCACTTGAGTAAAACACCTTGCTTTGAGAAGTCTAAATCTATTGAGATAATCATCAATAGATTCTGCCCCCTTGCGTCGAACACTAGCTAGTTCCTTAAGACTAATATTGCACTGGCCCATATAGAACTGTTCGTGGAAGGCCTTTTCTAACTAACTCCAACTAAAATTAGAATTTGGAGGCAAAGTGGTGAACCATGTAAACGCATTCTTAATTAGAGAATTTGGAAAATACTTCATTCTTAAATTCTCATTATGCGCTATATCACCAGCCTCAGTAAGATAATGAGCCACGTGTTCGACTGTGGATTCGCTAGTTTCTCCAGCAAATTTTGTGAACTTAGGGATTTTCCATCCCCTAGGTAGCTCTGTTTGCAAGGTGTATTCTGACAAATGTGATACAAAATTAGGCCTGTGCAAGCCTAAGTTAAGGCCATTATGGGCTAGAATGTTTTCGACCAGGTTAGCCAAATTATTTTGCGCCCCAAAATTGTTTTGTTGCACTTGTCTGACCACTTCGTCTGCATTTTGGTTTCTATTTACTAACACAACATCAGGGATTGCCTCTATCCTCATAGGCTCTTCGACAACATGTTGTTGTCCCTGATTACCCTGATTTATGGGAATTGCATTGTCAAGCCTTTCTAAAGGGATTTCGACAGGCCTAACATTTTGAATATGGGGAATTTGCTGGTTATGCACTGGTGGAGTGCCAAAGAAATCAGCAATTCTTCCCATTTGTGTCGCCAACATCTGGTAACTATTATTAGTGTTTTGTATTAAAGGATTAAACACAGTACCAATTTGTTGTGTTAACTTATTAACCATATCATGGTTACTATCATCCATTTGTTGCTTTAATGCCAACAAAGATGTTGCAGTCAGATTAGGTTGGGCATTTCGACTATGAATGCCCTCTGATGAACTATGAGTAGGAGAATACCATGTGATTGCATTATCTGCAAATGTAGACGAATTTGTCTGAAGGCCTGCCATCAATGCTGTTGGCATGCCATATGGGAAAGCCCTACCACTCATACTAAATGGCATGTTATCAATCAATGGATTTGCCATTAAAGGACTTGTTGGTCCTAATATTGGTGGCATAGAAGCCATAGTATTAACATTTGTTAATGCTGCAGTAGTCATCATCGACACAGGAGTAATTATGGGAGAAGTTATGGCAGTTACTCCCATTGTTGTCGAAGAAGGCATAACAACGGTTATGCCTACAACATTTGCAGCGTTAGCGTCACTAATTGACGCTTGTTCTTGCGTACTTTGTGCATTTGATGCAGAAGCATTATTTGTACTAGAGCGCGCCATCTCTGAAAGATATTTTCCACTCCTTAAACGCATGCACAGATAAGCAAACTTTTTAAGATTTCAACGAAAAACTTTAAAAATTAGCACAAATGTCCCACTGGGCGTGCCAATTTGTTTACCGTGGTTTTTGGTAAACACCACTAGTTTGAAATTTCTTCTGCTTGCAGGATCAACTAGTAAATCCTAAGACCATTTGTGTTAAAGTTTTTCCAGAAATTATGAATTTTTTACGGTTTTAAAGAAAGAAGGAAACTGGCAGTTTCGCGTGAAACTGTCGAAATTACTTCAGACAGAGATGAAGAGAACAAATAAAAATGCAGAAAATTGCTTAAAGAAACAAAGTAAAATGCATTAATTGAAAAGAGAGTTGGTGCACATAATCATACATTCTTCTCTGACTCGTTTTCTCTGTGATGTTGGAAGTTAGAAAGTGAGAATCTGTATATGAGTTTGTGACCTATTTTTCCTGTGAAAAACTACTATTTATACAAGGAGGGAAAACTATAACTAATTAACTGTACAGAGAATTAAAAAAAATAGTAACTGTTATGTATTTTCGACCAAGATAACTGCTAACTGCTTCGACAACGAGCACTTGATTCTGGTCTACCACTGAACTCTAGCTTCCTTCTCGTCGAACCACCATTCTTCAGTTCTTTATTTTCGCTAAGTCCAAAGCTTTGTCGAATTTACCCTCTGATACAACTCTTTAGTGTCGAAATAAACACTTCCCCTTGAAATCACAAGTCAATCCTCGTTGACTGCATTTAATTGAGCCTGTCGAAGATGCAGGCTAACAGAAGTATATGCCTTAATTTTTCTACCCCACATTTACACAAACTTCTCATTTTTCTCTTAAAAAACCAAAAGAATTTATCACTCCTCACATACTTCGGAAATCACAAAAGTATGTCAAAATTTTTTATTTCCGGAATTATCTCCCAAAAGTTAAATCTGAAATGCAAAATCAATTCCAGATTTATTTTTAGGGAGATAATTTCTGAAACTCCTTTAAAATTTCATTTCGGATTTATGTCTAGAAGATAAATCTCGAATTTTGCATTCCAAATTTATCTTTTAGAGATAAATCAATAATGATTTTTTAACATAGTTTTTTATGTTAATATTTTTATTAATGGCAAAATCCCACATGGACGTCGGGGCAGACGTCATAGTCTGGTGGCTGGGATCTCACTCCGGTGAGAGAAGCAGGTCACGCTTCTAACAGGAGGAGGCATGACGAGAGACAACGTGGCGCCCACCGTATTGATCAAGAAGTGGAGCAGCATCATTGAGAGTATTATGAGGCTCCTGATTACTATATGGAGGGGTTATAGTATGAGCATGCAAATGTTGTACTAGAGAGGCAGCTGCTAGGGGAGCATATTTCAGATTTAGGTGGTTAGAGGAGGTCTACGAATCACATATTGTAGTGAGTAATAGGATTTATACTGTGATGGCATACTTACTCCTTCGGGTAGGCTACACCATATTTCACGGGCAAGAGTGCTACATATGTAGCGGCCAAGTGGCTATTGTTATTCCGAAACTTTGATGATTGTGGCAAATGGGCGTGGGGTCCAGGTGCGTTAATTGGAATTTGTATATGATCAGCTTAATGATGGATCTATCTGAGACGCCTACTAGTGTGGGGGGTACGCGTCGTTGCTCTAGGTAAAATTCATTATTTACTATTTTAAGATAATTTTTTCATATACTACTATTTTAATCTACTTGAAATCATATTGTAAGTTTGACGAGTTTCATATTTTTATTTCATTGCTTGATTTAGGAGTATTTCCCAACAATAGGTGACTGCGTCGACTTGGGTCATTATGGGAGGCTGCGTGCTTGGAGGTGGTCTATGAAGTATAGATACGGGATACCGACACGGGTACGACACGATACGGATACAGGGATACGGAATTTTTTTGAAAATCAAGATACGATATGGCTGAGATACTTTAATAAAAAATAAATTTAAAATTAAAACATATAAAAAATATATAAAAATCAATGTTATCAGAACCGGACCGGTCATCGAGCCGGTCAAGACACTGGGTCACTGGGTTTTTGGTCGGACTGGCGGGTCTTTGGTCGGACCGCATGAGCCGGACACACTAAAAATAGACCAAATATGTATAAATTTGTACGTAGCAAAGCCATCAAAAATTTGTAATATATCTTAGTAATATACAAACAAATTCTCAACACAAAATTAACATAATTCTTCAAATTTACTATACAAGTTCAAATCCATAAGGACCATAAGTCCATAACTACATCGTAAGTACCTAATTAAATAAAGGTTAAATTACACCAGAAGTCCTTTAAGTTATTTAATTGTAACAAGTTGGTCCTTTAAGTTTTTTTCGTACCACTTAGGTCCTTTAAGTTATTTAACTGTAACAAGTTTGTCCTTTAAGTTTTTTTCGTACCACTTAGGTCCTTTAAGTTATTCAATTGTAACAATTTGGTCCTTTATGTTATTTAATTATAACTTTTAAAGGCCAAAAAACTTACATTTTGCGGCCCCAAATTGTTACAAATAAAATAACTTAGAGGACCTAAGTGGTACAAAATAACTTAAAGGACCAACTTGTTACAATTAAAAAACTTAAAGGACCTAAGTGGTACTAAAAAAACTTAAAGGACCAACTTGTTACAATTAAATAACTTAAAGGACCTCTGGTGTAATTTACCCTTAAATAAACAACCATGAAATAATAATGGTCTCAATATATCCAAATTCATAATTAGTACCTAATTACATATACTTTACGTAAGATATATAATATATATCATGTTTGTATGCTTATTAACAACATATGAAGCTGCCGTAGTGGTTAACAGGTGCGACACCACCTTTTGTTGCAGGGTTCGCTTCTCGCAGGAAGCCTTTTTATAACAAAAAACATGAAAAATTAAATTAAAAGCAATTGAGCCGTTTATGCAAGCCATCCGGACCGGGAAGGGCACCGATTCCTTGTCGAGCCGATTTGACCGAACTGGGCGGTCTGGTTTTGATAACACTCATAAAAATAATAACATCTTTAACAATATATTCAAATGATTTTTCCGCATGTGTAAGTAATATTCTTAACCAATCTTTTTTTTTTAGATAAGTAAATTTCATTGAAGGGAGCACAAGGGGTGTCCAACCCTTACAATGCAAAAGAAGGAAAGGGGGCCTCCTCAAAACCTCCCTGAGCCAAAACCCTTTGGGAAAAAGACTCAGACAGGAAAAAGAGTACCTTGTGCAAAAAGCACTACAGTGGGAACAACAACCTAACCCACTGTTTCTCCCCCTACTAAAGTTACAAACTATTAACAGATGAAGAATTCAGAATACAAGGGTGTTCCAACGAATTCAATACCCCAGTTGGGCAATTATACCAATCCTCCCATCCAGCTTCACGGCCTCTCCCTTGCCTAGCTTTGAACCAGCCCCATGAAGTGTCTTTAATAGCCGCAACGACAGAAGAAATTGAAGCCACCTCCCCTTTGAAAATTCTTTTATTCCGGGCCATCCACAAATTCCAAATAACCGCCAGCCATATAATTTGTTTTATTCGCCGCAACTTCCTACCTTTTAGTAAATTTCCGAACTCCATAAAATGAGTAACCAAGTCATCTTCCTGCAATTGGGCAGCTCCCAACCAACGAAACACCATCCTCCAAACCGACTTTGCTACAATACAAAAAAGAAATAGGTGCACGGGAGTCTCGGCTTCTTGCAAGCAGAAAGCGCAGCGCCTATCCTCTTCGTTTTGCAACACCCCTTTCCGAAACAAGGCATCTCGCGTTGCTATACGATCAAGCATCACCCGCCAAGCAAAGATCTACACCTTCGAAGGGACATTTTGCCTCCATAGTCTCGACCATACAACAGAATTATTGCTGTAATTTGGTACTTTTACACCTGCAAAAAAACCAGCCAGCCACAAATAACAACTTTTTACCGAAAAACCGCGAGCAATATCTGATTTCCATCGCCAATGATCGGGCGACTGAGAGTCTAGCGAAACTGTTAGTAACATGTTCTTTAAAAATAGCACATTAAGCGACTCCGTTGATGGCACTTCCAACGTCCAATCCCACTCCCATCGCCAACCACCTCCATCCCAACGACCCATATCCTCAACTAGCGCATCTTTTACCCTGCAAGCCTTATACACTGAAGGAAACAATTCAGAAAAATTCTCAGTACCCAACCATCTATCCTTCCAGAATCTCGTTAGATTGCCTCTTCCCAATTTTAGGTGTATGAGATCATTGAACCAGCCATTATGCAGTTTTGCGTCTTCCCCTAACTGGCATAAGTCCCTCCACCACAACGATGTCTTCCCCCAATCTCTTCTATACTCATTTGGAGTAGGCCATCTCCCTTTTAGACCATATTTTACCGTTAGAATCTCCTTCCTCCGTCAGAATCCTCCACCTCCACTTTGTTAACAATGCTATATTAAATGCTTCCAGATTTTTTACACCAAGCCCTCCCTCTCTTTTTGCCATCTTCCTTGTGTCGCCGTCGCTACCCCACAAAAAGCTTCTTTGGAGTGTAATGATTTCCCCAACCACTTTCTTTGGTGCCTTATAGAATGAAAATAAATAAAGGGGTAGAGAAGACAATACCGAGTTTATGAGCGTGACACGTCCCCCAATTGAAAGTTGTCTGCTCCTCCAACACGTAAGTCTTGCTTTTACATTATCTACGATCGGTTGCCAGGTACTCAACAATCTCGGATTCACACCCACCGGAACACCAAGGAATTTAAATGACATAGAGCCCAATCTACAAGATAAGAACTGTGAAATTCCCTCCATAATACGGTCTTCCAAATTAATCCCGATAACATTACTTTTTGCAAAGTTGACTTTCAGCCCCGAGACCATTTCAAAGCTTCTAAGGATTGCTTTCAAACACCACACACTACTTTCCCCACCGTCACAGAAGAAGATTGTATCATCCGCAAATTGAAGTAATTCAACCGAAAGAGACGCACTTACTTGAAAGCCAGTTAAGTTATTTGTTTCCACTCCTTTTCGCACCAACCCCGCTAGTCCTTCCGCCGCAATCAAGAATAAAAACGGGGCTAATGGATCCCCTTGCTTTAAGCCCTTTTGGGCCACAAATTCATTGGGGGGACTGCCATTGACTAGAATAGAGATAGAATTGGATGAATAGCATGCACGCATCCAATCACGCCACGTAGCTCCAAAACCCAACCTGCCCAACATATAATCCAAATACGCCCAACTCACTGAGTCATACGCTTTCTCAAAATCCGCTTTTAGCACCATACATTTTTTCCTCCCATTACCTCATTTACAACTAGCACCCCATCTAAGATATTCCTTCCAGCTAAAAAAGCGCTTTGCCTATCCGATATCACCCCCGATAACACCTTTTTCAACCTCGCCGCTAAAACTTTTGAGAGCATCTTGTACAAGCTCCCAATAAGAGAAATCGGTCTATATTCGCCTAAGCCTTGAGGGTTGCTTGTCTTTGGAATGAGCGTAAGAAATGATGCGCAAATAGCTTTAGGGAACCTCGCATACCTGTGGAATTCATTAAAGAACTTGAAAATGTCCGATGAAATTACCTCCCAGCAGCTCTTGATAAAATTGAAGTTAAACCCATCTGGACCCAGGCTCTTGTTCCCATCACACTCCCATACTGCCTCCTTTATCTCCTCCATAGAAAACGGTTCGATTAGTGACATATTATCCGTAGTTGAGATTTGCCTAAGCTGTATACCATCAATTGTGGGTCTATTATACTCCTCTTCTTTGAACTTGTCTTCAAAATGATCTTTTACTGCTCTTTTGACGCCTCCCACTTCCTCTACCCATTCACCATTCACTGACACTTTCACCAATTGAGTTCGTCTTCTATTACCTTTGATACAAGCATGAAAGAAACGGCTGTTGGAGTCTCCTTCTGCTATCCATTTGACTCTAGACTTCTGTGCCAAGAAGCTCTCCTTTGCATGCACTTCCGCCCAGAATTCATTGTTTAAACGCTTCCTCAGCTCTTCGTCAATCCCTCCCCCCTCCACACTTAGTCTCTCAATTTCGTTCAACTCTTTTACAATATTTTCTATCCGCAAATCTTTGATGCCAAACACTTCCCGATTCCACACTTTGAGTTTTTCTTTTAACATACGCATTTTTTCTTTCAACACAAACGAGCCCCTTCCTTCCACCTGAAACGATCCCCAGTTATCCTTCACAAATTGCTGAAATTCATTATGCTTCAACCAACAGTTATTGAAACGAAACGGCTTTGGCCCCCAGTTAACCTTTGAGGTTGTTAACCACACTGGACAATGATCTGATATTTTCCTATCCCCAATCCATTGAGCACTAACATTCCAGCGTGAAATCATTCCTTCATCCAATAATATTCTATCAAGTCTACTCGCCCTTCCATCCGAACCAAAGCATGTGAACTTTTTTCCTAGCGCCGGGATGTCTACCAATCCCATATCTTCAATGAAAGCTACAAACTCTCTTGCCTATGCTTGATTAAAATTTGTACTGCAACCACTCCTCTCTTGTCGTGAAATTACCGCATTGAAGTCACCTGCAAGGCACCATTCTCCCACTTCAAACTGGTCTTTTAGACATCGTAGATTATCCCATAGCCTTCTTTTGCCCGCCATACTACATGCAGAATATACATTCACAAAATAACAAACCTGCCCCTCAACCTTAGCACAAATCCCAAGGAAATTATCACCTGAGAAAGAGAACATGACCTCCAACAAATCATCCTTCCACACACTTAGCAGCCCACCCGATTGGCCCGTCGCATCCTTAGTTACCCAATCAAAATTAGTATCACCCCATATACTTTCGATTGCTCTTTTGGATATATCACTACTCGTCGTCTCTTGGATCATACACATTTCAAAGTTTTCGGCTCGTATTAACTTTTTCAATCGCCTATCGCCTCCTCTTCGCAGCCCCTCCCCACCCTCTTATATTAAAAGTTGCAATCTTCATTAAGAATCATTCTTTTTCCCCTTCTTTCCTCGTGCCATTTTATCACCAACCTCCAAGGATTTAAGTTTACTCGAATATACCTCATCAGAATTTGACCCTAGCACCCCCAAATTATCTTTTGCAAACCTCCACAATTTGTTGGCAAGAGAAATCTCGTGTTCTGCCACTATTCTATTATCGCAAAATCGTATTTCGAATCTCCAATTGAGACATCTCCGATAACGACTTCTTGGACTGCACAATCCATAGATAGCGAAAGACCCGGATTGGGAGGATTATGCTTGACAACATACATTCTTGAACCATTTGAGACACCATCAGAACCCTCCAACGAATTTATCAACCCCATAGCTTGATTGTTAATGATTCCCACCGTAGCGATATTATAACTAACCTTCTTCTTTTGGTTGTCAGCCTTACAAATCCTGTCAGGTCCAGTATCTTCTACAGCTTGTGGACTTGATATATCTGCCCCATTATCCCCTACATTATGCACGCCATTCAACCCACTATATGTCGGCCCACTTTCCATTACACTAGCCTTCGACAATCTTTCACCAATAACACCCGATCCACAATCTTCAACCATCTCCACCTGCCCTTCCGGATTATTATCACCCTACCTCTAACCACTGCTTGCGCTGATTCTCCATCTCTCCTCCTGCTTGGATGACAATTCAAATTAACACCATGTATATCCCCACCATCAACGTTATTAGTAATGGTTCTCTCCGAATCATGATCAGTTCCCTCATCTTCCTCTTCTTCCCCATCTCCATCCTCCCCGTAGTCTTCATCTTCAAAACCTTCGTGCACAAACAATGGAGGGCCATCCCCATCTCCATCACTATCATCCTCACTCCCTGAGCTATTGTCCGACATCACCGGTCGTTTTACCTGAGTTAACCCATCTGTCCTCATTGGGCCGCACCATTCTTCCAAATTTTTGATATGGAACATGGACTCGTTTATTCTAGCATGCATCACCATATTGAAGACGTCAAAACCTTTTGTTCGAATGAGAATTCTAGCCACATCCATTGATTCCTTCTTTCTAGTATTTTCGTCCACCCCCATGAATGTGCCAAAGTTACTCACCAACATCGCAAAGAACTCATTATTCCATGCATGAACCGGAATGCCATGACATCTCACCCACACCAACCTTTCGGAATCTATCTCCGCTTGACTCCATTTTCGGACATCGTCAAACGTCTCATTTACCCAGTCAGCTGCTTCAGTCAGAAGATCCTGTATAAGCCCTTCTTCTATCTCTTCCAATAACACTAAATTTGCACCCAACGACGTCACTTTGATCGAAAAAAACCCTTGCATATTAAACCATTCCTGAACCATATGAGTGCAACCTGCCTCCTTGACCACCCCAACATACATTTTTTGCAACAACAACAATTCCTCTTCAGGCGCATCGTACGTTAATTCACAATTATTATTTTTTCGAAAATACACTATTTTTTGCTCTTCATCTTGCTCCTTTCCTCCTTTCTTTCCTTGCTTGAATTTGTTAGTTACTGGGTTGTTGTGCTCCCATTTGTTGACCATATGCCTACCATCAGGTGCGTGTGTGTCCCCGTTCTTCGCCTCTGTGCTTGCAACCTTCTCACTATTCTTCTTTGCATCTCCATTCTCCTTCGCAACCTCCTTCCATACTTGACGAATAACCTTTCTCTTCGCTGCCCCATCATCAAACTTCAGCTTCTCTTCCCTACGCACCTTCGAGTCATTCTTCACCCTCTCAAACCGAGGCAAATTGACATGGATCTTACTTGCACCAAAGATGATATTATCTAACTTTGCCGCAAATAGCCTTGCGTCATGAATGTCCGTAAACCTGACGAAACCAAATCTCTTCCCCCAGTTGTTCTTCTTCGGCGGAATAATGACTTCGACAGCGTTATCGTAAAATGAAAACGCCCGCAGCATCTCTTTCGCACCATGAGAATCTGGGAACTCGGAGAAATAGAACGACACCGTCTCCTTCCATGAACCATAACTGATACTCGCTACATCCACTCTCTCCCTCTGATGAACTACTCTTCCTTTCCGTCGTTGAACCAGGCGCCATCCTCCTTCATCTCCCATTGTGGCAGAAGCGCTGGCGGCGTGCACCTGGTGACGGTGCACGGGTTGCCTGGTGGAGCGCTACGCGTAGGGCTTCTGTTTCCTAGAATAATCTAACTTAAAATAAACTGATTCGTAACCAATCTTTATTTTCATATCTATTTTAATGTAAGCATAAATAAAAAACCTCTTTTAATTCTTCGTTCCAAGATCAATGATAGAAACCGACTAAGAAACTTCACCCTGTTTCAATTGCATTTTGAGAAATGCCAAGATCAATGACTAAGAAACTTTTATATTTTAAATTGTGAGAACCTTTTTTTTATGATTCCCACTCCCAATAACTTTACGGTACAACTTTTCAGAGTTGTCATTCACTTTTTTTTTTTATCAAAGAGTTGTCAATGTCATTCACTAAATTGAATTGACTTTAACAATTGCTATTTTTTTTTAAATTAAAAAATCTTTCTTTACTCATTCATAGTTCATAACTAGTTCATAGAAGAAGAAACGTAGAAGCATATCTTTCTCTCTCAACATGTTCATGTGCCCGTCATTTACAGATCCTTCTCCATTCCATTTACAGATTACAGATCTCGCATGGTGTCTGCTCATCTCTCTCTCTCTCTCCACCATTTACAGCTAACGCAAGTGCCTGCTTCATTTCTCTCTTCCAAGTTGCAGGTTTGGAACGTATCCCGCAGGCGTGTCTTCCTTGGCGAGCCGTATCCTCTACGTATCAGCCACGTATCCATCCCGTATCTGGCATTTTTATTTAAAAAAATAAATAAAAAATAAAGGATACTCAGTGGGTACGTATCTGGCCGTATCCGACACGTATCGGTATCAGATACGTATCCGATATCGATACTTGGCTGATTTTGGAGTATCGGGGCTTCCTAGGAGGTGGTGTAGAAAAAAGATAGGTGCCTCTGGTAGTTTGGATACGTCCACGATATCTCACGTTAGTCGCTTGGTGGTCGTCCAAGACCTAGAGACATTGACATGAGGTGGTGTTACTTCACCTAGTAGTGTTGTCAGCAGGCGACTCGGACCACGGTCCCGAGTGGCCTCGCTGAAAGTTTTCATCACAATTATAACAAAGGCCTTTCTTACACTAAGCTTGCAACTCCGCTAGAGTGAGGCACTTGCGGTCTAGGAGGATTAACCTGAAAAGGTTGGTTTGAAGAAGTTGAATGAAGGAGCGAGGTTTGTGGAGGTGGTGGTGTGTTTAGGGATGAAGTTGGCTCAGTCTAGGGTTTTCTCCTCCTGTAATTTGGCAAGGCTTATGGCTTGGGTTAGGAAAATTAGTTGAAACGCCTGAACTTCGCGGCGAGTAGCAGGTTTGAGCTAAAAAATGAAACAACTCAAGGTGAATGGCTCGGTTTGTTGGCGTCTCAAACTGGGTGTGATACTTCTTCACTGAAGTTTTTTGACACAACTTGAAGAGCACACCTTTTGGGTCTTCAGAAAGACATGGTCAATGAAATCACTGATGGTTAAGACTTAAGCACGTAAAGATAACTCAACTCAAAAGACTAATACATTAGGTGGGAGAGTCTCATGGCTTAAGTACCACATTGAGTCTTCTTAGTTGCTCAATGTGGGACTCCTAATAGAAAGAAAACCCGATTTTCCTACCTCTCCTAGCTATAGACCAATCGTGTTGTAACCTACAATCTCACAGTTCCATGACCAAACAATTCTTTTGAGAAAGACTAATTTTGCGGGTTTTATTTGCCTAAACTCTAAGTCTTAACTAGTTCAGAACATTTACTGATGTCAACAACAAAAAATGCTAATACAGAACATGAATTGCGAAGGCTGTGTAAGCGATTGAATTTGTTGCCTTGTCAATAACTTTACTCGCATATATTTAGAGCAATATAAGGGTGGACTTAATTATAGTAAACGATGTTTGATTATCATCCATCCTTGTCCTTATTAAAAAAAATTAAGTGCATCTGTTTGAATTATACACAACTAAATGTTAATCGGTGAACTCCATGTTTTCACAATTCCCATTTTTACCCCATTCTTCTTATGGCTCCATTCTCTCTAGTGTATTCATGTGAAGGGAAAAAAAACACACTTTATATTCCTTGATGGAGCCTGCCCAAGAGCAAAAGTTAGGCAACATAGCCCAGCATTATATGCCAACAACTCCAACATCATTTCAAAAGAATTTAATAACACTCTTATCAAAAAAGAAGAATTCAATAACGCAAGTGGCACCGTGCAAGCTACGGGCATTATGGCATTTGGCATAGTATTATGAAGAGGAGACAAAAGTTAACAGTAAGGAGTAGGAGCTTGACAAAAAGGGCCTCATGTAAACCCAAATCCATATTTATTAAGTTTTCTTAAAGAATACTTGTAAAAAGAAAAAGTATTCTTAAAGAATAATATAGTAATTCAACAATAATAAGTTGATATATATATAAAGAACGCTTACTTTATTCTACATATTTATATATTTCATTTGCACTTAGCTTTGGTTTAAATTTAAATATTAATAGTTCAATTACTTTATTTAGTACATATTAGTGTGTTTAGAAAACATTATCTACTACATGATCATAATTAAAATTACTTTATTTAGTACATATTAGTGTGTACAATTGGTTTTCTTTAAGGCAACTATGTATATGTACAATTGTGAATCAATACTGAAGCAAATGTTTTGATGTCTTGAGTACTCATCGACAGCATCACGTTGTGCTCATCTTTGTAAACCCATTCATAATTTCGACCTATCCTTGAATAACTCCAGTATAGAATTGTGAGGCGTCGACATGAATATTTTTGGAAATAGTCAAATTATAATTTCCAAGAATATGTACTAAAAGAGTAGAAATTCAATTAATGTATTTAGAGTTTTGGGAAGGGGAAGAGTTGTGAAGAGTTGAGACATGTCAAATTAAGAGGTGATTTTTGGGTGACGGTGTAAAGAGTTGAAGAATCTCCAGCTAGGTCCCAGTGAGAGGAGAGTGTTGGTGATTATTTGTTGTGTGAGATGTGAGTGTGACCATTCCTTGTAACTCTGAGTGAGAAAATATTGTAGGGTGATGGACATATTGGGCTGAGTACAAATTGTTGCAATCGTATTTAAAATGAATGAATTATATTGAGATGTTCCTGTAGACATAGGCAAGAGGTGCCGAACTACGTAAAATATTTGTGTTTTTACCTTTATTTTTAGAGGGTGTTTATCTATATTCCCTTAAAGATCATTAGATGTGTGGGTTAATCCATTGGCGTGTGCGATTTTCCCAACAAATATTAACTCTCTGGGATTTTGATTTCCTATATAACATGCTTATTGTAAATCGTCAAGGGCTACATTAATCACCCTTAATCCCTCCCTGTTTCTCTGCAATGTTCGTAACATTGTGGCAAAATAAAAGTGTCATTAACAAAATGATGGGTTAATTAGGAGGATTTGAGCACATGAGTATAGAAGAGGAAGAAAATAAGTTTTTTTTAAACAAAGAAAAATGTACAAATTAATAATTCGATGGTTCCATTGGCAAGCAAATAGTAGTCTATAATATATGAGGTAGAGATAGTAATGTTAGAAATGAGAACAAAAGCTCTCTGTAGAGAGAAAGAAAACTTTTGACTTTTTAGGCTATACACTGAAAATAATAATAGTCCTTGTGTCTGTATTATTTGCGTGGTTTGTCCCCAGGAGCAGTGCCTCTGTTATACGACCCTAATAGTTGTACTTATTATTTGTGATTCATGTCGGCACTTCAATTTTCATCCACTAATAATATAATCATTAAAAATACTTGTTATCTTTTTGCTTTGTTTCTAATTAATTAATAAAGTGAGAGTAGTAGTAAATTAAATGGAGTGTTGTAACTTCAAATTCACCTTCTCTATATCCACTCAATTCCTAATTGTATTTTACTCACATTCTCTATGTGAAGTGAATGTTATCACTTATAATTGAATGAAAGATTGAGAAGATTGGAAGTAAAGCGATGGCATTGGGGACATAAAGGGAAAAAAACAACCCGTGAGAACGAATATCAGGCTAATTATAGAAGAAGAGAGTGATTTTTTTTTTATTTGATAAATTAAAGAAGACAATCACAGCGATACATCACACATGGGTTGGGCCAACTACCAACTTAAAAGTAGAGGAAAACTGGCCCCTCACGCAACACACGCACCACGTAATAATCATCATATCACGTAACATTCTTAATTCTTTACATAGAAAAAGATAAATAAAAAAAACAAATGCCCATAAAATAAGATAAAACCCAGAAACTTCTCTTGCTTTGGGCATCGACGATAGCGACCGTTGGATAAACTCAACTTTACTTAAAAGGAATGGCTCTGATCACGACTTGGTGGTAAAGTGCCGCAAGAGCTGCTCCAATGAATGGTCCAACCCAGAAAATCCACTGCAAATAATTCATCCTTTCATTTATTAGCTTCCATAAAATTTCAATACCTAACAATAAATAAATATTAAAGTGAAAAATTTGAGATAAGATAACATACGTGATCATCCCAACCAAGGTCTTTGTTGAAGATAATGGAAGCACCAAGACTCCTAGCAGGGTTAATACCAGTTCCAGTAATTGGAATAGTGGCCAAGTGAACCAAGAACACAGCAAACCCAATTGGCAACGGTGCCAAAATCTAATCATTTCATAAACAATTATGAAAAATTAAAATTAATTAGTTCATAATGTTTGAGTAAGAAAAAATTGTCAAAAAAAAAAAATACTGTAAGAAAGAGTATTTGAAGGGGGACATACGGGAACGTGAGAGTCTCTAGCGCTACGTTTAGCATCGGTAGCTGAGAAAACGGTGTAAACAAGAACGAAAGTACCAACAATCTCAGCACCAAGTCCATCACCTTTTGTGTAACCGGGAGCAACAAAGTTAGCACCACCGTTGTATTTTCCGTACAAGGCTTTTCCTTCAAAACCCTTAACCACACCAGCACCACATATAGCACCAAGAACCTGCATCACTATGTAGAACACAGCCCTTGTCAACGACAATTTCCTCGCCAAAAACAAACCAAATGTCACCGCTGGGTTTATGTGACCCCCTGCACACCAAACAAAATAATTAAATTATCACAAATTAATTTCTTATAACCTTGAGATTGAACACGTGTCTCATGTTATACACCGATACTTCAATTACTATTATTTTCTCAAATTATTATTATTAGTGTCAATCTATCTGTATCGTGTCTAGTGTCCTAGTGTCCGTGTCTAAGTACAAGAGGGAGGAAGAAAACTAACCAGAGATACCGGCGGTGCAGTAAACAAGAGCAAAGATCATGCCACCAAAAGACCAAGCAATTCCTTGAATACCAACGGATTTACACTTGGATTCAGATCTGTTGACGCCCATGACAGTTAAGATGGTGATGTAAAGAAAGAGAAAAGTGGCAACGAACTCAGCTATCCCGGCTCTGTAGAAAGACCATGAAGTGAGTTCTGAAGGCTCAAAAAGTGGTGCTGGAGGTGGCTCCTTGTAGTCTTTCCCATCACCTTGTGTCTGAGCAGCAATACCTATAGGTTGCCTCTCTGGGAATTTGTTAGCTCCCAATGAAACATCCTGTTCCTTGGCTTCCATTTTGAGAGTTTAATTAATTTCTTAGTTGATGATAAAAACAAGTGTGAGTGAATGGTGATGATGAGATGAGAGTGGTGAAGTGATATGATTTTATAAGCAAGAGGAGGTGGTTAAAACTAAATAATAAAACAAGTGAGAGGAGTGTAGAAGATGGGTGGTGGGTGGTGGGTGGTGGGTCCATTTTAGGTGTAAAATATTGAAATTTTATAGAATTTGGTTTCTTATCTTTTTAGCCGACCAATCATATTCCGTGATATTCATGAATCATATTGACAGTTTGGCTTAACATAGAGTGGTGTCATTTTATGTCCTAGCTGGAGCAACTCTAACCATACATTTGCTGGGCGCCTGGGCCTACCATGTTCTAGGCAGCAAGGTGATTCAGTGAGGAAAAAAAGGGGGTGAATATTGAATAGTATGGTGTGTGTGTGGTGAACAGGTGAATCAATATTTCAAAAGAGTGCAATTCCAAAATGATGATCGAGTGAGTTCTATGGATATGGACCCAGTAGTGAGGAGTGGGAGGCTCCATGACAGTTGGGCGGTGGGGATTGTCGTGCAATGTATACAACGGACTAAAAGTAAAATCACGTTTAACTTGAGATGTAACCTCACACGTGTCCTGTAGAAACCGGCACTGAGAGGGACTGTGACTAGGAGTCTACGAGGGTATGTTTGAATTTTTGTTCACAACTGGACCGACCGGCACGACAACACTCGTTAGAAGACTCGGCTGGCTGAACGATCGCTTCCAACGAACTGACACTGAGAATTCAACACCCAACGTGAGACTCATAGTACTAGGGGTGTTCACCGTGCGGTTTGGTTCGATTTTGAGACAAAAAGTGAACCGAACCGCAAGATAAAACTACATGCAATTTGGTTTGATTCGGGTGGCTTCCTAAAAAAACCAAACCAAACTAATACAGTTTGGATTGATTTGGTTGGTTATGTTTTTTCCGAGACAAAGCAGAAATTAAAACAAAGTTAAAAATAACTAAAATAAAAAACAGCTGACATAGATTTTTAAGAAAAATCCGCTCAAATATATATAGTATATAAATTATTATCTTTTAATTATTTCAAGATAGTTACAACCATGTTTAAAAGAATTTGAATTAAATGTTTTATCGTAATTTTTAAATATGTCATAACAATATGGATTGTTTGTAAGTGAGTCAGTGAATCAATTGAATTTGGGCTAGTGAGTGAGTGAGAGTTGGGTTTTAGTTAGATTTGGGCTAATTATGAGTCAGTAAGGAAGGTTGTAAGTCAATAAGTCTTAATATTACTTGTGGTTTGGTTTGGTTCGATTGGTGGAACAAAAATCGCGGGCCGAACCAATTAACCGTGCGGTTGATTGAAAAAAATAAAACGAATAGATTTTGCAGTTTGTGTTTTTTTGCGATTTTCAATTTGGGTTGGTTCGATTTGCACTTCTCTATTGGGTTGATTGCTTTTGAACAACCCTAGGACCAATACGTCTCGGCCACAACCCTATATAGAAGCTAAGCAACCATATTCAGTATCTGCTAGGACCTCATAAATTCAATATCCCTAATCGCCAACTCCTCTGTGTCCGTTTTGTCCAAAAAAAAAACTCATTTGTCTCCGTAACGACCATAATTATTCAGGGCTGCCCTTTGAAAAATGTGGATAACTTACCCATATTTACTTATATTTCTCAAATTTTGACCCACGTCCAATATTTATTTAATATCAATACAAATATACAAATCAATTAAATGGCTAGGTCGAATTTACTTTTTAGGTGAGTCCGGCCTTAATTACTTTTGAAAATGTGAGTAACTTACCCAATTTCACTTGTATTTATTAAAAATTTGGCACTTGTATCTAAGTAATTTTATAACAGCATAGTGTAAAAACACAAATATATATATTCTAATTCACAAAGATAGTAGATTTCAACAATAAATAAATAAATAAATAAGAATTAATTTTATTGATTTCACAATATATCGGTAACTTACCTACATTTTTCCAAATACAACTAAGAATTTACCATTATTCAATAGCAACTATTGTCTATTATATGGCTGATACTATATATTTTGCCTTCTGAGACAACAATGCATGCAATTGATGACTCATACTCTATATTGGTATTTCTTGCTTATACATTCAGTCAATCTTCCTAAAAAGATTAAAACAAATTTCAATAGATTGGACATGGGTACATAAAATTCTTCAAGTTATTGAATCCTTTATCCTTCAGTATTTTAGAGTTTACAACATTCTTATACGGTACTTTTTTTTTTGACAAAATCTGGTACTTGAGTAGTGGATTTACTAGTTACACTTATTATATTATTTGCAATTTTTATCTGTCTTAAATGAAGTATATTGCACTATAAAATAAAAAAGTTCTTATATATCCACGATTTTATAAATCAAGTTCTTCTGTTCTGTCCCATTAATAATCCACGAACAATAAATAATAATTTATTTCTCATCATACATATTGCAAAAAAGAAAACATGGTCGGCACATGGCCGTCGCAATTAACTTGGCTCACGTCCCCTACATATAAATGTTATACCAATCAGAAGCTTGTCATGACCACTTCTTTTTTTTTTTTGAGGAATCATGACCACTTCTTAAAAATCAAGTTTTATTCATGTTGTTTCTATCTGCGTGGACGAGACAACATTAATATTCTTGGAGGTTGATTATTTTAATAATGGTACCTAACATATGTTAATTTATCTTGTAAAAAGCATACATTAATTTAGTACCTTGACTAGCCTCAATGATTTGTCTGGATAATAAAAACAATGGTTCGTGATCATTTTGAATTGTAAACAATTTTTGTAAGGAATATTAGGGGTTTTTCTTCATCATAGATATATTGTGCTCTGGCAAAGAGCATCGGTTAGATACAATATACAATGAATGATACAATATTATTCACATCCTGGTTGAAATAGGGTGGCATTGCCCTCCTTGCACCTTTTATATCTCTGTCTCTGTGGTATTAAATGATAGGGCTAATCAGGATACCTTTTGGGTGTTAGTTTTCCCTTTGAGGGAGGGGAGACAAGTTCAGTATTCCACTCATATACTTAAAGGATATAAATTGAAAATATGTAGAACATATAATTTACATTTTTTTAATGATTGCAAGTATTCTCTAACACAAATTGAAGCTAATGAGACCCAGCATCGCCCTCCCTAAATAGAACACATATCTTACATGTTAGAGATTTTTCAATTTGGGCTGATCGACCAGGCCCAACCATTAAAATAAATTGTAACAGGTCGCCCAGCTAGCCCGTAGTTTTATGTTGTCCAAAAAAAAATCATAGTGTTATTATGTAATTTATGATTTAGCCTGACCTAAACACTGGTTTCAGCCAAGCTCAAACTTTTTTTAACAGAATGGTATTGATTCAATATATAGCGGATCAGACCCAAACCAATACATACAAAGGTGGATCCAACATGACCAAAAAGCCACAACCAGGCAAACAAAGAAAAAAGCTGGCCCAATATTTGGCAGCTCAATTGACTAAAGTCTATCAAAACACGAGAAGTACGATCATGTTCCCCAGGCTCTGCTAGGGTTTAGTTGGGCAGCGCCCTCCTGTTACCTTCCAAGGCTGGTGGTGGTTTCTCCTTTGCGATGAGAAGCTTAATGAAGACACACTACACTGGTATATTAGAGTGGGGCATAATACTTTTAATTTTGTCATTGACAAAGTTAAACAAAGACTCAGCAATTGGAAGGCAAGAACTCTCTCTTTTGCTGGAAGAGTTACATTAGCTAAGTCAATTGTTCAAGCAATGCCTATATATGTGATGCAATCCACTGTTCTCCCTAGAAGTATTTGTGATGAAATAGACAAGCTTTGTAGGAGCTTTATCTGGGGTGATGAGGATCAGCAAAGAAAGGTGCACCTGCTTAGCTGGGACAAGTTGTGTCAACCTAAGAAAAATGGTGGATTGGGGATCAGATCTACTAAGGTTGCTACTTCAGCCTTCCCAATGAAAGCTATCTGGAAATTTTGCACTAAATGTGATAATCTTTGGTGTTCAATTATCAGAAGTAAGTACAAATGTGGCTGGAGAGAGTTCCCTTCTATAGATAAAAATAGAAAGGGCTCTAATTTCTGGAATGGGATTGCTAATTCTTGGGAAACCTTCAGAACTAACCTCTGCTGGAATGTGGGCAATGGTGAAACAACTAGATTCTGGAAAGACAATTTGATAAGTGGTTGTGATGCCTTACATAAACTCTCTGAAGATTGACTTGATTTTCCTATAAGCCATTTTGTCAACCCTAATGGTGAGTGGAAACCCAACCTTATTAGTACTCATATTCCTATTGATCTTACACAGAAAATTGCTTACATGACTACAACCAATATTCACAACCAGAGTGATACTTTTACTTGGGGGGATCACCTGATGGTTGTTTTAACACAAAACCAGCATATGCTACCCTTCAAGGTGATTCAGGATTAGCTAACACTACCATTTTTTAAGCTATTTGGAAGTGGAAAGGAACTGAAAGAATACGTACCTTTTTGTGGAAATTGGGGCATGGAACTTTGTTAACTAATCTGGAAAGACAAAGAAGAAGAATGACCACATCCAATCTTTGCCCAAATTGCAATCTCCATGAAGAATCTCTCTTCCACTGCTTCAGGGATTGCAGGAAGAGTTTGAGTGTGTGTTGTTGTCAGAGTTCTTCTGGAAAATATACCGAAGAAATTACCGGGTTGAGTCGCGGACTAGGTCGCTCTCTTTAAGACGTTTCGCGGCACTGCTCAAGGTGCAACCAGATTATCAACCACGCCGTCCCCAGGATAAAACAGCCCAGTAGGATTATCACTGCCACTACAAGAAAAACTGGTTTTTTCGGCGACCAAAATCCGCCGGAAATGACCAAAATCCGCCGAAAATTTGGACTTTCCGGCGGATTTTATCCGCCAGTAAAACCGTGGTAGCAAACGGTTTCCGGCGGATTTTAGCCCTCGGAAAATCCGCCGGAAATTTCCGAGGGATAATCCGCCGGAAAAGCCTCAAAATCCGCTGGAAATTTTTTTTTTAAAAAAATAAATAAAGAAATCCGCCGGAAAATTAAATAAATCAGCCGGAAATTAATTTTTTTTTTTTAAAAAAATTCCGACGGAAATATAAATAAATCCGCCGGAAATTAATTTTTTTTTTTTAAATAAAGAAATCCGCCTGAAAATTAAATAAATCCGCCGGAAATTAATTTTATTTTTTTTTAAAAAAATCCGCCGGAAAATAAATAAATCCGCCGAAAATTAACTTTTTTTTAAAAAAAATAAAAAATTCGCCCAAAATATATTTAAATCTACCGGAAATATTTCAATTTTTTTTTTAAAAAAACTGGAAATCTATTTAATAAATAAATATTATTGATTTAATATAATATATTTTTTAAAAAATTATGAATAAAAATATTAAATATACGAATTTATTAATAAATTAAATATAGTATATTTAATAATATATTTTTTATTAATAAAATTGATTAATAAAAATATTAAATATATTTAGTAATATATTTAATAACATTATTTATTACATTAAATTAAAAATATTATGAAACTTTATTTTGATTGTAAAATAAAAATTAATAATTAAATTAAAATAATAAATTAAAAATACGATTCAAAATCAATACCCGGTCTTAAAACGATATATTATTCAAACAAGTGAAACTAAAAGATCCTAACAAAGTACGCAAATTAATATTCATAACCAATAATACAAATTAAAACTTAAATATCTAAACAACAAAATAACACAAGTGAAAGCTACTGGGGTGGGGGCTGGTCTGAATCATCGTTATGATTATAATAGCTGCCACCTGTGGCATCATCAGATGCAAGATAAGCACTAATATGATCGATATTATTCAAATCGATACTTGAGTTGAATTGCTGCTGCGAGTGCTGAACCTGCTGAGGTGGATACAGTTGGTATGGCTGCTGCCAGGGTGGATACTGCTGCTGCTGCTGGGGTGGATACAGCTCGTTTTTATTTTTATTTCACAATTATATAAAAGAAAATATTCAAATAAATTAAAAATTAGTTTTATTTTTTTGAATTAAAAAAATTTAAAATAATAACATAAATTAAAAATATAAACAGAAATTAAAAACTAAATTAATAAATACATTAAATTTAATTTTTTTTCGTATTTATTTATTCTTTATTATTTATTTATTTAAAATTATTATAAAAATTCAAAATTAAAAATAAATTAACAAATATATTATTTCGTATTTGCTAACTAATATTAATTAATATATAACTAATATATTATAACAAATAATATAATATATAACGACTTTTAACTTCGATAACTAACCTGAAGTGAAGAGAAGACTCTGGCTTGATGCTAATCCCACCCTCTTTCGAACAAAATAGACAACGAACCAAACCCAAACAACTCCTAAACAAACAACACCACAGTTAGTAACTAAACAATACATAAACTAAAACTATTAAATCATCATGTTATAAAGATACCTTATATTGAAGAAATGTGTCAGAGAGCAAGAGATTTTGTAGAGAGAAATTTCGGATTTGAAGAAGTGAAGAAGTTGTGAAGTGAAGATGTGAAGAAGTTGTGAAGTGAAGATGTGAATATATATAGAAATTTGAAATCCGCCGAAAATTGTATTACCGGCGGATTTTATCGTTTCCGGCGGATTTGGATCCCACAAAAATTCGGGTTTCCAGTGGATTCTATTGGTCGTGGTATTTCCGGCGGATTTTGTGGTTTTTCCGGCGAATTAGGATCCCCCACAAAGGCGGATTTCCGGCGGATCCTATTGGTAGAAGTATTTCCGGCGGATTTAGTGGTATTTCCGGCGGATTTAGTAGTTTTCCGGCGGAATTTGGTCAAAAAGTTAAAATCCGCCGCAAATACGTATTACCGGCGGATTTGGGATTTCCGGCAGATTCGGATCCCCCGCAAATACGCATTTCCGGCGGATCCAATTGGTCATGGAATTTCCGGCGGATTTAGTAGTTTTCCGGCGGAATTTGGTCAAAAAGTTAAAATCCGCCACAAATACGTATTACCGGCGGATTTGGGATTTCCGGCGGATCCAGATCCCCCGTAGATACGCATTTCCGGCGGATCCAATTGGTCATGGAGTTTCCGGCGGATCCTATGTAATTTCCGGCGGATTTCGAAATTTAATTTTCCCGCTTTTTTCGTAAATCCGCCGGAAATGACGGTACCAGCGGATTTTTTTTATTTTTTTTAATAATTTTTTTTGGTGAATAAATCCGCCGGAAATTAGTATAAATCCGCCGAAAAGTTACCGGGGAATAAAAATCCGCCGGAAATTCGATAGAATCGGCCGGAAAATTTTCGTGGGACTAAATCCGCCGGAAACCTCTAAAATCCGCCGGAAACTTTCCGACGGATTAAAATCCGCCGGAAAGGCATGGCCAGTAAATCCACTTATTCTTGTAGTGCACAGTATATAATCGCTCTAGAAATACACCTCAATATGATCCGTAGATCACTCTGAATTATGATCCGTAGATCACTCTGAAATATGATACGTAGATCACTCTAAAAGAATGGCTCGAAGGCTGGAGTAGAAGAGAAGAAAATATTTCGAGAGAGAAGAGAGAAACACTTGAGGAGAAAATTCTTGATCGTCAAGTGTTCGTGTGAAGAATGAACTGGGGGAAGGGCCTATTTATAGGCGTCAAAATTGACTTGTTGCGCAAGTCTAGAGGATAAGGACGGAGCTGCTTGCACTCCAAGTAGCTCTCGTTCAACGAATCTGTACGCAACGGTTAGTTCATCGTATCCGGACGGTTCAACGAATCTGGACACGCAACGCACCAATTACACCTCACAAGCCAAGCCCAAGCCCAGCCCGGCCCGGCCGAGCCGAGCCGGCCGATCGGACGACGGCGGCGGCACGCGCGCGTGTGTGTGGTGGTCAAATGGTGTGCGTGCTTGCCCGTTTACAAAACTGGGTACCCTTTGGGCCCCAACCCAAAGGTGTGAAGTCACCACTTATAAGCACTCTTCAAGTGCCTAGTCCAAGCAATGTGGGACTTTTTAATTCATAACCCATGTTCCAACAATCCCCCACTTGAATTTAAAAGGAAGTTTCAGAAATAGCGTTAAACGCCTCTATAGGATTGTGCATAAGCAGAGGTGTCATACGACTTGAACTTTGCATAGCGGTTAAGATTTAGATTCAACAAGAGTGACTCGTAGTCTTGAACTCTATCTCTAATCGTCAAAACCACACACAACCCTTTCAATAGGTGTATTCTCAAATGCCCGTGCTTTTATGGCCATGCACGTCTATCCCAGTTTAGTGAACGCTCTAGGAATTTCTGCCCAAAATTCCATAGGAAGCGGCCCCACTTCCACATTCACAAAGGTGAGTCTATCAAGAGTACTCTTGTAGCTAGGTACTCCACTCCACATAGAGTATAGGTCTCATTAAGAGTTTCTATTATCTCAACCTTACGTCGCTTCAGGAATCATGCTTCTTTACTTTTAATAGTATGTTCATTCCTATCACATCACAACTTGTTATTACCCATTGAACCTAATTCTTGGGATCTCCAGACTTTAGGTCAGGTTACCATCGTGAGTGACTCATGGTTCTAAAGGCAGTAGTCCCATCCTCTGAGATGTATTTTGGACTTTCTCTCTGGCCAATCCTTTCGTCAAAGGATCGGCTAAGTTCTGATTAGTGCGTATATGATCCACTCTCACAGCTCCTTTTGACATTAACTCTCTAACTGTGCTGTGCTTACGACGTATTTGTCGTCTCTTACCGTTGTAATAACGATTCTCTATTTTTTTTTTTAATTTTTTTTTGCGATAGCCGCGGTACTATCGCAGTGGATCAACACAGCTGGCATCGGTTTTTCCATAAGGGAATCTCTGCTAGTAGGCATCTTAACCAACTAGCTTCTTCACTGGCTGTGGCCAGTGCTATCATTTCAGATTCCATAGTGGACTGAGCCAATATGGCCTGTTTCTTTGATTTCCAGGAGACAGCACCACCGGCTATACTGAATATATAGCCGCTAGTAGCTTTGGAATCATCAGATAGAGTATTCCAATCAGCATCACTGTACCCTTCAAGTACAGCTGGAAATCTCTGATAATGTAATCCAAGATTCATGGTCCTTTTCAAGTATCTCATGACTCTTTCAATAGCATGCCAATGCTCTATACTAGGTCGACTAGTAAACCTGCACAACAATCCCACAACATAGGCAATGTCGGGTCTAGTACAATCAGTGGCATACCTTAGACTGCCAATGATGCTCGCGTATTCCGTTTGTCTTACACTGTCACCAGTGTTCTTAAAGAGCTTGACACTCGGATCATATGGTGTACATGCAGGTTTACAATCAAAGTAATTATATTTCTTTAAGATCTTCTCAATGTAATGAGATTGATCCAAAGAAATTCCCTTCTCGGACCTAGTGATCTTAATACCAAGTATCACACTGGCTTCTCCGAGGTCTTTCATATCAAAGTTGTTGCACAACAATGATTTCACTTTATCAACAGCATGAATGTTTGATCCAAATATGAGTAGGTCGTCTACATAGAGACATATGATAGTGCAAATGTCATTCTCGGTTTTGTAATAAATGCATTTGTCACTTTCATTCATTTTAAACCCATTCGATATGATCAAATTATCAAACTTCTCGTGCCATTGTTTAGGAGCTTGTTTTAGACCATACAGAGACTTATCCAACTTACAGACCTTGTGTTCTTGCCCATGAACTACAAACCCTTCAGGTTGCTCCATATAGATTTCTTCTTCTAGTTCGCCATTTAAAAAGGTAGTTTTTACATCCATTTGGTGTACTTTTAAATTATAAATAGCGGCCACCGAAATTAGTACCCTTATAAATGTAATTCTTGTAACGGGAGAGTATGTGTCGAATAAATCAATATTCTCTCTTTGTCTAAAACCTTTGGCTACAAGGCGAGCCTTGTATTTATCAACAGTGCCATCAGGTTTTAGTTTCTTTTTCAAGATCCATTTACAACCAATGGGTTTGCAACCAGGAGGCAAGTCCACTAAGTGCCATGTCTTGTTAGACTCTAGAGAATCCATCTCATCATTTATGGCTTCTTACCACAAATCAGCATCCAATGAAGACAGAGCTTCTTGAAGGCTCGTAGGATCCTCCTCTAATGTATAGACCTCATAGTCCGTTCCATAGTCTTTAGCAACACGTGCTCTCTTTCCTCTTCGAGGCTCTATTTCCCTTTCTTCGTTGTTTTCAACGTTCCTAGGCACTGAAACTTGACCAGTTCCGGTGCCCCCACTATTTCTTGATTTAAAGGGAAATTCACTTTCATAGAAGTCAACATCATTTGACTCTATGATCACTTTTGCATTAAGGTCATAAAACCTGTATGCTTTGCTATTTACTGCATAACCAATGAATACACATTCATAGGCTCTATTGGCAAGTTTAACTCTCTTAGGGTCTGGGATTCTTACATAGGCTAGACAGCCCCATGTTCGAAAATAAGACACATTTGGTTGTCTTTTCTTTATTATTTCATAAGGAGAAATTTGATTCCTAGACTTAGGAACTCTGTTCAGTACATAACACACAGTTAGTAAAATTTCCCCTAACCAGTGAGTTGCAGCTCTAGAGTTGAGCATAATGGCAGCCGTCAATTCAGTAAGAGTTCTATTTTTTCTTTCAGCTTTACCATTCATTTCAGGTGAATATGGTGCAGTCGTTTCATGTATGATCCCATTCAACTTATAAAAGTCATTAAATAATTGGGAATCATACTCAGTTCCTCTATCACTTCGAAAACGCTTTATCTTTGTCTCAAATTGATTTTCAATTTCTTTTAGCAAGATTTTGAACATGTCAAGCGCTCCACTTTTATTTTTCATAAGATATACAAAGGTATAGTCTGAGCAATTGTCAATAAAAGTGATAAGGTTTAAATATGTATTTAGTCCCTGCAAATGTCCCTATTTTTCGATTTAGTCCCTGCAAATATTTTTTTTTTAAATACGTCCCTGCAAAATAACTTTTTTTTGAATATGCCCTTCCGAAAGTTGGAATTTTAAATACGTCCCTGCAAAATAACTTTTTTTTAAATACGTCCCTGCAAAATAACCTTTTTTTTTAAATACGTCCCAACAAAAAAAAATTGTGATATTTTGCAGGGACGTATTTAAAAAAAAAGTTATTTTGTAGGGACGTATTTAAAAAAAAGTTGTTTTGCAGGGACGTAAATCGAAAAACAGGGACATTTGCAGGGACTAAATACATATTTAAACCAAGTGATAAAATAGCGTTTACCATTTCTGGTCAACGTTCCGTCTAGTTCGCAAATATCAGAGTGTATCAAATCTAACGGCTCTGATTCTCTTATAACAGATTTGTGTGACGCTTTCGTAATTTTGGCTTGACTACAAAATTCGCATTTATGAAAATCATTTAACGATACTTTCGGAATTAATCCTAAATTGCTCATATTCGAAATAACGCGCTTATTGACATGACATAAACGAGAGTGCCAAATATTAAAATCACACAACATATAAGCAGAGGGAACAAATTTATTAATTTCAACATTCAATTTGAACATGCCATCAGTGGCGTACCCTTTCCCAACAAAAATCCCATTTTGAGTCAAGGTATACAAATCCCTTTCAATAGTCTGAGTAAACCCTGCCTTATTCAGAAGGAAGCCTGAAACTAGATTCTTCCTTATCTCTGGAGTGTGCATCACATCCTTCAATATTAGAATCTTTCCAGAGGTGAACTTCAGCTCAACATCTCCAATACCTGCAACAATAGTGGTGTGAGCATCGCCCAACAACACTTTCTTATCCTCAACTGCCTTGTATGTTTTAAACATAGCACGATTATTGCATACGTGGCAAGAGGATCCAGTATCATTCCACCAGTCATCAGATCCACCAATCATGTTGATTTCAGTGATCATAGCAGTGAAATGCTCTTCAGTCAGGTTAGCCTGCGGAGCAGGGTTTGGCCCGTTCCTACACTTGTGTGCCATATGACCTGGTCTCCCACATTTGAAACAAACAAAGGGAGCAGCATCATTCTTTGGTGGTGGTGGTGGTGGTGGTGGTAGAGGCTTAGCATTTGGGACCTTTGGAGGGTTCCCATTCTTTCTATTGCGGTTCTTTTGAATCTGGTTACGGTTTTGATTCTTGAAAGGTTTGCCAATTGGCTTCAGAACCGCTCCTGCTTTCTTATTTGGAAGAAGCAATACTTCATCTTTCTGATCTTGCTTCCGAGATTCCTCCTCAATCCGGAGTCGAGTAATCAAACTTTCCAAAGAAAACTCTTTGGTCTTGTGCTTGAGAGAATTCTTGAAATCCTTCTAGGCAGGAAGTTTGTCAATAATAACAGCTACTTGAAATTGTTCATCTAAGGCCATGCCTTCAGAGATAATTTCATGAGCTATTTTTTGTAACTCATGTGACTGAGTCTCTATAGATTTGTCATCTGTCATCTTGTAGTTGAGGTAGCAGCTCACAGCATATTTTTTAGTACTGGCTTCCTCGGTGTCATATTTCTTTTTCAGAGCATTCCAGACTTCTTTGGTGGACTTGCAGGTGCTGTAATAATCATAAAGATCATCACTTAGTCCATTGAGAATGAAATTCTTACAAAGATAGTCATGCTCCTTCCAAAGTAGTATTCTTTGGCTGTTTTAATTAGTACTTCCTGTTCAGCAGTTTCGTCTTCCACTGGAATCTCATCGGTCAAGACATTAGCAACTTTCTTCATAGTCGGGAAAAATTCCATCTTTTGTTGCCAACGCTTGAAATGAGATCCCTCAAACCGAAAAGGCTTGTTGTAGTCAGAAACATTGGGTTCAGTAATCTCTTCGGTAGTCATGGTTGATTTCGCAAATATCTGACCGAGCGACACTACAGGGCTGCTCTTAGATCGTCTCACCTAGCAAACACTTCAAGGCTACACTTAGGCTGATTCGAAACGTCTTAAAATTGTTGTTGTCAGAGTTTTTTTGGAAAATATATCGAAGAAATTACCGGGTTGAGTCGCGGACTAGGTCGCTCTCTTTAAGACGTTTCGCGGCACTGCTCAAGGTGCAAGCAGACTATCAACCACGCCGTCCCCAGGATAAAACAGCCCAGTACGATTATCACTGCAAAGTGTATAATCGCTCTAGAAATACACCTCAATATGATACGTAGATCACTCTGAATTATGATCTGTAGATCACTTTGAAATATGATCCGTAGATCACTCTAAAAGAATGGCTCGAAGGCCGGAGTAGAAGAGAAGAAAATATTTCGAGAGAGAAGAGAGAAACACTTGAGGAGAAAATTCTTGATCGTCAAGTGTTCGGTGTGAAGAATGAACTGAGGGAATGGCCTATTTATAGGCGTCAGAATTGACTTGTTGCGCAAGTCTAGAGGATAAGGACGGAGCTGCTTGCACTCCAAAGTTCATCGTATCCGGACGGTTCAACGAATCTGGACACGCAACGCACCAAAAAGTAAAATAATATTTAATTATTTTCGCAAATATTTTATTTACACTTCACAAGCCAAGCCCGGCCGGTCGGACGACGGCGGTGGCGCGTGGTGGTTAGATGGTGTGCGTGTTTGCCCGTTTACAAAACTGAGTACCCTTTGTTGAAAGAGGAGATGGAACGGTGGAACCCACCACTGGAAGGAAGCTGGAAGCTTAATTGCGACGGATCAGTGTCGAACAGTGGCCATTCTACGGGTTGTGGTGGTGTTAGAGATCACAAGGGAGATTTTGTGTTTGCTTTCAGTCACTGGTTAGATACTTGTATGGCGTTGGAAGCAGAACTTTGGGGATTGTTCTACGGGTTGACGATGGCTTGTAACAGAGGGTACAAGAAGATGATAATTGAGACTGATTCCTTGGAGGCTTTTGATCTGTTAGTGAAGGAGGAGAGTTGTTTTAATTCGAATTCGCAGTTGATTCAGAGAATTAGAGGAATTGGGAAAGGCAACATTGAAGTCGTGTGGAAGAAGATAAAGCGTGAGTTTAATTCAGTTGTAGATTCGTTGGCTAAGAGAAGTAATGTAATTAGGGATATGTTTGTAAGATTTGAGGATATCCCGGACTTTTTAGTCCTTCCACTGTCTGCTGATATGGGTGGGTCATCTGGCCCATCTAATTTGAATTAATCTTGTTTGGCCCGCCGCGCCTATTTCTCACGAAAAAAAATAGGTTGTATTTTTTGGAAGCTTTTCCTCTTAGAAACTTGGAAACTTTCCATTCTGTTCATACTTATTAACTCTCCTCGATTCCTTTCCTTGTTTGTATTTTAATATTTGGAGGGAAAAAGGATGAGCTGAAGGCGAGTTTTATTTCTTTTAGCTTTAATGATAGAATCTCCTCACACATGTGAGGAATAACAACCAAACAATCGTTGTTAACCATCGAGAACACAGAGAAGTTTACTAGGAGAACCATCACACTGACCAGTGACCATGAGCGTTGGGGTCTTGCAAAATATCTGCTGGAAGAGCCAATCAAAAGAAGCATCCAAGTCTCTTTGCAACTTAGCCTTGTTGCCTTGCAAATATTCACAGTAAAGAACTGCAGACTCCCTCGTTTGCAAATCTTCACCAATATCCTGACCAAGCATATTGTAAACATATATGACTGAACGTAAAATAAGCATACTTAAGCAACTTCTGATATTTTATAGAGCTATTCACCTATCACACCCAACTCTCGAAACTAACCATAGCTTCTACCATATAGGATATGTTCGCATTTATAATCAAATCAAATTCAAAAATATTTTATAGAGCTCAGCTTACCTATAAAATTTTGACGCAATCATCTTCCGATAGAGCTTACAAAACTTGCCGCAATCATCTTTTGATAGAGCTTACCTATATATCATTTTGACATACAAAACTCAAGTTTGGACAGATTTTACTCCCTTCTCCTTAAAAATCTATCATTCTTCCGAAAAAATAATCAACTAATAAAAAAATATATCATTCCGTCAAAAAAAAAAAATCTATCATTCTATTACAGAGGAATAAAACCTATCAAGCATATATTTTACCCAAAACCCGGGTTTCAAATTGCGGACCGCATTACGTGATGCGGCCGCAATATTGCTGTTGCGGCAGCGTCCGCAATCGCATCAGCCCGCAATTGCGTTGTGATCACAAATCACAGAAAAATCCGCATCGCAACGCCGCATCGGCTGCAACGCAGTGGTGCAATGGCCGCATCAGACCGTAATTGACTTTAAATTGGTCGCACAAATTATTTTTCTGCTTTCCTCTGTCTTTATATTATACATTTAAACGGTATTTTAAAGGATTGAAGATATTATAAAGTGATGAAGAGTTGATAATGAAATATATATGAAATTTTAGAGAGGAGATAGAAGACATGTGAACTATAAAATAACTAATAAATTATAATAGTTGATGCTAACCATGGGCGGATCTAGGATTTTAAAATAGGGTGTTCATTTTTTTTCAATGACTTAACAATTGTACAATTTTACAAAAAAAACAACAATTAAGTAATGTTCCAAAAAAAATCAATAATAAAGTAATGTTCCAAAATAAAGTAAATTTTAATCCAAGAGTGAATCTTCTAAATTACATAATCTGTTCATTGAAAGATCACTGAATACAAAGAAAGCATAAATTTACTAAGCCATCATATTCCATAGTCTTATGGCTTATGTAAATGCTTATCACTATTTTATAAATTATATATAAAATTGCTCAATTCTACCTTATATAAAATTGCTCAGTTCTGCCTTAATTGCTCAATTCTGCCTTTAAACTCTTGTACTCTGTTTGTATTCCTAAAGTACCACACTCTCTACAATCAAAGTAAAAAAGTGGTCGGACTTTTTTGAAATTGTTTCCTTAAAGCAAAATGGTATACTGATAAAAATACCACTTTTTCTAATGTAATTGTTCTTCTTTCTAGCATTTTATCAAACACCTAATGTCTATCATTGAACTTTTTGGCTGACTAACATAGAAAAAATGAGTACAATGACCAAAATGCAGATTAAAAAAAGATGATAAATTAGAGACAGAAAGACAAAGCTACAATAATGAACAAACTTGGAAAAATACCAAATCATACCGTTGAATGAACAAACAATGAAATCGACTCAGAATTCAGAAAATCCTAGGGTTTCTCGGATTCAGATTCGCGTGGGGTTCTGTTGTTGAAAAAGAAAATCAATTGAAGAAGAAAGAAAGGAATGAAACGGAAAAGGAAGAAGAAGAATCGAAGAAGGAAGCGTGCGTTCTGTTGTTGAAGAAGAAGAACGGAAGAAAGAAGCTGCGGGAAAACAAAAGCGTGGTTTATGTTTAAAGGCTAAACGACGTCGTTTGGCTTATTCAACTTAAGAAAAAAATAATTTTGTAACTGTGTTCCCTAGGATTTGAACTCGGGACCTTTTGTGTAAAATATGAAATATGGAAATATTACCACTACGGCCAAGATGTTTGGGTGTTCCTGGGAATACCAGGAACACCATTTGAATCCGCCTCTGATGCTAACAATAAATTATTTCACGCCGCATCGACCGCAATACGCATCATAGCGACCGCAATTGGCCGCAACCGCAACTACTGCAACCGCAACTTGAAACCCTGCCCAAAACAAGTCAAACTTTCTGCCAAAATATAAGAAATATGTTAAATAAAAGAAAATGGAGGAACATAAATGGTGTTATGTACGAACCTATTCGTGGCTTGATAGAGGTGAGATGAGGCGCAACACGGAGGAGAGACAGTAGCATCATCACGATGGGACGACGAGAACGAAGTAGGGCACGATGCAGAGGAGAATATGACATGAAGGAGAGAGTTGTGCACGATGAGACGAGGGGACGACGACGTTGGGGGAGAGGAGCGACGACAAGGGTTACTATGCGGGTGTGAGGGAGAGAGCGCGGACAACGAGAGAAGAGAGAACGTGAGAATGAAGCTATGAATAGTGGTAAAGCTTTGATGGAACGGACAATAGCCACAACATCCCTCAAAAATATTAAAATTGCTTTCTACCACCTTTACTCCCCCTGTCTCTTGAGTTGTACGCAAAAACAAGGCACTTAGCCAAATGAATCCATATTATCACATACCCAATAAGCCAAATAAAATTATATTATAGTAGTTAGTAGTTGTTGCACTCCCCTAAAATTTTAAGCAAGCTCCACCATTGATTGTGAGGGAGTGAATGTTTTGTTTAGTGAAAAAGATCGTTGGATTTAGTTGTCTTAAACAATTGATTTCGAAATATTCAATGGGTACCTCCAGTTTCCATTTGAATTGCAAAACAACCACCGCATCCAAATTTGGAATTGGTTATTCAATAGGACGACGAGAGTAGAGAGAGCGCAAAGATGAAACAGTAACCAGTGGCGAAGTTTTGACGGAGCAGACAATAGCCACGACATCCCTCAAAAATAAAATATGATATTTTTCTATACGTGTAATCTATGCTTTTCTTCGATGTATATGTACTATGGAGTGAGTCACATTAGGGGCGGGGATTCAGCGCCTTTAAGGCACTTACTCCAAATTCGTAAAATCTTTTGTGTGCAAGAAACTCACGGATAGGAATGAAAAAGGTAAATGAGGGATGACAGTGGGAGTGAGCATATAAGGTGGGGTCAGTCAATATTATCATATTATTTCTTCGTGTTAAATATCAAAATTGCTTTTTACCACCTTTACTTCTGGGGATTTTTTTTTGTACCCCCACCCATTGACTCCATACCCCCACGAAAAGGCGAAAAGTCGAAAATACCTCTAAAAATTTACAAATTTACAAAACAATTACCATTTGTCACTTACATACGATTTGACCAGTTCAATTTCAAAGCGCATCGTATTTACCTCGTAGGAGATACATACGATTTCCACCAAAATATCATCATATTTACCTATATACGATTTCCTCCAGAATCTGCAAAAAAAAGTAAATCGTATTTACCTTTTTATAGATAAATACGATTTCCTCAAATTTTTCGCATCGTATTTACCTATTCTTAGGGTAAATACGATTTCTATTTTTTGGTAACTAACCTTTTTTTTTTCCAGTGTCTTCTTATCGACAAACTGACCAGGCGTCGTCTTCCGCTCCCAGCACACGCACCCGCCGGAGAGTTGCGGGACACGCCTCCACTAGGCGTAGGCGCGCTGAGGTCAGACAGTCCCCACAGCTAGAGTCCCCAGAGTTTGAGTACGAGCTGGGCCAGCAGTACCACCTGTATGAGGAGGAGGACTAGCATATGGGCGAGCCTCAGCAACGGCCGCATCAGACCGTAATTGACTTTAAATTGGTCGCACAAATTATTTTTCTGCTTTCCTCTGTCTTTATATTATACATTTAAACGGTATTTTAAAGGATTGAAGATATTATAAAGTGATGAAAAGTTGATAATGAAATATATATGAAATTTTAGAGAGGAGATAGAAGACATGTGAACTATAAAATAACTAATAAATTATAATAGTTGATGCTAACCATGGGCGGATCTAGGATTTTAAAATAGGGTGTTCATTTTTCTTCAATGACTTAACAATTGTACAATTTTACAAAAAAAACAACAATTAAGTAATGTTCCAAAAAAAATCAATAATAAAGTAATGTTCCAAAATAAAGTAAATTTTAATCCAAGAGTGAATCTTCTAAGTTACATAATCTGTTCATTGAAAGATCACTGAAAGCAAAGAAAGCATAAATTTACTAAGCCATCATATTCCATAGTCTTATGGCTTATGTAAATGCTTATCACTATTTTATAAATTATATATAAAATTGCTCAATTCTACCTTATATAAAATTGATCAGTTCTGCCTTAATTGCTCAATTCTGCCTTTAACATCTTGTACTCTGTTTGTATTCCTAAAGTACCACACTCTCTACAATCAAAGTAAAAAAGTGGTCGGACTTTTTTGAAATTGTTTCCTTAAAGCAAAATGGTATACTGATAAAAATACCACTTTTTCTAATGTAATTGTTCTTCTTTCTAGCATTTTATCAAACACCTAATGTCTATCATTGAACTTTTTGGCTGACTAACATAGAAAAAATGAGTACAATGACCAAAATGCAGATTAAAAAAAGATGATAAATTAGAGACAGAAAGACAAAGCTACAATAACGAACAAACTTGGAAAAATACCAAATCATACCGTTGAATGAACAAGCAAATGAAATCGAATCAGAATTCAGAAAATCCTAGGGTTTCTCGGATTCAGATTCGCGTGGGGTTCTGTTGTTGAAAAAGAAAATCAATTGAAGAAGAAAGAAAGGAATGAAACGGAAAAGGAAGAAGAAGAATCGAAGAAGGAAGCGTGCGTTCTGTTGTTGAAGAGGAAGAACGGAAGAAAGAAGCTGCGGGAAAACAAAAGCGTGGTTTCTGTTTAAAGGCTAAACGACGTCGTTTGGCTTATTCAACTTAAGAAAAAAAATAATTTTGTAACTGTGTTCCCTAGGATTTGAACTCGGGACCTTTTGTGTAAAATATGAAATATGGAAATATTACCACTACGGCCAAGATGTTTGGGTGTTCCTGGGAATACCAGGAACACCATTTGAATCCGCCTCTGATGCTAACAATAAATTATTTCACGCTGGATCGACCGCAATACGCATCGTAGCGACCGCAATTGGCCGCAACCGCAACTACTGCAACCGCAACTTGAAACCCTGCCCAAAACAAGTCAAACTTTCTGCCAAAATATAAGAAATATGTTAAATAAAAGAAAATGGAGGAACATAAATGGTGTTATGTACGAACCTATTCGTGGCTTGATAGAGGTGAGATGAGGCGCAACACGGAGGAGAGACAGTAGCATCATCACGATGGGACGACGAGAACGAAGTAGGGCACGGTGCAGAGGAGAATATGACGTGAAGGAGAGAGTTGTGCACGATGAGACGAGGGGACGACGACGTTGGGGGAGAGGAGCGACGACGAGGGTTACTATGCGGGTGTGAGGGAGAGAGCGCGGACAACGAGAGAAGAGAGAACGTGAGAATGAAGCTATGAATAGTGGTAAAGCTTTGATGGAACGGACAATAGCCACAACATCCCTCAAAAATATTAAAATTGCTTTCTACCACCTTTACTCCCCCTGTCTCTTGAGTTGTACGCAAAAACAAGGCACTTAGCCAAATGAATCCATATTATCACATACCCAATCAGCCAAATGAAATTATAATATAGTAGTTAGTAGTTGTTGCACTCCCCTAAAATTTTAAGCAAGCTCCACCATTGATTGTGAGGGAGTGAATGTTTTGTTTATTGAAAAAGATCGTTGGATTTAGTTGTCTTAAACAATTGATTTCGAAATATTCAATGGGTACCTCCAGTTTCCATTTGAATTGCAAAACAACCACCGCGTCCAAATTTGGAATTGGTTATTCAATAGGACGACGAGAGTAGAGAGAGCGCAAAGATGAAACAGTAACCAGTGGCGAAGTTTTGACGGAGCAGACAATAGCCACGACATCCCTCAAAAATAAAATATGATCTTTTTCTATACGTGTAATCTATGCTTTTCTTCGATGTATATGTACTATGGAGTGAGTCACATTAGGGGTGGGGATTCAGCGCCTTTAAGGCACTTACTCCAAATTCGTAAAATCTTTTGTGTGCAAGAAACTCACGAATAGGAATGAAAAAGGTAAATGAGGGATGGCAGTGGGAGTGAGCATATAAGGTGGGGTCAGTCAATATTATCACATTATTTCTCCGTGTTAAATATCAAAATTGCTTTTTACCACCTTTACTTCCGGGGATTTTTTTTTGTACCCCCACCCATTTACTCCAGACCCCCACGAAAAGGCGAAAAGTCGAAAATACCTCTAAAAATTTACAAATTTACAAAACAATTACCATTTGTCACTTACATACGATTTGACCAGTCAAATTTCAAAGCGCATCGTATTTACCTCGTAGGAGATACATACGATTTCCACCAAAATATCATCATATTTACCTATATACGATTTCCTCCAGAATCTGCAAAAAAAAGTAAATCGTATTTACCTTTTTATAGATAAATACGATTTCCTCAAATTTTTCGCATCGTATTTACCTCTTCTTAGGGTAAATACGATTTCTATTTTTTGGTAACTAACCTGTTTTTTTCCAGTGTCTTCTTATCGACAAACTGACCAGGCGTCGTCTTCCGCTCCCAGCACACGCTTCCGCCGGAGAGTTGTGGGACACGCCTCCACTAGGCATAGGCGCGCTGAGGTCAGACAGCCCCCACAGCTAGAGTCCCCAAAGTTTGAGTACGAGCTGGGCCATCAGTACCACCTGTATGAGGAGGAGGACTAGCATATGGGCGAGCCTCAGCAGCAGTTCCACGACGACCAGGAGGAGCATTCTCTATTTACTAGGCTGGAGTGTCATGTCTGCTACCGTGTTCAACTTAACCCGATTAGTGAATTTTTTTTTTTTACATTTTGTTTGTATTTAAATTCATCTATTTTTACATAGCATAATTTTTGTAATTTTTTTTTAAAAACAGATCTATGAGCGTAAAGTGAAGGCTACGAACCACAGTAACAAGCTAGCTAAGAGACTCCTAGTCTATTCCCAGAACCACCAGTTTTGGGAGAGGTTCACAGCTTCAGGTTTGGCCCCCCTCATATTGACAGGACATACTACTGTGGACCACGAGCTGCTGTCCACTTTTGTTGAGAGGTGGCACCAGGAGACCTCGTCATTTCACCTACCATTCGGTGAAATGACCATTACTTTAGATGACATCTCCTGTTTGCTGCACCTTCCGCTCTCAGGCCGATACTACAAAGCACCGCCCACTAGTGTCACCGCTGATCAGGCAGTTCAGCTTGCTGTGGCATATCTCGGGGTTACTGAGGAGGAGGCCCGTGCTGAGTGTCGACTTGGTCAGGGACCGTATTACCGTTTTAGCTGGCTCCTAGACATAGTTGCTGCATCGTCCATTTCTGCTGACATGTCTCCTGCTGTCAGGGCGATGATCCTTCTAGTTCTAAGTTGGAGCATCTTCACAGTGAAGACGTATGACAGGGATGAGGCCAAGTGGCTACTGCTGCTTGAGGACCTTACTGCTGATGGTGTTGGATCATATGCATGGGGTGTGGCTGCACTTGCTCATATGTACAACCAGCTGAACTATGGATCGTTGGACCAGGCTAAACATTTAGCTGGCTACCCCTCCATGTTACAGGTAAATAATTATGTTTTTTAATTTAAATAATTATGTTTTCAATTTAAATAATTATGTTTTTAATTTAAATAACTCAGTTATTTATCTTTGCATTTCAGAGCTGGATTTTATGGTACTTTCCTCATCTGGTGGAGAGGCAGCCATCTGAGGTGCACACACCACTCTGCGGGGTTTGGAAGAGGAAGAAGACAGATGCACTGAAGTTGGTCGATTACAGGCGGAGGATTGACGACCTCACTGCTGATGATGTATGCTGGCGACCATTTGGGGGTCATCGGGATGTTAGACCATTCGAGCATGTTGCACTCTACAGGGGATTCCTCAGCTGGGGAGACATCACCGTTCCCTACATGCCAGATAGATGCCTCTGCCAGTTTGGGTATGTCCAGGTCATCCCACGTCCCCCTCTCACCGGTCGTCCTAGCCATGATGACTGCATTTTCCGGATTTCCCACTATTTGCCCACTGTGCACGAGGTGCTTCAGACGAGTAGGTCTGCTCGGGATTTGGGTGAGGTTGCTGCGGACTACTTAGAGTGGTACGTCAGAGTATCTATTCCCAGGCTGTTGCCGGTTGCACCACCATCACCAGAGCAGGCAGCTGCACCACCACCCCCACAGCGCGATCCAGTTTGGGTACAAAGTGTGATAGAGGTGGTGCAGGAGGGGCTTCGTCGCGGGCATATTCGTATGTCCACTCTGACGTACGCTCGTCTCTACCAGCTGGTGCAGATGCTAGATATAGAGACCGATGATTAGGGCCTTTTATATTATTACTTTTATTTTATGTCTGTACTTTCTGGATTTTTTTTGAACTCTTTTATTTTATATCAGTTCATTACTATTTATTACGAGTTTACTTAAAATTTCTATTTCATTCATTCGATAAAACAAAGTTACATAAAAGATATAACATAACAAACTAAACCCTAATATTCCGGATCTCGCAAACAACGTAAAATCTCATTCACGCTCCGTTGTGTTTCCACGTACAGCTCCAAAGGCTTATACCCCATAAGCCTGTCGTGAATGTCGAACATGGTCGCCACGTCTTCGTCGGTCTTGATAGACATCGACGAGTAGGAAATGCAGCCATCATCTCCACGATCGGGTTTCTGATAAGTGATACTAGTGACATCGCGGTCATCCCCAATCACTTGTACTTTCGACCACACTTTATCCTTCAACCCATCAAACCCCATGGCGCGGTCGATTTGGCATAACGCCGGCTTCGGACTCCAAAAGTATACCCCATCTTCTCTAATCGTAATGTTGCCCCCATAATGTATACCGCATAGCCTATTCTCAGCGGACCGTTGTGTTAGGCAAATCTGCATTCTGGATGTGTGAGAAATGTATTTGAGAGTGAAATTTTGGTGTGAAATAAATGAGGGTGGGGGTGGGTATTTATAGAATTCCTGAATGAATTTCAACCGTTGATACTATCCGTGCAATCTACACCGTTGAATAAATAGCAGTTAGGCCAGCGAAGTAAATCTGGCCGTCGATTAAAATACAAATCGTATTTACCTATGGTTAAGGGTAAATACGATTTCTATTTTAACAAATCGTATTTACCTTGGGTGAGGATACATACGATTCGTATTTTACAAAGCGTATGTACCCCCACCCATTGGTAAATACGCTTTGTATTTTGTCTGAATCTTATTTACCTCACCCCAAGGTAAATACGCTTTGATTTTTTTCTTCTATCGTATTTACCTCAGTTTAGGTAAATACGATTGGAAATTTTACAGGCTAATTGTATGTATCCACCAATACGTAAATACGATTTGTAAAATACAAATCGTATTTATATCTTCAAAACCTAAATCCGATTGAGGCAAAAAAAAACAGGGGTATTTTCGTCCAAAAAAACGTGTGGGGGTATATAGGTAAGCTGTGGGGGTACCAAAATAAAAACCTTACTTTCGTTGTCTCTTGTGTTGTCTGAAAAAATAAGACACTTAGCCAAATGAATCCATATTAGTAATTAGTTGTTGCACCTCCTAAAATTTTAAGCAGGCTCCGTCAAAAATTGTAAGGGAGGGAATGTTTTCTTTAATGAAAAAATATTTTTGAAATCAGTTGTCTAAAACAATTGATTCCAAATAGTCAACGGAAACTTGTGGTTTTCCTTTTAATTGCAAAATAACATTTGTGTACCACATTTGAAATCAGTTATTCAATATGACAATAAAAGAAAGAGAGAGTGCTAGGATTTTTTTTATAAGCAAAAAAAGGTGCAACACGAGGACTTCCCAAGAGATCACCCATTTCAGTACTAGGCTCACCTAAGCACGCTTCACTGCGGAGGATGATATTATGAGCGGTGCAAAGATGATATTATGAGCAGTGACAGTAATGGAGGAAATGTAGTGGGAGTGATTAAGGTGGGGTCAGTAAATATTATTACATTATTTCTCCAAGTTAAATATTAAAATTGCTTTCAACCACCTTTACTTCCCCTCTCTTTATTTGTCTGCAAATACAAGACACTCAGCCAAATGTTAAATTCGTCTTAATTGTAAACAACTGATTCGTCTTAAACAACCGATTCCAAAAATTCAATCAAAATTTGCAGTTTTCTTTTTTAATTGTAAAAGTCCACATTTGAAATCGGTTATTCAATTTGACGACGAAGGAAGAGAGAGCACGAGGATGAAACTATGAGCACTGGCGAGATTTTGACATAGCGGACAATCCATCCCTCAAAGATAAAATATGACCTTTTTCTCTAGGGTAATTTATGTTTTTCTTCTATGCATATGTACTATATTAAGTGAGTCAAATCATTTGTATGCAAAAAACTCATGGATAAGAATGGAAGAATCGTAGTGGGAGTGAGGAAATAAGACGGGGTCAGTCAATATTATCACATTATTTCTTCATGTTAAATATTAGGCAAAATTACACCAGGGGACCTTTAACTTATTTATTTGTAACAAGTTGGCCCTTTAAGTTTCTTTTGTAACAAATAGGCCCTTTAAGTTACCCGACGTTGACACCGTTGGCCCTTTTAGTAAAATGTAATATCATTTATTACATCAAAATACACCAAAATATGTTTGTTTGCATCAAAATACATAAGCTAGAGTAGTCACAATATATAAAGTAGCATTACATCAAAATATATAAGCTAGAGAAATCATTAAAAGGGCCTATTTGTTACAAAAAAAACTTAAAGGTCCAACTTGTTACAAATAAATAACTTAAAGGTCCTCTAGTGTAATTTTGCCTAAATATTATAATTGCTTTCTATCATATATTATCACATTTTAGCCACTCGGCCAAATGAAATTATCATATAATAGGTGCCAGTTGTTGAACCCAATGGTGTCAAACTCGAGAGTCTATGTAAACTCTTAGAGCATAGGTAGACTTGATTCGTAGATTCAATTGGTGATCTCGCAAGAGTCTATATACTATCAAATTAAGAAACCTATAAATGACATATCTACATGACATCATATCCGTTAACGCAACAATAATTCAATATTCTAACTTCACAATAAAGCAAAGTAGCAAACCACAATATTAAAGTGTGTTAGTACATTATTATTATTATTATTGTATAAGATCATATTACATTAATGACTAATTCATACAAAAATTCATAAAAACACAAGTTATTACGATGAAAAAAAATGAAAAAAAAAACTAATTTGACTTAACACTTATAAGTCTTTAGTGAAATGCTTTATCACCTAGTTGAATAAAACAAAATAAAAACAGTATTGAAAATGCAACATTAACCTTGTAAATTCAATATACTAGTATGTATCACCCGTGCCAGCACGGGTATACATTTCCTTTTAACTTAAATTTTGAAATTGTTGTTTGGGGATTAAAAAAGAGTCAGTTGAATATTTACGTATATTATGTCAAAAAAATTGACTACTTTGGACACCTTAGAAAATAAACCCACCATGACAAATTTTAATAGGACACGTTTATTAGATTAGATTGTATACTAAAAAATATTATAGTTAAACTAAAAAATCACAGTTTAATATTTTAATATAAAATTTAGTCCTCCTTTTATTTATTGATATTCAAAAAATAAAATTAAGAATAAAAGATAGCAGTTAGCACATTTTTATTTTTTATTAATATTTTTAATTAAAAAACACATATAATGTACTCGGACAGCGGAATGGTCCCCGTCCCCATCCTCATCCCAGAGTTGACAGTGGGGGAATTATCTCTCTCGTCCACGTCTCCACATGGAAAAATTCCCCATTCACGCTCCACTGTGGGCAGTCCCCGTCGAGATTCCCACGTACAGGTAGAAAACACTCGTTTAGTCGAGTGTGAGACCGAGGGAAGGATGAAACAATACATCCATCCATAAGTATACATAACAAAGATCCTTTGGTCACTCTAAGATCTTCCTCATGATCTTCATCAAACTTCCACCTTGAGTAACACCAAGCTTTGCTATCTCCGAACCTTCATCGCAGAGAAAGAGAGTCAGTAAGTTGGAAAAAAGTAGATTAAAAAATACTTGGCAAAATTACACTAGAGGACCTTTAAGTTATTTATTTGTAACAAGTTGGACCTTTAAATTTTTTTTGTAACAAATAGGCCCTTTTAGTGATTTCTCTAGCTTATATATTTTGATGTAATGCTACTTTATATATTGTGACTACTCTAGCTTATGTATTTTGATGCAAACAAACATATTTTGGTGTATTTTGATGTAATGAACGATATTACATTTTACTAAAAGGGCCAACGGTGTCAACGTCGGGTAACTTAAAGGGCCTATTTGTTACAAAAGAAACTTAAAGGGCCAACTTGTTACAAATAAATAAGTTAAAGGTCCCCTGGTGTAATTTTGCCAAAATACTTTATTACCAGATATTGGGATGTTTATTATTACTTATTTAAAAAACAAATTGTTATATTAAAATATTATGTTTTAATTAAAAATTTCATGTGACACTCAAACATGGGATGCCACTTCATTTAACTTAGTACCACTTCAACCATTAGTTTGACCAATTTCGGCTGGGGGACCAAAATCGTGAATTAACTATTATAGGGGGACCAAAAATGTAATTAAACCTAAAATATTTGAAGTTATAAGTTTGAAAGCAAGATACAAAAAGAAATTAGAATATCAATATTAGTATTGCTTATTCCCCATATCTTCTTTTTTAAAAGGGACTTATTCCCCATATCTTATTTGCCTATAAAGCTCCATAATTAATGAGGTATAAAAAATTTCTAGAATTGACAAAAATTTATGATATTTTATTTTAATATGAACATTATAATTTTTTTTATTAAACCTTATATATTCATTCTATTGTAACATCTACGACTGAATAATTAATAGTTTTTTTGACAAAAATAATTAATAGTTGGAGAATGGTAAATATTTTACTTAATAATTAATAAAAACATAATGATGCATTATATTAGAATTTTTTATCATTCGTGCAATATATACAATATTAGTTGGAGAATGGTAAATATTTTACTTAATAATCAATAAAAGCATAATGATGCATTAGATTAGGTTTTTTTTATCATATTGTTAGTATCCAACGACTTTGCCAGCGACTAATCTAATTTTGTAAAAAAAACTAAATATGGAACGATCTATTGCAATATAATTAGTATTACTAATAACTATTAGGAATAAGATTGAGAGTGATGATAAAAAAAAGACTGAGAGCAAACAAAAGGAATACAGAGCAGCACCGCTTTTCACATCACACGATATAGTTACTGTGCGAAGAAAGAACCATTAGTTCAAATTTTATTTTATCTTAGGGTTTCTCTCTTGGTGAAAGCTGTGAAATTATATCCACGAAACCCTCTTGCATTGACGATCGAGACATTGTCTATAACAGTGTAAGTAATGTTATGGATTATGGTTTGTTGGAAAGTCTTAGCTTAAAACTATGAACGCTATTGAAAATTAAGATTTACGCTTCACCTTAACAACATTTGATTCATATACATGGGCTGGGCCGGGCTGGCCCATGGGCTGATGGACAAAGCGTAAATTAATTATCTATGGTGATTTTTAGAGCCAAAACAGATTTAAATTGACTTTTTTTTTAGCCAAAACACATTTATTTATCTTATATATACACTATGTTACTCTCAAAATATTGTCTTTGTGTATGTTGCTCATTTGTAGGAAAAAACTATGGTCAAATTTCTAAAAATTCAATGATTTGTGGCCCTTTGGGCCATGGGCCGATGTCGGGCCGGGCAATAAAATATGCAGCCCATTAGAATGTTGGGTCGGCCCAGCCCAGCCCACAAATGCTGTTTGGCCCTATGGACTGGGCCGAGCCCAGCCCATTGACAGCTCTAACTGGGTCATTGGGTCAATGGTCGAACCGAGGGGTCACTAATTGACCCGCATGACCCGATATCAAAAAATTTGGTATTAAATTAATATGAGAATTAGAAAAATGTAAGATATTATAAGTCAATATTTTTAAATTTAATATAATTTTGAATTAAAAACAAATTTAAAAATCAATAAAATTACTCATATTTAATAACATTCTAGTTAATAAATATATAGAATCTAAAATCTATGGAAAGTGATACAAAATATTAGATGTCAAATAAATATGATATATAAATGTAATATATAAGTATTAAAATAAATATAAATAAATATAATTAGTAGGTAATAGGTTTTGCTAGAAATAAAAGAAAAAAAAAGGGTATATATTCTATAATACGCCTCAATTACAACAAAACGTGGTTGCTCAAATGGTTAGCGTTGGAAGGTGCAGGTGTGAGGAAGGGGGTTCAATCCCCTGATTCTTCATTTTTGAGATATATTTCGAAATTAATTTTCAATACCAATAGTTTACATTTTAAGATATGCCTAATCAATTGTAAAATTGTAGACTCCTAAACTCACAGTAAAATTAAGAGTTTACCGATTTTATTAGAGTTTATTTGAACTTGTATGAATTTACAAAAAAGAGAGTTTAGGTGCTAGTTGTTGAACCCAATGGTGTCAAACTCGAGAGTCTATGTAAACTCTTAGAGAATAGGTAGACTTAATTCGTAGATTCAACTGGTGAACTCGCAAGAGTCTATATACTATCAAATTAAGAAACCTATAAATGACAAATCTACATGACATCATATCTGTTAACACAACAATAATTCAATATTCTAACTCCACAATAAAACAAAGTAGCAAACCACAATATTAAAGTGTGTTAGTACATTATTATTATTATTATTATTATTATTATTATTATTATATAAGATCATATTACATTAATGACTAATTCAACCAAAAATTCATAAAAACATAAGTTATTACAATGAAAAAAAACGGAAAAAAAACTAATTTGACCTAACACTTATAAGTCTTTAGTGAAATGCTTTATCACCTAGTTGAATAAAACAAAATAAAAACAGTATTGAAAATGCAACATTAACTTTGTCAATTCAATATATACTGCATCAATTAGGTAATTAATCTAAATAGCCAACAACACTGACCAATAGTTTACATTTTAAGATATGCCTAATCAATTGTAAAACTGTAGACTCCTAAACTCACAGTAAAATTAAGAGTTTACCGATTTTATTAGAGTTTATTTGAACTTGTATGAGTTTACCAAAAAAAGAGTTTAACTATTAGTCGACTCAATTTTCAATATAGAATTTGTCCAGAAGTCGGACCTGAGATGTAGCTGGTGTAGCTATCGACGTACCTCGGCACTGCAGGTAGACCGATGTGAGTGGGGTACCTGCACACACTCTGATGCTCAAGTCAATAGAGAGAAGTTGGTGTGAGGTATGGATTATGAGAACGTACCTGGGTTAGTGATCATCGGGGTATTTATAGAGGTCGTGTTCGCTCCTGCATTCTCTCGTGTCATTGGATTGGGACAGGCGATCACAGCCCTTGATGCTCATGTGGCACGGATCACAATCTGTGCTTCGGGCGGTAGGTTGTCTAGCTAACACCTCTTGGCTGTCCAATCGTTATGGTCCAACCGAGGTTGTGTGGGGCTTTAGAACAACTACCGTGAAGCCGAATTGAGGTCGAGTTCAATCCGGAACAATCATAAACTCGTATGGGTTTAAGAGTTAACATGTGAGTTTAATAGTTATGGTGCACCCCCTAAATGTTTTTGTTTAATGAAAAAAAAATTGGAATCGGTTGTTGTTCAAATATGAATCCATTTGTCAATCAACAGAAATGTCACTTGTTGGTAAGAAATGTGTTGTTGTGGGTGATAGTAAATTGTGGAATTAGATAAACATATTCTTTTTGGACATGATTGTTTAGACACCGTCAAATAATGTCAATATTGCACCTCTCCAATGTTACTATTTCAAAGAGAATGCTACAAGTTCCTTGTATACATAATTTTGTATAAAAAATGTATATATTGAAAAGTATTTAATACTTAACTTATATTTTTAAGACAAAGTTATCTTTAACTTGCTTTCATTGGAATCGATTCCATCCTTGAAGCATCCAAAATCTAATGCAGACACGCTACTCGGTAAGAGAACTTTGTTCAGAGTATGGTAGAATATCTTCTAGACGTTCACAACCTACTTCCATATTTGACTAATCTCAAAGATTCATTCTTCCAGCTTAATTTCCATAACAATACACTGGCCGACTTTCCAACCTGCTTCTTCATTTGGTGAGTATGCCGCGCATAATTTTCTAGGGGCAAAATTACACTAGATGTCATTTAAGTTATTTAATTGTAATAAGTTGGTCCTTTTTTTTGTACCACTTAAGTCCTTTAAGTTACATAATATGTATTCCGTTAGTCCTTTTTTCATTTTTCGTTTCAAAAAACCCTAGTTAGTACTCATAGAGCTGGCGTGATCGTGAGAAAGCCTACGTATCATCTGTCTCGTAACAATTTGGTCATTTAAGACTACCGTCATGTGATAATTTGGTCATTTTAACTTAAATGTAAAAGAAGATGAACCATTTTTTTAAAAAAAAAATTTTAAGTTGAAAGTACCAAATTGTTAGATGATAGTAGTCTTAAATGTCCAAATTGTCACCAGATAGATGACACGTAGACTCCGGGCATGGCCACGTCAGATCTATTCGGGCCAACTTGTGTTTTTTGTAACGAAAAATGAAAAAAGGACTAACGGTGTACAGATAATGTAACTTAAAGGACCTAAGTGATACGAAAAAGACTTAAAGCACCAGCTTGTTACAATTAACTAACTTAAAGGACCACTAGTGTAATTTTGTCTTTTCTAGGAGGTGTAGTTGGCCTAATCAATGTTTTTTATTATTCCATTATCACATCAGATAAAATTCCATTACATCTATATATTAAATAATTGGGAATGCATCTCAATAAATGACATTACACGTGTCATTTTCTCATGCATTCGCTAATTAATTCGCTTGCTTTAGGAAAGAATTTCATATTAAAATAATTAATTGAATTTAAATATTCAAATTATGCAAATAATGAAATTCATCTAACACCCATGGAAATAATTTTTGACATTTTGATTCACAATTAAACATTAACTCAACCTGCAAAATCAGTTACAATTTTCGAATTTGAAGTGGCAAAGGATTCCACCACAATGAAATGAAACTACTATAAATTTTGGCCATTTCAATGGGTATGCATATTCTTAATCACATTTGAGTGTAGACCTAATCGCATTAATTGACCTATTTGTATTTAAAAATGTAAAACCTGCAAAAAAAATGTAGATTAGTTTTTTTGACTAGAAAAAGAATATAGATTAATGAAAATTTAGTGACCAACTTTTTACAATTTGACGACAAATTAAACGTCAAAATCAAATCATCTTATCTCCAAAATCAAATACCGTAACAATCATTTTACAAATTTTAGTAAAAACAATTTGATGCTTTAATATGGATTACATGACAACCAAATCAGCTTATTTCCATTATCAACTATAGAATGTCCCTACCCCACTTGCTGAAAATATCAGAAAATCAACTTTCAATCACAAGTATAAAAATGAATTCAATTTGAGAAATCCTTAATTTTGACATACTAATAAATATTTCTAAGTGGTAATTTTTTGACCACATAAATAAGGACAAGGCCTGAATGTTAATATTTCTAAGTGGTAATTTTTTTACCACGTAAATAAGGATAATGGCTGAATATTTTAATTTCAATTAATGAGTCTTTTTGAATCACATATTATTGGCACATTCTTAAATATGCAATAGAGTGATATTATCTATCACATATTTTCCTTTTCTCCTTTATTTTTAAGGCGTGTTCTACAATTTATAAATTTGTATTTTAGTTACCTTCAATTTTAGATTACACTCATTTATTTGGAGTAATGTTGTAAAAATATCTTGCCTTTAGTCTGTTGCAAATTTTGGTGTAAGATGAATATTTTCTTTCCAATTTAAATGGTTTATATGGATGAAAAGGGAATGTTTTTTTTCCCTATTTTGCACAGTTCATCGATTTGAGTTTTTGTGTTGTAAGATTTTGAAATGGAATCAAACTTCAATAAAGAATGCATTTGGTGGATTTTAACTGTGTATCCTCGGAAAAGAATACTCCAAATATGAGATGAATGAATATTTGGAGGCAATTTTTCTATTTCACATGTTCTCAGCTAGATTGATATTGTGTTAGCTTAATGCCAACAAGAGATGAGTTTTGCATCAATTATTGCAGTGCAACTATATTTTTATTGTGACTAAGAGGGATTCCAATTTAATCAACCAAGTTTTATTATGCCTAATGCTATTTCTGATGCTGCATTCTGGTGTTCGCTTGCTATTCTTTTAAAAAATATTTAATATGCACTCTTCTACATATGACAACTTAATGTATCAATTGTTATATATATATATATATATATATATATATATATATATATATATGCCTTCTTCTTTCATTAAGCCTCTTTTACATATAGTATGTTAGTGACAATATTGTATGACCAACTATTAAATTCTATTTGTATAAAAATTAGTGAAATCCATTTCTGACCAACTAAATAATTTTCTCCCGAGTTTAGTTGGTTATCAACATGATGATATTTACATACAGGCTATTTTGCAGCTATGGGAAGGAATTAGTTACAAGTTAATGAAATTGGGAGGTTGTTGCATTGCAGAATTGATTTATACGGGTGAAGACAATGAGTTAAAGAGTTATCTTGCTGAAATTCAAGGTACATCCAAAAGGGAGCTTTTTAAATTGATAATTGTCTATGGGGGTTGATGCAATATTTGATATAAAAGTTAGTAGGATGAGTCGAAAATGATAGATAACAGAAATGCAAAAGGGGAAGGAACTCAAAAACATGTAAGGTTGATATTAGGAATCTCTGTTACAAGCATTACTCTGCAAACTTTAGATTTCTTACTCAATTTTGACCGGAGGTTTCGCAAAAGCTGTGCAAATGGAGCAAGTAAAGGACGTGAGACTGGGTGGTAGACGATTTAAAAATTGTGCAATCCCTTGACCAAATATATGACCGACATGACTATGTCATGACATGCTCATTAATATCGTTATTATTTAGAGATAGTGTATGTGATGAAGAACTCTAATCACCATAATATGATATCATTTGTGCTTAAAAAAAATAAAATTAACGCGAACTTTTAATTGTTTAAATATTATTTTCAAATCACAAAAAATACCATAAATGCATTAAATTTGCTACTAGCTTACAAAATATAAATTACTTGACAACAATTTTCAATAAGATATTAATATTCCGCACGGGTTAATTATTCTAGTCAAGAACAATTTGAAACTCCAATTTTGTCAAAAAATAATAATAATAATAATAATAATAATAATAAACTCCAACAATCTTGTATCAAGAGCCACGTTTCAAGTTAAACACGCAAACATGACACTCTGTAACCACTAACCAGTGCAAGATCACTGATATCGTCTTAGAGCGTTAAATTCCAACCAGAATGCGAAGTATTTTGCATCTAAGGAACAACCAGAATGTATCATTTTGAGTTTGCATTTCAACCAGAATGCGAAGTATTTATCACAAAAAAATGTTAATATTATACAAGAATTGGCACATAGAACAACACATTACAAAATTTAATCCACTTTACTTTGAAGTAAAAAAAAAAGAAAAGAATTTCTCGATGACAACTTTTTCTATTTTTCTTTTTGCCTATTTCACTATCAATCTAAATAAACTGAATAGCCCTCGCAGCTTGTAGTTTGTTTTGTTTCTTTGTATGGTATCAAATTAATTTTACACCAATTTATTATTATCGTTATTATCCCAAAAGTATCCGAGGAAAGTCTTAGCGGCATCCAAGCTAGGAAAATAGGTAGGTTCAAGGAACATATGAGTCAACGAGTCACCACCATCGCAACTCAACCCAACTCGGTTTCCATTGGCCTCAGAGCTTCCCATTATCACCGCAACCACCTGCTTATACGCGTAGAAGAATCTCTTCATTGCAACCTCAATCCCCTGCATAGCTTGCAACAAGTGAACCTTCTCGAACTCACTCATCTTCTCCTTCACGTACAATTTCATCGCCGCCTCTTGAATTCTAGGTCCACCTTTCGGATCCACCTCAACTTCCAATATCTCCGGCACAGAATGCCTCAGATCTCTGCACATCTTCGTTACCTCAACAAGTTCCTTTGATCGCAAACAAAACGACGCTGTTTCGCCGGATAAGGATTTCACCGATAGCTGATTCTTCAGTTTCAAGAAATCGAACGGATCCATCATTAGATGAACGTCTTCGACTTCCGTTAGAAGCTTCCAGATTCTCTCCACTGCGTAACAATCCTCCGCCGCGTTCTCTAACCTTCTCTCCGCGATCGCGTCCACGATCCTTTCTAGAAGCTTCTTTGACACGTGGATCCATGATTCCACGATCTGGTGCGTCGCGTGTAACGAGTGGTTTTCGTAATTCTCGATTCGGTCATCGTACGGCGTCGTTTTCAGTGCGTTAACTTCGTTCGGCTTGCACACGACGTCGTATAAGAGGCTAGGTTTCCCCGCGACGTTCGGTTCCCCCAAGCCTAGAGTGTAAGGACACCTCATCATTTGGCATTCAACGGAGAGAAGGATCCTCTGCGCTACGTCTCTAGATTTGTACCACGTGGCAAGTCGTGGAAGGAGACTTTCTTCGCTATAGCTTCTGGTTTTGCTATCGCCGCTGCTGAGATAACCGGTTGGGGCAGTGCCACGTGTCACGGAGTTGTTTTCCTCGTCTTCGCATAGCATGGCGATAATCTCGACTTGACGCGTGGCGAGGGATTCCACCATGCGGTTCCATTCTCTACGGTTCGCGTAGGGTCTGGGATCGGAGATAACTGTAGAGAGAAAGCGGAACGTTATCTCGAGTGCTTGTAAAGCAGGTTTAAGGATTGGTTCGTTGCTCCAGTTGGGGAAGTCCTTTGAGTTCCAAAGGTTGCGGAGCTCCGGTAAGCGGAGATAGTGGTCGTATGCGGCGCAAAGGGGTGGCGCCGCCTCGGAGATGTCGTTGGTGATCATGGGTGGTTGCAAAATGGGTAGGGAGTTACGGGGAGAGGACTTGTCGGGGAGAGAGAGTCTGGGAGTTTTGGAAGTCATGTCGGAAGTTGGCATGTTTGATTTCCTGTGTAAATCAATCATCTTCGGAGAAAAGTAGTGAAATGAACTTGTTTATTTATTTTCAATGAGAGAATAGTAGAATATAGAGAGTTGTAGTCGTAGTTGTGTTGTGGAATTGAATTGAAATGGATAAGAGAAGAGAGAAGGGTATTTATATGGAGTGAGAGAGAGAGAAGTTGTGGGTCGGGAAATTTGAAAGAGGAAGGAAAGGAGAAAGACGTGTGGACTGGGAGCAATATGGGGCATGAAGAACGATGAATTTAAAAGTCGCGGTGGTTTGAAAAATAATTTAAAATTCATGATTTTTATTATTCTTTAATTTAAGAAGACATGCTCATCAATTAAGGGCAGCAAAATATTTTTCTTATGATAAAATAAAATAGTAAATTGGATAGGAAAAGGAGAGGAATGGTGGAGGGGCGTACTAATGGTAAAGTAAGATTGAAGCTTATCCACAGCACCTAAATATGCGAGGATAAGAAAGAAGGCGTCTGTTTATTTTGAACTGACTAAGTAGATTACTGTTGTGAGTAGTAATCAAATTAAATGACAGGGTAGTAGTGGGAATGAGAACGTTGAAATTAGACTTTGGGCACGCGTTGACAGCCATGGTGGTATTTCGCCACTACTTTTTGACATTGTGGCTAATCACTCTGCGCCCGTCACGTTATTTATTGTCGGCCTATTAAATTATGGCACAATGGATGGGCTTCCCGCTTTTGGCACCATCTTTAACACATTTCCCAGGATACCACTCAGGAAATATCCGTTAGCCCCCTCCTTTTACCTAATCAACAAACCATTTCCCCCATTTTTTTATGTAAGTCAAAATTTGGGTGAGTTTGATCACGGCACTTAAACATAACAACTATAAATTATTATGTATATTATGTTATATGTGTGAGTATATATTGTTAACATCTAAAATCTGTTGAGTTGTTGACCGAGGAAGAACCTAGCTGAGGCAAGGGCCTATCGAGCCCATATCAGCTGATTGTTCCAAATTTTGAAGCAAAATGGGGGAATAGCCTATATTTATCTCATTCTTTCTGCCCTTTCCTGCTATTTCTAAGAAGAGCAAACCATATGAGAAAAGTTAGTAGTCTCGGCTAAGTATGGCCAAGATGGGAGAGGTATGCGTCTTCCAAAACTAAAGTAATGGGCTCTCCTAGGGAAAAGGTCATCAATTCTGAGGAGGCTCAACCCATGGAGAAGTTAGCTAGGAACTTCAATGAAGAAATGTCTGCTGAAGAAGAAGAAATAGCTACTCTTAAGGAGACTTAGTTGAAAAGCCTAGATAATACGCTTAAGGCTAACTCACAAGCTAAAGTACCAAGGAAATGGTATTGCTTGTTGAGCATAGGCTGCTCGGCTAAGGAATAACTCAGCTGAGGGCACAATGTATTATGCAGTTGAGAATGTCTTGGTCGAAGCATAGGAGCTTCCTTTGGGAGCAAGTAAGTGAAGCACGTGGATAATTGAAATGTTGAAGCGGTTGAAGAAAACATGGAGAATCGTCGTGGAAATTAATAGGAGCGAAGATATTTCACTCCACTCTCTATGCTAGTGGGCGTCATGGAGCGTTGTTCCTAGTTTTTAGGGAACGTATGTAAGCGTTAGTGTACCTTGATCTTAGTCGATCCAACGGTGGTTAGCTATAGGTTAGTGTTAGTGGCCAACAGAGACCATGTATGTTGTATGTATATATAGCTTGTGCATTTGTAGAAAACATGACCAATCAATCAAACTACATTTTTTCAAGTCTTTTACTTTCTTTTTACTCTTTTATGCATAGCCTTAGATAATCCTGCACGTCTATCTCTTCTAGCCTAACAATCTTTGGAGTAGTTAAAAAATCTATATCTGAGGAAGAGAGCTGCTTCCTTGGTGTAATCTTGAAGAAAAAAAATCAAGAGTTTAAACTCTCAGTCAATCATCAACTAAATCTAATGTTTGACAATGTGTACATACACACACTAGCTCAAAGATGAAAAATATTGTGACCGTCTTTTTTCTTTTCTATTGTGCTTTGTTATGTATATTTTAAGTAGTTATTATTCTTTTTCTATTGAAAGTTCACTAATGTTGGGGCTTATCTTCGCATTGGGTACGGAGCAGCTTTAAATCTCTGGGTCAGTTGTCCCACCCTTCGAGGTGCCTCCAATCCAGCGAGGAGATTAGTTACTGCATTCGGCGGTGGATATCCTGGTCTCAACAAAAAAAATTCACTAATGGATAAAGTTAATTATGATAAGAAAAGGAAATTGTCCGAAAGTTATGTTTAAATAGAAGTAATATGTATAGATTAGAAGTTCAACTAATTAATAGGAAACAAATATTGTATCAAAAAAGTGATATCGTAAAATGTGGTTATGCGGAGGAGATTATTTTCAGGCTTAAATATATGTTTTACCCCTGCAAATATCACCATAATCCAGTTATGCCCCTGTAAAAATAAAAACTTTAAAATTGCCCTTGCAAATATAAATCGCTTACGGTTATGCCCCTCGGTCAGTTTCTCAACCAAAAAAATAATTTAAATAAGGTTTAAATATATGTTTTACCCCTGCAAATATCACCATAATCCAGTTATGCCCCTGCAAATATCACTATAATCCAGTTATGCCCTGTCAAAATCTTTAATTTTTCTATTATGCTGATATTTGCAGGGGCAGAACATATATTAAAACCTTATTTAAATTATTTTTTTGGATTGGAAGCTGACCGAGGAGCATAACCGTAAGCGATTTATATTTGCAAGGGTAATTTTAAAGTTTTTATTTTTACAGGAGTATAACTGGATTATGGTGATATTTGCAGGGGCAGAATACATATTTAAGCCTTATTTTCAATGAACATTTTACTAGTGTTAAATCTCCGATTTTCAACCTCATCTCTTCACCTATATTTCGCTCTTTTTTTAATAATATTTATATTTATTGTGTGGCTGGAATTTCACTACACAGTAAAGTGATAATATGTATAGATACTTTCTTTACTAATATGTAGATAAAATTTTATTAAAAGTAATACATCAAAGGATAATTATGAGAGGTAGCTTTCTTTCTTTAGTAGGTACATTATATAATATGACTAAGCCTGACAAAAAATATATATAATATGACCAAAGACTCTCACTACAGACCAATGGCTTCGCAGACAAAAAAAAAGCTCAATCTATGGTTTTTTTTGACAAATATATGGCTTATTAGATGATGTTATTTTTTTGATACAGTTAGATGATGTTATTTATATATGTCTTGGTTGTTACGTGTTTAGCTGCGTATTAAAACGCACCATGAATGTTTGCTAAAGTTTCATGACATGACATCCTTTTAAATTTACAAAGTCATTTATTTCAAATCTAATAAATTGATTAATATTAATATCTAAATTATAAAATTTTGATCATGAAAGTCTTTTAAATAGATCCTATAAGTCACATTACACTCATATATAGTGTTTTAAAATCAATAAAACTTTTTTTGTTGTAAAATCTCAATATTGAATACATCTCTTACCCCTTAAGTATTCTCATATACACACACCATATTATCATTGTATTATTTTTATGAAGATTATCATTGCAAAAGGAATCCAGAAATTTACACATATGAAAAATATTTCACTTTACAAAAAGGTTAGCTGTAGTGGTGATTGAAAGCGTGTGCCGTAATCAGATTCAGGGATATTTAATTGAAATCAATAGTCGGCTGAAATTGAGAGACTAGGGAATTTGGCCCGCACAATAGCGTAGATCACTTTTTAATTTTTATTTTTAATTCTTAATCCAAATCCACAAGAGCAAGTATTTGTAACTGTTTTTCTCATGTTTATACCAGAAACAATAGAAGATAGGTCGTATCGAGTCTTCTTGAAGTACTTTTTAAGAAAATAAACTAAGTTTTTTTTTTTGATAAGCCAATAAACTAAGTTGTGGATGCTAGTGCTACACGCGACTTTTCTTTTTTTGCTACCATAATGGTTTATACTTTTAATTTATGATACTTATGTTGTAAAAAAAATGAATAACGTCATTTACACTACAAGAAAAAGCCACATGTTGACAAATTTGAAAAAATGCATTTAGAATTCCGAATTAGATAGCTTGAGTCTTAAGTTGACACGTTATAGGGTTTTTTTTATAAACCGTGTATTCTCTGCGTATTAAATATATAGTTAGCCAGAAGTTAGAGAGATAATTAGTTAGTAGTTAGGGAGATAGTTGGTAGTTAGGGATATGAATCATTGTAATTTTCTTTTGGTTTGATGTATCTCTCTATTGTTCATGTCAAGCTAGAAGTGTTGTGAATAACTTCTAGCTTGCGGGAGACTATTAGATATATAGTTACTTAAAAGTTAGAGAAATAGTTAGTTAGTAATTAGGGAGATAGTTGGTAGTTATAAGTGAGTTTATTATTAGTTGGTACATGCCTATAAATAGGCTTCATGTAATCATTTTAGAAACAACTATTATCATTTTGTATCAATTCACTTTGATGAATACTATAGTCTTTTAATCCTTTCTCTTTTATCTTCTATGGATACCATATTCTTCAATACTGCGCGCAATTATAGAGATTAATCTCTCAAGCTGTGTGGGATCACAATTGGCGGCAAATCTCTCCCTTGAGAAATTGAGAGATTTAACACTGTTGTATGTCCAAGGTTGAATTCAAACCTCAAACATTGGTTAAGCCGGAAGAAACTCCAACAGGCTTAATGTTTACACTTAATGTGCTGAAAAAGGAAATTAGAATAGAAGTTCTATGAACTAGAAAGTTAATAATCGAGACTAAGAAATTAACAACACAAAAAAGGTGCATTCAATTGACATAGTAGTTTCTTGAAACGTAATTATATTCATAGTGCAACCTTAGATGATGTGTACTCGAATGTAGCAAACAAGTTTGATTACAATCACCGGCGGATCTACATATACTTGAGGGTGTAAAAATTTGCATTAATACCTATATGAAAAATATATTTTGACACCTTTAGTTTTATTTTTTCCACACTCTGCTCTTATTTTTCTCTTTCCACTGCTAGCTACTCTTTCCTGTTGCACCTCCAAGGTTGATTGGTAGTGTAACTATGGAGTAGTTGAATAATTAAGTATATTTTATACTAGTATTTAGCCACCCTAATAATATGTTATTTAGTTACCCCAACTATGTTTATTTGTCTAACGAGATAAAAGAACAATAACAAGTCCATTAGTTTTAAGTCCCATTAATCTATTTTTAATACACACAAATGTGGTGATTTTTGTTAACTTCGTGATTTTGGTCCTTCTCTTTTACTTTTAGACAATTTTGGTCTCTACTTTTCTTAATTTCACAATTTTTAACCTTAATAATCATGGATTATTTGCAATTTTTGTCCTTAAAATCTTGATGTTTGGGAAAAAGGGTACTAAAATTGCACAATCCATAATTTTTAGCGACCAAAAGTGAAATGAAAAAATCACAAGGATCAAAATTACCAAATTAAAAGAGAAAAGTATGTTTAATTGACATACATCATCCCTGTAAAAACTTTTTAATGTAGGTGAGATATGTGATGTGTTGTTTCTTTTTTGGTAAACCAAGGTATCACTTGCGTGCATAACTGCAGAGATTAATTTCCTAAGGTACTGAGATCCATTTAAAGGGTTGAACTCTCCCACTAGGTATTTTTCCATACGAGATCGAACCATTGACCAAATGATTAAGGAGCTCAAGTATCTACCACTTCTACTATACCATGTTGGTCTTGTGATGTGTTGTTTCATGATTGACTGGCGTTTTAAAAAATTTTCTACAACGACAATGTATATAAATTACATCACACAACACACACACATATATATATATATATATAAATTTAAAATTATATTAAATTAAATCATTTGACCATCCTTGGTCAGAGTCCTAGATACACCACTGATTTACAATATGGAAAATTCGACTCTAACCCAATGTGTTTCATAGTACTTATAAAGTACTACAACAAAAATTACCAAGTTACATGTTTGATACTTGTCAAGAATTTGTTTCTTGTCCTAGTCTCTTGACCAGGAAATTTTTTCAATAGCTGCCTTGACATATCGAAAGTGAAATTTTTTCTTGGCTCTAGCACTTTATCTCACTCGAAAAAATTCAAAAATTCATTCTCCTAATAATTGTCCTTCTACGCTTTGAATTTTGTTTCACTGTCTTTGAGATAATCTAAACCACTTTACTATGCAGTTTGCCCTCGCACTTCCGTGGGAATTCAAATAATCATATTTTCAATAGTGCCTAGTTAATTACTCAACTCATAATCCAGCGAAGCTCTGCTAGGGTTTGGGTGTAGTAGCGCCGGCGGTGAGGTAACCGTGACACTAGTTCATTAGTTCTCACCAGTGTTTGCCGGTGGTGATGAGGTAACCGTGTCAAGAATTTATTCTTGTTCACTAGTTCTCATCAAGGGTTTAGTCCTAGCGCCGCCGCTCGAGCCCTAGCGCCGTCGTTTCATCTAGTACAGTCGCCGGCCAGAATCTCATTCCTACACGCGGTTGCTCTGAATTAGAGCAACCATGTGATCGTCGCCTCTTTCACTAAGCTTTGATGCAGTACAATGCTCTGAACGAAAGAAATTTTGATGTAGAGCGGGTATACTGAATGAAGTTTAGTATGACAAGGGGAAGTGACGCTTGGAATGGAGGCCGAAGATTTGATACCCGAAGGTTCGCTCCGGCAGACAACGAAGGGTGGCATCGCGTTAGAAGCAAGCAAGAGAGGAGGGTTGGAGGTCGTAGAGAGTATCGCTCGCTGGATGTTGCAAAAGGAACCAGAGATCAAGTAGGAGGGGAGATCACACCGTTATATTTCACTTCTTTTCCGGAAGGGTGGAGAGCTCGGGATATGCTACAAATTTTCGATAAGCAAGGAAGAGTTCAAGAGGTTGTTATCCCGGCAAGAAGAAATACGCAAGGCAAGAGATTTGGTTTTGTCCAATTCTTCGACGTCAAAGATTCCGCACGTCTTGCTCTCATTCTAGACAACATCTTTGTTGAGGGGGAGAAGATCCACGTTAACCCTCCTAGATTTCAAAGAGAGGAGAAGCATGTTCGTGATAGGCAACCATTGGAAACTCATAGTTCCAAGAAGATCAAGCAAGTTTGGGTGAAGAAGTCAGGAGTTAGTCCACTTGCGAAGGTTCACTCAAGGAAAGAAGGGGGTGGAGAATGGGAATGCGACATTGAGATAGAATCCTGTTTATCAATGGCAATGGTGGGGGAGGTTATCACTCCGGGCAAGTCTTATTACATCCAGGATGAACTGGCCCAGCAGGGAGTGTTTGCAATAAAGGCTACTCCGATGGGCTCTAATTTAGTCCTTTTGGAAGGTGACTCGGATGAAGGTGATTTCAATGAATTCATAGATGAGGCCCGCGATTGGCTATATCAATGGTTTAAATGGATTCGCCCATGGAAACCAACGGATGTTGATCCAGAGAGGGTCACTTGGCTAATGTGTTATGGCATCTCGGTTCATGCTTGGAATTCGTTATTCTTCTCTAAACTCACAGCCTGTGTTGGAGAGTTTGTTTGTGCCGATGAGCACACTGAAAGAAAGAGGTAGTTTGATGTAGCAAGGCTAATGGTTCGAACTCAGTCGACGGGGATGGTGAATAGGATGATTAAGGTGACCATTAACAATACACCATTTTCTATTAAAGTGGTTGAAGATTGGAGCGGTCCGCTTCAATAGTGTGATAAGGGAAGAGGTGATGAAGAATTGAAGGACAACTTGTCAAGTTCGGAGGATGAGTTTTCCGATAATGGTTTCTCCGGCAATGATGATGGCTTAGGCGTTGATGAGGTTGGTGAAGACGAATTGAATGCACTCCTTAATGAAGTACGAAATTCTAGGAGGACTGTTATGGAAATGGTGGCTAATAATTCAAAATCGGCAGTTAATGATAGCAATGATGGAGCATTAATGGCGTAAGGAAGTCAAAATTTATTAATTGGTAAGTCTCCAATTTCTTCGGCTGGAAGTTTTGTGGCGGAGTCAATCCCTATCCCTCCCTAGTGTCGTTCAGATGCTGTAGCGCATGGGCCAAGTACTAATGTTGATCACGTCCAGGCCCAACAACAGCACTCTTTGAGCCCAGTTATCTTTGGCAACGCCATAGACCTCCCTTCAATTCAAAACAGGCCCACTTCATTCAAGGCGGATTTCACCAGGCCCAAAAAAGAGAGAAAATTTTTACGGGTTGAAGAGAAAAGGAAACCGAAGTCCGGGAATTTAAAGAAAGCTACTAGAGAATTAGTGGAAGTCTCGCTTTGTTCTATCCCTGAAGGACATGTGGCGCAGCCCTCTAAGGACGTAAGTATTAATTCTTCTTCTTTGTTCTCAGCTGGAACAGTGTTATGTGGAGGGTCAATTTCTAGTGGTGATATTGCTTTATGTAATAACAAATTTTGGGCACTTCAATGAAAGGCAGTTGCGAGGAAAGTGTGGGAAACGGCTAAGCACCTAGGAGTTGAAGGTAACATGGACGATGATAGGTATATTGATCTGATTGAAGAAGGGGAGAGAAGAGATGAAGCAGAGAGTAGCAAGAGGGCGAACAACATTAGAACCTCATGAATTTGCTATCTTTAAACATTAGAGGGTGGGGCGACCGTGGCAAGCGTCGCCAATTGGGTTCTCTTATAAATTCTCGGTCGTTTGATTTTGTTTGAATTCAGGAGACAAAGAGGGAGGTGATGGTTGAGAATGACATTGCTATGCTATGGTGAAATCGTTCTTTTCAATGGCTTCATCAACCTTCACGTGGCTTATCGGGAGGTATTTTATGCACTTGGTTAGAGGGGGCTTGCACAGTAAATTCTCACTTTTCTAGTAAAGGTTTTCTTGGTGTTAGCGCGGTCATTCGGAATAAAGTAGTGTACGTCGTTAATATATATGCCCCTTGCACCATAGTGGCGAGGCGGAGGGTGTGGGCGGATTTGCTTGCTCTCAAGAAAAGTTTTGGGGGAGGTGATTGGTGCATTGTTGGTGACTTTAATGCATTCTCTTGTTCTTCAGAGAGGAAGGGTAGGACTGGAGATATATCCAGTGTCGAGATGGATGACTTTAACAGCTTCATTGTAGACATGGATCTTGTTGATGTTCCAATGTCAGGGAAGAAATTTTCTTGGTTTTGCTCTGATGGCGTCTCTATGAGTAGATTGGATAGGTTCTTGCTTTCTGAAGGGCTTCTTATCTCTAAGTGGGGGATCACAGGTCAGTGGATTGGTAACCGAGACATATCCGATCATTCGCCTATATGGCTTCTTCAGTCAACACAAGATTGGGGCCCCAAGCCGTTCCGTATTCTCAATGTGTGGTTGGAGCATCCTGATTTTTTACCATTTGTTCACCGATGTTGGAATAGCTACAAAATTTCAGGCCACAAAGCTTATATCATTAAAGAAAAATTGAAATTACTTAGAAGCAGCATTAGAGGGTGGAATAAAGAGGTCTTTGGTAAGGTAGATTTGAACATTGAAGCTCTTGTTCGGGACTTGAATTCTCTTGATGACATCCTTAGTGAAGGGTGGGATAGCGGAATTGTGTTGAATAGAAAAGAAGTGTCAGCTGAGCTTTGGCATGAAATTCACGTGAAAGAATCTATTCTAGCTCAAAAATCTAGAGCTAGGTGGATAAAGGAAGGGGACATGAACTCTAAATACTTCCATTCTATCATGAGGTATAGAAGAAGAAGGAGCAATGTAGTGATTCTTAGAGAGACGGGGGATATTGTGGAGGATGTTGAAGAGGTGAAACTTTATGTCAAAAATCATTTTGAGAAGTGCTTCTCTGAGGCTAGCCATAATCGCCCCAATTTGGATGGTATTAATTTTTCCAAATTATTAACATCCGAATATGATTCTCTAATTCAGCCATTCATAGAGGAAGAAATAAGGATGGGAGTGTGGGATTGCGATGGTGACAAGAGCCCGGGGCCGGACGGATTCAATCTTAATTTTATAAAGTTATGTTGGAATCTTGTGAAAGAAGATGTGGTGGGATTCTTTAATGAATTTTATGTCAACTCCTTTATAACTAAGGCAATCTCAGCGTCATTTATAGCTTTGGTGCCAAAGAATGACAACCCTCAAGGATTGGGGGAATTTCGACCAATTTGCTTGATAGGGTGCCAAAGAATCAAAAGAGCGTAACCTAGTATTATCTCGGCTCAACAATCAGCGTTCATTGGGGGACGCCAAATCCTTGATGGGGTGGTGATAGTCAATGAGTTGGTGGACTTTGCAAAGCGTCGTAAGGAAGAATGCTTAATGTTTAAAGTTGATTTTGAGGAAGCTTACGATTCTATTTCGTGGGATTTTCTTCTCTATATGATGCGTAGAATGGGGTTTCCTCCGCGTTGGATATCTTGGATGAAGTCATGTATATGCACTAGTTCCATGTCGGTTTTAGTGAACGGAAGCCCAACTCAAGATTTCAAATTACATAGAGGATTGAGGCAAGGGGATCCCTTGTCACCATTTCTCTTTCTTATTGTTGCCGAAGGTTTGACGGTTTTGATGAGCAAAGTGATAGAGTTAGGTGTCTTCCAAGATTTTGTTATAAATGATGATTTGCGGTTTTCCATATTGCACTTTGCAGATGATACTATGTTGTTGGGTAAGGCAACGTGGGAAAACATTCGGAGCATCAAAGCTGTATTGAGGTCCTTTGAATTAGTGTCGGGCTTGAAGGTAAATTTTCATAAGAGCAAGCTTATTGGTATCTACACTCCGGATGGCTTTTTGGATAGAGCAAGTGCCTTTCTATTTTGTAGATCGGAAACCGTTCCTTTCAAGTTCTTGGGCATACCGATTGGTGCTAACCCCCGGCGGGAATCAACTTGGAGTTCGACTCTAGGGGCATTAAGAAAGAGGTTGTCATTGTGGAAGGGTCGTCTTCTATCCATTAGCGGTCGGGTAACTTTAATTAATTCCGCCTTGAATAGTATTCCGTTGTACATGCTTTCTTTCTACAAAGCGCCGAAGGTGGTTATCAAGAAGATGAAAAAATTCAAAGAGATTTTCTGTGGGGTATCAAAGATGGTGATAAAGGCATGTATTGGGTGGCTTGGGACACAATTTGCAAACCGAAGAAAGAGGGTGGCTTAGAGATCAAAAATTTAGAATTATTCAACATAGCGCTTTTATCCAAATGGAAGTGGAGAGCTTTGACGGATCCCAATGTGTGTTGGAGTCGTCTTCTTCTCCATAGGTATGGTGAATTTGCTCCATCTTTTGTTCATGAATCGATGGTAGGACGCATTCAAAGGAACGAGGGATCAATTTGGTGGAGGGATTTGATATTGTTGGATGATAAATTTGAGGAACCGAAAAGATTCGCATGGTGTATTAGAAGAGGGCTGGGTGATGGTAATTTAATTAATTTTTGGAAGAACCAATGGCTAGGCATTGAGCCTCTCTTTAAGGAGTTCCCCTTGCTTTACGAAGGAGTTGGACAGCAGAATGCAACAGTGGCTGAAATGGGCTGTTGGAATCGCGACCGGTGGAGCTGGAATAACTCGTGGCTGAACTGTTCTCAGTCTGTCCGTGCAGCAGAGGCAGAAATTCTGCAGAGTATTTTGTTGCCGGTAGCGCCATCTACATCGAAGACTGACACTTGGATTTGGCCGCACGATCCCTCGAAAATTTTCTCGGTCAAATCGTTTTATCACGAGCTAGTTTCTCCGGTTCCTCAACTGTCAAATAACACGGGACAGCAGCACTTTTCTGCTGCATTATGGAAGTCTATTGCTCCATCGAAGGTGGTGATTTTTGGTTGGCGCTTATTGTTAAATTCCTTGGCTGTTCGCGATCAGCTGCAGCGAAGGAATGTCATTATTTCTGTTGAAGATGCTTGCTCCCTCTATGCCAGCAACATTGTGAAACAGCCCACCATTTGTTTATGACGTGCTCATTTGCGCTTTCGGTTTGGGAAGGTGTAAGTCTTTGGCTTGGTGTTGATCTAGATCTGTCATTGAATATGGAGGATTTTTTTCTTCATTGTGGCATTATGTGCAAGGGGAAAAAATCAAAGCGGACGAAGCACATGTTTTGGTTAGCTACTTGTTGGAGTATTTGGCTCGCAAGGAACGGTGCTATTTTCAAAGACGAGGAGGTTGATGTTGGTTCCACGTTGAACCGGATTAAGAGCTTAACTTGGAGTTGGAGAGTTTATAGATTGAAATGTAATTCATCTTTATCAATTTCAATGTGGTGGTCTAATCCACTACAATGCATAAACAATTTGTAACCTTATTGTTGATTGGGTTTGAGCACTCCTAGTGCTCTATCAATGAAATTTTTGCTTATAAAAAAAAACTGTCTTTGAGATAATCTGTTATTTAGGTCTTCTTATTGTATTATGAATCTTGAATTTCATACGCGTTAATTAGTGTCGGTCAAAATTCTATGAAAATGCAAAACTTATATTTAACTAACTTTAAATTATTATAATTTATAATACAATTTAATAAATTCTAACAATATGAAATAAAATTGTCAAAAAAACAATATGAAATAACAAGTTTGAGATTCCAGTAAAAAATGTCAAAAATGCGACAGTAACTTGCATGAAAGTGATTATTGATTGCTACGAAATTTGGGATTTCACCCCCATTTTATACTTACATGCTCTCAAATTGTATTTTTTGGGGTGAAATACCAATTTTTTTTAATTGAGTGAAATACCAAATTTTGTTGTTTGCAGCTTTTGGTTAAGTTGTTTGTTATGCGATTTCTGCTTCGAAATGGAGTAAATTGTGTTATGGTCCTATTATTTTAGGTTTATTATTTTTCTGTTAGATATTCTTCGACCTAGTTTCTTTTTAATAGGATCGGTTTTATTACTTTTTGGTTATAATATTGCTTTTGTTCAAGGATATTGACCTAACTCCCCACGTTTTTTATTATTTTCTTTTCTTTTATTATCAATAGAATTTAGAGAGATACTCGTTTTCCTTCTTGATGTATTTTCCCTTCGGAGAGTTTGTCATCAGAAAGTTTTAATGAAACTCAATATCATTTTCTTTTACCAAAAAAATTGAGAATGCTTCCTTTCTCACTACTGTTAATTTTGCTACTTTTTGGGTTTTTTACTACCATAGGCGGGCCTATATGTTGATGAGGGTGTGAACTTGTACACCCTGAAATTTAAAAATTGTATGTTAACCCCTAATATATTTTTATTATGACTCATCTGAATTTAAATTTTGCACCTAGACCTCTCCAACTTTATCTTAATAAAGTATGTAAAATAATAAATAGTCCCTAAAATTTGTAAAATTTGTCAAAATGGCCTTTAAATTTAAGAAATTTGTCTAATTAGTCTATGTGTTGGAATACTTATAAAACTTTAGGCTTTACCAAATTGGTAATAATAAGATTCACTAGTTGTATTTAGCGACGGTTAATTCAAACCGCCATAAAATAAGAATTGATAGTGGCAGTTGTACATGACGGTTTTCAGAACTGCTGCAAAATTGTTGTCAATGAGTAAAGGGCGACAGACCATGAACCGTCGCAAAGTGGTTTTTTTATTGGAATGGAGGGTTTTCAATTTATACTTTGCATAGTTGGGATCCTGATGAGGAAGGATAAAGGGACAATCTGAGGAATAACTAAAAGGGGAATGGATTATGAATCCATGATGATGGATGCTTGGTTGACATACACACATGGAAATTTGGAGGCAGTCAAGGCATCTTTATAGAGTCAATGCATTGTATAGGTTTGGCTAATTTGCTGGCAACAAGCATGTTTTGTGGCGGACTACATGGGATGGAGATTAAGAATTAGGAATCAATCAATTGATGATGGACAATGCATGTAGGGCAGTCCCCACTTCATGTGATGTGTGAGGTGAAAAATGCAACATAACACAAGACTATAATGTTGTCAGAAAACAAACGAGAATATTTAACAGGAAGTTGTATAAATAATAAATAAAAAAACAGGAAGCTGTATAAAAAAAAACGTGTTACCTCCTAAGAATATTTTCTCTTTTCTTCTGATGCCAGTTTCCACCATATTTTTACTCAAAAATTTTTTTTGATACAAATATTTTTACTCAAATTGTATTTGATTTTGACTTAAAATATTTTGTAATTGTTTATATTTACTAAATTTATATATACGGAAAAACGGGACGGCATGAGTTGTAGTATGGTTGATATTGACAAATAAAAAATAAATGAATAAAACGAAATTACGTAACTTATATTAAATTATTTTATTTGTCAATAAAATAACTTTCCTAGTCTTCTTTTCATTTAATTAATTTGTATAGATAAAGATAATGTTTTGGCATGAGAGGCACCCAAGTTGGCCCCATCATGACCCATAAGCCCAGTGGATGATAATATTATCCCCGTCAGATAGAGATATATATAGCACATGAACAAATACAAAAGAAAAGGGAAAGGTATATTATATAAAGATAGGATAGAATCTGAGGTTGTATTAATATAGTAGTAGGGGATGCATTCTATATTTTGTGGTTTTAAAGCAATATCAAAAGGGAAACAAAATCAACCAGAGAATTTCTAGAAAAGAAAAGAACATAGATGTATACACTTGCACTTCAAGTTTCGTATATCATCTTCTAGACAATTTTGTTGATATTAATTCAATGAATGAATGGGATGTAGGCATGTAGCTGATGTTGATCTCAAAACTATTGGAGATTTGTCCTTTGAAAGTGTCATGCTTTTTACAACAATTTCTTCAAATGGTTAACGGAATCATTATTGAGAGAAATAAATATACACAAACATAATATTAATACAAGATTTTAACACGAAAAAACTCTAAAACCACGACTGTTGTCTAATAATTACAAATCGAAAATAACACTGCAATATTGTTCATTCAGTTCAAGATTGCAGTGTTATTTTCTACTTGTAATTATTAGACAACGGTCGTGGTTTGATGGTGTGGTTTGAAAGTATTGAACATCTTGTTCATTCAGTTCAATCATGTTGTTCATTCAGTTGATGGAGTAAAAGGAATCATGACACTTTCAAAGTATTGAACGACCTCAATACACCTATACTATTCAACATTTTGTTCATTCAGTTCATTCATGTTGGCGTCCGTCTAGGTGCAGGTGTGGTTTGCTGTTCATTTGGCACTCTGTTCTTTAGGTTACTTGGGACCTGAGAAACATATATGTATTTTTTCTGGAGGTATACCTGATTTGGAGAGATGTGTTGACAGGGTTCTTTCCCTCTTGGTAGTGGTTTCAGGCTAGGAGAAATTCTCCCTCTTGTTTATTTTATGAGTGGCATGTTGACCCTATTGACTGTATTTCTAGGAGATAGTTTCTGGTTTTCGTTGTTTTTCCTTTTGTATCATGTGACTTTTCTCGGTTGTTTTCGATTGTATATGGGCGAGTACCACTTGTGTTCATCTATATTTAATATATCTCTATGTTTGCCTTTCAAAAAAAACTATACTATTCAACAAAATGTGTAACTACACCAAACAACACTCTAAGACAAGAGTATAATTGCTCTATTAGGCAAAGAATAGCGAATATCAGATAAATAACGGATGAACTTATAGCAAATAGCGAATAAACTAGCTGATAGTGGATAAGCTAGCTGATTGCGAATGAAGTGTTCGGTAAAAATAAAATTAGCAGTTGAACTATTTATTTAATCAATATAAATATGTATAAATTATTTTGCTATAAATTTGTGATAATTAACAAACTATTAAGATATTTGTAGATTAAATGTTTTCAATTTATATTTTAATAGTTTAATTGATATATTTACTTGAAATTCTAATTTATTTTTTACTTAAATTTCATGATAGTATAGTTGATTTATTTACTTGAAAGTATAATTTATTTAATTACTTGATAACTAAACTAATTTATTTATTATCATTCGGGTCTTGAGCCCAATAGTTTTATTTAATTAGACTAATAGCAAAAAGTTGTCTATTTACTAGTTGATGGATCAAGTAATTAAATAAATTATTATGATAAATTAGTTGATTTAAATACATTAGTATGCTTGAAATAAAATAAATTAGTTGATTGAAATAAAATTAGTTTTTTTATAAGCATTGAAATAAAATTAGTTGATTTATTTAAATACATTAGTATAAAATAAATTATACTATCTTGTACCAAAAAAAATGTATACTATCATGAAATTAAACCTCATTCCACTCGGGTCTTGAGCCCAATAGTTTTATTTAATTACACTTCTTGAAAGTCTAATTTATTTAATTATTTGATCTATCAACTAATAAATAAGTTATTTACTACGTCGGCTCCGGGTTCAAACCCAGGTGAGCAGTATTGGTGTGTACAAGGTGTTTATTTGTCATTTCATCTAAAGAAACAAAAAAACTAAATATTTATTTTAATAGTGTAATTTATTGCTTTAAATTTATATTTAATATGTATGTGTGGAAAAAAGGTTAACCAAATAGAAAGGAAAAGAATAAAATGTAGATGCAACAAACAACATGTGACGTAGGTGCAAAAAAGATGATACGCTAAGCTGTAAGTTCAAACGTTACTTGAAATAGCGCTTCAAAAAGCACTATAAGCTACCCAAAAATGCTAACCGCTATTACATGTCAAACACGTTTAATTTTTTTATCCGCTATAAGGTAGCGGATCTGACTTGCCAAACATAGAGCTTAAGTGGAAGGAAAAAAAATCAAATACAAACTTAAAGTGTTTCCGACCAATGCATCTTGTAAGAAGAACATGAGTCAATTTATATAGCACTAAACTCTCACTTCCTTTACCATACTAGGAAATGTGAGACTTTTTTCCAAAATGTTCAATTTCAATCAACTCCAACAACGTCCACCTTTATTATGATTGATACAATATACTTCTCCCGTTTTCATTATGTACATCAACAATCACCGTTTAAAAAATATCATACTCCACCGTGAAATTATAATTCACTTAGAGATAAACACTTAAGGAATTTTCTAATGTCGAAAACCAAGCTGAAAATTTGTGGTACAACTTCCATGTTGGCATTCTTACGAAGTTCTTCAACCATTGATATAATTTCACAACACACCTTGCAACAATGTCAACCAAGCCCATGTGCTATATAGAATTTGCAAGCAATAACTTCCCATTTTCCATGGCAGCGCAATAGTATTATGAGGATACACTTTTCGCTTTTGGAGAAGATCATCATCGTCCACAATGGGTGAGAATTTGCTAACATTCAACTCAACTTTTTTTCGATATTACTCCACTTGGACAATTTTTCCTTACATGATCAGACTTCCCACATTTCCAACATTTCAAATTCATTCCACCAAGTTTATCTATGTCAAACTTCACAACACTTGAATAACTTGACATTGCAATTGTAAGGAGACTATAAACCATGCACTATTAGGTTCCCTTGAATCACAATGGACACACTTAAGTATCAAGTCTTTCCTAATGACTGTAAATCATGCACCAGTAGGTTCCCAAAAAAGAGGGGTGGATCACAAGGTTGGTGGATCCTACTAAACCTGACTTGAATCCACTTTAGTGTATGGGTTGAGCCTAAATTTTATCAATTCAACCAACCAATAAATCAAGGGCTTGTTAAATGCACCACCCAAATTCATTTTTCCATCTTCCCTTCATCCTGAATAAGTCTAAAATAAAATGTCTCTATCCCAAAACATTCATTTAATTTCTCCGTTTACCAAATATCCTCTCGCAGAAAAATCCCTTCATTTTTACAGGTTGTGTTTTAACTCCTATTTTTCCTTCATTGAGGTGTTGAGAGGAGAGGTATGAAGGAGGGTGGTGAACGAGAGAAGGAGAAGAAAAACCCTAATCTATTTTTCATTTTAATTTTAACAAGGGCAATTTTGTTCAATAATATGAGTAATAATATGAGTCACGTCTCTATTTTTAAACAGAAAATAATAGAGAGATGAAAAAGAAAATATTAACTTTTGCAATGAAGTATTAGCAATTATTTGCAAAAACTAAATTTTGAGACGCTCGCTCATATATTTGTAGAAATGAAAAACATATTTAAACCCAAAAAATACACATTCGCCAAAATACAATATCCTCGTCTCATCAAATCAAATCCATTAGAACCCTTACAATTTAAACCATTTGGTTTCAAATTTTTGAAGCATCAACATCAACATCAAATGGCTTCATGGCTAAATTTGTAATCAAAACCTCATACTTAGGCAACACTTTTTCCATTTGATCAACCTCACCAAGCACTCTCACCATGTTCCTTCCTTCCCTTTCAACCCTCATCTGAAAACTCCTAACCATACTCTCAAGCCTACTTCTTTACAATCTATGATCCCCAGCCTTATTTTTCAATATCAAAATCTCCCACTTTAATTGCTTAAACTCAACCATCACTTCTGTCATCCCCACCAATCTCCTTCTGATTGGAATCACATTGTACCCTATACCTTGCAACTCTCCCATTGTCTTCCAAAACTTTCTTGCACTAACCCAAAAATCCTTCGCATTCAAATCACGGATTTTCTCAACTGTATCTTCAAATATTTCATCCCACGCTGCTTCCAACTTCTTGTGTTAACTTCAAGTACTTTCTTAGCTGAAAGAAATGAGGACTCTGTGGTATACCCTTCAGAACTCTTGAAATCAGGATCAATTGCAAAGGTTTATTTGATGATGGTGCACGTGCATCAGAATTTTCTTCTGTTTTTTCCTTTGTTTTAAGTGGAAAAGGATCGGGAAAAGAGTTAACAGTTTGAAGAGATAGAATGTTGTCTTTTTGTATTGTTTTCTGCTTAGGAGGAGCCATGTTTTCTGAACTTGAATCGTTTTTTCTCTTACAGAAATTTTTTCTTCTTGTGCAGGAAATGACAGAGGTAGAGATAGGTGATGAATTGAAAACAAAGCTCTGTGGTTCTTTGTGACAGTATTGAGTCACATTTACTAGTTATTTACTAGTTACTTTACAGTTTATCTTGCTTTTACCTAAATGTACTATCTGGTAGTACAAGTTTACATTTCATTCCACATTTTACTACACTTCTAGAAAGTGTACTAGCAAAATATCTAGAGGAATATTCTCCTAATGATTGTACTCTTAGATACTGTTATTGAATTGAATGAAGTACCAATCATTACATCATCAATATCTCTCCTAAATTCTCTCTATTAACTATATCCCCTTTACATTTCGAGCACCATTCTACTCCATTGGAGCTCCTAGTGTAAGGTAGCAAGGATTGTTCACGGAGCTCCCTCCCTTTCAATCCAAAGTGGTATCAATTGGTAACAATTGGTATCAAAGCAACTTCCTGGCACCATGACTACACGCTCACAATCACTCGCTGACCTTGACAAGAAACTTGAAGAATCAAACTCATGAATGGACCGATTTAAGGAACGAATGGATTCACGTCTTGACGAGCTGAGGAACTTGATTATAACTCTGAATCGTGGGAAATCGACGGAGAGTGTGAACGATCCTCCGACAAGAGCGACGGGGGACCCTGAGCAGGTAGCTCAACCACCACCTGCGAACTTGCAATGGCAACCGGAGCAACCCGTTTCGCGACACTACTCTACCCGTTTGTCCAAAGTTGATTTTCCCAAATTCGATGGGAAGAAGGTGAAGGATTGGCTTTACAAGTGTGAGCAGTTCTTCCTCCTTGACGAAACACCTCCAGAATCCCGTGTACGCTTGGCTTCGATCCACCTTGAAGGGTTGGCCCTTCAATGGCATCTAAATTACATGCGAGGACGGTTTGATCAGTACCCTTTATGGTCTCAATATGCTGCTGATGTGAGGCGACGATTTGCTGATTTATACGAGGATCCCCTGGCTGATCTAATACAGGTAAAGCATTCTACATCTGTTCAAACTTATATTGATGAGTTTGAACTCGCACAAACACAAGTTAGCTTGCTTCTAAAAATGCATTGAGTATATTCATAGCTAGCCTGAACCCTACCACCCAAGCCCAAGTTAGAATGTTCAACCCAACCACAATTGCTCATGCTGCAAACATTGCTAAACTGTGTGAATCTGCCAAACCTAGCCAACCTACTTACAAACAGCCTTACCCTTCACACAAACCACAAATACAAGCCACCAAAAACAACCAAACTCCCCTCCTCACTACACCCAATAACCCTAACCAGAAACAGCCACTTAATAACCCTATTAGACGTTTTTCTCAAGCTCAATTGCAGGAGAGAAGTGCCAAGGGGTTGTGTTGGTACTGTGATGAGAAATTTACCCCAGGACATCAGCTCAAGCATTGTGGGCCTGCTCATCAATTGATGTGTATGGAAGCTGAGGATGAAACTCCTACTGAAGAGATACCTGAAACACCCCAGAGCCTGTGTTAGTCTCTGTTGACGAAGTAGAACCATCTGTGATATCATTACAAGCCATGAAAGGAGCTTCTACTTACCAAACAATTCGAGTGAAGGGGTTGTCCTACAAAAAGCTGCTGCAGATACTGCTTGATAGTGGCAGTACTCATAATTTTCTAGACCTGGATATGGCCAGGAAACTGGGTTGTCAACTGGAAGCTATGAACAAGCCTTTGTCCATCACTGGTGGGGGTGGTAATAAGCTTGAAGCTCTGTTTATGTGTAAGAACTTTACTTGGACAATCCACAACCAGCCATTTGTAGCTGATATGATAGTAATGCCCCTTGTTTGCTGTGATATGATCCTTGGAGTACAGTGGTTGAAGTCACTTGGCCCAATATTGTGGGACTTTGAGAGATTACAAATGGAGTTTTCACTTAATGGTAGGAAGATGATATTGAGGGGAGCTAAGAACCCCACTGTGAAGTTGATATCTAATGAAGCACTCAACTCTGCTGTCAGCCAGGGAATAGAACTTTGTTTCTTGCAGTTTGATCAGGAATCTCCTCAGTTGATTATCCCTGAGTGTTCTGTACACCATCAAGGTAAGTCTGATCCTACAGTCCCTAATGAAATAACACAGTTGGTGGAACAATATCACTCTATTTTTTATGAGCCTTCTAAATTACCCCCAGAAAGGGTGGGATTTGATCATAAAATCCCTCTTAAAGAGGGCACCCCTGCTATAACTTGAGACCTTATAGATATAATATTATTCAGAAAGACATTGTTGATAAATTGGTGAGTGAGATGTTAAAACAATGAGTAATTCAATATAGCAACAGTCCATTTGCTTCTCCAACTGTGTTAGTTAGGAAGAAGGATGGATCCTGGAGGCTTTGTGTTGATTATAGGAGGCGGAATCACTACACCATCAAAGACAGGTTTCCCATACCTTTGATTGAAGACTTGATGGATAAATTAGGCGGGGCTGCTATCTTCTCTAAATTAGATCTGAGATTTGGTTATCATCAACTGAGGATGTCTGCTGGGGAAGAACACAAGACAGCATTTAAAACTCATAGTGGCCACTATGAATATCTTGTTATGCCATTTGGCTTGACCAATGCACCAGCCTCTTTCCAAGCCCTCATGAATCACCTATTTCAGGATTTTCTTAGAAAATTTGTGATAATATTTTTTGATGACATATTGGTTTATAGCCCTACTTTGCATGATCATATATCTCATCTCACTCATATTTTTGACACTGTTAAAGCCAATAAATTGTTCCTTAATTTGGCTAAGTGTCACTTTGCTACTACCAAGGTTGAGTACCTTGGTCATTTTATAACTAAGGAGGGTGTTTTCACAGATCCTGAAAAGATTAAAGCTGTGTCAAACTGGCGTGTTCCTATTACTGTGAAGCAGCTGAGAGGGTTCCTTGGACTAGCTGGGTATTATAGGAGATTTGTGAAAGACTTTGGCAAGATAGCCAAACCCTTAACTGATCTTTTGAAGAAGGACTCCTTTGAATGGATTGATACTGCTAATATTGCCTTCCAAACACTGAAATCTGCTCTTACTAATTCCCCTGTTCTTACATTGCCTGACTTTTCTAAACTGATTATTTTAGAAACTGATGCTTCAGGTCGAGGAATTGGTCCTGTGCTCATGCAAGACAACCACCCAATTGCTTACCTCAGCAAAGCTTTGGGCCCTAGACAGCAAGCTCTCTCCATATATGAGAGGGAACTCTTGGCCATTATCTATGCTATATAGAAATAGTCCACTTATCTCGCTCACAAACCCTTTATTATCAGAACTGATCAACGAAGTATTAAACACATACTAGAGCAGAAACTACATACACCCTTTCAGCAGGCTTGGGTGGCCAAATTAATGGGCTATGAGTTTGAAATACAATACAAGGAAGGCAAACACAATGTTGCAGTAGATGCTTTGTCTAGGATAGATGGTGCTGAACTGATGTCACTTATTTTTAATGCTGTTAATCCTGGTTTATTGCAGCAGGTTAAGGATTCTTGGTATGGAGACTTACATCTTCAGAAAATCATTGAGGAATTAAAGCATAATCCTTCTTCTCACCCCCAGGTTTTCTTGGAAACTGATGTTCTGAGAAGGAATGGTAAATTGGTAGTGGGTAACGTTGCTTCTGTTAAATCATTCATTTTGAACTGGTTGCATGATTCTGCAACAGGTGGACATTCTGGCAGAGATAATACAGCTGCAAGAGTGAAGGCTCTGTTTTATTGGAAGGGTATGACAAAAGAGATTCAGGCTTATGTGCGTGATTGTGTGGTCTGTCAAAGGAGTAAACCAGAATAGGTTGCATCTCCTGGCTTCTTACAGCACCTGCCCATCCCAAACAGAGTTTGGGAATCCATAAGCATGGATTTTATAGAAGGTTTACCTAAGTCACATGGTAAGCATGTTATCTTTGTGGTGGTAGATCGTCTTAGTAAATATGCTCATTTTTTAAGTCTTGCACACCCTTATACTGCCCTTGATGTGGCAAGATTATTCATGGATTCTGTCTTTAAACTACATGGTTTACCCTCATCATTTATTAGTGATAGAGACCCAATATTCATAAGTGATGTCTGGAAGGAATTTTTCTCCTTGCAAGGTGTAGCATTGCACAAGTCTACTACTTATCACCCTCAAAGTGATGGGCAAACTGAGATTATTAATAAAGCTTTAGAGACTTACCTCAGATGCATGTGCTCTGAGAAGCCTTCTGATTGGTCCATCTGGTTACCTCTTGCTGAGTGGTGGTACAACACCAAGTTCCATGTTTCCATTCAAACAACACCTTGTGAGGTTGTTTACGGTCAATCCCCTCCCATGCACTTACCATATCTACCTGGGGAGTCCACTTGTGCTGTTGTTGACAAATCTTTATCAGCTAGAGAAGAGGCAGTAAAACTACTGCAATTCCATCTCACCAGGGCACAGAATAGGATGGCTCAGCAGAGTAACAAAAGCAGAACTGACAGAAATTTCAACATAGGGGACTATGTCTTTTTGAAGCTACAACCATACAAACAGTATTCGTTGACGAACCAGGCTTTCCACAAGCTCACACCTAAGTATTATGGTCCTTATCGTGTTATTGATCGTATTGGATTGGTTGCCTACTAGTTGGATCTCCCTGCTGCCACAGGAATTCATAATGTTTTTCATGTTTCACAGCTTAAACTCTGTCACTCCCCTGATGCTGCTACTGTGATACAGCACCCCCCTGCACCTGCTGCTGTGCCTGCCCGTGGAGAACCAGAAACTATTCTGGAACGCAAGATGGTTAAACGGGGTAATGTGGCTGCAACTAAGGTTCTGGTAAAGTGGAAGGACTCGCCCATAGAAGCTGCTACTTGGGAGTTTTATTATGATTTGATGAAGGAGTTTCCTCACTTTCACTCTTGAGGACAAGAGTGCTCTTGAAGGATGGGGTATTGTGACAATATTGAGTCACATTTACTAGTTATTTACTAGTTACTTTACAGTTTACCTTGCTTTTACCTAAATGTACTATCTGGTAGTACAAGTTTACATTTCATTTCATTTACATTTCATTCCACATTGTACTACACTTCTAGAAAGTGTACTAGCACAATATCTAGAGGAATATTCTCCTAATGATTGTACTCTTAAATACTGTTATTGAATTGAATGAAGTACCAATCATTACATCATCAATATCTCTCCTAAACTCTCTCTATTAACTGTGTCCCCTTTACATTTCGAGCACCATTCTACTCCATTGGAGCTCCTAGTGTAAGGTAGCAAGGATTGTTCACGGAGCTCCCTCCCTTTCAATCCAAAGTGGTATCAATTGGTAACATTCTTGCATAGTAGTTTCTCTCTTCCTTTCTTTCTAGCTTTTGATGTTAGTAGAATTTATAGAAAATCTAAATTACAGAATTGTTTACTGAAACGTTATTTGAAATTTGAATTTGAATTGGTAGCATTTAAGTTGGGTGCGTGGTCTTTGGGAATGAGAGCAAACTGTGAGCCGCATCGGCGGGTAATGAATGAATTATCAGGAAAAGAATGGAAAATGCTTCGAATTCTCAGATATTATTGGGAACGAAACGGAGGAAGATGAAAGACAGAAAGCATAATATGCTTTGAATATCTGAAAATGCTTTGTTAAATGCATGACTACACTGTACACAGTCTTATGCTTTGTCGCCGTACTGTGTACGGTGTAGTCGTCATGCATTTAACAAATCTTATCCGGAACAACCTAGATTATAACTTTATGTTTTATATCAGTTTTAATGTTAAAAATCGAAACTTTTCGATCAAGATTTAACAATATAGATCATCTCAATGTATGACTGCACAAATATCCCGACCACACGAGATTCGAATCTAGAGTATAGTGGGAATGTGAATGGATTGTCTCCGTCAACATTAGTGTCAATTGAAATCTCAACCTTTGATTAAAATGTACAAGAGAGAAACTTTAACAAAAAAATAGGTAATGAATGACCGAATGATTTTGACACTCAAGTGAAATTTTATTTGACAAAAAAAGGTGAAATCTTATAATGTTGATATTTTTAGGCCTTTTTAAGGATTATTTACCAATTTCCTGCAATATAAGTATTTATTTCTTTTTTTTGTTAAGTAAATATTCCCTTTCCTAATTTCTCTTGTTTTGTTATGTAGATTCTTGATTTAAATCTGTTTTTCATTATAGCAAATAAGGAAAATAGTAAAAATTCTAGCAGTAATTAGATAATCAATTCCTATGATTAAGGGAATTATTTTTTAAGTAGATAACCAATTCCTATAAATTCAAGTTATTTTTTTTATATTTACCTTTGTGTAAGTGGGGGTTTAAAATCGCAACTTGACGGATAAAAATCTTGTCTGATCCAGTCCTTTACTTTTTCGCAAATCAAACCACCCTTGGGTTGTATATTTTTGTTGGAATCCCAAATTAACACTTTGGTATAAAAGGATTTGAAAGGGCATAACCTATCTAAAAACTCTAATTATGCATATGAAGTTGGAAAATTTCGAAAAGAGAGACGATGCCAAAGATTTAGCTCGACAAAAGGAGATACATGTCGAAAAGAAAGCACCAAAATATTCTTGAAGGAAAATAGACAAGGAAGGAGAATATCGACAAATCAGGCAGTTGGTTTCAATTAGAAGTAGTTATTTTAGACTTGAGCATGAAATAAAGTAATAAGTGTTGCATACATGTCTTGTATAGTTACTTTGATGTAATTAGGGTTGTATAGTCACTCAGACTTGACAGATTAGCAAAAATAACTCAAGTAGACCTTCCGAACCTTTACATTTCAATGTAGATTTACTTTTCGATTAAATTCATCTTCCTGCAACTTTATCTTTCCCGCAATTTAAAGCTTTCATTTACTTTCTCAGTCAATTTACTTTCTCGTACTTTACATTCGCACTTTTAAGTTTTCTGCATTTCTTTTACGTTCAAAGTAAAACTACTCCCTCATCTATTCTTCCTTCACTTCCTGTTTCATTCCATATCTTTTCACTCTCATTTCTTAACACAATCCCTCATATTCATCCCTCCTTGAGGATCCAATGAGAACTTCAATCCATTAGGCCGAGCTAGTCTTGAGTTGTTTTCCAGCATGACTAGTGGTAGTAAGCATTGGCCTGATAAGGCTTAGAGTTCGGTTCTCGCATCTTTTCTAAATGCAAGCATTAGTGTCAGGCGAGATTACTATTTAACTAATTTCATTCTACGTCTCGCTTGATTTCTTCACATTTTTTTGTTGTTTCACGAATTTAATACATATAACCTAAATTCCACACTAACAATTTTATTTTATAAAATTAATATATATTAAAATATTAAATATTTAAGTTTTTTTAATATTAGTTTTTCTCAAACACTTACGATGAATCTATTCGATATAAAGTATGTGTTGCAAGCTAGCGAATTGGTCTTGTCAAATAAAGTCTGCATTAATCTTTGTTCAAGATCCGTCGAAGATAACATTCCTTCGTAGAATTCGTTAGTAGTGCTTGTCTTTTGGAATTACAAAGTTTTTTTTTTGACAAAAGGAAATACAAAGTTAGTGAATTCATTTCGGTGAAATAGAGGACGTAGTAGGCTAGGCTCAAAAGACAGGAAATAGTCCACTAACATTGTATTTCCTATGTCTCACAAAAAATTGCGTAAAGTATGAGTAATTGGGTACTATTTTTGGTAGATGGAGTAATTGAGTGAATCACATGGAGTTTGTGCTCAGAATATAAAGTATGGGTTCGATCAATGACTCCCACTCCTCTTCTCTTTTATCCACCAATTTAAAAGAGTAATTTTATTTTTTTATAATTTTTATAAAACAAAAAATAGTTTTCAAAATTCAAACATATCTTTAGTAACTTTATATGATTGTAGGTATTTTGGGATAAGATTCATGATTAGATTTAGTCATTGATGTGCAGGTTTGAGTTTCTTTAAAACACTAAATATTTTATTTGAGTCTTATAAATTTCTCTTTAGTTTACGTTTGATTCTTTAAGTTTTTTAAAATTTTTACTTTTGATCATTTTTGTTGTTTCTTCTATTTATTCCTTTTGGTTGCTTCTTCTGCTAAACGCATTTTTTGTCCTTTATCTTTGACCAAGTTTTAATTTGGTCTTTTATCTTTTTTTCTGGTCATTTATCTTTCACATCCATGTCAGTTTGGTCCTTTCTCTTTTTTCTCACTCTAGTCTTTTATCTTTCATATATGTTTATGTTTGGCCCTTTAAAACAAAAACACAAGAAAATGAAGAACACTATGAATGCCTTCAAGCACACCAAGGTCCCTTCAATTTTTTGTTTCTTGAATAAGACATGCAATACGCGACCAAATTGAATGAAACAGGACTCTAATTTGAATAAAATTTTGCAAGAAATTCAATGGAGCTAAAATTAAGGTCGGAAAAGTGATTATGGGCAAAATCACTTCTGGAACCGAAATCTTGAATTTGAAGTTCAAAAAACCTCAAATCTCAACAATGGTGATTTTGCTATAGAGCACCAAATTGAACAATTTTTGAGAATTAAATACTCGAAATTCAACAAGGAAACATAATATGGCAAGCATTTTGTTTAGAAAAATGCATAAAATGCAAACAATGTGAAAAAACAATTCGCATCTATAAAACTTGTTTTCACTCTTATTTGTTCATTTCTCAACCAATTTGCATCAAACCAATTGAGCTCAACTCGTATTGCATGCAGAAATTGAACTATAGAAAAAGGTTTCAAAAAAATGATGCAAATTCGAGAACGATGTGAAAAACAGAAACTTTGCTTATGTGGAGTGTATTTGTTCCTAAACAAAAAACTACTTTGATGAATGACAATAAAGGCTCCAATGCACATGTTATCACACTTTCCAACCACTAATATTTAAATTTAAATGGTACTTGAGAGAGTATAAAATCATCATGAGAATAACCCTGTTTGACTATTGGGGTACATACTACGTACCATCCCATCGAAGTGGACATGGAAGTCCACGACTACTATAATTTGGCTCAGCCACGTAAATAATCTGTATCATGTTGTTTCCGATGCTTGGTAACTCCTTCAAAATTCAAATGGTACCCAAGGTGATCTTATAACCAGGAAATAGTCAACAATATTGTAAAAATTGTACTCAAATGAGTTCCAAGTCAAAAAATTCAAATGGATGCAAATAGCTGTAACACACATGTAAGATAACCAGTGTCCAGACTATCCCATACGATGCAGACTATTTTTGTCCAACATCCCATACGATGCAGGTTATTACAAATTCATAGTTAGTCAACATCTAAGATGCTTTATATAAGGCGCCTATGCTTCCTATTACCACCATGTAATCATTACTCAAATATGACCAACCGTGTAGCAAAATACAACCATAAGCTATGCTTCATTCCCCACACTTCCCAGTAATGCACCACACCTTTTTCCATTTTGCCTACCCACATATGGTTATGTGTAATATTAGCATTGTATATAATTTACACCGTAAATAATTATTTGTTAACCACACTTTAGTTTACTAACTATAGAGTTAAGTTTACGGTTAGATGTAAAGTCAATAGTTAGTTAGAGCTTTCTTCTTTCTCTCTGTTGTATATAAGCTGACTCTAACAGAAGTGTAAAGTAACGATTATCATTCAATGAACTTCCTTGCACTTGTGATCAAGATGCAGTTTATTTTGTGCTGCTGTGTTGATGCCAAGATGGTATCAGAGCAAGTTTCTTGAGCTCTGGTTCATCGCCTCACTTCCGCATCTCGCTTAATCGTTCGATTATCATTTTCCTTCTTCATTTCGCAGAATCTCTACTTATTTCATCTCTGATTTCTATTCCTCTTTTGCATTGATCGTTGAATTTCGTTTTCATCATGACAACGAACCAAAATTATTCTACTTAATTATGCTGATTTTGCCACAAACAATGGCAATTCATTCTACCTTCACCCTAGTGAGACTCTTGCTACCATTTTGGTGACGCCTGTGCTTGAAGGAACGAAGAATTTCCAGCCATGGATTCGTTCCATGCGAATGAGTCTCGTTTCAAAGAACAAAATAGCGTTCGTCGATGGAACATTCAAAGTACCAGAAAAGTCTGATTCTATATTCAATCAATGGACAAGATGTAACAGCATGGTCCTCTCATGGTTACAACGCTCAGTTTCAACGACGGTTCAGAAATCAATCGTGTATTTCGACAAAGCCTACGACGCGTGGAAGGACCTTCACGATCGTTTCTCTCAAGGTGACATGTTTCACATAGCCGATCTTCAGGAGGATATCTTCCGCCTTGCACAAGGTAATCTTGGCATTTCTGAGTATTATACAAAATTGAAGGCACTATGGGATGAGTTGGAGAACTTTCGTCCCCTACCGTCTTGCAAGTGTTCGACGAAATACTCGTGTGGAGCTTTGACCTCTGTTCACACCTTTAGGGATCAGGATTATACAATTCGCTTCCTAAAAGGCCTGAACGAACAATATTCTCATGTCAAGTCACAAATAATGTTGATGGATCCCCTTCCACCAATTGCCAAGGCATTCTCCATGGTAATTCAACAAGAACGACAATTTTTCACTCCAATTGCTACTGATCTAGATGGTAACAGCAGCAAGAAGGCACCTGCTACTGACAATCAGGTCAATGCCGTGAACAATCAACAATTTCAGAGTCGTCGTGGTGGCTATAACAATGGTAGAGGCCGTGGTAGGGGTGGAGGAAGATCACACAGTGGCAATAGACTTTGTACCAACTGTGGGAAGACAAATCACACAGTGGACTCATGTTACTTCCTTCACAGTTTCCCTCCAGGTTATCAGAACAAAACAAATGCAAATCACAATAATAATGCCACTGTGAATGCTGCAAATACTGAGGGTGAACAAGAGAAGACAGCAACACACTCCACGGGGAGCATTTCCTTGTCTGCAGAGCAGTATCAGAACCTGATTGAGGTACTGCAAGCTTCAAAACAGCAAGCGTCTGCTGCATCACACTCAACCAATACCACAATGACTCCTCTGCACTCAGCCAATTCTTCAGTTGCTTTTAACTTGAACTCAAGTAACACATCTGGTAATCCTTTCTATCCTTTTTCTTCCATTGATGAGTTTGAATCATGGATTGTTGACACAGGCGCCACAGACCATATTACACACAATTTGAAACTCCTTTCAAATTGCCATTCCATTAATCCTATTCATATTAGTTTACCAAATAAAATCACTGCTATCGCTAATCTGGCAGGTTCAGTTCACTTTAGTAATGGTCTTGTTTTGCATAATGTTTTGTATATACCAAATTTCCATGCCAACCTAATGTCAGGACCTCAACTAGCTAAAACCAGTAATTGTTCAGCCTACTTTGATATTCATGCCCTACTCATTTTGCAGGGGAATACAAGGAGGATTATTGGTACAGCTAAGCTCACTCGAGGACTCTACAGGATCAATCTTTCACTAGCTAAGTCATGTTCTGTTTCTAGTGATTACACTAATGTCTGTAATAACACAAACACATTTCACTCATCACACACAAACACCAATACTAGCCACACAGATACTCAATGTACTCTTCCCAGTACTAATACAGATACACTCACCTTACCTACTTTGATCCCTTCCCCTTGTAATGATGTTCATTCCATTAATGAGAAAAATATTTCTGTTTGCACATTAGATTCCATCAATGAGAAAATTAGTACTGCTTGTACTCTAGATTCTGTATGTTCTGATTCTTCTCTATGGCATATGAGACTAGGTCACATCCCTCTAAATCGACATCAATGTATGTCTCACCAATTCCCCTTTATAACTTTCCAAAATGTCAAAACCCCTTGTGACACATGTCACTTGGCCAAACAAAGAAAACTCCCTTTTCCCATTAGCCTCACCAAAACTACTAAGATATTTGATCTTTTACATGCTGACATATGGGGACCTTATTCCCATCCATCCATCTTAGGTCACAAATACTTCCTAACCCTTGTAGATGATTTCAGTCGTTTTACCTGGGTCATTTTGATGAAAACCAAAGCTGAGACACGCTCTCATCTCACCAACTTCATTGCTTACCTTGAAACACAATTTCAAACCAAACTCAAATGTCTTAGAAGTGACAATGGCCCTGAATTTCTCATGCATGATTTCTTTTTTTTCTAAGGGGATCCTCCACCAACGCTCTTGTATTGAAACACCCCAACAAAATGGCCTAGTTGAACGAAAGCATCAACACATTTTGAATGTTGCCCGTGCCCTATCCTTTCAATCAAATTTACCACCCAAACTGTGGAACTTTGCAATCCAACATGCTGTGCACCTTATCAACAGAATTCCTACACCTCTCCTTCAAAATAAATCACCTTACCAGGTTCTATTCAATGATCTTCCATCCCCTACCCACCTAACAGTCTTTGGATGTTTAGCTTATGCATCCACTTCACATGCCAATAGGACCAAATTTGATCCTAGAGCACGAAAAACAGTCTTCATTGGATTTAGTGAGGGAATCAAAAGTTTTCTTTTAAATGATTTATCCTCACACCAATTAATTACCTCAAGAAATGTTATATTTTATGAAACACACTTTCCTTTTCATACTTCACCACCCACTACAGCAGCCAAAGACCCTATACCTGCAGTACCTGCTATCCCTTGTTCCTTTTTTGACAATTCAGAACTACCTCAGCCTGTACATGTCAATAACTTGCCTGACCAGCCAGCAAACTCAACTATACTCACACCAAATCCCCAACCTAACACTGCTATACCTATAACAGATATATCTACCCCTCAACAACCTGTTAATTCAAACATTAGACAGTCACAAAGAATCAGAATTGCACCTAGGTATCTGGAAGATTATCATTGTAACCTCTCTAACTGTACTGGTGAACCTTCATGTATTTCCACTTCTATCCCTTTCCCTTTAAATTCTGTTTTGTCTTACAAAAATTGCCCTGCTGCATATAAAAATTTCTGCTCTGCTGTTACTGTCAATACCGAGCCATCCACCTTTCTCCAAGCTTCAAAACACTCCTGCTGGCAACAGGCCATGCAGACAGAACTTCAAGCTTTAGATTTGAATCATACTTGGTCTATTGTGGAGTTGCCTCGTGGCAAGACTCCAATTGGCTCTAAATGGGTCTACAAAATTAAGTATCATGTTGATGGCACCATTGAGAGATACAAAGCTCGTTTGGTGGCCAAGGGTTACACACAAACTGAGGGGGTGGACTACTTTGATACCTTCAGTCCTGTTGCGAAACTCACCACAGTCAGAGTCCTTTTAGCCTTGGCTGCTGCCAAGAATTGGCACTTGGAACAATTGGATGTAAATAACGCTTTTTTACATGGGGATCTCAATGAGGAGGTCTATATGACTCTTCCACAAGGGTTTTCTTCTACTGACAGCAACATTTCTAACCCAGTTTGTAAACTTCATAAGTCCTTATATGGACTCAAACAAGCTAGTCATCAATGGAATCACAAGCTCACTTCCACTCTCATTTCACTTGGTTTCAAACAGTCTCAAGCTGATCACTCTCTCTTCACAAAATCATCTGACAACATTATCGCCATCCTTCTTGTTTATGTTGATGATGTGGTTTTGGCTGGTAACTCCATGGATGAAATAAACTCTGTTAAACAGATTCTTGACAGAAAATTCAGAATTAAAAACCTTGGTAAGCTGCGTTTTTTTCTTGGCCTGGAGATTGCACATTCCAAGGCTGGTATCATTCTTAATCAACGCAAATACACCCTTGATTTGCTCCAAGACAGTGGTTTGTTGGCTTCTAAGCCTGCTAATACTCCCAGTGATCCCTCGGTTAAGTTGAGTATTGAAGGTTCCCCTCCATATGCAGATGAGTCCTCATATAGGAGACTTGTTGGGCGTCTTCTTTACCTCACCACCACTCGTCCTGACATCACATTTGCAGTTCAGCAACTTAGTCAATATGTAGCTAAGCCACTACAATCACATTTCACTGCTGCCACCAGAGTGCTAAGGTACCTCAAGACAGCTCCTGCTCAGGGGTTACATTTTGCTGATTCTGATTGGGCATGCTGCCCATCTACTAGACGCTCTATCACTGGTTATTGTGTTTTCCTTGGCTCCTCTCTTGTTTCATGGAAGTCTAAGAAACAAAATACGGTGTCTAGATCTTCCTCTGAAGCGGAATATCATGCTTTGGCAAGCTTGTCTTGTGAAATTCAATGGCTTCATTATCTGCTCACTGATTTGCAGGTTACCATTAACAATCCTACTGCAGTCTACTGTGATAACAAGTCTGCAATTTATCTTGCACACAACCCTACTTTTCAGGAACGCACGAAACATATTGAGATCGATTGCCATGTTGTTCGTGAGAAAATACAGCAAGGGATTCTCCATCTTCTCCCTGTTACTTCTGCTGCTCAGTTGGCAGATGTTTTTACTAAGCCACTGCCAGCCCCTGCTTTCTCTTCATTCATCACCAAGTTGGGCCTTGTAGACATCCACAGCCCAACTTGAGGGGGGATATTAGCATTGTATATAATTTACACTGTAAATAATTATTTGTTAACCACACTTTAGTTTACTAACTATAGAGTTAAGTTTACGGTTAGATGTAAAGTCAATAGTTAGTTAGAGCTTTCTTCTTTCTCTCTGTTGTATATAAGCTGACTCTAACAGAAGTGTAAAGTAACGATTATCATTCAATGAATTTCCCTGCACTTGTGATCAAGATGCGGTTTATTTTGTGCTGCTGTGTTGATGCCAAGATGTAATATCATAAACACTAATTCGCTGGCCCATTTCATAATCACACTTGCTAACGACGCAATAAAAACTGCATACCAATTACCCTATCACATCTATTCACCGTATTAGTCGCTACCCCATCCTGTGCATCGCACGGGCAATTGTCCTAGTTTTTATAACTTTGTTTACGTTTCTATAACTTTGGTAATAAATATTGTATTTTTATAACTCTATGTTTCTATACCCGTGTTTATTAAAATAATTATTAGATATTTATTCTTATAAATTATAAGATTTAAAATAATAAAAATTAGTTAGATTACAAATATTTATTATATTTACACCTTCCACAATTGCTCTTCATTAAGTTGCATTGAAATTTAAATTATATTCTCTAATTATAATCTTAATTTATATATTTTATATGTTCATTTAGTATTTTTGTTGTCTATTTTATCAAATTTTAAGTTTCTAATGTTATTTTAAATTGAGATCCATTTTAGTAATTTCACACCTAAAAGCAATTTGAATCCAACCTATCCAAACAACAATAGTGACAAAAATCACTTTTTTAGTAGAAGTATCCAAACAAAAATCATGTCATGTTCAACTCACTTTTAACTAAAATCAATTCTGCAAAATTAATTCTGTCAGAATCAAAAATAGTACTCAATTACTCAACTACCAACTACCAAATTATTTACCAATTCTGCAAAATTAATGTGTGAATTTAAATATTTACTCAACCTGCACATCCTTTAAATATTTTTTTGGCAAGAATTATTTGTGCAGCTACCTAATCACACACGAGTCCAGGTTGTAGGCACTGGCACAATAAGGTTAAATTCTGATTGTTACTTCGTACAATGTGCTTTATATTCTTTCTTTTCATGTCAATTTAATTTTTGTGCCAAAACCCACTCCTAATTGTCACATTGGTGTCTATTTTGAAACTACCTATGAATGTGTGAATTGAGTACTATTTTTGATTCACACATTAATTTTGCAGAATTGGTAAATAATTCTTGCCAAAATTATTTACTCAAAATTATTTACTCAACCTGCACACCAAATTATTTACTCAACCTGCACATCCTTAAAATATTTTTTTCATTGAATGAATCACATGGAGTTTGTGCTCAGAATATAAAGTATGGGTTCGGTCCTTGACTCCCACTCCTTTCTTTTTTCATCCCCCACCCAACTTAAAAGAGTAATTTTATTTTTTTATAAAATTTTATAAAACAAAAAATAGTTTTTAAAAATCAAACATACCTTTCGTAACTTTATATGATTGTAGGTATTTTGGCATAAGATTCGTGATTAGATTTAGTCGTTGATGTGCAGGTTTGAGTTTCTGTAAAACACTAAATATTTTATTTGAGTCTTATAAGTTTCTCTTTAGTTTCAGTTTGGGCTTTTTAAGTTTTTTAAAATTTTCACTTTTTTTTTTGGTGTGAGTCATACATAACAAAAGAAAGAAAAGAGAGAACCAAACTAGCTACTAATAAAATTAGCAGCTAGTTTGTCTGAAATAAAACTAGGAGGAGAGTCCCAAAAGACAATGCCTCTTAGGTGCGAATTAGCATATTTAACAAGGTGATTTGCACTTGTGTTGGCTTCACGAGACACATAGGAGAGCTCCAAACCTGAGAGTAACTCCCTCACAGCCGTAATTTTCAGCAGTAGAGAGGCATAGTGATGTGTGGCATGTTGGTCATGATTGATAATCAATTCCACTGCATCTTTGCAGTCTGACTCACAAATGGCTCTGCCAATATCAAGATGCAAAATAAGTGACAAACCATGATAGATGGCAAATAACTCAGCCACCAAAGCATCTCCATAATCATCTTTAGCTGCAAACCCTTCAAGCCAGTTGCCTAAATGATCGCGCACAAGGCCTCCTGAACCAATCTCGTCACTTGAGGAACAACTCTCGTCAACGTTGAGTTTCACAAACCCAAGCTTAGGGGGATGCCATGTCACCGTGGAATCCCATATAGAGCTCATAGGGATATGATGATGACAATAGTTAACCACATCAGCATGCATAAGATTGACAAAACGAACAACGTCTATAATACTCTGATTATGATCACCAAGACAACGGTTGTTTCTCCACCGCCAAACCCACCATAAAATCACCAAGAACAACGAAGAAATGTTAGTTTGCAACATGTTTTTTATCCAGGTCGTGGAGCAAGTGGGAGATCCAAACCCGTCCTCCTCATTGTATTTAAACTGGCACCAAACCTGCATGGAAAAAGTACAATCACGAAGGCAGTGAAGCAAGTCTTCAATGGCTCCATTATTACATTGATTACAGAGGGGAGAATCAGCCATGTGACAATGAACCCGAAGCTTGTTAGTAGGAAGGGCTCTGTGAGAGCAAAGCCATATGAAATCTGCAGTTTAGCAGGAGCACGCAACTTCCAAATCCACCGCCAATCGTCACTACCCCAGGTACGATGTATTGATAGTAACCAGTTATAAGCATAGGAAGAGGAATAAGAGCCATTACCTGAAGGGCACCAGATCCATTGGTCTGTGATATTGTGACTCAAAGTAGTCGGGGAACGATAGTGCTCAATTAGATGGTATACATGAGTAGGAATTTCCACTTTTGATCATTCTCATTGTTTCTTCTGTTTGTTCCTTTTGGTTGCTTCTTCTGCTAAAACTCCTCTCTCTCCTTGAAATTTCTTCATTTTTCCGTTCGTTCGTTCTTCCCCTCCTTCCCCTTACACTTAAAACTAAAGCCACAAGTCTACAACACATTCACCACGAGCTGTTTCTAGATCTAGAAATGGTGTTGAAAAGTAGTAATTAGTTTTGAGGAAGGAGATGATATATGAATATGAAGATTTTACTTGTAAAGGACTAAACCTGAAATTTAAAATAAATTTAAAGAACCGAAAGTTCATTTTTCCCCCTTGTAAAATCATATAAATCAATATGTAAAAGCCATGTAGGCTACTAGTCACCAGCATAATAGACACGTCAGCATCTATTAACTCAAGTGGATGGTATGTCCGAAAAAGTATTTATGTATAACGAATTTGAAACATAAAGGATCAAATTGGGGAAAAATAGTTAAAGGACCAAAGCAGAACTTTAAAATAAGGCTAATCTGCATTTTTTTGTCCTTTATCTTTGACCAAGTTTCAATTTGGTCTTTTATCTTTTTTCCTTCTTTGGTCATTTATCTTTCATATCTATGTCAGTTTGGTCCTTTCTCTTTTTTTCTCATTCTGGTCCTTTATCTTTCATATCTACTTCTGTTTGGTCCTTTAAAACAAAAACACAAGAAAATAAAGAACACTATGAATGTCTTCAAGCATTCCAAGGTCCCTTCCATTTTTTGTTTCTTGAATAAGTCATGCAATACGCGACCAAATTGAATGAAACTGAACTCTAATTTGAATAAAATTTTGCAAGAAATTCAATGGAGCTAAAATTAAGCTCGGAAAAGTGATTATGCGCAAAATCACTTCTGGAACCGAAATCTTGAATTTGAAGTTCAAAAAACCTCAAATCTCAACAATGGTGATTTTACTATAGAGCACCAAATTGAACAATTCTTGAGCCTTAAATACTCGAAATTCAACAAGGAAACATAATATGGCAAACATTTTGTTTAGAAAAGTGCATAAAATGCAAACACTGTGAAAAAACAATTCGCATCTATAAAACTTGTTTTCACTCTTATTTGCTCATTTCTCAACCAATTTGCGTCAAATCAATTGCGTTCAACTGGTATTGCGTGCAAAAATTGGACTATAGAAAAAATTTTCAACAAAAATGATGCAAATTGGAGAACGATGTGAAAAACAGAAACTTTGCTAATGTCGAGTGAATTTGTTCCTAGACAAAAAACTATTTTGATGAATGACAATGAAGGCTCCAATGCAAATCTTATCACAATTTTTTAAAAAATGGTAGTTTAGTATTTTTGGTAGTGGTTGTTTTGATTAAATGTATAGTTGATTGATTGATTAATGTTAGGTATTACTTCCTTTGGTTCCATATATAATAGAAAATACAGTTTTAGATTCATTGAATAACAAACGTATCTTATGTATATTATAGATCATATACATCAATTATTCAATGTAACTTTCCACCAAAAAAAAAAGTTATTCAAGGTATTTTTTATTATATATATATATATATATGATTAGTTTTTTAGGCTAATATATCGAATTATCACATTTTATTGCTACATTCAAAATTGTGATGATATTATTATTTGTACTGGTTCAGATTTGACTGTTAATAAAACGCAACAACTTTCCTTTTGTAAAAAAAAAGTACTTACAATATTTACATATTAATTTATTGTTGACATTATTTTATAAATATAAAATATACATGTATTTTATTTACTACCTATTTAATTAAAATCAGAGGTTTAAAAAATAAATAAATCAGGGGTTCTAAAGAGTTCAATGACTCAACATGGGTGGTGCTCAAAAGAGGGATATGGAAAGATTGCACGTTTTCTGCATAATTCAAATCCTCTCAAAATACCACTATGGAAAGAAAAAAATACGTAGTTTATATTTTTCCCTTTTGTGATATAGAATGAGATTTTCAGAATTTTAGACATTATTACTGAAAAAGAAAACAAAGATTCAAATTCAATGAAGAGAGATTTTAGTGGAGGAGGTACATTGAACTTGACACCTGAATGATGCTTACCATTTATTCATTGCGTTCGTACTAATATTGAATATTTACTGATTCAATAACTTCTCCAATTCCAACTCCAATCCAAGCTCTAGAAAAAAAGAATAAACTGCTACCTCTGCAATAATCAACTCATGATGCTTTCTGCTACTCTTTCAATTTCCCCCATGTCTACAAATGCCACCACAATGCAATCCCTAGCCTTCTCTCACTGCCGTGTAGTTCCCTCCGGCAACCGACTCTCTCCGGCGATGCTCACCGGTGTTTCAATGGGTGCCTCCTTCTCACTTCCTTCTCTCACAATGAGGTGCTCTTCACTCCCAACCTCAACTTCAACTTCAACTTCAACCTCAACCTCATTCTCTGGTAAGTGAGTGTTTGCTTTCACTTTTCTTTTGCTTATTCCCCAATAAATTCTGGGTTGGGTAGAATGAAAAATGGGTATCTGTGTTGACCTTAAAGTTTTAATCTTTCGCATAGTAAATGAGTATTTTGTAAGTTCTTTTTTTTTTCAATGATGACATGATGAAAAATGTAACTCTAGATGCAACAGAACTTTACTGTTGACAATTGAAAGAAAAACAAAAGGAACAGTAATCTGTTAAATGGGACCAGCATCTGATTAATTTTGGATAAGGGAATGAGTCTCCATCAAATTTGAGATTTAAGAATCTTGATCTTGCTTTTGTGATTTTGACTTTTCATTTATTTCAGCCTTTTAAAAAAAGCAGAAATCTTTGACTAAACATCTATTGCTTTTGCAGTTGATGAAAGAAGGAAATTTGTGGAGGCTACAAAATCTGGAAACTTGATTCCTCTCTATCAGTGCATATTCTCTGACCAACTTACTCCGGTGCTTGCTTACCGGAGTTTGGTTAAGGAAGATGATAGGGAAGCTCCAAGTTTTCTTTTTGAGTCTGCTGAGCCTAATTTTCAGTCTTCCAATGTGGTCAGTTGTGCTTTGGTAATTTCATGATTTTGAGTTTTAGGGTGGTTTGTCTGTTTTTTGAAATTTAGGTTTTGATTGATTGCAGGGCCGCTATAGTGTTGTTGGATCCCAACCAACAATGGAAATTGTTGCAAAAGAAAACAAGGTTACAATAATGGACCATGAGCGCGGTCATTTAACTGAGGAAATTGTTGATGATCCTATGGTGATTCCTGGAAGAATCTCACAGGGTTGGAGACCTTATCTTACTGATGAACTTCCAGATGCTTTCTGTGGTAAGAGTTCTATCAACTTAATAAAACCTGTAAACCGAGATAGGATTTTGTCAAATTATGATTCGATTAGTAAATGTCCAGAATGACATAATTGCATATGAAACAATGAGGCTGAATCGTTTTTTATTTGATTCTCTCACTTATTTATAAAGCATGGATGCTGACGTGTGACGCATGACGTATGCAATGATTAACAACTTACTTTGAGATAACGGAAAATACTAACGGGTCGTTATGTGACTTCATGTATACTATCTATACACATTAACGAATTTAAGCTTTTCTTCTAGGTGGCTGGGCAGGTTATTTTTCGTATGACACAGTTCGATATGCGGAAAAGAAAAAGCTACCATTTTCAGATGCCCCAAAAGATGACAGGAACCTTGCAGATATCCATCTGGGCCTTTATGAGTCTGTGATTGTGTTTGATCACGTGGAAAAGGTACCTGTTTTTCTGTATGGTTCACAATTACTATATCAACCAGTAGTATCTTGCTTGTGATGTTGAGTTGTTGACATGTAGTTCTGCATTATAAACAAGATGATATATTTTGATTCTTTTATATTATATTTTTTATTGGAATTCATTAAGTGAGGAAGGGAAAGTGAATTGAATTCATTCAGCATTTTTATTGCTCAAGATTATCCATTATTATGTAATTGAATTATTACAGACCATATGAGGATTACTCATTCATAATTTCAATACTTCATTGTTCATTCAATTTCTTACTTGTATTCTGCCCTACAGAAAGCCTATGTGATTCTTTGGGTAAGGATTGACCGATACTCCTCGGCTGAGAGCGCTTATGAGGACGGGGTGGAACGATTAGGAAAAATAGTGGCCAAATTACAAGATAAAGAACCGTAAGTTATCTGCTGACTGTTCTCCTCTCCATTGATGTGTTTGTTTTTGAATAAAAAATAAATTGAAAGTTTCATTTCCCAGCCCAAGGCTGGCTCCTGGCTCTGTGGATTTGCAAACTCGCCATTTTGGTCCTCCTTTAAAGAAATCAAACATGACATCCGAAGCATATAAGGAGGCAGTCCTTCAAGCGAAAGAACATATTAAAGCAGGGGATATATTCCAGATTGTATTAAGTCAGAGATTTGAGCGAAGAACATTCGCCGATCCATTTGAAGTTTATAGAGCTTTGAGAGTTGTGAATCCAAGTCCATATATGACTTATTTGCAGGTTTATTTCTATGTAAAACATAAAGATAGAGAAAGTTGGGGTTCGATTCTTTCATGCACTGATGATCATGTCTTTCTAAACAGGCTCGGGGATGTATTCTTGTTGCTTCAAGTCCAGAGATTCTTACGCGTATAAAGAATGTAGGTATTTTTACTTGGTTAGATTTGATTAGATTTTTAAATTAAATGATACTTCTTATTTGATCACTTGGATCTTTTAAATTCTTAATCGAAAAAAGAATATTAGGATTCTTTAAATACTTGATTATTTATTTAACGCTGATGGTTATCATGCTCTTGTCATTAACAGAAGAGGATTGTGAATCGTCCATTGGCTGGGACAGCTAGAAGGGGAAACACAGCAGAAGAAGATGAAAAGTTAGAAGAGAAGCTCCTGAAAGATGAAAAGCAATGTGCTGAGCATGTAATGCTGGTTGATTTGGGACGCAATGATGTTGGAAAGGTTTGTTATAAATATTCACTCTCATCGATACTCATATTTTTTAACCCTCTTACATTGTATCTTGAAGCAGTACCTTGCTCTGTTATTGTGAACTGCTGTATCATGGATTTGCTGTTAGAAAATATTATTCTTTTCTCTGCAACAACTAACTACTATGATAATAATATTTACAATTTACAATTTTTCTTTAATCTCATTCCGTTTTATATCATAATGCAGAAGATCAATCTGTTTGTAGTCATGAAAAAGCTATTTATTCTGATTTTTCGAACGACAGTTTGCATTTTGTACTTTAATTTGTGATGGTTATGATAACAGAAACTCTGTTTGTAGGTCTCAAAGAATGGTTCTGTTAAAGTAGAGAAGCTTATGAATGTTGAAAGATATTCCCATGTCATGCACATAAGCTCCACGGTGAGAACCTTTTCTTGTTATCTACTGTTAATTCATGTTTTAAAACTAGTCTGTTATAGTTTGTGTACTATGAAACTGTGGTCTTTAAGTTGTATGGAATGAACTCTTCTGTATTTGACAAAAAAAAAGTTCTTGTAATTATGGCTTCAACAAAAATATTTATCATGTAATGTATTATTTATTATAGGTTTCAGGAGAGTTGCAAGATCATTTGACCGGCTGGGATGCCCTCCGTGCTGCATTGCCTGTAGGAACTGTCAGCGGAGCACCAAAGGTTCATAATTTTCTTCACTACTTTTAGTCAATTTACAGTTTCCAAGTTAGTTATACTGGTTGTGGAAACTATGACCAAGACCTTTCATTTCTATTCAATCTTCTAAATCTAGTTGCTGCATGCTTGTTCATGCTTTCGATGCACATGATAGGAATGCATTATAGTTGGTGTCTCCTTAATGGTTATGTGAAACTTTCAATACAAGTTTAGTTGCTAGGGCTCTCCCCAATTTGAAACTTTGAGGTCAATTATTTGTGACACTAATTTAATGCTTGTTGTAACCAATAATACAACCGTAAGACCTAGCAAGCTGACGAAGTCGCCATTGTTAGGTTGGACTTTTCCTGTGGTTACCTGGATTTGAACTTGGAATCTCCACTTTGCGTGTGTGAGTTTACGGGTGCTGCTTGCCACTCCGTCTGTATAAAAAAAAAACAGTTGTACATATTATCCTGTCAACTTGAATCTTCAGCTTCATTTATATCTTAGCTGATAATCTGGTGGTGGTGGATGCAGGTGAGGGCCATGGAGTTAATTGATGAGTTGGAGGTGACAAGGCGAGGACCATATAGTGGAGGATTTGGATATATTGCTTTCTCCGGTGACATGGACATTGCTCTAGCTCTAAGGACAATAGTATTTCCAACTGGAACTCAGTACGACACAATGTACTCATACAAAGACCGTAACCAACGCCAGGAGTGGATTGCTTACCTTCAAGCTGGTGCTGGTATAGTTGCTGATAGTGACCCTGATGATGAGCACCAAGAATGTCAAAACAAAGCTGCTGGTCTTGCTCGCTCCATCGACTTGGCTGAATCGGCATTTGTTCATAAATAAGATCTTTGATACCTCTAAATTCAGTATCTAGATACACAATTACCATCACAATCTAATAAAAATAGTTGCTGGGGGGATATCTGCTATACTATAAGAATATAGTTATGTACAATGAAGCTCCTTATTGTTTAACAGTTCTTTTGTTTATTTGTACAATTCAGATGTAGCTCCAGTCCAGGTTTAAGTTCAGATACTAAGATTAAATAGTTACAATATCAGGGTAATCTTTTCAAATTGCAATAATATTTCTCTAATAAGAAGACTTATTTATTTATTTTTTACCTTTTAGCAGTATATAAATACAAAAAATCAATGCACGCTAAAAATTCAGGATACAGAAAATACAGTTACAATTTTATAAAATAGCTTCGCAAAACAAGTTAATAAAATAAATTTTTTAACTTTTAAAAAGCCGAAAAAACAGATTTTAAGAAGGAATTAAACAGACCCATGTTTTTAGTTTTCTGGCCTAAGGGAGTTGCAAAAGACGGTCGGATAGTTCATTAGTTTGTATCCTCCACTCTATCAAGATGTGAATGCAGAGAGAAACGTATTTCCGTCACAACTCTGGAAACTGAATAAAGATTTTCATTTCATGTAAATTTATACATGATAAGTATATGTACATGGTTGTTGAGACTTGAAGTGGAAAGAAAGTTTATTGCTGAAATTTTTTAAGACTTTGTCTGATACATGTCCTAATCTTGAGTGCCGTAAAGTATGGTCAAGAGATTTATTGCTAGCAAGATTACAATGAAGATGAAAGGAACACTTATTTAATGTGCGTGTGCTGCCACAACTGAGTAGGTAGAGCAGAAACAAGTTATTGTGCAGATCACCTGTGTCTTGGAAAGTAACATAGGTAGTTTCAAAATAGACACCAATGTGACAATTAGGAGTGGGTTTTGGCACAAAAATTAAATTGACATGAAAAGAAAGAATATAAAGCACATTGTACGAAGTAACATCAGAATTTAACCTTATTGTGTCAGTGCCTACAACCTGGACTCGTGTGTGATTAGGTAGCTGCACAAATTTGCTTGACAAATTCTTTAAATTGTAAATAAAGTTTGGAAAGCAAGTGATGTGTGCAATGGCACTTGAATCAACTATCCATGCATTGGGGGGTGCTTGGAAAGGCAGATCTTTCTTGAAGCTTAGAGGACCGTGAACATTGCAATGAGAACAGAAAGACAGATCTTTCTTGCTGTTCTTGCCTTTTAAAGTGTGTTGGGGAACTGCACAAGTAACTTCAGGTGGGGAAGCAATTTGCACAACAACTACTCGTTGAGTTTCATCTTAAAGGAGAGAAAAAACCTCAGATCGAAAGCATAGGCTTCACGAAGAGGATTTGACCTCGTGCATGCGAAAAAGAATCATTCAATCCCATGAGGATTGTCATTATGAATTCTTCTTGAATGAAATCAAGTAGTGGTTGAACTCCACCACAATTACAATCATGAATTGGGCAAAATTCACCTATGTGTTGATAGACTCTGTAACAGCTTGATTGCTTTATTCAATTGAAAGATTTTAGATCCATTCTTCTGATTGAGTCGATTCTCCAAATCGGTTCAAATTGCCGACGCAAATGTTGAATAGATCACGCTCGCGCTTATTTCTTTTGTGAGAGAATTCAAGATCCAAGATGCGACAATGCCATCATTGTGTTTCCATAGACGATGCTTGCGCGCATCATCTAATTAAATCCGGTTGAGAAAGGGATCCATCGACGAATCCAAGCTTGTTGTAGCAATCGAGAGCGAGCATCATGGAGCGACGCATGACCAGTTTTTTGACTAAAAAATGTTGTAATTAAAAAATTTAAATTAATCTAAATAAATTACAAAATCAAATAAATTATTTATAAACGCCAAAAGTTCAAGAATGGTTGTTACGAATGCCAAATTGATTAAAAAAAACTACTTAAACATTGACTAGCTCCCAAGGTCTGAGGCAGAGCGAAAGAATATTAAGCATTCTGTCCCACTTATTCTGAAAAATGCCTGTATTTTTTCTTTCAATTCGATTGCCAAAATCTCAAAGGTAATTTTTTCTAATGCCAACTTGCTATCAAATCAATTTTAAAAGACTGAGAAGATGCTATTAAATTGTAAAATATGTATTTAGCCCTATAAAATTATAAATTTTAATTATAGTCTTTATAAAAATTATTTTTTAGTCTCGACACTTAACAGTGTTTAGATTCTCTTGTTTTTTTCTTTACTCATATTGCATCCTTTCAATTATCTTAAATAAACAAACTTCTTAATGACTATAAATAACTATAAACATTGACTAGCATTGACTATAAGCTTCAATTATTCTTTTTTGTGGCAATGCAACATGCAAACTGCACAAACAGCTACGAAAACATTCACTAGCTCCCCCAAGGGCTGAGATCAAGGGAAAGAATATTAAGCATTCTGTCCCAGACTCCCAGTCATTATGACAAAAATGTCTGTTTTTTTTCCTTTCAATTCTATGCCAGAATCTCAAGGGTAAGTTTTTCTAATGCCAACTTGCTGCTTATGACAAATCAATTTTAAGAGAATGAGCAGATGGTACTAAATTTTAAAATATGACTTTAGTCCTATAAAAATAATTTTAAGTTTAGTCTTTATAGAAAAATTATTTGTTTAGCATCTACATTTAACCGTGGTAAGACTCTTGTTTTTACTTACATCATCCCTTTCATTCTGTTTCTCCAACTCTCTCCATCCTCTCTTTTTCTCTTAATTTCACTCTCTCTTTAGTATCTCCCTATATATTAATCATATTATCTCACCTTACAATTTATATTTTGAGATGGGGAGCTAGGACGAAAGAAAAATAAATACCTATTTTACTTTTTTAATGGACTTTTAGGCCCTCTCTAATCTCTTATCAACGACTAAATGCACAAATATTTGTTTTTATTAGAGGCTAAAAATGAACAAATTTGTCGCGACAAATTTAAAATTTGCGAATTTGACTAGGACAGTAAGACCAAAAACATATTTAATCTTTTCAATTATTTTGATATAAACAAACTTCTTAATGAAAATAAATAATTATAAACAATCTTTCACCTGCTTCTCAGATGTGCAATGAGTGTCTCAGTGAAGAAAAAATTGCATATCTCGAACAAACAGCAGAAATGCATGGTTGAAGGGGATGGATTTAGGGATTTATTTTTGAATTATCTAGATAAGGCTACGATCATAAAGAAAATAATGTGGTCTATGTATCTGGTGCATTTAGCAGAGCAAAAGTAAAAAAGTAGTTAATTTTTTTGACTGGATTTATAGTTACTGGTAAACGCGTCTACTTGTTAGATTCTTTCATGTTTTCAAAATTGCATTTCATGAGAATATAAAGCTCAACAAACTCTTCCTTCAAAGAAATTGAAAATGAAGCCTAATGCAGTCTTAGCGAATTTGCCAAGCTTTTGCACTGATATAGGATAAACATGGCTCTTGGTTTCTTGATAAATAAAGGATAAACCTCAGCTTGTTTCAAAAAATGAGCATTAACACTACAACATATAACCGATCTACCTAAAATCAGAGGATATCATCATCTTACATGGGGTTACATTACTTTCAAGAAGCTTTACATCAGTACAAGCATGGTTAGCTCCATATGCAAATCCACTATGGCTGGGATTCAGGATAAGAAGGTTGGTGCTATTTACCAATGTGTGGATAGATTACCTTCCCCGTACACTGGCAGCAGGAGATTGACCACATCTGTCACTGCTAATATCATCATCTACCTCACTACTATCTAAACAAAGACCATTTTGGTTTACACTCATTTCAGAACTAGCGTTACTGCTTGTGGCATGAGGAGAGCCTGAAACACTAATGGTTCGGCCACGATGAGGTCCAGACCTCACACTATACATAGAAGATGCCGGAATATTTGTCATCAATGGCCGTAAATTGCCTGGAATGGTTCTCCTTATATCCTATTCAAAGAGAAACAAGCAAAAATTGTTAATTAATAGCCATATCCAATGATTTCTTTGGATGTTCCATATTTTTTATATAAGTGATTCGGATATGCCATTATAAGATTATTTTTATCTGGTACAAAACACAGAATGTAGAAAAGATGTGTACCATATGCCTAATAGCCATATCCAATGATTTCTTTGAGAGAGTTCTTCCAAACCCTGAGCTATCTGGAGATGATGACGACTTGCCAGACAAATTACTACGGGGAGAATTTTTGTTATCCATCATCGGTGGTGCCAGTTTTCGCATGTTTATTACCCTCTCAACCATTTTGGTGCCCATTAAAACAGGACTGACATTGTCATTCATTTTGGAGTGTCCACGGTTAACTGCAGGCATCGAGTTTCCACTGATATGGACAGAGCCATTGGAAGACCGTCCTCTTGAAGGAGAGCAAGATTGTCGCTTGGGTCTTCCACTAGAAGAGGGCTCAACAGATGAAGACCGAGAAGTGGGAGCTCCAGGTCTGCCCCTAGTAGCTGACAGCGGCCTGTCAGGTAGCGTTGTCCTCAAATTGGGCGGAGCATCAAGTGAATACCCTGGCATCTCAGATGGCTTCCATGGTCTTGACCTCACTGTTGGTGAACTGCCACGTGATGGCACTTGCTCCTGTCTTGAGGTTACTGGAGCTTGCTGCCTTGCTGTCACGGGAGTTGGCTGCCTTGATGTCATCGTAGCTGGCTGCCTCAATGTCATTGTAGCTGGCTTGGGGCTTGAAGAAATCCTAACCGAAGAAGACATACTGGGCTCATTTGATGGTCGACGAGTTGGAGTAGATGCTCTTGATGTGGACCTAGAGGGAGGTAAAGTAGGCCTGCTAGTTGGTGTTGAAGATCTTGCAGTAGATCTTGATGGTGTAGAGGACCTTGATGGAATTGTGGGTTTTGCAGCAGGGACTGTGGTCTTGGTGGTAGAAGTCAGAGGCTTTGTGGCAGAAACCATGGGTTTGGATGTTGTTGAGATTGAGGTCTTGGATGTAGCTACCATGGTTCGAGTCGAAGGTGCTGAAGTTCGAGTAGGTGTTGATGATCTTGATGGTTTTGACGCTATCGAAGTCCGAGTTGGTGTTGAAGATCTTAATGGTTTTGAAGCTGTAGTCGATGAAGGGCGTCCAGTAGGAGTTGCAGGTCGTGATCCTGGACCCCCTGATGATGAGGGTCTCCTAGTTCCACCACTTGAAGAAGAGCTCATCACAGGGGAGGAAGTTGGCTGTCTAGATATTAAGCTAGTCCTCCCAGAAGGCTCTGATTGATGATTTGCTAACTGTAACAGCAAGACAACAATTTTAAGAAAAATTAATTTTAATAATAACCATGTGAGATCAGCTAATGGATCAATCAATACCACTGGGCTCGATCAAAAATTACATTTACAGTAAAGCACTGACAGGTTCTTACTATTGTAACTTAAAAAAGGTAGGGCATAATCAATTTAATCACTACTGAGAAAAAACAAAGAATGATCCTTACTCAAAGATACCAATGAATATTTAATGTAATGTGATACATTCAGCAATGGTCCTTTAATATTAATAAAGAAACTAAATAAAAAGGCAAATGATCTGTAAAACATGCAATATGATTCGAAGCTAATTTCATGCAGTCCAAGGATATTATTGTTGAGGAGAAGTGCGTACTACCAAGTCATCTCTAGTCAGACATCAGAGCACAAGAAACATACAATAATAACTGACTTGTTACGCAAATTACCCATCATCAAGACCAAGTTCATCATACATGCTGCTTGATGATAAAGATATTTTAACAGTAAGTTTTCTCAAAATCAGGAAAAATACAATTTCATTAGCGATATGAAACTAGACATACAACAAAAAATTAACATAACCTGAAAGCTTCATTGAAAATGCTTACTCTAGATTTTAATGCAGTGGGACGTGCGGTTGGAGTACCAAGTTGACTCATAACAGTCTTCCGAGTTTCCATTTCCAAAGAAGGAAAAAGAGGAGTACCGGGAGGAGTAAGAAGCCTGAAAAAACACCAACCATGCTAAGCACCAACTTGAACAACAATCAGTTGAGGTGGCTTTACATCACTAACAAACACTAACGAGGCCATGACAATCATACAAGCACACAGAAAAGAAAAACTAAATTATCTGCAATAACTAAAACTAATGTGATGCAGGAGTAGTAGAAAGGGGAAATAATTGATTGCTGGTCTAATCTTATAGTTTCAAAAAAGAAAACAAATTGTCATCTTCTAGCCGTGTGTAATGTTTTAGGCATCAATGTTACAAGTTCTTTAAATATATATGAAATATCAATTAGCTTAATAAGGAAATAGAAGCAGGCGACATTAAAAGTGAAACAGTGAGCTTGAACATTGACCAATATGACAATAGTGCTTGTGTATAAAATACATGGTAAGATCAAGATACCAGCATAATCTGTCCAAAATTGAAAAAGAAAGCCACAAGGAGTTAAGGAGCAGAACAAGAGAATGGAATGTTTTATTTCAGATGACAACTCAAGTGTCTAATAAATATGTACTACTACCATAAAAGGACCTTTCAAGATAAAATGCTCTAAGAACCATATCCTATAAATCTACAATTGCTTATCAAATCAAAATTGCAAAAACCTCAACATTGTATTGAATATACCAACTGAAAGGAACCACATACCAGTCATAGTCATTTTTATTATTTTCCGAATTGAGAAAGTCATCAACACCAGTCTTTCGCACAGGAGCAGCCGGCGTAGACGATGAAATGTTATATAAAGGAGAAGTTCCCGGATTTGACCCTGCAACCATTAAAGCTACAATGTGACAACTGACAAATATAAATCCCACCATAAAACCCCCCAAAAAATAATCATAAACTGCACTATCCAAATAACACAATCATTTTGAAGCTCTTCATCCATTTCTTAAACTCTCAAACCACATAGAAAATTCACAAACACAATTTCACATGCTAATCTCAGTCAACTAGACAAAGTAAACAAGCAAATTCACAAAAACCTCAAAACAAACACTAAAAATAGAAACTCTCGAGCAAAAAAAAATTACCCAAAGATGCATCGAACTCCTCGGAGGTATGAAATAGAAGATCATTCCGCTCTTTCTCACGCTTCTTCATCTCGAGAAATAATGCGAGCTCCTCATCCTTCTCCGTCGTAGCCGAAGCCCTCAAACCTCCTAATTGTTGCTCCCTCTGCTTCTTCAACGCAGCTTGCATTTGCGATTCCGGACCTCTGAAGCTACGATTCATCCCTAAAATTCAAACGAACACGAACCCTAAATCCTTCAAACGCCCCAACCAGAAAGCTCAACTTGACTTCTCAGTTCTCCCTCACCTCACAGGTTCAATAATCGTACATAAAGCTCTCCAATAGAAGAAAGAGTTGAATCTTTCGTAAAGTTCAAATCTAAGCTAAAGAAACAAAAAGCTCGAAGCTCGTACGAAACCACATTGTCACGAATAAAAAATGGAAGTGATTAGTACAGAAAGCTTCATTGTCATGTAGCCAAGAGTGAAAGCGCGTGGGGAGAGAAGCGGAGAGAGGGAGAGTGGGAGAAAGAGAGAGATCGGAAAACGGGAAATTTGAGTTTGACGGTGGAGAGAGTGAGGAGTGAGTAAAAGAAGAGGGAGTGGCAGTGAGTAGTAATTTGAGTGATTGTTGAAAGGCAATATGGGGAATATATGAAGGAAAAGACAACGTTTAGCTCTTGTCGTTCCTCTCGTTTCATGCCACGTTGCATAGTTTGGTGGATAATCACGAAAATGCCCATTCCCTTGCGTATTTCTCTTTTTGAATTTTGCAACGGTGGCGTGGCGTTGAAGGCCCCCAACTTGGAATATTGTAATAAATAAATAAACTTGATATTTATTATTCACCTCACTCTGTCTATATTGCATTAAAAGAAATCAAAACTAATTAACATCAGCAGCATTTGAATGAGATCGTAGGAGTCTTTTCCAACTTAATTAAATTGTTCGGTTCGGATTCAGCCTTAAACATGTAATGATGTTAAATCTCTTGATGGAGAATTTTGACGGCTATTGTGTTTCTACCCAACTTGAGAAATTAGTCTCTACAATTGCGCGCAGAAGATATTCGTCTGGTTTAAAAAAAATTAAAATCAATTAGTATATTGTGTACGTACTAGTATTCTCGAAATGTCATGTCATGTGGGTTTTTACCTCGTTTATATAACACGACGATCTATACTCCATAGGCATGTGAAGTAATTTTTTCTTCATTTTTTGGGTTTGAAGAGAGAGAGTAGCAGAAGAAGCAAGTAGCTAGAATTGTTTGGTGGCTACAGAAGGATTGGAGGGTTACCCTTTCAGAGTCATGTAGGGAGGGGTGAGAAAGAAGGTAAAAAAATGAGGATTGATCGGTCATTTATGACTTGTGGATTGCTACTCGAGAAAGCTGCTTTTTCAACATTTTGTAGGGACGTTTATGCTTTATGTAATTTATTTTGTTTATTTTTTGGTACGACTTTGGTCTCTCTATAGGTGGTGTTTAATTTAATTTGCATAAAACAAATTTTTTGTGCAATATAGGAAATGCATTGAAATTTGAAAATCATTGATTTTGTGACCGAAAATTTGCATAGACAAGTTTTTTTGGTATCGGACCCTCGCGGACGACCCATACAGTGTCCCAACGCTGTCAACGAAGGATTAATCTGCGCTCACTACTTGGAGCTCTTAATCATTTCACTAGCCAACACCCTATTAGACAAGTTTAATCTTGACTATTTGTTCTCTCGATTTGTACCTTATGTCCTTATGTTTACTTCAATTGCAGAAATAGTGCTCCAGTCTCTCGCTATTTCATCTAAATAGGAAAAAAAAAAAAGAAGAAATGGTTCCAAAAGTTTGGTCTCCAATTTTTTTGGTTGAAACACTTTTTTCATTTAATTTCCAACTACTTTAGCTTCTAGGTTGCAATTGCAATGAAAGAAAAGTTAGAGAATTGAAAATTAATTGCAATGAAGAGGAAAAAGGAGAGAGAAGAAAAGAAATATTACTAGTAATTGCAAGGAAAAAGGCATTGCAAGGAAAAAGGCAAAAATGGGTAGGGTGAACATATACCTTCACCTTTTCGCTAAGTTAGCAGACCCACATATATATATATATATATATATATATATATATATATATATATATATATATATATATATATATATATATATATACACTAGTATGTATCACTCGTGTCAGCACGAGTATACATTTCCTTTTAACTTAAATTTTGAAATTGTTATTTGGGGATTAAAAAAGAGCCAGTTGAATGTTTACCTATATTATGTCAAAAAAATTGACTACTTTGGACACCTTAGAAAATAAACCCACCATGAAAAATTTTAGTAGGACACGTTTATTAGATTATATTGTATACTAAAAAATATTATAGTTAAACTAAAAAATCATAGTTTAATATTTTAATATAAAATTTAGTCCTCCTTTTATTTATTGATATTCAAAAAATAAAATTAAGAATAAAATATAACAGTTAGCACATTTTTATTTTTTATTAATATTTTTAATTAAAAAACACATATAATGTACTCGGACAGCGGAATGGTCCCCGTCCCTATCCTCATCCCAAAGTTGACAGTGGGGGAATTATCTCTCTCGTCCCCGTCTCCACATGGAAAAATTCCCCATTCACGCTCCTTTGTGGGCAGTCCCCGTCGAGATTCCCACGTACAGGTAGAAAGCACTCGTTTAGTCGATTGTGAGACTGTGAGGGAAGGATGAAACAATACATCCATCCATAAGTATACATAACAATAAGGGTGACAATAACACTTCCGTAACGGACAACCATAGGCTGACAATAACACTTCCGTAACCGGATTTTCAAAGCTACAACAGTGATCAAAACAGGGAAAAAAGCCACATTGTTATAAGGGTGACAATAACACTTCCGTAACCGGACAACCATAGGTGTACCTTCATCGCTGCATCAACACATTTTTGTTACTATTATAGCAATATCTCACTATTTTCTACATCTGCTATTCTGGGTCTGATTATATATATTGGGGAATATACCTGTATACAATACAAACGTAAGAACAACTATATCCTTAATTTCTCACTATGGAGGTTGACTATATTGTAGGCACAGTCTGCAATCTATTTATTGAAATGAGATGATTGCAAAATTGATAAACTTAGGAAGTACTCCAAAACAATGTTATGATTTCAAAAGCTGAATCTTTTTTAGCCATAAAGATACTGCACAGCCAAAATTCCTCTAAAGAAGCTTTATGATCACAGAAGCCGAAGGGGAAAAAACCTATTGAACATGATTGAAGAAGATTTCAAAAACTTCAAAGAATAAAAATATTACCAAGCAAAAGCAAAGAAAACCCATTTAGTTTGACATGATAAAAAGACAAACTTTACAACAGAAGAAATAGAATCAAAAACAAATCACGGTAAGGTGCTGAAGAAGTTGTGGTGGTTGAACGTCGGCGTCTTGTGGCGGTGGAAGTGGCGAATATCGTTCTTCATCCATCCTTCACACAGTATCGTGGCCAACTTTGTTAGGATGCTAACGAAGGAAATTCTTCAAAAATTTAGGGAAAAACGAAACCCTAACGAAGGAAGATAGAAGGAGTGATGGTCCATGGAGAGAGAGAGAAATGCAGTGCTCTGTTTCTTCTGATTTTCTTCTTTCGTTGCTTTCCGTTTTGAGTTGATCAAGATGAAAGAAGAGATGAAGCACAAACTTTTGTAGTTCATCAAAAAAAGATTGAAATTTTGTGATAGAAAATGAGAGAAAAGGAAGGAAGATGAATGTGCGAATGAGAGATGAAGAGAGATTGTCGAGAGAGAGATTGGATCCACAAAATTAGCATTGTATTCATTACTGGATCCACAAAATTAGCATTGTATTCATTACTTGTTTTTGTTTTTTTTAAACAGTCAGCTGCAATCAATGTTATTAAAATCGACCTGGTGATCGACCCGAGCAGGTCACTGGGTCATTGGATCAATGGTCGAACCGAGGGGTCACTAATTGACCCGCATGACCTGATATCAATAAATTTAATATTAAATTAATACGAGAATTAGAAAAATGTAAGATATTATAAGTCAATATTTTTAAATTTAATATAATTTTGAATTAAAAACAAATTTGAAAATCAATAAAATTACTCATATTTAATAACATTCTAGTTAATAAATATATAGAATCTAAAATCTATGGAAAGTGATACAAAATATTAGATGTCAAATAAATATGATATATAAATGTAATATATAAGTATTAAAATACATATAAATAAATATAATTAGTAGGTAATAGGTTTTGATAGAAATAAAAGAAAAAAAGGTTAAATTTTATATAATATGCTTTAGTTACAACAAAATGTGGTTGCTCAAATGGTTAGTGTTGGAAGGTTCGGGTGTGAGGAAGGGGGTTCGATCCCTTGATTCTTCATTTTTGAGATATATTTCGAAATTAATTTTCAATAAAAGCTGAGGTGGATGCCACGTATTTATTTGGAGATGTGTGTGGCTTTTTCTGATTGGTCCTAGTTGTAAGCCTATGTGGACAAACTCATGATTATATTACTTAAGATATACTAGTTTGTATGACCCGTGCGCTGCATGAGTATACATTTTCTTTTGACTTAAAATGTGATTTCTTTTGTTTGGGACTAAAAAAAGAGGCAGTTGTATGTTTAAGTGTATTATATGTGATATATTGAATACTTTGTATCATTGCGCAACATCAGATTACGGGTGTTTCTGATGAAGAGCTTTGGAAAACAGAGATAACGGACACGAAAAGAAAATAGGGCCAACCATTGGTATGCTCTAAAATCCCTTTACATATTGTTGAGAAACATATCATCGGAAAATGTTTATTGAAAGTAAGTATTAGTGTAACTTAAATGTCGATGAAGTTGTCCTCAATCCTATAATCCAATTTTTTTTGTAGTATATTCCGGTGCATGTGGTAAAGAGTTTTTTTGCTACCAAACCACCAAACATTCAAGTTATGTTGCCCAGTGTTATCAGAACCGGGGTAGGGCCGGTCGGTTGGGATTCAAACCCTACAACAGAAGGTGGTGCCACACCACTTAACCACTGCGGCAGCTTCATATGTTGTTAATAAGCTTACATACTTGATATATATTATATATCTTACGTAAAGTATATGTAATTAGGTATTAATTATAAATTTGGATATGTTGAGACCATTATTATTTCATGGTTGTTTATTTAATTAGGTACTTATGATATGGTTATGGACTTATGGTCCTTATGGATTTGAATTTGTATAGTAAATTTGAAGAATTATGTTAATTTTGTGTTGAGAATTTGTTTTGTAGACTATTAAGATATATTACAAATTTTTGATGGCTTTGTTATGTACAAATTTATACATATCAGGTCTATTTTTAGTGTGTTCGGTTTATGCGGTCCGACCAAAGACACAGTGACCTAGTGTCTTTACCAGCTCGATGACCGGTCCGGTTCTGATAACATGATTGATGCTGCCGATTGGTGAGATCAAAATTTGGTCTCTTATATGGACGACGTCATCAAAAAATCTGAAGAAAATGTCAAATCAAGGATTCTTTGGAACTGAGTGGTATGAGTTTGTTTCTAAATCTGATCTTTGAGATGGGCAGACCATTCGATTCATCAAAAGGGATGGTGAGGAGAACATCAGAGTAGAAATCACAACCTAATGACAGTTAGATTTTTCTTTAAGGGTTATTTGGAGTGCATGAAACTTGTTTTGCCTTATATTTGTTATTGAATTTATTTAAAATGGAGTATGCTATTGGAGAATTATGATGTTGTGGGAACATGTGGTTTTTTTTATTTAATAAGTTTATATTGGTTGTTATTGAATTTTTTTGGGACACGTCAATTAGATTATATTGTACAATATTTTATCCTATATTGCCTTAACGCAGTCGCAATTACAATTATTGATTACTCATAGTAATAACAGTAATGCTAATTAAATAAGGATTCAAATTAGATTTTAAAAAATTATTATATTTCTCATAGTGCTTCTTTTACTCACTCTATAAAAGATATCTCTATTAAAAACATGTAGATTTTTTTAAAAAATAGTTTATTAAACAGTTACTATGAATTTTTCAATACTCAATATAACATAACGCATGATCAGCAGAAAAAAATATTGGACTATTTTCGAACAGGGGTATTTCCGGGTTTATATACATAAGTTAGGGTTATTTTCGGCATTTACTTGTAAGTTATAGTGAACTTACCATACCTGAAACCCTATTCATCCATTACTTCAACAAAACTTTCCTCTTCCCTCTTCTCATCGCACAGCGATCGATTAACCGTCTCTAATTCCATACACTACATCATCTCTTCGTGCTGCTACAAATCAACAATGGCGACACATTATGGATCCTGTTCCTCACGTAATGGACGGCGCTGAAGAGTAAGGTCTGCTCATCAAACGGCTGAGAAATCAGGCACGGAGGTATGATTATTACAAACGATTTTTAGTAGGTTTGTTTGTATGTAAAACGATTTGTTGGTGTTGTATCTAATTTGTAATTCTAATTAGATTAAAATAAATAAAAGCGATTTTGGCATAACTGTTGGTGGCTGTAAAAGCGATTTTATTTTTCATTCTGATTAGATTATAACATGTAATTCTAATTAAAGCGATTAAACACACTAAAAATCTAATTTGTTGGTGGTTGTATGTAAAATGGATTCTAATTAGATTCGTTGGTGTTTGTATAGACACTCACTCGAACCTCTGGGTTTGAAACTGAACCAATAAAAATTAGCATTGAGTCACTGTCCACATTATCGTTCATTAGACAAGGTGGATTTGTTTCCCAATTTTTATAGTATAATCCAGAATTAGAAGATGTCTCATATTAAGGTTAGTGAATTAAATAATTTCTTTAATGTAAGATCATGACAACTAATTTTATAATATATTATAATAACTTACATGGGATTCATCTGTCTGGTATTTAAAATATTAAATTAAACGTGGTTTATTTTTTTGACACAATTAAATATGGTTTATTGGATCGATATAATTTTATATTTTAAATTGAGGATTTTCCTACTATGACAATCTTGGTGTTGTTTTTTTTTTGACAATATCTTGGTGTTGTTATTATGCATAAAACGTCGGTTAAAAAAATTATGTATAAAACGTAACTACTTTTTATTGCCATATAGTAATTATAATTATAATATATACTTATAAAATCAAATTGAAAATTCAATAGCTTGCGTTACACATTATAGGAATTACCATTATTATACAAAAATTCTTGTCAAAAAAATTATTATACAAAAATTGTATGGAATCATAATTACAGGAATCACATTGTCGTTTTTATGTTTTATTCAAAATTGAATTCTGATTTGAATTGAAACAAATTGGTATGTTTGGATTCCCTTTCATTAATTGTCTTATTATTTAATTCTGATTTTGAATTAATGACATGATGACGTGGCTGCCAAGTGGTAGTTGATGCTGACATGGAATTACATCATCAATGATGTAATTTTTTTTTGTCGGGTGACGTGGACTGTCTAGGTGTCACATTCATGGTTTAGTATAATAAAGATAAAGATAAAGATAAAGATAAAGATATCAAACCATACGAAAAATCGTAATACGTTTTTGTCACTCCGCTCTCGCTAACTCTAATTCGGGTTTGATTTGGTTCGCCTACCTCGCTAACTTTGAAATATTTCATTCTTTATGTTTCGCGGCCAAGACTGAACAACTGTTGGAACTCAATAGAAAATCCAAGGGGTGTGAATAGTAACTGCACAGCCCAATTAGTCCAGTTCAGTTACAAAAAACTCAATAGCCCAACTAAGCTCTTTCAAAACGATTCCTGCGGATCCCAAACCGGACTCTTACAAAAAAAAAAAAACGCGGATCCACTTGACCGGGTTATAATATGCCAATGGTATTTCAAAGATAAATAAATTTCTCCCGAGGATAAAATATTGATGTAAAGTTCAAACCTAGTGCTCATTAGTACTTACAAACTAACATCCTTCGAAGTGAGCATGAGTAACTCAATTCATAAAAGCAATAGGCAAAATTGTCACAACTTATATATGTTGCAATGAATCATATAGTCCTTAGATTAAATTCTGATTCCACTCATTGGTTGTAGTAGTTCCACTAAGGAAGGTATCATTCATGTTGTGCTGCCTAAGTGCCTACTATGTTTTCTAGTTAATGCCCACATGTTATGCAAAATAAATAGTTTTTGGTTTACTTTCTATTTTCATTTTCAATTAATAATATGTTTCCATAAATCACAATGGCCTGCTGGTTGCTGCATGGCTTAATATGATCATTGACATGCAAGAAGGCATTCAACTGATATGATGAAGATAGGATTAATAAGATGCATATATAGATTTTACAAAGATTAGAAGACTCGTAGAAAAAATCGTCTTTAATTGTTTAAAAAGAAAATCATGCAAAGTCTTAAACCAACGAGAACCATTATTTCCATTATTTCCTACATCAAATCTCTTTCTCTTAAGGCTTGGGATCTGAATTTTGTTCACACGCTTCGTGAGGGCAACTCATGTGCTGATTGGTTCACAAAGTTTGGAGCTAATATGAGTTATGGAGATCACGTGTGGCCTCTTTGTCCTGCTGCTGTCTCGCCTCTCCTTATCGCGGATGCTATGGGGATCGAGTATGTTAGGCTCTAGTTTTATTTTTTTGTTTTATTTTGTTGCTTTCCCTTTGATCAAAAAAAAAACCAACGAGAACCAATATAATAAAGGAAATTTATGCCCCACTTCCTTTTAGTATCTAGGGAAAGATATATGGCATTGGCACTTACTAATAGGAAAGATCAAGAAGTGATTTGGTATTATTATTAGCAATCAAAGTCGAATCCCACGGAAGGAAAGAAACAGACCCGTTTGGTGCACAGGATAAGGAGATAAGATATGATAGGTTTATCCTATCCTACTCTAATCTTTTGTTTGTTGCACCAATAGGATATGATTAAATAATCCATTTACTTATCCTATCTTATCAGCACAGTGTAATTTTTACAACGTTAAAGGAAGACTGACTCTTTGACGGGGCAGATTCTCTCAATATGTGGCATTGTGACCTTCATGAATTTCGTTTTATCTTCTTTGCCCTTATATTTCATTTCATTCTTCAAAACTGAAATTACGAGGCTACAAAGACGCTTTTCTGGGTTTGTAATTCTAATGTGACTTCTACATAGATGCTTCCATTTGTTCTTAATATTTTTAGCTGCCTTATCAAACCACATTATGGCTAGCGATGACCGGTTCTTGAAATCTTAGACCATAATTTTCCTTTAAGAATCCTATTCTCATATCTAGGTCAACAAAGAAATTAAGTACAAAGTTTCTCAAATAAAAACTAAATATAGGAAGTATTGAATTTAAGGGGAAAATATAAAACTATATATATAGTTTTCATATGTTTTATATATCAAAGTTGGCACAAATAAACAACGTTCTTCAAGTAACACAGTAGTTACGTTGCCGTCTCTTTGACACATAGGTGAGCACGAGTCGAGCTAGTGGCCCTTCGGTAAAACTATACTTTCTTACGCCAAGGCAAAGAAGACCATTAGTGAATGATAGAATTGTGCAGCATATAATACAAGTACACATTGACCCTTAAAATTCTCCCAAGCCACCGTGGAGGGGGGAGGCTGCCCATGCTTGCCCCCACCTTAATCTGTCTCCGCTTCAAGCAGTGTCCTAAAATGTTATAAAATTAGTGAAATAACGATTATAATCTATTCGTATCAAACACTTATCACGAGATTATCCTCTATGAACTATTTACTATAAGCTAGTGGCTTGAGCTCGACAAAGAGCTTAAGACTAACAATTTCTTTTAACAAATTAAAGAAACAATAAATATAAAATATGTTGACGTCAAAATTATATACTAAACATGTTATGCTTTACGTCAACAAAAAAATTTATATTGCGCTTTCAAATTCCAATTTTATTTTTGTCGGGAGAGTTGTCTGTTGCGTGTCAAGTTGACAGGTTCTTGCCATATTGCGAAAAATAATTATTTATTAAGCCAGAAAATGAATCCTAATCGCGTTATTATAATCCAACAATGAAGAAAGTAAACTCTGCCAGAATCGCTGCCGGAGAAGAGAAAAAGTAGTGGCATCGATACATATCCAAATATACGTCGTCGTTTTGCCCCAAAACTCTGAACTCAAAGAAGAATCAGAAGAAATGTCGGTTAAGATGAGAAACGAGGCTAGCAGTAGCAGTAGCAGTAGCAAAACCCCAAAGGAAAGCGTCGTTGTTGACTGGGGAAGGCGTCGAAGTTCTTGTGGCTATTGTAGATCCCCACGTCACAATAGCATCTCTCATGGTGCCTCTCAAATTCCCCTAAATTTCGTTCTCAACTTGTTTGTTATTGAATCCGTTCATGAATTATCGTTTTTTTTCCCTTTGAATTGGATTCGCTGTGCTTTTCTCAATTCGCGTTTCCGTTTAATTTTGTTGCTTCCATGCTCTCGATTCTAGTAGTAGCTTAGTAGGTGTAGTTGATAGGAAAATCTAATGTTAAAATTCGCCTTTGGATGTGGTTGGTTGATTATGCTTTTTGGCTATTTGAGTTGAGTTTTTTTTGGTTTTGTGAAATTCTCACTGGATCGTTTAGATTTTTGATTGTTTTTGTTGTCTTCTCTACACTTACATTAATCAGATGAATAATTTTCTAACTAGATATTTGTTTCTCTTCATCTTGTCACAGGGATGTGGGCGCATAGTCTTACAGTGGATGATTACCAAGGTTGGTTGCTGTTGTTTGCTCTTTCTCTATCCTTTGCAGTTTTCTCTGTTTGATGTTGTTGACTTTTTTCATTACATAGTTTATATAACGAGTAAGAAATATCAAAGCTAAAATTCACAAGCTTGATTTTGCATTGTGATGTCATGTTGCTATGTGGTCCGATTCTGAACTTATATATTCTGTAATATAAATCAAATTTGATGTAAGTTTGTTCCACATTTTCCTCATCATAGTGTTGACTAGGTGGATTGTGCGTCCTTTTTGACGCCCCCTCCCCCTTTTATTGGCCTTCACATTAAATAATGTTCGAAATTCGCTACTGTTTTTTTGGAGAGATATATAACTTTTCTCGTCGTTTAGCTGATGAAAAAGAACTTTGATTTAATACTCTAAATTAATTTGCTGATGATTAACGCCATTTTATTTTATTATCTTTTGGTAGCTCTTCTTGATCGGGGGTGGAGAAGATCGGGATGTTTTCTTTATAAACCAGATATGGAAAAAACGTGTTGTCCTTCTTATACAATTCGCTTGAAAGCAAGCGACTTTGTTCCTTCTAAGGAACAGAATCGCGTCTACAGACGAATGCAAAGGTATGTTTGTTTTGCATTATGTACATACTTTTGAGTCGATGTGATGACATTGAAACTAGAAACTGTTTTTGCTTTTCTCTTTTATTTTTCAAGTTCAAATGCTTCCGCATCCTTACAGATATATGACATCACTCTTTTGTGTGCAACAATTTTCCATTATTCTGTTTCTCGTTAAAACACTTGGCTTCAACATTGGAAATCACTCTTTTTTATGTGTTTTACAAACTCTTAAATTAGCTAATTTCAGAATTCCCGTTTAAATTGAAAATTTTCTTTCTGCCCAAATCTTAGTTGCTAATACTCCCAGATTAATTACTTTCAAATGCATCTTTATTAATTAAATTAGAGTTTACTCGTTTGTGAGTGACTTATATTCTCATAGTGTGCTCCCCCTTAACCAACACCGTTGGCCCAGTGGTTTAATCTACCCTAGGACACGGGGGTCGACCCGGTGCTCTCGGGTTCGATTCCCGCAGTGGACAAACTCGGTGTTGGCCAGTGCGAAATTTGATCCTAAGCACGAGTGGAGATTAGTCTTTCGTTGAAAGCGTTGGGACACTCCGTGGGTAGCCAGCAATGATCCGAACCAAAAAAGTGTGCTCCCCCTTAAAGAATCACCGTGAAATATTTATTAATACTTTATAACTTAGACAATTTTCTCGTAAATATTTTATCTCTTAGTTTTTGCTTTAATTTTCTTGCATTTGAAAGTACTTGTGCAATGTACATAATACTTGATAGTTATTCAAAGGATAACTTTTTTTTAAAAATTCTTCTATTTTCTTTGAAGGTGGATGAAAATTCGAATTGCATCAATATATTGCCTTCAATTGATGCTTCTCCTTTCCATTCCTTAATTAATGCCAGAATTTTCAATGAGGTTAAATATATGGTTATTAGATTTTTCTAGTACCGGCTGTCTGCATCATATCATAATTGTTGCCTTAAGCATGCTAGACTTCTTTGTTCCACTTTTTTACTGACAGTTCTATCTTCCTAGGTTTTTAGATGGAACGCTGGATGTTAAAAGGATCGGTGCCTTGGAGGGCCCAAGCACTTCAAAAAATTCAGAAAGTGATGTCCATAATAACTTAGAAGAATCTCTATCCGCTGTTAACAAAGACGTGGATGAGGTTGAAAAATATTTACACTATTTATCAGATCAAATCGATAATATAATACAAGTACTCACTGAGAGGGGGGAATTTCCATCTGGTATTCAATTACCAAAATCTTCAGTCAAAAGAGTTTCACAGGGGAAAAAAAAGTTATCAGCCAATGGATCAGAAGATATCTTATATAGTAGCAATGTAGCCTTCCAAATTGCAGCATGTATAAACCGAGCACAATCAAGGGACAAGGATGTTAATGATTCCAAACCATCAAGAGATTGTAAGAAGGAGAACGGATCATCTCCTAAAATTTTTGCAGAAAAGCTGGTAGAATCTTTAGATTCAACAGTCAAAAATTCTGGCTTGTTTGTCAGGGCTTGCAATGGACATGTCAATTTTTATGGTTCTAGTGAGCAAGTTACCCCCAATGGAAGTGTTCAAAATGTTGCAGTTCCTAAAAAGTCTGGAGTGAAGCGTGATATTGGAGGAAATTGTTTGGTTAGTCCTCATCAATGTCAGGCAAAAAAGCAAAACCTTGAGATCCGTTTGAACAGATCCAGTTTTGACCCCGAAGAATATGCTTTGTATAAAAGATACCAGAGCAAAGTACATAATGATAAACCACAAAATCTGACAGAGAACTCGTATCGCAGGTTTTTGGTTGACACTCCATTATTATATGTTTCACCTACTGGTGATAGCACTGTCCCTCCTTGTGGTTTTGGCTCTTTCCATCAACAATATTTAGTTGATGGCAAGTTGGTGGCAGTTGGGGTTATAGATATCCTTCCGAACTGTTTGTCAAGTAAATATTTGTTTTGGGATCCAGACTTTGCCTTTCTGTCACTTGGCAAGTACTCTGCGCTTCAAGAAATAGGTTGGGTGAAAGATAACCAGGTTTATTGTCCTAGTCTCCAGTACTATTATCTCGGCTACTATATTCACTCTTGCAACAAGATGAGATACAAAGCTGCATATCGCCCGTCAGAGCTTTTATGTCCTCTTCGTTATCAGTGAGTTATTCAATTCTGCATGCACATGAAATAGAGCATATTTGTCTCAAACTCGTCTGCTTTCTAAAATTTGTCTTTTTACCTCTTTGATGACAATTGTTGGTGCACCCTGTTTGCCTATGAAATAGATTATGTAAAATGATTATTGCTCTGTCATAGTTGTCCAATGAGTTATATTGGTCATTGTCAAATAACTGATTTCTTTTCCTGAATTCTGATTTCTGATAATAAGTTTTTACCCACCCCCTATATATATTATGTAAAATAAGGCTGACAGCAGTGCTTGATCTACAGGTGGGTTTCATTTGACATTGCAAGGCCTTTGCTTGACAGAAAGCGTTATGCTGTCTTATCAGATGCTTCCATTTTACAAAATGGTGAGTCATCCCCACCTCAAGTTACTGAAGATGCAATGGGAAGGCAGCTTGATGATGACAGTGGCCAAGAAGATGCAAATGATATTCTAATGCATGAAGATGAACAAATGGTTGAGTCTGAATCGGAAAGCTCTGATGATGAACCTGACCTAGACGCTACTTCATATGGTGAACTAGAAAATGGTGATGTCAGCAAAGTTTTGATTGGGATAAAGGGATCTCGTGTGAGATGCAAGGTAAGATTAGTTTTCGGTGAATAAGTACTCGGGTAACTTCCTACGCTTTAAGCTCCTAGTTGTCCACCAAAATATTAGGTATGAAAAATTGAAGAAAACAGTTATTACGAATTAGCCTATACTATGTTTCAATCTGGTGAATCTCATTCTTCACAAAACAAGACCGCAAGTGTTCTAATCATTATGGTGATATAGTCAAATCCTCTATCTCGTAGTCTAGTCCCACCTCCCCAAAAAAATATTACCAACACAGAAGTGTAAATTTTTCCCCTTACCAGTATTTTATTTTTCTTACTCACCAGTGTTTTATTTGGATTTGGATCCAAGTATGTAAGGAAAAATTAATATTCCTAAGTGATATGCTATTCATGTTGCTTGTTTAGGTAGACATATATGTTTAAAAATAGTAAACTTCTTCATGGTTTGTCCTTTCCTTTCTGACTTGTTTGCTAACCTTTACATTGCATATACTGCACGTTTCATTTCTGAAGGATCTGCGAAGTGTCTTTGATCCTGAGCAGCGGAGATACTTGGAGTCCCAGTTGCAGAAATATATGAGGGTTGTGGGTCCAGTGTTATCTGAACGAATGGTCTATGCTCTCGGATAATTTATGTCTTGGCACTTGAATCTAATAAGATGCTACTGCCAATCTCAGCAGGAAAAAATCCCCCACAAGTATAGTCCAGTGTCCTGCAGTGTTGGAGCTGAATTTGTCCCAGATTGTCTCTAGGAATCACATTAGCAGTTACCATTATGTGAACTCTTTGGTTAATTGTTTGTTTTATTTATGACATGTCTGATTCCATAATTACATTTCTCCCGCATTTTCATATATCGAATTTAGGGTTTGTTGGGTTGAAAAGAGAAAATGAAAAGAGAGAGATTTTAAACTCAACTTGCACCTGTTGGAGGTTATTAACACCCCCACAAAGACTAATTTTATATATTTTTTTCTATTCGTCCAAACAAGTGAACAAAAACTTTAGTAATTTTCTCTTTTCTATCTCTCTTCCAAACAACACCCAATTTCTACTTAATTTCGCTTTTATCTCTTCTCTCTTTCCCCTTTCTCTCGAATCGGTTAGTTTAGTTCTTGAAATTGTTCGGCAAAAACTAATATGACCTAGGTTTTTCAAATTCAAGGCTCAGGTAGAACTTTTATTAATTTCTAAAACTATGTTTACAATGTTATACTATTTCGCAGGCTAGATAAATGTTTCACTCATTTCCGTTAACTATTGAATGATAGTATCCATCGCAAATTACTGCAGTGTCGTATGCACTTGTATTTTTTTTTTTGGGTGGTGTTACAAAGTAACAGAGGAAAAAAAAAGAAAAAAGCAGAAGCAACCAAAACTGAGTTCCAAGCTTATCTTTAAAGAGGAGAGCTTTTAGGCTTGGCGATGGGTGATCCCAGAAAATGTTGCAAGCCGAATGGCCGAATGGGAACCTTCCTTGGCTAAGAAGTTGGTGCATCTATTCTAATCCCTCAACACACAGGTTAATTTGATATTCTCAGGACGTTGCAAATCCTCCGAAATCTGAGTGATAATTGAAGCATAAGCATCTAAGACGTGGGTGCTAACAACATTGTAGAGATTGACATCTTCCAAGCAATCGCTTTCACACACAATTTGTGTAAAGCATGGCTAAACTCAAGACCTATATGAGTAGCCAATTGTGCCAAGAGAGCATCACCACCAACAATCCACCAACTCCAATGTCAGATTTGTTATCCAGATAACTCCCATCCACATTGGTTTTGACAACACCAACTGGTGGTGGGTCCAACAGGCTATGAGACAGGCCTAGGTACTATCTAGCCCCTAGTGAGAGAAATGATCAAAGAGCTCACCATGTGACATATATACCTTTTTCAACACTTCATGCAGCTGCCAAGGATGATCTTCAAATAACATTATTGCACCAACACCACACTTGCCACAAACCAATAATAAAGATGCACCTAGAATCAAAATGGATCATTTCATGTATTCAGGAATCAAGATCTGCTAGAGAGGAGAAATTGGGATGGATTCCCATTCCCAAACGAAGCCCAACCTTTTTGGAGTGGGGGCACTCACGGAGGCAGTGAAGGAGGTCTTCCATAGGAGAAAAGCAACAGGTGCAGCTTGGGGAAGGTACCATGTTGCAGTGTTGGCTATGGGCATTTGTAGGAAGAGCATTGTGAAAAAAAAGCCAAATGAAATGTTGCAATTTTACTGGGATTTTAAGGCGTCAAATCACTACATATCGATACTCTCGTCCCAATTCCTATGTTGTTTCAATAGCCAGAAGTAGCCAAAGATAGCAGGCTACCACGTCCAAGTATCGGGAAGGTGTGGGTCCAGATCCAAAGTATAGGTGTGGGGACAAGTGCCTCACAAGGTAAAGTTATTTTTTACTTAAATGTACTTACTAGAAATTTCTTTTGCCCACATAAAAATAGATGTGTTGCCCCAAATGCCAATTTTGACATAAATATGTTTTAGGCCCCTACAAATATAACGTATTTTGATTTAAGCTCCTGCAAAAAAGATTTATAGAAAAAACTCCTTGCAAAATATAATTTTTTTATTTATTTTAGCCCTTCTGTTAGTGAAACGTTACAAGAAAAGTAAATGTGGCTAACATAATTGTGATTTGGCATTTTTTTTCTTTTCTATTATTTTAAATGCTGATTTGGCTGCCATGTAATTAATATTTATTTTAGTTAAGTTGGCTTCCTCCATTATCCTCTCCCCAACCCTCACGTTTCACTATCTTCCTCCATTACTCTCTCTTCATGCCAAACATTCATCTCTCTCTCTCTCTCTCTCTCTCTCTCTCTCTCTTCATGCTGATAACTAAAGAATTAAAAAATAAATAGAAATAAAAAATGGTGAAGTGGCAGTCTTAGTTAGTATAAAAATAATAGAAAAGAAAAAAAATGCCAAATCACAGTTCTGTTAGCCACATGTATTTTTTTTTGTAACGTTTCACTAATAGAAGGGCTAAAATCAAAAAATTGTATTTTGCAGTTTTTTCTAAGGGTTTTTTTGGTACCCCCACACTCTTCCCTCATACCCCCACGTCCCCTGCGAAAAGACCAAAATACCCTTAATTTTTTTAAAAATTACAAAACACTTACCATTTTTCACTTACATACGATTTACCACAAGATTTTACAGAGGAAATCGTATATACCTATCCAGATATATATACGATTAGAGTTGATTTTTGTCGCATCGTATATACCTCAGAGCCACATATATACGACTTTGTCCAAAAAGTAAGTCGTATATACCTCTCCCTCACATATATACGATTATATTTGTATATACCTATATACGATTGGAATTCGTATATAGGTATATACGACCCCTGTTTTTGTTTTTTTTTTTAAATTTCGTTTTTTTTAAATATTGTTTTTTTTACAGTGTCCCATAGGCATCGAGGGGAGTCTTCCACTTCGGCGTCGACAGCTCCGTCTACACGCACCCGCCACAGGATTGCGGGACATGCGTCTACGAGGCGTAGGCGCACAGAGAGAGAGAGACCGGTGGAGGAGATCCGGGTCCCTTCGCTTGAGTTTGAGTATGAGGAGGGCCAGCAGGCTCACCCATATGCAACTGACGAGGAGCAGTCTATGTCCTCAGACCAGTCTATGTCTGAGGACCAGTCTACGTCTCAGCACCACTAGTATCAGCAGCATCAATATCAGCAGCATCAGTATCAGCATCAGCATCAACAGTATCAGCAGCAACACCATCAGCAACAGCAACAGCAGCCTCAGCAGGAGCCTCTATTTACTTGTGAGGGTCATGTCTGTTCTCGAGTACTGGCAGACCCGGTAAGTTGAATTTATTTACATTGTGTTGTTAGTTTAATTTATTCCTGTACGTAGTCATATTTTGTTAATTTTTTTTTAATTTAGACATATAGACGTGTGGTGAAAGCGTGGAACCATGTCAACAAGGTCAGCTGCTTGATGGGCTGACCTCCGATGATGTGTGTTGGCGACCCTTTGAGGGGCTCCGGGGGATAGAGAGTTTGAGATGATTTCACTGTACAGGGGCTTCATCAGCTGGGGAGACATCAGAGTTTCCTACATGCCTGATAGGTGCCTGCGACAGTTTGGGTTTGTGCAGGTCATCCCACGTACCCCTCTTACTGGTCGTTCGACCCATGCAGCAGTCCTCATGCAGATTGCGCAGTACTTGCCGTTAGTGCATGCCGTTCTGGCCACTACCCGTTGTCATACCCTAATTTTGTCTGCCCTCTTTTTACTATAGTCATTTTTACTAATTAATTCGCATGTCATAATTTGGTCATATTACTACGAGAAAAGTTTTTTTTTATTCTCATTCGATGTTATCTCGTTTTAATTTGGTTCAACGATTAGTATTTAGTTCAATTGGGCCTAATTTTATTAACTTGTTCTAATTGGGCCTCTCTTTTGTAAATTGCTGTAATCGGGCCTATTTCTTCTAAATTGGTCATCGTTTTAACGCATTCTTTGGTTGGGCCTGGTTTTCGTTCTTGGTGTCGGTCCAACTTTGTTTTTGTTCACTTAATTTCAAAAAATAAAGTAAAATAAAAATTAGAATTAATTGAAATTGAAAATATAAATCAAATAAAGTCAGAATGTTTTTACAATAGTTAAAAATGTCCAAGGTTACAAACATATCACAAAAAGGCCCAAACTACAAGAATACACAAAAAAGGGCTTGGCCCAAAAACACCCACAGCTGCGCCGTTGGCAGCTGCTGCTGCCTCCACTGTAACCTAATCTTGGTGAGTAAGTTTCTTGGATAGCTGGCCAAGGACCTGTAACGGAAAGGAAATATTTGAATCATTAATTCTTGATTCAATTTTTACCTATAAAAAGATAACAAATTCACAGGAAAAGGGGACAAAAAATACAAAAATAACCTAAAGGATTAGTGGTTCACATCAGAACCCTAATCACTAAAAATTGTCTCAAAAATACTGAAGCAAGAAAGGGTGGACGGTGGTAGCAATAGGCAGCAATTAGCACAACAACAAATCAATCTTCATTCACGGAGCCAGGTTGGTAAACTAATATTATACTTTTGTTTTTTCTAGTGTTAGAACATTAGAATATAGAACTTGAAATGCTAGCATATCTATCCATGTTGTAAAAAAAGGGATCTGAAACATGCTATAACAAATGGAATTAGGAATTAAAAATCTACAAGAATTTTATTGTTAAATTTTTTTAGAATAGATTAGTCTTCAAAGGTTTAGGAACGAATTAGTTTATAAGAGTTAATTAGGAGCAGTGTTTCTTTTAGAAATAGACTAGTCTAGGAAACTAACAACAATAAAATTAGGAATAGATTAGGAAGAAAAATCAGAATTAAAAGAGAACAAGAAGGAAGAAGAGAGCAGCATCGTGAAAAACTAAAAAAAGAGAATGGAACTCACCCCTTTAGACTCCGACCACCGTAGACGGTGGTTGTTGGCCGGAAACGCCGTCGTTTCTCCCCGTGACAGATCCCCCGTGCGCGTATTCTCTCCCCGGCGAGAGCCATCATTGCTACATCGTCGTCAAACCCCCGTTACCACCGTAAGCCGTCTGTCGCCGTCGTGACCACCACCACCGAACACAAACTCAGTGTTCGTTCCTCTCTCACCGTAACCTCCTTTCTCTTTCATTGACGTGTTCGCAGGCGCCGTACCTGGCCTTCCCTCCGACGACGACGTCGCCACCTCTGGGCACCGTCACTTTTTCCTTCCCTGACCGTTGCATCCTCTCTCTCTCTCTCTCTTCATGAAATCCTCTCCCTAATTTTTCTCCCTTTCCTTTTTCATTCTAAATCCACTCTCTCTCTTTGTTATGTTGGCGGCGCTGAGAGTGTAGAAAATAGGGTTCCCACTTTCTAAATGTATTTTAAATATATCTGCATTCCTTTATTTAATAATGTTTATTTTGTTTTAAAATTTTATAATCGGATCACTATTTACGCCAATCTTTCTAATAACCCCCCCTTTTTTTGGCCCATTAGCGGGTTATATTATTAAAAGTCCAAAAATACATCAGTTTCATTTCTGCACCCCTTTTACTAATACAACCCTATTTCATTTTTTATTTACTTCTTATTCAAAAAACATTTTCCTTTCTACAAAATTACAAATATATAAATCGCTCTACAAAATATAAATAGGGGACTAAGTCGACCGTACGGTTGGGTTAGTCAGCTTTTTAGGGCCACAAATGAACCGTTACGGATCAGGTCCTAAAAATCTCTGTTTAAAATAAATAATTTCCAAAATAAAAAAACACAAACACAAAACATTTTTCTCCAACAAAAACAAATTTTCAAAAAGGGGATTAAGGACAAATGAACTGATCACTGAAGAGTCATAAAATCCCTAATTAAAAAACATCAAACAAACAAATATTTTCTACCAAGAACTACGTGTGATTTGATTCTCTACCAAGAGATACGTAGGAGCAGAGGGCGGCCGACCTCTGTCAATTGCACTAATAAAAAACATTTTTTAGTCTTTTTCTAAATAAATTCTTAATCCAAAAATACCATGTCTATCTCTATAAATTTCTTTTTCAAAATAAAAGGGGTAAAACAAACTTTTTGAAAACTAACATTTTTCCTACAACTAATTAGCAGGTAGCCTTCCTTAGGAAAGATGTCGTGGGGTGCTAACACCTTCCCCATGCATAACCAACTCCCGAACCCTAATCTGGTCTCAAGGACCCTTATCCAAATCCAAGGGATTTTCCAATGTTTGCCCTTAAACTAAACTTTGGTGGCGGCTTCATTTTTGAACCTTCGAGGAATCCTCTCCCGGATTTTTCGGTCGCTACACCCGTGTTGCTGAGGAGTTGGGTGAGGTTGGTCCAGGCTACTTGCAGTGGTACATGACTGCGTCGATTCCGAGGCTCTTACCTGCAGCAGCAGCACCACCAGCACAGGCACGACCACCACCATCTGAGGAGTGGGCGCACAGTATGGCAGATTTGGTTAGGAATGGGCTTCGTCGTGGACATATCCGTATGGGCACCACCACGTACACGGAGCTTTATCATTTGTTGCAGAGGCTAGGGCTTGATGACTAGGGCATTTTCTGTACTTTCATTTTATGTTTGCACTTTTATGTATTCTACACAGTCTGGATTCTATTTGTACATTTATTTTATGTTTCTACGTTTCTTTCGAGTTTCCTTAAAATTTCGGTCAGTCGATTTCATTCATGCGATAAAACAACGTTACATATCAGTCCATCTCATTCATGCAATAAAATAAAGTTACATAAAATATAAAACATAACAAACTAAACCCTAATCCTAATACTCTGGTGCTCGCAGACGACGTAATATCTCATTCACGCTCCGTTGTGTTTCCACGTACAGCTCCAAAGGCTTATACCCCATAAGCCTGTCATGAATGTCGAACATGGTCGCCACGTCTTCGTCGGTCTTGATAGACATGGACGAGTAGGAAATGCAGCCATCATCTCCACGATCGGGTTTCCGATAAGTGATACTAGTGACGTCACAGTCGTCCCCAATCACTTGTACTTTTGACCACACTTTATCCTTCAACCCATCAAACCCCATGGCGCGGTCGATTCGGCATAACGCCGGCGCCTTCAAACTCCAAAAGTAGACCACATCTTCTCTCATCGTGATGTTGCCCCCATAATGTATACCGCAGAGCCTATTCTCAGGAGACCGTTGTGTTAGACAAATATGCATTCTGGATGTGTGAGAAATGTAATTGAGAGTGAAATTTTGGTGTGAAAAGAATGAGGGAGGGGGTGGATATTTATAGAATTCGTGAATGAATATCAACAGTTGATGCTATTCGTGCAATCTACACCGTTGATTAACATTGGAAGTCAAATCCTAACCGTTAGATCAATATTTTTTTCAAAAAAGTCATATATACCCAACCGTTAGATCATTAGGTATATACGATTTGTTTTATTTTTAGTTTTCGTATTTACATTATTTTTAGGTATATACGATTTGAATTTTTAAAAGTCATATATACATAGGGTGACGTATATACGATTTTGGCTTAAATTTTTAAGGGGTTCCAAAAAAATCTTGTGGGGGTAGATGGGAAGAGTGTGGGGGTAAAAAAAAAACCCTTTTTCTAATTTTCTTTTGCAGGGGCTTAAACCAAAACATGCTATATTTGCAGGGGCCTAAAACATATTTAAGCCTTAATTTTTTTAAATGAACGTACAAAATTATGCAATACATGAGAAACTAATTGATACTTATTTTATTCTTTTGCTCTTCTATATTTTAATTGTTTTGATCTCTTCTAACACTAAATACACATTTGATAAAAAATCTAAATACACACATATAAAAGCTTGAGTATTTTAGGCTTTTTAAGATCAAAGGCCCAAAAATATATTTTACAAAAACTAATGAGAACTATTTAATCTATAAGAAATGAAAAAGTACTTGATTGACCATTAAAATTCAAATATTAGTCAAACTTGTCTCTCAGAAGACTAATGTGCTTATAAAATTATTTAAAAGGACTATTTTGACCAACATTTTTGAAAACCAATTACCATTCTTATTTCTATGTTGAAAAAGAAAAACATCAATGCTACCAATAATAGCTATATGATGAAAACGAATGGCATACCTTCTTCGATTGCAACAAAATGGAAGAGGTTTGGCGTTCAGCCGGGCTTTGGAATTTCATACAATCAGTGGCTCATGATGCTGAGGGTTATAAGGTTAGTTTCTTTAATATTCTCTCTTTATTACCAAATGCGGCTAGGAAGTGTTTTGCAATGTTGATTTGGGGTCTTTGGAAGCGGAGGCATGAGAAAGTTTGGGAGAATGTGGAGAAGTCGGCCTGTGTTTTCGTGTGCAGTGCGCTTTGGACTTCTTATATTGAATGAAATACCATAAATTTTCTTTGGTAAAAAAAAGAAGCTATATGATGAATGAGAGAGAAAAACCTACCAAGCAATCATATTAAATCCAATTCTATTCACTTCTGCATTTTTTTTTGAAAGGGAAACATCTCTTACATTAGAAAGGAATAATGTCATTACAACTAAAAGAGAAATTACAACGTGGAATTAAAGAGCACAATTGCTCAGGACTGGACCATAATTGGTCACCTAATGTCTTTGAAAGACCCACTAGAGAGTGAGCATCAGTGTTGAGATCCCTGCAAACATGCTTGACACATGCTTGACAGAGAACCCATTCAACTGGATGAGCAAAGCTTTGCAATTTTCAATAATCAACTCAATATTTGCCCTTGATAATGTCCCTTGGATACACTCAACAACCACAGCCGCATCAGTATGCACCACCATATTTGACAGACCAAGTTTAGTTGCTCTTTGCAGGCTCCATCTTACACCTAGAGCTTCAGCCACAGTGGAATCAGTGGTAATGTTCTCAGATTTACATTCAGCGAAGAAAACTCTGCTGCTATGGTCCCTCATGATCAATCCCCACCCTGTCTTGTTATCTATGAAGCAACCAGCATCAACCATAATAGAACTTTTTGACAACAATTGACTCTGACTCGTGGTAATGGCTGGGTCAGTGACTGGTCTATTTTGGGTGTGGATTTTCTTATGTGGATTAACTGAGTTAAACTCATCAATATACTCAACAGCAGACAAGCTAATTTGGATAGGGTCAGGTTTATCATTTTTGAAGACTGCTTGGTTTCTAGCATACCAAGTCTTCCACATTATAACACAGAAGAGTTGAGCCCCTATTAATGTTCGTCAGATAACCATTTTTGGAGCCAGCTATGGAGGTGCACATTGTGAGGAATATGTATACCAAGAGGGGATGAAAAGAGGGCTAGCTTGATGACTTGGCAATGCATGAATAAGTGGTCACTAGTTTCAACACTAGAATTACAGAGAGGGCAAGTTTTGTCAAGAAGTATACCTTTTTTGCTGATGTTGTGTCTGGTAGGCAGGATGTTCTTTGCAAGTCTCCATAGGAAGTTCTTAATCTTGTTAGGTAGATGAGTCTTCCAAATTAGTTTCCACACCTTTTCATTCTCAGAATGTGAAGAAGATCCTGGTTGTATCAATGATTTAGCAGCACCAGCAGTATGGTAGGCAGATCTAACTGAGTAGTTTCCATCTTTCTCCCAATGCCACATAATTTTGTCATCTGACAGTCTGCAAGATATTGGGATGCTGATAATTTGTTTTGCCTCATACTCAGTGAATATGTTAAAAATATCATCCCTCTTCCACTACTTTGTATTTGGGTCAATCAGCTCCTCCACACACCTAGATACCTCATTATTTCCTCTAGGACTCAAGACTTTAAAACCTGATTGATCTGGCAGCCATCTATCCCCCCAGATTCTAACACTTCTGCCATTACCAATTTGCCATCTAGCCCCTTTTTGGATTATATCTTTTGCACTGAGAATACTTCTCCAAGCATAGCTTGGTTGGTATCCAGGTTTTGCTTCCAAGAAGGAGCTCCTCGGGTAGTATCTACTTTTGAAAATTCTTTCCATTAAAGATCCCTCATTGGAGATGAGTCTCCAACAGTGTTTACCTAGCAGAGCCTTATTAAAATCACTGAAGTTCCTGAATCCCATTCCTCCCTTTTGCTTAGCCTTTGCCATTGTTGTGTGAAAACAATATGTGCAAGTATACACAATCGTAACAAGTAATAAAGAGTAAGTAGAGATCGTTCCCACGAGGATTGTTGAGTTCTTTTCTATATTTAATTAGCAAGTAAGCTAGTAAGTAAAACAAGTAAAATAACAAGTTGTAGAACTTAGTTTTATCAACAAACAGTAATTAAGATAAATGATTAGTAGAAATCCAGAATGAGAGTAAGTTGGGAATGCTTTCACTATGCAAATTCATAATAATGCTCAAAATGCTATGCTAAGTGCTGCAGCACTAGGTGCTGCCGCAATTGTGCATTATGTCTAATGCTTAACACTAGGCTTTAGTCGCCCCAAATTATGTCTAATTCGGAAGAGATTATTTCCCTAGGCTACTGGAGAACAAGCAGCATTACACCTAAGTGTTTTACCTCATGGCTTATGCCTCTCCTATGTCTAGGACTCAAGCAAGGAACAACTATATGTCTATAGTGCAACATACCATGTTATCTTGTGAGATATATATACAAACCATGTCTGTGAATGTATATCTACTTAGATTAGACGGCCAATCCTAATCTAAGATGGAAATAGTAAAAACACACAAGATAAAGCGCTCAACACAATAACATAAGCATCAAGAACATTAAGACTTCATTACATAGATCTAAACATCCCAACTAAGAGTATTTAGCTCATGATGAGCAAACAACACAAGAAATACAACTCAAACATAAATGTTAAAGCCATAATACCGAAAATACAAGGAAGAAAGATACTAAGAAGAGGTAGACTGAAGATTGGCTCCAAGAACAGTAGCATGGAGGTTCAGATCAGCTCCCAAATCCACGAAAATCTCCAAGTAAATCAACTCGTGTATTGCTGCAGCATCACTCCCAGCAACAGAATTTCTACCTTTTATTGTGAAAATGGAGCTTGGAACGAAAATGGAGAGAAAGGCTATGTCTAACCCTAGCCTCCTTTGTGAACCAGCCTCCTAAATGAGGAAGATGAGCTCCCTTTTATAGAGCTAGGGTTTAGTGATTAAAGAAATGTCATTTGGAGGCTCTTTTTGTCATTATGTGTGCTAGGAGTACAAGGTGCCCACAAAAGAGAATATTCTGAGCATATGACAGCCTGGTACCAGCAGCAGGGCCCTAAAATCCGCGTGCACCATTTTCTCTCTCATCTGACGCAAGAATGCAATGCTGCGGCACCTATTGCTGCAGCAATGAAATACACACATAAAAGCACAAAATGGGGCACCAAAGTGCCAAATGACTCCAAACCATAATTAAATCTTCTTTTACACTAAACAACATATTTTAACTAATTAAAGACAATATTACTTTAGAACTCACAACAATTTAAGCTTCAAATAAGAGGTAATAACAATCATAAATGATTGTTATCAGCCATCTTGTCCCAACTTAACCAGTGACCTTTCCTCTCCACATCACTTGATCCCCACCAGAATTTTGCAATCATTGCCTCAATGTCATGGCAGCTACCCTCAGGGAATTTATAACAACTCATGATGTAATTGGGTATAGCTTGAGCAATGGCCTTAATGAGTGTTTCTTTTCCTGCTTTTGATAGAGATTTCTCTTTCCAACCCTTAAGCTTCTTCCAAATTCTATCAGTTACAAATGAGAAGACAATCTTCTTTGATCTTCCAAATGTCACAGGCAGACCAAGGTATCTGGAGTGAGAATCAACAGTCTTAACACCCATCTTGTTACAAATTGAATTTTTTTTCATTTTCAGACACATTTCGACTAAAGGATGATTCTGACTTCTCCAAATTCACCACATGACCAGAAGCCCTTTGATAGGTTGCAAGGATATTCAATATTGTCTTAGCTTCAGTGCCATTAGCCCTAGCGAAAAGCAGGCTGTCATCAGCAAAGAACAAGTGAGAGATTTGTGGTGCTCCTCTAGCAATTTTTATTCCATGAATAGCCCCAGCATTCACCTCTTTATGAATTAGACCGGATAACACATCAGCACAGAGGATGAATAAGTAGGGTGAGAGGGGATCACCCTGTCTTAGCCCTCTCTCAGGAGAGAAGCTGCTGCTAGGTTGCCCATTGAGTAGGATCTGATAAGAGACACTAGAAACACTTCTCATAATCAGCTTGACCATAGAGTCAGGATACCCCATAGTGATCAAAACATTTTCCACAAAAGCCCACTCAATCCTGTCATAAGCTTTGGACATGTCCAACTTAAGAGCCATAGTTCCTTTTTTCCCTTTCTTCTTTTTCTTGAGCCAATGGAAGCACTCCATTGCAATTAAGGCATTATCAGTAATCAATCTCCCTTGAATGAAGGCACTCTGTTCTTCATCAATCACAGCTGGCAGAGTGTGTTTGAGTCTATTGGCAATTGTTTTGGTGACAATCTTCATCACAACATTACAAAGACTGATTGGCCGAAAGTCCTTTGCAGTAGCTAGATTCTTACATTTGGGGATTAGGACTATGAATGTTCTATTAATATCATCAGGGGGTCTAGCATGATTAAGGATATCAAGGGCAAGATTTGTCACATCATTACCAACCAAGTGCCAGTATTTTTGGAAGAACAGTGATGGCAACCCATCAGGCCCAGGGGTTTTAAGAGGGTGCATCTCTTTCAAAGCTTGGCAAACTTCTTGGCTGGTGTAGGTTGCACTGCACCAATCAATTAACTCAGAGGACAACTTACTTCTTACCACTTGGCAAGTTGCATCAATATCAGTAGGGTTTGAGGAATTGAACAGATTAGAGAAGTAGTTGAGCAGAATCCTTTCAACATTTTCCTCCCCTCTCCACCAAACACCATTTTCATCTTTCAATTTGTTGATCTCATTCACCTTCTTTCTTTGGGATGCTTTGCTGTGGAAAATTTTCGTGTTTCTATCACCATCTTTGAGCCATATAGCTCTGCTTCTCTGACGCCAGCAGGTTTCTTCCACCCTTAGGAGCTCAGAGTGATACCTAGCCAGCTCTGTGTACTTCAAGATACTTTCCTGAGCATCATTCCACATACTGTTGTCTTTGAGCAGCTTCTCAATTCTCTTGATTTCCTTCTTTACATTGGTGATCCTATATTCCTCAAAAACTGAGTCAAGAGCTTTCATGGCCTCAATTTTCTTGGTGCAAGAACTGGATCCCGCTGACCAACCCTTTCTAATAGCCTCCTCACATTTACCATCTCTGGTCCAACATTCTTCAAATCTAAACATTCTCTACCTCCTTCTTTTGCTAGAATCCTGGTTAACATCCAATTGGATCATGAAGCATGGTCAGATCCATACCTTGGAAGGTGAGTGACTTTAAGGGATGAAAATCTGTTTTGGAACTCCACATTACTATAAACTCTGTCCAGCCTGCATTGAATGTTCTCACTGCCCTGGCGCCCATTAGACCAAGTGAAGGGGTACCCCACAAAGCTCATATCAATCAGCTCACAGCATTCCATACATTGGCGCCCAAGATCAAGTTGAGTCAAAGTCCTGTTATTTCCACCAATCTTGTCATTGTTATCCAAGATGTCATTGAAGTCCCCCAAACATATCCACTTACCAACCAGATGAGATGAGAAGGATTGAATTAGCTCCCAAGTCCTCCATTTATTTTGTTCAGTGGGGTAACCATAAATTCCAGTAAAAGTCCAAGCAGAACCAGAGACTTCATCAGCACACTTACCCAGAATATGGTGGGTGGAATAGGAAACAATATCAAGTTGCAAGTGATCACTCCAAAAGAGGGCAATCCCACCTGACCTCTCCCTGCCAAAACCATCACAGTCAACGGCAATGCCTGCATTGAAGCCACATCTCCCTCTAATACGAACCATTTCATTTAATTTAAGTCTTGTCTCCATCAAGAAGACCACATTGGGATTTTCAAGGTGGATGAGCCTTGACAAGGCTCGAATTGCAGAGGGATTCCCTAACCCCCTACAATTTCAACTGATGATTTTCATAATATAGGCTGGTGTTGGTCATCCAACACCACCCTTTGAGATTGTTCACAAGCATCAGCCATCACTACATCCTGTTTCTTCTTCTTTTCCCCACCCCTGAGATCACCAATGTCACCCTCAGAGATAGCTACATCCACAAGTTGTTTTTTACCAAGCTCTAGATCTAACTTGGCTGCTTTTGTTGCTGTTGGCTTCCTTCCAGCCTTGTTCCTAGTCCACTTCTTTGTCTTCACAACTTCAGTCTTAGTGACCTCAACCACAGGAACAACTTTGGGGGATAGAACAACTATACCCAAGGATTCAGCCACACTCTCAATATCCTTTTCACTAGTTACTTTCTCAATAATCACAGCTGGTGTACAAGGTTCATTAATCATAGGTTCCATAGGAATTGGGCTACTTTGTTCAACTACTTCATCATTGACATGTCTATGACTCCCTAAGGCACACTTGCTAGAGCTAGAAGTAGAGATTTTGCTACAGTTACCTGGGCTACTCTCCTCACGCTGCTCAAAGTTGGTCCTTGGTAGAGGTGATGCTCTAAGCCACGGGCCAAAGGAAAACTCCCTTTCCTCAATCTCCTCATAGCTTTCATCTTCATTAATTTCCACATCTTCACATTCTTTCACTTGGTGACCAATTCTACCACAGGCAAAGCAGAATGTAGGGAGTCTTTCATATTTGAAAAAGATTCAAATGTTTCTGTTTTGCAGTTTGATGACCGTGGCTCTCATCAAGGGCTTCCTCAGATCAAGGGATACTTTGAATCGCATAAATCTCCCCATTTTATGAGCTTCCTTCAAATCAGCATCCTCAAACGTTCCAATCATATTACCCAGTTTTTCTGCCATGGATGGAGATCGCATTTTAAGGGGAAGTTCATATGCACGAATCTAGAACGAGACCCGGTGCATAGTCATCTCTGAGGGTTGTTCCTCCCCTGATATCTTGTCCAGAATCAATATGTTCCTCCCCTGATATTCACTTCTGCATTAAGACATGGTTCAAGCAGTGTTTTCTTGGGTATCATGACTGATTAAAGTCCATTTCAAAGAAGAAAATGAAGTAAAATCAACCAACTAAACTTTTAGTTATAATAAGACATAGTTTTCAGCTGTCTTTTATTACAATACATTCCAATTACTTGACAGAGATACTAGACATGCAGTTGGAAGGCTCTCTTCATCCAATTATCATGCTACAAATTGAAAAAACAGGACCAATTAGAAATGTGAATATCATTTTTTTTAATTTTAATAATAAAAAAAGAATCACCATTTTGATGTACTTAATTGTGTTATTGATATTTGATAGAGTATGACAGTATGCTGGTTTTGCAAAGTTTCGTGTAACATTCACCTAACAACACACGGTTAAGGAATGTACAATTCAGTTTAGAATGGCAAAATGACTAAGGTTCATTCATCATCACTTCCACCAACATGTACTTCATTGTTGATATAATAACTGTTTCCATCAGGACCTGACACCTTGTACCTGTCCAAAAATACAACTCATCTAAATTACCAAGAGGACTTAATTTTGATTACACCACTCCCTCCGTTCCTTTATAATTGTCGTTTTAAGTTTGTTTCCACAAACCAAGAAATCTAAGAAATATTGTTACTTTTGATAAAATTATTTGTTAGTATATTTGACTTTACATATTTTTCTCTCTGCAATAAAAGATAAGGGTATTATTGACAAAACGATAATTAATGTTCAATTGAACTTTGAAAACGATAAATAAAAAGAAAAAAAATCTTCTGAAAATCCGACACTTAAAAAAGGAACAGAGGGAGTAGCAATGTTATCTCACAACATTTCTACTGACCGTTCAAGGACAGATTTTCCTTCCTTGTACTTCTGGTCTTTTTCATGGGCGGTCTCCTGAAAAGCACCGTTAAAGTAACTAAATGCTACATGAAAGAAGAAAATATCATAATGTTTGAAGCACTGTCTCATAATATCTTACATATTTCCAACCCACAATCGATCCACAGCCGACACAGAAAATGTCAGCCACAGTATGTAACCCAGTCATCATAAATCTGTCCTCTTTTTCGCCAAGAGAAACATTCACGCTGTCAAAGAACACAAGGTTTCAATTAAATCCTTAAACAGAACCAACTGCGAAAATAGAATGTGCAGATTTAGAGGTCCAAGCAGCAAGAGCCATAGATTAAAAACTAACCGGTTTCCTCAGCAGTTTGAATGGGATTACAATTTACAATTATATGATTTCATATTTGAAATGGGATGTCCAAAATGCAAGCATAAGATTATTTACTAGTGGACATGCATAATGTATATCCCCAAACATGTTTTTGGCCTAACCAAAATATCAGTACAACAAGGGAATAATGTTTATTTCAGTTTCTTAGCAATCACACAGTGGCCAGAGTAAGGATAACTTACACCTTAGTGAAGAGATAAGCTTTCCCATGTTTGCAGTGGAAAGTCTAAAATAACAACACAGGAAAGAAATTAATAGTCAGATTCTCTATTTTTATGATAAACTCAAATATCAATTGGGAGTTTAGAAAACAAAAAAATCAAGAGAAAACAATGAACTAATGTCCTCCAAATGTCCTCAATTAGGTCAAATTTAGATAAGATAGATGCACTTATCAACTGATCTAAATAGACTTATAAACTAATATCATTCATAAATGGTAACAGAATCCAAAGATTCACCAATGCAAACAAAGGGTGTCTAAACATAACAAAGTAAACTTGAGATTATGAGTTGCAACATCTGAAGGTGTAAATTGAAGCCAAATGTGCTGTGTAACAGATACTTAATCAATTAAAATAGTCAACATGATTAATTTTCTCGAACCAAGATAATGAATGTAGTGCAATTTCTGATTGAGAACAACACGGTTACCTAAGAGGTACCAACACGGACACGTAACATGACACGAAAACACAGACATTGGTTTTAATCTGAAAAATACAAGTAGTTGAAGTGTTTGTCTCGGTGTCCGGCAAAATGTGTTAGACACCGAACATGTTTACAACTGGAAGTGTTGGTGCTACAGAATCTCTTACTAGTAAAGGGGCGAGGAGGCGATAGTTCTCAGTTGTGTATATTTTAGGCAGATGGTCTTGTCGCCTTGTCGGCCACCGGTTTTGTTCTATGGTGTAATAAGTTGGATTGGAGTACCTCTAGTACTCCGACTTAATTAATAATTTTGCACTCAAAATTATGATGAAATTGGATTCAAAAGAAGAACAAAATCCTCATTTCCTTTAAAAAAAGTGACTCTGGTAAAAGTGAAACATCAAATTGGAATAAAGCAACATCCAATTGAATTGTGATTGTTTCTACCTAACATAGAAAAGCCCCAAATCCCCAGTGATTATGCCATTGCCAACTACTCTCATCACATGATAGAGAGAATAATTCACAACACATGAATAAACTTTAAGGGGAATAAAAATCTAGCAGAAATGTTAAAAACAGAGAAAAATAATTGGCGAAAGAAAAGAGATTAAGTTATGAAAATGGAACCTTGGAGACGATGTCTTGGTATAGAGCAAGATGGGTACGACAGTGTTTGCAGCTATAGACGTTACCCTCCAAATTGAGGACAAACAACCTCCCCATGAATCTGTGCAATAATCAAAGATAAATGATGACAATTGATACAAAGGAAAAATAAGAAGAAGAAGATTAAATGAATGGTTGAAGATTTACCGGCTGCGATGGAGTTACAATTGGAAGAAACGTGGATGGAGGTGTGAGAACTGTGAAGCTATTGTATTTGCTTTTTCGGTGAAGGCGATAAGACATGTTCCACGCACTATAAAAGGTTTAATGAGTGAATAAACCTCCATTTTTTGTGTCGTAAACTACTACATAAAAGAACAATAAATGGATTTATTTATATACACAAAAAATAGGTATATAAGTCTACCAAATTTAGTTAATTTTTTTTCTTATAATTGAGTACGTGCTTTTTATTAATATTTCCTATTTTCTTTTTTTTTTAATTCATCAAGTTAGTCTCTAAACTATCATTCTCTCTCATATTTAACAAGTAATTGAGAGATTAAGGCTTTGTTTGGTATATATTAGTCCTCCATTTGTTTGTGTCGTAAACTACTGCATAAAAGTACAATAAATTGATTTATTTATATACACAAATTGGTATATATAAGTCCACCAAATTTAGTTAGTCGCTCCGTTCCTAAATTTTGCTCCTTTTGGAGTGTTTCACACAAATTAAGAAATCATAAATTTGCAATACCTAATTAAATAATATATATATATATATATATTCCAATTATATATTTTCCAATTATATATATATATATATACACACACAAACATTAAATAATACATTTTTTTAGAATCAGATAAATAAAATATTAGAATAGTAAAATATAAATTTTAAAACTTTAACTTCTAAATAACTTAATGTTAGTTTAATTACCAAAAATTTATATCGATAATAATTTATAAATCTTTTGTCGTATTATATATTAATGCAATAAATTTAATCATGAATTAAATATATTTTTTATGTCATTTTACATTTATTGGTTAGCTTAGCTGTTTTTTTTTTTACAGAAGTTAGTTTAATTGCTAATTTTACCAAGCACGTGATTTGCAATCAGCTTGTTTAATATATGCTATCCACTACATTTTATCAAACATGAGTCTAAATTGAGAGATTTAAATTAGTGTATGAAGTTTTGAAAAAAAATAGTTTATGATATTTATAGACCAAATTGAAGGTTTATTTATTTTTAAATGGAGCTTATTTTTTAATCTTTTATTTGTCGTGGATGATTTAATGTTTATGCATGATGACTAGTAGGGGTGATCAAAACCGAACCAAACCAATAGAAAACCGCAAACCGAACCAAACCAAACCAAACCAAAAACCGCAAAAAACCGTTTTTGATCGATTTTGTTTGGTTCTTTTTTTTCATTGCACCGCGCGGTTCGGTTCTGTTCGCGGTTTTGATTTCAGAAACCAAACCAAACCAAACCAAACCAAACCGCAATTAACACTAAGGCTTGTTGAATTACAACATTCCTTACTAACTTACTAACTCAAATACAACTAAAACCCAACTCTCACTCATTTACTAACCTAAATCCAATTAATTCTTTGACTCACTTACAAACAATCCATATTGTTATGCTATATTTAAAAATTACAATAAAATATTTAATTCAAATTCTTTTAAACATTGTCTTAGCTATCTTAAAAATATTTAAAAAAGAGTAATTTATATACTACATATATTTGAGTAGATTTTTTCTTAAAGATTTATGTTAGCCATTTCTTATGTTAGTTAATTTTAACTTCGTTTTAAATTATGTTTTGTCTTGGAAAAAACCGAACCAACCGAACCAATCCAAACCGCATTGGTTTGGTTTGGTTTTATTTTAGGAAGCCAACCGAACCAAACCAAACCACATGTAATTTTACTTTGCAGTTCGGTTCACTTTTTGTCTCAAAACCAAACCAAACCGTACCGCGAACACCCATTCACTAGGTAGCTTTAGGGGCCTTGGGTTGTATGTGATTCGTGTTGGCCCATAGCACGAGTCAAGGGGCAACATCCCCAATTCTTTTATTGATATGGAAAAGAAATCCATTTTATTGTAAAAATTAAACCAAAGTGATAGTTAAATAAGTTGTTTATTGGCTAAAATGCATTTGTAGTCCTATAAGTTATTTATTTGTTCTGTTTTGGTCTTTTAAGTATTTTTTCTTCTTAATTTAGTCTCTCAAATTTCAAATTCGTTACACATAAGTCATTTTTTGGCCATTCTGTCTATTTGACTTAACAGCTGATAACGTGTCTGTTATGTGCTGATGTAGCACTTGCAACAACTAGTTTGACATTACAATTACTTATCTAATGTGGATTATATATAATGACATGTCATTTTAAATCATTAAAACAATTAAAAAACAAATTAAACAACAAATTAAGAAGGAGAAATATGGGTTCGTATTAAGAAAAGTAAAACCAATTAGGTTTGTAAGAAGAGTGGGAAATGGGTGACATTAGAGTTCATAATGGAAATCAAAAGGTTGACAGCGAAGGGAAAGGGAAACGAAAGGTATACATCGAGAGGTTGACAGCCAACGAAGTGTTTTCAACCTTATTGCAGAAATGAAGCTAAAAGAAACCTTTCAATTTTTAGGGTTTTCACCTTTGTTGCAGAAATGAAGCTTTACTGTCACGACTTTTTTGTTTTGGTCCTCTAAGTTTTTATTTATCTTCAAATAGATCCTCTAAGTTTTTATTTAGTTTGAAATATCCTCTAAGTTTTTTTAATGTTTCATTGTAGTTAATTAAATGGTTGATCTATTTTTTGTGTTGTTTATCTTTAAGTTTTTCTTTTAGATTGTGTTTTTATGTAATCCTAATTATGTACTCCCATTTATATAATTGAAATGATGTCTTTTTGGCTTTTCAAATTTTTTGATTGAGTTTGCTTAATAACACAACACAAAAGACCAAAATGAAACTAGATGACAAGAGAAAGAGTGATATCTTAAGTGTGATATCAGTGCATGTTAATTCATGAATTTGTATCACAATGGGCGTGCCTACTAAAGCTCCGACAAAGGGTGTGCCTACTAAAGGTACTATGATGCCTACGTTAGAGTTTTAGATGAGAGTAGTGAAATTAGCGTAAAAATGAGTTATCAAACTCAAGGGTCAAGCCTTATAAGTGAGGAATCCTTGTTGAACTGCTCCTCTTTTTTAGGAGTTAATACATTGAATCTCCTTGTTTCTCAGGACTAATAAACTATTGGATAACTTAGCATTATTGACTGCTCCCTACAAAAGTGGGATATAGATTATGTTCTGGACTGGGCCACGAGGCCCATTTAGCAATTGAACATGGATTAGTCCAATCACTTTGGTCTATATCTACAATCTACATGCCCAATTATGACTCTCATATTTGGAGGGCTCAGATCGACTCATTCAATCCAACGGCTCACAATGGGCCCGCTTTCCTATAAATACTGGCTCACATTGCCATAATTAGGTACACTCTCATTCCTAGTTAAATCACTCACCTATTCTCAATACTAACTTGAGCGTCGGAGTGGCTTCGCAGGTACCCCTCCCGGCCTTACACTGACCTCCGGCCAGACAGCGAGAGACTACCAACTGCAGTCCCACCTACACCGCAAGGTACAGAACATTGGCAAACACAGTGGGAGGTCTCTACATTTCACATCATCTCTACTCTTAGAACTTTTTCTCTTGCACTTCCATGGCTCCCAGAGGCAGACCCCGGGTTAAGAGCGTTGTTGTGCCTGCACCCCAGCCTGAAGGCACTCCTGAGGGCAATGTTCCTACGCATGAAGATACCCCCATTCAGGCTGCAGGAAGACTCCCCACAGGGAGGGGTTCAACCCCCAAACGTGAACCAGCTGTTGGACCTTCTGGCCAATCGCACTCAGACTATGCTGCAACAAGAAGCACGCCTTAGGCAAATTGAGAGGCGTGTGGCCTTGGTGTGTGAAAAACGTGTGCAAGTATACACAGTCACAAACAAGTAGTATAAAAGATCGAACCCACAGGGATTGGATTAATTCTTATATGTTGCAAAGACTTGTAAGCTAGTGCAGCTACACTACTCACAATTTTGGTTGAAGTTGAAATGAAAATAAATTAAAGGAAAGCAAGTAAATTGTGCAGGAAATCAGTTGAGAATGTTAGTTGAGATGTCTTCACTATCTAAATCACTTTTGAATGTATTGTGTTTTCTTGTGGTACAGATGCACTTAGGTGCAGCTGCATCAGTGTGTGCTGGTCAGCTACTTTCTTCAGAGTTTCGTTACAAGCTCTTATGATCCTTTTTTTTTGCGGTAAAGAAAGAAGTTGTCAATTCCTTTCTCGCCCCCTTACAGATAATCCAAGTTTCTAAATAAGTTCACTCTTGCATCTTAAGATCTCACTACACTACTTGTAAGGACTATGTTAACCTAAGGTTAGGAATTAACATGGAATTAACAAGCTAACTTCATTAAAACAAGTTTAACAAAAAGCTTCATTAAACACTTATCCTTACTTAGTTCTTGGTTTCTAGTTATAAGCCAATTAAGTGAATATAACTCTACTTGTAATAAGTGATCAACCTCAAAACAAGACTAAGAATTTAAACACAAGAACTAAAGTGCTTACACCACTTGAAAACACAATAACTTTCCTCAAAAGATCATTGGAAAGTTAGAACATCTCAACTTAAGAGATTTAGCTCATGATGGGCATAGCAAAGCAAATATATTTGAAAGAAAACATGTTGCAATAAAGGAAATTACAAGAGTATTCAAGAGAGTAAGAATTACACCAAATGAAAGACTCTTGCATATATTTGCGTAAGAACTAGTTTCTTGCACCTATTAGTTCTTTGAAGAAGTGGAGAGAGAAGTTGTCAATTTCTTCTCACCTTCCTCTCAAACTAACACTAATTTAAACTAAGAAAATATGTAAAAAGAACTAAAAGAAATAAACTTGAAACTATGAAAAACTAAGATGAAAAGAACATGAAAAAGATTATAAAAGTCTATGATATATATTCAAGTGAAGAGTTGGGTCCTATTTATAGCCTTTGGAGATTTCCTTCATGTGGAGGTTTCCTTGATGATTAAGCTAACCAAAGGGTGTTAACCATGGTTACTTTTCAGAAGATGGAGATAAGCTTTTGATTCCCATACTCAACCTTAAAGGGAGGTCCAATAGGAAGTAGCCACATGTCTTTTGTGAATGATTATTCATGATTGTCTTCCATTGTAGGCGCCTCCTTTTGCAAGTGGCCATGTGCCCCCATGTGACTCAGAAGCAAGTAGCAAGCCAACTAAGCATTATAGCAATGGTAAGAATTGAGGGGCTTCCAATGTGGGGTTGTGAGCTGCTTCGGTGCAGGAAGGTGCAGTTGCACCAATTTCCCTTCAGATGCAGTTGCATTAAACTACAGCTGTCTGAACAAACACATCAAACATACCAATATACATGTAAAATCCTAAGTTATGGACATCTTTCACCTTAAAACCATAAATATTGTTATTTTATTCATACTACCATATTTAACACATATTATACTTGATTATGGGCAATTATTTAAGTGTAGAAGCACAAATAACTCTATATAAAATAGAGTTATTACACCCCCAAACTTAATTCGTTGCTTGTCCTCAAGCAATGACAAAAAGAAAATACAAATAAGATTTTCATAATCAAGAAGAACAGAACAACTCACATCTTTTTCAAAGATTTGATTTTTAAGAATGCATTTTTATGAACTTCATTTTTACAGAAAATTTTGTCTTTGTGCCTTTGAATTTCAAAACATCCAAAGCTATTAAAACTCATTTGTGTGAGTGTGTGCCCCACTGAGATTCAATCAGTTTCAAAGCCAAGTAACAAGTTTCTCCTAGCCTTTGAAAAGTTTAGATCATGTTTGGTCAAAACAAAGATGTTTCAAAATATAGAATAGACTAATAAAATCCTCAAGACTTGGGGACATTTAAGCACAACAAAGGGCTTGGAAGGAGTATTTCAAAACTGTTGAGTTAATGCACTATTTGTATTTGTGGTGGTTCTTTTTCTTGATGCAAATGCAGTGAGTGCAGGTGCATCGTTTTTCTGGGGTGCAGTTGCACTAGGTATTTTTGAACTATTGCAGATGCACTGAACTTTTTGATGGTGTAGTTACATTTAGTGCAACTGCACTTGATACTTATTTTCAAGACTTGTAGCTTATATTTGCCCTCCTCACTGTCCTCCTTATGTATACTTTTTTCTTTGGTCAGTTCTGTCTTCTTTTCTTCTTTTTCTTTTTCTTTGAATTTTTCTTTTTCTGACCAAATGCACTATTGGAACAGGTACAGTTTATGACTCAGGCAATAAAGCTTTCTTTCATTTTGAGCTCTTTTGGTAACCTATATGCATCGACTACTCTTAGTTTTTCATACTCTTGCCTTTGTATTCATAAAAATTCCTCCAAACTTAATTCTTTAAGCTCTTCTATATTTTTAATAAAAATTTGTTTTTGACCTTAGTTTTCTAAAAATCCCTCTTGCATCGGATAACTTATCACATAGCAAGGTTCTTTTTAAAATTCAGCTTTGATGTGTTGAAGTGATAATAACAATGGTTATCTTTGGAAAAACAAGGCTTCTTTTTCTTTTTCTTTTGTTTCATCATTAAAAATCAGTTCACAAATTGCATTTTCTTTAAGTTTTTGTGAAAGGCTATAAGCTGATCATGCTTCAAGACTCATCAAATTTTCAAAATATTACTTAATTCTGATTTACTTAAAACTGTTTTGACAGATTTTTCTATTTTTTGAAAACAGTTTTATGCATTTGGAAATGCTTTGTTAAGTAAATCTAAAACAACTGAAACATAATACTTACTAACACAGTTACATATTAACAAAACACACATAATAAACATAAGAACTGAAACAAACACGCATAAGATAGATACTAACACATGCATGAAAAGTTTTGAGTGCTCTTCCCCCAACTTAAAAGTGAGCAGTGTCCTCACTGCTCTAAGTTGAGTGCACAAAATAGATTGTTTAAAATGGGGGAGGGGGTTAATACATGTAGGACTCAAAAACCAGATAACATAATTATATAGCAAAAGTACTGAAAGTAGAATATTTAAAAACAACATTTACAGTTTACTCGGGTTTTGCTCAAGATCTGAGTCTGTTGCTAGTCCTTGTTGCTGGACGTTTAACCTTTAGCTTTGGTGGCCTCTTCAATGCAGCTGCCTTTGATGCAGTTGCACCAGCCTCAGTTGTTGTTGTTGCTTTTTCTGCTTCTTCTACTTCAAGAGGTGCATCTGCACATTTCTTTGATGCTAGTGCAGCTGCACCAGATGATGGCTTGAGTGCAGCTGCACTTGGTGCATCTGCATTGCTTTGATTAGCAACTTCTTGTGGTTGCTTCTCCTCAGCAGCAGTAACTTCAATTGTTGCTGGGTTTTCTTTGCTTACTTCCTCAGCTTCTTTCTCCTTAGCTTGACCTTCTTGACTTGCTTCCACTTCCTTTGCTTGCACAACATGTGCCTCTTTAGTTGTTTCCTCTTCACCAGATTGTTCAACCTCTTTTTCTTTCTCAGAGTCTCCCTTTGTTGGGGTCTCCTTTGTAATTCCAGCAGCCTCAACAGTTTCTGTGAGAATTCTTTCAAATTCTTGTTGCCTCTTATCTTCCAATTCTCTAAGCACCACTGCAATAGTGTCATGCACGTCCTTTGGGTAGATGGTGACTGTTGAAAACTTCTGGGATGCAACTGCACTTGATGCAGATGCATCAGGTGTAGATGCACCAGCTGCTGGTTTATCAGGACCTCCAGTTCCAGCTTTCTCCCCAGCTTCATTTGTTGGTTCTTCATTAATAACCTGCAATTTATCTTTCAAAACATCGGGGTTAGTTGGAATAGCAGGATTAGCTTGTGTTGGCTTTGGTTGAATTTGTTGAGGTGGAGTTGGTTCTTTTTGGGTTGGTTGGTTGGGTGACTTTTGTTGTGGTGATTGAATTGGAGATATTGAAATTGATGGGGATTTTTCTGCTTCTTCTGGCTAGGGTTGTTGCTTTGATGGGCTTAGTGGGGTGAGAAGTGGTTCTACTGGATTTTTAGCAGCTTTCTTCTTTCTCACTAGATCTTCCATAGTTAAATCCAAATCACCCTCATCTTCAAAATCAGTTTCATCATTTTCCTCATCTTCATTTTTCTCCATTTCTTTCACCATTTTGATAGTCACTGGGTTTTCTTCAGTATCCTCTAATTCTTCACTAAAAATTTCTTCCTCCACTGCTTTCTTCTTTCCCTTCCCCTTCCTTCTTGTTTCCTTCTTTCTTTTCAATACCTTCTTCTTCTTGTCATCTTCTTCCTTCTCTTCATTTTCCTCTTCTTTTTCTTCTTCCTCTTCAAATACCCAGGATGGAAAAACTGGTGTATCCAACACTATTGGTAGTTGTGAAATCTCCAATAACCTTTCTTGCAGCCATTCGTGTTGCTCCTGCTGGAATTTCCAAACAGCTTGGTGCTTCTGCATCAGGTGCTCCTGCACCAAGTTTGATGGTTCCCTCACAACTTTCCTATCTTTCAACTCTACAGAAAAGGCTCCAGGTGGATACTTCCTGTACTGATGTTCTTCAACACTAATTTGGGCCCCTTGCTTCATATACAATTCAGTTATTAAACATGGAAAGAAAAGAAATCCCTCTGTTTTTGTTGCACAATCCAAAATTTCTTTGTTGATGATCTTTCCAATGTTTACATTCTCCTCAGTCAAGATTGAATCCAAAATGATCAATCTATCCTTAGAAACAGTGTATGTGTGTGAAGTTGGTAAGATGGAGCAATTTATGAATAAGTGCCAGTTTCCTAGTTCAGGGATGATGTACTTGGTTTTCACTTTAAACTCAGTTTGAGTAAATTTTTCCCAAGGTGCATTAGGTATTGCCACCCTAGATTTGATTATCTCCATTTGTTTCTTTCCTTAAGTCTCCATTTTTTCATCAAAAGCAGGACCATTATAATAAAGATTATAATGATCATTGATCTTTTTCTCATCAAAGTAAATTTTCCTACCCCTAACAAGAGAGTGATCTTGAATCTTACCTCTTTTGTTGCTTTGAATCCCAGCATAGAACTCTCTCACGATCTGCTCCAAATAGTAAGTTCTGTGTTGTATGAAGAGATCCCAATGCTGAGCAGTAATTGTTGCCAAGAAATTAGGGTGTGCCTTCATCAGATTGTAGCCACGCTCTGGTAAGAGCTTCATTTCCCATAGGTGTGGTTTGGCTGCATCGATGGTGACAGTTACTGATGCAGTTGCTCCAGTTAGCTTCTTTGATGGTTCTGCACCCGAATTCTTGCCCGAGGACTTGATTGCTACTTGTTTACGCACCATTTTTAAGAGTTTGGGGTTGGAAAATTACTGGAGTTAGTGTAAGGTTGAAGATGAACAGTAATGGAATTGGGAATTTCTGTGAGAGAGAAGTGTTTTGTGGGTAGTTACTGTTTAGAGAATGTAGTATTGAATTGAGAGTTTGAGAAACGGTAACATTTAGGTTAGTGGGGTGGTTTAAATGAGGTAATGGGTTAGTGGAGGTTGATTTGATGGAGGTTATAACCGTTAGGCTATGTGGAGAGACATGCAAGGCAACACGTGGATGTTTAGGTGAGATAACACCACTAAACAGGATTACTTCATGTTGCGCTGGCAATTTTTCAAAAATTCCCTCATTTTTGAATTTTGTTGGTGCAAGTGCACTGGGAGTGGTAGGTGCAGATGCACCAATTCCTGTATTTCTACAAAACACTTGAAAAACATCAAAATGAACAAAATATTAAATATTTAGCAAAAATTATGGGTTGCCTCCCATCAAGCGCTTGTTTTAAGAGTCTTACAGGCTGACTTTTCCTTTTTGTGATTAAGGATTTTCAAAATGAGTGATGCTTTCATTTTGCACCACTTGTTCACCAAAATACATTTTGACTCTTTGCCCATTTACCTTGAAAGTGGTATCTGAGGCTGCATCATAAAGATCAACTGCACCATGAGGATAGACCGTGACTAATTTAAATGGTCCTGTCCATCTTGATTTCAATTTTCCAGGGAACAATTTCAACCTGGAATTGTATAACAAAACCATTCCTCCTTCCTTAAGTTCTCTTCTTTGGATTTTCTTATCATGCCATGCTTTGGTTTTAGCTTTATAAATTTCTGCATTCTCGTAAGAGAAATGCCTAAATTCCTCTAATTCATTTAGCTCTAAAAACCTTTGTGCACCTGCCTTATTGAGGTCAAAAATCAGCTTTTTAATAGCCCAATATGACTTGTTTTCTAACTCAATAGGCAGATGGCATGCTTTGCCATAAACTATCCTGTAGGGGGACATACCTAATGGAGTTTTAAATGCAGTCCTATATGCCCATAATGCTTCATCTAAGTGTAAGGACCAATCTTTTCTTGTTGGTCCAACCATTTTTCAAGCATTCTTTTAATCTCCCTATTAGACAATTCAGCCTGTCCACTTGTTTGTGGGTGGTAGGCTGTAGCGATCTTGTGTTTGATCCCATATTTTGCAAGCAGATTCTCAATAAGTTTATTACAAAAATGTGAACCTCCATCATTAATGATTGTTCTTGGGTTGCCAAATCTTGAAAAAATGTTTCTTTGAAGAAATTTGCTAACTGATTTGGCATCATTTTTAGGCAATGCTACTGCTTCTACCCATTTGGACACATAATCAACAACTACTAAGATATATTCATTGCCAAAAGAAGGTGGAAAAGGACCCATGAAATCCATGCCCCAAACATCAAAAAGTTCAATTTCTAAAATATTGGTTCTAGGCATTTCATGTCTTTCAGAAATATTCCCACTTCTTTGACATTTGTCACAGGTTTTGACCAAAAAATAAGCATCTCTAAATAAAGTAGGCCAGAAATAACCTGATTGCAAAGTGACCTCCATATGGTGCAGCATGGCAGTGCAAAAGCATAGTTTTCTGTTCAGATTCAGGGATGCACTTCCTCATGATTTGATCTGGACACCTCTTATATAGATAGGGATCATCCCAATAGTATTGCTTCACTATATGGAAAAATCTCCTTCTTTGCTGATAATTCATGTCCACTGGTACAACTTTGCTTACAAGGAACTTGATTATGTCAGCATACCATGGTGCAGCTGCATTAGGTGCACCTGCACTTAGTGCAGAAGCACTAGGTGCTGTCAAGGTGACTGCTAACAACTTTTCATCTGGGAAATTCTCCTTGATCTCTTGTGTACCTGTACTTTCACCTTCAAGTCTAGATAAATGGTCAGCTACTTGGTTCTCCACCCCCTTCTTATCTCTAATTTCAAGATCAAACTCCTGAAGGAGGAGAACCCATCTTATTAACCTTGGTTTTGCATCTTTCTTTGAAAGCAAATACTTGATGGCAGAATGGACAGTATAAACAATAACTTTGGTGCCAACCAAGTAAGATCTAAATTTATCAAATGCAAATACCACTGCTAATAATTCATTTTCTGTTACAGTGTAATTCATTTGTGCTTCTATGAGTGTTTTACTAGCATAATAGATTGAATGAAAGATTTTATCATACCTTTGCCCTAGGACAGCTCCCACAGCAAAATTACTAGCATCACACATCAATTCAAAGGGTCTGCTCCAATCTGGTGTTACAATCACTGGTGCAGTTACCAGTGCATTTTTAAGCTTTTGAAATGCTTCCATACAAAGTTCATCAAAGTTAAATTGTGTATCTAATTGTAAAAGAGTACACAATGGTTTAGAAATTTTTGAAAATTTTTTGATGAATCTTCTATAGAAGCCAGCATGGCCTAAGAAGCTTCTGATTCCTTTGACAGTTGATGGAGGTGGTAATTTCTCAATGACCTCAATCTTGGCCTTATTCACTTCAAGACCTTTCTTTGACACTTTATGCCCAAGCACAATGCCTTCTTGTATCATAAAATGGCACTTCTCCCAATTGAGTACTAGGTTGGTGTCTTCACATCTTTGGAGAATTCTTTCTAAATTTGACAAACACAATGGAAAATGTTTCTCCAAAAACTGAAAAATCATCCATGAAAACTTCCATTGATTGCTCAATGAAGTCAGAAAATATGGACATCATGCATCTTTGAAATGTAGCAGGTGCATTGCAAAGTCCAAAAGGCATCCTTCTAAATGCAAAGGTACCATAGGGACATGTAAAAGTAGTTTTTTTGTTGATCCTTAGGTTCTATTGCAATCAGATTATAACCTGAATAACCATCTAAGAAACAATAAAACTCTTTTCCTGCTAACCTATCTAACATTTGGTCAATGAAAGGTAAAGGAAAGTGATCCTTCTTTGTGGCCTTATTGAGTTTCCTATAGTCCACACAAATCCTCCACCCTGTAACAGTTCTTGTTGGTATTAATTCATTTTTTTCATTGGCTATGACTGTGACACCCCCTTTCTTAGGGACACATTGTATAGGGCTCACCGATGCACTATCTGAGATGGGGTATATGATTCCAGCATCTAGCCATTTAATGATTTCTTTCTTAACAACCTCTTTCATTATAGGATTTAGCCTTCTTTGTCCTTCAATGTAATTTTTAGAATTATCTTCTAAAATGATCTTATGCATGCATATTGAAGGGCTAATTCCTTTTATATCTGCCATTTGCCAACCTATAGCTTTCTTATGCTTTTTTAAAGTACTAATGAGATCATTCTCCTGTTCTAATGATAGATCAGATGAAATGATTACTAGAAGTGTATCACCTTCTCCTAAGAAAGCATATTTTAAATGTTGAGGCAGTTCTTTCAATTCTAATTTGGGAGATTGTTCAATTGAGGGTAAATTTTGTTTAAGGTTAGGGTCTTCTAAATTAAGAGATTCATAAGTTCTAGCCCATACCTTAGGTGTTGGTTCTTCCTTTGGCAGTATGTCTTTTTCCAGCATTTCTTCTTCAGGAAGTGCAGATGCATTAGGTGCAAGTGCACTGGTAAGATGATCATACTGCTTGTTGAACTGCTTTTGCACCAAATGATCAAGAGAGATGACAGCTGAACATTCTTCACTCTCCTCTGCAGGATATTTTAGAGCATTCATTACATTGAATTTCACCTCTTGATCATTTACTCTCATGGTTAGTTCTCCTTTTTGCACATCAATCAATGTTTTCCCAGTTGCTAAGAATGGCCTTCCAAGAAAGACTGGTACTTCTTCATCTGCAACAAAGTCAAGAATAACAAAATCTACAGGAAATACAAATTTGTCAACTTTTACCAGTATATCTTCTATGATTCCTTCTGGGTAAGCTATTGTCCTGTCTGCAAGTGACAATGTTAAAGATGTAGGTTTAGCATGTCCAATTCCTAACTGTGTAAAGACAGATTTAGGCATCAAGTTGATGCTTGCTCCTAAATCACACAATGCACGACCTGTATTGTAATTACCTATTGAAATTGGAATTGTAAAGCTACCTGGATCTTTTAATTTTCTTGGAATTTTGTTTTGCAATATCAAACTACATTCTTTTGACAAAGCAACAGTTTCAAATTCACCTAATCTTTTTCTTTTTAAAAGAACATATTTCATGAATTTAGCATAATTAGGCATTAGTTGCAATGCTTCAATCAATGGAACATTAATATGCAATTGTTTTAAAACATCTAAAAACTTACTGATTTGCTTCTCCTCATGTGCCTTTTTTAATCTTTGAGGAAAAGGAGGAGGAGGGTATTCAGGAACTAACCTTGGAGTTGGAACTTTATGAGATGCAGATGCATCAGGTGCTTCTGCATTTTGAGAATTTTTTTCATTTTTATTTATTCTCCCTTACCTGTACCTTCATTCTCATTAGGTTCTGCAAGATCTTTCCCATTTCTGAGAGAGATAGCTTTGACCTATTCTTTACCTGGCCTCTGAGATGGACTTGCTTCTGTATTGGATGGTAATGTACCTGTTGGTCTTTGATACAGAGCAGTTGCTAACTAACCTACTTGATTCTCCAGATTTTTAATTGAAGCTTCATGAGCTTGCCTAGCTGTTCTAGTTTCACTAATGAATGCTTCATGGGTTTGCCTAGCTGTTCTGGTTTCATTAATGAAAGATTTAAGCAAACCTTCTAAGGAGTTATCAGTAGTAGGTTGTTGTTGTTGTGGCCTTTGGTAGTTCTGAGATTGAAATCTTGGTGGAAGGGTTGGTGCAGTTGCACTAGGTGCAGGTGCACTAGTATTGTTCCATCTGAAGTTTGGATGGTTCTTCCAACCAGCATTATAGGTATTGGAGTAAGGATTGTTATTCCTATCATAACTTACATAATTTACAGAGACAGGGTTGCTAGGACACTCTTCATAAAGGTGACCTCCTCCACAATAAACACAACTTACAGCTCCTGGAGGGGCTTGTTCTATTGCTGCTGCAGTGTTCTTTACTGGTGCAGCTGCACTAGATGCAGTTGCACTGGTATTGGTGAAGTTTTTAAACATATTTGCTAATGAGGCTACTTGAGCAGATAGGGCTGATATTTCACTAATTTCATGTACACCTGATGATTTCTTTTGGGCACTTACCCTCTCAGTAGGCCAACTAGAACTATTAGTAGCAATTCTATCAATCAATTCACATGCTTCATTATAAGACAGATTTAACAAAACACCACCAGATGATGCTTCAAGCATTATTCTAGTTTGTGGTTCCAAACCATTATAAAATGTTTCCATCTGAATAATGACTGGAAGACCATGGTGTGGACATTTTCTTAAAAGTTCTTTCCATCTTTCCCATGCTTCAAACAATGATTCAAATTCTTTTTGTCTAAAAGATGTAATATCATTTCTCATTCTGGCATTTTTGATGGGTGGAAAATATTTTGACAAAAACTTTTCAGTCATTTCATTCCATGTATGAATATAATTAGGCTCCAATGAGTTTAACCATAATTTAGCCTTATCTTTCAAAGAATATGGAAATAGCTTAAGTCTAAATGCATCTTCACTAACACCAGGTATGATAAAGTTACTACATATTTCTAAAAACTGTTTTAAATGCTCATGGGGATCCTCATGAGGAAATCCACCAAATTGACCAATTGTTTGCATGTTTGCATGGGTTTAAATTCAAAATGAACAGCCTCTATGTGAGGTCTTGCTATGCTTGTTTGCATGTTTTGATGATCAAACATAGCATAATCTCTCATAGGTTTATCTCTATCATTAATCATACCTATTGGTCCCATGTGAATGAATTGATTCCTGTGATCTGCTTCAGCATCTCGTTTTGATCCAGGACCACCTCTGACTGAGGCTGGTCTTGAGCCTTCTCCTTCACCTTGTTGAGACATAGTATTGCTGCAACTTTGAAGTTTTTGTTTCTTGAGTTTTCGCAACCTTCTATACTGTCTTTCTATTTCTGGATTAAGTTCAAATTCTGGTGATCTATCCCTGGGCATAAGCTAGTGCATCTGCACCTGTTTCTTCACAGGAAAAAAAACTACCAGAGTAATAAAACAAAACACTAATTTACTATCTTTAAAACAACAAAAATTAATAACAATCCCCGACAACGGCGCCAAAAACTTGGTGTGTGAAAAACGTGTGCAAGTATACACAGTCAGAAACAAGTAGTATAAAAGATTGAACCCACAGGGATTGGATTAATTCTTATATGTTGCAAAGACTTGTAAGCTAGTGCAGCTACACTACTCACAATTTTGGTTGAAGTTGAAATGAAAATAAATTAAAGGAAAGCAAGTGAATTGTGCAGGAAATCAGTTGAGAATGATAGTTGAGATGTCTTCACTATCTAAATCACTTTTGAGTGTATTGTGTTTTCTTGTGGTGCAGATGCACTTAGGTGCAGCTGCATCAGTGTGTGCTAGTCAGCTACTTTCTTCAGAGTTTCGCTACAAGCTCTTATGATCCTGTTTTTTTGCGGTAAAGAAATAAGTTGTCAATTCCTTTCTCGCCCCCTTACAGATAATCCAAGTTGCTAAATAAGTTCACTCTTGCATCTTAAGATCTCACTACACTACTTGTAAGGACTATGTTAACCTAAGGTTAGGAATTAACATGGCATTAACAAGCTAACTTCATTAAAACAAGTTTAACAAAAAGCTTCATTAAATACTTATCCTTACTTAGTTCTTGATTTCTAGTTATAAGCCAATTAAGTGAATATAACTCTACTTGTAATAAGTGATCAACCTCAAAACAAGACTAAGAATTTAAACACAAGAACTAAAGTGATTACACCACTTGAAAACACAATAACTTTCCTCAAAAGATCATTGGAAAGTTAGAACATCTCAACTTAAGAGATTTAGCTCATAATGGGCATAGCAAATATATTTGAAAGAAAACATGTTGCAATAAAGGAAATTACAAGAGTATTCAAGAGAGTAAGAATTACGCCAAATGAAAGACCCTTGCATATATTTGCTTAAGAACTAATTTCTTGCACCTATTAGTTCTTTGAAGAAGTGGAGAGAGAAGTTGTCAATTTCTTCTCACCTTCCTCTCAAACTAACACTAATTTAAACTAAGAAAATATGTAAAAAGAACTAAAAGAAATAAACTTGAAACTATGAAAAACTAAGATGAAAAGAACATGAAAAAGATTATAAAAGTCTATGATATATATTTCAAGTGAAGAGTTGAGTCCTATTTATAGCCTTTGGAGATTTCCTTCATGTAGGGGTTTCCTTGATGATTAAGCTAACCAAAGGGTGTTAACCATGGTTACTTTTCAGAAAATGGAGATAAGCTTTTGATTCCCATACTCAACCTTAAAGGGAGGTCCAATAGGAAGTAGCCACATGTCTTTTGTGAATGGTTATTCATGATGGTCTTCCATTGTAGGCGCCTCCTTTTGCAAGTGGCCATGTGCCCCCATGTGACTCAGAAGCAAGCAGCAAGCCAACTAAGCATTATAGCAATGGTAAGAATTGAGGTGCTTCCAATATGGGGTTGTGAGCTTGTTGCGTTAAAAACACACTTAGAGCAAGTGTACTCTTTCGCAGAAGTAGTATAAAAGAATATCGTATCCACAGAGAGTAATTAACAGGGACTAAACTAGTCTAGATTTTATATTGTTTAGACGAACAAATAATTGAATGATATAGAAACTAAAATAAAAAGAAATAATTAACAAGAATTAAAAGTAAATATTTAATTAGTGGAGAGAGGTCTAGGGTCGCAGTTTCACTTGCAAGCTTCGATTCCCCTATGTCTAATTCCATCTGAATTCTCTTATTTTATTTAATTACCAGTCCCTTTACTAAAGCTATTAATCCGTTTAGTCATTCACGATTAATATTCTTTTCCCTAAATTAACCCTAGTTTGGTAATGCTAGAATTTAAATTTAAGAAAAGCATAAAGTACAGAAAGGTTGAATGATTGGAAGACTAAATTAAAGTTTGGTCATGCATTAATTTTAGCCCCAATTATCCTATAAGTCCACAAACTAATTACAGTACGATCGCTGATCAACTAATTGATTATGAACATGAAAAGGGTAGCTAATCCTAATTATGTGATAAAAACAATAGGACAATATTAATTGAAATAAAACTAGGAATTCAAAGTAAAAATTAAAACATAAAAAGTCTCTAAACAAGCAAGATTCACCTAAGACCCTAGAAGAAGATTTAAGTATCCATAGTGTTCAAGAACAATGAAATAAAATTAAGAGTCATAAATTACAAAGATAAAAATAACCCGAAATAGAAAAATTTCTGATCTTCGTATTTAGTCTCTTTTTTCTGCTACAGAACTCTCTCACAGTACCAAAATCTCCACTCCTTCTCTCCTTGCCGTCAGCGTCTTCCCTTTGTCTCACTGTGTGCCGTTTTTTTTAATTGTTTTTGTGTCTAGGTTTTCGTGTGTTTTTGATTAACAAAGGTGAGTTCCTTTTTATATTCCAAGTCCACCTAGGTTACGTGTCCAGCAATTCAATTCTTCTTTCCTCTATTAATTCCAAATTTCCCAGTTTCCAACCTTTTATCTTTCTTTCTAATTCACGCGGCTTCAACATTCAATAGGCCATGGGCCAATTCTTCTTCTCTTATTTTCATGGGCCTTAAGTCCCTTTTTCTCTTTTCTTCAATTCTTTTGGCTTTGCACTTACTTCCTTTAATTTCTATTGGCAGCCCCTTTATACATATATAATATTCTTGAATAATAATATATGTATAATTCAAATTTTCATCTTTTTCTTCTTTCTACAAAATAAATAGCAAAGTAAATTATTTATTTATTTAATTGGTAATAATTGCTCTAAACATGGCCCAAAGATATCTTCGAAAATGCACTAAATTGGAGTTTATCAGAGCTGCTTCGGTGCAGGAATGTGCAGTTGCACCAACTTCCTTTCAGGTGCAGTTGCACCTAGTGCAGATGTACTAAACTACAACTGTACTGAACAAACACATCAAACATACCAATATACATGTAAAATGCTAAGTTATAGACATTTTCACCTTAAAACCATAAATGTTGTTATTTTATTCATACTACCATATTTACACTACAAGAAAAACTGGATTTTCCGGCGACCAAAATCCGCCGGAAATGACCAAAATCCGCCGAACATGTGGACTTTCCGGCGGATTTTTGGCGCCGGAAAAACCGTCGTCGCAAACAGTTTCCGGCGGTAATTTCCGGCGGATTTTTGGTAGTTTCCGGCGGATTTTCCGCCGGTAATTTTCGGCGGATTTTGGGTAATTTCCGGCGGATTTTAATTTTTTTTTTTTTGGGAAAATCCGCCGGAAAATGTTTTTTTTTTTTAAAAAATTTCGGCGGATTTATGGTAGTTTCCGGCGGATTTTCCAAATTTTGTTTTTTTTAAAAAATCCGAAATTTTTTAAATTTTTTTTGAATTTTATAACTTAATATGTGTTTTAAATAAAAGTCAAAAAACAAAAGTAAAATCAAATGTTGAATGGTATTGTTGAAAAAGGAAAGAATAAAAGAGAATATGAGAAGAAATGATATATGAGAGAATAAGAATGAGGAATTATGAAGAAATAAGAATAAAATAGTGAGATGAAGAAGGAATAAGAATAAAGAAGTGAGAATGAAGAAGAAAGGAGAATTATAGAAGAGAGATATGTAGAGAAATTTTTGAAGATTAGAGAGTATGAGAAAGAAGAAAAAAGATAAGATAGAGAAAATGTAGAAGAGAATAAGAAGGAAAGAAAGAGATAAATGAGAGAATGAGATGAGTGTAGGAGAAAGTTGTATTTATAGACGAATTTTTTCCCTCTAAATTTTTCCGGCGGATTTTTAAAATTTCCGGCGGATTTTTTTCCCTCCAAAATTTTCCGGCGGATTTTTGAATTTTTTTTTTTTGGAAAATCCGCCGAAAATTTCCGACGGATTTAATAAAATTTCCGGCGGATTTTTGCAAAAAAAAAAATAATTTTTTTTTTTGGAAAATCCGCCGAAAATTTTTGCAAAAAAAAAAAAATAATTATAAATCCGCCGGAAAGTCCAAAAAATCCGCCGTAAAGTTTGTGGGATAAAAATCCGCCGGAAACTACCGTGGGATCAAATCCGCCGGAAAGTTTCCGACGGATTTATATCCGCCGGAAAGTTTTGGACAGTAAATCCACTATTTCTTGTAGTGTTAACACATATTATACTTGATTATGGGCAATTATTTAAGTGTAGAAGCACGAATAACTCTATATAAAATAGAGTTATCAGGCCTCCATGCCTGAGCAACCTCCTCCTTTTTGGGGAACTCCTCCTCAAACAACTGTGGGATCAAGGCGCCACCGATCCCCCCTCGAAGGCATCACGCCCATCGTTCCCCACCAAGGTGTAGGCACGCCCATCGTTCTCCCCCCCGGCGTCAGAAACATCGTGGATTAGACTCACCACCAAGGGCACCTTCATCCTCTCCGGATGGGACTTATTGGCCCGATGACTCCTACTCCAGGGTCTCTTCACGTGATTCCTCCGATTCGCGCGAAAGGTCAAGAAGCAGGGCTAAGACTCACAAGAGACGTCACCGAGGATCGCCATCGAGAAGATCCCCCGACAAATGTGGATATCAAGACCTTGACTTTTCCCCTCGTAACTCAAGAAGGTTTTCAGACGAAGGACTCTTCACTCGGAAGGTGGATGAATGTCCAATACCAAGGACCTTGGAGAAATTGCCAACCCTCAAGATGTATGATGGGACCGGAGATCCGGATCGACACTTAGCACATTTCTCACTGATGATACACTATAGAGGCGCTCGGAAACCTGTTCATTGCAAGATCTTCCCTCTTACCCTTGAAGACGCCGCATTAGAGTAGTTTCAAGAGCTGAAGCCAAACTCCATCTCTTCGTGGGGACAACTGGCAAGAATGTTCACGGCTCGTTTCACCGCCTCCCGACTGAAGCCCAAATCAGAGGAAGTGCTAAGGACTGTCAGGCAGCAGGATGATGAGACGCTAAGAGAATACATAGAGCGTTTCAATAAGGAGGCTTCATGTGTTCAAAATTTGGAAGACAACCAAAGGTTATTTTGGATGAAAGACGGCCTCAAAAAGGGAAGCCTTTTTGAAATTGATGTGGGGGTCAACAAACCCAGAGATTTGGGTGAGTTCCTCCAAAAGTCACAAAAGTACATGGACAATGAAAAGAATAAGTTGGCTTACCAAGAGGAAGCCAAGGTTGGCAGCAAAGAGGACGCGCGGGCCTATAAAGCCACCGAAGAACTGTGGCAGAAGCGAGGCCAAGCTGAGAGAGCTCCCTATGAATCTCGACCCCGACAAGGTCATTTCTTAAAGTACACCCTGCTGTACACATCCCAGGCTAATATCCTTGCTAAATGCGCCGACGCGGAGTTTTTGAGATATCTAACAGCTCGAACCTCTCGTACAAAGGAAAGGCCAAACCTCTAAGAAGTCACTACAAGAAAAACAGGATTTTCCGGCGACCAAAATCCGCCGGAAATTTGGACTTTCTGGTAGATTTTGAACTTTCTGGCTGTTTTTGGGCGCCGGAAAATCCCTCGGAAATTTCCGGTGCCAAAAAAATAAAATCAGCCGGAAATTGGGTTTTTTTTTTTTAAAAAATTTGAATAAATCGGCAGGAAATCCCACTAATCCGCTGGAAAATATTTTTTTTAAAAAAAGATTTAATTAAATCCGCCGAAAATTAAAACTTTTTTTTAAAAAAATAAAATCAGCCGGAAATTGGGTTTTTTTTTAAAAAAAATCCGCCGGAAATCCCACTAATCCGCTGGAATTTTTTTTTTTAAAAAGATTTAATTAAATCCGCCGGAAAATACATAATATCCACCGGAAATTAAAACTTTTTATTTAAAAAAAATTAAAATCCGCCGGAAAAACCTTTTTTTTAAAAAGAAAATTTAATAATAAAAAACTGTTTTAAAAACAGAAAATTAATTTTTTATTAAAAATTGTTTTTTTTAAAAAAATTCGAATTAAATATAATTTGTTTTTTTATAATAATTATTTTTAAATAATACGAAATAAATAATAATAAATATTATTAAATATTTATAATAAATAAAAATAATATTTATTATTTATAATAATATTTATTATTAAATAATATTTAATACTAAATATTATTAATAAAATATAATATTTAATAAATTATAAAATAATTTATTAAGTAATATATTATGATTGAAAAAATTAATAATCAAATTAAAAAGACAAATTAAATATACGATTAAAAATAAATACCCGGTCGATATAATATCTAAAAAAGCGCAAACTTAAATATCTCAACAAAGTACGCGAATATTCATATTCAACACAAAATAAAACTTAAATATCCAAACAACAAAATAACATAAGAGTAAGCTACTGGGGTGGGGGCTGGGGTGGGGGCTGGTCTGAATCCTCGCTCGTGTAATAGCTAGCTGTGGCGTCACCTGAGGCGTCATCAGTAGCTGCAAGAAAAGCACCAATAGGATCGATAGTATTCAAATCGATACTTGAGTTGTATGTCTACTGGGAGTGCTGATCAACCTGCTGGGGTGGGGGTGGATACATCTGCTGCTGAGGTGCATAGTACTGCTGGAGCTGGGGTGGGGGTGGATACATCTGTTGCTGAGGTGGATAGTGCTGCGGGTACTGAGACCATGGCTGAAAGGCACCGCCAAAGTGCTGCTGTGGCGGCGTGTAGGATGGCGCCATATGGGAAGATGATGGCCTGGAGTACTGCTGCTGAGACAGCTGACTCAATAAGTGATTATAGCGCTCCTCGTTTAGCCTACGTTCCTCCGCTGCTTGTCGTTCCTGCTCCGCCACGCGTGCCTCAGCTAACTTAGTCCGCTCTCAAAGCTCCTTCAATTCTAGTGCACTTTGCTGCTAGCGCTCTTCATACTCACGATGAGCCTGGCTCAACTGCTGGGTCAACTCAGTTACAGCATTCAAATCTCCAGTGGTAGGAACATATGAGTGGGCAGTACTCCCAGCTGATCCAGAACTAGAAAGACTCGGAATAATACTTGCTCTGAAAGCAGTCGGTCTGATACCACCAGATCCTACTAAACGATTACTTTTTCTTGGACCAACTGCTCTCTCCCAAATTTCACGAGCTGCTCTAGCCTCCTCCACAGGATCAACTTCCGTGCTCCCACTACTCTGCTGTTGAGTCTCCCGGTACTCATTAATTCCAGCCTCAAAGTTCTCCTGAAAAAATAATACAAACCAAAATAAAATGAATAACTATTAATAAGATAATATTTATAATTGTATATATAATAACTTTTACCTGAACCTCCATCGCCTGGTCAGTAACAAACTCACCAGTCTCCTCCCAGACATGCAGGTAGGTATACAACTCAGGCAACGTAACTGGCCTCTGGTTCATTGCCTCCTATATAAATAGTGTTATTAGTTAATCAATTATTTATAAATATTAATTAATAATTAATTAATAATATGTAAGAAATTTACCAAACGCAAATGATGAGTTGCAGCATTAACACTGCCCCTTGTGTGTGTGCAGCGACCTTTGTCAGAAGCCCTGTTTTTCTTGGCTTTCTCAGAAAGAAATTTAAATTTCGGTGTCGCCCAATACTTTTTCAGGTCTTGCCAACTTGATTCTCCCATATAAGTCGGTTTCTTATCTTTTATTCGTGCATTCCTTAATAATTTAGAAAACCGATGAGAACACCTCTTATGGAAGACTCTCATAACTTCTTCTTGTTCCTCATGTAGCCACGTATATTTTTCCTATTTTAAAAATTATACAATTATGTTAATTACATAATATTATATATTATATAAAATAAAAACGAATTAATCAATAATAAAATAATTAAAAATTGTTTTTAGAATAAAAACTTACTAAAAATGAATTTAAAATCTTTGCGCATTCGTCCTCATCTTTTCTCACTGCACCCCAATTCTTCCAGCCCTTGTTGAAATTCTCCAACTAATTGATGTTATGATTGCAGTTGCACTTTTCTTGCAAGGAAGAAAGCTGTAGAATATTTAAAGAGATGAATTTTGTTACACAAAATTTATATAATATAAAAGAAAAATAAATTAATATAAATACTATACTTAGGAGTCACCAACAGTCTTCAAAATGACACGGCCATCAAGCGTATACCTCACCACCTCCTGGTCAATGTGATAAGTGTGTATACCTTCAGCATCAACATGTACTGGGGCTATGCCCTCAGTACCTTCAGGAATCACTGGCTCCTGTGGAGTAGTACTACTAGAAGCTCCATCTGTCCGAGGTCGAGGCACATATCTGTCACTATCAGGACAACAACTCGACGGGGTTGCCGACGACGTCTAAGGCGAGTAGAAGTCTTCGTCTTACGACTACTACCAACATCGTCCACCGGTGGAGGAACATCATGATCATCATGATCAGACCCAGATCCTGAGTGAGCCATATACTGTATATATCTAGAAATTTAGAAATATATATATATATATATATATATATATATATATATATATAGATTTAAATATTTAAAAAAGAGATCGGCTTAATATTAATTTAAACACTAAAACATAAATTGTATCCATATTATAATTAAATTAAATACAACAACATGCATAAATTAAGTACTAGCTAGCTAATTGGAATCATATTCATTCTCAAAATCATCGTCATCGGAAGAGTCATGAATTCTTGATGGACCAACGTGCTCTGCTGCATCTTCATCATAAACTTCGTCGCCGGTGTTTGGCTCATCACATAAATGACTGATGTGTTCAACTTGAATCACTTCATTTACATTAGTAATCTCATCCATGTGATATGGCACATCTTCCACTGTGTCATCATTTGTCTCAATGCGACCTCTTGGCTTTGTTTTAATTACAACACACCAACCACGCCTATCAGTCCGTGTTGATGGATAAGGGACATAATACACTTGTCTCACATTTTGTGCAATGACGAATGGATCATACAGTGGATATCTACTACTCATTTTAATGTCCACTATATTTGACTTTTGATTCACCCTTGTTCCCCGAGAAGATGGATCAAACCAATTACAATAAAAAACCACTACCTTCTGACTAAAATCTAGATGGGGATACGCAAGTTCGTATATGTGTTGAACAACTCCATAAAAATCATCTTCACCTCCTTCAGTGACACCCTTCATGCAAACACCACTATTGATAGTTTCTCTGCCCTGTGTCCATTCATTGGTGCGAAATTTGTAACCATTAACAAAGTATGTGTGCCATTCTCTAACACTTCTTCGAGGACCCTCGGATAAGTTCCTCAGGTGTTGGTTAGCAGGAGTTGGTGGGAGGGAATAAACATGTTGCCTAAACCACATTGGAAAATGTGCACTAATATGTGCAGATGATTGATCTTCACTCACTCCCTCTGATGACAAAAATTCCCTAATTGAAAAAAGATAATTAATGCTTACACAACTGTAATTATTAGTATCAAATATAAGATTGATATTAATTAAGGCACGTTGAGGAATACATACTCAATGAATGGTTGCACCTCAGAACAGTTTATCAACACATGAACATGTGCTGAATTTAACTCTTCTTCAGTTAGCCAGTGAATTGACTCCTTCCCAGATGGACGACCAAAATGCTTCCAAGCCTCACCGTCAGATGGGTGACGTAATTCACCAGAGTTACTTCTATTTTGATGGTGCCATGTCATTTTACCTGCGGTCTCCATTGAAGTAAACATCCTCTGTAGCCTTGGTATGAGCGGCAAATAGAACATTGCTTTTTGTGGAACCAATTTGCCTCCACTCATCCCTCTTCTGCCGGCACGATAGCATGGTAATAACTCTATTTTATATAGAGTTATTTGTGCTTTTACACTTAGATAATTGCCCAAAATCAAGTCTATTATGTGTTAAATATGTTAGTATGAATAAAATAACAACATTTATAGTTTTAGGATAAGAGAAGCCCATAACTTAGCATTTTATTGTATATTGGTATGTTTGATGTGTTTATTTAGTGCAGCCGCAGTCTAGAGCAATTGCACCAGCTAGTGCAACAGCATTAGGTGCAATTGCACCACTCTGTACCGAGAAGCAGCTCACAACCCCACATTAGAAGCACCTCAATTCATACCATTGCTATAATGCTTAGTTGGAGTGCTGCTAGCTCAGAAGTCACATGGGGTCACATGGTCACTTACCAAAGGAGGCGCCCACAATCAAAAAGGCATCATAAACATCTATCTTGAAGAACATGTGGCAACATATAATTGGACCTCTCTTCAAAGGTTGAGTGCTGAAATTGAAGATGATCTCTTGCTTTTTTAAAAGTAACCATGGTTAATACTTTTGGTCAGCTTGATCATCAAGGAAACCCTCCAATCAAGGAAATCTCCCAAGACTATAATAGGACCCAAAATCTCACTTGAAGAAACATCATCCTTTAATTCTTCTTCATCTTTTTAGTTTAGTTTTTCTTAGTTTTTAAGTTTTATTTTTCTTTTAGTTTCATAGTGTTAGTTTGAGAGGAAGGTGAGAGGAAATTGACAACTTCTTTCTTCACTTCTTCAAAGGGCTAATAGGTGCAAGAAATTGGTTGTAAGCAAATATATGCAAGAGTTTTTCATTTGTTACTCTTTTGAATCCTCTTGTACTTTTCTTCATTGCAATATGCTTTCATTAACTTATATTTGCTTTATCATGCCCATCATGAGCTAAACTCTTTTGAGTTGGGATGTTCTAGCTTTCCAATGATCTTTTGAGGAAAGTTATTGTGTTTTCAAAGTGGTGTGCACTTTAGTTCTTGTGTTTAAATTCTTAATCTTGTTTTAGGATTGATCACTTAGAACAAGTAGAGTTATATTCACTTAATTGGCTTATAACTAGAAATCAAGAACTAAGTAAGGATAAGTGTTTAATAAAGCTTTTTGTTAAACTTGCTTTAATAAAGTTAGCTTGTTAATTCCTTGTTAATTCTTAGCTTAAGGTTTACATAGTCCTTACATCAAAGTGTAGAGAACTTAAGATACAAGAGTGTACTTATTTAAGCAACTTGGATCATCTGTAAGGGGGCGAGAGAGGCACTGACAACCCTACTCTTTACCGCAAAAAAACAGGATCATATAGAGCTTATAACGAAACTCTGACGAAAGTAGCTGACCAGCACACATTGATGCAACTGCACTAAGTGCAATTGCACCACAAGAAAACACAATACACTCAAAAGTGATTTAACTTGTGAAAACATCCCAACTTTCATTCTCAACTGATTTCTTACACAATTTACTTGCTTTAATTTATTTTCATTTCAATTTCAACCAAAACCAAAAATTTTGAATAGTGTGTAGTTGCACTAGTTTACATATCTTTTAAACGACATATACAAGAGTTAATCCAATCTCTGTGGGTTCGATCTTTAACTAATTTGAATGGTCCTGCATCATAAAAATACCTAGTGCAATTGCACCTCAGAAAAATAATGCACTTGCACTCACTGCATTTGCATCAAGAAAAAGAACCACCAGAAATACAAAAAGTGCATTGACTCAACAGTTTGAAATACTCTATCCAAGCCCTTTGTTGTGCTTAAGGCCCCCACTCTTGAGGACTTTGTTAGTCTACTCTATATTTTGAAACATCTTTGTTTTGACCGAACGTGATCTAAATTTTTCAAAGGCTAGGAGAAACTTGTTACTTGGGTTTGGAACTGATTGAATCTCAGTGGGACACACACACCAAGTTTTTGGCGCCGTTGCCGGGGATTGCCATTAATTTTTAATGTTGTTTTAAAGATAGTAGATTAGTGTTTATTTTTATTTGTTTTGTTCTTCTGGTATTTTGTTTTTCTGTGCAGAAACAGGTGCATTTACACCTAGTGCAACTGCACTAGCTTATGCCCAGAGACAAATCACCAGAATTTGAACTTAATCCAGAAATAGAAAGACAGTTTAGAAGGTTGCGAAAACTCCAGAAACAAAAACTTCAAAGTTGCAGCAATACTATGTCTCAACAAGGTGAAGGAGAAGGCTCAAGACCAGCCTCAGTCAGAGGTGGTCCTGGATCACAAAGAGATGCTGAAGCAGATCCCAGGAATCAATTCATTCACGTGGGACCAATAGGTATGATTAATGATAGAGATAGACCTATGAGAGATTATGCTATGTTTGATCATCAAAACATGCAAACAAGCATAGCAAGACCTCACATAGAGGCTGTCCATTTTGAATTTAAACCTATGATGTTTCAAATGTTACAAACAATTGGTCAATATGGTGGACATCCTCATGAGGATCCCCATGAACATTTAAAACAGTTTTTAGAAATATGTAGTAACTTTATCATACCTGGTGTTAGTGAAGATGCATTTAGACTTAAACTATTTCCATATTCTTTGAAAGATAAGGCTAAATCATGGTTAAATTCATTGGAGCCTAATTCTATTCATACATGGAATGAAATGGCTGAAAAGTTTTTGTCAAAATATTTCCCACCTATCAAAAATGCCAGAATGAGAAATGATATTACATCTTTTAGACAAAAAGACCAAGAATCATTGTTTGAAGCATGGGAAAGATGGAAAGAACTTTTAAGAAAATGTCCACACCATGGCCTTCCAGTTATTATTCAAATGGAAACATTTTATAATGGTCTGGAACCACAAACCAGAATAATGCTTGATGCATCATTGTTGCTTGAAAACGTAAACGTTCTTTTGTGCAAGTGTACACAATCGTAACAAGTAATATAATGAAAGTAGAGATCGTTCCCACGAGGATTAATTTGCCAAACAAGAGTTTAATCAAAGTAACAATTAGTGATTTTAGTAACAAAAGTAAATGACACACAATTGGTTGGGTAACAAGTAACAAACAACTAAAAAGGTATTAGGGTAGTGGAAATCAGATTTGGGACAAGTTGAGATGCATTATGTCAATAAATCCATTACAATGATCAGAATGCTGTGTTAAGTGCTGCAGCACTAGATGCTGCCGCAATGCGCATAATTCCTTAATGCAATACACTAGGCTTTAGTCACTCTGACGTATTCCTAACTAACAGAGAATGATTATTACCCTAGGCTACTGAAGAACAAGCAGCGTTACACCTAAGTGTTGTATCTCATGGCTTATGCCTCTTCTATTCCTAGAACTCAAGCAAGGAGCACATGTATTCCTAATAGTGCAACATACCATGTTATCTTGTGAAGATCTAAATACAAACCATTCCTGAGAGTGTATTTCTACCTAGATTAGACGGCCAATCCTAATCTAAGATGGATAAATTAAAACACACAAGATAAAGTACTCAACACAATAACACAAGCATTAAAATCAAAGTAACTTCATTAAATTCATAAAAGCATCCCAACTACAGAGGTTTAGCTCATATTGAGCTTACACAACATTACAACTAAACTAAACATCAAGGGAAGTAGAAATTTCATACTAAAACCCGAGAAGAGAAGTTCAACTACAAGTCTTGATACTGAGACAGCTTCAATGGTGATCCACCAAGCAATTCCAGCTCTCAAAATGTAGCTCCTTCGAAGTTGAAGTAGATCTAACGTTGCTGCAGCAATCAATATCCCAGCAATTGATTCTAAGTAACAATGGAGGCACGAAATCAAAAGGCTATTCCTATACCTCTGAAATTCAGCTTAACCTAGTTCTGGGGGAGAGTGCCTTTATATAGGGAAGGCCTTGGGATGAGAGAAACCCTAAATGGTGGAGGCACATTTTGTCCTTTTCAAGGCACAATGTCCTTTTTGCCCATTAATAACATAATTCAGCTTGCACCTTTAATTATTCTAAACTAACCTATTTACAACATTAATCACTAAATTGCTTGAGAATTAACAATGATTTAAGCTTGAAATAAGAGGTAATAACAATCATATTTGATTGTTATCACACCCCCAAACTTGAACCATTGCTTGTCCTCAAGCAATGACACTTGACACAGACAAGCAACATATCAGCAACAAACCAGATAGTTGAATTATTCATAAGGGCATACAAAACAGAATATTAAGCTGAGTATAGAACTTTCAGATTGGCCACTCAACTTGCAAACCCACTGAATGATAAGTTCCCTAAATTACTCCTGCTCAGTAGTGTGTGTGTGTGGCATTCAACTCAGTTCAAAACATAGCAAGGTTCAAAACTTCACTTAACTAAAGACTAGAGAGGTTTTCTTTTGAGATAGCCAAAGATGTTTTAAAACTAAGGGTAGACTAACAATTCAGCACAGAAAGGGGGGATAAGCATGACAAAGGGCTTTGATTTAGCAATTATAGGGTTCTAGGCCAGTGCACTTATTACAACTGAAATTTTAATGCTGCAGCAACAGTTGCTGCAGCAATACAGACTAGAACAGAATTTTAAAAACACACAACACTTGACATTGATGTTGCATTGCCCTTATTCTATCCTCACTTTTCACACAGGCTGACTGCTGATTTCGACTGAAACCAAAGTGTGTCACCACAAATTGGCCTCCCTACTTCACAATCAACCTAACTACCATTTATCATCCTTTTGACTGAAACTATAATGTGTCTCCACAGAATAGCCTCCCTACTCAGTTCAAAATGGCAGCTTATTGCACTATTTTCTTTTTCTTTTTCTCTTATTACTTTACTCTTTTTTTTTTAATGGGCAATGACAACAATTACACATATTTACAACACAGTACAACGACTTGACTATGTGCACTTGCCCTAAACCCTTTCCTTCATGTTTTGCCTTAATATAACTTAAAGAACCCCCGAACTTAGTTTCTTATGCTACCCTAAGTTTTTAATAAAAATTTGGCAAATCTCTAGGTCTACCAACACTAGTCTAGCTTCAGATCATTTCTAACTTACTAAGTCATTCCTAAGTTTCATGCAAAGTGTAAAAACAGGAGCAATATAGTTCACTCATAAACAGGGGCACTAATCACTCAATTCTCACCAGTTCATCACTAAGTTTTGCTCAACTTAACAACTGAATTTAAAAACTTTCATTCAACTAACTAGGCATACTTATATATTACAATGACCATAGGTCCTTCCCCCCCCCCCCCCCCCCCCCCCCCCCCCACTTAAGACCTTGCAGTGTCCCCACTGCTCATGAAATATAAGGGAGAGGCCTATTTTAAAGCAAACAGAAATAAAAACAAACAAACACAGCTATTGAATGAAAACACGAACACGACACACTCAACAAATTTATTTAACTTGAAAGACTAACAAGATAAAGACAGAAATTTAAAGACAGAATTTAAAAGATAAGGGTGCAGGGGCTCCTCATTTGTTCCTTGGGCTTTGCCTTGTTGCAGTGCCTCTTCTGACTGGCCTCTTGACTCTAGGTGTTTTAATCACAGGGGCTTCTGGTGCCTTTGGGGTTTCTGTTGCTGCAACACTGGGTTGCTGCAGCACTGGACCTGCATCTGCAACAGTAGGGCCAGCAGCAGAAACATTTGCCTTCTTTTGGGCAATCACCAAGTCCAGAGCAGCCTTTGATCTCCTTTCATATTCAGCCAATTTCTCAGCTTCAATTGCTGCAGCATCAGCTGCTGCAGCATCTTTAATTCCTGTCAGCACTGATTCCACAGTAGCAGCAACAACAGCGTCTTCCTCAACAGTTATCTCTTCAATATTCAGCTCAACATCTTCAGGCACAACAGACATCTTCCTCCTTTTGGGGGCATGCTTGGTTCTCATTCTCTTAGAGGGTGAGAACATTGGGCTTTCAACATCAGCATCTGCAACATCAGTTGCTGCAGCAACAGGTACATCAGCAGTTTCAGGGACTTTTTCTGGTTGGCTTTCTTGTGGTGGATTTGTGGGTTGTGGTGGTTGATTTTCTGGGGTTGGAGTGGTGATGGGGGTTGATGGTGGTGGAATGGTAGATGGGGTGGCTAGTTTGGCAGTTTTGGTGGTATGAGATGGAGATGGTGGTGGATCCATTTCAGTATCAGTGGCATCTTCAGATTCATCTTCACTGTCATCCTTCCTATTCAACTCCTTCATTATCTCTCTGTTTTCTTCCTTTTCCCCTTCGCTTAATGTTTCATCAGACTCAGAAATTAGAAGCTCTTCTTCTTCTTCACCCACCTTCTTCTTTCTTCTTTTTAATTCCTTCCTCTTCCTCTTTTTCTCAACAACTTCCTCTGGCATATCCTCCTCAACACCAGCATCTTCAAATAAATCTTTATCAATTACTTCTTCATCAAGCACCCACTCAGGAAAAGAAGGTGCTTCTACTCCAATATCAACTTGCAAATTTGCAGCAAACAAGGCCTTCAACCACTCCTGCTGCTTCCTCATAAACTCCCAGACAGCGCGTTGCTGCAGCATAAACTGTGGCAGCAAGGTGGGATCACCAGATGCTGCAGCAACCTTAGGCTTTGATTTCAGAACAGTAGGGAAAGCAGCAAGAGGGAATCCTTTTTTCTCCCCCTTCATTTCAACACCAGCTTTAATACATAAATCAGTAATCAAGCAGGGAAAGAAAAGATACCCAACATTTTTGGAATAGCAAATCAGGATCTCCCTTGAAATAAATCTTCCAACATCAACGTCCTTTGCACCCAAAATTGTGTCCAGCAGCATCATTCTTTCCTTTTCAACATTTGTGGTGTGAGAAGTTGGCAGTAGAGTGTGCTTGACAAAGTTAAACCAGACCATTGCTTCATGGTTGAGGTTGCTTCTCTTAACCTTGAATTCGTTGGCACTGCAGGGTTCCCATGGAGTACCAGGAATTGTGATGTTCTTCTTGACTGCTTCCATCTCCTTCTTGCCCCATTTTTCAAGATTCTTTGCAAACGTGAGGCCATGGTAACTTAGACCTAGACATTCATTGATCATCATTGAGTCGAACTTGATGATTACTCCTCTGACTTCTGAAAAGAATTGGGGCTTTCCATCTTTTTCTGGCGCAATCCCCGCATAAAACTCACGAACCACAGAGGGGTAGAAGTATTTTGGTTGCTGCACCAACTGCTCCCAACCTAATGCCTTCACAACAGATGCGAGTGCATCAGATGCATTTGTCAGCGAGAATCCCCTCTCTGCCCAGAAATTCATAGTAGAGAACTTTTCCATAGCAGATACTTCCTGATTTTTCATGCTTCTTCGCCTTGCATGACTTGATTCACCACGGCCAGAGGATGATTGGCCCTTTCCAGAAGATTTGTTAGCACTGACCTTAGTTCTCACCATTCTTGATCAAAGATTGAAGTTAAAAAACGTAAAGGTGAGTGAGAGATTTGGGTGATTTGGGAACGAGGGTTTGCTGTTTAGAGGGTTACATCTTCTTGATCGCAATTGAAGAGGAAAATGTGGGAATATTGGAGAGAGTGGGTGGTTATAAAGCTGAGGGGATGGGACGGTTTTGTGGATTTGGTGCACGCATTAAAGAAGTAGCTGTTGGATGAAGGATGAGGTGTATGGTGAAGGTTTAGTGAGTTGACGGTTAAGTGATTGATTGGACAACACATTGGTGACGCAATCAGGCCTTGGGTGAATAACTGCCATTATTTTATTTTTTTCCTTAACTGTTCTCTATTGCTGCAGCAACGTTGCTAGAAGCACTGCTGCAGCACCAACTGCTGTCACACCCTCAAACTTCAACTTGCTGAAATTTTAATTCCTGCAACAAACACCAAACAAACAAAACAACTAATTTATTAGATTAAAAACCCTGGGCTGCCTCCCAGTAGCGCTTGGTTTAAGAGTCCTCAGCCAGACTTCCTTCTCAGATCATGGGTCTTGGATCATGGTGATGAAACTGCATCTCACCACTGATTCACCATATTATTTCTTTACTCTTTGCCCATTAACCTTGAAGGTATTTCCACTTGAATCATTATACAAATCCACAGCTCCATGAGGGTACACCTTTGCTAATTTGAACGGCCCAGACCACCTAGACTTGAGTTTTCCAGGGAATAGTTTAAGTCTTGAGTTAAACAATAACACTTGGTCACCTTCCACTAATTCCCTTTTTTGAATCTTTTTATCGTGCCATGCCTTGGTCTTGGCCTTGTACAATGCTGAGTTCTCATATGCAAAGTACCTCATCTCTTCCAATTCATTCAATTGTAATAGCCTAGCTTCCCCTGCCTTTGTATGATCAAAATTGAGCTTTTTGATAGCCCAATGCGATTTGTATTGAAGCTCCAAAGGCAGATGGCAAGCCTTGCCATACACAAGTCTGTATGGGGACATTCCCAAAGGAGTTTTGTAAGCAGTCCTATAAGCCCATAAAGCATCATCAAGATGATTTGACCATTCCTTTCTGGTAGGCCCTACCATTTTCTCCAACATTCTCTTGATCTCTCTATTAGACAACTCTGCTTGACCACTTGTTTGAGGATGATATGCTGTTGCAATCTTGTGCTTAACCCCATATTTGGCCAAGAGATTTTCAATCAATTTGTTGCAAAAATGAGAACCTTCATCACTGATTATTGCTCTTGGAGTTCCAAACCTTGTAAAAATGTTTCTCAATAAGAACTTGCTAACAGACTTTGCATCATTGTTAGGTAAAGCAACTACTTCAACCCACTTTGATACATAATCTACAGCAACAAGGATGTAAGAGTTGCCAAAAGAGGGAGGAAAAGGTCCCATGAAGTCCATACCCCAAACATCAAAGAGTTCAACCTCTAAGATGTTTGACAATGGCATTTCATTTTTGTGTGATATATTTCCACTCCTCTGGCATCTATCACATTTCTTAACAAACTCATGAGCATCCTTGAAAATTGTAGGCCAAAAATAACCAGATTGAAACACCTTTGCTGCTGTCCTTAAACCTCCAAAGTGTCCTCCATATGCTGCAGCACTCCTTGTTGTTCTTCATCAGCCACACATCTTCTTAGTAACTGATCAGGGCACTTCTTATACAGATAAGGTTCATCCCAGAAATACTGCTTGATTGTGTGGAAGAACCTCTTCTTTTGCTGATAATTTAAATTACATGGCACCACTTTGCTCACTAGGAAGTTAACAATGTCTGCATACCAAGGTGCTGCAACAGCAATGGCTAACAACTGCTCATCAGGGAAGCTTTTCTTGATTTCTCCAAATTGATTACCTGCACTATCACCTTCCAATCTAGACAAATGATCAGCAACTTGGTTCTCCACCCCTTTTTTATCTTTAATTTCAAGATCAAATTCTTGGAGGAGGAGAACCCATCTTATTAGCCTAGGTTTTGCATCTTTCTTAGCAATCAAATACTTGATGGCAGAATGATCAGTGAAAACAATTACTTTTGTGCCAACTAAGTATGATCTAAATTTATCAAATGTAAAAACCACAGCTAATAATTCTTTTTCAGGGGTAGTGTAATTTAATTGAGCTTCAACAAGTGTTTTGCTAGCATAATAAATAGAATGAAAGACTTTACCATACCTTTGGCCAAGGACAGCACCTATGGCATAATCACTAGCGTCACACATGAGCTCAAAAGGCTTGCTCCAATCAGGAGTCACTATCACTGGGGCAGTAACTAGAGCATTTTGAAGTTTTTGGAATGCTACAGCACATGAGTCATCAAACACGAATGGAGTGTCATGCTGCAGCAATTGACATAATGGCTTTGAAATTTTAGAGAAGTCCTTGATGAACCTCCTATAGAATCCAGCATGTCCTAAGAAACTTCTAACACCTTTGACATTTGTTGGAGGATGCATCTTCTCAATCACCTCAACTTTAGCTTTGTCAACCTCAATTCCCTTCTTTGAGATTTTGTGTCCCAACACAATACCCTCTTGGACCATGAAGTGGCATTTCTCCCAATTCAAGACCAAGTTGGTTTCTTCACATCTATCCAGAATCTCTTCTAAGTTGTCAAGGCACAATTGGAATGTTTCTCCAAAGACAGAGAAATCATCCATAAACACCTCCATAGATTTTTCAATGAATTCAGAAAAGATTGACATCATACACCTTTGAAATGTTGCTGGGGCATTGCACAACCCAAATGGCATTCTCCTGAAAGCAAAAGTACCATAAGGACAAGTGAAAGTAGTCTTTTGTTGATCTTCAGGCACTATAGCTATTTGATTGTAGCCAGAGTAACCATCCAAAAAGCAATAGAACTCCTTGCCAGCAAGTCTATCAAGCATTTGGTCTATGAATGGTAGAGGGAAATGATCTTTTCTTGTAGCCTTGTTGAGTTTCCTATAATCCATACAAATCCTCCAACCAGTAACTGTTCTTGTGGGAATAAGTTCATTCTTCTCATTGGCTACCACTGTGACCCCTCCTTTCTTTGGAACACATTGCACAGGACTCACCCATGCACTATTAGTGATAGGATACACAATGCCAGCATCTAACCATTTGATGATCTCCTTTTTCACCACTTCTTTCATGATAGGATTTAGTCTCCTCTGCCCTTCAATGCTGTTCTTAGCATTTTCATCAAGAATGATCCTATGCATGCAGATGGTAGGACTAATCCCCTTTATGTTAGCCATTTGCCACCCAATTGCCTTCTTATGCCTCTTTAGGGTAGTAATGAGATCATGCTCTTGACTATTGGATAGGTCAGAAGCAATGATCACAGGCAATGTATCATTTTCCCCTAAATAGGCATATTTCAGGTGATTGGGTAACTCTTTTAATTCAAGCACAGGAGGTTTTTCAATAGAAGGCATATTCTGTTTGAGATTAGAATCCCCTAGATCAAGAGATTCATAATGCCTACTCCATAATTCTTTCACCTCAGCCTCCTTGTGCACAATACCTTCTTCCACAAGTTCACTCTTATCAATGTCAGCAAGAGCTTTCACCAGATGATCACTTTGCTTGTAGAAGTGCTGTTGAACCACAGAATCAAGAGACATCACAAAAGAGCACTCCTCAGTTCCTTGGTCAGGGAGCTTGAGAGCATTCAACACATTAAACTTAATCTCTTGATCATTGACTCTCATAGTCAATTCTCCTTTTTGCACATCAATTAGAGTTTTTCCAGTAGCCAAGAAAGGTCTTCCAAGAATAATAGGTACCTCCTTATCTGCAACAAAATCTAAAATTACAAAGTCAGCAGGAAATACAAATTTATCAACCTTTATCAGAACATCCTCAATAATTCCTTCTGGATGAGCAACAGATCTATCAGCAAGCTGTAAGGTAACAGTTGTAGGTCTGGCAACACCTATACCAAGTTGATCAAAAATAGACTTAGGCATCAAATTGATGCTTGCACCTAAGTCACAAAGAGCTCTGCCAGTATAAGTTTCACCAATTGAGAATGGAATAGTAAAACTGCCTGGATCCTTCAACTTGCTTGGAAGCTTGTTCTGCATGATCATACTACACTCTTCTGACATAGCTACTGTTTCAAACTCCCCAAGTCTCTTCCTTTTGGAAAGCACATCTTTCATAAACTTTGCATAATTGGGCATTTGTTGAAGTGCTTCTACCAAAGGAACATTGATGTGAAGTTGTTTTAGCACCTCCAGAAATTTTCCAAATTGCTTATCTTGTTGAGCCTTTTTCAACCTTTGAGGATAAGGTGGATCAGGCAAAACTTGATCAGCAATCTTTGATGGAATTGCTGCAGCATCAGATGCTGCAGCATTAACTGTGACAGAATTTGGTGCTTTTTGTTTCTCTTTTTTATCTTTTTCTTTTATTGCATTTCCATCACTAGAATCAGTTGATGGTCCTTTCAAGTCCTTCCCACTCCTTAAAGATATAGCCTTGACTTGTTCCTTTCCCTTAGAAGATGTTGGTTCAGTAGTGGAAGGTAATGCTCCACTAGGTCTTTGGGTCAGGGCAGTGGCTATTTGACCAAGTTGATTCTCCAAGTTCTTGATTGCAGCTCCTTGGGTTTGATACTGAGTTTTAGTTTCATTCATGAAAGCCTTCAACATAAGTTCCATAGAGCTCTCTTCTTTTGCCTTGGATGGAGCAGGTGTTCCTGGTGGTGTTGCAGGAGCTGTAGCAGGTGTTGCATTGTTGCTCCATTTAAAATTAGGATGGTTCTTCCACCCAGGATTGTAGGTACGAGAATAAGGATTATTGTTCTTGTCATACCCAACATAGTTGACTGAAATAGGGTTTGCAGGGCATTCTTCATACAAATGGCCTCCTCCACAGTACACACAACTAGCAGAACCCACTGGTACTTGTTCAATTGCTGCCACTTTAGTTTCTGGTACAGATTCAATTGCTGCAGCAGGTGTTGCTGCAGCAGGTGTTGCACTCATATTTTTGATCATGTTGGACAAGGATGCAACCTGAGCAGATAAAGCAGTAACCTCACTCACTTCATGCATACCAGCAACTTTCTTTTGAGCACCAACCCTGGCTGTTGGCCATTGATAACTGTTTGCAGCAATAGTTTCAATAAGATCATAAGCATCTTGGTAAGAGCCATTCAGCAAGACTCCACCAGAAGAAGCATCAAGCATCAGTCTAGTTTGAGGTTCCAACCCATTGTAAAAAGTTTCCATTTGAACAACCACAGGCAACCCATTATGTGGACATTTTCTTAACAATTCTTTGAATCTTTCCCATGCTTCAAACAATGTTTCAAATTCAGTTTGTCTAAAAGATGTAATTTCAGTTCTCATCCTGGCATTCTTGATAGGTGGAAAATATTTTGTCATAAATTTTTCAGCCATCTCATTCCAAGTAGTGATAGAGTTAGGTTCCAAGGAGTTTAACCAAACCTTAGCTCTATCCTTCAAGGAATAAGGAAAAAGTTTAAGTTTAAAAACATCATCACTTACACCAGGGAGAATGAAATAACTACAAACTTCTACAAATTGTTTTAAATGCAAATGTGGGTCCTCAGTAGGTCCTCCACCAAATTGCCCTATTGTTTGAAGCATTTGAAACATCATAGGCTTAAATTCAAAATGATTTGTGGCAAGTTTGGGCCTTACTATGCTAGTTTGCATAGTGTGAGGGTCAAAAATTGCATAATCCCTCATAGGTCTGTCCCTGTCATTAGCCATGCCTATAACTGTTTCATTCAAAACTTGTCTCACATGTTCAGGTTGCTCAGTGGCAGCTAAAGTATGTCTGTCAGAACCATGGTTGCTAGGAGGTGGTGTGTTTCCATGATTAGAAGGTGGTGGTGTAGGCATATTGACAGCTCTTCCCAAAGAAATCAGACCAGAATGGTCGTGTCCCCTTCTCAAAGCTCTAAACAGTCTTTCTATCTCAGGATGAAGTTGATATTCTGGTGATCTGCGTCTGTACATATGCTGCAGCAACAGTTGCTGCAGCAATTAACTTACTGAAACAACCAAAAACAGAGCACCAGAATTAGCAACAAAAGAAATCACTAAATTGCCAATTAATTAAACAGTGTTTAATCAATTTAATCCCCGGCAACGGCGCCAAAAACTTGTTGCTTGAAAACGTGAACGTTCTTTTGTGCAAGTGTACACAATCGTAACAAGTAATATAATGAAAGTAGAGATCGTTCCCACGAGGATTAATTTGCCAAACAAGAGTTTAATCAAAGTAACAATTAGTGATTTTAGTAACAAAAGTAAATGACACACAATTGGTTGGGTAACAAGTAACAAACAACTAAAAAGGTATTAGGGTAGTGGAAATCATATTTGGGACAAGTTGAGATGCACTATGTCAATAAATCCATTACAATGATCAGAATGCTGTGTTAAGTGCTGCAGCACTAGATGCTGCCGCAATGCGCATAATTCTTAATGCAATACACTAGGCTTTAGTCACTCTGACGTATTCCTAACTAACAGAGAATGATTATTACCCTAGGCTACTGAAGAACAAGCAGCGTTACACCTAAGTGTTGTATCTCATGGCTTATGCCTCTTCTATTCCTAGAACTCAAGCAAGGAGCACATGTATTCCTAATAGTGCAACATACCATGTTATCTTGTGAAGATCTAAATACAAACCATTCCTGAGAGTGTATTTCTACCTAGATTAGACGGCCAATCCTAATCTAAGATGGATAAATTAAAACACACAAGATAAAGTACTCAACACAATAACACAAGCATTAAAATCAAAGTAACTTCATTAAATTCATAAAAGCATCCCAACTACAGAGGTTTAGCTCATATTGAGCTTACACAACATTACAACTAAACTAAACATCAAGGGAAGTAGAAATTTCATACTAAAACCCGAGAAGAGAAGTTCAACTACAAGTCTTGATACTGAGACAGCTTCAATGGTGATCCACCAAGCAATTCCAGCTCTCAAAATGTAGCTCCTTCGAAGTTGAAGTAGATCTAACGTTGCTGCAGCAATCAATATCCCAGCAATTGATTCTAAGTAACAATGGAGGCACGAAATCAAAAGGCTATTCCTATACCTCTGAAATTCAGCTTAACCTAGTTCTGGGGGAGAGTGCCTTTATATAGGGAAGGCCTTGGGATGAGAGAAACCCTAAATGGTGGAGGCACATTTTGTCCTTTTCAAGGCACAATGTCCTTTTTGCCCAAATCCCTAGGTCATTCACGCATCACCAATGATTGGCACGCACACCCACGCATGACACACGCTGACAGCTGTCCTTGCCTTGATTTCCGTGTTTCTTGCTACATTCTCTCTCATGTTGCGTAAAATGGCAATGCTGCCACAACAGATGCTGCAGCAATTAAACACACATATTAAACCACAATTGGGCACCAAAGTGCCCATTAATAACATAATTCAGCTTGCACCTTTAATTATTCTAAACTAACCTATTTACAACATTAATCACTAAATTGCTTGAGAATTAACAATGATTTAAGCTTGAAATAAGAGGTAATAACAATCATATTTGATTGTTATCAATCATCTGGTGGTGTTTTGTTAAATCTTTCTTATAATGAAGCATGTGAATTAATTGATAGAATTGCTACCAATAGCTCTAGTTGGCCTACTGAGAGGGTGAGTGCCCAAAAGAAATCATCAGGGGTACATGAAATTAGTGAAATATCTGCCCTATCTGCTCAAGTAGTCTCACTAGCAAATCTGGTTAAAAACCTTAACAATACCAGTGCAACTGCACCAAGTGCAGCTGCACCAGTTGAGAACACTGCAGCAGCAATAGAACAAGCCCCTCCAGGAGCTATAAGTTGTGTTTATTGTGGAGGAGGTCACCTTTATGAGGAGTGTCCTAGCAACCCTGTCTCTGTAAATTATGTAAGTTATGATAGGAATAACAACCCTTACTCCAATACCTATAATGCTGGTTGGAAGGACCATCCAAACTTCAGATGGAACAATACTAGTGCACTTGCACCTAGTGCAACTGCACCAACCCTTCCAGCAAGATTTCAATCTCAGAACTACCAAAGGCCACAACAACAACAACCTACTACTGATAACTCCTTAGAAGGTTTGCTTAAATCTTTCATTAATGAAACCAGAACAGCTAGGCAAACCCATGAAGCATTCATTAATGAAACTAGAACAGCTAGGCAAGCTCATGAAGCTTCAATTAAAAATCTGGAGAATCAAGTAGGTCAGTTAGTAACTGCTCTGTATCAAAGACCAACAGGTACATTACCACCCAATACAGAAGCAAGTCCATCTCAGAGGCCAGGTAAAGAACAGGTCAAAGCTATCTCTCTCAGAAATGGGAAAAATCTTGCAGAACCTAATGAGAATGAAGGTACGGGTAAGGGAGAAGAAAATAAAAATGAAAAAAGTTCTCAAAATGCAGAAGCACCTGATGCATCTGTATCACATGAAGTTCCAACTCCAAGGTTAGTTCCTGACCTCCTCCTTTTCCTCAAAGATTAAAAAAGGCACATGAGGAGAAGCAATTCAGTAAGTTTTTAAATGTTTTAAAACAATTGCATATTAATGTTCCCTTGATTGAAGCATTGCAACTAATGCCTAATTATGCTAAATTCATGAAAGATGTTCTTTCAAAAAGAAGAAGATTAGGTGAATTTGAAACAGTTGCTTTGTCCAAAGAATGTAGTTTGATTTTGCAAAACAAAATTCCAAGAAAATTAAAAGATCCAGGTAGCTTTACAATTCCATTTTCAATAGGTAATTATTATACAGGTCGCGCATTGTGTGATTTAGGAGCAAGCATCAACTTGATGCCTAAATCTGTCTTTACACAGCTAGGAATTGGACATGCTAAACCTACATCTTTAACATTGTCACTTGCAGACAGGTCAATAGCTTACCCAGAAGGAATCATAGAAGATATCTTGGTAAAGGTTGACAAATTTGTATTTCCTGTAGATTTTGTTATTCTTGACTTTGTTGCAGATGAAGAAGTACTAGTTATTCTTGGAAGGCCATTCTTAGCAACTGGGAAAACATTGATTGATGTGCAAAAAGGAGAACTAACCATGAGAGTAAATGATCAAGAGGTGAAATTCAATGTAATGAATGCTCTGAAATATCCTGCAGAGGAGAGTGAAGAATGTTCAGCAGTCATCTCTCTTGATCATTTGGTGCAAAAGCAGTTTAACAAGCAGTATGATCATCTTGCCAGTGCACTTGCACCTGGTGCAACTGCACTACCTGAAGAAGAACTACTGGAACAGGACATACTGCAGAAGGAAGAATCAACACCTAAGGTAGGGGCTAGAACTTATGAATCTCTTAACAGGCACTGGTAACAGCATCAGTGATAGTAACACCAGATTGGAGCAGGCCCTTTGAACTAATGTGTGATGCTAGTGACTTTGCAGTAGGAGCTGTCCTAGGGCAAAGGTATGACAAAATCTTTCACTCAATTTATTATGCTAGCAGAACACTTATTGAAGCTCAAATGAATTATACTGTGACAGAGAAAGAATTATTAGCTGTGGTATTTGCATTTGATAAGTTTAGATCCTACTTGGTTGGCACTAAAGTTATTGTTTATACTGACCATTCTGCCATCAAGTATTTGCTTGCAAAGAAAGATGCAAAACCAAGGCTAATTAGATGGATTCTCCTCCTTCAAGAATTTGATCTTGAGATTAGAGACAAAAAGGGGGTGGAGAACCAAGTGGCTGACCATTTATCTAGACTAAAAAGAGAAAATGCAGGTACACAAGAAATCAAGGAGAATTTTCCAGATGAGAAGTTGTTGGCAATTACAAATAATACAATTAGTGCTTGTGCAATAATTGCAATTGCACCAAGTGCAACTACACCATGGTATGCTGACATAGTCAATTTCCTTGTAAGTAGAGTTGTACCAAAGGACATGAGCTATCAACAAAGAAGGAGATTCTTCCACATAGTAAAGCAATACTATTGGGATGAACCCTATCTGTATAAGATGTGTCCAGATCAAATAATGAGGAAGTGCATTCCAGAATCAGAGCAGCAAGCAGTGCTTCTGCACTGTCATTCAACACCATATGGAGGTCACTTTGGAAGCAACAGAACAGCAACTAAGGTATTACAGTCAGGTTATTTCTGGCCCACTTTATTTAAAGATGCTTATAATTGGGTCAAAACCTATGACAAATGCCAAAGAAGTGGAAACATTTCTGAAAAACATGAAATGCCTAGAACTAATATTTTAGAAATTGAGCTTTTTGATGTTTGGGGCATGGATTTCATGGGTCCTTTTCCACCTTCTTTTGGCAAAGAATACATATTAGTAGCTGTTGATTATGTGTCCAAATGGGTAAAGGCAGTAGCATTACCTAATAATGATGCCAAATCAGTTAGCAAATTTCTTCAAAAGAATATTTTTACAAGATTTGGCACCCCAAGAGCAATCATCAATGATGAAGGCTCACATTTTTGCAATAAACTTATTGAAAATCTTCTTGCAAAATATGGGATCAAACACAAGATTGCTACAGCCTATCATCCACAAACAAGTGGACAAGCTGAATTATCTAATAGGGAAATTAAGAGAATGCTTGAAAAAATGGTTGGACCAACAAGAAAAGATTGGTCCTTACACTTAGATGAAGCATTATGGGCATATAGAACTGCATTTAAAACTCCATTAGGTATGTCCACCTATAGGATAGTTTATGGTAAAGCATGCCATCTGCCTATTGAGTTAGAAAATAAGTCATATTGGGCTATTAAAAAGCTGAATTTTGATCTCAATAGGGCAGGAAAACAGAGGTTTTTAGAGCTTAATGAATTAGAAGAAATTAGGCATTTCTCTTATGAGAATGCAGAAATTTACAAAGCTAAAACCAAAGCATGGCATGATAAGAAAATCCAAAGGAGAGAACTTAGAGAAGGAGGATTGGTTCTGTTATACAATTCTAGGTTAAAATTGTTCCCTGGAAAATTAAAATCAAGGTGGACAGGACCATTCAAATTAGTTAAAGTCTATCCTCATGGTGCAGTTGATCTTTATGATGCAGCCTCAAATACCACTTTCAAGGTAAATGGGCAAAGAGTCAAAATGTATTTTGGTGAACAAGTGGTGCAAAATGAAAGCACCACACATTTTGAAAATTGTAACGCCCTAAAATTTAATCAAATTACTTCAAAGTTGGATTGCCGTAGGATAATTGTAAGAATTGAAATTATGAGCGTAGTAGCTATGTTGAAAATGAGTTAGATGATAATCACGTGTCGTGGGCCAGTTAAAAATAGCATTGGGCTTAGCATCGCGAGTGCGCAGCGCTCACGCAACCCTAGCAGCGTGTCCAGTGCGCAGCTTGCGCAGGAAGGCGCTTGTGCGCCACTCCTCCTTATAAATATAGCGCAAACATGCGCTAGGGCTGGTCTTTTTGCGCAGCCGCCCTCTTTTCCCTTCTTCTCCTTCTTCCTCTCACTTCTAAGTTACACAAAAGCCTCAATTTTCAAGAGCTCTAGCCTAGGATTGGATTGGGAGGGTTGATTTTCATTGCAATTCTCTACGTTCGTGATCGTCACGCGTCGTTACTATCGCAGGGGAGTCACCGTATTCGAAGAATCGAGGAACGAGGCTAGGAGGGAGTTTGCGCCACCATAGTTGAGGTAAGGGTGGGTTCGAATTCTATAATAGCGTATATGAGGGATCGTATGCGGGGTTTGGGGTTTATTATAGATTGCCTCTGTGTATGTTGCGTAGTTATATATATATATATATATATATATATATATATATATATCGTATGAGAAATGTTTGATGAATTGACCGTGTGTGCTTGAATTCCTATGTCGTTAGTTCTAATTAAATCTAATTGTAGTTTTGTTGGATTAAGGTTTTCACTATTATAATAAAAAAAAATGATAGGAATATAGATAACTCTTTAGTAAGAATTATAAATAATTTTCGTAATTGAATTGATGGTTACGTTAATGCTGTTACTGTTTTGATGTAATGCTGTTGCTGTTTTGCTGTTAATGCTGTTACTGTTTTGCTGATAATGCTGTTGCTGTTAATGCTGTTGATGTTTTGCTGTTAAAGCTGTTGCGGTTTTGCTGTTATTGTTGTCATTGCTGTTACGTTTTGCTGCTGTGTTGTTGCTATTTTTGCTGTTTTGCGCTGTTGATGTTGCTGCTTTGTCAATATTGTTGCCACAGTTGCTGTTGTGGTTAATTATTGCGTTGAATTCCTTGTCGAAAATGTGGTAAATTGCAGGTGAAGTTGTAGAAGTTGATTTGCCTCTATTTATTGGCAAAGATAGTAAATTGTAGGCCTATGGCCGCCATGACGTTTTGGTGTTGTTGTCGTGCGATTGCGTGACTGTGATTAGCGTTACTTGTACATTCACATTGTGTCGCATACCTTTGCATTTGCTTTACGACGTGAACGATGAGGGCTATGCCCTGTGAGCCACTATTTACTGGCAACGACAATTTTTACGACGGGAGTTTTGCTCCAATGGTACCACATGCATATGCACAGTTGAGTCGCATTCCGCATTGCACTTCGATGATTCTATTGATGACTCTATTGAGGATTTTATTGATGATGTGTGTAATTCTATAGTACCTGACCTATCATATTGTTCTTCATACATGCTCTTATATAGTTCGATATCTCACCCCTTCTGTTTGAATGTTACCCCTATGTGGTAACGTGCAGGTAGTCGCGAATGAAGGCGGTGATCCTTCCTTAGTTGAGTCGGTGTCGTCACTCTGATACGTAACACTCGGGGGGATTGAACGCTGTTTTTTTCCTTTATCATTTAGGTTGCAATATTTGTTGAACTCGAAGTTATTTCTATTAAGCAAATTGTTGATTTTGAGTTGTCAAATGGACAAGGATTGTTAAGATTGCTTCAAATTGAATTTACCATGAATGAATTATATTGTTTGTGTTGGGAAGTAAGTGTAGCATTCCAATATTTATGTTGAAAATTCCGCACTCTGATTTATAGTATTATTGGGTAGAATTGGGGTGTTACATTAGTGGTATCAGAGCATGGTTGGGTCTGTCCGACCAAGTTGTCGAGTCATCGCTTCGATTAACAATCAAGTATTGTTATTCGTTCTAAACTATAATTTGTGTTGTAGGGATAAGCTAAAATGGTCGGACGGAATGATGCTGCTATTGCTGCTGCTTTGGGCGGTATGGCTCAGGCATTGGAGAATCAACAGAACGCTGGTGAGAATGCTGGATCTCGCGGTTTGGCGACTTTCCAAAGGGAGAATCTGCCCACTTTCAAGGGTAAGTATGATCCTGATGGAGCATTGGCTTGGTTGAAGGAGATTGAGAGAATCTTCCGTGTGATGGATTGCACTCCAGCGCAGAAGGTTCGTTATGGTACTCATATGCTGTCAGAAGAGGCTGACGACTGGTGGTTAGATACACGTCAGAAATTGGAAGCTGCAGGTGAAGAGATCACTTGGGTTGTGTTTTGTAGGGAGTTTTTGAGGAAGTATTACCTTGAGGATGTTCGGGGTAAGAAAGAAATTGAGTTTCTTGAGCTGAAGCAAGGGAACCTGTCAGTTACTGAATATGCTGCTAAGTTTGTGGAGTTGGCCAAATTTTATCCGCACTACAATGAAGCAACTGCTGAATTTTCAAAGTGCATCAAGTTTGAGAATGGGCTGCGACCTGAGATCAAAAAGGCAATTGGTAGAAGATCCGTGTTTTCTTCGATTTGATTGACAGTTGCAGGATCTATGAGGAGGACAACAATGCTCACTATAAGATCATTAGTGAGAAGAGGAGCAAGCAGCAGACTCGTGGTAAGCCGTATGATGCTCCAGTTGGTAAAGGTAAGCAGAAAAGTTTTGATGGTAAGAGAACTAGTGGGGGAGACGCCCCTGCTGGTATTGTATGTTACAAATGTGGCAAACCTGGTCATAAGACTAACGTGTGCAAGGTTGAGGTGAAGAGGTGCTTTCCTTGTGGTAAGACTGGGCACGAATCATCCGAGTGCAAGCACAATGAGCAGGTCTGTTTCAACTGTGGCGAAGAAGGGCATATTAGTAATCAATGTCAGAAGCTAAAGAAAGAAAGAGTTAGTGGAAGAGTGTTCGCTCTGGCAGGGACACAGACTACTGAGAACGACGGATTTATTGGAGGTACATGTTTCATTAATGGTGTTCCTCTAATAGCTATTATTGATATTGGTGCTACTCATTGTTTTATTGCTGCGGAATGTGTTAAAAGATTGGGTCTTGTGTTGTCTTCTATGAATAGGGAGATGGTTGTCGATACTCCAGCTAAGGGGTCGGTGACTACTTCTCTTGTGTGTTCTAAGTGCCCTTTGTCGATTTTCGACAAAGAATTTATTGTTGATCTGATTTGTCTGCCGTTAAGCGGATTGGATGTGATCCTAGGCATGGACTGGTTAGAATATAACTATGTTCATATTAATTGTTTTAGCAAGTCTGTGAGTTTCTCCACTCCCGAAGAGGAGGAGGCTGGTTTGTTGTCTGCTGGACAGTTGCGGAAGTTGATGCGGGAAGAAGTTCAGCTATTCTCGTTGATGGCGTCGCTATCTGTTAAGAATCAAGCCATAATTGATGAGTTGCAGGTGGTGCGTGAATTTCCTGAAGTTTTCCCTGATGAGATTCCAAGTGTACCACCAGAGAGGGAAGTTGAATTTGCTATTGATCTTGTACCTGGTACCAAACCTGTTTCTATGGCACCTTACAGGATGTCAGCATCTGAATTATCCGAATTGAAGAAGCAACTTGAGGATCTACTTGAAAAGAAGTTCGAGAGGCCGAGTGTATCACCGTGGGGAGCTCCAGTGTTGCTAGTGAAGAAGAAGGATGGAAGTATGAGGCTTTGTGTTGATTATAGACAGTTGAATAAAGTGACGATTAAGAACAAGTATCCACTCCCAAGAATAGACGATTTGATGGATCAATTGGTGGGTGCTCAAGTATTCAGTAAGATTGATTTGAGATCAGGCTACCATCAGATTAAAGTGAAAGATGAGGATATTCAGAAGACGGCTTTTAGAACTCGGTACGGGCATTATGAGTATTCGGTGATGCCTTTCGGTGTTACTAACGCGTCGGGAGTATTCATGGAGTAAATGAACCGTGTGTTTCATGCTTATTTGGATCGGTTTGTGGTAGTATTCATCGATGATATTTTGATTTACTCTAAGACAGAAGAAGAGCATGCAGAGCACTTGAGATTGGTATTGGAGGTCTTAAGGGACAAGAAGTTATATGCAAAGTGGTCTAAGTGCGAATTTTGGCTGAAGGAGGTGAGTTTTCTTGGTCACGTTATTTCTGGTAGCGGCATTGCGGTGGATCCATCTAAAGTCGATGCTGTATTGCAATGGGAGACTCCAAAGTCGGCTACCGAGACTAGAAGCTTTTTGGGATTAGCTGGCTACTATAGAAGGTTCATTGAAGGCTTTTCTAAGTTGGCACTTCCTTTAACTCAGCTGACCTGCAAAGGTAAAGCCTTTATATGGGACGCTCGTTGCGAAGAGAGTTTCACCGAATTGAAGAAGAGATTGATGACGTCTCCTATCTTGACGTTGCCTAATCCGGGAGAGTCCTTTGTGGTGTACTGTGATGCTTCCAAGATGGGTTTAGGAGGTGTGCTTATGCAGAATGGTAAGGTAGTTGCTTATGCATCGAGGCAGTTGAGGACTCATGAGAAGAACTATCCTACGCACGATTTAGAACTTGCTGCAGTTGTTTTTGCGCTGAAAATTTGGAGGCATTATCTTTATGGTTCTAGATTTGAAGTATTTAGCGACCATAAGGGTTTGCAGTACTTGTTTGATCAAAAGGAACTGAATATGAGACAGCGGAGGTGGTTGGAGTTGCTAAAAGACTATGATTTCAGTTTGAATTATCATCCAGGGAAAGCTAATGTCGTGGTTGATGCTTTGAGCCGAAAGACCTTTCACATGTCGGCAATGATGGTCAGGGAGTTTGAATTGATTGAGCAGTTCAGAGATATGAGTTTGATTTGCGAAGTGACACCTCAGAGTGTTATGTTGGGGATGTTGAAGATTAATAATGACTTTTTAGATAGCATCAGAGAAGCTCATAAACTGGTAGATTCGACGGTAGGAATCGGGCAGTCTGAGAATAACGATTTTGAGTTGGATGCGCAAGGTGTGTTGAGATACCGTAATAGAATCTGCATTCCTGACGATGCGGAAATGAAGAAAGCAATTCTCGAAGAGAGTCATAGAAGTAAGTTGAGTATTCATCCAGGAGCTACGAAAATGTATCAAGACTTGAGAAGATGGTTCTGGTGGCCTGGGCTGAAGCGCGATGTAGCGCAATTCGTGTATGCATGTTTAACTTGTCAGAAGTCAAAAGTTGAACATCAGAAGCCTCCGGGGTTGATGCAACCTTTAGAGATTCCGGAATGGAAATGGGATAGCATTTCAATGGACTTTGTGACGGGGCTGCCTAATACTGTGAGAGGGCATGATGCGATTTGGGTGATTGTTGACAGGCTGACGAAGTCGGCTCATTTTATACCTATTAATATCACGTATCCGGTACCGAAGTTGGCTGAGATTTACCTCCAAAAGATTGTAAAGTTGCATGGTGTTCCTATGTGTATCGTTTTAGATAGAGATCCTAGGTTCACTTCTGATTTCTGGAAGAGTTTGCAAGAGGCGTTGGGTTCTAAGTTGAGATTGAGCTCAGCGTATCACCCTCAGACGGATGGTCAGACAGAGAGGACTATTCAATCGTTGGAGGATTTGTTGAGAGCGTGTATTCTTGAGCAAGGAGGTTCGTGGGATACCCATCTCTCGTTGAAAGAGTTTACCTATAATAACAGTTATCATTCTAGTATTGGGATGGCACCTTTCGAAGCGTTGTATGGTCGAAGGTGTAGAACCCCTTTGTGTTGGTATGAATCTGGAGAGAGTATAGTGCTTGGACCTGAAATTGTTCGAGAAACGACTGAGAAGGTGAAGTTGATTCGTGAAAAGATGAAAGCTTCACAAAGTAGACAAAAGAGTTACCATGATAAGCGAAGGAAGGATTTGGAATTTCAAGCTGGTGATCATGTATTTTTGAGAGTCACCCCTGTGACCGGTGTTGGACGTGCTTTGAAATCTAAGAAGCTTACTCCTCGATTCATTGGTCCGTATCAGATCACGGAAAGAGTTGGGAATGTAGCTTACAGAGTGGCCTTACCGCCTAATCTTTCGAATTTGCATGATGTGTTCCATGTGTCACAACTTCGGAAGTATATTCCAGATCCATCTCATGTAATTCATATGGATGATGTGCAAGTACGGGATAACCTCACTGTGGAGACGATGCCTGTACGAATCGCGGACCGTGAGACGAAGACTTTAAGGGGCAAAGAGATCGCCTTGGTGAAAGTAGTCTGGTTAGGAGCTGCCGGAGAGAGCATGACATGGGAGTTGGAAAGCAAGATGCGGGAGTCCTATCCCGAGATGTTCGAATCAGGTAAATTTTCGAGGACGAAAATATTCTAAGTGGGGGAGAGTTGTAACGCCCTAAAATTTAATCAAATTACTTCGAAGTTGGATTGCCGTAGGATAATTGTAAGAATTGAAATTATGAGCGTAGTAGCTATGTTGAAAATGAGTTAGATGATAATCACGTGTCGTGGGCCAGTTAAAAATAGCATTGGGCTTAGCACCGCGAGTGCGCAGCGCTCACGCAACCCTAGCAGCGTGTCCAGTGCGCAGCTTGCGCAGGAAGGCGCTTGTGCGCCACTCCTCCTTATAAATATAGCGCAAATATGCGCTAGGGCTGGTCTTTTTGCGCAGCCTCCCTCTTTTCCCTTCTTCTCCTTCTTCCTCTCACTTCTAAGTTACACAAAAGCCTCAATTTTCAAGAGCTCTAGCCTAGGATTGGATTGGGAGGGTTGATTTTCATTGCAATTCTCTACGTTCGTGATCGTCACGCATCGTTACTATCGCAGGGGAGTCGCCGTATTCGAAGAATCGAGGAACGAGGCTAGGAGGGAGTTTGCGCCACCATAGTTGAGGTAAGGGTGGGTTCGAATTCTATAATAGCGTATATGAGGGATCGTATGCGGGGTTTGGGGTTTATTATAGATTGCATCTGTGTATGTTGCGTAGTTATATATATATATATATATATATATATATATATATATATATATATATATCGTATGAGAAATGTTTGATGAATTGACCGTGTGTGCTTGAATTCCTATGTCGTTAGTTCTAATTAAATCTAATTGTAGTTTTGTTGGATTAAGGTTTTCACTATTATAATAAAAAAAAATGATAGGAATATAGATAACTCTTTAGTAAGAATTATAAATAATTTTCGTAATTGAATTGATGGTTACGTTAATGCTGTTACTGTTTTGATGTAATGCTGTTGCTGTTTTGCTGTTAATGCTGTTACTGTTTTGCTGATAATGCTGTTGCTGTTAATGCTGTTGATGTTTTGCTGTTAAAGCTGTTGCGGTTTTGCTGTTATTGTTGTCATTGCTGTTACGTTTTGCTGCTGTGTTGTTGCTATTCTTGCTGTTTTGCGCTGTTGATGTTGCTGCTTTGTCAATATTGTTGCCACAGTTGCTGTTGTGGTTAATTATTGCGTTGAATTCCTTGTCGAAAATGTGGTAAATTGCAGGTGAAGTTGTAGAAGTTGATTTGCCTCTATTTATTGGCAAAGATAGTAAATTGTAGGCCTATGGCCGCCATGACGTTTTGGTGTTGTTGTCGTGCGATTGCGTGACTGTGATTAGCGTTACTTGTACATTCACATTGTGTCGCATACCTTTGCATTTGCTTTACGACGTGAACGATGAGGGCTATGCCCTGTGAGCCACTATTTACTGGCAACGACAATTTTTACGACGGGAGTTTTGCTCCAATGGTACCACATGCATATGCACAGTTGAGTCGCATTCCGCATTGCACTTCGATGATTCTATTGATGACTCTATTGAGGATTTTATTGATGATGTGTGTAATTCTATAGTACCTGACCTATCATATTGTTCTTCATACATGCTCTTATATAGTTCGATATCTCACCCCTTCTGTTTGAATGTTACCCCTATGTGGTAACGTGCAGGTAGTCGCGAATGAAGGCGGTGATCCTTCCTTAGTTGAGTCGGTGTCGTCACTCTGATACGTAACACTCGGGGGGATTGAACGCTGTTTTTTTCCTTTATCATTTAGGTTGCAATATTTGTTGAACTCGAAGTTATTTCTATTAAGCAAATTGTTGATTTTGAGTTGTCAAATGGACAAGGATTGTTAAGATTGCTTCAAATTGAATTTACCATGAATGAATTATATTGTTTGTGTTGGGAAGTAAGTGTAGCATTCCAATATTTATGTTGAAAATTCCGCACTCTGATTTATAGTATTATTGGGTAGAATTGGGGTGTTACATTAGTGGTATCAGAGCATGGTTGGGTCTGTCCGACCAAGTTGTCGAGTCATCGCTTCGATTAACAATCAAGTATTGTTATTCGTTCTAAACTATAATTTGTGTTGTAGGGATAAGCTAAAATGGTCGGACGGAATGATGCTGCTATTGCTGCTGCTTTGGGCGGTATGGCTCAGGCATTGGAGAATCAACAGAACGCTGGTGAGAATGCTGGATCTCGCGGTTTGGCGACTTTCCAAAGGGAGAATCTGCCCACTTTCAAGGGTAAGTATGATCCTGATGGAGCATTGGCTTGGTTGAAGGAGATTGAGAGAATCTTCCGTGTGATGGATTGCACTCCAGCGCAGAAGGTTCGTTATGGTACTCATATGCTGTCAGAAGAGGCTGACGACTGGTGGTTAGATACACGTCAGAAATTGGAAGCTGCAGGTGAAGAGATCACTTGGGTTGTGTTTTGTAGGGAGTTTTTGAGGAAGTATTACCTTGAGGATGTTCGGGGTAAGAAAGAAATTGAGTTTCTTGAGCTGAAGCAAGGGAACCTGTCAGTTACTGAATATGCTGCTAAGTTTGTGGAGTTGGCCAAATTTTATCCGCACTACAATGAAGCAACTGCTGAATTTTCAAAGTGCATCAAGTTTGAGAATGGGCTGCGACCTGAGATCAAAAAGGCAATTGGTAGAAGATCCGTGTTTTCTCCGATTTGATTGACAGTTGCAGGATCTATGAGGAGGACAACAATGCTCACTATAAGATCATTAGTGAGAAGAGGAGCAAGCAGCAGACTCGTGGTAAGCCGTATGATGCTCCAGTTGGTAAAGGTAAGCAGAAAAGTTTTGATGGTAAGAGTCAGGCTGAAAGACTATTAAAACAAGCGCTTGATGGGAGGCAACCCATAATTTTTTGATAAATATTTAATATTTTGTGCAATTTGATGTTTTTCAAGTGTTTTTGTAGACAAACAGGAATTGGTGCAACTGCACCTATTATTCATCAGGAGCAATTGCACCGAACCACTTTCCACAGCTACTGCATCAACAATTTCAAAAAGGGAGGATGATTTTGGTGAAGTGCCAGCGCAACACAACGTAATTCAGTTTAACGGTGTTGATTCACCTAATCAGACACGTGTAGCCTTGCATGTTAGCCCACATAGCCTAATGGCTAGAAACATACATTAAATCAACCTCCACTCATGCCATTACCTCATTAAACCATCCCACTAACCCAGAAGCAACCGTTCATCACTTCTTTCAATACACAAACAGTAACCACTTCTCACAATCTCTTCTCTCTCAGAAAATTCCCAAATTCATACACTGTTCATCCTCAACTTCTCAACAAATCAAACCTCAATCTCTGACAATGGCATGCAAACAGGTAGCAACAAAGTCCTCTGGCAAGAATGCAGGTGCAGAGCCATCAAAGAAATCTTCTGGTGCAACTGCATCAGTAACCGTCACCATAGATGCTGCAAACCCACATTTTTGGGAAATGAAGTTCTGGCTAGAACGAGGATACAATCTGATGAGGGCACACCCAAATTTCTTAGCAACCGTTGATGCTCAACACTGGGATCTATTCATTCAACATAGGGCTTACTACTTGGAGCAACTGGTGAGAGAATTTTATACTGGAATTCTGAATAGTAAGGGAGGTAAATCTCAAAACTTCTCTGTTGTTAGGGGTAGAAAAATTTATTTTGATGAAAAGAGACTAAATGATCATTATAATCTGTTCTATAATGGTCCAAATTTTGATGAAAAAATGGCTACCTACAGAAAAATGGCTGCCTTCGAAGTAATTTGATTAAATTTTAGGGCGTTACAATTTTCAAAATGTGTGGTGCTTTCATTTTGCACCACTTGTTCACCAAAGTACATTTTGACTCTTTGCCCATTTACCTTGAAAGTGGTATTTGAGGCTGCATCATAAAGATCAACTGCACCATGAGGATAGACTTTAACTCATTTGAATGGTCCTGTCCACCTTGATTTTAATTTTCCAGGGAACAATTTTAACCTAGAATTGTATAACAGAACCAATCCTCCTTCTCTAAGTTCTCTCCTTTGGATTTTCTTATCATGCCATGCTTTGGTTTTAGCTTTGTAAATTTCTGCATTCTCATAAGAGAAATGCCTAATTTCTTCTAATTCATTAAGCTCTAAAAACCTCTGTTTTCCTGCCCTATTGAGATCAAAATTCAGCTTTTTAATAGCCCAATATGACTTATTTTCTAACTCAATAGGCAGATGGCATGCTTTGCCATAAACTATCCTATAGGGGGACATACCTAATGGAGTTTTAAATGCAGTTCTATATGCCCATAATGCTTCATCTAAGTGTAAGGACCAATCTTTTCTTGTTGGTCCAACCATTTTTTCAAGCATTCTCTTAATTTCCCTATTAGATAATTCAGCTTGTCCACTTGTTTGTGGATGATAGGCTGTAGCAATCTTGTGTTTGATCCCATATTTTGCAAGAAGATTTTCAATAAGTTTATTGCAAAAATGTGAGCCGTCATCATTGATGATTGCTCTTGGGGTGCCAAATCTTGTAAAAATATTCTTTTGAAGAAATTTGCTATTTGATTTGGCATCATTATTAGGTAATGCTACTGCCTCTACCCATTTGGACACATAATCAACAGCTACTAATATGTATTCTTTGCCAAAAGAAGGTGGAAAAGGACCCATGAAATCCATGCCCCAAACATCAAAAAGCTCAATTTCTAAAATATTAGTTCTAGGCATTTCATGTTTTTCAGAAATGTTTCCACTTCTTTGGCATTTGTCACAGGTTTTGACCCAATTATAAGCATCTTTAAATAAAGTGGGCCAGAAATAACCTGACTGTAATACCTTAGTTGCTGTTCTGTTGCTTCCAAAGTGACCTCCATATGGTGCTGAATGACTGTGCAGAAGCACTGCTTGCTGCTCTGATTCTGGAATGCACTTCCTCATTATTTGATCTGGACACATCTTATACAGATAGGGTTCATCCCAATAGTATTGCTTTACTATGTGGAAGAATCTCCTTCTTTGTTGATAGCTCATGTCCTTTGGTACAACTCTACTTACAAGGAAATTGACTATGTCAGCATACCATGGTGTAGTTGCACTTGGTGCAATTGCACTTATTGCACAAGCACTAATTGTATTATTGGTAATTGCCAACAACTTCTCATCTGGAAAATTCTCCTTGATTTCTTGTGTACCTGCATTTTCTCTTTTTAGTCTAGATAAATGGTCAGCCACTTGGTTCTCCACCCCCTTTTTGCCTCTAATCTCAAGATCAAATTCTTGAAGAGGGAGAATCCATCTAATTAGCCTTGGTTTTGCATCTTTCTTTGCAAGCAAATACTTGATGGCAGAATGGTCAGTATAAACAATAACTTTAGTGCCAACCAAGTAGGATCTAAACTTATCAAATGCAAATACCACAGCTAATAATTCTTTCTCTGTCACAGTATAATTCATTTGAGCTTCAATAAGTGTTCTGCTAGCATAATAAATTGAGTGAAAGATTTTGTCATACATTTGCCCTAGGACAGCTCCTACTGCAAAGTCACTAGCATCACACATTAGTTCAAAGGGCCTGCTCCAATCTGGTGTTACTATCACTGATGCTGTTACCAGTGCCAGTTTAAGCTTTTGAAAAGCTTCTATACAATGTTCATCAAAGTTAAATTGTGTATCTAATTGTAAAAGAGTACACAATGGTTTAGAAATTTTTGAAAAATCTTTGATGAATCTTCTATAGAAGCCAGCATGGCCCAAGAAGCTTCTAATTCCTTTAATAGTTGATGGAGGTGGCATTTTCTCAATGACTTCAATTTTAGCTTTATCCACTTCAAGACCTTTCTTTGAAACTTTATGCCCAAGCATAATGCCTTCTTGTACCATGAAATGACACTTTTCCCAATTGAGCACAAGATTGGTGTCTTCACATCTTTTGGAGAACTTTTTCTAAATTTGACAAACACAATGGAAATGTTTCTCCAAAAACTGAAAAATCATCCATGAAAACTTCCATTGATTGCTCAATGAAGTCAGAAAATATAGACATCATAAATCTTTGAAATGTAGCAGGTGCATTACAAAGTCCAAAAGGCATCCTTCTAAATGCAAAGGTACCAAAGGGACATGTAAAAGTAGTTTTTTGTTGATCCTTAGGTTCTATTGCAATCTGATTATAACCTGAATAACCATCTAAGAAACAATAAAACTCTTTTCCTGCTAGCCTATCTAACATTTGATCAATGAAAGGCAAAGGAAAGTGATCCTTCTTTGTGGCCTTATTGAGTTTTCTGTAATCCATACAGATTCTCCATCCTGTGACAGTTCTAGTTGGTATTAATTCATTTTTTTCATTGGCTATGACTGTTACACCCCCTTTCTTAGGAACACATTGTACAGGGCTTACCCATGTACTATCTGAGATGGGGTATATGATTCCAGCATCTAGCCATTTAATGATTTCTTTCTTAACAACCTCTTTCAGTATAGGATTTAGCCTTCTTTGTCCTTCTATGTAATTTTTAGAATTATCTTCTAAAATGATTCTATGCATGCATATTGAAGGGCTAATTCCTTTAATGTCTGCCATTTGCCAACCTATAGCTTTCTTATGCTTTCTTAAGGTACTAATGAGATCATTCTCCTGTTCTAAAGTTAGATCAGATGCAATGATCACTGGAAGTGTATCACCTTCCCCTAAGAAAGCATATTTCAAATGTTTTGGCAATTCTTTCAATTCTAATTTGGGAGGTTGTTCAATTGAGGGTAGATTCTTTTCAATGTTGGGTTCTTCTAAATTAAGAGATTCATAAGTTCTAGCCCATACCTTAGGTGTTGATTCTTCCTTCTGCAGTATGTCCTGTTCCAGTAGTTCTTCTTCAGGTAGTGCAGTTGCACCAGGTGCAAGTGCACTGGCAAGATGATCATACTGCTTGTTAAACTGCTTTTGCACCAAATGATCAAGAGAGATGACTGCTGAACATTCTTCACTCTCCTCTGCAGGATATTTCAGAGCATTCATTACATTGAATTTCACCTCTTGATCATTTACTCTCATGGTTAGTTCTCCTTTTTGCACATCAATCAATGTTTTCCTAGTTGCTAAGAATGGCCTTCCAAGAATAACTGGTACTTCTTCATCTGCAACAAAGTCAAGAATAACAAAATCTACAGGAAATACAAATTTGTCAACCTTTACCAAGATATCTTCTATGATTCCTTCTGGGTAAGCTATTGACCTGTCTGCAAGTGACAATGTTAAAGATGTAGGTTTAGCATGTCCAATTCCTAGCTGTGTAAAGACAGATTTAGGCATCAAGTTGATGCTTGCTCCTAAATCACACAATGCGCGACCTGTATAATAATTACCTATTGAAAATGGAATTGTAAAGCTACCTGGATCTTTTAATTTTCTTGGAATTTTGTTTTGCAAAATCAAACTACATTCTTTGGACAAAGCAACTGTTTCAAATTCACCTAATCTTCTTCTTTTTGAAAGAACATCTTTCATGAATTTAGCATAATTAGGCATTAGTTGCAATGCTTCAATCAAGGGAACATTAATATGCAATTGTTTTAAAACATTTAAAAACTTACTGAATTGCTTCTCCTCATGTGCCTTTTTTAATCTTTGAGGAAAAGGAGGAGGAGGATATTCAGGAACTAACCTTGGAGTTGGAACTTCATGTGATACAGATGCATCAGGTGCTTCTGCATTTTGAGAACTTTTTTCATTTTTATTTTCTTCTCCCTTACCCGTACCTTCATTCTCATTAGGTTCTGCAAGATTTTTCCCATTTCTGAGAGAGATAGCTTTGACCTGTTCTTTACCTGGCCTCTGAGATGGACTTGCTTCTGTATTGGGTGGTAATGTACCTGTTGGTCTTTGATACAGAGCAGTTACTAACTGACCTACTTGATTCTCCAGATTTTTAATTGAAGCTTCATGAGCTTGCCTAGCTGTTCTAGTTTCATTAATGAATGCTTCATGGGTTTGCCTAGCTGTTCTGGTTTCATTAATGAAAGATTTAAGCAAACCTTCTAAGGAGTTATCAGTAGTAGGTTGTTGTTGTTGTGGCCTTTGGTAGTTCTGAGATTGAAATCTTGGTGGAAGGGTTGGTGCAGTTGCACTAGGTGCAAGTGCACTAGTATTGTTCCATCTGAAGTTTGGATGGTCCTTCCAACCAGCATTATAGGTATTGGAGTAAGGGTTGTTATTCCTATCATAACTTACATAATTTACAGAGACAGGGTTGCTAGGACACTCCTCATAAAGGTGACCTCCTCCACAATAAACACAACTTACAGCTCCTGGAGGGGCTTGTTCTATTGCTGCTGCAGTGTTCTCAACTGGTGCAGCTGCACTTAGTGCAGTTGCACTGGTATTGTTAAGGTTTTTAACCAGATTTGCTAGTGAGGCTACTTGAGCAGATAGGGCAGATATTTCACTAATTTCATGTACCCCTGATGATTTCTTTTGGGCACTCACCCTCTCAGTAGGCCAACTAGAGCTATTGGTAGCAATTCTATCAATTAATTCACATGCTTCATTATAAGAAAGATTTAACAAAACACCTCCAGATGATGCATCAAGCATTAATCTGGTTTGTGGTTCCAGACCATTATAAAATGTTTCCATTTGAATAAAAACTGGAAGGCCATGGTGTGGACATTTTCTTAAAAGTTCTTTCCATCTTTCCCATGCTTCAAACAATGATTCTTGGTCTTTTTGTCTAAAAGATGTAATATCATTTCTCATTCTGGCATTTTTGATAGGTGGGAAATATTTTGACAAAAACTTTTCAGCCATTTCATTCCATGTATGAATAGAATTAGGCTCCAATGAATTTAACCATGATTTAGCCTTATCTTTCAAAGAATATGGAAATAGTTTAAGTCTAAATGCATCTTCACTAACACCAGGTATGATAAAGTAACTACATATTTCTAAAAACTGTTTTAAATGTTCATGAGGATCCTCATGAGGATGTCCACCATATTGACCAATTGTTTGTAACATTTGAAACATCATAGGTTTAAATTCAAAATGGACAGCCTCTATGTGAGGTCTTGCTATGCTTGTTTGCATGTTTTGATGATCAAACATAGCATAATCTCTCATAGGTCTATCTCTATCATTAATCATACCTATTGGTCCCATGTGAATGAATTGATTCCTGTGATCTGCTTCAGCATCTCTTTGTGATCCAGGACCACCTCTGACTGAGGCTGGTCTTGAGCCTTCTCCTTCACCTTGTTGAGACATAGTATTGCTGCAACTTTGAAGTTTTTGTTTCTGGAGTTTTCGCAACCTTCTAAACTGTCTTTCTATTTCTGGATTAAGTTCAAATTCTGGTGATTTGTCTCTGGGCATAAGCTAGTGCAGTTGCACTAGGTGTAAATGCACCTGTTTCTGCACAGAAAAACAAAATACCAGAAGAACAAAACAAATAAAAATAAACACTAATCTACTATCTTTAAAACAACATTAAAAATTAATGGCAATCCCCGGCAACGGCGCCAAAAAATTGTGACTGTGTATACTTGCACATTTTGTTATCTATTTACACACACCACGTGGCTCTCCACAAATCTTGCATTCCGACAACTCTCCATCATTTCTGCCAAACTCATTGTTGTAATAGAGCATGCAACCAGAGACACAGCAATCAATTCTTTTAGATTTCAAACCAAGTTTCGATACTAATCTTTTAGCATCATAATAACTCTGCGGCAAAAGTCCTTTAACAGGAGTTGCATCCAACATCATTTTGGTCGTATACTCCATGCATAACTCAGCAACATTAAACTGCGACTTAAGACCCAACAACCGAACACACCTTGATAATTTAGAGTCTTTAGCTCCTTCAAATAATGGACTATTTGTTTCATTCAAGTACATATAAAATCTTTGAGCTTCCTCATTTGAAACTTCTTCAGCATCATATTCCGGCTCTTCATAATCCAAGTTTACTCAAACCGCATCAGATATCATTCCTTGATAAACTTCTAAAGGTTGAATAATTTCGCCTCTAGATGTCGTAGCTGCTGGATAAGTATTTGCTGTGGGAGCTACTACATCAACCGGAACATTAACTGCACGAACAACCGCTACAGCTAATTCCCCGTGACGACTCCATATAAAATAATTTGGCCTAAACCCATTATTGTACAAATCCATTCTGAATTCATCATCATTTTTTATAAATTGAAATGAACATTTCAAGCACGGACATCTAATTCCGCCTTGTCGCGCAAATTCTTCGTGCTGCTTAGCACAAAATAGAAACTCTTCTACTCCTTGTACAAAACGCTGCTTTAAACCCGCTCTTCCTGGAAACAACCGATCGTACATCCAACTACGATCCATGTTTTTGAGAACTACGTACTATATATAGTTCAATAAAAATTAATGTTATATATTATATTCCTATATATTTATTACATATACATGCACATATTTACATACACTAATAATGTTAACATTAAATAAATTACTAGTTACTAGGTTTTAAACATACACTAGCAATTATTCAAATATAGCATTTTTTTATTGATATATTAAATACAATAATGTCTAGTTTAACCATATATATATATATATATATATATATATATATATTAAAAAGCAAATTTAATTATAATAATAACAATTATAATTAAATTACATGTCGTTTTATTCTTATATATACTATTCTCTATATATTAATATTACTAATTTTAAATTCCTATCTTTTAAACAAAATATCAAACTTTGGGTTAATAATAAATTAAATGTAATTATTCAAAGTAAATGTAATTATATATTAGTGAATATATATATTGATATACAATTTAATAAAGTAAATATAATATTTAATATTTTTATCTAAAAATGAATAAAAAATAGAAATCAAAAATATAATTCGCGTTTATATCAATTATATCAACATAATATATCATATTTATCTCAAAATCTCAAAATTAATCCCATTTATTTATATATGAAATTTATTACGAAAATTTAAATTTATTTCTCATTTTATTTCGTATTAAATATAAAATAAATAAATTAAATATACAAACATAAATTAAAATTACAAAATATTACAAAATATATTACTTTAATTTCGTATAAACACAAATTAAAAAGTAAATTAATATAAACTTTAGTTATTAATTTTTTTTCGTATTTACTTATTGAAATTTATTAACCAAAAAATAAAAATATATTAAAAAAATATTACTTTAATTTTGTAATTATATATTAACTAATTTATATATATATATATATATATTAACTAATTTATAATTAACTATTATATTAATTAATTATTTAAAAAAATTATATTTAACTATTGAAGAAATTATAATCTAACTAATAATATATCAAATAACTATCTAATATAATCATTTAATAATATATAAAATATTAAATTGGATATCTAACCGGTTGTGAAGAGAAGACTCTAGCTTGATGCTATTCCAAACTCCTTCCAACAAAAATCAAAACGAACCAAAACACGATCCAAACTCAACACCTAAACAAACAATACAACAAATAATAACTATACCGTTATCGAAAACACGAAAATAAAACTCAAACAAACAGAAAAAGAGAGAAATCTATGAAAGAGAGGTAGAAATCATGCCTTAGATGGAAGAAATCTATCAAAGAAAGGAAGAGATTTTGTAAGAAAAGAAGAGAGAAATTTGAGATGTGAAGAAATGAAGAAGATGTGAAAGTGAAGAGAAAATTCATGGGAATATATAGAGGGAGGGAGTGCAACGGTTGGAATTTTGAAATCCCTCAAAAAGAGGATTTCCGGTGGATTTGGGGATTTCCGGCGGATTTGGGCGGTAGAGGGAATTTCCGGCGAATTCGCGCATTATCGGCGGATGGCATTTCCGGCAGATTTGGACATTTCCGGCGGATCCCATTGGTTGGGGATTTTCGGGGGATTTCAAATTTCGTTCCCCCCCCTTTTCAAATCCGCCAGAAACGGTATTTGTGGCGGATTTTGAATTTCGTTTCCCCCGTTTTTTTCATATCCGCCGGAAATCCCATTAGTGGCAGATTTTGAATTTTTTTAAAAAAAATCATTTTAAATTCGGACAGATCCGCCAGAAACGCCTACCAATCTGGCAGAAATTTTCCGGGGGACCAAATCCGCCGAAAATACCATTAATCCGCCGGAAACTCCTAGACAGTAAAACCAGTGTTTCTTGTAGTGAGTATTGTCATTATCACAAAAGTTATGGGCACAGTACCAACAAATGCTACACCCTCAAGGATGACATTGAAGAGCTGATCCGCGAAGGGAAGCTCACCCAGTACGTGAATGAAGAAGAGGATGAGACCCAAGACTCTGAATAGGGAACAGAGCATCAGAACCTGAATCTAGAGCTAGGACTAGTTAAGAATTTTGTTGTTGTTTTGGCACAAATGCAGAATGTAAAAGCTCGATATGAATGATTAACAAAACTTCATTTTGCAAGTACAATTTTTGCTCTAGCTCACCAGCATTAACACTGGTTCCAAAGAAAATCTATTAATATTAAGAAAGAAAAAGGTCCAACTCCATAGCTGGGGACGGAACGAAACAAGTTTGAGACCCGACATTTCCCGTAAGGAGGGACTACCTGGCTCGCAGGGGCAACCTCATCATAAGCTCTAAGCCAAAACCATCTTCCCAAGACGGTCTTTTTAAATACACCCCTTGGAATCCTAGTAATGGAGTTAAGAGTGCTATGGCACGCCAAAACAAATAAAGACTGTCGGTAACAGAGCATTCAATGAGAGCCACCATGATCATCAGCATTTTCCCTACATACCGAGGTAGGAATCTCGTGATTCTTTCCACTAAGTGACCTTGGTGGTCACAACCCCTTGGGCGAGTTATATCCGGGCAGAGTCCTGGTAAACTGTGCCAAGGGTATACTTCAAGTGACCTTGGTGGTCACAACCCCTTGGGCGAGTTCTATCTGGGCCGAGTTCTAGTAAACTGTGCCAAGGGCAAACATCAAGTGACCTTGGTGGTCACAACCCCTTGGGCGAGTTATACCCAGGCCAAGTCCTGGTAAACTGTGCCAAGGGTATACTTCAAGTGACCTTGGTGGTCACAACCCCTTAGGCGAGTTCTATCTGGGCCGAGTCCTGGTAAACTGTGCCAAGGGCAAACATCAAGTGACCTTAGTGGTCACAACCCCTTGGACGAGTTATATCCTGGCCGAGTCTTGGTAAACTGTGTCAAGGGTATACTTCAAGTGACCTTGGTGGTCACAACCCCTTGGAAGAGTTATATCTGGGCCGAGTCCTGGTAAATTGTGCCAAAGGCAAACATCAAGCTGACCTTAGTGGTCACAACCCCTTGGGCGAATTTACCTGACCACGAGGTGACATGGTATGCCCAATGCCACCCAAGGTACGCCGGTCAAGCCCAAGTTCCGGTCTGCACAAACAAAAATATAGAAGTGTTTAAAAGATGAGTAAAGTTACCTTGACGAGATATGAGGAGCAAATTATGCCAAGATCAATGAGGAGACAGCTTCCCGTGTCACCGAGCGAACTCTGAAAAACCAAAACATAAAAGGCAAAGTATAAGAAACAGAGCTAAGACTAAAACAGGGCACCACGAGGTGCCAAGACAAGGAGGCAAGGCGCCAATGTCCTCGTAACCCGGCAGGCAAGCGCACGGGAACACGAACAAGGACTCGAAAACTGGCAACATGCCGAGGCATAGGGGGCAAGTCCCGGCACCATGAGGTGCCTATCGTAGGGACTCGGAAGCCAATACCATGCCAGGAATGCGTGTGTGTGCGGAGTGTTCAAGATGTGCACATATTATGGCTCTTTAAATGAATGCACGCAAGCTATTCATGAAAATGTCTCAAAGAGAGACCTGGCACCATGAGGTGCCCACCACCTATTTGATAAAACGCCTAAAAGAGGAGGCTGAAAACTAGCACATAAATTCTAGTGCGCAAACTGTTTGTGGATATGTCTCAATGAGAGACCAGGCACCACGAGGTGCCCACCACGTGCTCGACAAAATGCCTGAAAGGGCTGTGTGTTGTGAACACAACCCAGCATCCTGCTGGGGTTCGTTTTGCTCATAAGGTGTTCGAAAAAAAGCCTGAAAGAAAAAACTCATGTGCACGAGTGTCGCGCCATTCGCGCATGGTTGTGTGCAAACGAGAGCCCAAACCCGGCACCATGCCAGGTTTCAAGTGAGGGCGCGCACGCGTAATGGGGAATCAAGCCCGGCAACCTGCTGGGGTTCAAGGATTCAAGTTCTTCGTGGCCATAGGTGCAGTGCCCGCAAACTGTTTGTGGAAATGTCTCAATGAGAGACCAGGCACCACGAGGTGCCCACCACGTGCTCGACAAAATGCCTGAAAGGGCTGTGTGTTGTTAACACAACCCAGCATCCTGCTGGGGTTCATTTTGCTCATAAGGTGTTCGAAAAAAAGCCTGAAAGAAAAAACTCATGTGCACGAGTGTCGCGCCATTCGCACATGGTTGTGTGCAAATGAGAGCCCAAACCCGACACCATGCTGGGGTTCAAGTGAGGGCGCGCACGCGTAATGGGGAATCAAGCCCGGCAACCTGCCAAGGTTCAAGGATTCAAGTGCTTCGTGGCCATAGGTGCAGTTCCCGCAAACGGTTTGTGGAAATGTCTCAATGAGAGACCAGGCACCACGAGGTGCCCACCAGGTGTTCGATGGAATGACTGAAAGGTAGCGCCTGGATGGAACATAGCCCGGCACCCTGCCAGGATTGCTTTGCCCACCAGGTGTTTGATGAAATGACTGAGAGGGAGCTCCTGGATGGAACATAACCCGGTACCCTGCCAGGATTGCTTTGCCCACCAGGTGTTCGATGAAATGACTGAAAGGCAGCGCCTGGATGGAACATAAGCCGGCACCCTGCCAGGATTGCTTTGCCCACTAGGTGTTCGAAGAAATGCCTGAATAGCAGTACATGGAAGGCTGGCACCCTACCGGGTTTGGGGTATGAACCCCGGCACCATGAGTTGCCATCCCATTAAAAACGAAGGCGCCAACGAAGGTCGGCACCCTAGAGGGCTGTTTAGTCTGCAGACCATAACTTCGTCCATGTTTATCCGATGGAGGCGTATGAGCATGCGTTGGAAAGCTAAGAAGCAGAGCCACAATTATTATTTTAAGCTCAAAATCCAATTCTGACGTCTCCAACCTGGGCACCATGATTTGTATCCCGGCACCTTGTAACCCGACACCCTGGAGGGCTGTTTAGTCGGTAGGCCATAACTTCTTCCATGTTTATCCGATGGAGGCGTGTCAGCATGCGTTGGAAAGCTAAGAAGCAGATCTACAATTCTTATGTTACCTTCAAAATCCAATTCGGACGTCTTCTGCACCCAGAACCATGATTTTGTGATGTGACACCATGGAGGGTGCCTAGCACACGACACCATGGAGGTGCTAAGACACAATCACACAGCACCATGAGGATGCTTAGTCCCACGGCACCATAGAGGTGCCAAGACATCATCACACGACACCTTGGAGGGCCAAGCTCCCGATAAGTTGGACGAATCGACAAAAATGCTTCAAGCCAAGACCATCCTTCGGAATAATCTCGGCTTGGGGGGCAACTGTTTTGGACTAGGCCATGAGGCCCATTTAGCAATTAAACATGGATTGGCCCAATCACTTTGGTCCATATCCACATTCTACAAGCCCAATTATGACTCTCATATTTGGAGGGCTCAGATCAACTCATTCAATCCAACAGCTCACAATGGGCACGCTTTCCTATAAATACTGACTCACATTGCCATAATTAGGTACACTCTCATTCCTAGCTAAATCACTCACCTATTCTGAATACTAACTTGAGCGTCGGAGTGGCTTCGCAGGTACCCCTCCTAGGCTCACACTCACCTCCGGCCAGACAGAGAGAGACTACCAACTGCAGTCCCACTGTGGTCACTAGAAATCCGAGCTAAGGTCAACAGGGCGACCGAGTTGGGGCCTTCTTAAGACCAAGTTGAGGTCACGTCGCATGTGAGTTCATTTCAAGCTAGCTCTCCATGAGGATGAGCTAGTCTCCGATCTGTACTAGGATTAATGATGTTTTTTTTGGGTACTTGGAAATATATTAATTGTCTTAGCTAGTATGACGATCCACAAATCGATTGAGAGAATGAACATCTCATTGACCTTTACCTGATTAGCTCGGTTGAGGTCAGATCTCGACCGTGGAGCTCAATATGAGACCTCGGTCGTACCATTACAATGTGATTTTGGATTCTTAGTCAAACGAGGGAAGAGATGGAGGAATTGTAGGCCTCGCGAGATCTCTATGCAGATAAGGCACGACATTCTAATTTTCAAATCCAATCCATGTACCATGTTGTAAGACAGTTATTCTTTCAGATGGTTCTCTATTTGCCATGTTTCAGTTTTCCTCTTAACTTTTATTTTCAAGACACTAGTAAGGTTCGTAAGCTTTCTAAAATAAGTTGTTTTCTGCACTTTCCTAGTTGAGAATGAGCAAACTGAGATATTCGTAGATGGTGTATTTTGATAATTATATGTACGATTTTGGTTTTTGAGCTCTTTTGAAATTATAAGTAATTTCTTCAGCGTTGATGTTATAATATGTCATACATAGTTAAGTTTTTAGGTACTTTCTATTGGGAAAACCACACACGTCAAACGATTAACCCACACGCCCAAGGATCTTTAGGGATTATAGACGAACACACCACAAGAATAAAGGAAAGAATAACACACAAATAATTTACGTGGTTCGGCAACTCCTGCCAACGTCCACGGGAACACATCAACACAATTTATTCATCTTCACAAACATGATTACAACAATTTGTAACCCCACCACAATATGTGCATCACCCTACAAGACTACCTCACTTTCAGAGTTACAAGGAATGATAACACTCACATCTATCTCACAACAAATGATCACCAACACTCTCCTCTACCTAGGACATGGTTGGAGACCCTTCAACTCTACACGATCACCCAAAGGGTATGCCTCACCTCTCTAATGGGGATGCTTCATCTCTTTACAAGTCTCTCTATTTGTAGGAGAGAAGATGACCTCCATTCATGCATTTGAGATAGTGGACATTAATTGTTCCACGTTTCCAAGACTCTACTAGATACATCCACCCACCTTGTGAAATGCACCTCTTGAATTTCTACATATTTGCATTTTCTAGGAAATTTGAATTGATTTCCCAACACTTTCTAAGTCAGACTCCTTTCTTAGCATTCCATCGCATGAGTGTGTGTTCTAGTTGCTACCAACCAAATTTGGAGCAAATTAAATTGATAAATAAAGTTGGTGTCTAAATCACATTCACACCATCAAAAGTTGGTGTCTAAATCACATCAAAAGTTGGAAAATAAAGTTGGTGTCTAAATCAAAAGTTGGTGTCTAAATGTGATTTAGACACCTAGCGTGAGCTTAGCGGACGCTAAATGGACGCTAATAGCGTCGGTGTTGTGGCCGACGCTAAAAAATAGACTCTAAATGCCTGTTTTCTAGTAGTAAGCATCAAATTGTTAATAGGTTCCTGTGATTAGGGAAAGAGACGGTCACATGAGTCCTTTAAAATTGTTTTAATGTCAACCTGATATTTTTATGGGATGTTGAGAAGAGTCTCTCTCACTCTCCTCACATAACATGCCTCGTTAGAACATGTCATGTTCTATATACACGACTCAAAATTTGTAACAAATTGTTTAGGTGGCAACTTGGTTACCCTCCTATAAGTTGTGAGTACCAACACTTGGATGACTTGTCAAAGCTTTATGAGCATATGTGTTTAAACTTGCCACCTCACTTATCAAGAGTTAATTTTAACAAATTGCATATTGACCCTAATTTAATTTTTGTATCTAATTTCTGTTTTTTTGACCAAAATCTAATGTTTGACCAATTGTTTATCCTCTCCACCGAAGCCCCCTTTTCTTCTCTCCACTGCCATGTTCTCTCCTCTCTTCTCGACTACCATTGTTCTCTCCTCTCCCATACCTATTTCCGAAAGAACATTTTCGATTGGAGCATCGCAACCTCCTTGTGGTTTTGTGCAGATTCAATGGCTATGAATTGCAGTTTTATTTAATTTGGAATAGACTTATTTTGATATCAACTTGGTTTTACTTATCATTTATACATAAGATAAGACTTTGGATTGATCTTGCCTAACCCTCATTTCCTTCTTCTACGTTGATTTATTACTTTTAGAGACATTATGCTTGTTGTGGTTAATAGTTTGAATCCAAATGTTATCATCAGTAGCTTGGTCCCTGTTTAATCTCCATTTTGTGTTTCTTTGATTCTAGTATGCAAAGGAAACATCATGAGTTCCATATAGAAACTTGATGAATTCCACTCTGCAACTTGTGAATTTCCAGCCAGACTAGTGCTTGCAGCAAATCTGCAATTTTTTGACAGCAGTGATGTTGTATAGTTATTTTATTTTAATTTCGTTGTATGTCTCCATTCATTGAAATTGTGAAGTTTCTTTAAAGCATTTTTCATTTGTCAGGATGTGAACATGTGTAGTTACTGTTAGTAGTCGTCGGTTCCACTTTCTCTTTTTTAACCGAAATTGTTATTGTTAATTGTTAATATGTACAATAGATTATTTTTTGTATGCGTATTACCTTCACGTTGCCGGTAGTGCCGCTCTTTCGTATTGCTGGTTATTGGATCGTGGTAGGGATAGGAACGCTACACTTTTTGATTTTATTTGCTTCCAATTTCACAGCCTTAATTTTGTTTCTGAAGATATGCAATTAATTGTTTTCCTCAATCACGCTTTGATTTATTGCATTAATTACCAAAATTTGCTTTGATTTATTACATTAATTCTTGGTTTCCCTCAATCATATTCGCTGAATTTTATTTGAAGATAGGAAATACAAAAAAAAATAGTGTGGGTTGAACACACGACCTCTCGGTTACTCAATGCAAACCTTTACCACTACGCTACACTTGATACTCCTAAATAAATATAGATTTTCGGTATATTACATTATGTACTTAAAATTTTTAATATAATTCAGGGTACCGTGGCATCCTACGCCTCCTCAGAAGCTCTGCCTCTGACCATAAAATATAAGATATAGTATAAAAATTCATCAACGTTTGAGATAAAATATTAGTGTATTCAATCTTAAGGTTGATAGCATTTTCCAATATATCCTACGATCAATTTTAGTGGTTCACTAGTGAGAAATTTGATTTTCTCCCTTTAAAAGTATAAAAAGTAAAATAAGAAAATACGTTATCTTTTAATATTTTAAATAAATATTAATAATATAAATTATCAATTATCAATTTGAATTTATATTTTGAAAATTTGAAATCAGGAGAGGTGTGAGATCTCTATTGACCGTTAACTTGTGTAGACCACAATCATCTTAATCAAGTATCAGTATTACTATTAGACATTTACTGATCGTTGACTTTGTGTCAACCTAATCATGTATGAAGGATAGGTTTGTGTTGACCATTAGTCTCAATCTTAGTACACCTGATCTCTACCTTAGTCAACCTAATCGTCAGAGATATGGGTTAAACTTCTGTTGACCAAACTTATGTATACCAATGGTATCCTACTTAGTCAACCTAATTAGGAGAGTTGTGAGATCTCTATTGACCGTTAAACCAATACTGATTCGTTGACTTTGTGTCAACCACACTGATCCTAATCAAGTATCAGTATCAGACTTGTGTTAGACCTTTAATTACTGGTAGTAGACTTGTGTAAACCTAATTAGGAGAGTTGTGAGCTTGTGTCAACCTAATTAGGAGAGTTGTGAGATCTTGATAGACCGTTGACTTGTGTAAACCAAAGTAATCCTAATCACGTATCAAGGATAGGTTTGTGTTTATCATTAGTCTCAATCTTAGTACACCTGATCTCTACCTTAGTCAACCTAATTGCCAGGGATATGGGTTAAACTTGTGTTGAGCAACTTATCTATACCAATGGTCTCCAACTTAGTCAACCTAATCAGGAGAGTTGTGAGATCTCTCTCAATTGACCGCTGACTTGTGTAGGCGATCGTCAGTCTAGTTAGGTACCAAGGGTTAGGCTTCTGTTGAGTGGATGTCCCAACCTTAGTCATTATAATCATGTTTCAGGGTTAGACTTGTTTTGACCTATGCTCTCAACCTTAGTTAATGTAATCATGTATCAAGGTTAATTAGTAACTTGTTTTGGCCATTAATCTCAATCATCTAACCATAGTCAACCTAATCAGTTATCAGATTGGTTTGAAAAACTAAATTGATATATTTTAAATTACTCAATAATAGAATAATTAAATATATCCAAGTATTGATATATTAATAAAAGGCCAATAGTTGATATATTATTTATTTTAATAAAAGGCCAATATATTGTCTTATTTTATTTTAGTACTTTATATTATTTAAAGATAATGAATATTTTTTTCAATCAAAGACGGAACTTGGTACCAACACTAAATTGATATATTATTTATTTTAGTAAAAGACGAATATATTGTCTTATTTTATTTTAATTCTATATATTATTTAAAGAAAATGAATAATTTTTTTCAATCAATTATTATTATTATTATTTTAGTCAAGACCAGGGTATCCACCGCCGAACGCAGTGACTATTCCCCTCGCTGGATTGGAGGCACCTCGAAGGGTGGGACAGCTGGCCCAGGGATTTAAAGTTGCTCCGTACCCAATCAATTATTTTTTAAGGCTAAGAAAATAGTAAAATATTTGATTTATTATTTTTTAAGACTTTTTTCAGGAATAAAAAATAACAAATGTTACTAAAAACGGTTGTGTCTTGTGTCTAATGAAAATAAAAAATTTTGTTTTCCCTCTCATCTACAGAATATACATCCGCATGTACTCTCCAGGTCAGCAATGCCAGCTCCTCCTCCCGCCACCGCGCTCCGCTTCCCTCCAACTCTCCGGCCAACTGCTCGTCGCCATGTGTGCCGCGTCAGCTCCAGGTGGCTCTTCGTGGCAGTTGAAGTCCAGGCAAGCATTGTGTGATGATGTTCTTGCGCTTCCTTTACTCAAAAAATTGAGCTGCAGTGTTGCAGATTTTGGTAGCAGAGGTAGAATGGTGTCAAAGATCTGGTTTCAGGTATGTTTCGCCACGTGTCTTTCATTCTTTGCTTCTCTCTGCTGGGTTTTCTCTCTGTTGCCGGTTTTGTTCAATTCTTCAGTCTCTCTTCTACACATGGCTGAGTTTCTCTTACATCTCCATTTCCCAATATATTTAGTGCACTCTTCAAGCTATCAGCTCTGCATCTCCAGAAGTTTGATGTCAAAAACGTGTTTCAGTGAAAAACATTAACGTCACTTTTTCACACAAAAAAAAACTTGTGAAGCTCTTCATGTGAACTTGTGAGGGAGTGAGAAACAGAAAGCCACATTAGGGAGAGATGAAGAAGAATATGGTGGAGGAAGAGACGCTTCGTGGAGAGGGAGAGCGGCGGTGCGAACGGCGCTCGAATGCGGCGATGGAGACGACGTATGCGGTGACCAAATCGGCGCTCACAGCGGAAGGTTGGGTGCCCCTATTCGTTCCTCACTCTTATTATTTTGCTCTCTAAACTGTTTGGGTCTATTTTTTTGGGTCTTTTATATTATAGCAAAGGTCTCTCCCCTTTTGTGTTGATGCCATGGTGTTTGATGAAATGCCTAAGCTTGGTTTAGGGAGGATTGGCGGTTCTGTGGTCGATTCTATCAAAGTTCTGGATATGTTATATAAGAAAAATTGAAGGTCACACTATTCCTCATTCCTTCTCTCATTTTGATTTCAAGTTATGTTGTTGTTGTATTAGTGAAGAACAAAAGTGTTAGCCTTAGTTTTATGAATAAACCAAAATCAAATCATTGGAATGATGCATTCAAGGTGTTTGAGAATTTGCACCAATGTATTTGCACATTGAAGCTCGGGTTGTCTTGGATCTTCAAGAATTCATCAATTCTGTAAGCATTCTTCAACATTTAGATCAGAATGCTAGCAATTTCTAATGCTACAAAATTCTTTTTTAATGCTTTCGGAATGGGAACTAGAACTTCACTTTTCTATGGTTGATGGAGACTTCAAGAAGTTTGGGGGAAAATGGTCTGTAAAATCTGGAACAAGGTAGAATCCATACTTCCAAAAGCATGTTATAATATCCACACTATGTAATATGTATTCATGCATTATGCAGAAGCTTGGCTATCCTTATTTATTTAGTGTCTTGGTTCAACTATCTTGACTATCTTCAATTGTGTTTTTTTGCAGGTCATCATCAACTAATTTATCTTATGAGGTTAATGTGATACCAAGATTCAATTTTCCAGCTATTTTCTTGGAAAGGATTATTAGATCAGATCTTCCGGTTAACCTCCAAGCCTTAGCATATAGAGTTGAAAGGCATATTTTGGAAAGTGTTAATTTTTAAGTGTTTATTTGACCAAGGTTTTTTTGTTATAGGGATAGTTTAATCAACAAATTTAGCGTAATCATGTAAACATAGTGAACAAAAAAATATAAGAGAGTAGGATTAAAGTATTTTGAATTGGTTTTATGCCATGCAAAAGATGAAGAAATGCTCTTGCTATGAAGCTATATTTTCACATGCTCTTCAATTGGTGGAATTTTCTGTTTTTCTTCATTTTCTATAAACTTTCAATCTGATTTAGTAATATATGCACTTTGGTGTTCATAGGTTCTATTCTATCTGTTTCTTATTTTATTGCTTCTTCAATTCGGCAAATTAATGAATTTTGATGCGTTTCTTTTCTTTGTTGCAGGCTCCTGTCAGTTGTTGTTGCTTTCAAAGTTTTCTTCAAAGCGTGATTATAGAATGCGAGACTGATGAACTGGTTGAAAGCATGTCTGTTACTGTTTCTTTGACTACCTTATTAGAAGGTAGCATTTATTGTATTTCTTTTCACATTTCTGGTTCCAATGGAGTGTTATATAGTCACTGTTATTTAATAATTCTGTTTACCCATTAGAATATGCCACATGGATTGAATTTTCAGTTAGGATTCAAATTTAAAATTTATGCTACCGGATACACAATCTATGTGTTGATTTCTAATCAAAGAGCAGTAAAAATAGCACATACTGAGCCACATTTAAGTTTTGGCTTTGTATCTGGCACTAGCAAATCATTGTGTTATAGTTTTACAATTTGCAATGGGGTTTAGTAATTTTGGAGCTGAGTTCAGTTAGTGAATAAATGGTTACATTTAACCCACAGAAGTTGATGCATGCCATGTCTCACTATATTCCAAACTTTGATCTCACAAGTCAGTAGGTAGAACTGTGTTTCTTTCATCATTTAGCAATTGGATTTTTTTAGTTCTCTTATCTTTTTCGTGCTTAGTTTGTGTGTTTGTTTGGTTCTGTAGGATGCTGCTGAAGCGTTTCTTCATCTGTATGAACTGTGCGCTGTTCTGTTTTTTGATTAACTATTGCCAGAATTCTTGTGCTTTTAGTGGTTGATCTAGATGGACCTTCTGATATGCACTGGCCAAGTGGCTGATACTAAACCAATTGCATGACAGAAATGAACGGGTTTAACATTTCTGCATAAGGTTCAGCAAGCAGTTTTGAATTACATAATTTGAACAAAGGGATTCCGTCTATAACATAGTCTTTGTTGTTCTCCCGAAATTCATGGTTAGTTTATCATTCCTTTGATGATTAAAATTTCTTTGTGCTGATCTTTAGTATTTTTTATGATGGAGCTTGATCTTTTGTATAATGTCAGGTGCACATTCAATAGGATTGTGCTGATTTGTTGGGTTGAATAGCATAATGTACTGATAAGGTGGGTAAGATAGTAGTATTAATGTATTATGAGATTCTGCTATTTTGGTTTGTTTATAAACTGTGCCGATTTGTTGGTTTGGTTAGTAAAATTCTAATATGGTAGGGTTAGATGGACATATATTTAAATGAATAAGCAAATCACTGTTGTTGTGGTGTGTATGTTTCCATTCAAGTTTCAAAGATCAACTGATGGTTGATGGTGGATGGTTTCTATTTCTATTATTCTTTTTGTGCCAATTGTTTTATTGTCTTATCAAATATGTGCTATACTACTAAGTACCTTATATAACCATGTGCTTCCTGCCTTTGAAAAATCAATGACCATGTGCTCCTTATTTAAAAACATTTATATGGTCTTTAATCCTCTTTAACATTGTGCGTTTTCTATATCTATGGATACTTACTTTATTACGACCAATTTTTTTGAATTCAGGCAAATTATGCAAATAATCTGCATTGCTAATTGTCAAATAGCCGATATGATTGACTTGATGCATTGATAAATATGTAACTTGGAGAGTTGGCAGCACAAGATTCACCTAGGTGCAATGTGATTAGATGCTGCAGACAACGCTACTTGGCCAATTGGGCGGATCTATTGGTTTATGTCTTTATTGAGGTTCCTAAAAAACAACTTTGCCAAAATCATGAAACATGAAATGTACATAGTAGCAGGTGCTCTCACATTTGTCCATTCTTTTGATTTGTCTCTTCTTAAGAAACCTACCCATTACTTCTTTTTTGTTACTATTTTCAAGTGTTGAATTGATTGCCTATTTATATCTTACATTTAGAATAAGTTGCTTTACCTTTTGGCAGGTATACCTCTTTTGATTTTTTTATATGCAATTTTGTAGTTTCCAGTTCAGGCCTATTGATATCTAAGATTTACAATAATCTGCTTTGCCATATTTATTTTCTACAGACAGGTCGGTCATGTGAAGTTCAAAGGGGAGGGAAATGATTGAACATAGCAATTTGCAGTTTCCAGGTCCACTGGTTTGTAAATAAATGAAGATATAGTGATAAATTATTCTTATTTTATTGTTTGATTGTCCATCTATTATATTGTCCATTCAACTTCAGTGAAGATGTGATTGTTGCACCTGAGTCAGTTGTTAGCCAATTCCGTTACTGCTCTTTGATCAATCAGATTATGTTTATCATTTTGAATATCCGCTTAAACTAAAGAAAGCTTCTGTTGGGATATATACCTAATTGACCTGATTAATGCTTAATAATTATTTTGCATTGTCTATATAGAACTCATTGATGCTTTGTGAACTTTTTGTCAACTCTTAAAAATAGTATGGTGTGGCTTTTAATTTTTGTCTCCATAGCTTTACAAACAAATTTTTAATTCTTCACCATTTATATAATTTAGCTTCATTGGTGATTAAGCTAAGAAGACATTTGGTGCTATGATGGCATGCAGAGATGAAGTGGTTTTTTCTATTAGTCACGTGTTTGATGCCATTAGAAAACTTGGGAGTAAAGGGGTTGTGAAATTGGATCCCCCATGTCTATGTATCATTTTTACATAGGTATTTTTTTCATAATCATTTCCATTTTATTCATTCGAGTTTTGCATCATTTTTACATAAGTATTTTTTATAATCATTTCCATTTTATTCATTTGAGTTTTGCAGGAAGGTAACATCCCATTGAGGCTATCAAAAGGCCTAAATCACTTGGTATGCTTCTGAAAACTTACCAAGGGAGCTAGGGACAAATCTTTAAGATTTGGGGATTCTGAAAAGCATACCAAGGGAGTTGGAGCTTCTGAAAACTTACTAAAGAAATTGGTGGAGAAGTCTGCTTTTCATTGATTTAGTGGCGCTATAGTTATTGATGAAGCTCATTGTAGTCATAAGTAAAACCCATGTTGAGGTGGAATGTCAAAATGAGAATAAGTCTCACCTTGATGGTGGTGGTAGCAAGCAGAAAGTGGGTAATGTGAATCATGAAGCATCGAATGTAAAATGTAAAGGCAAATTTACACGTGGTCACTAAAAAGAGAGCAATTTTCAATAAACATCATTTGTATATATTTGCTTCTTAAAGTTCTCATTTTCTCCCTTTATTTAATCTTTGTTTGTTGTTGTTGGTATTTTTATTTGTAGGTATTTAGCTCCTTAAAACCCAATTATTATGTAATAACTAACATTTCTAGAATTGTTGTCCCTTTTCTTTGGTTTCTAGCCTTTTCAATCTACTAAGCACATTTTAATTTCTAAACTTTTTCTCTAATTTCTACTAAGCTAATTTTAATATTACAATGATTATGTAGTCCCTAAAGCTTCGACCCCGTGCATCGCACGGGTCACGGCGCTAGTAGAAAAATAAATTCTTTGTTTTCCCTCTCATTGAAAATTAAGATTTTGTTTCCCCCCTCTTCCCCAGGTTATTATCTATTGTGAAAAGAGATGCCCTAATTTTGACTACCTCACCTCCACAAATCGCAAAGAACCAATGGCGGAGGGGCAGGTGATTGGTGTTCATAGAGGGAGGGGGCTTGGTTTATAGTATTTATACCTTTTCTGGATTTGTCTTGTTGAACGGAAAGAATAAGTAATATCAATTTAACATTGCTATTTTTGCAGTCTGGCTCCCATCTTTGAGCATGGTTGTTCGTTCAATTCTATTAGATAAGAGTCTAGAAGAAATTCCAATGGTATGTGTATTTCACCATGACTACTAATTTCAACACAACTTTACTAATCAAGTTAGACATTATAGAGTAATACTACCAATTGGGCTACAGCCTAGTAGCCTACAAGATGCTACTGTTTATGGGGCAGCTGCTGTGTCCCCTTTGTGGTTAACACGTTTCAATGGATTTCTGGTCCTTCTTACTGTTATTTTTGTTTGGTGATATTGTATGTGTACATATTTTAGTTGCCTTCAAGAGGGAGTTGTATGCTTTGAGAATGCTGCCTGTTTGGCTCTTTATCAACTGTATTATAAACATCTGCAATTAACTTTATTTTTTAGTACAAAACACTTATTTTTCACTTGATGTATCTAATATTCTAATTACACACTTTCCAAATAAATTTGAATCTTCAATACTAGAGAATGTACAAGGCATCAAAGATCTAAAATAGCATTTATCCCTCAATTGAGAAATCCCTTGTTCCATGACAATTGAATTATAACTGTAATCACTATTAAAATTTAACAAAACATTTTTCAAGGCTTGTTCCGAGCAATGCATCTTTCCATCAAGGATTGGTTTTCCTTCAAAGTACAACATGCTTCCGGATTGAAAAAGAAGAAACTTTCTGTAGGAACAGAATCAGGAGATAAACCAACTGGAGATCAGGCTTGCATTCAAAATGAAGCTGGGATTTTTCAAATATTTTATATCAAGTTTTTAACTAACTTGATATAAAATTTCCAATTGAAACAGAGCAACAAGGTTTTCTAAGAAATATTGATTCCTTCTGTACTAGTGCGTCTAGAAAATGGAATTGGAAAATTATTTCTATTATCCCAGTAGCTCTATTAATGAGTTATACATCAATAGTAAGAGCAGATAAGGCTATGTAATGTTATTGAGCCACTTTGTGAATTTGAATGGACCTTGCCAAATTTTGCGCATAGCAGCAATACATATCAATTCAGCACATAGGAGCAATTTGATCAATACAAGAGTACATATAAAACTTTGAACATAACAACAATTTGAACAACTTGGAAGAATTTAAGCATGGACAAGTATTCTTTAGGAATGGGGACTACTGATATTATGATAATGAGAAAATAAAATGTCATACTTGTTCACCTTGGCTTGCAATTCGATGCTCAAACTCCTCTACAACCTTATTCAAAACGGATTCAACCAATTGTTCCAAATGCTGTAAACAAAAAAATCCAAATGCACTTCAACTTTCAATTATTTCAGCATTGAAAAAAATTCAAATAAGCATCCGTCGCAACGTGGAAATTAACTTATTCTTTTAATCTTATTATATTAAAGAAACAATTAATTGAATTGTAATATACCAGCATTCTTTTAAAAAGAGCATAACTGATAATTGAATTGTAATATACCAACATTCTTTTAAGAAGAGCAGAACTGCTAGAAATTTACACATAGGAATTTCATCAAACAGATGGTGTGCTAATAAAAAAATTAGGTTCAATCTTGCTACTTAACAACTCAAAGAAACGGTGAGAAAGAAACGGCGAGAACCACAGAAACATCTATCGACTGTGAAGTTAAAATCGTAATGGCAACTCGAGGAAGAAGCAAGCCTACCTTTGGAGGAAACGGCACTCGAGAGGAGAAAAGCGGCTATCTTTGATGGGAGAGGAGAGCGAGCAGAGAGGAGAGGAGAGGAGAGGAGAGAAGAGAGCGATCTCCAAAATTGGGCTGAGCAGAATCGTAGAGGTTGAATGGAGAGAAGTTTGCGCTGCCTTGGAAGTGAGAACGTACGTAGAGGCAAGGAAAACACAAGTTATACAATTGAGCTGAGTAGAAATTAGGGATTAAAAATTAAGGTAAATTTGCAATTTCTCAAAATTGACTAATACTAAATGAATTGGCAAAACTTAAACACATCAGCATTTATAATTTTGACAACTCACCCAAGTGTTGGAACCCCACTTTTTATACTAGGTACATTAGAACTCATCAATTGTTTACTGTCTTTTAGATTGATATATAACAATTGTTTCTCTAGAAGTTGCACGAAAGCAGCATCGCAGTATCTCATACAACAGAGTACATACATACATTCATTCATAAATGGTACAATATAGATAGCAGTTTTTATTTTCTGCTGATACAGAGAGAAAAAAATTAAAAAAATTGTAGGATGCAGTAAGTGACACATAATAGAGAAGAAGAAGAAGACTGAGCTAAATAGGTTTCATTTTCATTTTTATTTTAATTTGTTACTTGTTGAAGGTAGCAATAAAACTGATAGGTCCTTTTCCTGTAACAGCAGCTTGGATTCCAAAGATGAGGAAGACCACCATGGCTAACCGAGCATGCTTGATTTCTGCAAGTTGAAGTCTTTCTTTCTCTTCAGGGTCTTCAGCTAACCCTAGAGGGTCAAAGAATTTGCCTCCTGGGTATAACCGTTTCTCTGGGTCAAGTTCTGCATTCCTTTGGAACTCAATGTATCCAATTACTAACACTTCAATCCATATCAATGTGGTAATTGAAAATGGAAGAGGCTGTCCCAAGTAGGATGACCCTTCCACCAGCTCTACCTGAAAATAACAGTTCAAACAACAAAAAAGGGAAGAAAACATTGAATATGCTTGATAGATTCTGAATTATATTATCACTAATATTAATAAGCTTAGAGAGCATACTTTCTACACTCCTAAAAGTGTAGCTTATTTTTCCATTATTATTACATGTTATTAAAAGAAAATACTAATTTTTAAGGAGTTAATAGAGAGTTTGGTTCCTCAACTTTTAGAAAAAGTTCAGTTTAGTCCCCGAAACTAACAATATTTCTAATTATTCTTTGACGTTTTCAAACGTTTTACAATTTAATTCCTCAAATTCTTGATGTCACATTAGTCTGAGTTTTAACACTTAGTATCAACTTGGTCCGTCATAGAGCCAAATATCAAGGACCAGACTAATACTAAGTTGTAAAAATTAGAGACTTAATTAATTTTAAGTTGTAAAAGTCAGAGACTAAACGTGGAAGGACCAGGATTGGGTGTAGTCATGACAGTGGTGCAGTCACCTAATCCAACAAACATTAGATGCCTTTAAATAAAATTCTAACCTTTGATTATTTTTGTTTAAAATAATAAATGAATGAAGATAGAAAGAGAGTGTTGACGACACTTTTTGGTCGAGACCAGGATATCCACCGCCGATCCACATCCAATTAGGAATGTTAGGGAATAAATTAATTTTTTCTTAAATTTTGACCTAGAGAGTTAAAGAAAGCAGGGATAAGAATGAACTTCCACCAACAAATAATTCTATCAAATCTAACAAATACTACCATTTATCATAAAAAAATTATAGAAAGGTGAAACTTTCATTTTTATGCAAATATAGTTACTCATAATCTAAAATCTTATACAATAAATATCTAGTGAAAATGCAGAGGAAACAATTCTAGAAGCCGCTCTATTAAACACCGAAACAGACACGAACACTAAACACGAAACGGATACGCAGACATTGGTTTTAATTTAAAAAATATTGAAAAATACTAGTAATTGAAGTGTCAGTGACACAATACATGTTAACACCGGACACGTCTTCAATTGAAAGTCTCAATGCTACATAGATGGGGACTACTTTTTATGTGTTTATCTTACCGTATCTCATGCTTAATTACTGCAAAGGATCCAGATTAATAAATCTAACAAAACTTGTTTAGGACTAACTTTTATGACCTTTTGTCCGTTTAGAAAAAGTGAGAAATCAGGGAATCAAAATTATAATACCAACAAACATCACACAATCTCATAATAATGTGAACTTTTGTCTTCATCGTTGATGGTTCAGAAGTCATGATCATCTTCAGCTAGCCACATAATCACACTATACGCCAGTGATTAACAATAAGACACGCCCAACAAAAAACTTTACTAGGTATATATTGCTAATACAATCACATATAAATACATATCATGGGGACCATTTTACATTGTCCGTAGCTTACATACTGTTGAAAAAAGAGAAAAAAAATCAACATCTCAGATCAAATTCCATTGTCTTGTCACAAAGTTTCAGCATTCAAGTTTCCACACACACAAATATCCATTGCATGACGTTAATGTAAGATTAATTAAACAACTAATTACTTAAAACCAGAAGAAGAACTCAAACTAGAGGTGTTTGATAAATTGCCTAACTAGAAAGAATGCATGATTTTCAAAAAACACAGAAACCCAGTAACGAAAAAGATAAAGGGTATTCAAATGTAGCATTAAATAAAAGAAAATCGCGAAAAAAGTGTACCTTTCCAGCGTCTTGCCAAGCGACACCAGTGAAAGCTTCAACAGCCAAAGCACCAAGAGCACCAAGCATGGCCCACCTTCCATGAATAACTTCACATTCACGGAACCTCTGAATTCCAAAAACCTCAGTGTAAGGCTGAAACGGCGTCGGTTTAACTTCAGTAGTTTCCGTCCTAGTACCAATAATGTCACCAGCAAGATTCTTCGCTAGATTCTGGTCCAACGAGTCAAGGTCATATTGAAGATACTCCGCAGGTTTTGAGAACCCTAATGGGTCAAATCCACGGTCACCAACCAAGCTACCGTCGAGCCACTCCGGTGGTTCAACATTGGGGAACCACACTAGTCTGCCACCGTCGGTGGTTTGTCGTTTCACCTCTTTTTTCTTCTGTTGTGGTGGTGATTTCTTGGTGGCGGATTTGAAGAGCTCTTTTTTCTTTGGTTGTGGCGCTGCAGCTTTCTTGGTAGGGAATTTGAAGAGAGCGTGAATTCTTCCGGTGGTTGGGGTTGGTGTGTTGTTAAGACGGGTGCCGAAGAAGTGTGACGTGGCAGCGGCGGTGGTGGCCATGGCTTTGGAAGAAGAATAAGGTGGATCGGAATGGGTAAAGTGGGAAATGAATATATATAAAATTGTGTGATGGAAGGAGTAGGCGTATCTTATCTGCATGGTTGGTTCATTGCTGCGTCACATTTATTCTGTGGACCTTATGGAAAAACAGTTTTTTTTTTTTTTTTTTTACATTTTTACATTTTTCTTGATTTTTTTGCCAAATAAAATTTAGAAAACAAAAAAGACTTGTGTTGGCATGATCCATGTACGGTCGGTATTCACAGAAGATACATTGATACTTAACTCAACAGGTATGATGATCAGGATACATTGATACTTAACTCAACAGGTATGATGATCATTGATACTATAGTATATGTAAATGAAAGCTATATGCAAGTTTACTTTTAGGTGTATCTAATTTAGTTAATGCAATTTAGTCTTAATGGATTTCAGTGTAACAAATTAACGTAACTAACTGGTTGAATTACCCAACTTGTGCAGATATACTACACTGAGGCATGCACTTAGACATCATGTTATGAACTGCGAGGAAATTATTAAGAAATAAATATATGAATATACTCGACATAATGAAGCAGGGGTAGATTTTTTATCAGTTAAAGAATAAGTCACAAACATCATTTGCGAATGTTTTGGACATGTTGGGTTGATATTTGTGACACAAGAAGGGTTTTTTTTTTTACTCCCACCATCTTCCCATATAGCCCCTGCGGAAAGACCAAAATACCCTTCACAAAATTTAAAAAACCTCAACTATCTCTAGCTAAAAAAAATGTAAATCTGATTTTCCCCTAAAAATTTTTAAAAATTAAAATCAGATTTATCTAAGGTGGGGGTAAATCCGATATGGAAATCGGATGTGAATAATAAATAAATAAATCATTTAAAAAATTGGGTGTGAATAATAAATAAATAATATGAATATCGAGCGTTTTTTTGGTTCTGTTTAGGGTGTAGTTCGTTAACACGTGACGATGTTATACGTCGAGCGAATAATTTAGGCTAAAAAATCGGTTTTCGGCCAACCTACGCAGATTGTAATGAAACCACAACCATTAAATCTGAAAAAAATCAAATATCAATTTGTTGAGGATAGGGGGGCTCAAAATCCCAAATTCCATCATTTTTTCAGTCTCCAAAAAATCTAAAAAAATTTGCATAGCCTTATTTTGGTTTTATTAGATTTTTAGTGGTGTTTTTATAATTTTTTTATTAGTTTTGACTCTTTAACAGATTTTTTTGGGAATTCGGATTTATATACCCACTAGGTAAATCCGACTTTGAAAATAACAAATCGGATTTACCCCCCCCCCCCCCCCCCCCAATTTATTATTTTTAAAGTCGGATATACATAGTGGGGGTATATGGTAGATACATCCGACTTTAAATATTAACAAATCGGATTTATCCCCCCAGGTAAATCCGAGCGAGTTTATTTTAGGCAGGGGTATTTCCGTCAAAAAATTCTTGTGGGTATTTTAGGGGAAGATGGTTGTGGAAAAAAAACCCACACAACAATAGCTGGTATCTGTTAGGTGGTTGAGAATTATTTTTTTGAGATGTTGGATTTGCAGTGTTTTTGACATTTTTCTTCTTGGTGGGCCTTATTAATTGTATGGTTTGGGTGGGTAGTTCTGGGCTTGGTGGCTGGGGTATGTCATGTTACATTGGCCTTCGTTTATGCTGGGCCATACTTCATACAACCCCCTTTACTTAATGGAGACCCCCAACCCTTAAATATTCCAAAAATATCCTTAACGTGCAACATCCTTCAAAACTCCCCAGGCTGCATTTTAACTGGTACGATACCAAAGTACTGAATCAGTTCGATAGTTTAGCACCGAACACTCCGCCCACACTTGATTTTTAGCAACAAAGTTAAATGCCTAACTATGTGATTTTATGATAAGACTCACTGACTCAAATAAAAGATCACAATAATAATGACTAAGATAATCAACTCATAAATATTTGGTAGATTCTAGGTGGATTATGATGAGTTGGCCAAAACATTTCCGTTTCTGAGAATTGATAAATTAATATGTAATCTGTTTGAATACTATCACAAAAGCAGAGATGTGGTTTTAAAACAGAAATCAAAGAACATTGCAAATCCAACAAGATTTTGTAAATTTGAACAAGAGAAATCGAATCAAAAATATGAATTGCAAATCCAGAAAGATGTAGAGAAGATGAGTGATTCAAAGGAAAAGCAAATCCAAATTGAACATTGCAATTTGCAACTGAATCAAGAACTCATAGAAAATGAGTGATTCAAAGGAAGATGTGGAGAAGTTTTTTCTCGTAGAAAAGGGATTTTTTTTAAAAGTGGATGGATGTTTAGTCGATATTCTCTCTCTTTTTCAATTCATCCACTTTGACTAAATGTGGATGAATTGAAAAAGAGAGAGAATATTGACTAAACATACGTTAAACATTTGAATATTGACTAGCATGTTGTCCGTGAGAACTATGGTTTGCGTAAGCCTGGCTGGCTACATGTAGCCCGCTTTGCTGGTCAATCTTAGCTGTTGGTAAATGACAACGATCTGGTCAATCTCAGCTCACTAAACCCAAAAATTTACCTGAACCTCTTGATAAAAATTTACCAACCCTCTTGTGGGGGGCATAATTCATCAAACACTTAGTTGATGATATTAACAAACATTTTTGCCTTTAATGATTTTTTTAGTGCCAATTAAAACTCCATTGATGATTTGCTATATAAATAACACATCGTTGTCATTGTATCATTTGATGATGTTTGGCTTTCCAAACCCTCACTCACTCAAACTTGACGGTGTAATTTTTCTCAATAGGGAAGCAAACCCAAAACAAAGGGTTTATAGAGGCTTAATATTTGGAACTTAGTAGTTGCTAAGATAGTGGGTTGAGTGTGAGAAGAAAATGAACCTCATTCCGACTTACTTTTCCTCAAAAATGGGAAAACAACTCCCATTTATCTGAATGAGAAACAAAGCACATTTTTTTCCTAAAATTAGGAAAAGTGATGACCCGGAAAACTAACAAGGAAGTGATACAAACATTTGTGATTGGTCAACCTGTGCATGATTTTCGAAAAACCACAATCCTATCATTTTTTATTTCTTTGAGAGTTTGACGAGTGTCCATTAATTTGTTCAATTGGTGCACTTTTTCCTTCGTAACAAATGGCATTGCTGACGAGAAATTTTTACTCCGTCTATTACCAAATTTTTGTTTATATTCTGTAACAAAGGGTGTATCATCCCTTAAGTTCCATTTATATCCTCACTTAAGTTTCATTTTCTCTTTGCAGAATGTGTTTCCTTAGCTTGTTGGACAGATGAAGAGACCACCATCATTGCTGGGAGGAGGAATGGAAATATATACCTTTTGAATTTGTTGTGGAATTTGCTTCTTGTTTCATTTGTATTGTGGGTTTTCATTTGTATGCTAATGTTTAGACATGATGATCATTGTACTATCACCACGGTTTCCCTGTCATTAGGCACCGCGTATATTCTCCCAACTTAGAGACAAAATACACTGCATGCGTCTCAGCACCTTTCAAATTGCATACTTTGTCATTCTTTATCCATACATGTTTTTTGAATGGATCTGACATTCTTGCACTTTTCACGCACATGAAGACAAGGGTAACTGAAACTGGAGGGTCTCTTTTTTGGTCCTTTAGATGAAGGAAAAACATCTCCTGCACTGCACATGACTTTATGTGCATTAGTTAATATTATTTGTTAAGTTTAGGTCGCAAGTTTATACATTTTAAGTACAGGTGATTGTAGGTTCGTGATAACTTGATCCACTCGGCGATTTGGATCCTTTGCTGCAGCAAAATGGTACGATAATGAGGACCGTCTGATCCGGAGAAAGAGGTGTTTTCTCTCTAGCGCAACACCATGTTGCCACCGCAGAGGATTTGTGTCCATCAACTCGGTGGTCTAACTCGACTCATTATGTTTTTCTTGAACCTGTTGAAGTATGGGTGTGACCAATCGAACTTAATCAAATTCAATTTATTTTGGTTTGGATGCCACATTTCCAATTTTAAACTCAAAAGCACAACTTGGTGACGTGAAATTTTCTATTTTAACATTTTTTAATAAGAACTGAGAGGTAGATTCTAGACTACTGTTAAGAACAGTGTAGTTCTCTTGATTTAGTGTATCTGAATTCTTATCATTTCATTTTGTGTATCAATACAATATGGAGATCCATGAATCTGTTACAAGTGCCTAACCAGATTCCAACTAACTGTAACTAACAGGGAAGGGAATCTAACTGAATACTCAGTTAGTTTAAAGGGGGATTATATTCCATAGAGGGTGCACTATAACTAATATAAGGTACTGAACTACAGTACCTCTAATAACTACCATTCAAAGAGATGTATGTGTTTCCTTTGTTTCACTAATAGTACGGTACTAGAGTACGAATGCAGCGTGGGAGTGTTTAGGAGCGTATTCCACATGACAATATTTTTGGAGTATTTGAGGTTTTTGGGAGGTGTATGGTGAGTAGGAGGGGAGTGGAATAAGCGTGAGCTTATCATTATTGTTCTTTGGAGCCCAATTGTTATAAGTTTATTGTCAAATAATAAAGGGTGATACTTCATACAACCCCCAAGCTACTCAGTAGACACCCCCTAACTCTCAAAATCCCCAAAATACCCCTCCTTCAAAATGCCAAATCCCTTCCCTTTCCCTCTCACTCTCACACACACCCACTCCATTCCTTCTCTCCCTAAACCTCCGAACCCTAGCTTCTCTTCTATTCTCCCACAAATTCACAGTGTTCTCCATCAATCTCGCACTCTTCTTCTCCCACATTGCTTCATCGGCTCCCTCTGAACCACAGGTACCCACCATTTTTTTCATTTTTGCATTGTATTTTTATTTTTCTGGTTTTCGCATGGTTCAGAGGAGAACCCTCGAACTGGTTCGACACAGCGTAGTCCGAACCATGCGAAGTTATGCTGCCTGGTCTGTTGTTTTGAATGGGTTCGAAGCAGCGTGGTCTGAACAGGTTTGAATCAGCGTGATCCGAACGAGTTCGAAGAGATTAGAGGAGAAAAACAGAAACGAAAATGGAGGAGGAAAAGAAGAAGAAGAAGAAGGGCGTGCGCGTGCGAGGAAAAAGATTCATTAGCGCGTGGGAGGAAAAAGATTCATTATACAAAATAACATACTCAGTGCAGAAGTTTCGAACTGATTTGGGACTTAAGGTCCTAACCATCGTAAATCCAAAAAAAATAAACGCGCACAAGATTCATTAATGGCAATTTGATCTTTTCACGTATTTTGAGAGTGTCTACTGAGTAGGGGATTGTACAAAGCATGGGCCATTATAAAAACCCATAAAAATAAAATTTGTACAAAGAATGTCCACCACAAAGGGCACATGGAAACTTAACGAGATTTATAATATGACATGACATGAGTATTAATTATACCCCCATTTTTATAACAAGCACCCTCCCCTCATTTTTTTTATGCTTTTACAGTATTACTAGACTTTGCACCCGTGCATGCACGGGTAAAGTAGATTTAACTCTATTTAAAATCATGTATATATTTGATTATTTTTTATTTTGTTGATTTTTTGATAATATATGTCAACCAATATGAAAATCATTATAATGTAAGTATGTTGTATAACTTTCTTTTACCCTCAATACATAAAATCATGTAAATAGCAGCAAATGAAATTACTAAAACTCTAACTATTGGAATGTAATGAAACAAAAAAGTGATCATTGTCAACATAATGAGGTTATTAAGACTATCATTGCATACATGATACATGTTTCTCAAACCAAGGGCATAACCAGCAATTTCAATAATTAACATTTTTCCTCACACTTTCTCCCCAATTAGGGAAGAAACGTTTTTTGATGTGGGCCCCCAAAAATCAATCTTTCCTCTCTCTTTTAGTTAGATTCAAACAATGGAAGCACATTTTTCAAAAAAAGTTTCTGTCTTCTATAGTTTATTTCCCTCCACTTTTAGCTAAAACAAACACAGTGTTAATTATCATTTCAATTCTAGTTCCATTTCAATTTATTCATTTCCTAACTCATCCATTCAGCTTTAACCAAAAAAATAAACATAACACATTTACTTCTCTCTCCCACAAACCTAACTTCATCTTCTCCATTGAAAGTCATTGCCCACTGCGGTAAGCTCTCGTTTGCGACCTCCGCAACGTAGATTTCATCATCGTTCTCACTTCTGCAAGTGACCAGTCGTCGCTGCGAAGGCTCGCAACACCACCAAGTTCCTTCGCTCATCGCAACCTCTTGCATGCTTTCTTTCTTCCGCCACTGTTTCTCTTATGATCTACAAACCAACCAACCGACCCTCATGTGACCGTCACCCTATAAATCGTCTTCTGTCGTTCTAAACCGTTGGGCATAAGTTCATATTTATGTCGAGACAGCTGAAAAATGCACCCGCTTCTCAAAGATATGTGTTGAGGCAACTGTTAATTTGAGGTTAATTGTTTAATTTAGAGAGGGACTAAAGATATGTTACCCCTTTGAAATTATGTTGAGAACCGACATGTGTTGGTTCATATTTTTGGGTTCTTATTTTTCAGTTGCCTCAAGTTAAGTGAATTACTTGTCCCTTTTTAAATTAAACAATTAATTCAAAATGTGTTACATATCTTTGGTTCCATATCTAAATTAAACATTTAATTACATCAATTAAGTAATATGCTTTAACAAATAAGATAATTATTTATCGAATTTATATATTGTATTTTAATTTATTATACAAAAATAAATATATTACCTATTTTAATTTACCAATAACATTTTTTTACCTATTTTTTCAATTTTCATAATTTAATTTCGAAATTTAAAATAAAATTTTTTAAAAAAACATAGTTGGGAAGTTGGGGTGTGGGTAGGCGACTTCCCAACTGCACTTAAAAAGTGTGCTAGTTTGGTAAATAATTCCAAAATTGTGCTATTTTGGTATATCAATTTTTTTTTGTGCAGAGTTGTTTTTTTACCACCCTATAAAGTATGGTGGACCATACTTACAATAATCACATATTTTTGAACGACAAAACAAATAAAACTTAGTTGGAAAAATGGTTGATGGTAAACTTTGCTTCACATGCGATTTGGCTTTTGAGTTTAAAATTTTTTGCAAGTTAAATGGGGTGGAATAAAATTTTGTCGACTGCAATCCGCTAAATCCGAAGTCAAAAAAGACATTCAGGGTGGATTTTCTCTGTGCACGGGTCACATAGTGTGAAAATCAATTTAACGATTTAACATGGATTATAATGTGCGGGTTCGACTTTAAGAGCATCTTCATCCCTAATCTCGACCCAATTGCTTAATTGGGCCTCACTACTTCTACGTCATTTTAAAGCAACTCATCTCCTTTTTATTTCAACGACGAACTTGTTAAAAACTACAAATAGGTCTCACAACTACTCTCAATTAAATATTATTTATTTATTTATTTCCAACATAAATTATTAATTCACCTATTTTAAATTTATAACTATTTTTTTGGGTTAAAAATACGCAACTTTTAAAAGTATTGAATACAGACCAAAAGCACATAACGTTCATGGTTTCTTTCAAAATTTTAAAAAATAAACAAAACAAAAAGAGAGCATTTAGAGCCTTCGAGGCTCATCACCTTCTTTTGTCTCTATGACACACTCACTTTGATTAGTCATTTCTCCCCTTAAGCATTTCATTTTTCCATTTCACCATACTCTCTCATCCTCGCAGCATACCCTCTCATCCTTCAACTCTCGCTCCCTCTCTCCTTGCACACACCCTTCTCGCTCCTTCTCTCTTACACATCAACTCCCCTTTCATCTCTCAACCTTTTATTGCCAAAGAGTTCTCCAAACCATCTTTGATCATGTTAAGACAACTACTAAGTCAGCGATTCTCATTGCATGTTCGCCGGAGCAACCACAATGGGTGACAGAGTTACGATTTCGGTTCTCTCATTTTCCCTCTTTTCTCGGATATGGATCCAGATGTTTGTTGTTTTTTATTTTTATTTTCTTTTAATATCTTGTATCTGAAACTTTAATAAAAAATTTAGGTATTGGTGTTTTTGTGTTCAGTGAAATTGAAGGTGGGCTTTATTTCTTTCCTCGACTGTTTTTTTTTTTAAACAGAAAAATGAATATTTTTTCCCCATTTAAAAATTTATATCCATTAAGATTGGGCCCATGCTTTTCCCACACCCCATGCTACTCATCAAACACTCCTTACCCCTGCGAAATGACCAAAAGGCCATTAATGAAACGCACATTTTTCGCCGATTCGGTTGAGGTCAACCGAAGGTGTATTATTTGGAACTGTATTTTTTTGACACACACCCCATTTTGCAAAATTGAATTTCAGCATAAAAAGCTATTTGCACACGATTCAGTTGACCTCAACCGAATCCATTCGTTGTCATTCGTGGGAGTGTTTTTGATTTAAGGGTATTTTGGGAATTTAGGGGATTTGGGGGTGTGGGGTGAGTAGCATGGGGTTTGGGAAAAGCATGGGCCTAAGATTGTACCAAACAAATCCAATCCAATCCATCCATCCACAACTTTTTAATGGATGGATATCCAGTCCATCCATTAGGCCCAACTTTTTTTTTGAAGCAAATTAGGCCCAACTATATATATATATATATATATATATATATATATATATATTATATTATACAAATAAATAATTAAATAGAATATTGGTGGTGGTGGCGGTGGCCGCCGGCGGCGCTCCGGTGACTCACAGTGGTTGCCAGCCGCAGGTGGTGGAGGGCCGATGGTTACTTTATATATATATTTATGAGATGGCAAAAGTGGTGAAAAAATTGGAGTGGTTTTATATATATATATATGAGATAGCAAAAGTGGTGAAAAAATTGGAGGGAAACTACTCTTTACCTTTTATATATTAAGATACCACCCCTCAGTTTGTTATCTGGTAATTTATTTATGGAAAAATCCAGATAAATTATCGCATTCAGAAAAAGAAAAAGAAGATTCCGAGTTCATTATTAAAGGTGATCCACTTTTCATGCCCATTATAGCTAGCACTCTTGTTAACAGGACACAATATTATCAAGGTTAAATTACACTAGAGGTCCTTTAAGTTATTTAATTGTAATAAGTTGGTCCTTTAAGTTTTTTCTGTACCACTAAGGTCCTTTAAGTTATTTTATTGTAACAAGTTGGTCCTTTAAGTTTTTTTGTACCACTTAGATCCGCTAAATTATTTAATTGTATAATTTAGGGCTGAAAAATGTAAGTTATTTGGTCTATAAAAGTTACAATTAAATAACTTAAAGGACTAACTTGTTACAACTGAATAACTTAAAGGACCTAAGTGGTACGAAAAAAACTTAAATGACAAACTTGTTACAATTAAATAACTTAAAGGACCTAAGTGGTATAAAAAAAACTTAAAAAACAAACTTGTTACAATTAAATAACTTAAAGGACCTCTGGTGTAATTATCCCTATTATCAACTATGATAGTCTGTAAAGAGAGAAACAAGAGTGTGATGAAAGGTCACATGAATTGCTTCATTCACACACGTGTTGATGTCGGAAAAATGTTGCAAAGCACATTCCTAAGTGGACTAAATGGGTCATCACTCATCACTATCAAGCAAAAAAGCAAAAGTCAATAGTTAAAATTCTCCCACAATGCCTACACATTTACCAGCCCTCAATTTCCAGATGTTTTTTTTACGCTGTTAATCATGATTTTACATATAATTTAGTATTGTTTCAAATCCCATATTTCCCCACATTAATCATTTCCAACGTCAATTTCAACTGTTACTAATCCTCCTTCCTTGGTCATGTTGGGGTTTTGTCATCTTCATTTGCACGTGTGATGGGTCTACTACAATTGTTGCTTAGTTCACATTGAGCCTGAGGTGATTAATCTCTAATACTATTATCATCCGAAATAATTAAATCTCCTATCTGCTAATTCAGTGTGAATTTACAAGTTTTTTGTATCCCACTTACCATTTGATGTGTATTAATCTTTGAGTAATGTTATTTAGCCAAAATGTTTCAGCCAAAAATAGTAAAAAACCAAGTTACAACACCAATTAACCAAGTTTTATAGGCTATTAACCAACCTACTTTTTTTTACAGTTTTTAATTAATAGCCTAGAGAACTGTGAAAAAATAGGTTGGTCAATGACTTATAAAATTTGATTAATTGGTGTTGTAACTTGGTTTTTGGCTATTTTTGGCTGGAACATTTTGGCAAAATAAGATTAGTTATTGCTTCTGTGCTTGATAGCTCCCCATGTAACTTTGATCTTATTTAAAAGGTTTAATTACAATTTTGGTCCCCCTATTATGACCAACTCACGATTTTAGTCCCCGAATTTTTTTTCTCACGAATTTAGTCCCCCTATTTTCCCAATTCATAAAATTAAGTCTCCCCCTAATTTAGTCAAACCTGTTGCTGATGTGTCAGTCGATAAATCTATGTGGAAGGACACATTTGCTTGCCAACTTGGAATTTAAATTAAAAATTATTATTTTAATTATAACAATTGTTTTTAATCTATTTAATAAAATTCAAAATAAAAAAAATGCCTTAGTAAAAATGACGCAACCCCCATCACCCTCAACTGCCATCGTCTTCTCTTTCGTTGAAAACCTAATTTCTGATTTGGGTTTTTTTTATAATCTTCTCATCTGGGTATTGTAGATGTTACCTTACCACCAACCACCACCGCATGAGCGCCTCTTTCTTCGCCTTCAGAGCTCGCTCCTTCTATCTTCTAATTTCTCAATTTTCACTAATGCCTACCGCCAAACTCCAAAGTAGTCAGCCATGGCCGCTACGTACACCGTCCCTTGTTACAGTAATTATAGTTTACTTTTATTTGGGAAATAATGGGATGAGTATTCATTTCCCCCACTTGTAACAGATGTAATAAGTTTATTTTAAGTTTACTTTTATTTGGGAAATAATGGGATGAGTATTCATATTCCCCACTTGTAACAGTCTCTCACTCACAAGTATAAGTAGTGCCTCTATGCACTCAAATGAGATCATCAATCATTATAACAAACCCTTCTATCTCTATTCTCTATTATTTCTACACATTTTGTTTTACAGGTTTCACCACCGAACTCTATTCTTCCATTAGAGTTCCTGGTAACTTGTAAGAGCTCTTCGGTTTCCTCCCTAGAGATCCAATACCATCACAAGTGGTATCAAAGCACACTTTCCTGGTGCTTTTGGTGACCATGGCTGCCAGAACGCGTTCCTCAACAATGGCTGAGTTAGAAAAGAAGTTTGATGGACAACATGCCGATCTCAATTCCAAGCATGCGATCTTTGCTTCAATCTCGCAATCAAGATGAAGGATCGTCTCATCCACGTACTCACAGGAGCGGTGGTACTGCTGGCGGAGGCTCCGTTCAACACTACTCAACTCGCATTTCTAAAGTCGAATTTCCCAAATTCGATGGAATGAAGGTGAAGGAATGGCTATATAGGTGCGACCAATTTTTCTTGCTAGATGATACACCACCAGAATCAAAAGTGAGGTTGGCTTTGATTCATTTGGAGGGATTGGCATTGCAATGGCATCTAAACTATATTCGCTCCAAATTTGAAGTTTATCCGCCATGGACGCAATATGCAATAGATGTAATGACGCGATTTGGTGACGCTTTTGAAGGCCCACTTTCTGCACTGATTCAAGTGAAACACACAGGGAAAGTTCAGGATTATATTGATGCATTTGAGTTGGCCCAAACCCAGGTAACACTTCTTCCGGAACATGCTCTAAGTATTTTTTTTAGCTGGATTAGATCACAACACACAAATGCAAGTGAGAATGTTCAATCCAACCTCCATTGCATATGCTGCAAATTTAGCTAAGCTTCATGAATCTGCAAGAACACCATCTTACAAACCCACCCCCAAATTTCACTCTAACCCTTCAAATACTACCTATACACAGAATAATAAAACCCATAACACTTCCCAAAAAACCAATGCCACCCCTACCACACAAACCTCTACAACACCAAATAAGCCATTGTTCTCTAAAAATACTCGTACCTACTCGGCAACTGAAGTGGAGGAAAGAAAGTCCAAGGGATTATGCATGTTTTGTGATGAGCCTTTCACACCTGGCCATCAATTCAAGCATAAGAAATCTCAATTCATGGTGATGGAAATGGATGAGAAGGAATTGGATGATGAGGCAGAACCCGAGGAGACTAGCCCAGAGAATTCTGACAACTCTAATTCTGGCAGTCCTCAACTCTCTCCTAATGCATTAACTGGTATTGCTAATTTTCAGACCATGCGAGTAACAGGAATTTACAATAAGAAGCCCATTCAAGTGTTAATTGATAGTGGAAGTACTCATAACTTCCTTGACCTTGAGGCTGCCAAAAAGCTTGGTTGTAAGCTTGAACCGGTGCGTCCTATGTCTGTCACAGCAGGTGGTGGTAACAAAATTGAAGCACCATATATGTGCAGGTCCTTTACTTGGCAGTTACAACAATCTAGCTTCACTGAGGATGTGATTGTTATGCCTCTAGTGTGTTGTGATTTGGTTTTAGGAATTCAATGGCTCAAATCTCTTGGTCAAATCATTTGGGATTTTACAAAGTTACAAATGGAATTTACAGTGGGAGGTAAAAGGTGTGTTCTCAGGAGTGCTAAAACACCTACTATCAAACTTATTAATAACAAGAAGTTGGGAAAAAATGTATTGGCAGGTGCTGAGCTTTGTTTTTTTGCATTTAGATAAGCCAACCCCTTCTCTAGGAGCACCTGCATATCACTTATTACCCCTAGCAGTTGAAGGCAGTGAGTTGCCACAGGAAAATTTGTCTCTACTTGAAGAGCATTCGGACATTTTCTCAGAACCAACTCACCTCCCACCTTGTAGGCCTGGTTTTGATCATCGAATACCACTCAAGGAAGGTGTTTCACCCTTCAATTTGAGGCCTTATAGGTATTCTGTTATACAGAAGGATGTTGTGGATAACTTGGTTAATGATATGCTCTCCCAAGGCATCATTCGTTATGGCAACAGCCCCTATGCCTCTCTTGCAGTTCTAGTGAGAAAAAAGGATGGTTCATAACGGCTCTGTGTTGATTATAGGAGACTTAATCAATACACCATCAAGGATCGCTTCCCAATCCCACTCATTGAGGACCTCATGGATGAGCTTGGTAAAGCAAATATTTTCTCTAAACTTGATTTAAGGTCAGGTTTCAATCAACTGAGAAGTGAACAAGGTGAAGAGTTTAAAACTGCTTTCAAAACTCATGTAGGGCATTTTGAGTATTTAGTCATGCCTTTTGGGCTTACTAATGCTCCTGCTTCTTTTCAGTCCCTTATAAACCATATTTTTAAACCTTTTTTGAGGAGGTTTGTCATTGTATTTTTTGATGATATACTGGTTTATAGTCCTATCTTGGAGGACCATGTTGATCACTTGTCTCAAGTTTTTGCTACGGCCAAAATTAACCAGCTTTATCTTAAGCGTAGCAAGTGTCATTTTTCTACTACCAAGGTTGAATACTTGGGACACTACATCTCTCAAGGTGAGGTTTCAACTAATCCAACCAAAGTCCAGGCAGTTAAAGATTGGTTAGTTCCCAAAGATGTCAAACAGTTGCGTGGTTTCTTAGGCCTTGCAGGCTACTACAGGCGTTTTGTCAAGGATTTTGGGAAAATTGCCAAACCACTTACTGAATTATTGAAGAATGACAGCTTCATTTGGACTGATGTTGCTACAGTGGCCTTTGAGAAGTTGAAAGTTGCCCTCACATCTTCTCCAGTGTTGGCTCTGCCGGATTTTACAAAAACATTTGAGGTTGAAACTGATGCATCAGGCCGGGGTATTGGTGCAGTTTTGATGCAGGAAAAACATCCAATTGCTTTCATTAGTAAGGCATTGAGTCCTAAGCAACAGAGCATGTCAATATACGAAAGGGAATTACTGGCTGTTGTCTATGTAGTTCAAAAATGGGGAACATATTTGGCTCATAAGCCTTTCATCATAAGGACAGATCAGAAAAGCATTAAACATTTGCTTGAACAAAGGCTCAATACTCCCTTTCAACAGATTTGGATGGCTAAGCTTATGGGATTTGACTTTGAGATCCACTATAAGGAAGGGGCTACCAATATGGCTGCTGATGCCTTGTCTAGAAAATCAGGTGCTGAGCTACTTCCACTGCTACTTGACAATGCTCAAGAAGGTCTCTTGGACAGAATTAAAGCTTCTTGGCAATCTGATTCTATTATGCAGAAAATAATTTCTGACCTGCAAACTGATAAGTCCTCTCATCCTAAATTCACATGGTACAAAGATGAACTTCGTAGGAGAGGAAAACTAGTTATTGGGGATGTACCCGAGTCGAAACTCTTGATTTTACAATGGTTACATGATTCATTGGTTGGAGGCCATTCTGGGAGAGATGTTACAACTGCTAGGGTCAAATCCCTATTCTTTTGGAAGGGTATGAATAAAGAAATTCAGCACTATGTGAGGTCCTGTGAAGTTTGTCAACGCAACAAGCTAGAATTGGTTTCTTCTCCTGGTCTCTTGCAGCCTCTCCCAATCCCTCAAAGAATTTGGGATGAGATCAGTTTAGATTTTATTGAAGGTTTGCCTACTTCTCATGGTAAACAAGTCATTTTTGTCGTGGTTGATAGGCTGAGCAAATATGCTCATTTTATTCCCTTTTCTCACCCATATACTGCATTGGATGTTGCTCAAGCCTTCTTGGATCATGTGTTTAAACTCCACGGCATGCGTAGTACTATAACTAGTGATAGAGATCCCATTTTCTTAAGTTCCCTTTGGAATGATTTGTTTAAGCTCCAAGGTGTTTCTCTTGCTAAATCTACTGCTTATCATCCTCAGACCGACGGTCAAACTGAGGTTGTCAACAAGTGCCTCGAGACTTACCTTAGGTGTATGTGTTTTGAGAAACCTTCTTGTTGGAGTAAGTGGCTCTCACTAGCTGAGTGGTGGTACAACACCCATTTTCACTCTTCCATCCAAACAACTCCTTATGAAGTTGTTTATGGACAAACTCCACCTATTCACTTGCATTACTTGCCAAATGAATCACCTGTGGCAGAAGTTGATAGGACCCTTGGTGCCCGAGAAGCAGTAATAAACTTACTTCAGTTCCACCTCCTCCGAGCACAAAACCGGATGTCTCAGCAAGCAAATAGGCATCGGTCTGATAGGGAATTCTCCATTGGGGATTTTGTTTTCCTCAAATTACAGCCCTATAGGCAACATACCTTGCGCCAACAACCTCACAACAAACTCCAACCTAAGTTCTTTGGTCCATTTTTGGTGGTTGATCGCATTGGTGCCACTGCCTACAAGCTGGATCTTCCCCCATCAGCTGGTATACATAATGTGATACATGTCTCTCAACTCAAGCTTTGTAGGAATCCTTCTTCAGTCCCTGTTATTCCACTGCTTGCCAATTCTGCTGAAGTCACTACAAAGGAACCATTTGCAATTCTGGACCGCAAAATGGTGAAGAAAGGCAATATGGCAGCTACTAAGGTCTTGGTCCAATGGAAGGACATGTCTCCTGATGCTGCCACATGGGAATTCTACTATGATTTCCTTAAGAAGTATCCTAATTTCCATCCTTGAGGACAAGAATGTTCTCTAATGGACGGGGTATTGTTACAGTAATTATAGTTTACTTTTATTTGGGAAATAATGGGATGAGTATTCATTTTCCCACTTGTAACAAATGCAATAAGTTTATTTTAAGTTTACTTTTATTTGGGAAATAATGGGATGAGTATTCATATTCCCCACTTGTAACAGTCCCCACTTGTAACAGTCTCTCACTCACAAGTATAAGTAGTGCCTCTGTGCACTCAAATGAGATCATCAATCATTATAACAAACCCTTCTATCTCTATTCTCTATTATTTCTACACATTCTGTTTTACAGGTTTCACCACCGAACTCTATTCTTCCATTAGAGTTCCTGGTAACTTGTAGGAGCTCTTCGGTTTCCTCCCTAGAGATCCAATACCATCACATCTCTGCTCGCAAAGCGTTCACGTTTCTTCCTCTCGTTCTGCTCCATTCGCCATTAGCGCAAAAGCCAACTATAGTTGAAGACCCAATTTGTTTTAGTTCTTCTTGCCAAGTATTATGAAGAAGAAGTATCCTGGGTTTTAATTTTAAGATTCAGTTTTATCCTTCAACATGAACTCTGGGACTCAATGCTAAGATTAAATTTAGATTGTGTGATGGGTTTTGCGTCAATTTTTTCAATTTAGATTTTCAAACATTTTTAAGATTCAGTTTTAGACTACAAGATGTATTCATAGTGTTTCAATGTGTTTTTTCAGCTCAACGAAGACGATGGGGTTTAGCGTCAGTTATTTTAATTTTGAATTTTATTAAATAGATTAAAAACAATTGTTATAATTAAAATAATAATTTTTAATTTAAATTCCAAGTTGGCATGCTAGCATGTCCTTCCACATAGGTTTATTGACTGACACCTCAGCAACAAGTTTGACTAAATTAGAGGGGGACCTTGATTTTATGAATTGTGAAAATAGGAGGACTAAATTCGTGAGAAAAAAAGTTTGGGGACTAAAATCGTGAGTTGACCATAATAAGGGGACCAAAACTGTAATTAAGCCTATTTAAAAACAAGAGAAGAAAGCCACGCAAAAAGAAAGAAAAAAGGCTTAAATTTACTCCCTACTTCCAAAAACACCCTGCAAAATATAAAATTATCTAGTTACCCCCCTCAAACTGGGGAGGGGGGGGGGGGGGGGGGGGGGGGGTAAATGGATAGTGGCAACATTTGTAGGGGGTAACTGGATAATGTTATATCTTGCAAGGTGTTTTTAGAACTTTTTTTTTGTAGGGGGTTAGATGGATAATGGCAGCATTTGCAGGGGGTGACAAGTATTTAAACCAAGAAAAAATTGTGTTTGATTAGGGCCCATGTGGTTTTCAGTTTTTGGTTTTTGAAAGTCAATTTCAAAATCGAAACATATTCGAGTAAAATGGGGTTGAGTTCGTTCTTTTTTCTTTTTTTAATTTCAAAGTAGTTTTTCATCAAAACTCAACTTAAAAAATAGCTTTTATAATTTCTATTTTTGTTTTAATGCTAACACGCCACCGCCAATAGTAGCCGACTACCACTCCCTCCACCACCAACTAGGCACTTTGCAAGTGAGCAGATACTAGTAAACTCTAACTGCCTTGGATTTTTTTTTTTTGAATTTTTCATAACATTTTTCTTGCAAGAAGGGCTTTTTTTTTAAATTTTTCATAACATTTTTTCTTGCAAGAAGGGCGATGAAATAGTAAAATTTGATGTATATCTTGATATTCTGTTAGGAAGGGAGAACCACACAGGCAGGCAGAGTCGGGTACTTGTGGCCAGCCAGATTCCCCCAGTGTAGGTTAGCCATCGGTAAAGCCGGTAAAAACTATGCACCAATGACATAGTAAAAAAAAAATAATAGAAGAAGAAATTTTCCATGCTTATAATGTTGGACAGGGATTTGACACAAAGGACCAGAAGCAGCAATTTTGGAGACAAAAGTAACCTCATCCTAAAAGATTTAATAGTAAATTAACCCGCAATTAAGGTCAATCAAGCTAATGACGTTGTCCCCCAGTTTAATTACAAAGTCGTATACCAAAAAAAAAAATTACAATGGCTACCAACATATAATTATTATCCCTAAGGTTATATAGACAAATTTTTCTAGACAAAAATAGCCAAAAACCAAATTACAATACCAATTTACCAAGTTTTTTAAACAAATAACCAACCTACTTTTTCACAGTTTTCTAGGTCATTGACTAAAACTTGTGAAAAAGTAGATTGGTTATTTGTTTAAAAAACTTGGTAAATTGGTATTATAATTTGGTTTTTGGCTATTTTTGTCTAGAAAAATTTGTCTATATAACATTACTCAATTATTATTGGTGTTTAATAGCATGATTTTTGGTTATCCCTATCCACTCAAAATTCTTCAAAAGTTTTTGGTACTTAAAATATAGTCCTCTTTCATTCTCAATTTTTTTATTAGCTTAGATGAAATGATAAATAAACATTTTATGAGTGAACAATTTAATTGTTCTTACAAAGGAACAACCTCAAAAGAACAATCTGGCGTAGTTTTCTTCTGTATTAAGTCTCATATTGATGGACCTCTCCATCAACGGCCTCATGAGTGAGATTCTTGAGAGTTTTTCAAACTTCACTAATGTGAAATTTTTTCTTTTACTAAATTCAATTGATTTTTTTCCTAAATGAATTTGACAAGCCAACGACAATGTAAATTGCAACTTTCTACAACATCTATTTATCAATTTGGTGTTTCATCTACACCCTTGTGGCGTTGACATTTTTTACTTAGAAAAATCAGTGATTCATATCAATTCTCCCACCCCACCACACAAATCCCTGTTGTAGACGTCCCATACTATATGGAGCCTTTTTGTTAAATATTTCGAATATTATGTCCTCTTAATTTGTCCATTCATCAAGGATATATCTTTAATTTCCATTGAATAGTTTAAAAAGAAAGAAAAGAAGGAGCAAAAGAAAGAAAAAAAGAAACTTTACTATGCTTTCCCACCCAAAGTCTTGGATCATACACCTTTAGCGAATTTGCAATTTACAAACAAATGTAACACTTCTTCACGATCCTCCCTACAGAAAGGACAACCAGCATCCTCTTCATTAAGAATCACATGGCGAAGAAAGAGGATTCCATGCATGGGAAGGGAATTGGAGATTAATCTCCAACCAAAGATAACCACTTTCTTACCACGCGCAAGAAACGTTCATCAAGATGGAGCTTAAATCGTTTACCTCCTCCATGCTAATAGGTTTGGTCACAGTCCTCCAAGGAAGATGCAATTGCCATCCATTAGAGTGCCACGCTCCAACTTCGGCCACAGACACAACCTGCAAACAAATGAGGAAAACCCAGCTTCAAGGCTGACGCCAAAAAGTCCACTGCGAATCCACCCCCCAAACCACAACGAACAAAAGCTTCGAACCAACCTACCGTATTCACGTCATTGTATAGAAAAAGAAGATCACGCCACCATAAAGAGTCTTTCTTCACACCACCATGTGCTCACCATTAAGAACAAGAGAGGATACACTACAAGAATTTCGGTAATTTCCGGCGGAAAAAATCTGTCGGTAATGGCCAAATCCGTCGGAAATTGGGCATTACTGGTGGATTTTTTCCGCCGGAAGTCTGCCGGTATTTAAGTCGCAGGTAATGGTTACCGGCGGAAATTCCGCCGGTAATTTCCGGCGGATTTTCACATTACCGGCAGATTTTTCCGTCGGTAATTTCCGGCGGATTTTCCGCAGGTAATGTACATTACCGACGGATTATCCGCCGGTAATTTTTGGGGGATTTTCCGCCAGTAATACACATTACCGGCGGATTTAAAAAAAAAACTATTATTTTTTAAAATTAAATTAAACTGTTTTTTTTTTTCAATTTTTCCAAATTTTAAAATTTAATATGTATTTTAATAAAAAGTAAGAAAAAATGAAAATGAATGAGAATGTAGAAGTAGGAAGGAATGAAAGAGAATATGAGAAGAAAGAGAATATGAGAAGAAAGAGTGAAGGAGTGAGAATGAATGAGAATGAAGAAAAATGAAGAATGAATGAGAGTATGAGAAGTATTAATATAGGAGAGAATGGGAAAAAAGAAGTAAGAAGAAATAAGAATGAAGGAGAGAGAATGGATAAGAATGAAGAAGAAAGGAGAAATATAGAAGAGAGATATCTAGAGAAATTTATGGAGATTGTAGAGTATAAAAAAGAAGAAGAAATATAAGATAGAGAAAATGTAGAAGAGAATGAGAATGAATAAAGAGTGAAATGAGAGAATGAGAGGAGTGTAAGAGAAAGTTTTATTTATAGGTGGATTTTTGAAATTACCGACGGAATTTTGAAATTATCGGCGGATTTTTTTTAAAATTTTTTTTTTTTTTGTTTTTTTAAAAATCCATCGGAAATGTTAAAAAATCCGCCAAAAACATTTCCGGCGGATCTTTTAAAAAAAAATTTAAAAATCCGCCGGAAGTTTGAAAAATCCATCGGAAATGAACGGACGGGAAAAAAACCGCTGGAAAGACCATAAAATTCGTCGAAAATGCCAAAAATCCGCTGGAAATGTACCGACGAAAAAAATCCGCTGAAAATACATGTTTTTTTCGTTGTAGTGATAACTCACCATATCTATGCTCAAGAATTCCTCTCCAACTTGCCAAACCATCTACTAGTATGCGTCATTTCCATTTAGATGTGAGAGTAATATTAAACAACTCAAGATTTTTGACTTCAAGCCCACCAAGACTTTATGAAACAGTAAAATGAGTGTCTTTCAGCTTAACCAAATTTTTAAGTTTGAATTCAGCTTTAGGCACGTAACATGTTAAATTTTTTGAAGGAGAGTTTTACCACACATTTTGGTCCTATCTGACTCAAGAGATTAGTCTCTTTAATTACGCAGTTTCTATAAAAAAACAGTAAAATGGGTCTTTACTCCTCCTAAAATATCCCACATTTATTTCACCTCACACATCATTTTCTTCTTCTAGACTCACAGTACTCTGTCTGCCCACCCCCTCGTGTGCACCTTCTCTCCTCCCATTAATGTCCCTTCTTTCACAACAACCTTTTTCTCTCTTTTCAGTAAAATCTAAACCCACCCAACCCTTTCTTTTTCTCACACCATTTATCTCATCACTATCACTATATCACTATATATATACAAACACAACCATAAATACACTACAATAAATTCCAATGGCTTCTTTCCCATCACTACTCTTCTTCATCATCCTCATCTTCATCATCTCTCTCTTCCTCCTCCTCCTCCTCTTCCGCAATTCCCGTTACCGGCGTCTTCATCTTCCGCCAGGGAGTCTCGGCTTACCGTTCATCGGCGAGACCTTTCAGCTCATATCAGCATACAAGAGTGAAAATCCAGAACCTTTCATCGACCAACGAGTGAACCGGTACGGTTCAATATTTACTACTCATGTTTTTGGTGAACCAACGGTTTTCTCAGCTGACCCAGAAGCGAACCGGTTCATTCTATTGAATGAAGGGAAGCTCTTTGAATGTAGCTACCCCGGTTCAATATCGAATCTTCTTGGGAAACACTCTTTATTACTCATGAAGGGTTCTCTTCACAAGAGAATGCATTCCCTTACTATGAGCTTTGCTAACTCTTCCATTATCAAAGATCATCTCCTTGTTGATATAGACCGCCTCATCCGGCTTAATTTGGATTCCTGGTCCGACCGGGTTTTTCTCATGGATGAGGCCAAAAAGGTTAGCCATTTTCTCTTTCTCATATTGATCCTTATCTTTTCTATTCAATTAGTTTTTTTTTTCTAAAAAAAAGTGAAATATAAATTTAAATGAAATTGAATCAAACTTTATTGGCTTTCCCAAATCCATCTAATTATTAAAGCAGAGCATGTGTAGTGAGTTAACTCGGCAATGGATCGTTTGAGTCTAGCTGAGGCTCACTTGCCATCATCATATCGTATGTTATGTGGGATTGTGGGGTGGGGAGGTGGTGGTGGACCAACTCATAATTTTATTACTTTTATTTATTTACTTTTGTTGGATTTAAGTTTTATTGGAAAGTTATTGTCAAAAAAAAAAAGTTTTATTGGAAACTTTTGTCTAAGTGTCTAACTAGAGTGTCTAACTAGAGTGTTTGAAAATTTTGTAACCAAAAAAAGAGTGTTTGAAAGTTTAAAAATTTCTCTCTATAATTTGGTAACTTTCCATTTTTCTTTTCATTTTATTTTATTCATTTTTAGGTTGATTTTTTTTGGGTCTACTCAGAGTAAATAATAAAAAATCATCACGCACTGCTGCTCACACTGGCGGATCTTAGTTAGGGCCCAGGTGGGCCACGGCCCACCCAGAAAAATAGGAAATTATTATAATACTCCTATTTTAAAAACCAAACTACTAAATACATAACACGTTTTGCACCGCAATTAGCGTCTTCGTAGCACGGTGCAGTGGTTAATTATGCCATCAATTACTGAGCTGATGCTGGGTTCGGCTCCCGTAAATGCCAGATGTTGGCTGCTCACACTTGGATTTGAATCTGAGAGTCGAGGATCCTCATGTCGCTGAAATTGCCAATGCAACCAAAAGTTAGGAATGAATTTTAGGTTGATTGGTGAAACTTTATTCAGTAGATTAATAGTATATTAATAAGTGTATTGGCATGTGATTGTGATGTACGTGATGTTAAATGGAGATGGTGACTCAGATTCCATGGTTGTGGCCAATTCCCTTGCCCTTGCCCTTGCCCTTGCACATAATAATCCTTGTAGTATCTATCACATTAACTTAATTGAAAAGCTTTTCCTGGTGCAAGGGAGAATAATCATTCAGATTATAAAACATTAGGTCATCATCATGTAGGGAGAGCTAGCTAGGTGTGTGAATATGGCTTTGTTTAAAAATAAAAAAGGGGGTTATTATTTATTCCCCTAATTATGTGATTAAAATTAATTGTGTATGTAATGATGATGATTAATGGTGGTTGGTCGCAGATAACATTTGAGCTGACAGTGAAACAGCTGATGAGTTTTGATCCAGATGAATGGACTGAGAATCTAAGGAAAGAGTATATGCTTGTGATTGAAGGCTTCTTCACTCTTCCCTTTCCTCTTTTCTCCACCACCTACCGCAGAGCCATCAAGGCAAGAAGGAAGGTGGCAGAGGCACTGACGGTGATAGTAAGGCAGAGAAGAACAGAGAGTGAAATGAATAATGACATGCTTGGAGCACTGTTGGCCTCCGGCGAGCACTTCTCCGACGAGGAAATAGTTGATTTTATGTTAGCATTGCTGGTCGCCGGTTATGAAACCACCTCAACCATAATGACTCTTGCCGTCAAGTTCCTCACTGAAACTCCTTTAGCCTTGGCACACCTCAAGGTATGTAAGCACCTAAATCTTTTATTTAAATAATACTCTCGTGATATTTAGCATTTCCGTATCTTTATATATATATGCGAGTGAGTGCGTCAAAAAATAAATCTTTGTATAGGCGAGTATCTGACTATGTGTGTGGTTCATTAGGGCTCGTTTCATGGACAGGATAAGGAGACACGATATGATAAGTCTATCATATCCTATGTCAGTTTAGTGTTTGTTGAACCTGTAATATATAATAACTTAATCCTTTAACTTATATCATATGTAATTGTCATTCTTTTGAGGCTCGTATGGTTGTGGCTGGGAGAAACCCCACCACCCTGAACATGTCCTTTAAAACCTCGCTTTCGTTATCTGATCCTCTCCACCGTCTTAACCTCAACATGGGATGATTGACTATAATGTAACACCACTCTTTCTAAACATTTCCCAATTTACATTAAATCTATTATCTTCAAAACAAAAAATCTCAAGATACTTTATAGAAAAAACTACCACTTCAGATCCTTTTTATGTAGTATATGCATACTTTTACTTTTAAAAAAAAAAAACTTAAATTAATATGTTTTTAATTTATTAATTATATATATCCTTACACTTGTTTACTTAATTAATAAGAGATTATTATTAATATACAATGGTAAATGATAGTACTACTATTTACAAGTTAAACAATATTTTCAAGGACTGTGACCATCTGACCAAAAAAAAAGAGACCGAAGGCGTACATCTTATGAAGTTAGTTACATTAGCTTAATTCTTATTTTTTGGTTCAAGAGGCTGGCACAGCATTCCGAATTCGAACCCCGGAGCAAGCGAATGATGTTCCTAGCTCCAACCAACTAAACTACACTACTGGATTAGCTTAATTCTCTTGATTTTATATAAAATAAAATAAAATTGAATTGTTTTTTCTTGTCCATTCACCTTGAAAAGAATCCATAATTAATTCAATCAGCATGTGAAAACATGGAAAAAAATCATAGGAGAGACAGTGTGAGTGGTGGGAGCATGAGGCAAAATTATTACATACATCCAACACAAGGCGCACGCTTTGTTTTGGTCTTTTGACAGGATCATCTGTTCGTGTGGTTGAAAGACAAAAACCCCCTTTATCACACAATGCGCACACACTGCATTCTGCCAAAATTAATCTCCTTGTTGGAACTCGAATTTTATTTGAGATGATAGTATTAATTATTAAATTGTATTGTCTGGCAGGAAGAGCATGACCAAATCAGAGCACAAAGTGACCCAGGAGCAGCACTGGAATGGACAGATTACAAGTCAATGGCTTTTACTCAATGCGTAGGTTTATTATGCAACTCATTCCTCACAAAACAGTACTTATACCAAAAGCAGCAATGTTACTAATATTGTCCTTTCCACTTTTTTCAATCGTTTCTGCGTTACAGGTTGTGAATGAAACCTTAAGGGTGGCAAATATAATTAGTGGGATATTTAGGAGAGCAGTAACAGACATCGACATAAACGGTAATCATAGCATTTATGGACTAATACTATACTCTATAGCCAATTACTATATATAATCCACATACATGTGTGATGTGTCACTTGTAATAGGTTACACTATTCCTAAGGGATGGAAGGTGTTTGCATCGTTTCGTGCTGTTCATTTGAATCCTCAACATTTCAAAGATGCCCGCACCTTTAATCCATGGAGATGGCAGGTACATACATCACTCTTAATTAATGGTGAATCTATTGCCTAGACCAATGTTTTAGAAACCAAACCAACAGGTTCAATCATGAACCGACCATATCTACAATTTCATCTCAATTTAAGCGGTTTAATATAGTTGAATTGTGACCCAAAGGTTTCACCGGTTCAGATTTTAAAACATTGGCCTAGCCTACACGTGTACTTAGCTTTTATGCTGCAGTTGCTTACTTATGATCAACATTTTATCAGAATAACTCAGAAGCTACAGCAAGCCCAGGAAATGTATATACGCCATTTGGAGGAGGACCAAGGTTGTGTCCTGGCTATGAGCTAGCCAGAGTTTTACTTTCTGTCTTCCTTCACCGCATTGTCACCGGCTTCAGGTAACAACAAACATTTTGCACATTAAGATTAGACAAAATGAGTCTCTAATTCTACCTCTAAGTGTTAACAACACAAATTTTATTTGATTTTCCATCTCCAATTTCCATCGCTATTTTAACTTTTCTTATAGTGTTTATCATTAATGTTTGGTTTTCAATTTTATGGCAGTTGGGTTCCTGCTGAGGAAGATAAGTTGGTATTTTTCCCAACCACAAGGACTCAGAAGAGGTATCCTATTGCAGTGAAGCGGAGAGAGGAGTCCAGATATAAGGATTGAGAGCACAGTAGGGATGGCAAAAAAATCCGGACCCGCGGGTATCCGCGGGTAAAACCCGTGACGGGTCCGGGGCGGATAGTCAAACGGGTATCCGCGGGTTGAATAAACGGATAGTCAAACTACCCGTTAGTAAACGGGGCGGGACCGGGTAGCGAGGTACCCATGCCCGCGGGTATATATATATATATATATATATATATATATATATATATATATACCTAGTTAAGAAATCCTAAATTTTCCCTACACTCACACCACTCGGCCGTCTCACACTCTCACTCTCACTTTGTGGACCTGAAGAACTGATTTGTAATTCTTCCATTCTTGTTTTTGGTTCTTTAAGATTCGTCTTATAATGTGTCTTAAAACCCCTTTCATTTCTTTGTCTTTAAATACGAATTTCACACTAGAGTATTTCAATACTGTATGTTTAATTAAAAAAAGTTTATGTTTTCTTCTTCTTAGTGGACGCTTGAATTAATAATAGAAGTGACGTTTTCTCTGTTATAAGTTTTTGACTTTATTTATGTTTTGCTTTGAGTTTAGACCATGTTATTTCAAATTTTATTCTTTTTAAAAAAATATTTTTATTAATTTACAAATATTCGTAGGTACACATGGGTATCCATTAAGAAACATACCCATTTAAAATCCGCTAAGCGGGTACCCGTGCGGGTACGGGTCCCATTTATACTAAACGGAGCGGGTAGCGGGTAGTTGCTACCCGTGTCCGCCCCGCCCCGCTGACATCCCTAGAGCACAGCAGATACAGAAAGTCAAAAGGAAGCTGAGAGTGTAGATCAATTTAACCAGTTAATGTTCATTCTATATATATACTAGTGTAATTAATAAAATTGTATCTACTAGTGTAGAATTTCGTATCTTAATCAATTCTCTATTAGTAAATACTTCACAGTCAGAAATGTTGACTAGAATTTTAATACAATTAAAACCACATTCAAGGGACAGCAATTACTGGATGAAATAAAGATACAGGACTATGGTTAGAGAAACTTGCGTAAATGTAGAATTATCTAACAAGAGGGCGTAAAGTGGAGTATTTTAGAGGTGGGAGTAACATTCTGGTTTTTGATGACAAATTGGTCGTTGATGGCTTGGTAATCATCCCACAACATGAGTTCCCCTTCAACCTACGTTGCGAGTTTCAAATTTACCCGCACCAGAAGAAAAAAAAGGGATGAGTCGAAATTCAAGCAGTTGCTGGAATCACAAGAAGCTGAGGCGGTGTTGGCGATGCCCTTGTACATGGCGGTGAGGGAGGTTCGACGACTGGGTGGCATTCAAAGAATGAAGCATATACATTTCAGTTGGTCTATGCAGTACGTATGAGTACAATATTAGATACTAGTTAAGAGCCTCTAGAGATTGAAAGAAATTGTGGAATCTAAACGTTACCTAAAAAGTGAAAGGCTCTCGATGGAATATTAATAAAAAAGTGGAAACTAGTTAAACATGCAGCAATTCTAGCCAAGGCATTTGCTTGTCTTCTAAACTCAACACGCGAGTATAGGGAACGGGAGGATAGAATTTACAGGCGACATACTTTAAACAGTTATGATTTATATGTTAATTTTTTGTTTTAAGATAAATCTCACTCTTTTTTTGGTTTGTAAAATAAAATCTTACTCTAAAACACTCAATTCTCTAACGAATAATGAATCCAATAGTAGCGTCCGTTAACAGGTGGTTCTGGATTGGATTTGCTTGAATTTTGCACATTTTCTACAAAACCCAAACCAAATCAATCTGATAATTGGGTTGGATGCTAGGCTATTTCGAATTTGTCTAAACCACTGAGCACCCATTAGTGTTGCACAACACAACTTTGCATTCTTTAGCCAGAAAAGTGATAAAGCTCCGCAGTCAAATATTGCCAAAAAATAAGATGATTAAGCCTAAAACAACAGTCAAATACAGAAAGAAAAGGCTCACAACTGCAAGGATCAATCTCTCTATTACATTAGTGATTGTCATGTGCTATTCCTACTATCCTAGAGGTCTTAATATATAAAAGCTTGCCGAGCCTTCAACTGCTCGTTCACCGTGGTCAACCCATTGCTTCATCGTGCTCTTCCGAGCCCCCTAAAGGGGTCCTCTCTTCCTGTTCTTTGGGTGCCTCGTCTATCATGGGCCGTGATGAGGGAGATTGTGGGAACATCGATGACACATGGAGAGGTGCAACGCAGGTAGATAGTGGGTGAGAGGGTGTTTTTACCCTAGTACTCCCCCACCCCCCCGTTTGTATCACTTAGTAGCTGGGTTTGCTGATTGGGCCAGGAGAGTGAAATACCATGGGCTCCACTTTGGGGCCCAGGTTCATAACACTATCTAACAACGTTTTGGTACCAAAAAAAAAGGGAAGGCATAAAGATAAATAAGCAGTTTCAACTTGAGCTAATGATGATGATTTTGAACAGATAAGTAGCAAGCGTTACTTTGATTAGCAAGAAATTGCGCCTCTTCTCTTCTCATATTAATTAACACTATCCTAATGTATAGCAATAAGTTCAAAGAGATTGTTCACCTCTGTATAGATGGTGTGCGCCCTTCCATCTCAAAAGGTAAATACCTCTTGCAATTTCTTCTCTGATGCTGCCAATGGAAAATAAAGTTAGGTACAGATATAAGATACAAATTTTGTAACTTCTTCAACCTTGACATTGACATGAAACTAGTGAAACTAGTATATAATGTAAATATGTTTAATGATACTGACCAAATTCTCCTTCCGTGAACACTCGGATTTTGGTGAGACGCATTGGACCATTGGGATGACTAAATTACTAAAATGGTAGGACAACAAATAATAGGAGCTTAATTCAGAACCACACCGGTCCGGCCTCGACAGTAAATACTAACAGTTTTCAAGCATAGGCACGCTTGATTCTGTGCTGCTTCGTTCTTTGTTTCTTAATTTGGACTCAACAACCTTAACTTTCTTTGAATTTTCAGTATTTACAAGGGAAAGTTTTTCAAGAGATGATTTGAGTATGGATATCTGGTCATCTCCAGTACAAATTTTCTTTCCTGATGCTTTCTGTTGTTGACTAGTTTTCGAAGCTTGCATCTCCCTTCTCATCCTTGCAGAAAGCGCCTCAACAGAAGAATGCAAAGCATCCAACTCAACTTCCTTGAAGCGGTCTGGAAAAATAAGGCTGCGATTAAGTACTTCTAAAAAAAATTCAGTAGACAGAGACTATAATTGACATTGCAGAGACAGGAACGGGGTATAGGCTATAAAAAGAAGCACTGAAGGTCCAGGAGGAGATCACGTGAGAAGCATGTGATCATTACAAATAATTAAATACGAAAAGTTTTTTTTTTGAAAAGTTATTCAAAATTTAATTAACAGTCCAATACTAAAAAGCAGGAGGTCAAACATCGATTACCAAGTTCAGACTTGAACTGTCGCTCTGCTCTGGACAGTGGTTTTTTGTGAGCACAAGGTAAGTTCCTTAATTGTTGCAAGCGCTCTTCCAAAGAATTGTGCGTTTGAATAGCACGATCAATCCTTTTCAGTAACGTAGACTCTTTCTCCTCAACTTTCAAAAGTCTCTTCTGTGCATCACCTAATCGAGAATGCTGGTCATTAATGATTTTCTTCAACTGAGGTGCATGATGCTTCAGTTCCAGGTGCACCTAGTTGGACAGAAAATGAAATAAGCAAGAGCCAATTGTTATTTTCAAAAAGCATAAATGTATTCAAATCACGCTTGTATAAGGCCATTTAGACTGCCAAAACAAATCGCAATCAGATTACTCTTTGATAATTGATATATAATATTGAATTAATTAATTAACTATTAACGAACTACCTGAATCACATAATTTTTCCATGATACACCACCTCTAATATTCTAAAAAAGAGATCTTCTAGCAAAGATATTGCACAAGTGATCATCAATCTTTTTCCAAAATAACAACCAAGTCTCTAGGCATGGGGGACTACATGATCAATTGACACCATAAAGTCAAATCATGTATTGAGTTTAACGATAGACATTTACCTCTAAATCTCTCAATGTATTGAGTCCTATTATGCAAAGTTTTCTTTGGTCTTCCTCTATGTCTTCTAGCTATTTGATTATTCTCCATCTAGTCAACCCTCGTTATTGGTGTGTCTAGAAGTCATCTTCACACATCAAAACCACTCAATAGGAGACTCTACCCTCTTTTACAGTTTCTACAATAGGGGATACCTATTTTCCCTCCAAGATTGTATTACTAATTCTATCTTGTTATGTAAGGAAACAGAGGTCAACCAACACTAAAAACCAGGATGATATGTTAGTGTTACCTTGTGTGCATACTCTACATAAGTTTCATGAAACAGCTTGAAATACTGATGTAATGTTGATCGGCCTTCAATTGAATCAGCTGCAACAGAACGCAAACTTTGAGAGGCCCAAGGAACAAGTACCTCCTTCGGTCCACTGAGAAGTTCTTTGCTAATTATTGTTTGTATATCTCTCTCTTTTGATTGCTTCTCTGGTTGAATGGGTTTCTTCTCCATATCAATGCTTAACGGAAGCAAAAGATTCCATGTTTTCATCTCTAGCACAACACATTCTTGAGAAAGAGCAACAGCTACAATCCAGGAATATCCAAATGAATCTGATAATGAGACAAAACCACAGAGCGAAGGCTCTGAAGTACATCCACTCTGGCAAGTATTTAGAACAGGATGCACAGAAGGTGTCCTCACTGTATCATCCTTGCCACTTGTCTGACTTGTAAATGGAAGAAAATGCAACACTATCGAGTCAATCCCTCCATCATGAAGGGAATATATTCTCTCTGGCATAATCGTATCAATGAATAATGAAATATTATAGCCACTTTCTGCTCTTCGTGGCAAAGCCAAATCAACAATAGCCAGGCTCAGTAGAGGGGGCGGATTACCCAACCAAGCAGTATGATCAAGCCTCTCCAGATGGATTCCAGCAATCGACTCACAAATCATAGCAAGGCCGAGAATTTGGTCATGGGAATCAAGACGAAGACGAGGTGGACTACTAACACTCCAGAGAGGTTGGATCTCATCCGCTATAGCAACTATCTGCAATTGCCCACTACTCCAGGCAGTCACCAAAATTGAGTCTTTGCTCACTAAATTGTAGAGAAAACTAACTGCACGACCCTCACATTCAGCAATCCGACCAACCGAATCTTCATTTCTGCTCTGACCCAATCTTCGAAGAGGTCCCTAGACAAACCAAAGCATAAAAGGGGTATAGTCATATTATGTAGACAATGTAACGGACGGAACATACTGTCCAGAGGAAATGTAGCTGGTGAAAGATACTGTCAAATGTCAATAGGAAATTTTCATGTATTGATGATACAGCTTACAAGAGTCTAACTTAGAACAATTGTGTACCTGCAAGACCAGTGATGCATCAAATACAGCATGAGCATGAGCTCTCAGCAAAATCAGACTGTCTCCCTCAGTTTCCCGGTTCTGTAATTCAGGAAATGTTGCTTCTAGCCAGGAGATTGCCAACTTTGAATTACTAGCCGCAACAGAGTTGGCTGATATTATCCCAAACGTATGAGCATCATTGTATATCTCCAATAAAGATTCGCATTTGAAGAGACTGGATAAGAAGAGGAAAGAGTCACAAATGTAGAAGTATCAATCAATGAATAGCATACGAGCAATGGAAAGAAAATAACTGCACGTAAGATTAACTCAATAAGTACTATAAAGGGCCAAGACATCACTGTAGAAAATAAATCATAAAATGATTCAGGACTTACTAGTGACATCTGAGTGGCAAAAGAAGAACACAGATAGCTAAAATATGATTAGTGAAATACCTCCCAAATGGAACAACTGGGCAAAGTACATAGATAGCCCCATCACTGAATGAAACAAAAACCTGTTCAGGAGAACAAAGAAAAAATGCTTAAAACTAAAGCCACTAGAGATTGGAATATGGCATAAGAATCTTATTGATAACAAAGTCAACAACCTCAAAGATCAATAAATCTTCAATCTTTCTATAATGAAGTTTTTAAACACAAACGTTATTATAAAACCAAAAGAAATTTCTCCATTATTGGGGTCGATTATACATGGATGATGGATCAACTGAGGCTATGTTGCGTCTATGTCTCCATGACCAACTCCATGAAAACCTTAGGCTCCTAAGTGAAATCTCTTTAATGGTTTTATATGTAACAATTTTGAAATAGTCTATATTAGATTTTGGGCTTGTATGGTGAGTATTGCCCAAGCTTTATAAGGACTACTTAGGCACTATATTATATATCTAGTCGATGTGGGACTTCAGCACACCCTCTTATCCTAAGGATTGGACATATAAAGCGAGGACAAACATGGGTAGAATAATAGGGATCTCAACGCACTCTCTTGCATCCAAGACTGGACATATGGAGTGTAGACAAATGGGTTGAATAATAGAAATCTTGACCCACTATCAGATCTAAGATAGACTTTGAAACCGTATTAGATTTTGGGATTAGGGTCTAACTCATCCCCACAAAACAGCTTGTAAGATGAGCACTGCCCAAGCCTTATGAGGACTACTTAAGCCAAGGTTGCAACATAACAATCTCTTAGACCAAACAAGGAAATAAAAGGTACAACAAATGATAGGACATAGACAAACCAAGAAGTTATATATAAGCATGCATTTTGAAGGGAAAATGGCCTAATAATCCAAAAATCAAGCTGAAAAAAATCTCCATAGAACTTACACTAAACCGGTCCCATAAGTGGTCACCCCCAAAAGAAAAACCAACTGGGCACATCGATGAAGCATTTCTCGGTCTACCAGGCCCTGCAGGCTGTAAATAATATTCTTGCTCTGGTTGCAAGGGATCCACAGCCAGATTAAAAAGCCTACAAAGACGAGTTTGCAATTTGAGAGAAATAACTTCTTAACCAATTGAGAGACAAAACAGACACCTGATTGGAATTTTGGGGTTGAATTTAATTTTATTTTATGGTTAATGAACATTTAATGCATGGGGAAAACTTGCCGTCAAAAGCCAAGAAAATAGAATTAAAAAATGTTACAATAAAACTTAACTAGTAGATAAAAGTATAATAGAAATCTTTTGCGGCCAAACATATAAGCTAGTGGTTGGATGGATTTTCATTTTCAAAATGAATTCAAACAATTAGAGGGAATGTCAACTAGTCTTGTTGCCCTCTAAAGTAACATAGATCACAATATTAAAAGACTTCAAAGTTCAAACAATAATGTGGGGCATTTGTTTGAATATTTTGTCACGTATAACATAAAAATATCAAACTGATCCTTCCTCATATATTGTGGTCTCTTAAGTATTGAATTTTAGCATATTTTGACTCTGTTGCTTCTGAAACTATTTGATAGAAACTCAATAAAACAGTAAAAAGGGAAATAGAATAAGATCAAATAGGATAGTATATTCTCTGAATCAGTGGTAATTACAGAGAAATTCAAGTACAAATAGAAATGGAATTGTGATGAAAAACCAAGTGCAGTATTCCAGAATGGAGCACTGTACTCCCAGCCCAAACCTAAGCCAAATTCTTGCCTACCCCATTCTTAGTTACTCCCTTCCTTTTATTCATTCCCTCAGCTACTATGCATGAGGTCCCCTAGTCTCTCTCTCTCTCTCTCTGCCAACTCATCAAGTTGGTTACAAGATTCCCTCCACTACTTGGTAACATTTCCCTTTTTACCCTTTTTAGAATAAACCCTCCCAAACCTATTAGTTTGCCCAGGATTAGTCAAGCCTAGGTTCTCATCACTATTACAAATGTCAAAATCTTTCCTGGTCAAACCACAGCCTACAATACAAGGCCCATTGAACAACCAACGTCCCTGTTTTGTAGGTCACACCATAGCCACACAGTTAATAAAGAATATCCCACGCCACCATTTGATTAGATCACAGAATTTCAATATAGAACTTACCGGAAAACTGAGTCAGAAGAAAGGATTCCCAAATGGGTATCACTGTAAGGGTGCCACAACGCTTCTAATACACGAATATCATTGTTGCCAAGGGAATATGTTTGAGAACCAACATTAATAGTCCTGGAATAACAAAATCCAAACAAACAAAAAAACCAAGGTAAACAAAATGTAACATACAACTCTCTAACATCAAATAATAACACTCATTACAGCCATCTCAATTATCTTAATGTAATACACCTCAAAACTAAATGATAAAGATAATTTGCTTAATTTTATTTTTAATAAACAACAGATATGAATGATTTCCACATGTACCTGCAAATCAAATTAACATCCTTCTTGGAGGCGCGTCCATAGAGGTACATAACACAGAGTCTTTCTGAACCGAAAAGGAGCATTGCTGTTCCATTCCTATTGATGGAGATTTTATGGACTTCAAAGTCAAGCACAATATCCGTTTCCAACACCTGTTCAAATTCATCACAAATTTTAATAATCAATTAATATTTAATAATTTCATTTCTACTTTCTACTTCAACCACATTTCTACAAAACCTACGAAACCCTAAACTGCGGAAGGAAAACAAAAGGAAAAATAACCTTAGAGGGGGAAGCGGCGAGAATGGAAGTGGGATCGGGGTCTCCGAGGCGAAGAGAGAGGCGATGGAGGCAATTGTTGTTGGAGTCCCAGAAATATAGGCGAGAAGCTCCGTCCCAAGCAAGTAGGTTTCGGGAAGCGGCGTCGGAACCGCTGTGTGAGGTGGCGGTGAAGATAGGGTGTTTTGAGAGTGGGACCCATTCGAGTTCTTCCTTTAGAGTTGGAGAGCGACTTGGACTTGGCTCTAGTGAGATCCTCATCTTTCTCCTTCAGTCTTCACCGGACGCTGCTTCAATTCTTGCTTTGCTTTCTACTTTTTCCTTCCGGCGGGTTTCTACTTCACGGAGATGCCTTGCAACGACGTCGTATCCATTTTGAATATTATTTTTTTGTCAATTTTTATGTTCATTGCAAATTTGGGCTCGGCCCAAACCAATACAAAAGGAAGCAGCTGTTTTCCACACTACCACCATACTACTGAAGTTACTAAATTACCTCCTATAATAAAAATTAAACAAATTTTATTCTTCCCCACCCCACAAATAGCCTATTCACAAAAGTGCATTTTTAAAATTTTTGTACTTCTGCAGTTTGGTTAATAGTTTAACAAATAATTTCACATTATTTTTTAATATTAAAAGTTATCGTATAGACCCATTATAAGATATAAAAGAGAGTGGTAGAGTGTTTGTTGAGGTATTATGCCCAATAAGTACCCATTTTGTTCTTGTCAAAAAAAAAGTACCCATTTTGTTTTTTTCCTTCTAATTGAGGTACCAAATTGGTACTAACTCATAATGGGCAACTACCCTTTATGAAATCCTATTAGAGATTGTCTTAGAAAATCTAACCCTAAGTGAAGTCGTTGTGTCTTACGTTGTAGTTAGCTCGCTTTTGTCATACTTGATCAAGAACCAAGTTTAAATCAGTCACTTCCACGAACCTTTCATGTCCTCGCTAACAGTTATTACCTTTGCAATGACCATTCACTATCAAACTCAAATAGCTCTTCATCCACTCTAAATTCACCTCGATGTATTTCAAATTGGTTTTTGAAAGTGACTTAAGAATTTTCTGCTAAGATCGACTACTTATTGAACCGTTTAAAAAATTCTAACATTTTATTGGTCCATTTGGAAGCACATTAATCCTATACTCAACTCTCTCTCGCATGATAACTGATCTCAGTTGACTGTGCGGGTGCGCGTCTCCTTCAACTTAGTGTGATTCTCAATGACCAAAACATGTAGAAAAAAATTGAAATGATGATTAGAGGAAGAGAGTGGGTTGGAAGCCCCAACGCTGCACCGGTGCTTCCACTCATCGCATCTATTACCTCTTTGATGTCGTTTTAGAATACTGCTCCACCCCAACCGCGAAAAAGGGATTATCCACCCCCAAAAATCCATCAAAATCATAGAAATACTCAACCAACTCAACACAACGCCAACAAGCAAACAATTCCTTTCCTTCAGCCACGACCGAAAGCCCACTCTTAAGTGATTGATGCACCCTCCCTTATAATTCTGACATCCTTGTTTCGTGTGTAGATTAAGAAAACCTAGGAAAGTATGTTGTTGGTGCTCTATTTTTATTTTATCTTTTGATTAAATTAAATGGGTATATCGCGTTCTATTAAATTAAAGGAATGATGCATGGGTGATGTTTTACAAAATATTTGTGTGATGTGGTATGGTGGGTGTGTGGAGATGAATGGAGAAAGGGAGAAGAAGATACATACAATCATTTTTAACTCAGGTATATATGACTTTTTAGATCGATTATAGTTATAACCATTCTAAAAAGTCATTTTCTAAACCCATAGAAAAAGACAACTATTTAGATCGATTATGACTAGTAACCGATCTAAAAAGTTATTGCAAAGCGGTTTGATATCCATTTGAAAAAGTTCCCACAATCTATGTGAGTAGAACAATCTATAACATCATTATAAACAATATAAAATGCATCTATACCTAATTTTAAAACTCTAAATTGTATAGGAATCAAATTCATACTTTAAGTAGGGCCTTGACCATTACAAACAATCCATTCACTTTTATATATACAAGAAGTTGATATACACCAAATATAGAGAAAATGAAACTAAAAATGTGGCATAAATCGCCTAACATGAAACTACATATGTTATACATATAGATGTATACCTAAACACCATTCAACAACTTTATGTTTTCTGGTAGCGGTGAAGTGTAAACTATAGACTATAGAATCAGTGTTAGTTAGGTGTCAAGATTACTGGCATCCTTAGGATAAACCTGAAACAAGGCAAAAAAAAAGTAGCAATTAGATTCCTGCTCAACAAATCACTATTCCAGTTTACAACAAAAAATGTTAATCTTTAATTTTCAAAAGATAATTACCGTAGCATCCCTTGACAAACACAAGAACTTAATATATGAATAGCTGAAGCTGTTAGCTGAAAATCTATATAGTTAAATATTTCCTCTAATTTGTTAGTGCCATAGTAAGTGACTGACAAGTGAGAACTCATTTGATTCTTTCTTCTTGAAGAATCTTCGCATACCTAGGATACCCATTTGTACAAGCTGAAATCTGCAGAGATATCAAAAATAGAACATGGTTAATTTCTTCATCAATTTCAATTATTTTTTTATGGATACGTGACATGTAAAGCACATGGGGATAAATAATTTATTTATTATTATATCTTATAATAAGGCGTGGGAGAAGCCTATTGTTGATTGTTGTTAGTGGGCAGCCTCCAACTTTTTTTTTTGGTCAAAGGGCAGCCTCCAACTTGAAAGGTGCCAATTAGGATAGCAATATTGAGAGCCATGATCTTAAGACAAAAATAAATAATTAATATTTTTTTTTTGACAAAATAAATAATTAAGATTTGATAGCACCATATCCCCGCATGTGGCATACGATCACTATACCTAGATATTTGTAATTTATATATAGTCAAACTTTGGTCCTTAATTAAGGGTGGCTAGTTCGTAGATTCTTTGAACATATGGCTGAATATTAAGACTTCAATAACAAATCAAGAGGAAAGAAAAGATTGACATGTGAAAGTTAGACCAAGTCTTAAATTTATCATCACAATTGACAATTGTTTTAAAAATTAAACTGACCGGACGATTCAACTGGTTAAACAATAAACTGGTATTGTCTATAATTCATTTGTTTTATTGATTTGACTGTTGTTTCATTTTAATTTAAGTGGTTTAAACCGGTTGAAACAAGATCTGGAGGTCTCACTTATTCAATATCTAATTCTGTTTTCACAACATTAGTTTCCAGACAAAAGTAGTTTTATCAAAAATTATAAATTGGAAATTTTAAAAATCGTAGATTGGGACTATTTGGAAGAGGAACTTTAATGGGAAAGGTTACTTTTAGAGTATTAGATTAGATGAGGAGTCCAACATCCCTATATGGACATATACCCTACACTGTCTTCAACCACCTCAACTTGGCTGTATTGAAAAGTCAGTAAATGACAAATCTGAAAAAATAAAATTCCAATTTGAATTTTGTGTTCAAGCATTCTAAGAGGAATTTTCATCAAAGTATATTGACCATCCAGAAGACAAATGAAATTCAATCCCAACCATTCAAATACTATACGTAAGGCCATGAATGAAGTTTCGTTTTTTTTTCCTCAATGAATGATGAATGAAGTTTCCTTAATCTTCAATGGTACTTAGGTTACGTGGGACCCACGTTACCTCACTAAAATTCCCATTATTTCCCACCTTGTCCCCCCAAATTCACCAAACTCTAAAATCAGTACAGAAAACTGTGAACTGTTTTGATTTTTCATCAAATCAAAAGATACAACATTCTAAAAGATTAAATTATCATGTAGATTCTTATAATTTTAAAATAATATCTGTAATTTCAAAACTTTCAATGAAGATATAATATTTTAAAAATACTAAACTAAATTCCCAGCTATCAATAATTATTAACCTTACCAAACTATATTAAGAAGTTTTCGGAAATTGATTAGATGTTGAGATATCATTTACAGTCTCAGAGTAACTTATTATAATTCAACAAAAATAAATGAAATTTTAATAATTATTAGTAAACTTTTTTTGACAATTACTATATATAATTAGTAATGCTAAAATCAAGCTATTTTGCAAATTTATGATCATCCACCTAAAAAGTTAAACACAATGATTAAAAAAAAATTGATGTGAGAAGGAAAGTGGTTGGTGTATGAATTATAGAGGAGAGACACTTACAGCTTCAATATCAATCTTATAAACCAAAAGCTTTCTTCTCTCTCTACAACTTGTTCTGTAGGCGACAACAACATGTCCCACAGCCAACGCAGAAGAACACAAGAAGAGAGCAAATTCAGGGGCACCACCAACATATCCACTTCCATTTCCAAACACATTAACAGCTTTAAACGAAACAAAAAACAGAGACAAAACAGAGCATATTGTTGTTATCCCCAAATAAGGTCCTCTTGAAAGTCTTGGTCCATCACACAAACTATAAACACCTACACACAATTTTTTTTTTATTAAAACACATTACTTAAAACTCCAAAGGGTCATTAAAAATAACTTCAAAATTGAATCTTTTTATATGTACTTACAGAAAATGATGAAGGATCTTATTATGGATACAAGGGGTATATCAATAAGAGAGTAACGAAAATCGTAGTTGTTGAAATGAGAAAAGAGGGTATTTGGTGAGAAAGAAGAAGGTGAAGAAGAAAGTGTAGAAAGCAAACAAGAAGGAACAAGAGCATCAGCAATAACCAAGAGAATTGGAGCTGAGAAAAGAAGAAGTGAAAGAATCATAGTAATTAAAAAGAACACAGTTTTCACCCCTCTTAATATCCTCTTAGATTTCTCTTCTTTTGATGATGAAAATGAAAAACCCATCTCAGCTCCTCTTACAATTAATTTGCTTCCAATCCTCATACGTGTAATTTATTATAAGTTATAACACAAACAAAAACAAAAAACAGCTATATATGTTGTTGTGTTGTTGTGTTTACAAGGATGTTTAAGAGGGAGAAGAAAATGAGAAAGAGAGAAGGAGGGAGAGAGGAAGGTGCAGGCCAAGGTGCAGCAAATTGGACTAATATTTAAGTGATGACAAATGCTTATGACTTTACACGCAGACCTTGGTATTGGTCATATAAAGGTATTGTTGTAAAACTTAATCATACATACTTTCTCTTAATAATAATCCAACGGCAATACCTAAAAGCTTAAATGACAATTAACTATATCTGTATTTTTCAATAATTTTATTTATTTTTGGTGACGATTATTCCTTGTGAAGCTGCCATCTCATTGACTTCTAGACCCTTGACACGTATACTATGCGTTGTTCTATAAATGCTTCATTACTCAATTCACGTCATAATCTTAATTAATCTATCTTCTAGGCTTATACAACATGTTTAGTGTAGTGTACGCGGGAGGATGAATCTTTTTTTTTTTGGAAATTTCAAACTTAGAAAGTATATATACAGACACTTTATTTATGCCCTATAATTTTTTTATGAAAATACTTTTTTTAAGAAGATGATTTAATTTAGGCTTAAATATATGTTTTGCCCCTGCAAATATCACCATAATCCAGTTATACCCCTGTAAAAATAAAAACTTTAAAATTACCCTTGCAAATATAAATCGCTTACGATTATGTCCCTCGATCAGTTTCTCATCCAAAAAAATAATTTAAATAAGGTTTAAATATATGTTTTACCCCTGTAAATATCACCATAATCCAATTATACCCCTGCAAATATCACTATAATCTAGTTATGCCCCTGTCAAAATCTTTAATTTTCTATTATGCTTATATAAAGTACTATTCATATACTAGTACTATTATGGAGTATTTCATTTGAGGGTGGGTGATTACAATATATTTGTGCCAATCAAGCGGGTATGGTGGAACCGAAAGGTCGTTAGCATGTGATCACATGTTGTATTTTTGTCTCTTTGAACGATGCATGTTTAAAAATATTATTATTATGTATACAATGAATTCTGTTTTTTCCTGTATTAGATTAGAGTATAAACTGCGCTATACATATACTTATCACTGTAAGGCGACGATGATGTGATACTGTTATTAGATTCTTCTGTTGCTGCTGAACTATTAACAAATTGTATTCACCAACAACCGTTTCGAGCTCCCAATCAATCAATTTAGCATGTTTTCATCTTCTTATTGGTTAGCATCGGATTCTCTTCTTCAAAAGACACGTAGGTAGATTAATTATTTTTATGTTATAACTATGAATTATATTTTGCAACAGACGAAGTGAAATACATGAATAAAAAATATATAGTTTCTTTGAAACTTAGATCCGTAAGAGAAATAAGAGCCGTTTTTTTATGACTCTTGAATTAAATGAAAAGAGGATTTTTAATCATAAATCATCAAAATATAATTTGAATTTATTGTGTAGCCAATTACTACAAACTTTAAAATGAAAATTATATTTGGAGCCTTTCTAAAAATTTAACCGAGTAAACATTTTCAGTTTGTAAACTTGTAAGTTGTGGAAGTTGGTAGAGAAGGGGAGAGGAAACGTCTGAAGCACTAAAGAGAGAGAAATGAAGCATTAAAAAGAGAGAACATTAAAGGAGATTGAAGCAAGAGACATTCATGGTTGCGGCTCTGCTAATTAAAATTAGGTGTGAGAAAAGTAATTATAAGTAAGGGTATTTCTATAAATTAGACTTATAAATTAGAGGAAATCAAGAAGTTAACTGTCATTCTTAATCTGTGTGAAAGTGGTTTATTTTGCATATAATTAGGTCCGGAGGGAGTAGTATACTATACATTCACAATCACTCTGATATAATAAATTTTTTGGTCTGATAGTCGGACCGGCAAGTGTCAGAGCCTAACATACACACAAATAGAAAAATCAAGGTTCGATACTCGGTGGGGATCGAACCCAGCAACTGGGTGTTCATTAACAACATTTATGTCAAGTCTTTGCATGTTGTGGTGGGAGCAAGTCAAGCCTCTGCATATGTGCAAGAGCAAGAACTTCAATCTTGGTACTTTTGCATCAAATTCTTTCCATTTTTCACTACTTTGCAATATTTCTCTTCTCCAAGATATTCTACAAATATGAAGAAAAATGGATGAGAAATGGGGACCAATAAAATCACAATTTAAGACAATTTGCTTAAGAAGTTCCTTTGGGGTATATTTAGAAGTTCGAAGGGAAGAGAAGGGGAGGGCCTTAGGGGGAGTGGAGTAGAGAGAAAGATATAGACTTTCACCTTATATTGAGAGAGTAGTTTTGTAGACAATAATAAGAGCATGTGTATGATTAATATTTTTAACTTTAAGACTATTATAAAATGACGCAAATGATTTGAAGAATTTTCCTAAGCCCTCTGAAACCATCCAAAACCCTCCTTCAATACATTTTTTGAGTTCCTCTAAAATTAGGGAATTTGGTTTTATGAATAAGAAAAAAAAAACTCTCCATTGAAGTTGATGGTAGATAGGTGGTGTGTGGAAAAGTGTGCAAGTATACACAGTCACAAACAAGTAGTATAAAAGATCGAATCCACAGGGATTGGATTAATTCTTGTAGCTCAAAGTATATAAATTAGTGCAAGCTATCCTACTCACAATGTTGGATGATGGTGTTAAGAAAACAGAATGTAAATATGCAAGAAAATGTAGAAGAAATCAGTTGAGAATGATAGTTGAGATGTCTTCACCAAATAAGTCACTTTCAAGAGTTATGTGCTTTTATGTGGTACAGATGCATTGAGTGCAGCTGCATCAGTATGTGCTTTTCAGCTATTTTCTTCAGAATTTTGTTACAAGCTTCCTATGTCTAGGCATGCTAAATAAGTTCACTCCTGCCTTTGAAGTACCCACTGAATCACCCTAAGGACTATGTTATCCTATGTCTAGGACTTAACATGGAATTAACAAAGATTTCTTTATTAAACAAGCTAACAAAGACTTTATTAAAACACTCACCCTTATTAGTTCTTGATTTCTAGTTATAAACCATGTCTGTGAATATAACTCTACTTATTCTAAGCGATCAACCTTAAAATAAGATGGATGTAGTATAACACAAGAACCAAAATGCATACACCATGTAAAAACACAATAACTTTCTCAAAAGATCATTATAAGGTTAGAACATCTCGACCTAAAAAGTTTAGCTCATAATAGGCATTGCAAGACAAAGATAGATGAAATAAAACATGTTGATATAATGGAAATTACAAGAGAAAACAATAAGGTAGAGATTACACAAATTGAAGTACTCTTGCATATGTTTGCCAAGCAATGCAGATGCACTGATTCCCTGCACTAACTAATTCTATGAAGAAGTTGTTAGCCTGTAATTTCGACAGGCTAAATTAAATGCAGTCAACGAGGTTTGATTTATTTTTAAAGTTTGACCTTGTATTTCAAGAGACAAGTATCAATTTCGACACTGAAATGAATTAAGCTATCAAGTTACATCAAGTAGATTTCGACCTCAGATTTGGCTAAGTCGAAGAAGCTGAAGACAGATATTTCGACAAGAAAGAGTTGGAGGCTGATGTCGAAGTAGGATCAAGTAACCGTTACCAAGAGCACGTAGCAGTTACATTTTTTAAACTTTGTACAGTTATTTTCTATTTGTATAAATAGTAGTTTCTCATAGGAAAAACAGGTCACAATCTCTCATACCAAGTTCCCACGCTCAAAGTATCGACACGCACTGAGAAACGAGTACAAGGAACGCATGTATGATCTTGTGCACCACCCCTTTAAATTAATGCAATTTTAATTTTCCTTTTCTTTACGTTTCATGCAAAATTTCTCTTTGTTTTATCCTCCCTCATTTGGAGTAATTCGACGGTTTCGCGGAGAAATCGACGGTTATCTTCTTCTTTTTACTTTTAAACGCGCAATTCTGGAAAAACTTGAAACACAAACGGTCTTAGGATTTACTAGTTGATCCTGCAAGTAGAAGCAATTTCAAACTAGCGGTGTTTACCAAAATCCAAGGTAAACAAATTGGCACGCCCAGTGGGACGTTTGTGCTAATTTTAAAAGTTTTTCGTTAAATTCTTAAACTTTGTGTTTGTCTGTACATGCAATTAAGGAGTGGTAAACATCTTCCAGAGATGGCACACTCTAGTACAAGTAATGCTTCTGCATCAAATGCACAAAGTACACAAGAACAAGCATCAGTTAGTGACGTTAACGCTGCAAATGTCGCAGGCATAACCGTCGCCATGCCTTCTTCGACAACAATGGGAGTAACCGCTATAACTTCTCCCATAATTACTCCTGTGTCAATGATGACCACTGCAGCATTAACAAATGTTAATACAATGGCTTCTGTGCCATCAATAGTAGGACCAACGAGTCCTTTGATGGCAAATCCAATGATTGGAAATATGCCATTTACTATGAGTGGAAGGGCTTTACCGTATGGCATGCCAACAACATTGATGGCAGGCCTTCAGACAAATTCGTCTACATTTGCAGAAAATGCAAGTACAGGGTATTCTCCTATTCATAGTTCGACGGAGGGCATCCATAGTCGAAATGCCCAAACTAATTTGACTACAACATCTTTGTTGGCATTAAGACAACAAATGGATGATAGCAATCATGATATGGTCAATATGTTAACACAACAAATTGGTACTGTGTTTAATCCTTTGATACAAAACACTAATAACAGTTACCAAATGTTGGCAACACAAATGGGAAGAATTGCTGATTTCTTTGGTACTCCACCCATACATCACCAGCAAAATCCCCAAATTCAGAATGTCAGGCCTGTCGAAGTACCTGTTGAAAGACCTAACATTCCAATACCTATGAATCAGGGAAACCAAGGACAACAACAAATTGTCGAAGAGCCTATGAGGATAGAGGCAATCCCTGAAATTGTGTTGGTGAATAGAAACCAAAATGCTGACGAAGTGGTCAGACAAGTGCAACAAAACAATTTTGGAGCACAAAACAATCTGGCTAATATTGGTCGAAACTATTTTAGCCCAGAATGGCCTTAACTTTGGTTTACATAGGCCTAATTTTGTGTCGCCTTTGTCAGAATACACCTTCCAAACAGAGCTGCCTAGGGGATGGAAAATTCCCAAGTTCACAAAGTTCGCTGGAGAAACCAGTGAATCTACCGTCGAACACGTGGCTCGTTATTTGACTGAGGCTGGCGATCTAGCACACAATGAGAATTTAAGGATGAAATACTTTCCAAATTCTCTAACTAAGAATGTCTTCACATGGTTCACTACACTGCCTCCAAATTCAATTTTTAATTGGAATCAATTAGAAAAGGCCTTCAATGAGCAGTTCTATATGAGCCAATGCAAAATTAGTCTTAAAGAACTAGCTAGCGTTCGACGCAAGGGGGCAGAATCTGTTGATGATTATCTCAATAGATTTAGACTACTCAAAGCAAGGTGTTTTACCCAAGTGCCTGAGCATGAGTTAGTCGAAATGGCTGCTGGTGGTCTAGATTATACTATAAGAAAGAAACTAGACACACTACATTTAAGAGATATGGCACAATTGGCTGATAGAGTTCGACAAATCGAAAGACTCAAAGCCGAAAAAGCCAGAACTGGTAGATTCCAAAGTAAAAAAGAAAAGGTTGCTTATGTCGAAGCTAATGACAGTGACCAAGAATACGATATATCTTATGAAGATGTCGAAGAAGAGGTCAACATTGCAGAACTAAAACCAGGACCTCCTTATACTTGCAAATTGTTAAAACCTTCTAATGGAAAAAATCTTGTGGAACCTAAGAATGATAAATTTGTCGCAAAAACTTACACTTATGATGTATCTAAATGTGACGAAATATTTGATCTGCTTGTGGCTGATGGTCAAATCTTAATGCCTAAAGGCCTAAAGATTCCACCATTAGAACAACGACAGAAAAGAGGCTTTTGTAAGTTTCATGGTTTCTTAGGTCATAACACTTCCCGTTGTGTCATTTTCAAGGATTTGGTTCAAAATGCTATCAACGAAGGAAGGCTGAAATTTGGTGACAAATCTAAGCCACCAATGAAGATTGATACTGATCCCTTGCCAACAGCTGATGCATTGCTGGTTGAAGTTGATCTCAATGTGGTTGAGGTCACAGAGGTTATTGCAGAAAATGCCAAAATAGAAGAAGCTGTCGACAAGGTAGGTGTCGAAATGGTTACTGAAGAGCAATATGCTGAGGAGATGAAGGTAGTGTATCCAAGGGCTGAAGAGGAATTGATTGACTTCCTCAATCGCTGCAAGATCAATAACACTGAAGTTATGCTTTGCCCAAGGTGCAGTGCTGTCTTTGCAAAGATTCTGCTAAGAGTTTTGAAGGATTTAAGCCTCAACTGAAACGCAAAGGAAAATGGGTTGACAAAAGACCAAAGTTTAGTTACAATAACAGAGGTATCCAATACAACGATACTTCGACTAAGAATCTTCAGAAGGGACACATTAAAACTTATGTTCCTCCAGCAAGATCTCCTGTCGAAAAATGGGTACATTCCGGTGGAAAAAGTACTGGTTATTACCCAGTATATTATGCTGGAAAGTATGACGAAAAGAAACAGGATATGAAAAAGATGGTTAAAGGGAGCACAAGTGCTACTAACCAAAATAAGGCAACTGAATCTAACAAGTATGGCTATAACATTAATTACAAAGGGAAGAACCCTATGACGAGAACTCAATGGCGTAGATATCAACGCCAGAAAAAGGTTGCTGCTGTAGGCAAGGTGGAAAATTCCAACAAAGAGAAAGGTAAACAAATACCTTCAAAATCTCTTGAAATGGCTAGAAAGCCAACAACTGAAAGGATATTTCCACCTCTCTCAGTGATTAAAGAAGGTCTCAATCTAGACGAAGAAATGGGATCTGATTTCGCAAACTCAGGGTCAGAATTCGACGTCTTGTGCGGTGTTGTCTCGATCCTACCAATTGAGTATGACGTGGTTTCTGAGGTGAATGACGCTGAAGAGGATTTCGACGAAGAAACCACTTACAAACCCATTTGTTACTATGTCTTGAAAAATGGATGTGTGGAAGAGCAACACGCTGTCTTTGAGAGACCTGATTGTGGGATGAGGAATCATCTCAAACCTTTGTATATCCAAGCAAAGGTGAACAATGTTGGGGTAAGCAAGATCTTGGTTGATGGTGGCGCTGCTGTGAACCTGATGCCACAACATATGCTAAAGAGGATTGGGAAGTGTGAAACGGATCTGAAAACACACAACGTAATCCTTACCAACTAGGAAGGTAAAAGTGGCCACTCTCTTGGAGCCATTGAAGTTGACCTTTCTGTTGGAAGCATTAGAAGGCCAACTATGTTTATGGTGATTTCAACCAAGGCAAATTATAATATGCTATTGGGAAGGGAATGGATCCATGCTGTGGGGGCAATTCCTTCGACAGTTCACCAGATGCTCATTATTTGGAGAGAAGATGGCCTAGTTGAAAACATTGAGGGTGATCAAAGCTATTTCAAGGCTGAAGTGAATACTATCACCAAGAAAACCTTCGACAAGAAACTGGCGAGCATTGCGCCATGCATTTCCTCTGAACATGGTTATGAAAGCAGAGATAATGTGAGGATCTCAGTGATTCTTGATCCCAACTATGGATTTATTTGGGATAGAGAGGTCATTGACGAAGACAACTACCCACAAGGCTATGTCAAGCCTACAGGGTGGGAAGGACCATAAATAGTTATTTATGAATAAACCCACTGTATGGGATAGGATTACGGCCTATGTGGCCGAAAATAAGCAAAAAGCGGTTTTAGAAGCTGACTTACAACAACAATTAGTTGATGAAGCCGCTGAAGATAAAAATAAAGACAACATTGTCGAAAACCAGAGGCTTGATTGCGTCTATGATGACGAGCCTTTAGGTTTTGAAAAAGATCCAATGGGTTCAACCAAAAAGATCCAAGCACAAGATCCCTTAGATGAAATTGATTTGGGAGATGGCTCAATAAAAAGGCCAACATACATCAGTGCTAAGATTGATCAAGAGTTGAAGGCGCAGATTGTTGAATTGCTAAAGGAATACAAAGATTGCTTCGCTTGGGATTACAATGAGATGCCAGGGCTGAAAAGAGAGGTGGTTGAGTTGAAATTACCTATTCGATCAGAGAAAAAGCCTGTGAAGCAAACACCAAGAAGATTTGCACCAGAAATCATGTCGAAGATTAAAGCGGAAATCGAAAGGCTATTGAAATGCAAGTTCATCAGAACTGCCAGGTATGTCGAATGGCTTGCTAATATAGTGCCTGTAATTAAGAAAAGTGGTACGCTTAGAGTTTGCATAGATTTTAGAGATCTAAATAATGCTACTCCCAAAGATCAATACCCAATGCATGTGGCAGCAATGTTGGTTGATTCAGCGGCTGGTTATGAATATTTAAGCATGCTTGATGGATATTCTGGTTATAACCAAATTTTTATTGCTGAAGAAGACATTTCAAAAACTGCATTTCGATGCCCAGGGGCATTAGGTGTTTATGAATGGGTGGTGATGCCATTTGGTTTAAAAAATGCTGGTGCTACATATCAAAGAGCTATGAACACTATGTTCCATGATTTTATAGAAAATTTTATGCAAGTCTATATAGATGACATAGTTGTTAAGTCTTCATCAGAAAATGGTCATTTAGATCATCTAGGACTATCATTCGAAAGAATGAGAAAATATGGATTGAAAATGAATCCACTCAAATGTGCCTTTTGTGTAAGTGCAGGTGATTTCTTGGGCTTTGTTGTGCACAAAAAAGGCATTGAGATAAATCAAAACAAGACGAAAGCTATCATGGAAACACAACCTCCTTCAACAAAGAAAGAATTACAGTCATTATTAGGAAAGGTCAATTTCCTGAGAAGATTTATATCAAATCTAAGTGGCAAGATTCAAATATTCTCGCCATTACTTCGACTGAAGAAGGATGATGTTTTCAAGTGGGATGTCGAACATCAAGTAGCTTTCGACGAGATCAAGACATATCTGATGAACCCTCCTATTTTATTGCCTCCTATTAGAAATAAGACAATGAAATTGTATATAGCAACATCAGAATTGTCAATAGGTAGCATGTTAGCACAAGAGGATGAAAATGGTGTAGAAAGGGCCATATATTACCTCAGTAGGGTTTTAAATGATTCTGAAACTAGATATCACCCTATTGAAAAATTGTGTCTATGCTTGTATTTCTCTTGTACTAAGTTAAAGCAATATATTAAGCCTGTTGATGTGTATGTTTATTCCCATTTTGATATTATTAAACATATGCTGTCGAAACCTATCCTACATAGTAGAATAGGCAAATGGGCTTTAGCTTTACTTGAGTATTCATTAACATTCCAACCTTTAAAGGCTATTAAAGGCCAAGTCGTTGCGGATTTCATTGCTGATCATTCAATAATTGAATCAGAAATTAATTTTGTGCACCTTCGACCTTGGAAATTGTACTTCGATGGCTCCAGCCATAAAAATGGGTCTGGTGTTGGGATGTTAATCATTTCACCTAAAGGGATTCCAACTAAATACAAGTATAAAATTAAAGAAAGTTGCTCCAATAATGAGGCTGAATATGAAGCCTTAGTAGCGGGACTTGAAATTCTGTTAAACTTGGGGGCAAAACAGGTCGAAATTAGAGGTGATTCTGAAGTAGTAATCAAACAATTAACAAAAGAATACAAGTGCATTAAGGAGAATTTGATTACTTCCTTTATTGCTGCCAATACTTTATTGAATCAATTAGACAGCGTTGATATTCAACATGTGCCTCGTATTGCAAATCAAGAGGCCAATGATCTGGCACAAATAGCTTCTGGTTATAAAGTTTCTAAAGAAAAATTAACAGAGCTAATCGAAATTAAAAACAAGTTAATTTCGACAGCAATGACACAAGAAACCTTGTCAAGAAAAAAACTGGAGGAGGCAGAGAGCTACTCTTTAATCTTAAGTCAATTACCTCCAAGTGAAAATGAAAATTTTATTGAAAATTTTAATGATGAAGTTTCCGACAAAGGTTATTGTAATAATGTGTTTGAAGTTTTTGCCATTGACAGTATGTCAAATGATGATTGGCGAAGACAAATTGTTAATTACTTGGAAAATCCAACAGGGATAACTGATAGAAAAACCAAGTATAGAGCTTTAAGTTATGTCATCATGGGCAGTGAGTTGTTTAAGAAAACCCCTGTAGGAGTTTTACTCAAGTGTCTTAGTGAAAATGAGGCATACTTGGCAATATCTAATACTCACAGTGGAACTTGTGGAGCTCACCAAGTAGGCCATAAAATGAAATGGCTCTTATTTCGACAAGGTGTCTATTGGCCGACTATGTTAAAAGATTGCATAGAGTTTGCCAAAGGATGCCAAGAATGTCAAAAGCATGCAGGAATACAACATGTACCTGCAAATGAATTGCATTCTATTGTAAAACCTTGGCCATTCAGGGGATGGGCTTTGGATATAATTGGTGAAATCAAACCAAATTCGTCGAAAGGCCATCGTTTCATATTAGTAGGAATAGATTATTTCACTAAATGGGTGGAAGCTGTTCCTTTAAACAATGTTAATCAAGAAGCAGTGATTAATTTTATTCAAGACCATATATTATATAGATTTGGTGTGCCTGAAACTATCACCACAGACCAAGGTTCATTTTTTATTGGTCAGAAAATGGTCAAATTTGCTGCTGAAAATGGGTATAAATTGTTAAGTTCGACACCATATTATGCTCAGGTAAATGGTCAAGTTGAAGCAGCCAATAAAATTATTGTTAGTTTGATTAAAAAACATGTTGGGCAAAAACCCAAGAATTGGCATAGGACACTTAACCAAATTTTATGGGCATGTCGAACATCTCCCAAAGAGTCAATCAATAGTACACCTTTTAAACTTGTTTTTGGGCATGATGCAATATTGCCAGCAGAGATTTGTCTCCAATCAACTAGGATTCAAAGACAATTTGAAATCCCATCTGATCATTATTGGAATATGATGTTAGATGAATTAGTTGATTTAGATGAAGATAGGCTAAGTGCATTAGATATGCTCACAAGACAAAAAGAAAGAGTGGCTAAGGCCTATAACAAAAGAGTCAAATTGAAGACTTTCGACGTGGGAGATTTAGTTTGGAAAGTTATCTTACCTATGGATAGAAAAGATAGAGTCCTTGGTAAATGGTCCCCAAGTTGGGAAGGACCGTTCAAAATTTTACAAGTCTATTCAAACGGCGCATATGAAGTCGAAGAGATTGGCGCTGATGAAAGAATTTTGCGTATAAATGGCAAATACTTGAAAAAATATAAACCAACGTTGCAAGAAGTTAAGATAACGCTGGAATAAAGATAAAGAAAGCGTAAGTACGTGGCATTCAAAAGAAATTGTGATTGCCATATGAGCATTGTCAGAATTACAAGCAGAACGTGGAAGGCCATATGGTACACCAATATAGGAATAACGCCAACAACATTTAACAGTGATGACGTCAGGGAGGTGAGATATTCCGATCAAGTGTAAAACCTATTTCGACATTGAGTTCAAAAATGCTCTTTTTCTGCCATTCACATAACTCCTGTCGAAAAAGACATTTTTGAAGGGGGCAATTTGTTAGCCTGTAATTTCGACAGGCTAAATTAAATGCAGTCAACGAGGTTTGATTTATTTTTAAAGTTTGACCTTGTATTTCAAGAGACAAGTATCAATTTCGACACTGAAATGAATTAAGCTATCAAGTTACATCAAGTAGATTTCGACCTCAGATTTGGCTAAGTCGAAGAAGCTGAAGACAGATATTTCGACAAGAAGGAGTTGGAGGCTGATGTCGAAGTAGGATCAAGTAACCGTTACCAAGAGCACATAGCAGTTACATTTTTTAAACTTTGTACAGTTATTTTCTATTTGTATAAATAGTAGTTTCTCATAGGAAAAACAGGTCACAATCTCTCATATCAAGTTCCCACGCTCAAAGTACCGACACGCACTGAGAAACGAGTACAAGGAACGCATGTATGATCTTGTGCACCACCCCTTTAAATTAATGCAATTTTAATTTTCCTTTTCTTTACGTTTCATGCAAATTTTCTCTTTGTTTTATCCTCCCTCATTTGGAGTAATTCGACGGTTTCGCGGAGAAATCGACGGTTATCTTCTTCTTTTTACTTTTAAACGCGCAATTCTGGAAAAACTTTAAACACAAACGGTCTTAGGATTTACTAGTTGATCCTGCAAGCAGAAGCAATTTCAAACTAGCGGTGTTTACCAAAATCCAAGGTAAACAGAAGTAAAGAGAGAAGTCGTCAATTCCTTCATTGCCTTCTCACAACTAACAACTAAATTAAAACTATGAAAAGAGAAGTGAAATAAATGCTATCTAAGATGATGGACAAGATGCTTTTCCAAGTGAAGAATGAAGGTCTTTATATAGGCTTTGAGCTTTCCTTCAAGTGAGGGTTTGCTTGGAGATTAAGTTAACTTTGAGGGGTTAACCATGGTTACTTTTCAGAACTTGATAAAGCAATTTGAGTCCAACACTCATCCTCAAAGAGAGGTCCAATTATGGATGGCCAAGTGTCCCATGTAAATGGCTCCTCATGATGATCTTTATATTGTAGACGCCTCATTTTGCAAGTTGGCATGTGCCTCCATGTGACTTGTGACTAAGCATGATGTCATAGAGGTGCTTAAGCATTGGTATGAATTGAGGTGCTTCCATTGTTGGGTAATATGTCTTTGGTGCAGAGTGGTGCAGATGCACCAAGTGAAGTTGCACTGTGGTCATCTGGTGCAGCTGCATCTAGTGCAGATGCACTGCTGTTTTTCTGGTGCAGATGCATTCACTGCAGATGCACTGAACAAACACATCAAACATACCAATATATATATGCAAAATGCTAAATCATGAGTATAAACCTTGAATATTGTTTATTTTATTCATATAACTATATTGAACACATAATTTACTTGATTCTAAACAATTATTTAGGTTTAGATGCATAAATAACTCTATATAAAATAGAGTTATGAACAGGTGCTTTCAATTGTCTTTCATCCTTCCTTTTTCTTTTCCAAGTCTTCCCCTCCCCTCCCTCCAAATTAGTACTCTTGCTAATTAACTTCGATATATACAATCTACTATTTCATATCAAAGCGAGTTCTTGATCAAAGTTTTTCTTTGTTTTCCGATATTGGTCAGCTTGGCTTTGTATTAAAAGTATTTTGCAGCCACTACGTGATTTGTAAATAATAAAATATGTGATTGATAGAACCAAAATTACTCACTTACAACTAGTGAGCGAAAATGAAAAAGAATGCATATTAATTATGTAACAGGAAACAAGGAACGATAGCAATGACACTATGGTTCTGTAGAACTGTTAATGCCCACATTCTAACTAGGAGTTGCAAATAGCAGCTTCCATAGGATAGTCCTGCCACTTACGTAACACTTTGGTTGCCGCAATGTGATCCATCTTCACCATTTTCCTTCTCAATATAGCTTTTGGCTTGAGCACACTAGTGTCCTGAGATGTGTTAACAGGCAGAGGCACAAAGGAGGCAGTGCCTGGGTTAGGACAAAGTTTGAGTTAAGAAACATGTACATGATGGAATTCAGCAGTAGAGGAAATCTCCAACTGATATGCAGTGTTCCCAATCTTGTCAAGTACCTTGAAAGGACCAAAAAGTTGTGGTAAAAGCTTGTGTAGGTGATGTTTCTTGGTAGTATTTTGCTTGTAAGGTTGCAACTTTAGGTGGAGAAATTTTTATTAGTCATGTGTTTATCAGCTAGTTGAGCCATCTTCTTGTGAGCTCGAAGAAGGTGGAACTTGAGGAGCTTAATCATTTCGTCACTAGCAGCTAAGTTTCTGTCAGCAATTACACAACTTGATTCCCCGGGTAGATAGGGAAAAGTCCTAAAGTCCATCTTGACAGTCCTGCGAGCCATCACGTAGAATTAATGAGCCACAAATAAGCAAAATCTTTGACCAAATTAGGGAGGGACATTGATTTTAGAAATTGAAAAATAGAGAGACTAAATTCGTGAAAACAAAGTTTGGTCTTTAGCAACAGTTAAAAATTGTGGCCAAAATATCAAAAATGTTCCCTAAAAGTATAGGGAACATTTTCCACCACGACAATTAGAGCTTACTTTTTTTTTGGGTCAGCGAACACTGCTTACTTAACAGATTATAAATATTGAAATTGAATTTCGTCACTGCTTATGACATTGTTATTCTAAAATATTATATGTACTAAAATATGGGTGCAAACCATGTGAAAATGTTTGAATACAAAAATAAATAATCTATAGGGCCAAATAAATAAGTCACAAGTAAAGCACTTTTAACGTGACTTACTAGCAGCCCTACACATGCCAAATTCTATGTCAAATTGCAAGAAAAAAAATGAAGAAATAGTTGTTTAATTTTTATTTGTAAGTGTTCAAAGAATGTGAAGATTTTCTCTATCTTAAACTATAAGGTCATTATTCCCTCATTCTAAATCTTTTATAACCAAACATTGTAGCTAACACGGTCAACAATGCCAAATATGGTTGACTGTAGCCTCCAACAACACCAGAAGTACTAATAAATCTAGGATTGTTAGCTTCCTAGTCCAAACGAAAATATGATCGAGAAAGTTTGGTGAAATATGTTGATTGTTATTCATTCAAAGTGTTCAGACTACTGTTTTTTATTTTATGAATTCCAAAGAGTCTGAAGTTTGAACAAAAATGACACGAATCAAGCCTTTGTCCAAATTATAATTTGAAAATTCTCAAATGGCTAACCAAATACACTTCGTGTAATAAATAATTTGGAAGTCAAGATGAAAGAAGAGATCGACTTTTTAAAGTTTTTAATCAAATTTGTGCTTAAATTAATTTATAAATAAACAATGATGTAAGTAGATATTTTTAATTAACCCACATACTTATTGTAAATAAAGTTTTCTATGTAAACTCGCATTTTGGTGTATCAACAAAAAAGATATCTAAAACAGATAACTAAGCATAACAAAAAAGTGTAGGGGCTCTCTTTGCACTAGTAGTAGTAGATCTTAAAGATATAAATCCTTGGAAGTCTCCTTGTGGGACCTCCTCCCATTTCGGCGCCAAAGCTCCTCCCCCCATTGCGTATAAAAACTATTAAAAAAATTTCCGAACGGTATAGTACCACCTCAAAACACATTACTTAGTATCACATTATACGTATTTTTTCACAAAAGTATTTTATTTTGGTTAAAAACTGATTATTGAGGACCGAATTTCGCGTATTTGAACATGTAAAAAAATTTCTGGACTCTAAAGTTACCCAAAAATATAGCTTAGCTTCACATTTTACATAATCACTAAAATATTAAAAAAAAGGGAAAAAAAAAGAATTTTGACCAAAGAGAGATAAAATTGACATGCAATAGCATCACTATAATGACTTTTATCCTAATTAGGTTAGCACCAAAGTTACTAACAATTATTTGCAGCACACCAAAAACAGAAGGCAAGACAGAAATTTCTGTATGCCAAGTCATGTATTATATGCTGATGATATAATGATCTTCTGTAGAGCTACTAAAAATAGTATTTCTAGTTTGATGGAACTCTTTTCCTCTTATGAACAAATCTTAGGCCAGGTTATCAGTAAAGAGAAGTCTAAATTTTTCACTGGCAGCATATCTTCCTCTCGTGTCAATTCCATCTCGGCTTTGCTCGGATTCTCTAAAGGATCTCTCCCTTTTACTTATCTTGGTGTTTCTTTGTTCGAAGGAAAGCCTCGGCGAATCCATTTGTTGCCTATTGCGGATAGAATTAAGGCTAAATTATCCTCCTGGAAAGGCTCGTTATTATCTGTTATGGGTAGAGTTCAACTGGTAAATTCTGTCATTCTGAGCATGTTGGTCTATAGCTTTCGCATTTATGCCTGCTAATCTCCTTAATACTGTTGACACATGGATCAGAAACTTTGTGTGGTCAGGCGATGTTACTACTAGAAAAATTGTTACTGTTGCTTGACATAAGGTGTGCAAACCCTTTCAAGAAGGTGGCCTGGGTCTTAGATCTATCAAAACAATTAATAGGGCTGGTATGCTAAAGTTTGGCTGGAATTTCATCTCTACCAACTTACAATGGGCTCTGCTTTTGAAAGCCAGGGTCTATAAAAATGACAAGCTAGTAAACTATCATGTCTCTTCCTCTATTTGGCTTGGATTTAAGTCTTGTATTTCAGTGATTCTCGAGCACTCAACTTGGAAGCTTGGAAATGGTGTTAGAATTAATTTTTGGACGGATTCTTTGCTCTCTAGGCCTATTGTGGATATCATTGGTATGCCTCCTAATGTTCACAGGGACCTCAAAGCTACTGTTAGTGATTTTATAGTAAACGGAAGTTGGTCTATCCCTACCGATTTCATTAATCACTTCCCCCATATTTATTTCGAAATTTAGAAAATTGTTATCCCAAATATCCCGGTGGCTGATCAATTGATGTGGGATTGCTCTAATTCGGGAGATCTGACTTTCAGGGATTCTTTCCTTTTTCATGCTCCCATTGGGCAGGTTGTTCCCTAGACTAAGACAGTCAGGAAGAATTTTATTCCGCCCTCAAAATCATTTATTCTTTGGAGGGCTATTCATAATAAGATGCCAACAGATGACCAACTTTGGAATAGAGGTTGCACCGTGGTTTCTATTTGTAGCATTTGTGGTAGAGATTCAGAGATATCTCACCACCTTTTCCTGGCCTGCCCATTTGCCAAACACATTTGGAATTGACTCAGAGGAATCCTAAACCTCAATATTGACACTGCTTCTTTCCAGAGCATTTTATCATCGACTTCCCATGGACGGAGTCCTCAATTGAGCGACATTGTCTCTGCTGCTATTGTAAACATTTTTTGGGTGATTTGGTATTGCAGGAACCATGCTAGATTTGATAATCACATGATCCCCTTACATACTGCTATCAACTTAACTATTTCCAATGTGTCTTTAGCAGGAAATGCCTCTAAATCTACAATGTCTTCCTTTGTTGCTGAATTTATGATAATAAAAGCCTTTAATGTCAATGGTAATTACAGGAATTCCTCCACCATCAAAGAGGTAGTTTGGACCCCACCTGCCCCTTACATGATCAAGTGCAATACAGATGGTGCTGCTAAAGGAAGCCCTAGTCCAGCTGCTTGTGGTGGTATTTTTAGAGACAGGAGTGTTGCTGTCCTTGGGTATTTTTCTGATTCGATAGGTAATAGTTACGCCCTTCATGCTGAGCTTATTGGAGCGATGTTGGCTATTGAGAGTGCTTTTGATAAAGGTTGGAGGTCTTTGTGGTTAGAATGTGATTCTTAACTAGTTGTTTCGGCCTTTAAGAACTGTAATGTTGTTCCTTGGAAACTCTGCAATATATGGAACAACTGCTTATACTTGACTAGACAGATAAATTTTGTTTGCACCCATATTTACAGAGAGGGTAATGCTTGTGCTGGTAAGCTTGCAGGTCATGGAATTAATTCAAGTGGCTTTACCTCGTGGAATCTCATCCCGAGCTTCATTGCGAAGGACTTTTTCAGAAATAAGCTAGGTTTGCCTAACTACAGGTTTTGTTAGGTCCTTTGTCCCTCGATGGGTTGGTTTTGCCTCCTATTTTTGGTGTGCTGCAAATGATTGTTAGCGACTCTGGTGCCGACCTGGTTGGGATGAGGTACGGGATACGATACGACACGATCGTGGATACGGAAAATTTTTGAAAATCAAGATACGATCCGACAGAGATACTTCAATAAAAAATTAAATCAAAATTTAAAAATATAAAACATAACTAAAGATAATTCATTTTACTAATTGACAATTGCTTATAATATTCAACAAATCACATTTACAAAAAATGTACTTCTGATCAAAATAAGTAAGCATAGTTAAATGTACTTTTCCCACCCATTTTAAAATATATTCTTCCTCCTACGAACATGTAACAAAAGATATACAGTCTACTACCCAAGTTAGAATATAGGAAAAAACATCATAAATCATATCTGAAAGAAGTTTAGGATCTATAGAATTGCCTACTATTCACTATTTAACATTAACTGTGTCATTCTCCTCTCCTCCATTTTCATCGTCAAAAAATAACATGACTTCCAACTCTGGTTCATCAAGAGACATCTCAGGATACTCCTAGGATACGTATCCCCAAAGTGTCTCTCAAGTATCCGGTAAGTATCTTGTCTTTTTTAATTTAAAAATAAATATAAATTCCAGGATACTCCCAGGATACGGATCCGAAAGTATCCGACAGGTATCGGTATCGGATACGTATCCGACACGGGTACGTGACCTATTTTAGAGTATCGGGTTATATATCCAAAGTCTTTATGTGTAACTAATAACTGTTGTGTTTCCTTGTCTGTAACTAACTTTTGTGTGTAATCCTTTACTAGATTTGCTGACAAGGGTTGGGGACCCGTTAGGTTGGAAAAACACAAAGCTTTCAGTTAAAAATTAAGATATTAAATAAAAAGGATGGTGTGACGTATTATATATAGATAAGGTTGAAACATTAGTGTAAAAGATTGACATAAAATGCATTCACATAATGTCTATACATAAATTAAACTCCCTTCTGGTAAAAGTGACAAGAAAAAGACAGAGAGAGATGTATCATGTCTATGTATGTATGTTTCCTCGACGTACAATTTCCAGAATCAACGCCATGAAGATAAGTCGGCCAAACTTCCTCCATTTTATAAAATTAACTTACTTTTTGAGGGGCTACTTGTGAATATATGAATGGCTGAACTTGTTTTTTGGTTATCAACTTTTGTTTCCTTACTTTATATTAAAGTTTGTATAATCCATTTGTGTCACATAACAAAGCTTTAGTCTTTTCAAAGTTTCAAACCATTACTAGCTACCCAGTGAATATTTCAATGCTTTTAAGCAGATTTCGCACTAATTAAAATCGAGTTTGTTCATTCTGGAAATCGAATTCAAGAGGAGCACTAGATCAACCCTTGTGTTCCAAGATAGCTCATGTCACTTGTCAAAGTTGTTGGTTAACAAAGCTTTGAATTGAATGTTCATAAGAGGACAAACATACATAAAAAAGTGACTACTATTTCAATATTAGTGCGGGAAAATGTCCTATCTAGGTGCTTGACAATGACCATAGTGTCCCACAAACACGAACACGTTTGCATACTCTTGAGTCGGCCATGAATGAAGCAAAAGAATAAGATAAATAAGCCCACATTGAGGCCCAAAAGATTTTCTATTTGTAAATCGTTCGATCATGATCGGATGATTCATGTTCCAGTTTCATGTTTTCAAGTCATATTTGTAAATTTGAAATATGAGATGTTCAATTAAGATCTAACGGTTGAGATTCCTTTACTATGTGAATGTTTCGTTATTCCACTTCCATGGAATCCAAGTCTAAATGTGATATCTCTTTCTGTGAAAATAAATTTTAAATTTGCTAACCAAATAAAAGTCAGGGAATTGCTCCCTCTTTAGCAAGAAGATCAACCGGAGAAAAGATAATAAAACCCTGAGGAATGCTACCAACATCTTTATCACTCTCTTTCCAATACTTTTTTTTATGATTAGATTAAATTCATGTAGGTCCTACTAATTTAACGACACCTATTATCAAAATAGTGACCTACATGAATTTTGACCGATCATAAAGAGAGTATTAAAGATACTAGTGTACTAAAAAGAGTGTTGTTAGCAGTTTGTGACTACCTAAGAATTACTCGTTTTTTTAAAAACAATATAACTCATGTCAAAGTATTTCTTTGGCATAGACATTGATGTTAGTACACGTGCTCTAGTGATTGTGGTAGTTCACGTCAGCATATAATTTCAAGAGAAAATATGTTTCGATTAGAATTGCGCCATGTATGAGCATTTTATTGTGTGAGAAATCAATCTTAATCATACCATCATGCTAAATATGAAATGTAATAGTATCAAATCTTTATTATTTTTGTTATCTATTCTATATATTAGTGTACGATTGAGATTTATAATCATAAATATATCAAACCACTTGGATTTTTTTGGATAAGTATCAAACCACTTGGATAACTTGACAATTACATATAAATTTCAAAAGATGGTGGTTTCAGTTATATATTAGAAATTTATAAAAATATAATTAACATAAAAATAATTATAAATTAGGTGCAATATTGTGAACTTGAATATTTTTCCCATAGTTTTTCGTTCTAAATAATTTCAGTTATTCATAAACTTCCTACACTTCATGTGATTATTTTTTGGTTGCTACAAATGAAAAAAAGAAAAAAGCAGCAACTAAAACAAACTAAATGATGCCTCCTGAGACATCAGCTAGCAAGAACAGATTCAAATTATTAAGAGGGGAATTACATGAGCTAATAACATTGAAGCAATTCAGAAGGAGTAACATTGAAGCATATTTACTGTCAAAAAAAAAAAGAATCTTTCCGAGGTGGAAATATCCGTTGAATTTAAATGCAAAAGCTAGTGACGTAACCTGATAATAGTGTTGTAGTAACAGACACATAAAATACAAAGTGTAAATTTGCCTACTGAAAATTGAACCTTATGGGCGTGGCTGTCGTATTAGCTAAGGGATAAACACGCATACTACGCGGAGAAGTTAGAGATCAGAATTATTATTGGGAATAATATGGATAGAAGATGTTGCTTCATTTATTTATGATAAAAATAAGAGAGCCACTTTCTAGAAAGGGATGTATAATAGAACATGACATAAGAGTAATAAGACTTAGCCAAATGTTCCATTTAAGGTGAATTATATTTTATTAAAAGTCTGATATAATAATACAAATACAAAAGGAATAATTGTGATTTCTTTTACGTCTCTACTACAATTTCAAAAATAATATTAATTTTTCTGACGAAAAGAAAATAATATTAATCCAATAATGCAAGTGTGTGCTTGTATGTGAGTAATTAAGTATTGCAACTTTAATGTGAGATGCTGTACGTAATGTTTGCTATGGCAAGATATCCAATGCCCAAATAGTCGTTGGTCTAACACTTTTGTCAAAAATAGAAGATCTAGATGCTTTTGTTAAGCAGTGAGCAACATGATTGACTTGTCTCCTAATAAAGTGTTTATTTGAGAATGAACAATACAAAGCGGCTTTAAACTAGTGAGGGAGGGAGAGAGAGTATAATATGAAAATTAAGCAAGCACTTAGAGTAGCTGCCAATGTGGACGCTCCAACATTATTGGTCAAATATTAAGAATTTGAATTTATTACAGGTCGTTAATTCACATGTGAGTTTCGGCATGAAGTTGTTCAAATAATTTTAATTATTACGTTGGTCGTAATAGTGACAAAACATGTGTACCACAAGTTATTTTTTTGGAGAGAAGAAAAACCCTATTGCATATTGCATGAGGGACCATTCTTTTTTTTTTCAAAAATTTAAGGGTGAGGGGATGACGTCCCAGTCCAAGGCAGGGAAGACCTTTGAACTCTTTGAGTACTTACGAAGGTAATTACATTTACCTCACTCCAAGAGGACTAGTGGGGAGTTGAACCCGGAATGGATGGGACCATTCTGTTAGCACATGAAATAGATTTCGATGTTCAGTCAGATTTCATTTTTCCTCAATCAAATACACACAAACTTACAGGCTCGTACTATATTCTAGAATTCCACGTACTCGTGAGTCGAAGCGAGGGACCATTCTGATAACACATGAAATAGAATTAGATGGTCATGGTGTTATTATTGGGTGAACGCGGTGGATAAATTTGTCTTTACATATTGTATTAACTAAAACTTTAAGCTTTGTATGAAGTTAACTAAAAATTATCTTAAGGGGGTGAACCAGACTAGTACTTTAGGGGGTAAAATATTTATTTTGATATATGGGGTGGATAGTGCAACTAGACGTGTACCAAACAAATATAATCCGATGTGAAAAAATAATACTTTAGGGGGTAAAATGCTTTTAACCCTAGATATAATACTATAAAGTAATATTTCCATTTTAGAGGAAAAATAAGAAGATATAGCTATTGATTAATTGGCAAAACTTTAAGATTGAATGTACGTGGAGGAAGAAAGTCGACAAAAGTTACTTATTAACCTTGTGGGCGTGGAGAAAGAAACAAAGTCAACAAAACTTACTCAGAGTCATCTGAATTTCGTTTCAGGCAACTCCTAAGGACATTGGTGTAGTAATCAGTGATGTTCCGTTCTCATCGGCTTGCATATTCCCATTTATCTTCTTGTAAAGTTGCATCCATTTGTATGCGGCTCGCTTAATCGAACACTTTGGTTTCCACCTAACAAATACTTGATGAAGTCCCTAGCTAGCTTTGTAAGTTCCACGCCATTGATGACATAGATATACTGAAAAAGATGTGTAAGATGTTATAATGAGACAGGGCACATCCTATCAACTTCGTTTATAATTTCTTAAGGTAATCTTATATCATCAAAAATTGGGTAAGAATATTTTTTCAGCTCAATGAGCTGATGCATTCCAAGGACTTCAGCAAGTAGATCCAAGCATCATGATGTTGCTTGTTTACTCTAATGCAATCTATATTTGCAGTCATATTCCATTAAGGACACATAAACGGATACAATTACTACCATTGTTATGTTAGGCCTAGCTACATTACTTCAAGTTTCCTTCATTTTTCAAAAGGAAAACTAATAAAGATTTCAGACTGATGAGTAAATTAGGTGAATATGGAAGCAATTGTGTATACACAGCACAGCTCACATAGAGAGGGGGCGAGGAACCGAGAGTATACCAGAAATATAAAGCCAAATGTTGCTAAAACGATCTGAAGAGTCTCATCCGACATCTCAGAAAAGCCTCCATCATCAGATCCACCAGGCCCTCTGTCGCCACCACCCCCTGGTCCTCCTGGTGGCTTGGACCCACTTCCCCCATTGTATTCTCCCTTTGGAATTTGCTGTTGTAATATTTCGTCTACTGACTGTCCCTTCAAACTTCTCATAGCTTCCTCAAGAGATTTTCTCTGAGAATCCTAATTATCAATGTTCAGAAAACTGAAGAAACATTAAAAACAACATGGACGATAAATATAGTTATAAGAACATCCAAGCTATATTGTCAAAAAAAAGAGAACATCCAACCTATTTCTGCATGAGGCAGCAAAATTTAGACTAAAAGCAAACCAACAGCTTAAAGGAAAAATCCTAACATGTTTTCTCAAAAAGCATCTAAAGGAAAATTAAGCATCTATAACATAACAATGGATAAAGGCAAAATGCATAGCATAATTCAAATAAAAGTATTACCTCATTATTGTTCATCATTCCTTTTCCAGCAGCTGAACAAACAGCGAGAGGTTTTCAAGATTTTAAAACAGGTGTGTATTGAAAGCCAGATGAAGGTTTTGCTCTTGCGATCAAGAACGTCCTAGGGAGAGGGTTGGTATCCATTGACAACCCGAATGGTGTGTAAGGAAAATGGTGTGACTGACGTTTTTTCCTGACATAAATAAATCCCAGGTTGGCTTGCAACAACTTGGATGTTCATTTTCTTTAAATAAACCTAACACCACAAACTTCACTCCTAAACACCATCAAAGTATGTTTTCAGTGAGATAAACTTCCCTCCTGTAAAACAAATCTGATCTTGCATTAAAACTTCAAATATCAAGCAAAGCAATTGAACAACGCAACTAAACTGATAAAATGTAGCACAACATTAACAACAAAAGTAAGGTTAATCCACCAGCAACCTATGAAATTACAACCACATCATCCTCTCAACTCCAACAATAGAATTCACTCCCAACTGAGAAAATGAACAAAAAAAGGGTCTCAGCTCAGACCATCATCTAATCTAAAGAAACATCTTTTCAGCAAATGAATGGCACCCATTAGACAAGATTTACAAAGTTTAACTGGATAATAATCAACCCAAAAAATCAAAAAAACCTTCTTATGGCCGGAAGAGAAACATAACTTCCACTAGGAGTGTTCATGGTGCAGTTTGGTAAAGAAAATCAAACTGAACTGGAAACCAGTTCGGTCAAGCCGAATCGAATCAAACTGATTGGGTGTCACCCTGAACTAAAGTGAACCGGCTCTTTGGTTCGGTACACCAGTATTGAAATCTCTTACCAAACCAGTTTTCAGAACTGGTTTACTAGTTTCTATACTGGTTTGCTAGTTTTCTAAACTGGTTTCAGTTCTAAGAACCGAACTGTTTGATGATTTGCTGAGTTGGTTTAGAGTTTAAAATAGTTCAACATATTACATGAATAAACGAAAGCACGAATACTTAGTACGATACGACACAGACACAAGAATAAGAAAATATTTTAAACACAAGATACGACACGGCTAAGCTACGTTAACAACAATTAACACACACGCATACAGCCACATACGATGTTTGTATACAATGTTTGTAAAGAGACATTCATATTAGTAGTTACTCAATAACAAAAACATATCATTAGTCAACATATGACGATCACAATGTACAAATAAGAATTCATCGTCTTTTTGGGATAGCATTTGAAGTAACCTATCTTAAACATCTAACCTAAAAGTAACTGAATATAAGCTACTTAAATCATTTTCATGACTTATTTTTTTAGCCTACGAAGGAATGGTACCAAAATGAGACTCAGATAAACCAAAAGCCAAACTTAATCAACCAACAATACTGCAAAACATACAATATTAAACTTTAAAAAGAAAAGAATGAACTATGAGGCCATAAACAGATAAATAAATAATTACGTAATTACAAAAAAAAAAAGGAATGAACTGTCAGTGGGGGTCATAATTCATAAAAATTTCAACACACAATAAATAAATAGTAAGGGAACATAAGTGTTTCCATGGAAGGGCTAATTACTAATCAGTTCTAAAGCTAAATTATCCAATGGCAGTAGAACTTCCATGAACTGATATCACTAGAAACAAGCAATCAGAAGATCTAAATATTAAAAAAAAAAAAAAAAAAACTTTTTCCTTGATTACATCATGCACTGTATAGAAGAAAACCCAAATTCAATTAAGATCTCTGTAAATCTTCACAGAAGAAAACCCGGCTGTTTAATTAACTGTTAGACTCTGGGATGTATGGAGGATAGGATGCGAAAATATTGAAATTACTTTACTCAAATGAGCTGTAATCTTAACAAAATGGACAGATGGCACACTTAGGAGTTGAAGAGTAGGAAATGAGGGGAGGAGGTAACAAAGCGAGGCAAGGAGGCGTAGAAGGGGAGGAAAAAGGCATGGGCAAGTTTCTGTTATTTTTCTGTTCTACTCTTTTTTTAGAGTTCTGTCTTGTGATTGTAAGGAGCATAGCTCCATAATTTCCTATGTTTTCCGGGGAACAATTAGGGCTACATTGGTCATTAAGAAAATATAATCTATTAAGTTATTAATTTACTCATCCACACATAAATATGTAGTAATGGTTATTTGATTTATGTAGGTGTGGGAATAGGCTGGGCCGAGTTAGGCTTTGCATGGCCTGGGCTTGGCCTGCGTTGAAAATGTCAGGCCTGTGGCCTGTTGTAGGCTCATTTTTTAGGCCTAGCATGGCCTTTCTGAAAGCGTAAATAGGCTTTTTAAAAAGCTTTGGTCTCGTCTATTTAAAAAAAAGCATGGCATGAGCCTGACGTAGGCTAGGTCGTAGGCCCCTATCGGGCGGTCTGGCCTATTCGCACCCCTATATTTATTGTAGGACATTTCTATCTTTGTATTTTGACGTTAGTACAATATGTCGTTTCATATATTAAAGTTATTAGTATTTGTCACTCGTGCCTTATTGGTTAATAACAACAACTATATATTTGTAGTATGTAATATATAATTTTTGGAATTTTTAAAAAATGGAAAAAATATCTTCAAATTTTTTTAATGCCATGACAATATAAAGAGTGTCCAAAAAAGACGTTGCCAGTATCGTAATATGTCAACGGATTATCAATAATAACTGAATCATTACTATCAAAATCAATTTAGGTTAGACTTCGTTGACATTATGATTTAAAAAAAAAAAGAGGATTATACTGGGTATATAATTTTTATTTGTCATACGATATGCCTCAATTAGAGTATATTTTTTCAAAAACTATATGGTCGATTATGACTAAATTGTTAAAGTTTTATAAGCATATCCAACGTCGAATTCATTATGGGTTCTTACATTAAACTCCACCATAAAACTTATATTTTCAGCAACCGAACTAATTTTTTCCCAATTGTGAACCAAATAAAGTCACATAAATTGATTCTAATACTTTGCAACAATTCGATATTTTTAAATTATATTTAAATTTGTATTCAAAGAAATTGTATGTTAAAAACTGTTTAGTGAGTTTTAGAAACTTAAAATAAAATTGATTATGGTTGATAAATAATTTAATCGAATTATATGATACTGTAAGATATTATAACATAAAATACCTTATGGTTCAATTTATTGAATTGAAACACATTGAAAAGCTTTATATTACAATATATTACAGTACTAAAATTTTCTTGTGCACATAAGAATCTATTAATTTGAGTGAAGATTTTATTACACAGTTTGTAAATAAATTTACTACATTGGAAAATTCTATTTAGAAAAAATAAGAAAAACAAAAAAAATCATTTAATATGTAGGCCCGTGCTACGCACGGTATATAGTAAAAAAACTATAAATTTTATGTTTTTTGAAAATCAATTTTTATATTATTAAGTTATTTTAATAATATGATTAGTTATTTAATTGAAAATAATAATAATAATAATAATAATAATAATAATAAGTATAATAATGCTAACAACAATAACAACAAACATATAAAGCAAATTGAACAAACTCGATGAAATGAAAAAGTGTAGCCCACAACCAAGACCCGTGAAATGAAAGAAAAAATGATAAAATGATAGACTATTGTTTGCTGGTGTTTTTAGCAAACAATCACTAGTTTTATTAGAAGGTTTGTGAGATCAAACTAGAAAAATCTCAAAGCAATGCCTCTGAATTGCGCATTGTTCTTGTTGAAGAAAACGTAGAAAAGGGGACGATTTGCAATGATTTAACAGAATCGAAAAGAAAAGAAGCAGTAAATGGTGCGTGAATTGTAAAGAAAAGGAAAACAAATTGCATTGAATCATAAAAGTGGTACACGATCACGTACAGCGATTCTTCCACTCGTTTTTCGCTCTGGCTTGGAAGTTAGAGTTTCAGGAATCGGGTGTGTATTGTGATTTGCGACCCCTGTTTCTTCTCAGAAACAGCTATTTATACAAAGGAAAAGAGGGGGAAAAACTGACTAAGTAACTGCCTAGAAATTTGAAAATAAGTAACTGCTACTCCTACTTTCGACCAGAACCGCTCTGTCATGCTTCGACCAACTGCTAGCCTTCAGCGTATAACTGCTCTGTTTTCTGTCTGTCGAAAGCCTGCGTCCATTTTCCTCTCTCTTGCTTTTGCTTCCCTGGAAACTTGTCGAGTTTACCTTGCGTATGACCATCTTCTCTGTCGAAATAATTTGGTCTTCGTCGAAATATAAGTCGAAATATAAGTCAGGCCATGTTGACCATCTTTAATGAAGCCTGTCGAAATTACAGGCTAACAAGTTGCCCCCCAAAAATGTCTTTTTCGACTGAACTTGAAGAAGAAGAAGAGAAAGACATTTTTGAATTCACCATTGAAATAACTTTGCACTTGAGTAAAATAGCTGTATACCTGATGTCACCACTGTTAAGTGTTGTTTCGATATTCAAACCTTGAGCTTGAACAGCCTGTAAATTCGGCCTTTGACTATGTTTACTGATTCTCTGTTCTACCTTTGAATGGTTCTACCATTTTCTGTTACGTTAATAACGCCGTAATTAAAGTGATGCTTCACTTCTCGGAACGCCAAACTCAACCAACTGACGCTCTCTCATACTTCTCCTTATAAATAGAAGAGTTTTGTTTCTCATCTTCACCACTCCATGATTTTCTTCTTTTTCCTTTCCCGTTCCAGGATCATTCCCTTTGCTTTGAGTCTTCCGCGTAACCTCATTCCTCATAATTGCAGTGAGGTTGCTTGGAGGTTCAAAGTGATGGTTTTTGATCTCGACTAATTATGGCTTTGCTCCTTTTTTCTTCATGTCACTTGATCTTGCAACTTTCTGAGTTTATGCGGGAGACTCAAAATGGGAGCAGGAAGATTCATTAGGTGTTTTGCTTTGATGATGACTGTCTTCCTTGGGGACGTCAATATCTTCTCTCTGAAGGGCTTCCTGAGGTTTACCAAGCAAGGAAACGCCCTGTTGAAAGGCTTACAAGCCTAACGCGCAGACGAAAGAAAGACCCCCCGAACGACGGGAAGCGACAACGTGGTCGAAGAAGACCACCTAAAAGAGAAGTTACTTGGTCTTAAAAGACCAACTGCAATTCAGCGTTTATTTTATGCCTAGTTTATTTACCCTTTCGGCACTATGTAATTCACAAAGGCCTCCTTTGGCACATGTAACTTGGCAACATTATAATGAAAATTCTTCCATTTGATTCTTGAGCAATTTTTATTCTGTGCTTTCGACAGTGTTTTGGCAACTTAAATGCCATGTTTTTACGCTTCCTTTATACTTATTCCAGTGTTATTTTAACTTCTTGCAACGTTGGCTTATATTTTTTCAAGTATTTGCCATTTATACACAAAATTCTTCCATCAGCGCCAATCTCTTCGACCTCATATGCGCCGTTTGAATAAACTTGTAAAATTTTAAATGGTCCTTCCCAACTTGGGGACCACTTACCAAAGACTCTATCTTTTTTATCCATAGGCAATAAGACCTTCCACACTAGATCACCTGACTTAAAGGCTTTAGACTTAACCTTTTTGTTATAAGTTTTAGCTACCCTCTCTTTCTGTCGAATAAGCGTATCTAAAGCTAATAACCTTTCTTCGTCTAAATCAACCAATTCATCAAGCATCATATTCCAATAATAATCAGAGGGAATCTCCCACTGTCTTTGAATTCTTGTTGATTGTAGACAAATTTCAACAGGCAACACTGCATCGTGTCCAAATGTTAGCCTATAAGGAGTAGTGTTGATAGATTCTTTGGGTGAATTTCGACAAGCCCATAATGCTTGATCAAGGATATTATGCCAATTTTTTGGTTTCTGCCCAACATGTTTTTTAATCAAATTAATAATAACTTTATTGGCAGCTTCTACTTGACCATTGGCTTGCGCATAATATGGTGTCGAAGTTAATAACTTAAAACCAGTTTCAGAAGCAAACTCTACCATTTTTCTACCAGTGAAAACTGATCCTTGATCTGTAGTTATGGTTTCTGGAATTCCAAACCTATAAATGATATGATTTTGAACAAACCTTATCACTGCTTCTTGATCAACATTGGCTAAAGGTATAGCTTCAACCCATTTGGTGAAGTAATCAATTCCCACAAGGATATATCTATGGCCCTTCGACGAAGTTGGCTTTATCTCTCCAATCACATCTAGAGCCCAACCTCTAAATGGCCAAGGTTTGACTATGGCATGTAATTCATTTGCAGGTACATGTTGTATCCCAGCATGCTTTTGACACTCTTGGCATCCTTTAGCAAATTCTATGCAATCTTTCAGCATAGTTGGCCAATACATTCCTTGTCGAAATAATAACCACTTCATTTTGTGGCCTACTTGGTGTGAACCACATGCTCCACTATGTGTATCGGAAACTGCTAAATAGGCCTCATTTTCACTAAGACATTTTAATAGTACTCCTTCAGGAGTCTTTTTAAACAATTCGTTTCCAATTATCACATAGCTCAAAGCTCTGTATTTTACCTTTTTATTGGTATTTCTTGTGGGATTTTGCAAATATTCCGCAATAGGCCTTCGCCAATCATTATTGGTCATATTGTCAAGAGCAAAAATTTCTGCTAAGTCAAAGTCACCAAACAATTGACGTTTTTCGACAACGACTAGTTCCTCGTTTGCGTTTATTGCGTTTCCAACTTTTGGTGTTGACAATAGTGACGAAGAATAGTCATCAGAAATGATTTTATCCTTTATTTCGATTAACTCTTCCAGGCTTTGTTTCGAAACTTTATAGCCTGAAGCAATTTGTGCCAATTCATTTGCCACTTGATTATCAATTCGTGGTAAATGTTCTAAGTGAACAGACTCAAATCTTTTTAACAAAGCATTGGCAACAACAAAGTATCTGATAAGGTGCTCTTTAATGCATTTGTACTCTCTTGTCAATTGTTTGACAACCAACTCAGAGTCACCTTTTATTTCGACATGACTTGCCCCCAGCTCAAGTAAAATTTCAAGGCCTACTATTAAAGCCTCATACTCAGCTTCATTATTGGAGCAAACCTCTCGAATTTTAAACTTATACTTCGTTGGAATGTTAGTAGGAGATATTATTAAAATACTAATCCCAACTCCATGTTTATGGCTTGAGCCATCAAAGTACAACCTCCAAGGATATACGTCTACAAAACTTAATGTTTCTTCGACAACAGAATGGTCTACTATAAAATCAGCAACCACTTGTCCTTTAATTGATTTTAGAGGTTGATAAGTTAAGTTGTATTCTGACAAAGCCAAAGCCCATTTACCAATTCGGCTATGCATTATTGGTTTCGACAGCATATGCTTAATAACATCAAAATGCGAATAAACAGAAACATCAGCTGGTTTTATATATTGCTTTAACTTTGTACACGAAAAATACAAACAAAGACACAACTTTTCTATAGGAGTGTACCTCGTTTCGGCATCATTTAAGACCCTACTGAGGTAATAAATGGCTCTTTCGACACCACTATCATCCTCTTGTGCTAACATGCTACCTATTGTTCTATCAGAAGCTGCTATATACAATTTGAGCACTTTGTGTTTAATAACAGGCAACAAAATTGGTGGTTTCATCAAATAAGACTTGATTTCGTCGAAGGCTGCTTGATGCATTGGTTCCCATTTGAACTCTTCTTCCTTCTTCAGTCTTAACAATGGCGAAAAAACTTGTGTTTTGCCACTTAGATTTGATATAAATCTTCGAAGGAAATTGATTTTCCCCAGCAACGACTGGAGCTCCTTTTTGGTCGAAGGGGCCTTCGTTTCCATAATTGCCTTAGTCTTATTTTGATTGATTTCAATGCCTTTTTTGTGCACTATAAAACCCAAGAAATCACCTGCACGCACACAAAAGGCACATTTTAATGGATTTAATTTCAATCCATATTTCCTCATTCTTTCAAAAGAACGGCGAAGATGGTCTAAATGACCACTTTCTGAGGAAGATTTAACCACCACATCATCTATGTATACTTGCATAAAATCATCAATAAAATCATGAAACATAGAATTCATGGCCCTCTGATATGTAGCACCAGCATTTTTTAAGCCAAAGGGCATTACTACCCATTCATAAACACCCAATGCCCCTGGACATCTAAAAGCAGTTTTCGACACATCCTCTTCAGCAATGAAGATTTGATTATACCCAGAATAACCATCGAGCATACTAAGATAATCAAATCCTGCTGCTGAATCTATTAGCATTTCTGCCACAGGCATTGCGTATTCATCCTTGGGAGTTGCATTATTTAAATCCCTAAAGTCTATGCAAACTCTAAGAGTACCATTTTTCTTTATTACAGGAACTATATTGGCTAACCATTCGACATACCTGGCAGTTCTGATGAATTTGTTTCTGAATAGCCTTTCGATTTCCTCTTTGATCTTAGCCAACACTTGAGGAGCAAATCTTCTTGGCACTTGCTTCACTGGTTTCTTCCCTGGTCGAATTGGTAATTGCATTTCCACTACTTTTCGACTTAACCCTGGCATTTCATCGTAATCCCAAGCAAAGCAATCTTTGAACTCCCTTAGCAATGTGATGACTTGGATTTTTAGAGAAGCATCAATATTTGCACTAATATAAGTTGGCCTTTTTATTGAGCCATTTCCCAAATCAACTTCTTCTAACGGGTCTTGAGCTTGCATATGCTTTGTCGAATCTCTAGGATCCTTTTCAAAACCTAATGGATCATTATCATAGATACAGTCAAGTCTTTCATCTATGACTATGCCATTTTCTTCATGTAACTCACTGGCTTCGACAGCCATTGTTTGTTGAATAATTTCGGCCTCCATAGCCGCTTCAAACTTGTTTTCGGCCATATAAGCCGTAATTTTGTCCCATGCATTGGGCACTGACATAAGAAAATTTTCAAGAACCAGTGTTCCACCCCGTTGGTCGAAAAACACCATCAGGATAGACACTATCATCCCCCATTATTTCTCTTTCCCAAACAAAACCATAATTTGGGTCAAGATGAACTGAGGCAAAAACATTATCCGCAGGAACATATGCCTCATTAGAAGATGAACATGGCGCAATCTTCGCCATTTGTTTCTCAAAGTTTTCCTTGGTAACTCGGTTCACATCAGCACGGAAGTAGCTCTGATCGGCTTCAACATACTCTACCAAACCATCTTCCTTCCACATTACTAAACGTTGATGCAAAGTTGAAGGGACAGCACCAACTCCATGGATCCACTCTCTACCAAGGAGTAAATTAAAATTCGCTTTAGAGGCTATCACTAAGAACAATGTAGTCCTCTTTATGGAACCAACAATTAAATCCACCTCAATGGCCCCCAAAGAATGGCCAGTTTTGCCTTCATAGTTGCTTAAGACAATGTTATGTGGCCTGAGGTCAGTATCGAACTTACCAATCTTCTTCAAAAGACCATGTGGCATTAAATTCACTGCAGCTCCACCATCCACTAACACTTTGTTAATTCCAACACCGTTGACTTTGGCTTGGACATACAGGGGTTTCAAGTGGCTTTGCATACTCATATCTGGCTTCTCGAAGGTAGCCATTTGGTCTTCGACACAACCATTGTTCATCACATAGTAACACATTGGCTTATGATGAGCCATATCCTCTGTAAAATCTTCTTCAACGTCATTTGGTACTGTGATAACATCGTACTCAAGAGGCAGTATTGATACCACATTGCAAACAACGTCGAAATTATCTTCAGAATCATCAAAATCAGACTCCATGTCTTCATCCATGTCGAAATCAGCATTTCTTTCTTTCACTGTTGACAATGGAGGAAATATTCTTTCAAGAGCAGGCCTTCTTGGCTTTTCTGTTACCACAACCTTGCCTTTGGCCTTATTCGCTGCACACACATGACCAGCAACATCAGCATTCCTCTTTGTGGCAACTTCAGCTTTGTGAACCTCACCCTTCGCCACTATCATGCTGCGTGGAACTTGATTATTAGCCAAATGACTTGGAACCTGGTTAATGTCAAAGTGTGCCTTCTTCTTCTGTTGTCTTTGGTAACGACGCCACTGTGTTCTAGTCATAGGGTTCTTACCCTTATAGTTATTCTTATAATTAAACTTAATAGCATCAGTACCTGGCTTGACAGCTTTAGCACGTTGATTATTGGGCACCCACTCTTCGACAGGAGCACTAGCACTTGGGACAAAGGATTTACCTGTTGACAGCTTCAAATACCCTTTTGCTGAGGACTTCTCCTTAGCAAATTGTCGTTTACTTGTTGAAGGCTTTGCTGACACATTAGCCTCATAGCTAGGAAGATCTCCTTTTGCAAAGTCAAATTTTGGCCTGTTATCAAGCCATTTTCTTTTGCGTTGTTGTTGATCCTGATAACCTTCGACAGCTTTAGCTGCTTCTTTATCGAAGACAGCACTGCACCTTGGGCAAAGCATAACTTCAGAGTTATTCCACTTACACCGATTGAGGAAATCTATCAATTCTTCCTCAGCCTTTGGATACACAGCGTGTATCTTCCCATCATATTCTTTTAGGGTCACTTCCTGTTTCTTACCTTCAGCATACATAAAACCTTTTAATTTCTCGGTGGCAGTCTTGACACACTTAGGAGGGTCTGCCATTTGAGCATCCACCATGCCTACATCAGCTTCGACAAGTTCAGAGTACATAGCTTCAGCCTTAGGCAATGGGTCAACATCAATCTGCATAGGAGCTTTCATTTTCTTATCAGCAAATTTGAGTCTTCCTTCGTCAACTGCTTTTTGCACAATATCCCTGAAGAGCACACAACGGTCAGTGTTATGTCCCAAAAAATTATGGAACTTACAATAACCCTTTTTCTTTCTTTGGTCAAGAGTTGGTATTTTAAGGCCTTTAGGCACTAATATTTGACCATCAGTTACTAAAAGATCAAAAATTTCATCACATTTAGTAACATCAAAAGTATAAGTCTTAGGCATAAATCTATCATTCTTAGGCTCTACAGGGTTATTCCCATTCGCAGGCCTTAATAATTTACAGGTATAAGGAGGACCAGGCTTAAGTTCAGCCACGTCTATCTCCTCTTCTTCGACATTACTATATGTAACGTCAAATTCTTCTTCGACATATGCCACTTTTTCTTTTTTATGATACCTATTCGACCTAGATTTTTCCTCTCTAAGCCTTTCAACTTGTCGAACTCTATCAGCCAAATGAGCCATATCTCGCAAATGAGATGTGTCTAATTTCTTTCTAATTGAGTAATCAAGGCCACCAGCAGCCATTTCGACAAGCTCATGTTCAGGGACTTGTGTGAAGCAACGAGATTTCAACAGCCTAAATCTGTTTAAGTAATCATCAATAGTTTCAGGCATTTTGCGCCGAACACTAGCCAATTCTTTAAGACTAATTTTCGACTGGCCCATGTAAAACTGTGCATGGAATGCTTTTTCTAATTGTCCCCATGTGAACATAGAACCAGGGGGTAAGGTCGTGAACCAAGTGAAAGCATTTTTAGTTAGAGAATTGGGAAAGTATTTCATCTTCAAATTCTCATTTTGTGCCAAGTCCCCAGCCTCAGTCAAGAAACGAGCAATGTGTTCGACTGTGGACTCATTTGTATCACCACCAAACTTAGTAAACTTGGGAACTTTCCATCCCCTTGGTAACTCAGTTTGTAATACGTTTTCACATAATGGTGATACGAAGTTAGGCCTTTGTAAACCTATGTTAAGGCCATTTTGCGCCAAAATGGTTTCGACTAAAGTAGCTATATTGTTTTCTGCGCCAACATTGTGTTGTTGCACTTGTCGAACAACTTCATCAGCGTTCTGGTGTCTATTTACCACAACTACTTCAGGGACGTGGTTTACTGCCCCTTGTAGTTCGCCTACAACTGTCGACGCTTCGACTGCAACTGCTTCTTGGGGGTTAACTGGCGACGCATTACCAGCAATAATAGGAACGTGCCTATTATTAACCGCTGGAACCCCAAAAAAGTCTGCAATCCTACTCATCTGATTTGTCAACATTTGGTAACTGTTATTGGTATTTTGAATCAATGGATTGAAAATTGTACCAATTTGTTGGGTAAGCATATTAACCATATCGTGATTACTCTCGTCTATTTGCTGTCTTAAAGCCAACAAAGACGTATTGGTTAATGCTGGGGGATTTCGACCAAAAACACTCTCAGAGGAGACATGTGTAGGGGAAAAGGTCGAAATATGTGGCATTCCAGTAGGCATGCCATACATTCCCAGAGGAAATGGGGGTAGATGCACGTTATTCAAACGTGGGTCTAAACCATCTCCCATTGCCATGTAAGGGCTATGAAGCCCTGCACTTAACGGCAAAGACATAGGCAGAGATGCCATTTCTGACTGCGTCGAACCAACATTAGTCATTGATAATGAAGGAACGGTTGTCGACGATGATGGTCCTGCACTAACGCTCGCAGAATCCATTGTTGTCCCTTGCCCTTGTGAAACCACAGGGTTGGAACTAGATGCATTATTCGTACCAGAACGAACCATTTTACCACTTCTTAAGTGCATACAACAGCGAATACAAATAAGAGAGTACGAAAATGAACAAAATCAAAGGCAAAGTCCCACCGGGCGTGCCAATTTGTTTGCTGGTGTTTTTAGCAAACAATCACTAGTTTTATTAGAAGGTTTGTGAGATCAAACTAGAAAAATCTCAAAGCAATGCCTCTGAATTGCGCATTGTTCTTGTTGAAGAAAACGTAGAAAAGGGGACGATTTGCAATGATTTAACAGAATCGAAAAGAAAAGAAGCAGTAAATGGTGCGTGAATTGTAAAGAAAAGGAAAACAAATTGCATTGAATCATAAAAGTGGTACACGATCACGTACAGCGATTCTTCCACTCGTTTTTCGCTCTGGCTTGGAAGTTAGAGTTTCAGGAATCGGGTGTGTATTGTGATTTTCACGACCCCTGTTTCTTCTCAGAAACAGCTATTTATACAAAGGAAAAGAGGGGGAAAAACTGACTAAGTAACTGCCTAGAAATTTGAAAATAAGTAACTGCTACTCCTACTTTCGACCAGAACCGCTCTGTCATGCTTCGACCAACTGCTAGCCTTCAGCGTATAACTGCTCTGTTTTCTGTCTGTCGAAAGCCTGCGTCCATTTTCTTCTCTCTTGCTTTTGCTTCCCTGGAAACTTGTCGAGTTTACCTTGCGTATGACCATCTTCTCTGTCGAAATAATTTGGTCTTCGTCGAAATATAAGTCGAAATATAAGTCAGGCCATGTTGACCATCTTTAATGAAGCCTGTCGAAATTACAGGCTAACAACTATTTTTTTTTGGGGGATTTTATATAGAGCTTAAGGAAATAGTAAAATTAATTATCAAACTTAAATAAATGAAAGTTATATTTTTATAATCAAATAGCTCTTATAGTAACCTTAATAATTAATCAAAAAAGAATGATTTGCCTAAAATATTCATAGTTAACTTATTATTTTTGAATTTGCATCAAAAGACAAAAACAAATAGAAAATAATTAATATTGACTATAATTAAATTTAATTAAGTAAATACAATTTTAATGTTTTTCAATATAAAGATTCTTCACTTTACATCGTAGCATTTCAAAATGATTCACATGAACCAAACCTGGATTTTTGTTAATTATTTTTGGGGATGGGCATTGGAGCGGAGCGGCATTGGGAAGTACTCCCCTGCTCTCTATTCCCGCCTGCCAAATTGTCTCCCCTTCACGCCCTCGATTCCCACCTTCACGCCCCCAATTCCCATATCGGGGAGTTTTTCTCCTCAAATCCCCTTCCATACGGATCCCCGTGATCCCGCGGGAACACCAGAAATTTATTAAAAGTTAGCAAAAAATATGAACTAAAATATAATAAAATGGAAAAAATATATAAAAGTAAAACTGAAAGTTAAAAAGTTTAACATTTTAATATAAAAAGTATAAAAGTTAACCTTACTTTGATATTTGAATTTTTAAATAGGATAAAAGTAAGAATAAAAATATAAAATTAGCATAATTTAATATTTTGTTAATGTTTTTAATTAAAACACATAAAAAAACTAAAAAAATCAATTACTTATAATAATATATATCTCTATCTATAATAAGAATATTTATGTAATATATTCAGGGCGGAGGATCTGGTCCTTGTCCCAATCCCCAAGTTGACCATGCGAAGATTTTCTCCCCTGTCTTTGTTCCCACATGAAAAAATTCTCTGCCTTCACTGCCCCTAATAGGGAAGTCCTCGCAAGGATACTATTGCTAAAGGATAGAAATTTTCACGCCTAATTATTCTTACATTTTCTTCATTATTCAAGTGGATTTTCTTGTTTCATTGAAAAGAAAGACGGATAATATCAGATGAAAGTCAAACAACAACTCGAAAATAAATAGAAAATCATCGAAATGTACTCACCAACATTCCTACTTATGATTGTATTCCAAGTGTTTATTCAAACTCAAATAATAATGTTGATGGTAGATATTTTGGGGGCACCATGTTAGTGTTATGGGTTGCACTTATTTTAGAGAAAAATAAATAGAAAATAGTAATTCAAGATATATATGGTCTTAAAAGAGAGGATTCATCGGTGAGTAGATCAAGGATCTGCAAAATAAAATTCATATTAATAGCTAAGAAAGAGGGTTAATGTGCACTCACCCCCATCAATTGACTTATGTACAATTTTATGAAATAAAAAAAAACCCTAGAAAATAAATAGATACTTCTTAGGAGTAACAGGATTACCAACATTTAAAAGGATCACCAAAATAAGTACATAGTTCTTAGTGCTATTAGTTAGGATGCTTGCATATTTTGTATCTAGAAAATGGTTTTCATACATATGTGCACATAAAGTTCAGAACACGTTGACCCTATCAATGTATTATCATTATAACAATTATATTTTTATAACCACAGTTGTATATAACCGAAAAATGAATAGTGCAATATATTGGATTAATCTTAAGTAAAGACCAATGCATTTGATAGGTTTAATTAAAATACTGGGTGTGCAAAAAATTGCACATTATTACATATGAATAAAAACCTAAACGACAACATGTCGAAATCATCATCTAATAGCAACAAAAGTAATCAACTTCATCATATTCATCAAATTCTTCATAGTCTTCAATGGTACGAAACTCATTTTCGTCTCCATATAAACTTCCAGGAGGATCTTTGTTGTCCTGCACACGTTGACAAAAAGTTAAAAATATCAAATTATTGATTATGCAAAATATAAAGCCAAAGTATGAAAAACCATTGTTTAATAATAGGCATGCATTAAATTCTGAATCACAAATTTGCGCAAGATAGTTGACATAATCTTCTTCAGAATCACAAATTTCAGTAATTAATTAATTAATACAATTTGATATCATAAGCCATTATATAAAAAATAATTAATTCTTACATGCCACCTCTACTTGACAACGAATAGATTATACAATTTGATATCATAAGCCATTATACAATCTGAAATAATACAATTTGATATCATAAGCCATTATATAAAAAATAATTAATTAATATGTAATGTATAGAACCACGTATTATAATAATAATATAAAAAAGAAAAAGGAAATAATTTGTTAACCATGTGAATGGATTTGATTAGGTCTACGTAGGTCTTGTTGGTCAGAGCAGTTGCCTCTCGATCGAATAGCACAAAATTATCGGATCCAGTGCTGTCAATAACAGGTAAATGTAGACGGTATCTGTGTGAAACGTAAACAATGATAGCTCACTAAAAATGTTACATGCTATAAAAAATAAAATAAAAAAGTTATTGCAATGTAAGTTACATTAATAAAAAAATTTCAAGATTATAATAATCCGTATTATTATAATTTTCATTTTTGTAGGATTAGTTGATATATATCCTTTTTTTTTGACAAAAGTTGATATATATAATTACTTATTGCAATTCACCCAAAAAAAATTAAAACATACTTTAAAAACATTATTTTCAGTTTAGTAATATTATTAAATCTGTATTACTATAATTTTTTTGTAACGTATTATTATCATGGATCATTTATTGCCAAAATAACATAGTTGTGGAACTAATACCAGACTCATATTTTTTTTGTAACGTAATTGATTTTACAAATATTAAATTCAGATCAAATTTCGGTCATAAGGGTAGGGAAAGGTAAAACAACTTTGTATGAATTAGTTGTGGGAAAATTTACCGTTGAGCAACATTGACAACATGACGATTGCACTTTTCACAAAAATACATGTTTGACATACACCCTTTTGTTGCAACGACATGCAGTGTACCACCATTGATTCTCACCAATAACACTCTCTATATTGCAACAAATAACAAACACAGCCTCCTGAAATAATCCATTGAAATTGAAATATTATTAGAAAATATTTTGTGTTTTTTAAAATGACGAAATTTTTTTGAATACCAATGTCTATGGAATAATCTAAGACGATATGGACTACCTCTTTATGCTCCTTCAGCAAATCAATAATAACCATCTGAGTTAGGTTCAAAAAATCATCATCCACTTGAACATTGGGTGATTCTTGAATCTAATTCAATCGCAAGGTGGGTGCTTCGGGATTTTCAGCAAGTCTATATATATATATATATATATATATATAGATGAACGATCTTAAAAACATTGAAATAATAGGCGGGTAAAATTAAATATTAAATATTTTATTACATCAAACATAAATATATTAATATACATATATATATATATATATATATATAACTCTTGTATAAAATGATGTATAACCTCTTCCTTAAGGCGTCTGCAGTTTCTCCAACAGGGTTGAACAAAATCTTTGATGCATTTATTTAATTTTGCAGAGATGGTTTGCCTATATATCAACATAACACATTTGCAATGTTAACCATAACATATAATATGCAAATAATTTAAGTGGACTTTGAATAAATAAAATATATACACTAAAATAAAGTTCTGACAAAAGACCACGTACCATTAAAATCCTTACACTTCACAAACAGAACAGCAACAATAGCATTAGCAGCTTCTCTGGAAAAAACAAATGCATTAAGTTCATCGACAAATTAACCAAATAGAGATATTTGGAACCAGAAACTATACATAACAAAAAAAAGTTAATAAATTGTTGCGCAGATTTGTTTAAAAAATATAAATATAAAACTAATTAAAAATTAAAAAGAATCGCACCCATTATTAATATCCAATTCTATTGTGACGACCTTTAACTTTATACCATTTTTCTCATACTCCATTTCTTTTTCAATTCCAGTCAGCACACCAATAAGGTCTGTATACATGTACACATAAAAAAATATTAATGTTAAATATAATGTATATATACAAAAACATGATACCGTGATAATACATTGATGTACTAACCAATTAAATAGTCAGTGTTGAAATCACTTTTGAAAAGATCAGCAAGAGAAGTATAATCTGGGACCATGTTTATTTGAATATTACGGACCGTTTGGACCCGTGTATTATACTGAAAATTAATTTTAAATTTGTGAAGAATTGTACGATATGCACCAGCATTAGAAACAACATCAAAGTTTGTGATGTTATAAACATCCCCTTCATTCAAGTCAGCCTCAAATTTGTAAATAAGTGATTTCCGAACAGTTGCATGTATCTTGTTCCCTTGTCTAAAATATGAATGATATAAAAAGTTAAGGAGCTAACAAACAACATCAAAAAGTACTCAAATATATAAAATATATGTTAATTTTTCGATGTTTTATAGATTCTAATTATTCGCAATTGAATCTCTGGCTCCAGAAAAAATCATCATGAGACATATGAAAAGTATAATGCAAATATATATATATATATATATATATATATATATATATTGCTGATGTGAAAACAAATTATAAAGTGTATAATATTAACCTCTCTATCAATCAAAACGATTTCGACAGAAAAGGGGATACTGTTATTATTCAGATCAGGGATTTCCCATTTCCTTGTGATGCCCACGAGTAGGTTGCATTTGCCATTTCTGGCATTGATGTCAGAGATCATGTCATACTTGGGAGGCATTTTGAAAAAAGGGTTAGGAAGGATATTTAATATTGTATTGGATATAGAGGAATGTTTGGTTTGGCTATGAGGAATGTTGGTAGTGAATAATTGTTGACTGTAGTCATCTTATATAGATGGGTGTGTCTCTTCATAAGAGGGAAAATTCAAAAAAATTCAAAAATTTCTAAGAAATTTTTAATTTTTAAATGTAATTGGACACCAAGTCTTTAAAGAACACCAATAGTATATAAACGTTACATAACCAACGTAATGGTTCTTAACTAAATTCATATATAAACGTTACATTTCCAAGGTAATGGTTCTTAATTAAACGTTACATAACCAAGGTAATGGTTTTTTTACTTAATTCATATAATTAAGTAAATGTATCAATTGATTTACTATTATACTTACTTCTAAACGTTACATTTCTTTTAATAGGGTATATTTTTGAGTATTGATTCTAAAACCGTTACTTATCATAAAATCGTTAGCTATGATAAAAATATAACAAAACCGTTACTTAAATGTGCATTAAATATTAGCTATAATATAAACATTAATTAGATAAACGTTACTTATATGTACCTTAAATATTAGCTATAATATAAACATTACTTATATGATATGATGAACGTTTTAATAAAATATAATTAATATTTAACATCAAGAATATGATATTTTGTAAAGCGTTACAAAATATTAATCAATATTTATAAATTGTAACGTTTTTATTTAGAATGATGAAAATGCAATAAAACGACAGTTATTAACAATTAGTAACGTTAAATTACAGTCAAATTGTCCTTTTTAATGATCAAATTGAAATATCCTTATATACAATAACGTAAATTATAATAATCAAAATTGTCCTTTTTAATTGATTCAAAACATAACTAAAACCGTTACTGATTTATTTTGCATTTGCTTATAATAATGAATTAACCGTTACTAATTGATTATCATAATAAATTAACCGTTACTTATTTAATTTATAATAAATTGACTATTATAATAAATTAGCCGTTATTGCGGATGATAATGTATTATAATAACTAAACTGTTACTAATTTATTATATTATAAATTGATTATTATAATAAATTAACCGTTACTAATTTATTACATTATAATAAAGGGAGGTTATATTATAAATTGAGAATAGATTGATTATTATAATAAATTAACCGTTACTAATTTATTATATTATAATAAAAGGAGGTTATTTTGCAAGATTACTTGTATCATTTGTTCCAATGAAGATTAATTAAACATAACAAATTTTTTGATGTTTGATGAGAAAAATTTTATATACCTTAAATCAAAACAAAAATATGTTTGATGCAAAATGTAAAAGTTTTATGGAGTAAATTTAAAAGCAAAACAAAAATTTTATACCTTAAATCATGTTTGATGAAATATACATCAGTCTGATATAACCCATGTGCAAAATATGTTTGATGTATATTTCAGACAAAAAATTTATACCTTAAATCATGTTTGATGAAATATACATCAGTCTGATATAATGTGTCCAATTTGTGATTATACAGATAATAGAAAGATTATCTGTTCAATATAAATTGGAATTCAAGATAGTTTGAAACCTTCGAGGTTCAGGTTCTGCATTTTTTTGCTTTGGACAGCTGTATCATCCACTGAAATCAGGTTAGTAGCATTGAAATCAATTTCTGCGAATCATGATGGTTTGTAGAAATCGATTTATACACATATGAAATAGGGTTAACATTTGATGTTTCTACAAAATATAATATTCTGCGATTCAAGTTCTGCGTTTTCTTGGCATTTTCTTATAATGTTTCTACAAAATATTATATTCATAAAAACCCTAAATATACATTTCTGCTATCTTATTCCATTTTTTCCACGTTTAGAGGCCACCAACATAGCTAATATGTGATTCAATTCTAAATAACACCAAAAATTACAACAATGAAAAAATCTTGAACAAAATATACATAAGATGGAAAACCTATTTGACAACATGTCAAAATATACATAATATGAAAAAACTAATTGACTATATGTCAAATCATGATCTAATAGCAATAAACTAAATTTAAAAAACACCCATGCATTCCCCCCAATCTACCTTGCTCGACCGAGAATTCTACTAAAACTAATCTGAATCTTCAAAACCCTTATATAGACTTTTAAATCACAAATGAATCTCATATGTTAATCAACCTATCACCCAATGTTCACGTGCAAAATTATAGACCTCCTTCAACGTGAAAATTCCAAATGCTGACGAATAACCCCCAATGATGGTTAGTGAAGATGAGGTGATGGTGTGGAGAGTGGCTCAACAAATCATCCAAACTTGGAAATTTATAGCCATAGTTTTTAGGAGGGTTACAAATAAAATGAAAATGTTTTTTTTTTCATTAAATCTCATAAGTATTTTGGGAAGTTACAAAATAAAAAACCATTTTTTATTACATATTTAAATTATGACGACTAATATTTTTATAAAATAATAGAAATATAATAAATAATTCATAATATTTTTATAAAATAATAGAAATATAATAAATAATTCATATTTGGTTAATTAGGATAAAACATTAAATACGAAATGGCTATTTTAGTGACACGTGTCAAGATGTTTAATGAGCTTATTTGCAAATGTATAGTATATAGATATAGATATAGATATATATATCAATTTCTGGTTATAAGTAACTAATGGCTCATCCACAGGCAAAGTCAGATTTCTCAGTTAAATTTTAATCGATGGCAATCAGGTGTTGATCTCGTACTGGGCATTTGTTAATTTCGTAAAACAAAGGAATAGTGATAGTAATACAAAATATTCAGTACTTATATTAGGACCCTAGATATGAACTATGAAGCATCTAGCCAACCAAAAAAAAGAATATTCATCAATGCTAAATGGGTACTTTCACAAATCAAAATGGCGATTCAACAAAATTACTCTCTGTTCCCTCCCCAAAGTTATTTACAGTTACACGTATAAGTACATTCACATGTTAATTAGTCCATCGATAGTAGAAATCACGTCAGAACACTTCCTTAGTCAGGAGGTAGAAGAGGATTATCAGTTTCAACTTCACATGATTATGATTCTCTATTGTCACTTCTCTCTAGTCTCACCTCTTTTTTTTGATATATTTTAAAACAAAAAAAATTGAGGGTTAGGATTGACTGCTATATGCCTATATTGATCCGATGCTTTCTATGTAATTTGACTTGGTTTCTGTTCTGTACCGTATCTCCGACTTGAAAGATTGATCCGAGATAGTAGGTAGATGATGTACTTGATCCGAGATGGTCCGACCCGAGATGGGGCGTTGTACCTGCAAAGACACTCCGACGCTCAAGTCAGGGAGGTAGTCTAGCACAAGTGTACTAACGAGAGAGATAGCTTACCGTTAATGAAGCATTGAATGAGTATTTATAGAGTTTGGTGGTGTTGACCTAATGAATCTGGTCCATTGGATCAGGTGATTTGATCTGGGCCGTTGGTGATTGGATTTGCCTCCAATGTGGGCCTTTTGTTAATGGGCCTATTTGTAACTAAACAAAATTGGGCCTTATCCATAACAGTTGCCCCCCAAGTCTGGTCGCTTGAAGGGCGATCTTGACTTGTTAGATTGATCCGACGTTGGATGTGTCGAGTTTATTTATGCCGTGTCGAACTCGGCCTTAAGGGATCGTTCGCATAGACCCGATGTCGACGAGTAGTGACTTGAAAAGTTTGGATACCGGCGTGGGAGTGAGGGACTCACTAATGACGACGTCGAAACGAGCGTCTCGGCAATGATGTCGAAGCGGTGACATAACAGTGTGATTCGACCGTTGTAAAATGAAAAAGTGACGTTTCGTTTTTTGCGCCAAGCATTTAATGTAGCTGTCAGAACACGTTTCCCAATGGTGGCTAATGATGGTGACGCTTCGATACACGTGCACGCATTTAAAGCTATTGATGGGGTGCGTCGATTCGACTTAGGCCCAACCCACTGACCTGAGGCCCACTATAAATAGGGATTCAGTCCCCTTCATTTATCCCTGATTTTCAATTTTCTCTGCATACCGATCTTGGTTTCCAAGCTTACCTCCGCCGATCAAGAAGATAGTGGCGAGAGTTTCAGCGTTTCAGTGGGTTCAACTGATTGAGTCTCGCAAAGCTCTTTTACAAAGTCGGGCTTCTTCAGAACGAGGTTAGTTTTCTTCGTCGTTAACTTTTACATCGTAATTTTCTTTTTTAGTTGGACTTCCCCCGTTTCATTAGTCGTCAAGGGGTGGGGCTTGTCAGGTTGGGTTTCAAACTTGCCATGGACCCGTTAAGTCGTTAGTCCTGACTCGCACATGCCTCCATTCCTGCAAGTCCGATCTAGCGATCACCAAACAAACTCGCAGGGAACACTCAAAACATCCCCCGCAACTAGCAAAGGTGATCGCTTCTAGAGGAGAAAATTCAGGAGATCGTCGTTCAGACGACGTTCCTGCCATTCCCGAGGTTCAAGATCACCCTGAATCGGCTCCTACCAGTGAACAAGATTAGGAAGATTTTGAAGTCGAACGTCACTCTCCCCAGGATAAGACTAACGAGCCTGACGGTGGAGATCAAGAGAACTTAAAGCGAAAATCGAAGGATTCATCTGAGGACGTCGTGATTGTCGATGTTAAAGAAAAACGAATCGATATAGTCACGGTGGAGTCGGATTCCTCTCGAGAGGCTCAATCTGAGGAAAACAAGGATCTTCTAACACTCGTCAATCAGAAAGTACAGAGTCGGACTCTGAGTCTACCACTGAATCGGGGGAAGAAAGTCGCCTTGAAGTTGTTTACCGTGGTTTTTGGTAAACACCGCTAGTTTGAAATTTCTTCTGCTTGCAGGATCAACTAGTAAATCCTAAGACCATTTGTGTTAACGTTTTTCCAGAAATTATGAATGTTTTTACGGTTTTAAAGAAAAGAAGGAAGATAACTGGCAGTTTCGCGTGAAACTGTCGAAGTTACTTCAGACAGAGATGAAGAGAACAAATAAAAATGCAGAAAATTGCTTAAAGAAACAAAGTAAAATGCATTAATTGAAAAGAGAGTTGGTACACATGATCATACATTATTCTCTAACTCGTTTTCTCTGTGATGTTGGAAGTTAGAGCGTGAGAATCTGTATATGAGTTTGTGACCCATTTTTCCTGTGAAAAACTACTCTTTATACAAGGAGGGAAAACTATAACTAACTAACTGTACAGAGAATTCAAAAAAATAGTAACTGTTATGTATTTTCGACCAAGATAACTGCTAACTGCTTCGACAACGAGCACTTGATTCTGGTCTACCACTGAACTCTAGCTTCCTTCTCGTCGAACCACCATTCTTCAGTTCTTTATTTTCGCTAAGTCCAAAGCTTTGTCGAATTTACCCTCTGATACAACTCTTTAGTGTCGAAATAAACACTTCCCCTTGAAATCCTCGTTGACTGCATTTAATTGAGCCTGTCGAAAATGCAGGCTAACAAATTGCCCCCAAAAAATGTCTTTTTCGACTGAGTTTTTAGGTGAAGAAAAAAATGACATTTTTTTTGAAATTTCTTTTAACTGCTCTAATGACGTCATCAGCGTCATGTTTCAGAATTGATGAGACATTTCAACAAAAGTCACTTTATGGCGCCACCATTTCAGATTTAGTGGGCCACGTTTCGCATTGGAACTCCCCACTACTCATTGCAAATAACTGTTCCCTTTAAAAATACTTGAATCGAAATACTTGAGTCGAAATAACTGTTTCCTTCTTCAGTCGAAGCAACGACGAAAATACTTGAGTCTTGCCACTTAGATTTGAAATAAATCTTGTAAGGAAATTAATCTTTCCTAATAATGACTGTAACTCTTTCTTTGTCGAAGGAGCTTTTGTTTCCAAGATTGCTTTCGTCTTGTTCTGATTGATTTCAATGCCTTTTTTGTGTACAACGAAACCCAAAAAATCACCTGGCAGTTCCGATGAACTTGCTCTTTAGAAATCTTTCTATTTCTGCTTTGATCTTCAACAGGATCTCTGGTGCAAATCTTCTTGGAGTCTGCTTCACTGGCTTCTTTCCTGGTCGAATTGGCAATTTTATCTCAAACACTTCTCGACTTAATCCTGGCATTTCACTGTAGTCCCAAGCAAGGCAATCCTTGTACTCCTTCAGCAATTCGACAATCTGCACCTTCAATGCTTGATCAATCTTTGCACTAATATATGTTGGCCTTTTTATGGAGCCATCTCCCAAATAAATCTCTTCTAAGGGATCTTGTGCCTGAATCCTTTTGGTCGAACCCAATGGATACTTTTCAAAACCTAGAGGCTCATCATCGTAGACGCAATCAAGCCTCTGGTTTTCGACAGAGTTGTCTTTATTTTCATTTTCAATGGCTTCAGCAACCACATAGGCCGTAATTCTATCTCATGCACTGGGATTATCCCATAAATAGTTATTTGTGGTCCATCCCACCCTGTAGGCTTGACAAAGCCTTGTGGGTGGTTGTCTTCATCTATAACTTCTCTCTCCCAAATAAATCCATAATTGGGGTGGAGTGTAACGGAAGATCTAATATTGTCTTGGTGTTCATATCCAATTTCAGAAGATGCACATGGCGCAATATTCACCAATTGTTTGTCGAAGGTTTTCTTGGTTATAGCATTTACCTCAGCTTTGAAATAACTCTGATCACCTTCAATATTTTCGACCAAACCATCTTCTCGCCAAATGATAAGCCTTTGGTGGACAGTCGAAGGTATTGTCCCTACACCATGTATCCATTCCCTTCCTAGCAGCAAGTTGTAATTTGCCTTTGATGGAACTACCAGAAACAATGTTGGTCTCTTAATACTTCCTACAGCAAACTCGACTTCAATGGCCCCAAGTGAATGGCCACTTTTGCCTTCATAGTTTATATGTATTACATTGTGTGTTTTCAAATCAGTTTCACACTTTCCAATTTTCTTCAACATATGTTGTGGCATCAAGTTTACAGCAACACCACCATCGACCAGGATCTTGTTGACACCAATGTTATTCACTTTTGCTTGAATGTACAAGGGTTTGAGATGATTCATCATTCCACAATCTGGTCTCTCAAACACAGCATGTTGTTCCTCCACGCAACCATTCTTCAGCACATAGTAATAGATTGGCTTATAAGTAGTCTCTTCATCGAAATCTTCTTCGACGTCATTCACTTCATAAACTACATCATATTCAATTGGTAGAATTGAGACCACGCCACATAAGACGTCGAATTCTGACCCAGAATCGGCAAAATCTGAGTCCATTTCTTCATCTAAGTTAAGACCTTCTTTGATTACTGAGAGTGGAGGAAATATCCTTTCAGTAGCTGGCTTTCTAGCCATTTTAAGAGGCTTTAAAGGTACTTGCTTACCTTTATCTTTGCTAGAATTCTCTACTTTGCCTGCAGCAGCAGCAGCTTTCTTCTGGCGTTGATACCTGTGCCATTGTGTTCTTGTCATGGGATCTTTCCCTTTGTAGTTATTATTATAGGCATATTTGTTAGATTCAAATGCCTTGTTCTGGCCAGTAGCACTAGTACTACCTTTGACCATTTTTGCTGATTTCTGCTGATTTCCAGCATTCTTTCCAGCATAATATACTGGGTAATAGCCAGTACTCTTTCCGCCGGAATGTACCCATTTCTCGACAGGAGACTTTGCTGGAGGTACATAGGTTTTGATCTGTTCTTTTTGAGGATTCTTTGTCGAAGTGACCTTGTACTGAATACCTCTGTTGCTGTAGCTGAACTTTGGCCTCTTGTCGACCCATTTTCCTTTGCGCTTCAGTTGAGGCTTAAAACCCTCAAGATTTTTAGCAGCCTCTTTGTCGAAGACAGAACTACATCTTGGACAAAGCATCACTTCAGTATTGTTAATTTTGCAGCGATTAAGGAAATCAATCAATTCTTCCTCTGCCATTGGGTAAACTGTCTTCATTTTTTCAGCATATTAGTCTTCAGTGACCATTTCGACATCCACTTTGTCAACAACTTTCTCCACTTTAGTATCTTCAGCAATAACTCCTGTGATTTCAACCACGTTGATGTCAACTTCGACAAGCAATGCATCCGTTGTTGGTAGAGGATCAGCATCAATTTTCATTGGTGGCTTCGATTTGTCACCAAATTTCAGTCTTCCCTCATTGAGGGCTTTTTGAACAAAATCCCTGAAAATAACACAACGAGAAGTGTTATGGCCTAAGAAATTGTGAAATTTACAAAAACCTCTTTTCTGTCGTTGTTCCAATGGTGGTACTTTCAGGCCCTTAGGCACCAAAATTTGACCATCAACAACTAACAGATCAAATATTTCATCACACCTAGAAACATCATAAGTATAAGTTTTTGCAACAAACTTATCATTTTTAGGCTCAACAGGGTTTTTCCATTTGAAGGTTTTAACAATTTACAAGTATAAGGAGGTCCTGATTTTAATTTTGCTATATTAACCTCCTCTTCGACATCTTCATAAGATATGTCGAATTCTTGGTCACTGTCAATAGTTTCGACATATGCAACCTTTTCTTTTTTATTTTGGAACCTGCCTGTTCTGGCCTTTTCAGCTTTAAGTCTTTCTACTTGTCGAACTCTATCAGCTAATTGTGCCATATCTCCTAAGTGCAATGTATCTAGCTTCTTTCTTATAGAATAATCTAGACCACCAGCAGCCATTTCGACTAACTCATGTTCAGGCACTTGAGTAAAACACCTTGCTTTGAGAAGTCTAAATCTATTGAGATAATCATCAATAGATTCTGCCCCATTGCGTCGAACACTAGCTAGTTCCTTAAGACTAATCTTGCACTGGCCCATATAGAATTGTTCGTGGAAGGCCTTTTCTAACTGACTCCAACTAAAAATAGAATTTGGAGGCAAAGTTGTGAACCATGTAAACGCATTCTTAGTTAGAGAATTTGGAAAATACTTCATTCTTAAATTCTCATTATGCGCTATATCACCAGCCTCAGTAAGATAACGAGCCACGTGTTCGACAGTGGATTCGCTAGTTTCTCCAGCAAATTTTGTGAACTTAGGGATTTTCCATCCCTTAGGTAGCTCTGTTTGCAAGGTGTATTCCGACAAAGGTGATACAAAGTTAGGCCTGTGCAAGCCTAAGTTAAGGCCATTCTGGGCTAGAATGTTTTCGACCAGGTTAGCCAAATTATTTTGTGCCCCAAAATTGTTTTGTTGCACTTGTCTGACCACTTCGTCTGCATTTTGGTTTCTATTTACTAACACAACATCAGGGATTGCCTCTATCCTCATAGGCTCTTCGACAACATGTTGTTGTCCCTGATTACCCTGATTTATGGGAATTGCATTGTTAGGCCTTCTAGAGGGATTTCGACAGGCCTAACATTTTGAATTTGGGGAATTTGCTGGTTATGCACTGGTGGAGTGCCAAAGAAATCAGCAATTCTTCCCATTTGTGTCGCCAACATCTGGTAACTATTATTAGTGTTTTGTATTAAAGGATTAAACACAGTACCAATTTGTTGTGTTAACATATTAACCATATCATGGTTACTATCATCCATTTGTTGCCTTAATGCCAACAAAGATGTTGTAGTCAGATTAGGTTGGGCATTTCGACTATGAATGCCCTCTGATGAACTATGAGTAGGAGAATACCCCGTGATTGCATTATCTGCAAATGTAGACAAATTTGTCTGAAGGCGTGCCATCAATGCTGTTGGCATGCCATATGGGAAAGCCCTACCACTCATACTAAATGACATGTTTTCAATCAATGGATTTGCCATTAAAGGACTTGTTGGTCCTAATATTGGTGACATAGAAGCCATAGTATTAACATTTGTTAATGCTGCAGTAGTCATCATTGACACAGGAGTAATTATGGGAGAAGTTATGACAATTACTCCCATTGTTGTCGAAGAAGGCATATCAACGGTTATGCCTGCAACATTTGCAGCGTTAGCGTCACTAATTGACGCTTGTTCTTGCGTACTTTGTGCATTTGATGCAGAAGCATTATTTGTACTAGAGCGCGCCATCTCTGAAAGATGTTTTCCACTCCTTAAACGCATGCACAGATAAGCACAATTTTTTAAGATTTCAACGAAAAACTTTAAAAATTAGCACAAATGTCCCACCGGGAGTGCCATGAAGTTGTTTACCGTGGTTTTTGGTAAACACCGCTAGTTTGAAATTTCTTCTGCTTGCAGGATCAACTAGTAAATCCTAAGACCATTTGTGTTAACGTTTTTCCAGAAATTATGAATGTTTTTACGGTTTTAAAGAAAAGAAGGAAGATAACTGGCAGTTTCGCGTGAAACTGTCGAAGTTACTTCAGACAGAGATGAAGAGAACAAATAAAAATGCAGAAAATTGCTTAAAGAAACAAAGTAAAATGCATTAATTGAAAAGAGAGTTGGTACACATGATCATACATTATTCTCTAACTCGTTTTCTCTGTGATGTTGGAAGTTAGAGCGTGAGAATCTGTATATGAGTTTGTGACCCATTTTTCCTGTGAAAAACTACTCTTTATACAAGGAGGGAAAACTATAACTAACTAACTGTACAGAGAATTCAAAAAAATAGTAACTGTTATGTATTTTCGACCAAGATAACTGCTAACTGCTTCGACAACAAGCATTTAATTCTGGTCTACCACTGAACTCTTGCTTCCTTCTCGTCGAACCACCATTCTTTAGTTCTTTATTTTCGGTAAGTCCAAAGCTTTGTCGAATTTACCCTCTGATACAACTCTTTAGTGTCGAAATAAACACTTCCCCTTGAAATCACAAGTCAATCCTCGTTGACTACGTTTAATTGAGCCTGTCGAAAATGCAGGCTAACAGAAGTCGAGGCCGATAAAGGAAAACAGGTTGCTGAAGAAAGTGAAGATCGACAAGAAAATGACGAGGTTGACGAGGAGCCTGAAAAATCTAGTGTTTTAACTGATGGTTATTCCAGTACTGGTCCGGGGAGAATCGACCTTCCTCTGATGTATGCGGTGGATATCCCTCGACCTTGCAACTGGGTTGCAAATTCAGTTCTTCAGACGAGGTCCTTATACGAGAATGGCGAAGATATGAGTGCCATTGTAAGAAAGTTATCAATCCGAGGTCGTATTTGGAATGTCGAAGGTATGAAATCCGACAAGCATGCCTCCATCTGGCCTGAGGCATTGAAATTTGTGATGTACGATGTTGTTGTGTCAGATATGCACATTCGTCCTCCCTTCACCAGTCTTCAACAAACCGTTTTGGCGAGGTTGGACTTGGCCCCTTCACAGATTCATCCCAACGCGTGGGCATTCCTTTGTGCATTCGAACTGATGTGCCTCGCTCTTGAACGACCCGTGTCGGCCAATTTATTCTTTCATTTATTCGAGGTTAATAGGAATAACGATAAGGGCGTTGAAGGAGAGACTCGGGAGCACGTGAGTCTTCGTTCGAGACGAGGTGCGAAAGTTTTTCGAGCTTATACGGATTCATTAAGGGGAGGTGGAAAGAACTTTTCTACTTTGTGGAGCTTGTGAACAGTGAAGCAATTGATTATGTGGGTAAATTCGGTCAAGGCGGGCAGACCTTAGTGTCGACCAAGTTTCCCATAGGATGGAGTCTCAGGTGAGTCTTACTGATGCGATGCTGACGTGTTAACCAAAAAGCTCCTGATGGATATTTCAGCTCGGGTCCCTTACCCCAATCATAAGTACCGAGGCATACCCACTGATCGCATAGTTAGGGCTGCCACCAAGAAAAAGGTATGAGAGTTATAGGTAGGGTCGACTTAGAATCCATCTTGAAATATTTTGTTTAACTGCTTTGAAGTGTTCTAACTCGTTTTCCCTTTCTTTATTTTTCAGATACAATGGCTGGAAATTGGATTGCGATGTTGAAAAGGATGGAGATGCAGAGTCTTGGGGTTGCTGTAAACGAGCCTTCAAACCAAGGAACTCCAGAAGGTTCTCCTGACCTTGGCGCTGCCATCCGAGTTTCCCCTCTTCGTGTTATCAATGATGAAGAAGTGGAGGTTCAGGGGAGCGACCTTGAACATAGGAAAAGGAAGCCAGTGGATGAGGGAGCCTCGGCCCAGAAAGCTCCTTAGCAAGCTCCCAAAGCTCGCCAAAACGAGGAGAAGAAAAGGAAGTCGGTTCAAATGGACGATCCTAAGTCTTCCAAGAAGCACAAATCCTCAAGAAAAGCCACCCTTGTTGAAATGGATGCGAGTTTCATGAAGAAGAATCTGGAGGAATATCACGCCGACCTTGTTAGTGCTGCGGCGAAGCTTTTTGTTCATCTGGCCGATATTAATAAGTTCTAGAAAGATGAGCAACAACGTCGTCAGGAAGGTAATACAATTTTCTTGAGCTCGTCTGATATCCCTTTTGACTGTTTTATTAACTTGTTAATTTTATTTGCTTTTTACTTTCAGAGTTGGTCAATGCCGAGAAATCCAGGCATTTTATCACTTTGAAGCTCCTGGAGGAGAAAAACAAACAACTCAATCAAACTGCTTCCGACCTTGCTACTGTGAAGTCGGAGAAAGAGCTGCCCGAGACGGCCAAGAACTCGGCCAAAAAGCAAGCAGATTTCAATTCGGCTCGTGTCAAAGAGCTGGAAGGTCGGATCAAGGAGCTCAAGGCTGAGAATAAAGATGCTGAGGAAAAAATTCAAGAGCTGGAGGGTCGAATTCAAGAGCTGACAACGTCTCTGCAAAAGGCTAAAGAGAACAAGACTAAGACCAGCTCCACTCCTGAATATCGGTCTGCTGCATTAGAGAAAGAGCTTGCTAAAGCTCGTGCTATTTGGCTGAATCTCAGAAAGCAACGAAGAAAGCAACCATCTTGCTATGGAAATGGCAGGGGATGGTTTCGACCTTGCTTTAAGTCAGATTGCCCTTATTCATCCTTCCCCCCACCTTGACAAGACTATTTTGAAAGTGGATCACGAGATTGAGGGAGATCAGATTGTCAAGGTCGACCTGGCAACCAAAGTGATGACTGTGGTTTACCCCAAGTCTGACGCCTGATTGGCTTTGAGCGCTTTCTTTTTGTGAGAGTTCTGGGCTTTTGCAATAGACTAGGCTTTTTATGCAAACTCGAGGGCTCGGCCGTATCCGAGATAGTTGTAATGAATTAATCTTTTGATTTTAAGTTTTTACACTCGTTTTTCTGAATGCTTTTTATAGCCTCGCACGTGTTTATGATTGCATTTATTCTACAAGTCATATACGTAGTCCTAAAGACAGTTTACTGGGACTCGGCCCAGATCGAACTCGTCTTTTAGGGATCTTGGCAACGTTCGGCCAATGGTCGTTTTAAGGTTCTTCGCCTTAAAATACCTTATCGTCCTTTTGGGATAGTTTACCGAAACTCGGTTCAGATTGAACTCGTCCCTAAGGGTTGTGACAACCTCGGTCGCTCCGGGAGATCAAATTATCAGTCTCGGATAGTCTCTTCCAAAGAAGGAAGTGTTTGAATACATTGAAAATGAAAGTGTGTAAGGTCGGTATGACAACCATATTTGAATAAGTTGATCAGGTGGATCCGATCTTTAAGAAGGTCGGATTACAAAAGGCCCTTAGGCATAGTAGCTTTTGAGTTTCGTGGCATTCCAAGTCCGGAGAACTGTTTTCCCTTCCAAGGTTTCTAATTCAAAAGCCCGTTACCGGTCTTAGATGTGACACGGTAAGGTCCGTCCCAGTTTGGGGCGAGCTTCCCTTGAGCGGCGTTCTTCAAACCTACGTCGGGTCTTCGAAACCCTTAGGGACGACTTTAGCGTTATATCTTGTCGCTATTCCCTGCTTCATGACAACTTCTCGGAACGAGGCCTTGTTTCGCACCCCGTGGATGAGATCGAGTTCCTCCCTTAAGGATTGGTCGTTGTCTTGTTGAGACTTGGGATTCGCCGTTCTCCAACTTAACTCGCCGATCTCCACAGGGATGACAGCCTCACTGCCATAGGAAAGCCGGAATGGCGTTTCCCCTGTCGAGGTTTGCGGTGTGGTCCTGTAAGCCCACAAGACGTAGGGCAGTTCTTCCACCCAGTTCCCTTTAGCATCGTCAAGTCGTTTCTTTAGGCCATTGAGAAGCACCTTGTTCGCTGCCTCTGCCTTTTCATTGGTTTGTGGGTGTTCCACGGAGGTGAAACGATGCTTGATCTTGAGGTCGGACATCAACTTCCTGAAGCCCTTGTCGGCGAACTGAGTTCCATTGTCAGTGATGAGTACCTCGGGGATCCCGAACCTGCTCATGATGTTTTTCTTGAAGAGCTTAATGCAATTGTTCGCACTGATAGTGGCCAGTGGTTTGGCTTCAATCCACTTGCTGAAATAATCAATTGCTACAATTAGGTACTTGACTTGGCCAGGTGCTATCGAAAAGGGTCCCAACAGGTCTATCCCCCACCAAGCAAATGGCCAAGCAGACGAGAAACTCGTAAGCTCGGTTGGTGGGGCTATGTGGACGTTGGCGTGGATTTGACATTTTTTGCACCTTTTGACGTAGTTCTTGGCATCTCCTTCCATGGTCGGCCAATAATATTCTGCGAGCAAAGCTTTCCGAGCTAAAGATCGAGCTACCAGGTGTTGTCTACAAATGCCTTCATGGATTTCAACCAAAATGTAGCTGGCTTCTTCTCCTTCAACGCACTTCAACAGCGGTGAAGAGAGGCTTCTTCTGTAAAGAGTTCCATCAATCACGGAGAATGCCGAAGCTTTTCTTCTGAGGATTTTTGCTTCGCCGAGGTCCGGAGGTTCGACCCCTGCCACAATGTACTCTAAGATTGGGGTGATCCAACTCTCCCTTTCTTCACGGAGACCTTGAGTCATGAAGTAGATCCGAAATTCATCATTCAGGTTCCGAACTTGAGCTGCTTCCTGATTTAACCTTTCAATGTAGTCCCTCAAAGGCTCGTTTTCCCCCTGGACACACAATGCGAAGACTTTTTTGTGTTTCGGTTTGCTTTTCGAAGGGGCGAACTAGGCAGAGAAAAGCTTAGCCAGTTGATCCCAAGATGAGACGGAGTTCGGTTTAAGCGACTCGAACCAATCTGCGGCCACCTTGTCCAAGGTAAGGGGGAAAATTCGGCACTTCATCTCCATGGGGACGTTCCGGTACTACATCACTCGGTCGAAGTAGTCAAGATGTCGGTCGGGGTCGGCCGTGTCGTCATGTAACTTTAATCGCTCCGGGGGTTTCTCAAGATGCCTTGGAACCGGAAAGTAGTCGATCTTATCGGTAAAAGGTCCTTTGCGTTTTGCCGTCCTGTCACGGGGAGGAGATCGGTGATAATGACGTGGATCGGGGCTCTTTTTAGATCGGTATCGGTGTTTCTCTTGTGTCGGCGACTTCTCCCGACTTCGAGAACGTCGTCTTGGGGAAGAAGAAGCTAAAGAAGAGCGGACTGGTGGAGTGTGCTCTTGGTCGTCCTTATACTCGTCCCGAGTCTGAGATGAACGGGATCCATTCCCTCTCAATCATCGGGGTGGCGACCTGTGATAGTGTTTCCGCCGAGGTGGAGATCGATGACGTCTCCGAGCGGGATTTCTTCTCTCGGGGGATTCACGCTGAGGAGAAGATCGATCAGGAATATTCCGAGCTCGGAGCTCCGCCATCTCGGCCTGAAGTTCGGTAAGTCGATCACTTCTCTGTCGATTTGCCTCGGCTTGCCGGTTCAGTAGTTGGACGAGCTGTTGGACAGCATCGACCGGAACCGGAACTCATACCGGTGGAGGAGGAAGGGGGTTCCTCACCGAGCTCCCTGGGACCAAAGCCTTGGATGGGTTCCGAGTTTGCGGCGAGGTTGGGTGGTTCTCCACGAATCCTTCTAGAGTTCCCTACGGCCCGACCTGCTGTGGCCCGACTCGATGTAACACAGGTTGTAAGATCGACTCCATGGGGGGTCCTACAATGACGCTTTGGGTTCTCGGTCGAAGTTGATGGGTAATCGCTGATCAAGTGAATGGGAGAGGAACTAAAGTACAAGATCCTCCCACTGTGGTCGCCAATGTTCTGTACCGTATCTCCGACTTGAAAGATTGATCCGAGATTGTAGGTAGATGATGTACTTGATCCGAGATGGTCCGACCCGAGGTGGGGTGTTGTACCTGCAAAGACACTCCGACGCTCAAGTCAAGAAGGTAGTCTAGCACAGGTGTATTAATGAGAGAGATAGCTTACCATTAATGAAGCATTGAATGAGTATTTATAGAGTTCGGTGGTGTTGACCTAATGAATCTGGTCCATTGGATCGGTGATTTGATCTGAGCCGTTGATGATTGGATTTGCCTCCAATGTGGGCCTTTTGTTAATGGGCCTATTTGTAACTAAACAAAATTGGGTCTTATTGTAACACCCCCTTTTACTATTACAATTAAATAGACAATTATCAGAGTCACCTCGAAGGGCGCTACATTTTTTCACCATTTTTAAAAAAGGAAAATCTCCAAAATAATTTATATAAAAGAAATCACTAAGCAGCGGAAATATTAACCAGTTTAAACATCTCCAGAATTAACAATTAAAGACATCTCCAAAATAAATTAAAACAATTTCCAATAACTAAAATAATAGTTCAAAACGATAACTAACGACTCCCCGATGCTACATATCAGAGCTGACACAGACCCAAACGAGAGAGGAAGCAAAACCTAGCAATTCCTCCACGAGCACTAGCGATCACCTGCAGCGTTGCCGCATGAGAGCAACATTCCAAGCAGAAGGGGTGAGTCTAACAGAGATAATAAGCAGATGATAAAAATATGCTAGCATCAGGTAACTACAGCAACACAATACAATTACACCATATCACAGCACCAGATACCAAAGGAAAAATCCATTTGACAGTGAACCACCAAAATTATAACATTCATAGACAATGGGATGATATGCAACCCCTCCAGTGGGCATATGCATGCGGTACCGATCACCAAAATGAGCCACGACGGGCATATCACCAATTTGACAGTGAACCACCAAAATTATAACATTCAGAGACAATGGGATGATATGCAACCCCTCCAGTGGGCATATGCATGCGGTACCGATCACCAAAATGAGCCACGACGGGCATATCACCAATAAACACCAGAGGCAGAGCCTATATCGCCAAAACATGCATATGACAATGCGACACCATGATTATGCACCAACTCACCATAACAAGTATTTAAAATAAATACTATATCACCAGAATCAAAACAAATGATTTCACCAAAAATAGCACCAAGTTGTAGCATCACAGCTACCACTAAACTCTCCTGAGCATACCAGCACCGCACCTGAAATATTAACACCAGACGGCTCCACAACGCGGACATAACGCACGCACACCACGCACAAGACTGGCGCACAGCGCCTAGGCACATCGCACCTACTTCAGCGAATTAATTAAAATAGCAAACGACATCGGATTTCAACAAATAAATACTTGTTGGAAAGCCCTATGGGTCTGGTTATCATCCCTAAGTTCAGTTTTTGAAGGAGAGTGTCCAATAGGTACAGTTTTCGAAAAGCACACAGGCTAGTTGCAAAAGAGGACAGTTTCTGTCCTTCAAATTCAAGCAATTCCAAAGTGACCAAAACTCAATCAAATTGCATGAAACTTGTGCATAAACTGGGGCAAATTTTGTCTAGTTTTCAAAGAAATTGGATTCGTTCGAAAAGGAGTTCTTTTGAAAACGTGGTAACCAAAACACTGACCCTGTGTCCAGATTGTTTCCAGAATCTTACTCTAACTTGTGGAATTCATATCTCGAGCTACACAACTCTAAACGCAACCAAACCAGTGCCAAATTAACAAGCATTAAGTCTATTTTCCAGAAAAATGAACCACATAATTTTTCGGTCAATACAACGTTCCCAGTCACCGAAATACCGAATCTATACCCAAATCGTTTCCAGAATTTTATCCTAACTTGTATTGCCTATAACTTGAGCTATACAACTCCGAATTTGACGAAACCAGTGCCAAAACGACCGGCGTTAAGTCTATTTTCAAAAACAATCAACCTCATAATTTTTGGATCAACCAAACAGCGCCAGTTTTAGAAAAACCGAACCTGTGTCCAGAATCGCTAAATTGCCAAACACCAAACCCTAACGGCAACGACACCGCAACCACCACAACAAAAACGACAATTCGACAACGCGACAACAACAATCAACCACGCACAGCAACAACAAAAACACGAACAATAACAACACCATCATCGTGATACAACAATCACGCAACAACAAATAACGAAACAAATCACAATAACGTGCAATAATCATCAAAGCACCAATCTCAACGAAAACACGATATGCAACGACACGAACAATTCAACAAAACCCTAGACTACCCACACATAATTATCATCAACCCATTATCAAGGTTAAGCCCACCCTTACCTCAACTATGGTGGCGCAAACTCCCTCCTAGCCTCGTTCCTCGATCTCCGAATACGGCGACTCCCCCAAACTGCAGCTTCAGTGTGAAGCCAATATCTCTCTCCTCAGAACTCGTTTCGAAGATCCGAACGGTGAAAGTGTAGAACTATATCTTACGAACCTTCTGCCCAAAAACGAAGACGATCCAACGGTTAACGAAACCGGAATAGCAATTTTACGGTGACAGGTTTGAGAAAAACGGGAATTGTTTTCTCTCTTCTTTTCTCTCTTTTTGGTGGCTGCTCTAATCCGAAATTCCTCTCTCTCTCAACCCTAAATTAATCCTCTCCACTTATAATAAGTGAGAAACATAATGGGCTAAATTATTTGGGACTTTATCCACATAGGAAGGGAGCCCAATGCTATTTTTAACTAGCCCACAACACGTGATTATCATCTAACTCGTTTTCAACATAGCTACTACGCCCATAATTTCAATTCTTACAATCATCCTACGGCAATCCAACTTCGAAATAATTTGATTAAATTTTAGGGCGTTACACTTATCCGTAACAATTTCTTTTAGGGTGGGAAGATGGCTTAATTTTCCCATCATAGGAAAATGCCTTCAAAACCATAGATTTAATATATTTATATTTAATGGTTGTGATGTGTTATGGGCAACTTATTTGACCTAAGGTTAGCCATATTTCCATTATTTATTATAAGGTCCCTATTCAATGATGAATTTGTCCCATATTTAGCAAAATATCAACAAAAATTTTGGTAATTATTCATTGGATACCTCATCTTGTTCTAATAGGTTTTGGTCTACACCAGGGTATCCACCGCCGAACACAATGACTAATCTCTTCACTGGATCGGAGGCACCTCGAAGGGTGGGACAGCTGGCCCAGAGATTTAAAACAGTTTCATACCCAAGGCACCTCGCAGTTCTAGTAGTTGTACATTAATTATTTTTTAATCATTTATAATTAACCCAAAATTATTTATTTATTTGTAATTAGAAAGGAAATAAAAATATGCTAATTATTTAAAGTAATTAATCTATGTAATTAGGAAGCACTATTATAATAGGCTGACATATTCATTTTCTTGACAACCGAACAAGAAGTTCCCGCAAACACGTGTACTGTAATTAATTTCATTATTCTGGTGAAACCTCAAAGACCCACTTCTTCCAAAACTGGGTGTACAATAATGAAATTAATTACAATAATGAAACCTATTATCGCTAATTTCATTAATTTGCACATGGTTATCCTGTTATTGTGAGAGTTTCACTGCAGTCCTCCACGCGCCGCCGTTGTAGTAGGTGGTGCCAACAAGAATGAGCAACCCCCTTTAGGATTTATCTTCCCCCAATCTTTCTTCCTCTTGATTCCTCTTCTTCATTACCGTACCATTCTCTTTTCCAAAAGAAGAGTCATTATAGAGCTGTAGATAATAGCACAACTTTTGTCTCTAATTAATTAGGAAGCAACACTGCAGCTTCAATCTAACACTAAAACCTCAAAGACCTAATTGAATGATTGAGTGAGTGAGTCGATGGTGGTGATACACTGAAACTATAGGAGCAACGAACTTTACTCCAAACAAAAATCACAGTATAAAAGTATAATAGGATTTGAAGCTTCAAACAAAAATCACAGTAAGAAGAAATGTGAGCTACAAGAGTAGATCCAGCTTAATAATTGAGTCTTTAATCTAGATGATGGATTTTAGAAGATGACATGACACCGACAGTCCAACTGGGACAATTTTATAAATATGAATAGCACTAGAGAACAAAAAGCTAATATATGAAAATCCATTGTAAGAGGCCATGGCAGGTTGTCCTTACATTTTCCTTTGGTGGGAAAATTATACCATGTTCCCACCTAAAAGCACCCAATTTGACTTTAGTGATGGTAGAAAAACAAATTATTGTATTAAATCATGTTTTGACTTCAAGAGATGTATAGAGATCCAATTTGTGTGCACTCACAAAAGGCATGCAGTCGTGCAATTAACAATTTAAGACTGTCCAATCTTAATCAGACAATCTCTAGCTCGCCTATTGGATGACTGAATGCAATTTCGACTACGACTAATTCAATTCCGAGCCATAGTTGGAAATTCACACATTATATAAATACTGACCCACCGTGGACTATCTATGAAGGCGGTCCACACTAAAACACACCATTTGTTAAGACAATAGGTATATGACATATAACGGTGCCACAACTACTTCACCGGTTTTCACTTAACAAAATTCATGGCCTCGTTATGGCGCGCAGGGACCAAGATTTCTCTAGTAGCATCCGCCCTGGGAGCCGGCGGCGCAGCGGCGCTCATTGCTACCTCCGACGATCCCGCAACAGCACTCAAGCTCTCCACAACCATTCCCCATCGCCTCTTTCGCGATGCCGTCGCCGCCGCCAACATTGCGTTCGGTACTGTAGATCTCTCAAAACCCCGTCGTTTCCAAAGTTTCTATGATTTTTAACAAAAGTTCATCTATTTCTTCATTCACTCGCTCCGCGGAGTTCAATTCTATTTGTTACACCTTTCGAATCATCAGAATGAGTGATTAAACACGATTAGGGTAATCTAAATTGTTGAAACTTGACGTGTTGGGTTGCGTACACTTTACACATAAATAGTTGGAGTTAAATTTGTGCAAGATTCTTTTATGAATATTGAATTTTGGATTATGATTTGAGTGTATATAGGCTATATTCATAGTGCAAAGTTATGTGAAAATGGACCTAGGATTGATTGAGCTGGTTCTGTTTTCGTATTGTCGATAGATTACGAATATTCATTGTGGGGAATCCCTGAAGGAAGTAATGAGAGGGAGAAAATTAAGCGCGAAGTCCACCTTCGTTCTGCACAAAAACTTAGAGACCTGTGTTTTAAGAATGGAGGTGTTTATATAAAGCTTGGACAACATCTTGGGCAGTTGGTATGTTTTTGTTTCTTCTTCTATCGTTTATGAAGAGGGAAAAGTTATGAAGAACACTGATAGAAATGCTGTATTCTTCCTTTATATATTGACAGGAATACTTAGTTCCTCAAGAATATGTTCAGACCATGAGGGAGTCCATGCTGAATAGATGTCCAGTATCCTCATACGAGGAAGTATGTGATTTATTCAAGAAAGAGCTTGGAGACACTCCAGATAAAGTATTCATTATTTGTTTCCTCCCTCTTAACAGATACCTCATTTTTGTCTAATTAGTTTTGTCATTCGCGTGGTGGGTGAATTTTGCCTTCTAATGTGTAGATATTTTCTGAGTTCGATCCAGTCCCATTTGCAAGTGCTTCCCTTGCACAAGTTCATGTAGCCCGCACACATGATGGCCAAAAAGTTGCTGTGAAGGTTCCAGTTTTTGCTAATTTTTCGTGGTTATTTGTTGTCAAGTGTATTTTGGATCAGCTTCTTCTGCATGAATATGAGTAAGTGTTTTATAAGTGAAATTTCTTTTTCATTTATGTGATATGATGCTATCTTTCAATGTCCAGGTTCAACATACTCACATGACTGATACTGCGGCTGCTGATCAAGCCACTGTGGAATTGATTGTGAACACCCTGCATAATTTTTTTCCCAGTTTTGATTATAGGTACTGATATGATGCTATTGGCTGTTAGAAGTTTACCAGCATTATTTATGACCAAGGAAAATTTAGAAGCCATCTATATCAGCAACATATCCACAGCTGGTGGATGTGTATGCATTTAATTTAATTATTAAAAAACTTAGTGGTCTAAGTTGTCGATGTAAGAGTTACTTATCTTCTCCGTCCCAGGTTTCTTTGCATTTTTGGTCTCTTGATGTTTCTATTTACTGCTGTCTGCAGGTGGTTGCTTGATGAGATTAACGAGAGTTTACCCAAGGCAAGTTGCTATTTAACTTCACAGAAATACCTATGCCTAAAAATATGACCATTCTAATAGATGGTTCTTGCCTACTGGAGTGATAGTTTATATGTTGTGGTTAATTTTACTGTCATTTTTCAACTTTCAAAATTGACTTCAGGATCAATGTATACTTTAGTATGACCTTCTGCTTATTTAATTATTGGAGTAAAGAAGTTGGTATGCAATGAAAATTATTTAACCAAAAGATGGTTTTGTTACATTCAGTTGCATTTTCATTCTATAAATAACGTAAGTAATTTTTTTCTCTTAAAAAGCCAATCTACACATGTTGAAAGTCATTGGGAAATGTTGCTTCAACCATCTTGCATTCACATGGCAATCCTTCAATATATTTCATACCTTGTATAAGTTGACTTTTCTGTCATTGTCAGGCTTTCATGTCAAGAGTTGTAGGTTATCTCATTTTCAACTTATGTTTGTTTCCATGGTCCTTTATTCTGCATTTAAATCTTGATCTCTAACCTTATTGTTTTTATATTTGAATGTTTGAGAGTCATTTATGATATTTACAATCTTGTCTTGCATAAATTTTTTTTTTTAAGAAAACATATATAGTGATACCTTCATTCTTATGGTTACAAGATTGTGTATGTCGGCATGATTAATATCTGTTGGATTTGGTAATTTTGTGTTTCTTATTCATCATTCTTGGGGTTCTGTTTTATTTATTTTTCACGTTTTCCCCTTTAGCCGAATGATTTGTGATTTGGTTTGTTAATGTTATGACTGCCAGGAATTGGATTTTCTACTTGAGGCAAAGAACAGTGAGAGGTGTTTGGAGAACTTCCACAAGTTGTCTCCTCATATTGCAAATTACGTATATACACCAAAAGTATATTGGAATCTGAGTTCCTCAAAACTTCTTACAATGGAATACATGGATGGTGCTCATGTAAATGATGTAAAGACCATTCAGAAACTTGGGATAAATCCACATGAACTTTCAATATTGGTTAGTTAGTACTCGTACTTAACTGCTTATTAATATTATACATGCTTGTACAATGATCAATAGTGATGTTGACATTGATAGTCCTTTTATAACATGTATTTAGTGTTACCATATCTATGACAACATATATCAATGAAATCGGGTAAGCTAATGATGGGTGTTTTGATTCCCTCATGCAATTGGTACCCTATATGGTTTATCGAAAAAATTGGATAGTGCAGTACCAGAAAGCTCCTTGCTGTGTGTGTAGTCCATGGAAGAGCCACAGTCATACCCACTATGTGGGTCAATAGTAGATAGTCTTACCTTATATTTTTCAAGAGTTAGATTCCATTACACAAACCTGTAATGTGAGCTCTTGGTCACATGGATCCAACGGTTACACCAAGACTCCCCATCAGTTTGCCAACAAAATAATTTGCTAAAATGATATCTTTATTATGTAGGTTAGTCAAACTTTTGCTGAAATGATGTTCAAGCACGGGTTTGTACATTGTGATCCTCATGCTGCTAACTTATTGGTTCGCCCGATGCCTTCGAGCAAAGCTAGCATTCTAGGTAAGGATTCCTTTTCCTGCAAGCTTGAACTCCTTTTTTAACTCTTTACAATCTATATTTAGCCTTTGTATTGTGTTTCTTGAGAAAGAGAAAGAACTTCCCGCAAGACACATTCAACATGCAAGTGTTGTGTGGACACTGGGAGCGTGGGTTCAAACTCGCAACGCTCTACTTACCTCTTCCCACTTACCCCTAACCATCTGTACTTGACAAAAAATAAAAGAAATAAAAAGAATGAGAAAGAAATTGCTAGAATCTGCATGTCTTACATAGTGGAGCTATCATGTTTACCACACACACACTCACACACTTATTTACATGATGCTATCAACCATAACTACTTATTTGCACCATTTTTAACACTCCCTCGAGTTGAAGCAATATATATATATATATATATATATATATATATATATCATATGCATCAAGCTCGTTACATATATAGTTTATACAAGGATCCCTTTAATACTTAGTCAAACTGTGATAGACACCAATTCAGTAAGTAAAAATATAGAACAGAAAACAGAGTTATACTCTGTTATATTATTGAATTAGGGAATTTTACAAGGAACCAGTAAGTATATGATTCAATAGCAAGTACAACCATTGTCTTGAGCGATTCAAGGTGCTCAGGGCCCAAAGGAATATACTTCCAATTACTAACTCGCCTAATTCCCTAATGGTTGAACAATACAATATATACAACACAATACACAAAGACAGTTACTGGACAGGCAGTTATTAATTAAAAGACAGTTACTGCACTTGACAGTTACTGGCGCCCTTAGCAGTTACCAGCGCTGGATCCCTCACTGGCGCCCATGACAGTTACTTGGCAGTTGGCGCCCATGACAGTTACTTGGCAGTTGACGCCTGAGCAGTTACCAAACTGGCGCCCCTGATCGCGCCCTGCAGCAGCGATTTCTCCTCTTTTCTTTCTCACGTATACCTTTTGAAATCTTCTATCAAACTGCCTGCCAATTGATCATTTGAACCAACAAAGCTAGTGGCGATATCTCCAGATGAAATATTCTATCTAATAAAATGACACTTTATCTCAATATGCTTAGTCCTCTCATGAAATACTTAATTTGAGGCAATGGCAATGCAACTCATTATCATAAATCTAAGCTCCTGAAGTAATTGCTTAAGCCATATTTAGCGTATTCTTTGTACACAGAGCCTCTTTATGAGTCGCCTACTATCATAAACTGTTGCAATTCAACTGGAATATGTATTACCCCTAAAAATGTTCTGTAATGTCAGCACTGGTGCATTAGAATGGGTGAACCTGAGGGGTTGCAGGAAATGGCACTCACCAGGTTGTATCTAAAGTTCTCTACTGGTGTTTACAGAACGATTGAGGAAGATGGTTTATCATTTCCAAAATGATGGGATCAAAGAGGACACTTTGAAAATGATATAAAGGTCATGTTTCTATATAGGTTCAAGATTTATTTTTTTTGGTAACACTATCTCTATAAGGTCTCTTCACTATCTCTATATAGGTTCAAGATTCAAATTGTTAGAATGTATTATTTCATGATTAGATTAATTTATTTATGAATCATTACATCCGTTGGAGATTAAAAACTGTCCATGAAGAGTTGTGTCTTCTCATCAAAATGATGCATCATGTTCTATAAATAAGACACGGTGCACAATCATATAGACAACCAATTTATCCTTATTTCCTTGCCATTATTAAATCCCAAATTGCTTGTTCTCTTCTCTAGTGCATAAGAGATAGTGAAGAGACCTTATTCTGTAAAATATCACTGATTGATGGGTTTGGATTGTGAGTACAAACCACTTCAAGGAATCCAAAGTATCCTGATTGGAATTCTTTGACATACCTATTGCATCCGGTTAACATAAACTAGTGGGGATGAATCGAATCTAAAGCTTAATGTGATACATACACTTGGGATTTTTTGTGCAACATCATCTTGTTCATCTTTCATCCAATAACTAACGACTGAGATGTATGCGTCCATGTGCGAGATTGTGAATTAAAAGTAATCTTATACGATAAAATAGATATTTTAATCTTTTTTCATATACATTTAAAGATATTGTTTTATCTTGATTACAATTTTGGTCCCCCTATTATGGCCAATTCACGATTTTACTTTTTAGTCCCGCAACTTTTTTTTTCACGATTTTGGTCCCATTATTTTCCCAATTTCTGAAATTAAAGTCCCCCCTTGATTTGGTCCAAATTGAATCTGATGTGGTGCTCAATAAACTGATGTGGCAAGCCACATTGGAATGACATGTGGCCTTCTTATTTTAAAAACATTATTTTAATTTCTTAAATAAAAAAATCTAACACCTCTCTCGTCTCTCTCTTCCCCTGACAGCTTTCTCTCTCCAAACCTCTCTGTCAAACCGTCGTAGCCCTCAAATGCTTAATTGCCGTTCACCACATCATAAACCGCAGCACCTTCATCGTCCGTGACCAACTCTCCGTCTACCCTTACACCGGCGCTAGAAACTACCTTAATCTCTCCAACTTCCGCGACAAAACAAGTTCAATCTCTGAATTCTCTTCTTGGATTCGATGGTATGCTTAATACATCGAACACCTCATCGTCACTTCTAGAACCCTCAGTTTCTTCCACAACGAAACGATGACGTTTCATTAAACGAAAGAGTCTTGTCGATTAACAATGATCTGTTGTTAGAGATTGATGCTCTGTTAGCAGTGGTGGAAGGGATTGGGAAATGGCCTAGTTTTGTAACAACCAAAGGGAACAAGCTTGTAGTTGAAATAATGGGTTTGGTTGAAGATGACGTGGTTCCGGCGTTGACTGAGGTGTTGGTTAGAGTCGGTGAGTTTGGGATGAGGGAGAGATTGCGTTCTAGATGATGGAGATGAGGGTTGAGATGAGATTATGAGATTATGTGAGAGTCATAGAATTGATGGAGAAGGCTAGAGGGACGAAAGCGTATAGGGAAGAAGAAGGGAAGCTGTGACAGGGTTAAATGGGGAGTATTATGACATAGTCACCTAGAGCAAAAGTCGAAGTTAGGAATTTACTATTTACCTAAAATGTACTAGTGTTTAGTACTTGTCGCATTTCTCATTTTAGTACTAGTGTGTAGTACACTTTCTAGAAGTTGTACAAGTTGTACTAGCAAGGGAATATTCCCTCAATGATTGTATTCTCATGTGGCTATATAACCACCCAATCATTAATGAAAGATATCATCAATCATTACACAATTAAACTCTCTTTCTTATACTCTCTCAATTCAAGGATAATACTTATCCTAGATTTATCTTAGATTCATCTTATTCGAGCACCATTCCACCATTGGAGCTCCTAGAATGAATTCGTGACTGTTCCGGTTTATCCCTTGCAGTCGGTACCGTCACAATAGCTTTAAAAGACGGTGACAAAACACAGAGAAACGGAGAACAGTTCAATGGCAGAGTTCTAAGTTCTGCTGATTTCATTAAGGTTTCCCTCTTCAAGGTTCTTGTAGCTAGTAATTTGAATATACAATATCTTTTTGAGAGAGAGATCCGTGAGGGGAGAGTGAGAGATCTGTGATTGAAAGGAGGGAGATGACATAGGTTTGGAGAGAGAAAGCTGTGAGGGGAAGAGAGAGATGAGAGAGGTGTTGGATTTTTTTATTTAACAAATCAAAATAATGTTTTTAAAATAAAAAGGCCACGTGGCAATCCAATGTGGCTTGCCACATCAGTTAATTGAGCACCACATCAGATTCAATTTTGACCAAATCAAGGAGGGACTTTAATTTTAGAAATTGGGAAAATAGGGGGACCAAAATCGTGAGAAAAAAAGTTGGGGGACTAAAATTGTGAATTGGACATAATTGGGGGACCAAAACTGTAATTAAGCCTATTGTTTTTCAATTGTTTGGTTGCAAAAAAAATTAATGGCAACAATAAATATTTTCTGATTTTGAAATCAATAGAAATAAATTTCGATTTGCAAATACTATTGTTTTTCATGTTTTCCATTCTCATCCAAATGCAGATACTCATTGTATCCTTGAATATTAGTGAACTTGTTCCATTGAAGTTTTTGGCTTGTTTGCTCACCTTCAGTCTTGTTTTTAGAATAACTCCACCGTCATATCCTGTGTTTGACACTTGTTTTTCTTGTTCCATTTGTTTATTTGTTTCATCTTTTCACATGTACAGGCCGGAGAAAACCACAGTTGGTTCTCTTAGATCACGGACTCTATAAAGAGCTTGACTTCCCTACAAGAACTAATTATGCTGCACTATGGAAGGCATTAATATTTGCCGATGCTAATGCAATCAAGGAATACAGTGTAAAGTTGGGTGCTGGAGAGGATTTATATGCACTTTTTGCTGGAGCTCTAACAATGAGACCTTGGAATAGAGTTGTTGACCCATCCATGGATCATTTAGTTATAGGGGGAAATGAGAGTGAACGATCAGAAATGCAGGTAAGATATGGTTTAAGGGAAATTCTTTACCCAAGATTTTGATTTTCAGTCATAGGTTCATGTTCTTTTGGATTATATTGCTTGCACTTAACTTCTTTACCCTTTAACATCGTGAATGAGCCCATACCCAAGTTCATGTTGGATATCTTACCAAATGAAATGGCTCTCAATTCTTAATTCTTACTACCTCCGTCCCATTTTATAATGTAGTTTAAGGTTGTTACACACATATTAAGAAAAATGATTAGTAGTCTAGATTTTATAAAAAGTATTGTCTAAATTACTATTTAACCCTTTATCTCTCTACATAGATAAACGTGAATCATTTATTAAATGTAAAAAGTTGTCATGATTAATAAGGACAATAGTGGAAAAATATGTTAGATGCTTTCTTGAAAATGTAAAACAACAATTAATTTGGGACAAATTGATTTTGCTAAAACAACTTATAAAATGGGACAGAGGTAGTATGTGTATCCTATGTTCTGCAGTTTAACCACCTGTTTTATGGAATTGTTCAATTACAACACGGTTCACTTTTTGCTAAATATAAAAATCAACCTGTTTTAACATATATAATGATGTTCTACATTGTTGAATTTACTATCATGGAATGTTGAGCCCCTGATGGAAAAGAAGCACGAAATTGACTCTCATAATTGCTATGCAGATGTATGCTTCTCAATATTTCCATGAAATCTCGGAGCTTCTAAGGAGATTACCACGTGTGATTCTTCTAATGATGAAGACAAATGACTGTTTACGAGCAGTCAACAATACCCTGGTACATACAATTCCATGTTTTCCATCTACTACATTACTCAACTTGTGATTGATTTGATTGATAAATACTCTTCCAACAATAGTAGCTTATGTCTAATTGTAAAATAGTTTTTAAGAATGCCCAAGTTGTTGTTTCCCTTATAATGATAGATTTTTTTTTTGGGATCATCAGTTACAGGGATCATCCCTAGAGACATTTTTTATCATTGGAAAGGTTTCTTCTGAGGCTGTCATTGAGGCAAAGATGTCTCAAAGCAAGTCACTTGTAACTTGGTTTAACATCAAACTGGATAAGATTTTGCTGGAATTACGGCTTTGGGGAATGCAAATGGCCTTGTGGCTTTTACAAGTGAGAAGGGCGTTGTCTTGGTCTCACCAAACATCATAGAAAAAGATCTAGTTTTCCTAACAAATTTTCTGCTACATTTTATTTTATTTTATACAAAAAATAAGCCGTTAGATTCTCTCTCTCTGGTCAGAAATTCCGTCCCAATTGTAGCATTTTTGAGCACGGATTGACGAATTGATTTTCTGTCTGTTTTATGTTTGGAACCTCAAAATCATGTTTGGACAAAAGATACAAAGATTGAGGCTTTCCAAACCGAAATGAACCGCGCACTTTAGTTTATAGATTAAAAGGGAGAAAAGGAACAAGTCATGCCTTTATGGTAGCATATCATGTACTGTATTTATGCATTCAGTGACACAGAATGTTGTAAATCCCAATTAAATTGGGAAAATTGTACTCAAAAAAATATGATTAGTTGACATAAATTTCAACGGTTGCATGTGTTACTTATTAGACGTCTAGGATGCATTCAAACAAAAGCTTGTGATACAATTTACATGCTTGCAATTTTTTTGCCTGATATTCTGTCTCTTGTGTTGAGGCTTCCAATGTTATTTAGCTTGCTGTACAAGATCATTATCAACCAATCCTCTAAGTTTTCACATACACAAACAAAAGTCTCCACGGGAAAATTTACAACCAGTTTCTTTCCTCCCCAGACCAAAGCCATTACCTACACCACATCACCAATAAATAAATGAACCATTACCATCACCACGGTTTATACTATTCTACCTTCACAAAAAGTGCGCCAGGGTCATCATTATTTGCATTTTGACGTTGAGTGGTATTCTCAAATACCATCCCTCCAAACCCATATTGCTGTACAACAAGTAGTGAAGAGCAGGAACCAGAAGAATTAGATGCCACCATGTCACCTATAACTCCAAGTTCAGGACAATCAGTCCATGTCATCAATTCAGCCAACACTGCAGAGTTCCTACCTGCCCCTTGTCCTAGAACATACAAATCATATCCAAAATCATCCAACTCATTAAGCACTTCAGTAACATCATCACGTGTATGAATCTCTTTCTCTGAATAAGTTATAGAATCCTCATTGTTCACTGCCTTGAGCCTAAACGAACTCACATACTCATCATCCAATTCCCTTTCCTTCTCAATATCCAACACTGTAGATAACAGTGTATTAGATTCTGCTTGTGGTGATGATTCCACTTCTGCAGCTCCCCCTGACAGAAGAATCCTCATTACTGTGAGCTGAATTCCTTGATGCTTCGACATCCTCCATGCAACGGCTAATGCTTCGCGATCATCAGCTCCACCAAGGAAAAGCATGACAACCCGCAAGTTCACTTTGTACAACGAACCAAGACCACAATCAACAAAGATTCCAACAGAACAAGGTGCATCTCTCATGACATTCTGGTTTATCTCTTTATGTGCATCATTGGTTGTCTCTAGAACACCATCTATAGTTGAATGCTTATGAAAAGGAAGGAGGATCAAGCTCGCTTGCTTCTCGGACGCCACGGTGTGTATGTCCTCGTGAATAGTGGAGTAAGTGGACACAGCAGCATTTGTTTCTACCCTTGTGTTTTCATTTTGTTCTGCATATGATTCGAAAGTTAGGGTGATGCTTTCCAAGTCCTGTTCTGTTTTTGTAAGGGCTGCTCCACTTTGTTGTTGCTGGTTGATGTGTGCAACTAGAAGGGAACTTGTGGTTCCTGTTATTTCAACTAGGTGAAGTGCAAAGACACAGAGAGGAGAGATTTTTATGGCATTGCAAGCTTCGATAATGTTGAGCATTCCTAAGGCCTGACGTGGATTGTGAACACATGCCAAAACTCTTAGCTCTGCTTCAACCTTTAGATTCTGTATTGTCCTTAGCTTGTTTTGCTTATATAGCTTTCTTGGCTTGTATATGGCGTTGATTATTAGGGGTACCGTTAGTGTCATCACGAAAACTGATCCCATCATAATTGAGAACGACTCGGGACTCAATATCTGTGAAAGTTTAAAAAAATGAGCTATTTCTTAACCATCATTTCAGTAGCAAAAAGTAATTTTACCAATACTCAACAACTTCATTTCAAATCAAAATTGCTAATTATCAAAAAAGTAATAATTTCCGAACAAAATTTGAAAAGAGTTCGTTTGTGTCCTAGTTTTTGCTTAGATTGCCTAATAGGTTTTCAATTTGAATGGCATGACATTAAGGTGACATATTATATTATATATATAAAGTTAACTAACTCTAAAATTGGAATCGATTATATTATATTATATTATATTTACCTTTTTGTCCCATGCAATGTTGAGCATTATTAAAGGTAAGATGCCTTTAGTGTTCATGATGAACCCAATAGCGACACCATCAAGAGCAGGCATACCATAAAACTGAACTACTATAAGAGTGGTCAAAATCTTAGGAATACATGACAAGAAGATAATTCCCCCCACAAGGAGCCAACCTTGTGTTGTAATAGCAGATATTATTCTGAGCCTTATACCACAAGTACCAATAAAGAGTGGAGCTAGATAAACAGCACCAAAATCCTCAGACTTATCAATCAACATCTCAGTAAATCTACCACGAGGTATCATTATTCCATAAACAAGTGCCCCAACAACAGGGTGTGTCCCAAGAATATCAGTAATAGCAGCAAAAACATAAGCTCCCATAACCACAAAAAACATTTGATGATTGTCCCATTCATTATGATTTGTCTTTCTATTTATCAACTTCACCAAATAAGGTCTTACCACAGATAAACAAACAGATATAAACACCATAGTGCTGAGAACTGATAATAGAGGTCTTGTTTCATTAAGTGCAAATGGAACCAATAATGCAAACAAAAACCAGTTGTAGAAATCTGTTATCACTGCCGCTGTTAATGCCACTTTACCTAGACCTGTGTAAAGGAGCTTCAAGTCTGCTAGAATGTGAGTAACAATTGGAAAACCTGTCACACTGAAAATTAATGTCCAAAAAACATATGCTCTGGATGTGTTGTAATTTGCCACGTACCCAGGATCTTCTGGAAATTCTTTGTAACTGTTTTGAAGTAAAGCATATATTCCAGCTCCCATTACCATTGGAATCATAGTGCCTGCTAGAGCAATGGTTGTAGCTTTTCTCCTTGCTTTTAGAATGGTATCATAATCCATGTCCAAACCAGCAAGAAATACATAGTAAACGAGTCCCACGTAGGATATTGTTTCAGTTGATATCACTGATTTTAGAGGAATCAATTTTGAGAAAAACGCTGTTCCACCAAGTAGTTCTGGACTTAGTATGAAACCTACCTGTTCACATTTCACAAAATAATTAGAATATTTTTTTAAAAAAAACAATTACATGTTGCATATACATCTACCAATTCATTCATATATTTAAGGTTTTTGATATCTCCACAACCGACCGCAATTGCAGTCACATCAACTTTATTTAACTGCAATTCTAATCAAGGAATCACGACGCGATTACTATCGCAATCGTGATTTGAAATCTTCCATATATAACAATAATAATACGACACATAATAAGAAGTCATGATGATGGATGCATGCATGATACATGTATATATATATATATGTACTTACTATAATCTCAATAACAAGACGAGGTTGATTGAAGGGTCTAAGAAGGTAGTATAAAAAACGAGTGGTGAAAAGCACGAAAGCAACTTGAGCTGCAAAGTTAGGAAGGTAGAATGCAAGGACATTTTCACTTTGCCAAATATCATTGCCATTAGATACAAATGTTTCGTAACATCCTTCATATCTGGCTCCCGAGTTATAATATCTAGGATCCATAACTCAAATTCGATAGATAGATAGATATAACCTTTTTCTTAATTTCCACCAACTATCTATGATTTTTGTTTATTTATTAACAACAACTGTTTTGATTTCTCATCGTTTTCTTCTTTCCGTGTTAAATAAATGAGAATAATGTTAAGACAACTTTTGCAGTCAAAATGAAACTTCTGAAACAATAATTAAATTGACTATATATTAGGTGTAGTGAAAATAAATAAGTGTGACATGTTTTGGGGTGTCATTTGTCATCTCTGTGTCATTTGAATTACATAGTTTAACTGATTCCGTTAGTTGTTATTATCCAACGTGTAATTTGTTATTACCTTTTCTGTTATTAGTAGTTACAGTTACGGACTCATTTTGACAGTTAACAAATCTTTTCTCTTCCACTGGACGCATTATAATTAGTTAATTACTATAATTACTATTACCATTACACGGAGCTTACAGTTAAACTCCCTATTAATCAGTTTATTATTTTATTAATTAATTAATTAACTGCCAACTTAGTTGTAATTATATCATCAAATGATTTTACTACATTTATACAAAATAGAATAATCGAGTGCATTATTGAAAGGAAACGCACCAAGAAAAAACAATTTAACTGTCAAATAAAAGAAAAACCGACATCTGGGTACAAAAAAGTCAACAAATACATCTGTTTTGTTTTTAAACTAGCAGGGGCTTATCACTATATCAGTAATACTCCTGGTACACTTTATAATACTCCTGGTACACTTTATAATAAACAAATGCTTTCGGTGGTCTACAATATAATTAAGAAACGAACACCATTTTCAATAGTATAAAACGATCAATCTTAACTTTACTCCTATTTAAGTATTATAACTAAAGCTATGTGTTCTAGGATGGTCCAAGGGGATAGAAAGCAAAGAATCAAGGACATATCTTCTATTAATTTTGTTGCTGACCTGGGCTATTATCTCGGGTTCCCTATGGTGAAAGGTAGAGTAGCAAGAAATGTGTACAATGACATCCTTGATAAAGTCTCTAGAAACTTGCATCTTGGAAGGGTAATCTTTTGAATAAATTAGAGCTTGTTTAGTGAGGTCAGCGACCACGACCATCCTTGTCTATACCATGCAACTGCACTACCTTCCTACCTTTTTGTGCAGCCGCTTAGACAAAATGGCTCGCAACTTCCTTTGGGGGGCCATTGTCATACTCCCAAACGCTATGGGGGTCTTGGAATTAGATATGCTAGACTCACCAACTATACTCTCCTTGGTAAACTGGTTTGGAGTATGCTTCACCATCAGGATAACCTTTGGGTGCAGGTTCTAACCCATAAGTACATGGGCCGGAATTCTATTTGACTAGCAAAGTTGAAATCTAACTCATCCATTACTTGGTGTGACATTCTGAAGGCCATCTCTATCTTTGCCGAGGGATATAATTTTCGAGTTGGTGGGGGAGATACCTCACTTTGGTATACGGATTGGACCAAGCTTGTCCCACCGAGTCATCGATCTTGTCCCTTTTGTGAACATTAGCAATAGCGATCTGTGCATTTGGGATGTCTATAGGGATAGGATGTGGAATTTGCAAAGCCTCTCCACTATGATGCCATCTGAGATTGTTGCTTTGCTTCAAAACGTTCCTACCCCTTTGACTTTGGACCCACGCCTTCTTGATACTTGGACTTGGCGACCCGCTATCCAAGGTAGCTACACCTATTCTAGTGGCTATTTTTGGCTGTTGAACAAACATAGAAATTAGGATACCAATATTAATATGAAATAGATTTCCCACCTTAAAATCCCAGCAAAGTTGCAGCACTTCATTTGGCTTTGCATTCACAACGCTCTTCCAACTAATGCTCGTCGGCATCATTGCAACATGGTAGCTTCTCCAAGCTGCACCCGTTGCTCTTCTCCTATGGAAGACCTTCTTCACTGCCTCCGTGAGTGTCGTCACTCCAAGGAGGTGTGGCTCTGTATGGGAATGGGGATTCACCCCAATTTCTTTTTGCATGCAGATCTTGACACTTGGATTTATGACATGGTTCATAGTGAGTCAATGTACATCTTTATTATCGGTTTGTGGCAGGTGTGGTGTTGGTGAAATAACATGAACTTTGAAGAACAACCTTGGCACCTGCATGAAGCTATAAAGAAGGTGTATGTGTCCCATGATGAGTTTCCTTGATCACTTCCCTAACCAGAGTCTCGATATTGCCTCGGCCTGACTCATGACCCGCTGGTCTCCTCCACCAGTAGGCAGTGGCGTATCTAGAACCTTGGCTTAGGGTGGTCAAATGATTTAATTTAATAATTAATATACATCATCGTGCAGAAATTTTTCTACAACGTCAGTCAATCACAAAACAACACATCATAAAAAAGGTTTGACTTTATCTCACCTACCTTAAAAAAATTACAATGATTGTGTATATCAATTAAACATATTTTTCTCTTCTAATTTGGTAATTTTGGTCCTTTGTGATTTTTTTGATTGCACATTTGATTGCTAAAAATCATGGATTGTGCAATTTTATTCCCTCATTTTCCCAATATTCAAGATTTTTAGGATCAAAAGTACAAATAATATGATTTTGTGTGAAAAATTGCGAAATTAAGAAAAATGGAGACAAAATTGTCAAAAGCAAAATAAAAGGACTAAAATCACCAAGTTAACAAAAATCACCATATTTGATTGTGATAATAATAGACTAATGAGACTAATTAAACTAATGGACTTGTTAGAGTAGCTAAATAACATATTATTGGGGTAGTTAAATGTAAAATATACCTAATTATTCAAATACATATATTATTTTTGGATAGCCAAAACTACCTGATAGTTACACTACCAACCACTCCTAAAGGTGTAGTAGGAAAGAGTAGCTAGGAGTGGAAAGAGAAAATAGTAGCAAAGTGTTTAGAAGTGTCAAAATATATTTTTAATAAGGGTATTGGTGCAAAATTTTAAATGTGAGGGTGTGCAATTACACACCCTAAGCAACATGCAATCCGCCCATGACAATTGGTATGCCTAAAATCAATGTAGATGAGAGCTTTTTGGAAGGCATTCCTCGTATTGGAGCAGGTGGAATCCTGCGTGATCATTCAGGTGAGTAGATTGTTGGTTTCTCGTACTCACTGGATGGTGGTGACGCTCTCTTGGCAGAATTAGTGGCTATCTCTATGGGTCTTGAACTTTGTCACGCTAGAGGCTTTATGCAGATTGTTTGTGAAAGTGACTGCTTGGAAGCTGTTAATCTCTTCCCTGTTGTGAACACCCTTGTCTTACATGCTCATACATATGAAAACAATGCTATTTGTTTTGTGTAAAAAAAAAAACAATGCTATTTGTCTCGAATACTTTGTCTCCAAAATTGCACGAAATATTACTAAGCAACCAAGAGAATGTAAAAAATAGTTAAAAATAACTCATACAACTTTCAGATCAGCATTTATATTGCTCTTTCGAGACATTTATTTTTTTTACACACTTTTGAGACATTTATATTCCCTAATACAATATTGTTATCAAGATACCTGGAAAAATAATCCCATTATATGATCAGAACTCATCAGACTCATAAAGAAAGCTAAGTGCTCCTCTTCTCCTTCGGGCCAGAGGTGTTCGATTGAGCTCCTAAGTGCTCCTCAATCGAACACATCTGGCTCGAAGGAGAAGAAGCCCCCTCCAACTTCCACTCGGTCAGCTCACACCAATCAAAAGATCTTCCCCTTCCCTCGGTTGGAAGACTCATCTGTAACGTTCGACATAGAATTTGTTAGGACCTCAAAGATTCCTCCTCTCCTTGTCTTGTAACGGTCACAATGACCATAATATGTCATTAATCTCATCTATTTTGCCTTGTAATATAAATATCACTCCGGAGAGACTAATAGAATGATCGAAGCTTTTTACTGATTCTAAGTCTCATATATGATTCATACTATTCGCTCATATTTTCTTATAATTTGTGTTCGGTCTCTTTACTATCTGGTAATCAGAACGGAACACTAAGTAACCACATAACTTCAACAAAGTCAAATAAGCACCCCAAGCAGAGGACATCTCGGATTAACAGAAGTTGAGCTATAATAAAGGTACAAATTTTTTATGAGTGCAAATACTCTCATACTTGTGTTGATAGAGTTGTCCTTTGAAGTCATAACACAAATGATAACTTGGGGGCATGTAAAACATTAGCTACTATAAGTTGGAATGAGGACTATGGGGCAAAATTGATAGATTGAAGGGGGAGACGATGGAAGCAATCATCTTGATGTTATGTGCTTTTTGTAAATTGTTACTTTTTTTTACCATGGTTGGCTATGTATGAACTATCTCAATGGTTGGTCGTGTTTAGGAGAAAATTACTGCCTTACTGGCCAACAACGAGTTTATTAACTGCGGGAATTGAACCCAAGAGCATCGAGTCGACATCATGTTCCAAGATAGCTTAAGTCACAGGACCAATGATGTTGTTAGAAAATTCAAGTGTGAGTGGTTAGTCTCACATTGACTAAGAATGAGTTATATGAAGGATATATAAGAGATGGGATCCATATACCTAACGCCTTAAGATTTTGGGTGGAGGTGTGGCGTCCAAGCCTCTTGGTGGTCCAGTTCATTGACTAGCTCGTTGTTGCTCTCGGTGCTCCCCTACCAAGCTGAACCATGGCTCTGATACCACTTGTTGGGAATGAGCTATATGAATGATATATAAAAGAGTGGATCTATATATCTAACGTCTTAAGGTTTTGGGTCGGTGCTCTCCGAACCCACCCGATAGTGGCCACTTAGTCTTTGTTTTCTATCTATTAGAACAGAGGGTGGATACATGTTAGTGGGACTACCATCTGGTATAGTTAGAGTCTAATGACAAAGATTAAGTACCAGTAAATTTGTGTTCCTATATAAAAAGGGACAAATTCCGAAACAGGGGGCCACCACCACATAGAATTAATTCTTTAGTAACATGAAAAAGTGCATAACTGCATATCACATGTCAAACATTTGTTATGTTATATTAAAAACTGTGTGCCTAAGTTTTCATGACTAAGCTAAACTACCTAACAAATTAGCAATCTAGCACAATCTGAAACTTAAATAATCAATATTATCACGCAGCAATAAACATCTCAATTTTTTAATAAAAAAAAGCAATAAATATTACGATCTTTAAAATATAAATCTTGTGGAGTCTCCCACTCCACTTTCCCTCCAAAACTCCCACCCCCTCTACCCCTCACCCCTCCCCATTTTTTTAATATTTTACTTTTTTATATTCCATTAAAATTTTGAAAAAAAATTATTTTTTCCCGATAATCAGATTGGTGAAAAACGAAAATTAATTTCGTGATATATTATGTAAAATGTGATGCTAGCAATTTTTTGAGGTTCTTTAGAGTCCGAAACAAAATTAGTTGTCAAAAAAATAATAATTTTTCTCAATAATCGGATTGCTAAAAAATGAAAATTAATTTCATAATAAATTATGTAAATTATGATGCTAGCCAGTGTGTTTTTGTGATGCTTTTTCAAATACTCAAAATTCATTCCTAAATATCGAAAGAAGTTTACCTGTTCGCATACACAAAGTTTGTTCCTCAGTGACCGAATTGGTGAAAAAAATAAATTCAAAAAAGTATGTAAATTACAATGTTAAGTAGTGTGTTTTTTATGCTTTATTGTTTCCAAAAAAATCTACTATGCAAATGTCAAAAATTTGTGACTCAATAACCGATTTAGTGAAAAAATAAATAATTTCATGATAAAATACGTAAAATGTAATGCTAAGCAGCGTATTTTTGAGTACTTTAGTGTTTGGAAAAAAAATTACCGTTCAAGTACTCAGAGTCCATTCCTCAATAACCGATTTAGTGAGAAATAATAATTTCGTGACAAATATGTACACACAAAAGTTTGCAGTATCATTCTACACCACATTTTAAAACACCGCACTTTGAGAGTAGAGTGATGACGTCTTATATCATTCTTTTTCTTGTGTTGAATTTGTAACGAGTAGAGTTTGATTTGTCTTCAGATTGTTTTCTTTGGGGCGAGTAAAGAGTTTAATAGGGGTTAAATTTTGAAAGTCGTTGATTGGAATCATATTTAAATTTGTAAATTAGTTTGAATGGGTTTATCATCAAGAAACCCCCACTTTGGGTCAGACTCGGTAATTGGGAAGTTGATAAAATGTGTGTCACTTACTAAATGCTTGGCATTTTTAGTACTCTAAAATCACTTTCTTTATGTTTTGAGAAACATTTTATGTTGATGTATACTCTTTGTGTGAATAAGACTCGGCAATCATACTTAAAGATCAAAATCACTGCTATAATGAATCTTTTTGCTTGAAGGTCCTGCACTTTTTGATTTCACTTATGTATCTCAAGGGCATTTCAATATTCATGTTCCTTGACAACTATTGTTGATCGTCGTTGACGACGTGTTATGCGTAATCAATGACCTTCCATCCAAGTGGAGTATCTTAATCAAAATGCTTATGGTGGAAATGTTAACAGTGCTTATGCCGATGGTAGGTATGCTAACAACCTAATAGCAACACAACGTGCGTTATATTAAGACCAAGACTACTGAGATTATGAATCTCTTTGGTGTTGATGGTTTGATTGGAACACCTACTAAGAGTGAGGTCGTTTTAACCTATGTTTCAAAGGGTTGCTTCAAAATCCATTGTCCGATGACTGCTGCACGTGTTCGTCTTAGAATAATGCGCAATCAGCCGCCTCCAATTTAGATGCTCTACTCTCATTGAGGTTGTCGTCCCATTCATAGGACTAACTCTTATCATCATGAAGAAGTTGGCCAAAATGCTCACAATCCTATTATTATGTAATGACTTTTTTTAGTGGCATGTACCTTCAAGACATTTTATCTTTGTTTTGTTTATTTTGCTCTATCTTCAAACCTTTATTGAAACTTTTATTACTATAGGAATGTAATATTTAGACATTTTGTATCGCAACTTCTGTTTTTTTACGCCCCGTGCACGGCACGGGTAACACCGCTAGTGCTCAGAAAAATTGAAGTATCGTTCAACTGCAATCACCCACCTAAAAACATTTTTGGTGTGTGATGGCTTTTGCTAAAATCTTAAATGCATTCAGCTATGTTTGGTGAACTCCTCGCCCAAACCTGTTATGGCAAGTGTGATCATTATGGTAGTCATAAAAGATGACCTACTCCAATCACTTCCATCTACTGTTCATTCATTCAATCCTCACCAACTGGGATTATTATTTCTTAGAAAAGTAAATCTCACTCATCCATTCATTGCGTAGTACATTGAATTCTTGATTCATGTACACTGCCACATTTATGCATATATACATACTAGTTATAAACTTATAATTATAATATATACGTGACATATTTTTATATTTTTACCAGTATACCTGCATTGTTTCCTCGTATCTTCCACTTCTATAGTTATATAGTAGTATGTTTTTGGCATATTGCATATATATATATATATATATATATATATATATATATATACACGAGATAAGCTTTTCTTTATTTTTCACTTTTGTTATAAATTCAGATAAATAAATAAAAAGTAGAAGGTATACAAGTATAATTTTAATAGCAAGTTACATGCAGCGACGGATCCAAAAACTTTTATTAGTGAGGGTAAAAATGTAGTCTATAATATTTTTCTCAAAAATATATTAGAAATCCTTACAAAATATACAATTTCATAATAAAAAATTCTAAAATACCTAAATTTCTACAAATTATATAGCTAAAAAGGTAAAATTAGTACTAATTTATTCTCTATTTTATTTATCTCTTGTTAAATTTCTACATTTAATTTTAAAAATGATCTTATGGGTCAACCTTTATTTTTTTTTATGTGGGCAAAATAAGTTTGTCATTTTTTTTAGATAAGCAATACTTCATTGAAAAAAGCACTAGGGGTGCTCAAACCCAAACAACAAAAGTTACATATTGTTTAGACAATGAAGTGGATCAAGCCACCAAGCAGAAATATCAAAATTTAAATTACAATGAGATATATAGACCAACCAACTCCAAGTTAACTGCTTGATGCGTGACATGATAGATTCAATGTTGGGATCCTCGTTCTTGAAGATAAGAGCATTCCTAGCCAACCAAATACTCCAACAGGTAGTCAACCAAATTAAGTGTTTTGTTTTCTTGGCCTTTTTACCTTTGGATAGCTTCCCCCACCAAAGACAATGTTCGAGCAAGCTGTTGGATCCCACATGGTCGATCCTACACCAAACGCACACCCGCGACCAAATATCCGATGCAAAGGTACAGCTTAAAAACAGGTGAAACTGCGATTCAACTTCATTCCAACACAATGGACAGAGAGCGTCATCGTCCGGTGCGATAACAAGTCGGTGTCGCAAATTTCCGCGAGTTGGAAGAGCATCCCTAAGTAAGCGCCATCCAAAAACAATAACCTTGGAGGGAGCGACACATCTCCATAACTTCTCCAACATCTTATGTAATTCATTTTGATCGCTCCCCATTACCTCCCGAAGCATCTCTTTGTAACAAGAACGGACGGTAAATTTTTTCGAAGTCTCAAGCTTCCATATCCAAGTATCCTCAATCCCTTGAGCAAGAGTCACCGGGGCCAAGATTTGTTGAAGATATGCAGCCTCCAAATGATTAACACGCGATTGAGATACTAGCCAGATTCATTCCACCGCCAAACTCCATCCCTCCACCCTCCAAAGTCCCACACCACCACACGGTTTAATTCACGGCCCGTCCATAGAGAAGGAAAAAGCCGAGAAAAAGAAGAAGTTCCCAGCCAAACATCATTCCAAAAATCCACCGCAGCGCCATTCCCCATCCTACGAGAAACCTGCTGGCCAAAAAAAGATAGAGGAGAAAACGCGAGATCAAGCATCATCAAATCGCGCCACCAAATAGACCCAACAGCACCTCTTCTTAATGCACCCTCCGACCGTTGTATAAAGGCATCCTTGAAGCTTCCATATCTATGAAATAATAAGCCTTTCCAAGGAGCGAAATCATCAACAAGTGCCCGCCACTTCCACTTACTTAAAAGAGCCACATTAAATAAATCTAAATTTTTGATACCGAGGCCTCCGTCATTCTTCGGTCTGCAAATTTTGTCCCAAGCAACCCAATACATACCCCTATCTCCATCATTGATTTGCCACAGAAAATCCCTTTGTATAGAGAAGGCTGTGGAATGACTTGAGACTGATTAAAACGTCCATTGGAGAAGGGGAATGGTCCGTTGTTGGGGATTTTAATGCGATTTCTAGTGTGGAAGAGCGGCGGGGGAGAAGTGGTGATAGTTCTTATATAGAAATTTCTGATTTTAACAACTTATATCAACCATGGATTTGATTGATGTTCCAGTATCAGGTAACAGATTCTCTTGGTATTGTTCGGATGGTCTTTCTATGAGTCGTTTGGATAGGTTCCTTGTTTCTGAGGGTTTAATTGATTTGTGGGGCATATCTGGACAATGGATTGGTAAGCGTGACATATCCGATGACAATCCTATTTGGCTTCTTCGTCTTGCAAAAGACTGGGGGGCCAAAGCCTTTCCGGATCTTTAAGGCTTGGTATGATCATGCTGATTTCTTACCCTTTGTGAAGGAGTGTTGGAATGGGTTCAATATTAGGGGTCATAAGGCTCATGTGGTAAAGGAGAAATTGCAGTGTTGGAATAGAGAGATGTTCGGTAAGCTTGACTTGAACATAGAGTCGTTGGTTCAGGATTTGAATTCGCTTGACCATGCTTTATGTGAGGGGTGGGATAGCGCTTTGGTTATGAACCGAAAGGAGGTCTCAACTTCTTTTTGGAATCAAATTCAAGCAAAGGAGTCAATTTTGGCTCAAAAGTCTCGAGCACGGTGGATCAAGGAAGGTGACATGAACTCAAGGTATTTCCATTCCCTTTTAAAATTTAAAAGGCGTCGTTGTAGTTTGTTGTTATTAAGGAGTAATGATGAGTTGATGGAGGAGGTGGAGGAAGTGAAGAATACGGTTAAACATCATTTTAAGAATTGTTTTGTGGAGTCTTGTCAATTTCGCCCCACTCTTGATGGTCTTGCTTTTAATCAGCTTTCTCGGGTTGATATGGACTTCTTGATCGAACCTTTTTCGGAGGAAGAAATTAGGGAGGAAGTGTGGAGGTGTGATGGCGATAAGAGCCCCGAGCCGGATGGTTTTAACATGAGCTTCATCAAATTATGTTGTTGATTTTATTAATGAGTTTCATGATAAAGCGTTTCTCCCTAAGACCATTAGCGCAACTTTTATTGCATTGATTCTCAAAAATGATAATCCTCAAGGTTTGGGGGAGTATAGACCGATTTCGTTGATAGGGTCTCTCTACAAAATTTTGGCAAAAGTGTTGGCGAATCGGCTTAAGAAGGTGCTCCCTAGAGTTATATCGAATAGCCAATCAGCTTTTTTGGGGGGTAGGCAAATTTTGGACGGGGTGTTGGTCGTTAATGAGGTAGTTGATTATGCTAAGAGATCCAAGGATGAATGTTGGATATTTAAAGTTGATTTCGAGAAGGCATATGACTCCATCTCGTGGAAGTTTTCTTATTTTACATGTTAGATCGGATGGGCTTCCCTCAAAAATGGATTCTTTGGATGAAGTCTTATGTTTGCAATACTACTTTTTCTGTGTTGGTTAATGGGAGTCCCACTAATGATTTTAAGGCGTTTAGAGGTTTGAGACAAGGGGATCCTCTTTCCCCTTTTTTGTTCCTCATTGTGGCGGAAGGCTTGTCGGCTTTCGTAGCTAAAGCGGTGGAGATTGACTATTTTGTGGGTTATGATATTAATTCTTCTCTCCGGTTTTCTATTATGCAATTTGCGGATGATACGGTGTTAATGGGGAGGCCTTCTTAGGATAATCTGTGGGCCATCAAGACAAGTTTAAGAAGCTTTGAATTGGTTTCCGGGTTACGTGTGAATTTTCATAAGAGGAAGATCATTGGTATTAACACTTCAAAGGAGTTTCTTGATTCCGCTTCTACTTTCCTTCATTGTAAAACAGAGTCCATCCCGTTTAAGTTCTTGGGAATTCCGGTTGGGGCCAATCCGAGAAGGGCGACAACGTGGAAGCCGGTACTTGATATGCTTAGAAAAAGGCTAGCATCTTGGAAGGGGGGTCATCTCTCAATTGGAGGTAGAGTCACTCTTATTAATTCGGTGTTAAATAGTATACCTTTGTATTTCTTTTCTTTCTATAAAGCACCGAAGTCGGTTATTAAAGCAATGATCAAAATACAAAGGGATTTTTTGTGGCAAATCAATGATGGAGATAGGGGTATGTATTTGGTTGCCTGGGACAAAATTTGCAAACCGAAGAATGACAGAGGCCTCGGTATCAAAAATTTAGATTTATTTAATGTGGCTCTTTTAAGTAAGTGGAAGTGGCGGGAACTTGTTGATGATTTCGCTCCTTGGAAAGGCTTATTATTTCATAGATAGATATGGAAGCTTCAAGGATGCCTTTATACAATGGTCGGAGGGTGCATTAAGAAGAGGTGTTGTTGGGTCTATTTGGTGGCCCGATTTGATGATTCTTGATCTCGCGTTTTCTCCTCTATCTTCTTTCGGCCAACAGGTTTCTCGTAGGATGGGGAATGGCGCTTCGGTGGATTTTTGGAATGATGTTTGGCTGGGAACTTCTTTTTTTCAGCTTTTTCCTTCTCTATGGACGGGCCGTGAATCAAACCGTGTGGTGGTGCGGGACTTTGGAGGGTGGAGGGATGGAGTTTGGCAGTGGAATGAATCTTGGCTAGTATCTCAATCGCGTGTTAATCATTTGGAGGCTGCATATCTTCAACAAATCTTGGCCCCAGTGATTCTTGCTCAAGGGATTGAGGATACTTGGTTATGGAAGCTTGAGACTTCAAAAAAAAAATTCATCCGTTCTTGTTACAAAGAGATGCTTCGGGAGGTAATGAGGAGCGATCAAAATGAATTACATAAGATGTTGGAGAAGTTATGGAGATGTGTCGCTCCCTCCAAGGTTATTGTTTTTGGATGGCGGTTACTTAGGGATGCTCTTCCAACTCGCGGAAATTTGCGACACCGACTTGTTATCGCATCGGACGATGACGCTCTCTGTCCATTGTGCATGTTGGAATGAAGTTGAATCGCAGCTTCACCTGTTTTTGAGCTGCACCTTTGCATCGGATATTTGGTCGCGGATTTGCGTTTGGTGTAGGATCGACCATGTGGGATCCAACAGCTTGCTCGAACATTGTCTTTGGTGGGGAAAGCTGTCCAAAGGTAAAAAGGCCAAGAAAACAAAGCTCTTAATTTGGTTGACTACCTGTTGGAGTATTTGGTTGGCTAGGAATGCTCTTATCTTCAAGAACGAGGATCCCAACATTGAATCTATCATGTCACGCATCAAGCAGTTAACTTGGAGTTGGTTGGTCTATAGATCTCATTATAATTTAAATTTTGATATTTCGGCTTGGTGGCTTGATACACTTCATTGCCTAAACAATATGTAACTTTTTTTTGAGTACATTGAGCGCTAAGAGCCCAAAGAGAGAGGATTACAAAATTACAACTCTAGAAGAGGGTTTTCCTATGCAGTCATCATGACCTGCTTGAGCTATTGTATCAGGAGGATCCTCAAATTGACAATCTTCTTGCACTTGGTTACTGCCCAGCACTGCTAGCAAATGGCCCACTTTGTTAGCTTCTCTAAAGCAGTGCACAAAGTTGACCTGCCAGCAATTATTCTGCAGCTCTTGGTATATTCTGCGCATCAATCTCCAGCCATCACTGCTACCCAAGGTTCTATTCTGTAAGTTAGCAGCAATCAGCTTGGAATCGGTCTCAACAATAATCTGATTATAGCCTTTATTCTTAGCCAAGATCAGGCCAGAGTAGATGCCCCAAAGCTCAACAACAAGGGCAGAACAAAAGCCAAGACTCTTGGAGAAACCACAGAGCCACTGTCCATGGTGATTTCTGATAGTGCCTCCACACCCAGCCAATCCACAAGCTCTGTTACTAGCTCCACCAGTGTTAAGTTTAACCCAACCAGTCATAGGAGGAAGCCACTGAATCAGTTTGATGTGGCTGTCATTGCATTTATTCATTATCTGAGTTATCTGTATTTGCTTGAAATCTCTGGTCTCTTTAAGAGCTAAATTCCAGTGCTTCCAAGGTAAAACAAAGTCAGCTTCGTGAATGGATTTGTTTCTCCACATCCACAATAAATGGCAGGCATTAGCCCACACAACTTCCCAATCCAAGTTATCTTCCATGCCTAAGTTGAAATTCAAATTCATGTGGATCCATTCATGAAGAGTGCAGCCAAAGAAACTAGTTCGCATGCTAGGCTTAACCAGATGGAGCCAGACACTGGTAGCATGAGGACAATCTCTCATTACATGGATAGTGGTTTCTTCAATTGTTTCGCAGATGTGACAATATTCATTACCCAGCTGCATTTTTGCTTTCCTAGAGTTAGTGAGCAGTCTATTGTGACTTAGAAGCCAGGCAAATTGCCTCACTCTCTCCTTAGAAGCAATCTTCCAAATTTTAGCCCAATTGGAGTTCTCAGGATCTCCAGCAGTGTCGCAAAGCAGGTGGTAAGCAGAGGCAATGGAGAAGGTACCATCCTTGCTAACAGGCCAAAGGCAAATGTCAGCCTCATCATTATCCGCAGGGGGAGGGGTGGCATGGAAACGAGAGATGATTTCCTCGGGGAGCCAAGGAGTCAGCATGTCAAAGTTCCAGCCACCATCAGTGTGGGCAAGATCAGCAACACAGTGATTAAGCAAGTGAGCAGGAATCTCAATGGGAAGCTCCTTGATTTTAGTCTCCCAGTCAAGCCATTTTTGATTCCAGGCATGTATATTCCTGCCATTTCCTAGGGACCAGTACTCATGCTCCTTCAACAACGGATCAAGAGAGTTAATAGTTTTCCAAAGGCTTGAGACTTGGCTTCTGATACTCCAATGCTGATTGTTCTCCCCAATTCTATAATACTTACCTCTCAAAACTTGACACCAGAGATTATTGGGCTTGGTTTTGAATTCCCATCCTAACTTCATGAGACAAACAGTGTTCATCTTACTCAGGTTTCTCAAGCCAAGGCCACCAAATCTCTTAGGTTTAGTTACAGTGGTCCAGTTTACCGCATGATACTTCCTTTGAGTATCAGTATCGCCCCAAATGAAACCTCTTTGATTTTATTGAATTTCCTGAAGAACACATTTAGGCACAGCAGTAACCATCATTGGATATGTAGGCATTGCTTCGACAACTGCCTTAGCAAGAGTAGTCCTACCTGCAAAAGAAAGATGCTGAGCCTTCCAACCAGCCAATTTATGTTGAACTTTCTCAAGCAAATAATGGTAATCGGCTTTTTTAGGAGCTCTACCAAGTAAAGGCACTCCAAGATACTTTCCAAGGGTGGTGACCTCTTTGAAGCCAGACTCTCTATTAAGTTGTCTCCTAAGAGCACCAGGAACATTTTTGGAGTACATGATAGCAGTTTTATCTAAGTTTACTTGTTGACCAGATAAATTGCAGAACTCATGGATAGTTTGCAGCACACATTGCATCTGATGACCAGTAGCTTGACCAAAGAGAAGCAAGTCGTCAGCAAACATGAGATGAGAGACAGAGAGGCCTGATCTTCCAGTTTTGATGCCATTCCAAACCCCATTATCCACTTTCTCAATGATAATTTGTCCATACAAAGAACAAAAAGGTAAGGAGAGAGGGGATCTCCTTGCCTAATGCCTCTTTTAGGTCTAAAATAATCAGATTTCTTGCCATTCCAATTGACATTGGTTTGCACACTCATAATGATGTTGATCATCATGGCAGGAAGGCCAACTTCTTCAAGAGTTTTGCCTATGAAAGACCATCTCAACTTATCATAGGCTTTAGAAAGGTCTACTTTGATGGCAAAGGCACCTAATTTGCTTTTCATTTTGGACATGCTATGACACATCTCCTGGGCTATGATAATATTATCTTGAATTTTCCTACCAGGTATGAAACCAGATTGGTGAGGGCTGATGATTTTAGGAATGATCCCTTTGAGCTTCTCAACTAGAACCTTGCTGATGACTTTATACAAGGAGTTGCAGAGAGATATAGGTCTAAATTGGTCAACATATTCAGGATGATCCACTTTAGCAATGAGACAAATATCTGTTTGATTAACTTGATCAATAGTAGTTGGATCCTGCCAGGCTTTCTTCACGAAATCAGTAACACAATCACCCACAATCTCCCAAGAGTGCTGATAGAAACCAGCTGGGAATCCATCTGGTCTAGGGGCCTTCCAAGGGGCCATGTTGAACATTGCATTTTTAATATCAAGGGCAGACATAGGAGCAGAAAGGAGCTGCATGTCTTCAATATCAATGCTTGGGAAAGTAACATTGGTTTGATACCACCTATGCTCAGTTGGTGGTTCACTGAACAAATTTTGATAGTAATCTTTGATCATTGACTGCACAGTTTCGGGATTGTCTTCCCAATTACCATTAGAGTTCCTCAAATTTAAAATGGTATTTCTCCTTTTGCGAATGGTGGCTTTAAGGTGGTAGTATTTAGTATTCTTATCACCATCAGCAAGCCAGGCAGCCCTAGAACGCTGAAACCAAAGTAATTCCTCCTGAAAATTAATAGTGTTCAATTCATCCTGCAGCTTTATTTCAAGCTTCTGCAGATACTTACTTTCCCTGCCTCTATGATGTTTATTCTGGATACCTGCAATCCTTGCCATCAATTCTTTCTTCTTTTTTTTCACAATAGAAGAAGTATTTTGCTTCCAGGTACTAAGGTTAAGAGCAAGATTCTTCAAGTTCTGCTCAACCTTATTGGTTTTGCTCCAACCTTGCTGAACTTGCTCAATATAAGTATTATCAGTTAGCCAGGCACTTTCAAAACGAAAGGAATGATGTCTTAAAGGAATATCATCCCCTCCAGTAATTATCAGAATGGGATAGTGATCAAAGTAAGAAACCCTTGCTAGATTTTTAACATAAGCTTTATTGAATCTAAGTCTCCAACTTGAGTTGCAAAGAGCTCTATCCAATCTTTTGTATATGTGAAAGCCATCATGAAATAGAGGCCCTTTTCAAGTGTAGAGAATTCCTGTAGCACCCATATCCAGTAGTTGGCATTTGTGAATTTGGTCAACAAATCTAGTAATTTTAGTGTATGGAATAGCTCCTCCTCCTTTTTTTTCATTAGCATTTGCTATGTCATTGAAGTCACCTGCTAATAGCAAGTCAGATGTCATATTATCAGCTATGTTGAGTAACTCATCCCACATTTGTTTCCTCAAATTCTCATGAGGACTAGCATACACTGCAGTTAGGTACCAGGGGCATTCCCCATTGGCAGACACCACAACATGAATAAACTGAAAACTGGTCTTGACAACAGTGAGCTGAAGTCTTTGATCTTTCCAAGCCACAATTATTCCACCTGCATAACCATCACCATCAGAATAGCAAAAACCAGAGTAGCCAAGCAGCTTAAAAGTTCTTTGAAGCTTCCTAGGTTCAATCCTAAGCTCAACAATGATCAAAATATCAGGATAATGGATGTCAACAAATTGTTTAATGTTACTATAGAGATCCTTATTAGCAGCACCACGAACATTCCAAGCCAGAATGTTTGGGTTTGAGCACCCCTAGTGCTTTTTTCAATGAAGTATTGCTTATCTAAAAAAAAGACGTTTATAAAGACAGAATAAAAAATAATTATAATGATGAAATTTAATATTTTTCGGACAGGACTTAAAAGCAAAACATTCATTTGTAAAAAAAACAAAAGTATTGATAATTATAAAATGTAAAAAAATATGTCAACAACATATAATATTTTACCCTTTGAGAATGTTTAAATGCAATAAAATTATACTAAATGCATCTAGCATTTCCTTGCCTGTGAGATTCAAAAGTTAAATATGAGTTTATAAAAACTAGTGATATTGTAAGGAAAAATATAAAGTAATTATTTCGACAACGTGTAATGTCTGCCTGTTGAAAAACAAAAGTAATAAAATGATACGAGCAGAATACAAATTTCCTCATTGGAACTCAAATCAAATATACATCTACAAAGATAAAAGTATAGAATACCATTTTTCCGATGAAATATAATATTTTCTCGTCGAGACAGAATAGCAAGATATATAATATGATTAATAAAAATCAAAATATTCGTTTATAAAAAAGATATTTATAAATGAAAAATAAAATAATTATATATAATGTTATAATAACATGCAATATTTTCTCATTGAGACCTAAAAATAAAATAATCATTTATAAAAAGTAATGACATTCATGAAAAAAATGAAATTATAGTGACAACATGTACATTTTCTCATCAATACTCAAAACTAAATATTCATTTATAAAAAAATTAGAAATACATTTTTTTTGAAAAAGAAATACATTTAAAAGTATAAAAATAATAAAAGTTAAAAATGACAAATAAAAATATAAAGAGTAAAATAATTTAATAGTAAATAAAGCATATATACATATATATATATATATATATATATATATATATATATATATATTCAAATATCGAAAACACTTTTTAAAATGTGTATGTCATTGACATTCGATTTCATACGCAAAGAGAGAGATTTGAAAAATGGGCAAAACTTTTAGATTAGAGGGAGAATTAATAATTGATTGAAGACTAAGAGTGAGGCAGGATTAGTTTGGTAAAAAAAATAGCGGATAGTGAATAAATTAGAGAATAGAGGAGTGGCAGAATAAGCCTATTTTTTATGCCAAGGCTAAATATAAAGAGTAACTTTTTTATATGCAAATTTAATAAAAGAAAAACTAAAAGTATTAGTCGTTTAATTAGAAAATAACAATGAAGTACACATGTAGGTGTCATTAAAACTCGATTCATCTTATTTTCACTTTGTGCTACTTCTCCTATCCTAATATCATGTCACATTTGTAAAATTTGCCCCAGAAAATGAATATCATTTTCAATTTTAAACAATGTAGTATTAATTACTTTTTTTCCTTCTAATTGTACCATTTAATTGGTATCATCTGCATCAATATAAAGTCACTACGCTTCACTTTTTTTTACTACATTCATGGCAATGATGAATATATCTATGCTTAATACATTTAATTTTATAATAGTGTAAGTTTGTGGCACACATTAAGAAAAAAATTAATAGTGCATATTTTTAATATGTTGTATGATATACTATTTTACTGTTTATCTTCCCGTTTAAATAAATTTTTGGTCAGATATTGAATTAACAAATTCTCATAATTAAAAAAGACATAAGTGGAAAAAATAAATCTTTCATTGAAAATGTAAAACGACGATCAAATTGAGACGAATTGGTTTTGATGAAACACTAAACAGCATAAGATGAGAGTAGTATAATCTTTTTAATCATAATACTTTCTTAATGTGTGAAATAAGTAAGTACGACACTTATTGTGAGACAAATAAAGTATTCTTTTACAAATAAAGTATTAAATATATCTACTCATATCAGTTTATATTTTTGGGGTGATAAATTAACATTGTTATATAATAGACTTTGTACTTATTTTTTTGGGGGTAACATTGGCTACCCATACTAATTAACATAAGGATTCGCCCCTAAAGTAATAATGGTAGAAATGAGAGGAGAAAGTGAAATGCGTTAAGTTATAAGCTCAAACATTACTTCAAGTAGCGTCACAAAAAATGTTGAGCGATAGTGAAAACACTATAAGCTAGTTGTGTCAAACACTTACAAATAGCTTATATGCTATACATTAGTAGATTTGTATTACCAGACAGAGCCATAGATGATTTTAATGAGAGAGAGAGAGAGAGAGAGCTCAGAGTCTGCTGCCACTTCTAATCCAGTAGTAACATCTGACATGAGAATATTAGGAACGCTTCGGGGTGATACGTTACATGATGTTGGCTCATCATATCCTCTACCCAACCTCCCACCACCAAGCCAAATTTGCTAAATTTCTTACAGTGTGTTGCTACTTCTAATCCAATAGTAGCATCTAACATGAGAATATTAAGAAAACTTTGGGGGTTATGTGTTAGATGATTTTGGAGATTCTATGACTATCGATACTCAAGAAACAGTTGTTCGAGATGAAATTTTGAACTAGTTGTATCAAAGACCCAAAAGAAGAAATTGCGGCAAAAAAGAAATTAGTCGATGGATATAATACTTGTTCAAGAGCAAATTCGGCGTGTCTCTTTTTTATGTAGCTATTGTAATTTAGTCCTTTCAATTGTCTTATCATTTGTCTCTATGTTGGATTGTTTTAGGGGATTTTTTGCCGTAACAAGATAGGGGTTTTCTATTATTGCTTTGTTTTAGTTTTCTTTTTCTCACATTGGGTATTGGTTTACTCTCCTCTTGGCCATTCTTCTGGCTTCTTTCTTTTTTCTATTTTTTAATAAAGTTTGGGGAAATACTCTTTTTCTTATTAATTAATTTTTACATCAGAAAATTTTAACGAAACTTCATTTTTTTATATTTGAAAAAAATAAAGAGGGTGAGGGGCTGGGATTGAGATACTTTAAATGCATTGAAAATAAATATAAGGAAGAAGAAAAACATATATGTTCTTTTGCTTTTGACGAAACATTTGGTTGTTCAGTAAAAAGAAAACATTTGTTGCGATTGTTGGTCTATGTTTAGACCCATTTTTTATTTTTAAAATTATTGTAAAAAGTAATAAAAAGAACTTGATATGCACACATTAAAACTGTTAAAATTTAGCTACATGATTTTTAATTAGTGTAATTTAGCAAGTCATACTAAAAAAATGTTAAATATGCCCAAATGGTGAAGAGTTCAACCGGTTAAACCTTAGAGTGACCCGAGATCACTTGGATGAGATAATTCGGGTTTCTTCCAGCTTAACTAAGATCTTGAGTTCGAATCCAGCCTTGAGAATGCAATAGTGTTAAATTTCTTGAGAGAGCTTTGTCGTCCATTGTGGTTCTACCCGACTTGAATGATTAGTCTCTGCAGTTGCTCGCCTTAAACATCAAAGAGTTACTCTACATAAACATGAAAGTTTCTCATATTTGATATCTTGCAAGTTGACACAAACATTTATTATTATTTTAATCACTAGTTTTGGCAAAACTTCATTCGTTATCAGCAGTTAATCTGCTATATATCAAATATAAACTCATACGGTATTCAATAACTCATCCACTATTAGCTAATCTTTATCAAATGGATCATTAGATCCCTGAGATCTTTGAAAGAAGCCTCCATTTAGCTTTCATTTGCTCTCTTCTCCCTCTCAGAGAGCCATGTTATTAAGAGCTAGATTTATTAAATGTAATAGACCTATTAGGCACTGTGCAAAATCTTCTACCTGGCCACGTATTCGGCAATTTATTAGTGCTACTATTGATGGTAGTTGTTGGCAGCTTGGGGACGGTAGTAACATAAAATTTTGGAGGGATTGCTGGTTTTCCCATCCTTTAGACGAGGTTTTGCATCTTCTAGCTACTACGACTTCGCTTCTAAAAGCCTCCGTCAAGGACTTTATAGTTGACCATGCTTGGAACATTCCTTCGAGATTGATCGCGGCTTGTACCCCTATCTTGAATGAAATTCAGCAAATCTCAATCCCTTTTGACCCTGGTGAGGACACTATTGTCTAGAAGCATTCAAACAGATGGTTCTCTGAGCCTTAAAGATGCTTACCTCTATCTCAATCCTCCTGGTTCATCGGTCAGATGGGGTAACTTAATATGGAGACTTATTCATAAAAAAAATGGTTAGTGATGAAAATCTAAGATATCGAGGTTGCACAGTTGTCTTGGCTCAATGTGTAGCATATGTGGAAAAACTAATGACACTGCTGATCAACTTTTCCTGCAGTGTGATTTTGCTTCTAGATTTTGGCGCTGGTTAGGGGATTGCTTCATCTATCTATTGACGTTAGTAGCATACATACGGTGCTTGACATATGTGAAAATTCTTGGAGCTCCCAAACTCATGATATGGTCCTCTCTGCCATTGCTCATATTATTTGGGTTATTTGGTATGGCAGGAATTAGACTCTCTTCAATAATGTCTCTGTCCCTTTTAACAGAAACCTTCATCTTATCTTTGTTGCGTTTTCTTTACCCGGTCACATCTCTATAGGGTTCAATTCGAACTCCATTGACGAGTTTCGTATCTTAAAGCATTTCTCTGTGCTGGGTCACCCTCCAAAGGCTTCGTCTATTGTTGAAGTCACCTGACATAAACCTTTGTGTGGCTGGGTTAAGTGCAATTCATATGGCACATCCTGTGGTAATCCTGGCCCTGCGGCTTTTGGTGATTTGTTTCGTGACTCGAGTGGAATTATGGGTTGTTTCTCAGACTATGTAGACATTGCTACCCCTTTTGAAGCCGAAATCTTGGTTGTTATGAAGTCGATCGAAGTTTCTTATGAGAGGGGGTGGTACAGCTCTGGATTGAAAGTGATTCTACTCTTGTAGTGGCATCATATAAGTCTATTGGTTTGGTTCCTTCGAGGCTTAGGAACAGATGGAGTAATTGTATTTCTATTACTAGTAGGATGGACTTCACCATAAAATATATATGGCCTCATCTCAGACCTAATAACTAATTAAAAAAATATCGAGTCTTTTAAGTATAGGGGTTCCATTTTATTTCATTACAAAAAATATAATAACTATTTATGCCACGTCAAATAATCTCTCTACAAAACAAAAGAAACATAAAACTCCAATCTTTTGAACTGTCAAGCCAAATCAAATTTTTGTTTTTAATTTTTTTCAGGCTTTTAATGCAATAACGTGTAGCTAAGTATGTAAATGAAATGCATTGTTAAATAAATTTTAAAATTGAAAGTGAAACTGATTAGAATTTTAAAATAAAACAAGCCAATTTAAAAATTTAAAACCAGTAGCGCAGATTTTTTAAAATGTCGGGTCATAAAGTTGAACCAATCTATGGCGAGCCAATAATTTTTTGGGTCAGGTTGGGTTGGGCTACAATTATTTTGGGCTTATATTTGTTGGTCCAGCCCACCTATTTTACTTGGTGGGTTTGACCAGCCCTCAGACTGAGCTCATTTTGACGACTCTAGTCGTGGAGATGCTAGAACAATATCAACAGGGCCCAAAAGTTAGTCAAAAATTTCTAGAAGTTATGCACTCCGACCACTACCATATTCTTTATTAATTTTCATGTTTAGCCGATGTAATTACATCTTGTATTTTTTTTTGTAATTTTTATTTCTAAATTTCTTTGTATTTTCTTTATCTTGACATGTATTGCGCATTCCATGTTGGAACTGATAACCTACACTTCCAACTTGCGGGGATTGTTGGGAATAAATTGTAGTTAAAATAGTTGCAATTGGTTAGATTAGTTACAAGCTAATTTGCTTAGTTAGGATAACTATATAAAGTGTATCATACACTCATTTTAATCATATATCTTTTAATTCAATTATTTCCAATATTCAATATTTCTTTTCTCTCTTTGTTGGGCTCGACTATGCTTCTCAACAACAATTACGATGGCTGTGGAGGTAACAACATGAAGGAAGAATCAGTCGCGCAATCTTGAATTTAGGCGCGGCTATAGTTGTTTTTGATTTTATGTTTTGAAATTTTCAAAAACTAAATATAGTTTTTGTTTTGAGTTTTCATTCTAAATTTTAAGTTGAGTTTCAGTCTTCCTTTCGAGTTAAGCCCCTTTTTAAGTCCTCAACCTCTCAATAAAATGGCTTCACAATGATTCCAACTCTACCTCATTTGTCAATACATTATTAACTTTTAAAGCAATACATACATTATTATTATTATTATTATTAACTTTTAAAACTTCATTATTAATAAAAGAATAAAAAGGGTGAGGGACCAAATTAAGTCTCACACCAGTGAACCACTAAAATTAATCGTAGGATATTATGTAAAATACTTTAAGTGGTGAATTGAATCAATCAATATTAAATCTCAATTGTTGATGAATTTTTATACTACATCTTATGATAATATTTGATGATTCACCGGTGAGGAATTTGATTTGCTCCCTCACTCTAGAAGCACCCAAATATTATTATTTATAATTTACCTTAGCCTCCGACAACAATATTTGTTGGGTGGGCCTATTTGCATATGCAAGTTGATGTGGTAATAAGTAAGACAATAAATCCAACACTTTGGCATGCATAAAGGAGTGTCATCATCAACCATAACAAACCAACCACACTCTTTGATTTAGCATTCTTCACATACTTTTCATTGGCTTTCCACAAGCTTAGGAAACTAGTTTTTGTCGCTCGTTGCCTATATTATTCTCTTCTCTCTTTGTATAACGTATCCCATTCTTGTTAATTTCACCCTCAAAACTTAACTATACGATCATTATTTACACAGAAAGAGAGAGACATGGTTGGACCCGCTAGGCCTCAGTTCGTTCTTTTCGGATCCTCCATCGTCCAGTTAAGTTACAGCCATGGCGGTTGGGGTTCCTTTCTTTCCGATATCTACTCTCGCAAGGTATTATTCACTCTTAATTCACTTTCTCTGATTATTACACTCTTTATGAAATGAAATTCTTTAAATTTTGAATGTGAGATTGATTAATTTTCTAGCAATTCTTCATTTCAAAATGTAATGTTGATTTATGTCTTAATTAAGCTTCATCACATCACGCATATGTATATGAATTGAGGATTATGAAACCTGTTTGTTGGAGAACCAAAATTGGAACCAACACTACCATTATTTGGGGGAGTGCTTTTTGAAAGAGAAAAAAGAAATTTTTTGAAAACGTTTTTTGGGTTGAATTCCCAGCGTGTCGGTGCTCACAATTAGTCTTTCAGGGTTCAAATTGTAATAACCCTGTTGATTCGTAATTCTTATGTTCATTGTTGTCTCGTTAATTGTATATGTTTCCAGAACAGACAAGTGAATTTGAATAACCATACTTCAGACTTCTGTGTATGAATTACTGTTGATGAAAACCAGCTTTCAAGTGTAAGTCATAATTAATTTTGTTACAATTATTGCATATACAGACCAATATTCCCTAATGGAAATGGCTTATGTCTAAGATTAGGTTGTGTCATTGTCTATTCTATGAGTGGAGTGTGGACCATCCGGAGTGTATCTCTAGAAAATAGTAGTATTTGTTTGTGTGAGGTTTCTATTTGCTGGTTTTGGATCAGCCTATTCCCGGTGTATAATTTGACCGCTCTATTTCATTCTGTAGATGTATCGTCGATTATATGTAAAGGTTTTGAGTGCCTCTATCACTCATCCTCATACATTGTATGATAAAATTGTTTTGCCTCTTCAAAATAGTAATATTCCCTCATGGAGTTTATCTATGAATGTTAAAGAAGAAAATCACCAAGAACTGAACAAGTTATTCAATAATTTTAAGTTGCAATTTTTTTCTTGTTGACCTCATTTTTCATTGCAGCTTTGTCACTGTCCTGGTCAATTCCTTCAATTTCATGCTTTACCCTTCCTCATATTCTCCTAAAAGATGCACAAAATGGTTACAGAGTAGAACGCTTATGCAAATACTGCATCCATGCATTTACATTTTTCAAGTGTGTAGGTGTGTAAAGTGGAAATCTAAGACTCATCCACCCTCTTATGCAGGAGTGTATCCTTATCATGAACTTTTTTTCTTTTTCTGTTTTTCTTCCTCTTAAGGGATATTAAGAAGGATGGTCATCTGTTAAGTTATGCTGATGCAAAAGTATTCATTGTAGGCAGACGTATTGTTACGAGGATACTATGGATGGAATTCACGGCGTGCCCTTCAAGTCCTCAATGAAGTTTTCCCAAAGGTATTATACCTCAAAAGCAACCATTCATTTGGCAAACAATTACATTATCAAATCTCAAATAAAATGATTCCTCTGGCGCAGCTTGTATTCTTCATTATAGCAGATTGGTGTAGCTTGTGGTTTAACATGATTCATGGGTGGAAAACGCTCAGACCAGTTTATTAAAATGATATATTCCCCTTTTTGGTTCTTCATGTATTTTGATGTCCTGGGAGAAATCATTCTAACTTTATACACTCAGTTCACTATTAAATAATTCAACTTAAATTGAAATAAATATAGCTGATTGATGTAATGGATTTCGGGAAATCTAAATCCCCCCGTGTGTAGAGGCTGGACAATAATTTACAATGAAAATGAACAATTTCCAAATCTTCCCCTGGTTGCATATATATACTTTTCTAATAGTGTCCACAAGTGTACAATTGTATAGGATTTGTATTTTAAATATGCATAGGATTCAGATCTCTATATAGGAACTTTTTTGTTTGAGTTCGTGCAGGCTACTGTTGGATCCTTGGAAATGGATTTTTTCTGCTTTTCATACACCCATATATTTCGCATGCTAATATCTTTTATCCAACTTTTTCGTGTGATTGCGTTTAAACAATATCTTGCCTACATCATAAAATATCTTTTATCCAACTTCTCAGGATGCTGCTACACAGCCTTCTCTTGTGATAGTTTATTTTGGAGGCAATGATTCCATGGGTCCTCACTCATCCGGTCTAGGCCCTCATGTACCTCTTCAGGAATATATTGCAAACATGAGAGAGATTCTCATTCATATTAAGGTACTTTTGCTCTGTTAATCGTCTGGTTCTTTGTCCATTAGTGTCCTTTACCAAGCATTGGAGACACCAGACAGATATCTTCACTTTCAGACTCATCAGGCACTTTGATGACAAATTTAATGTTAATCATTTAATCTTAAACCTGTCATCACACTGTAGTATTGTATTATTGTATATCTTGCCTTACCTGGGTTCTCCAAAGTGGTTTCCTCACATGTTTCATAGGTTAGCATAAAACAATAGTGCACTCAGTGAAATATGGTTTGCTTGAGGTCGTTATATAGTCCCATTCCCATATGAAACAACATATCCAAAACAGTTTGGCTATAGAATAAAGATGTAACCAAGCCTAACAAATCAGGGAAATAAGTTGTGAAATTTTCGGATTTGGATCCCTCATATTGGAATGCAACATGAGGAAGGCATGTGGGGGATCTCACCATTAAAACTTATTGGTGAGTCCCACTTAAAAATATGCAAGTGAGATATTATGGTTAGATCCACCAACATGACCCCCTCATGTGGAATTCCAACATGAGAGGATCCAAATCCAAAAATTAATTCGTTTCATTGAGTTAATTTTTTTATATGAAAGAAAAAGAGATCTTAAATATGATGATGATCTTTTGCCTATAAGTATGATTTTATACCATTTTTTGATGTAAAACTAGTATTCCTAGTTTAACGAGAGTATTAACTGTCAGAGCCTCTCTGAAAGGACGCGTATCATTGTTCTCAGCTGCCCTCCTGTCAATGAGGAAAAAGTGCGCGGAAACACTAGGTAACCTGAACATATTTTTATTTTTGCATTTTCATCTCTGTACTTGTATGCAGATAACACAAAAATTGTTCTAATCATATATTTTTGTTTTCCCTTCTTAATCAGTGCAATTTTTAGTGAGCTGGTAAGAACAAATGAATTATGCGGAAGCTATTCAGATGCTTGTGTAAAGCTATGCAAGCAACTGGGTGTGAAAGTCGTTGATCTTTTTAATGCACTACAGAAGAGAGATGACTGGAAGAATGCTTGTTTTACGTAAGCTTCATGAGCTCTTTCTTTATCACTTTTTTCTTCCAATTACCATGAAATATAGGAAGTGTCATATTGCAATTTAATTGTTCGATGTCCATGTCCTTCCCTAGCTTTTCTCGAGTATCTTGTTCTTCCTTGATGCTTTCTTTGCAAGAAGGTCTAAACATTATATAACTCTCTCAATCCATAAATAAAAATTTTGCGCTCCCTTTCTTTAAAAACCCTCCATATCCAAACATACCTCTAGGGGCCAAAGTGAGGTCAGCCCAAACTTTCAGGGGACCAAGATGGATGTTTTCTCTAAAATTTATGTGGACTCTTAACCGCCCTTACATTTAGTGTCTAGTGTACCTTTCATTGGTTACCTTATATCAGAATTTAGTTGAGAGAGTGAGTGCTTCAATAGTAGGTTGTGGAACATGTTTTTCTGAGAGATAAGATTTTTCTCTCACCTCCCAGTTTGGCACTTTGAGCTTCTTTCAGTATAAGTAATTCACTAAAGTGTACTTAGTTGACTAATATGATGGATGCTATAATATTATTTAGCTGACTACAGTACTTTGCACTTCCTGTTTAAAGCTTCCAATTATTCTGATTAGTTGCTTACAAGCTTTGCTAATTGCTAGCTAAGCTAATCATGATAAAAAAAAAGTGAATGTGAAATTGGTTCTTTTCCTGATTTCTTGTGAAATATATTAAAGAACAGTTCTTATAACCTGACATAACTTGTAACTGTAGACAAGAACAATATCAAATGATAAATCTACCTAAAATGTCTTTAATTTGTTGTTAACTTCAATGAATTATGCAGTGATGGTATCCATTTAGCAACTGAGGGAAGCAAAATTGTGGTGAAAGAGATACTGAAAGTACTTAAGGAGGCTGACTGGGAGCCATGCCTCCACTGGAAGGCCATGCCCACTGAATTTTCAGAGGATTCACCATGGGATCTTGTTGCTGCTGATGGAAAAACTACACTGAATCCTTCTGAGTGGACTTTTCACACAGAGGTTCAGTGGGATTAAGTTGCTGGGTTATCAACCTTACATATAGCTATTTCCTCATTTACGTTTTGCTTAAAAATATGATTGGTTATTTGGTGACAGCATTGTGATTCATCAAGTTTGTTATTTTATCATTTAGCTGAAAATTAGCTAATAGAGTAGACCCATACGCCTATAGCCTATAGGTATGTCAAATTTTCATTTTAAAATCATGTAAGATATATGCTGTACGAAACATAATTCCTTTTATCAAAACTCAATGATAAGGATTCTCAATTGAATCTCAAACCTTTGCTCCTAGGGAATGTTTGGTTCAAATGAGGTGAGGGGAATGAGAGAGTTAATGTGTTTAGTTGAGACTCTGGACTGAAGTATGGGCACTTCAAAATTTATGTTGTACTTGTACGGTACGCGTGCTCGATTTCGGTACTCATTGGGTTCTCGTAAGTACTTATCGATATGCATTTGTGGCGTGATAGATACTATATGTTTGTCTTATAGTAAAAAATTAGTTTTTTCATTTTTTTTGTTGATATTGAAACTTGTTCTATTTCATTGTATATTATTTCTATTTTATGCTATATACATAACATTTTCCTATATTTCATTGTATATTTTTCCATTATATGTTTTACTTGGTTGTGTTTTCTATTGTTTAATCATATTTATATCAAATTTATGTTACTAACATGTGTCTTAAATCTCTGGGCCAGCTGTTCCACCCTTCGAGGTGCCTCCAATCCAGCGAGGGGATTAGTCACTGCGTTCGGCGGTGGATACCCTGGTCTCAACCCAAAAAAAACATGTTCCTTGATTTTTTTGAAAAATCATGTGTCCAATACTAGCACTAGTACCTATGCAACATAGGTTGAGAGAGAGAGAGGAGAGGAGAAATAACCCTTTTTTGTTTAGTTTATGAGGGTAAATGAGAGATTATTGGAAAGAGTGCTAATTTACTTTTGGTTATTAAGGACGTGATTTCTAAGATGTTTAGTAGAAAAGAAAATAGAAGAAAAGAAAATTAAAACCTTTATTGTGTCTTGTCTTTTTTTTTGTTGGCAAAGAGGTGTACTAAGTCTCGTTTAAACCTTTTGATGGAAACTCTAACTAAGAAAAAATTATCCGTAAGTAACAACACTACAATGCATAAAATGATGATGAGAACTATTTTTTGTTACTAACAAGTTTAGTATGGACATATTTGGACAACTTTGGATTTATATAATTTGACCTATTGAAATCTCACCCGTCAATTCACAAAATGATAACCTTCTCTTTCATTTAATTATTTTGTTCCTGTCTAGCTAAACCACAATTATAACAGAAGTCTTGGAGCCTCTCATTTTCTGATACTAAGCAACCTGTTAGTAGGTGTTTTTTTATGTTGCTTACTCTAGATGACTATCCTTGATAATGGTTCGAAGCCTTTTCCCCTCCACTCTAGGGTCTTAAATCTCAACGACCTCCCCCATTCTAATATGAGTGTAACATTTTTTTTCTTGCATTCATATTTTCCAAAGGTAGACTATGAAATCGAATCCAAAAAGAAAAAAATCAAAGCTGATTTCGTTGGCTGAAATAAATGACACCCAACTATAGGTTCATAATGTGGTTCGTTACAATATGGAGTCTTATTAAGGATATCTCCACCTCCCTTGTGCTATTAAAGCTAAATGGAAACATGTTTGCACCTAAAATCTTGAAGATGCATGGTTCATTGTCAAGCTCAAGTAGGAGCCTTTATAGAGAAAATAGTAGACTTGGTAATATTCCTATAAAAGATATTGTAATAATAACACGTCAAAAGATTTATCGACTAGCCCTTTCATTGTATATGATATATGTTGTTCTTGTCATTGTAAAACCAAAGAATAATAAAACTAAGGATAAGGAGAGTAAGGTAAGTTGATGTGTTCAAGATACATTTGGGTTAAGGACTGATGTTGATATTTTGGGTGTCATGGACAAACTAATAAAATGGTGTCCTTGTAACTTTTATAGTGAAATGGTGTCCTTGTAATTATTTAAATATCATTCTACTTGTATTTTTTGTTGAAAATCATTTAATGATTCGTTCATAATTAAGGGTTTTTAAGGAGTTATCTTAATAGAAATCAAAGTGAGACTATTCAACCTATTGAGCAACATAGTAGATTGCAAATAAGGTTTTAAAAATTTCAATTTGTTTAGGACTGAGCCAAGCACAAGTCCAAATTTAAGCCCAACAACGGTCGAGACACACCATCTCAGCAATGCATTGGAGGCCCCCAGGCACACCTGGCGCCTATAAATACCAGCTCATCCGCTATAGTAGGTACACATTCTCACTTAGACCTCTTACTGACTTCCTTTTACAGTGGGACCGTGAAAAGAAAAAATAAATTAAGTAAAAGAAAGGAAAGATGTGAGTATGGTAAGCAAAGATTAGCCAAACACAAAGAAAGCCATAAGCATGGTAGGACGACAGTAAAAAAACTAAACCTGGTAAACGAGATTAAACCAACAACCCATATTTAGGGCACGCTACCTAGAGACATGTAGAGGAAGAGAAAATTCACATCACAACCTAGATGAAGTAGGGTAAAATCTCCTCAACTTTTTTGAAGGCTAAACCTTAAGGGTGTGATTAGTTGAAGAGAAAACCCACAAATTAGGGCATGCAACCTAGACTTGCAGGGCAAGAGAAAATGCACAACACAACCTAGACGAAGTAGTAAAATCTCCTCAACATTTTTGAAGACTAAACTGTCACAACCCAAAATCCCCAACTATGACTGGCGCACAGATTTAAACTCTTAGTTCGGCAAGCATAAGAAAAACAACTCTTGAACGACAAATAGCTTAAAGAAACAATATTTCTACCAAAATTTTGTCAGAGTTCCCTTTGTATTTCAAACATTCCCAAAATACCGAACTCGATTTACAACAACACATCACTTGCCAAGTTTCCAAAATAACATACTACATCTCTAATGAGTTTAAAGACAATATACATTCCCAAAAGAAAAGTTTCACTAGACGTTCCTATAGCTGCAAAATATATCAAAAAACAAAGGATCTCGAATATAGTGCCACCAATCTAGGGGGCCTACCAATAGAAGAACACCAAACTCTTTAGACCTGCTAAAAGCCTTTTACTCAGCTGCTTGGACATTTGAAAAAAATAAAGATAAGAAAAAAGTAAGTCACAAAGACTTAGTGATGGAACGACAACGACCATCAACTAGAAGGGAAAACATGCAAGGCACAAGTTTTTAGCAAAACTCATAAACTATGCTTAGGTAATAATCATAGTAATCTCGAGAAAATATAGAAAATCAAAATAGCATTCCGAACAATCACACGTGAGAGGATTTAGAGACAGCTCCATCTCGTTGATAATCCTCTCCACTTAAGGGTGGCCTCCCTTTAGGGGTGACTTCATCTAACAGATAGCCCTTTCGTCCTTCAACCACATCACATAACGATTATGGGGGGAAGCTACATCTCGTTCATAGTCCTCTCTCCTAAAGGTGGCCTCCCCTTGGAAGCAACTCCATCTAGCGGATAACCTTCTCCACCCGAGGTCATATAACTAACTGCACCCACACCGTTACATCTGTTACCGATTACATTTCAAAGTCATTATCATGCCATTTACAAAAATAACAAAGTTAAATACCGACATCAATAAGTAGACTGTCAAATAAACTAAAATAATTTTCCAAGAGCGTGATTCTCATTTATAAATAAAAAAATAAATGAGAGCTTCAAAATATCAAAAGGAATGAAATAGCTACATTTAAAATAATTTAAATATGTGAAGATGACTGTCACCCCTATAAGAGCTTACTAACCATAGGGAACCAACACTTCCCAGAGAAGCCAACGGAGCAATGACGGACAATCTCAAATCAACAATATTTCCAAGGTTTTGAGAAGATTATATAAGAGCTTACTAACCATAGGGAACCAACAAAATCCCTAATATCTACCCTAAACCTTGAAACCAATTTTTATCACAAAACTAATGTGTCAAAGATGTATTCCATGGAATAAAAAGTAGTGAGTATATCTCAAATAACCTTAAAGAGTAACCTTGAAGGGTGTGGGTACCTTTCTCCTCTTTTAGAGCAAAAATCATAACTCCAAAATACTACCCAAAAGTGTAATGAGAAGATTGAAATATGGTTGAAAAGTGTAAGATTTATGGTTGGGCTGGGCTACTTGAAGTGAGAAGAAGAAAAATAGAGGAGAAGCATGGCAGAAGAGAGTGAGAGGGAGATAGTGTCGTGAGAGGGGGGGGGCGGGGGGGTTCTGTTTGGTTTTTAAATGTATAGAAGAATTATAAGAGGAAGATTAGATTAATAGTAATTGAAGTCAAAGTTTAATAACAATTGACAACAAATTGTCGAACAAAAAATAATTTGTGTTAAAGTTAGAGTAAATGGTTAGCCCATATTAAACAATATTATCATAGAATAGACACGTTTAATCAAATATGTTAAAATAACTCAAAACACACAACTTAGCATTACACTTTATGTATTTCGTGATGAAACTATTTTTTTTCCAGCAAATCAGGTATTGAGGAACAAACTTTACATATTTAGACAGTTACAATTTTTCTGAACGCAAAAGTAACCTGAAGCACACTACCTAATGTCGTATTTTACGTTTTTTGACAGGAAATTATTTTTTGGTTTGCCCAAACCAAGTACTTAGAAACAAACTCCGTATATTTGTATTTAAACAAACTCCATACAATCTAAATTTATTTTTGAATCCTAAGTCACCCGAAAAAACACTACTTAGCGTCACACTTTACATATTTTGGCACAAAATTAATTTTATATTTTGTTACAAAATTAACTCTTTTTAAATAAAATTGGTTACTGAGGAATAAACTTCGCATATTTAAACAATTAAATTTTTTTAGACACTAAGTATCCAAAAAGTACACTGCATAGCGCTACACTTTATATTCTTAGATTAGATGGCGCCCTTTGTAGGAGTAGGTCCCACTTGGAGACTACCCCTAGATGTATATTCTTAGATTAGATGTGTTGTGTTGTTTTTTTTTCTTTTCTTTTTTTATTTAAATGAAACAATGCGTTTCATATAAACCTTAAGAGTGTGATGGGTTGATGAAAAACTCCTAAGATAGAGTGGGGAGAGAGAGAAATTAGAAAACTCTCTTAATTGTTTTGGAAGACAAAGAGGGGAGAGATAAAATATCGTGGGACACACCATTTTTTCTAATCTCTCGAAAGTAGAGAAGAAAAGAAATAGAAATAATTATTTGTTGCCAATTTTCTAATTATGCCCTTAAATAAAATTTTAAAATAATTTTAGAAGAGTGTTATTTATTACGAAAAGAGAACTATGAAAAGAAACGAAAGATCTATAAATGAGTGTGATGATTCCTTTTATAAAAATTTATTTTAAAAAAGAAAACATCAACTATCAACTTGTCGTTATTTATTTCGTTCAATTTCATTTCACTGGAGTGCTTTATGACACTTCCCTTAATTTTAAGGGGTGTTTTAGAGGCATTCTTGTAATTTCAAAATTTATCAACATTTCTCTTTCTATTAAACTGATCAATCATATTTTCTCACATATTTCTCATATATTTTTTTTGTGTCTTTTCACACTTCTTCTCATTTCTTTTTCTTTTCACTACTTTTCTTCTTATAACCAATGACATTTAATAAGAATGACGTTCAGAGTTCAAACCCCCAAAATTAACAATATTCAAGATCTTGTGCACAGGCATTGGGGTATTCAGATTGTCCACACTTTGAGGGAGACAAACTTGTCTGCAGACTTTATGGAGAAGTAAGGAGCATCCAGTTTTGGTGGTTGGCTTGAGTTCTTGGAACCTCTAGATGAAATTTCCCGTTTGCTGCAAGCTGATGGCCCTTCGGGTTCAGTTTGCAAGAGGTTAGTTTGTTTTAAATTTCTTGTTTTTTCCTTGTTTTTTTCCTTTTCCTTTTCTCATTTTCCCCATTAGATATCTAGATTACCAAGTGTGTGGAGAAAGTACATACTAAGAGGGGAGTACAAAAGAATATTGAGCAATACTTAGGTGCAATACCATAGGTACTAGTTGTACTGGTCTAGACACAAACACATTTTATTTTAATAGAAAATAATATAAAATTTTATTTGAATGGTATTGTAACTAAGTTTTTTCCAAAAAATATTTCCCTTTACCCGTATGCTTTGCCCATTTTCAATGCGGGTATAGCCTTTCTTCCGGGTCTAAGCAAAATGCAGATTATTCCAAAACATGGCAATTTACCAACCAAAAAGATGGCGCCAATTTTTTTAAAAATAAACCCTAATTTACTTCCCAAATTCCCCATTCCCTCGCAAAGTCGAACCCACGAATTGTTCACTCTTCTTCTTCACAGCTTCAACATCTCCGGCATTTCGCCAAACCACCACCGCCGACAGCTTCCCTCACCGCCTTCAACGTGCCTCATCATTTCTGTAAGACCGTTTCTTCTCAATTCTCGGTATCTCGCCGTCGCCTGTCCGACCACCATCCCGGTTCAAGTCAAGCAAGTTTCAGATCTAGCTGGTAAGAGTAAGATTCACCAATTCTTCTCCTTTTCTGGAGAATTCGAGCACAGAGTACATGAAAATAAGCTCGAAGGTTCATTTCTTTGTTGATTGAAAGAATCTGTGCGTCGAATTCATCTTTTTCATGTTTACTGAGAGAAGTTGAATTCATATTATGATCGTATATTTGTGAAATAAATGTGCATAATCCATCTTTTTTTTCTTCTAAAATACTCGATGTGGTTGGAACAACGGGAAAATTAAAACTAATAACACAGAATTTGCCCAGAAAAATTAAACCAAGAGTAAAGTTGAAATTTACCTGCAAAAAACAAAAAAGGAAATTAACACACAGTAATGGCAAAAACACATGAACAACTATTTTTTAACCCAGTTTGGTATTAACAATACCTGCATCTGGGAGATTTAGCTTCAATGCTAAATCCACTCACATAGAACAAGAAACACTAAGATGCAAGTCTTTACAGAATAGGGATTTGCCTAATCTCACAATTACTGATGCTTCTCTCTTTATCTCTCACAGAATTTACAATTCTGCATTCAGTGATCTTTTTCACTCACAATCTATCTAACAATAGATCCTAGTTAAGTAAGCTTTATATAACATAGGGCTCATCACAATAGTTAATTAACACTCTAACAACTATTGCTAACAAATAATAACAATCCTAACACTTAACTAATAACTAACTCTTAGCTATGCACAGAATCTTGTTTGGATGATCCACAATTCCTAACACAAACAATAAATTTGACAATAAGACGGCAGAAGCAACAGGTGACAGAATTGTGACGGGAAGCAGGTCGCTGATCGGAGCGTACGAGGAAGAATTGTGTGTCGAATGTGTGTGCTCTTTGCAGATTCTGTGGAAACAGAACTCAGTAGTAGAAGGGAAAGAGTATCAGAACTCGGTAGTAGTAGAAGCAGAAAGCGTAGGGTTCTGTTTTTAGAGACGATGAGATAGTGTCAATGTGAGGGAGAGAGTGTGAGGCAGTTGATAAATGAAATTTTAAAATTTGAGAGGGTCCTGAACTACACTTAGTTCTGCCCCTGCCAACTATGCATTGACATTAAATAGTTTACCCCTGGTGGCCAAGGGTGCCGGATGCCAGTTGCGGACGGTTTGGTAAAACATTGAAGATGGAGAGTGGAGTTCTCTCTGTAGAACAGATTCAAATTTTCTTTGTGGATTGATTTTTGGTGTCTTTATTATTTGTCAAAGAAGAATATTTTTTAAAAATTTAAAAATTTATTCATTATCTGCAGTTCTCCCTTTCGATGAGTTAAAAGAAACTGTAAGAGCAGCAAGCCGGAGGATAGGATGGCAAATTACTATGATATTGATGACATTATCGTCGAGGAAGAGGTGAGCTTCAAACTCTTTAATTAGTTTAATAATTTGCTTCTAGTTGATAAATGTCTGATTTAAATAAGTGTAAGGGTATTGTTTTCTCGAATAGTTAGCCTTAAGATGTTATGTGGCTGATGATGTTTTTGGCCGTTGTGAGTTTATAACAGAGTTGGTTTGTTGTGTCACTAATCAACAATGACTATACATAATGCAACCTAAGTTTTTATCCTAATACTATGTTGTTTATGTTCTGGTCACAGATTGTGTCGGTTATATTTCAGAAGGCAGTAGCGGGTGTGACAATCGATCCCAGTGCTGAGACAGACTTTGTAAGACCTATTAACGCTGCTTTGTGTATTTTACAATGAAAGAATTGCTGGTGGTCCACTGAATCTTTGCATCGTGGAAGTGGAACTTAATAATTTCACCTAACATTAGGATGTCTGATTTTCAGATTGAAACAGGTTCGAAAGTTGAACTGCCTTTTTGGCTTGCTCACGAGTTACAGTTGAGGCAAGCGGTATCAGTCAATGTTCCCCCTTGTTTCAATCAAAAGTAATGATAATATTTTTGTTGATTTGCAACTTATAAGCACATTGTTTTTGTCATATAATTGTGCATGACATTAACAAAATAACAGCGTTAGGAAGCTCTCTTAACTACACTTTTATTTGCATTACACGTGAAATAACAAATGAATGAGTTTTGCCGCCCCTTGTTGTCAACTTTTGTTTCTACGGCTTCAATTGGATATTAGGCGAGGAATGACCCAATGAATGAGTTTGTTTCATTATCTGAATCTAAATGAACTATAATACAGAGAAGAATATATATGGAGAAAAGTATAGTTGTAATCTAACTGTTATGCTAACTTTCTAACCATTAATAGCAAACTAACTGACTGACTCAACTCATTAGTGACAAATCCCCCCCGCAGACAGGCTGGAGAGTGGATATTCAACACTCCTAGCTTCGATATAACCCCAGAAAAGGGAGAAGGGTCCAGTGGCTTTGTAAACATATCGACCAACCGGACAGAGCTAAACATGATGAGGGGAGCATATGAAACAGCTTTTGCTGAAGCTTTTCCCTTACTGTGTGACAGTCTACTTTGATATGTTTGTTGCATTCATGAATTGAAGGATTTGCAGGAATATGATGAGCAGATTGGCTGTCACAGTACAACTCAGTGGGGGAGATGATCGGCAGTGGTAAATCTTTCAGCAAATAGGTGAGTCGTTGAACTTCACAGACAGTAGAAGCCAATACCCAATACTCTGCCTCGGACGAAGATCTGGAAACAGTTGCTTGTTTCGTCAATTTCAATGAGATAAGCGATTCACCAAAGAATATACAGTAACCAGTAATGGAGTGCCCAGTATCAGGGAAGCTCACCCCATCACAATCACTAAATGCCTTAAACTGTAGAGAGGAAGAGGTAGGAACATGTCGGCCTTGAGCTGGACACTGCTTAATATATCTCAGAACCCGCACAGTAGCTTCATGGTGTGTGCAAGTGGGGTAACTCATTAACTAACTTAGTTGCTAGACAGAAAAACTAATGTTAGATCCAGTAGTGGTAAAATAGGGAAGTCTCGCTATCAACCTTCTATATGCTGCAGGATCATCAAGGGGAGCTCCTCCTTGCTTAAGTTAGGAGCTGGTATAGGCTTAGATGAAATACTATGGGCAGGGATGAAGTCTTTAACCTTAATTTTCCTCCTGTATATTTAAATCGATTTGTCATTAAGTGCATGGTGTTGTATGGAATTGTGGATGGCAACAAATTACTCAATAATCAATTTACAATGCTTCCATAAAAGTTACAAAACTAGTAATGACTTATGCATGCAAATCTGCATTCGCATTCTAATCCAAATGTTCTAGAGGAATGTTGTTTGCTTGATGGTGTTTAGATTGCTTAATATTTAAGTTTAAAATGTTGATTTTATTATCTAATAGTTGATGATTCCTATTTTCAGAACAAGGCTAGAGATCCAAGCTGATTCAGCATGTGTGGATCTGAGGACCAGATGTCCATTCTTTTATGAATTTGGTTGCAAGATAGCTCCCATGTAAGTCTATTTTTTTTCCTTGTTGCATATCTGAAAGAATTGTCTGTTCCTCTTTGGCATTAATTTTACTCTGTTATTTAATTTAATATATTTTCTTGCTTGGTTTCTTCTTGGAAGATAGTACACGGCTGTCAGGTTTTGTCATGCTTCTTAGCTAGAATGGGCCTAGGAATCTCAATTTTTTGTTGTTACATGATACATACAGCTTCTCTTTGGAACCCTCATGGCCACAAATTCCATCATGAGTTAAAACAACCAAATAAGAAAGGTTATATGACAATGTTGAAAACTTTGCAACAGGCTTTGGACGAGTCTTTCTTCAAACGCTTTGGCGACATGTTCTGTTTGGCAACGTAAACATTAAATATTACGATATTTAACAATTAAGTATCCTAATATGACTAGATACAAGCTGCACGCGAACAATGCTAAGCATTATCTCAAAAAAATACTTGCCGCCAACTTCTGTGTAGAGACCAATTATAGTGTTTTCTTAATGTTGAAGAATATCACAGCATGTGGTTTTCAATCTTTTGGCGGTTCGCATTTTTCCAGGTGGTGCTCCCCTTGTTTTTAATTCATGGCTTGACTTAACTCTGTCACAGAGTAACTCCATAAACTACCTTCGCCACGTATATACACGAGAAACGTCACTAAATAGAGAATTGCATATTTTAAATCGCGTGAATTCAAAGTCTTCAATTATGTTTTGTGGTACTCTCTTAGTTACAGTATAATTAAAAAGTGTATATTTGTCTTGTCCTTCTTCATGCAGTTATGACACTACTGAGATTTATTCATTGTTAATATATTACTCATTTATGGCAGAGTTGGCGATAGAACCATCGGGTTTCTGTTGTTGTCTGCATTCAAGAGTAGGTACAAGGAAGTCCTCACGAAGGCCCACACTGCAGCTATTGCAGTTGGTTCCAAATTTTGGACTATTCTAACAAAAGAAGAGATCGATTGTAAGATCTATTTGCTGATTGAAACATACCATTTATGTGGTCGTATTTTCCCTTCTCATGCAGGAAGATATAACAATTTAGTTTGTTTGTTCTTTCTTTTTGTAGTGTATGAGACAGCTCAGTCCGCAATGGCATCCTTCAAGAAGTGGCGAATGGGGGGCCCCAGATTTCAGATAGCTTCTATTCTGGGAAGGAAGAGAAAATCAACTGAATAAATTGCTTTGTAACCTTATTAGATTAGATATCGTTTATGTCCATGTCATGGACCAGCGAATTGTAAGATGTGAAAAATGGACAAAAAATATTAAGTTATGTTGTTAACCTTGTACACTTATACAATTTGTGTGGGAGTCTTAAATAATTGGTGTAAGCTTAAAAGGGCGAGAAATTTGACCCCCTGGAAAAAAAGCACAAAACGATAGAGCTTAGAATTGAATTTTATAACAGCTGATATTGTGGTTACATTGTGTTACCCGAAAATCAGATAAATAAATTAAAGTTCTAGCAGTCAGTATTTTTGAACTACTACTACTGATCTGGGCGCATTATGCCTATTCTGTATTTAATGGAGGTATTATGATATTTACCATTTTTGAGTTGATAAAGTATGGTGTTTATTCCAACTCCATTAATTGAAGCCTTTAAAAAAAACAAGCTTGATTCCAATTTTCTATCTGAAAGTTGATTTCACATCAGCCACTTTCCCTATTCAACAATAGTAAAACTTTCTCTCTGTGGTGCTTTTTCTTTACAATCTTCACTTTGTTTACTGATAAAAAAATCTTCACTTTGTTTATCTCCATTCTTTCAGGTCTATTTTTGGTACAGAAACAGGTTCTCACATATATATATATATATATATATATATATATATATATATATATATATATATATATATATAATATCTAATAATTTATAACAATTTAGTCTTGCATTGTATGAGTGTAATTTCAATGTAATTTATTTTTGGAGAGGTGTTGATTTAGAATTCATTTGGCAATTTCTTTATACATGACTATGACAAATTAAATCGAATTTCTTTATACAACAAGTAAGTTATGGTTAAACAAGAAAGGGAAAAAAAGTGGGAGAACATTGAACTTTGGAATTCATGTGGAAATATTGCTATTTTCACATCCGAAGTATCTGTCCAAATTAAAGGAATTGTTCGAGCAAGATAAGGAGAAGGCATTGAAAGGTGAAAATTATTTACCAAGAGGTTTTTTGAAAAATTAGAAAGAGGTTTTTATTATTTTTTTTGGTTACAAAATTTTAGAGTGAGGCGATGACACCTTAGTTCTCTTAGAATGCGGTTTAAGTCTAACTCAATCCCACAAAACTGATTTATAAGGTAAGAGATGCCCCTTCAATATATTATACTTTTTTGAGACCTTATCACTAGTCAATGTGAGGCTTGAGTTTTTCACAATACACCCCCTCATGCCAAACACTATTGAGCTCAGTGCGTGATTAATAATGGCGGGTGGCCCGAAAGGATCTAGGAAAGACTCTGATACCATTTTAGAATTGTAGATTGAGTGTGTCAACCCCACAAAACCGACTTGTAAGATGAGGGATGCTCCTTCAATATGAAAAACCCAAGTTCCCTTTCAAGGCATGGAAAACCTTAGAACTCTTTGAGCACCTAAAAAAATAATTACATTTACCTGACCCGAAGAGACTTGCATGAATTCTGAAATACAAATAATGTAATGCTAGATATTTTGTTTTTTTTTTGGTCTAGATATTTTGGTTAAAACTGAATCTACGCGAAGTTAACCTGATTCAATCAAAGCAATCAAAGCATATTCTTCAGTCACACACAGATAAAAAATCCATCACCAGAACCAGTTAGGTTCTCTCTTCTGCCAAAAATCCTTTCCTTTTTGCCCTTTTCCATTTTTTATTTAAAAGGTTAGTATATATTCTCCTTCGATCGTTGTTGCAGAAAGAATTTAATATAATTTATTTAATTAATTTATTTTTAAGAAGAAACGGGACTTGGAGGACTTTAGAGGAGGGGAAGATATTTTGGTTAAGGTGAATTATGAGCTGTGTATGAGTTGTGTGACCCTGAGATATTTATTTAGTGGGGGACACTTTACGCATCCACGGAAGCAAAACCACGGTTCTTTTTGTCGTCGTGGCACCGATCTTTTCACTTTTTCCATCCAACTCTAGATATTTTCTTCTCAATTCTCAATACTACCCCTCATCCAACTATTACTATATTCCTCTAAAATATCTCAAAAAATCTATATATAAATAAATAAATAACTTATTTAGGCTAATAAATTATGCAATAATTTAAAAAACTAACATAAATAATACATTAATTAATTACAATAATTTAAATAAAATTTAAGCTATTTGACTTTTTAAAAATATAATTAACTTGGATTTTTCCTTTCCTTCTTCTATAAATAGCACTAACTAGGCAAATTCTCCACACAAACAAATCAAGCAAAGACACAAAAAATCTACAATGTCTGACCCAACAAAACAATGTTTTCTGACCCAAATTAACTAAACTAGTTTTCTTTTGCTGTGTTTTCCTTCGCATGACCACACTTTATTCATTTTCCTCCGCCGTCAAATCAACAACAATGGAAAACCCCAACAGCAACAACCGCCGCACAAAGAAGAATCATCGCCGGCGACACCCTTCAACTTCCACCAAGAGCACAACCACCGGCGAGTCAGACGGGGAGTTTGACGAAGCGGAAGATGGAGATCCTGAGGTGTGGGCCACCCTGAACAAAAACTTCCGGCAAGTGCAATCGGTGTTGGACAGGAACCGGCAATTGATTCAGCAGGTGAATGAGAATCAGCAATCTAGGATGGCTGATAATATGGTAAAGAACGTGTCTTTGATTAATGAACTTAATGGGAATATTTCGAAGGTTGCTTCTATGTATTCTGATCTTAACTCTGATTTCACTAATATCTGTCATCAACGTCTCAACAACTCTTCACATACATCACGTGCCAAATAAAGACACAAACCTCTGATTCTGAGTATGAGTACTAGGTAGTGTTTATGTTATGTTATGTTATGTGAAGGTGATGGTCAATTGTGATGGTAATTTTGGGGTGTTGTGTTTTGTGTCATCATGTGTTAATAATAAGGATGATGAAGGCGAAGCATTGTATCGTCCTCTTGGGATTTCTACTTCAGTTCAAGTGTCTTGTCTTTTTTATTGATGATGGTCTGTATCTTCTCGTGAGTTTTCTACAATAAGTTGTTTATAGCTCATTCTAGGGTAGCTCACACTGTTGTTGCTGTACTTGAGAATCAATAAACCAGTAGTAATTTCATATCCTCTGGTTCAGTTCTTAACATGTCCGTGTTATCTTCTTTTTCATTAATTAGGATAATGATGCCAGAAGAAATTTTAACCATCTTGTGATGATGTGTGGTTTTTGCTCTTTCTTTGAGAACTTTTTTAAGGACTGTGAAGAACCATAAACTTATTTTATTTGAAAAGCCCCATAATAAGCTAGAAACTAATCTGAACTGCCTATTTAATGAGTTTGACACTTTTAATGCAAATATCAAATTTATGTAAAATCCAGATAATAGTGGCCAACATGTTGCAGCACAAGTGGTTGATACTTGAGCTCTTTAACTATGTGGTCAAGGGTTCGATCCCTGATCAGTGCGTTTGGTTGCGCACAGAAATACATTGGTTTATCGAAAAACAATCTGGATAATTATGGCCTATGGCTTTTTCATAGGACAGAGAGAAAAAGTGAACCTTTTATTTTGCTTATTTTGCTCAATTTGGATTCAAATTGCACCAGCAGAGGACATGTTAAGATGCACTTGAATAAATACTTTATTCCTGTGCCCATTAGGAAAAGTAGAAAAGATCTTGAAGTTCAAAGGATAGGATTCTTCACCCTGATTTCTATTGTTGATGATTACCATCTCTAGCAATCTCTTATAACAAGACTATTGACAAGCAAAACAGCAAAAATAAACAGCTTTAAATTACACTGATACAAACTTTAATTGTCTGCAAATGTTATTCATTTACCAAATGATAATGTATACACAAGGAGTTTGTGAATCAATTGAAAAACTGACTAGTTACTTGAGTAGAATCAGTCTCAATTTATACAAACAAACCATGTCATGAAGTTAATTCTCCACTGTCTAATATGACAACCGTACGTTTCGGCGAGCCACTTTCACTTCCTTCTGCTTCAATCTTGTACAAAACGTCCATACCGGAAAGTACCTTGCCGAATACAACGTGGCGTCCATCCAGCCTTCCAAGAAACAGATAAAGGCATGTTAAATTCTGAGATTTGGGAAAGGTCTCAATGGTGATGATGAAAACATGAAAAGGAAAATGCACCAAGACTACTTATGAGAAGTTGATAAACCAAGAATACTCAAGTTCAAGAGTATACAGAACAAGTAATTCAAGTAAATAAAAGCTACCAGCTGGTTTTTACTGTTGTGATGAAAAACTGTGAGCCATTAGTGTCTTGCCCAGAATTTGCCATTGATAAGTATCCTAACAAGCAATTAAGAGTGAACACCTGAATTAATATAAATATATATGAACATTACCATGTTTAAGGATATACAATTCCATGTATAAGTATAATATACATGTAATATTTGTAACAAAAGTACATAATCTCACCTGGTCCAGAATGCTTCACCTTGCAGTTTTCATCAGCAAATTTATCACCATAGATTGATTCTCCACCTCTTCCATCACCAAGGGTGAAATCACCCCCTTGGACCATGAAGCTTGGTATTATCCTATGGAATGTGCTTCCTTTATAATGTAGTGGCTTCCCACTTCTGCCCACCCCTTTCTCTCCTGAAATATGATGCTGTTCAATTTATATTTTTACCATTTAGAGATTTCAAGATTGATCCAAACTATCACCAGGTTAAGTAAGGAGCAAAAGCTTTCATAAATATAAGTAGTTGCTCCAATTTAATGGTAAATAAGGAAGGTAACAAGTTGCTGAGCTACCAGTACAAAGCGCTCGAAAGTTTTCTGCACAAAAGGGATACTGAGATTAGTGACCAAACCTCACATGAAACCAATATATGTCTAAATAAACATCTTTAGCATATATTCGTTATACTATAGCTGTAGCATGCCATACCTACAGTTTGCGGTACTGTGGTCCCAAAAAGACCCATGACTATGCGACCTGAAGCAAGAAACAACATATTGAGTACATGTTCGGATGCAGATGAGACACGTTGGTATGTTTGGTTACTTTTGTATCATAATTGATTGGTTTTTACCTCTAAATCATATGATTAGAAGTGATAGAAGGTAGTATAGATTAGAAGTGATTAGGCTGAGAAATTTATACTGAGTTTTACATCAACCTTTGTTTTTAAAGTAAAAACACCCAAACTCAGCTTTAACCAAATCCATTTTGTAAAATCAAGTTCAGGCAAAATCATGTTTGTCAAATGTTTCCCCAAAGACATACTGTGCTTGGAAGTTCGGAGAGAAGGAAAAGATAGAGAAGGGTTATGACTTATGACCAATAATTTGGTAGAAATTTGGAGAAAAATGAGGCTCCAAAACCCTTTAAAGTCCTCTCCTAGTTTATCATAGGAGTTCTCCACAAACCCTCAAAAATTGGCAGAATTCAAAAAATAACTACGGGAGGACTTTAGAGGATTTTGGAGCATAATTTATCTCCATATCACTACTTAATACTAATGTATTAGTCATAATGACAATGACACTCCTTCCCTTCCCTTCCCTCAAAACTCTCAAACATGCCCTTAGTGTACTGCTCAAATATCATAATCATAATTTTAATGACATATTATCCATTAGTACTTTCTAAACTCAATATGAAGCAAACAGATAAAAACTAAGAGAGAGTTGTGGGATTAAAATTCTGCTCAGCCTTCTTCATCAACAAATAGTGGATATGATGCAAGACATATACAGTCAAGAAAGCAGCACAAACTTCTCTTAAGTCATTTTATTATTTAATAATGCGTACAGAGTCCTAAGGAAAAACATGTTAGGAGCATCTGCCTGTTTCAGGTAAATCATTCTCCAATCTACAGTAAAGTGGTAGCTGGGCCAGACTTAGGTTGCAGAAGTTTGCATTACTCATTAGATTGCTGTGAAATAGGCTCCATGATTTATGTTGAAAAGTGCCTATTTATACACAAATTGAAAAATGCATTCTCACTCAGTCTCAAATTGACAGACACAGGCAGTGCCATCATGTTTAACTCCATTACAGAATAAATAACCCTTATATACCTTCTATCAATCTTCATTCTCACATCCTAAAATTCACAATCACAAACCAAATCTCCATTCACAAATAATTCCCAAAACCCAACAAAAGCAAACTAAATTCTAATCACATAATAATTTTTGAATGGAACTAAACAAAAATCTCAGCTTTGTAAGTAATAATAATAACGAAAGCGTACCCATTAATTTTCCATCGATCTCTATATCAAAATACACTTTGTGGGTCACACCCTCCAAATCCTCATCCATATGGGTATCCTTCAGAACGGAGAAAGGACAGAGCTTGATCAATATATATGTATGATACGGGAAGGATGAAGGAATGAAGAAAGAGAGGAGTTTTGGTTAACTTACTGAGTGATCAGTTTTGGTTAAGTTGCTATGAGAAGAAGTGTTGTTCTCAACGACTTTGAGCTGAAAGAATGCAATGGTTGCGCAGAGAAAGAAAAGCCACAAGAGACAACCCAATATCACTGTTCCCGTCACTCTGCTCGCCATTTCTTGGAGATCATGGGTGTTGAACCCGTGACCCCATGTTGTACAAACAACCAAATACCACTAAGCTACATCATCATTTGAGTTTATTTGGCCAACTACTTCTATATAATACATAATGCACGATTTTTTTTAAAAAAAAAACTGCAAATGCATCTTCAATCTTCAACCAACCATGAAGAACAACAACCTTCAACCTTCAAACTGCAGATCTGGAATCGAAAATATTAAGGCATAAGCAAATTTGGTGTATCCTTTTTGCGCTACCCCGTGTGTATCCTTGTTTCGATTTCACCATTTTGGAGTTTGAATTTGGTGGTTTTTGGGATTCCTTTGTTTTGACGCTTAAGTCTTTATCTGGTTTCTCATAAAACAATGGTTTTAAGGTAATTTTTCAATTTTTGGTAAAAAAAAAGGTAAATTTTCAATTGAATGTAAATGTGAACAGTACCTTGGGATGGTCTGCGGAGACGGTCAAGGGACGGGTCGTCTGATACTGTAGGCTGAGGAAGACCTGAACGCACGGGCGGGTGTACCTGCAAGAACACTCTGACGCCCAAGTCAGCTATATCGAGCTACAGCAATATCTAGTTAATATTCGAATGAATTGCGTACCTGACACCTGGTGACTGGCGTTATTTATAGTGATTAGTCTGGATCGTTGACGTCAAATAGCCCATTTGTGATGGGGGCCCAAGTATCAGTCGAACTGATCATCCCGCTGTTGGGCTGGATGATTAGTGACTGGATCGGGCCCAGTTAGACCGATCCTTCCCTTGCTGGGTTGGATAACCGCTACTGGATTGGGCCTGACGATTGGCCCAGTCCAGAACAGTTGCCCCCCAAGTCAAGGTCGATCACTAAGCGGGCGTAGGCTTGATGCGCAGTCTTGCTGGTCGTGCTCGATCAGTAGTTTGGTAGGTCCTGCCCCCAGTTCACGACTTGTGAATTTTCAGCAGTTGAGATCGTATCGGATCGTTCGATAATTGATAAGACGCTCTTCTCGTCGTCCGACTTCGTTGTATATTTCGAATATATAAATATTTTCAATTTTTCTTTGGGCCTATTTTCGTGGGCCTATATATATGAGAGTGTAAAGGGTCTTTTATTTCTTCCATTCTCACCATTCATTCTCAAAGGTTTCAATTGGGACGACCTGAGACCTGCTTTGGGAGGAGCAAGACCTGAATTTTAATTGGGAAGACCTGAGGCCTGCTTTGGGACGAGCAAGACCTGAATTTGAGCGACCCGGAAACCATCCTGGGCCGACCTAAAACCGTCACGCTGGACCAGCTCTTGCTCCTGGCGTTTTCTATTCGGGCGCTCACGGAAATAGAGGAGGACGACAATATTCGCTGAGGACGACCCGACTTGATCCTTCTTGCGCGATCTTGATCTTTCCTTCGAGAACGATCTTGCTCTTTCCTTCGAGAATTCGAGAACGATCTTTCTCGCGCTTCGCCTCTTCCTCTTGGGTCGACCGATCATCCCCTCTTGTTCAAGCATAACACCGCGATCTTTCGTAAGACCAGCAAGGGGACGACCCGGTTCTTTCGCGAAGGGGACGGCCTGTTTTTCAATGGGGACAACCTGAGCTCTCAACGCGCGGACAACCCAATCCCAGGTAATTTTGCCGTGGTACTAAGCTCATTTTTCACTTTATTCCTTTGTCGCATCTGTGCATGTTGTGGTTCATAGGAGTAAATTTGGTGTTATTTTGCAAGGTTAGGGACGACCCGTTATTGTGGACGATCCAATTTTCGCGTTGGTTTGCACAAGGATAGGGACGACCTGATCCTCGCTCTCGGACCAAGCCTCTTCGTGACCTGCCATCTTTTCTGGTACTTTCCCTTCAACTTACTGTGAATTGTTACTTTGGTAGGAACGCGCTGGATGTTTGAATCTCTTAAGACTTAGTTGGATTTGGAAGTCTAGCTATATGAACGTTTTATGTATGCTCCAAATGACGATATATTCCCCCTTGAAATTTACCTCCTCCCTTTTTCCAATATTGGTGTGAATTTGCTTAAGGTAGTGGTAATTTGATCCTTCAGTTATTCGATCTTCAAGGTTTGCTCGTGATCTTGCCTCTTCCCGATTTGGTGGTTTGATCTTTCTAGCAGATTGATCTTCCCCTAACGGTGAGCTACCTTAAACTTTGCTTTAAGAGTACCCTTTGAAGATCGTTGTCTATGTAGCTTTATAACTGATGAGTTTTTCATATTGTCGTTTGCTGGTGACCTGACCATCCCTTTATTTCTGTATTCAGTGAATTGTCTTGACCATCCTAGGAGGTGACTTGGTCTTCTTTGTAGGCAAACCTTGATTCAAAGGTATTCTTCCTTTACTTCATCTTAATCTATTCTTTTTCTTGTTTGTTTCTTGTTTCTTTTTCTTCTCTGACGAGCCGTCGCTCCTTCCTGCAGGTCTGCATCGTGGCGAGGACCAAGCAAACTCGACGCAAACCTCCGTCCTCCGATCCTCACGTTGCCCGAGCTGCTACCTCGAAAAAGGGAAGATCTCTTGAGATGTCAGATGGTGAGGGGGAGGCGAGTTCTTCTGAGGAGGAGGTTGAGTCTAGTTCCCTTGCTGGGTCTTCAAATTCGAGAGGTTCTGGACAGCCTGAGTCTCCTGTCCATTCTTCGGACGATCGGACATCCGGTTCTACTACACAGAGTACCGAGTCGTCTAAGCCTGCTAGGCTCAGGTCATCCTTTGGGAGTCGAGCTGACATTGATTATTCTTGGGTTTCTTCCATCGTTCTAAAGGAGGTTTCGACAGTGACAACGAAGGAGCTGGAGATGGCGGCCCAGTGCTGCGGCAATGACGATCAGGAATGGCAGGTCGAGAACATGGGGGACGATGGACATGTCGCCACCTTTCCGATCGAGCTTAAGTTCACTATGTATTTGAAGGTTCTCTGCACCATGGGATACGACCACTGTAACACCCCCCTTTTACTATTACAACTAAATAGACAATTATCAGAGTCACCTCGAAGGGCGCTACATTTTTCACCATTTTAAAAAAAAAACACCATTTATTCCAAAAAAAAATCTCCAAAATAATTTATATAAAAGAAATCACCAAGCAGCGGAAATATTAACCAGTTTAAACATCTCCAGAATTAACAATTAAAGACATCTCCAAAATAAATTAAAACAATTTCCAATAACTAAAATAATAGTTCAAAACGATAACTAACGACTCCCCGGTGCTACATATCAGAGCTGACACAGACCCAAACGAGAGAGGAAGCAAAACCTAGCAATTCCTCCACGAGCACTAGCGATCACCTGCAGCGTTGCCGCATGAGAGCAACATTCCAAGCAGAAGGGGTGAGTCTAACAGAGGTAATAAGCAGATGATAAAAATATGCTAGCATCAGGTAACTACAGCAACACAATACAATTACACCATATCACAGCACCAGATACCAATGGAAAAATCCATTTGACAGTGAACCACCAAAGTTATAACATTCATAGACAATGGGATGATATGTAACCCCTCCAGTGGGCATATGCATGCGGTACCGATCACCAAAATGAGCCACGACGGACATATCACCAACAAACACCAGAGGCAGAGCCTATATCACCAAAACATGCATATGACAATGCGACACCATGATTATGCACCAACTCACCATAACAAGTATTTAAAATAAATACTATATCACCAGAATCAAAACAAATGATTTCACCAAAAATAGCACCAAGTTGTAGCATCACAGCTACCACTAAACTCTCCTGAGCATACCAGCACCGCACCTGAAATATTAACACCAGACGGCTCCACAACGCGGACATAACGCACGCACACCACGCACAAGACTGGCGCACAGCGCCTAGGCACATCGCACCTACTTCAGCGAATTAATTAAAATAGCAAACGACATCGAATTTCCACAAATAAATACTTGTTGGAAAGCCCTATGGGTCTGGTTATCATCCCTAAGTTCAGTTTTTGAAGGAGAGTGTCCAATAGGTACAGTTTTCGAAAAGCACACAGGCTAGTTGCAAAAGAGGACAGTTTCTGTCCTTCAAATTCAAGCAATTCCAAAGTGACCAAAACTCAATCAAATTGCATGAAACTTGTGCATAAACTAGGGCAAATTTTGTCTAGTTTTCAAAGAAATTGGATTCGTTCGAAAAGGAGTTCTTTTGAAAACGTGGTAACCAAAACACTGACCCTGTGTCCAGATTGTTTCCAGAATCTTACTCTAACTTGTGGAATTCATATCTCGAGCTACACAACTCTAAACGCACCCAAACCAGTGCCAAATTAACAAGCATTAAGTCTATTTTCCAGAAAAATAAACCACATAATATTTCGGTCAATACAACGTTCCCAGTCACCGAAACCAGTGCCAAAACGACCGGCGTTAAGTCTATTTTCAAAAACAATCAACCTCATAATTTTTGGATCAACCAAACAGCGCCAGTTTTAGAAAAACCGAACCTGTGTCCAGAATCGCTAAATTGCCAAACACCAAACCCTAACGGCAACGACACCGCAACCACCACAACAAAAACGACAATTCGACAACGCGACAACAACAATCAACCACGCACAGCAACAACAAAAACACGAACAATAACAACACCATCATCGTGATACAACAATCACGCAACAACAAATAACGAAACAAATCACAATAACGTGCAATAATCATCAAAGCACCAATCTCAACGAAAACACGATATGCAACAACACGAACAATTCAACAAAACCCTAGACTACCCACACATAATTATCATCAACCCATTATCAAGGTTAAGCCCACCCTTACCTCGAATAACGTAAGCTCCGGAACACGACGAACGAGACACGAACAAAACCACAGCAACACGAACGATCTCCTTTTGAAATTCTTCGCGAAACCCTCCTCTTCTCTCCCTCTTTGCGCCGCGTGCTCTCTCTCTCACTCTCACTTTCGTTTTTCTTTTGCTTGCTGCGAATGAGGGTTTGGCTTAAACCCCCAGGGTTTAAGTTGAGGGCTCAGTAAACACTGGGCTCTCTACGTCACCACCTCCTTTACTCGTTTCACCTCCTACGCATATAAAATATTAACCTTTTAATTTATCTATATCCCGCCTCCAAATTATTTTAATAATTCAATCAACTATTTTAATTAAATTATTTCCGGGGTGTTACAACCCTCCCCCACTTAGAATCTTTCGTCCTCGAAAACATACCTGATTCAAACAGCTTCGGATAGGACTCTCGCATCTTGCTCTCCAACTCCCATGTCATGCTTTCACCAGCAGCTCCTAACCAGACCACTTTCACCAGGTTTATCTCTTTGCCACGTAAAGTCTTCACTTCACGATCTTCAATTCGCACAGGCATTGTCTCCACAGTGAGATTATCCCGCACATGCACATCATCCATCGGAATCACATGGGACGGATCCGAAATATACTTCCGAAGTTGCGACACATGAAATACATCGTGCAAATTCGAAAGATTAGGCGGCAAGGCCACCCTATAAGCAACATTACCAATTCTCTCAGTGATCTGATACGGTCCAATGAAATGAGGAGTCAACTTCTTTGTCTTCAATGCACGCCCAACACCAGCCATAGGCGTGACTCTCAAAAACACATGATCACCAGCTTGGAATTCTAAATCCTTCCTTCTCTTATCATGATAGCTCTTCTGTCTACTCTGCGACGCTTTCATTTTCTCACGGATCAATTTCACCTTTTCAGTAGTCTCTCAAACAACCTCGGGTCCAAGAACAATACTCTCCCCAGATTCATGCCAACACAACGGAGTCCTACATCTCCGACCATACAATGCCTCGAACGGTGCCATCCCGATGCTAGAATGGTAACTATTGTTGTAAGTAAACTCGATCAACGGAAGGTGAGTATCCCACGCACCTCCCTGCTCAAGAACACAAGATCTCAACAAGTCTTCCAACGACTGAATGGTCCTCTCTGTCTGCCCATCAGTTTGAGGATGATAAGCTGAACTCAACCTCAATTTAGAACCCAACGCTTCTTGCAAACTCTTCCAGAAATCAGAAATGAACCTAGGATCTCTGTCAGACACAATGCACAAAGGAACACCATGCAACTTCACAATCACCTGAATATAAATCTCTGCCAATCTCGACACCGGATACGTGATATTGATAGGAATAAAATGAGCAGACTTCGTCAATCTATCCACAATCACCCAAATCGAATCGTGCCCCCTCACAGTATTAGGTAACCCCATCACGAAATCCATAGAAATACTATCCCACTTCCATTCCGGAATCTCCAACGGTTGCATCAACCCAGCAGGCTTCTGATGCTCAACCTTCGATTTCTGACAAGTCAAGCAGGAATACACAAACTGCGCCACATCACGCTTCATACCAGGCCACCAAAACATCTTCTTCTGATCCTGATACATCTTTGTAGCTCCCGGATGGATACTCAACTTACTCCTATGACCTTCTTCTAAAATTGCTCTTTTCATCTCCTCATCATCAGGAATGCAGATTCTTCCACGGTACTTCAATACATTCTGCGCATCCAACTCAAAGTCTTTATTCTCGGATTGATCAATCCCAACCATCAGGTCAACTAATTTAACATCTAACTTCTGAGCTTCTCGAATGCTAGCCATGAATTCATTATCAATCTTCAACATCCCCAATCTGACACTCTGAGGCGTCACTTCACAAACCAAACTCATATCCCTTAACTGCTCAATTAATTCGAGTTCTCTAACCATCATTGCTGACATATGCAACGTCTTTCGACTTAAAGCGTCAGCTACCACATTAGCCTTTCCCGGATGATAGTTCAAGCTAAAGTCATAGTCTTTCAGCAACTCCAACCATCTGCGCTGTCTCATATTCAACTCTTTCTGATCAAACAGATACTGCAAACCCTTATGATCACTGAACACCTCAAACCTCGAACCATACAGATAATGTCTCCAAATTTTCAACGCGAACACAACTGCAGCAAGTTCTAAATCATGGGTAGGGTAGTTCTTCTCATGAGTCCTCAACTGTCTCGACGCATAGGCAACTACCTTACCATTCTGCATAAGCACACCTCCCAACCCCATCTTGGAAGCATCACAATACACCACAAACGACTCTTCCGGATTAGGCAACGTCAGAACAGGAGACGTCGTCAACCTCTTCTTCAATTCTTTGAAGCTCTCTTCACAACAGTCATCCCAGATGAAAGCTTTACCCTTGCAAGTCAACTGAGTCAACGGAAGTGCCAACTTCGAAAATCCTTCTATAAACCTCCTATAGTAACCTGCCAGACCCAGAAAACTTCTAATCTCAGTAACTGACTTCGGAGACTCCCATTGTAACACGGCATCAACCTTAGACGGATCCACGGCAATTCCATTCCCCGAAATAACATGACCCAGAAAGCTAACCTCCTTCAACCAAAACTCACACTTAGACAGCTTCGCATATAATTTCCTGTCCCTCAGAATTTCCAATACCAATCTCAGATGTTCTGCATGCTCCTCTTCTGACTTAGAATAAATTAGGATGTCGTCAATGAATACCACCACAAACCGATCCAGATACTCACGAAAGATACGATTCATGTACTCCATGAACACTCCCGGCGCATTAGTCACACCGAAAGGCATCACAGAATACTCATAATGCCCATAACGGGTTCTGAAAGCTGTCTTCTGAATGTCTTCGTCTTTCACCTTGATCTGATGATAACCCGATCTCAAATCTATTTTACTGAACACCTGAGCACCCACCAACTGATCCATTAAGTCATCAATCCTCGGAAGCGGATACTTGTTCTTAATAGTCACCTTATTCAGCTGCCGATAGTCTACGCACAACCTCATACTACCATCTTTCTTTTTCACCAACAACACTGGAGCTCCCCACGGCGACACACTTGGCCTCACAAATTTCTTTTCAAGCAGATCCTCGAGTTGCTTCTTCAGTTCTGACAATTCAGATGCAGACATTCTATACGGTGCCATAGACACAGGTTTAGTATCAGGTACCAGATCAATAGCAAACTCAACCTCTCTCTCTGGTGGTACATCCGGAATCTCGTCGGGAAAAACCTCAGAAAACTCTCGCACCACCTGCAACTCATCAACCTTCGCTTGGCTCTCAGCAGACAACGACGCCATTAATGAAAACAACTGGACGTCTTCCCTCATTACCCTATGCAACTGACCAGCAGACAACAAACCGGACTATTCCTCTTCAGGAGAAAAGAAACTCACAGACTTTTCATGACAGTTGATATGAACATGGTTATCAACTAACCAGTCCATACCTAGAATAACATCCATTCCGCTCAGCGGCAAACAAATCAAGTCAACGAAAAAATCATTACCGAATATCGATAAAGGGCATTTAGCACAAACAACCGAGGTAGTCACCGAACCCTTAGCCGGAGTATCGATAACTGTAACACCCCGGAAATAATTTAATTAAAATAGTTGATTGAATTATTAAAATAATTTGGAGGCGGGATATAGATAAATTAAAAGGTTAATATTTTATATGCGTAGGAGGTGAAACGAGTAAAGGAGGTGGTGACGTAGAGAGCCCAGTGTTTACTGAGCCCTCAACTTAAACCCTGGGGGTTTAAGCCAAACCCTCATTCGCAGCAAGCAAAAGAAAAACGAAAGTGAGAGTGAGAGAGAGAGCACGCGGCGCAAAGAGGGAGAGAAGAGGAGGGTTTCGCGAAGAATTTCAAAAGGAGATCGTTCGTGTTGCTGTGGTTTTGTTCGTGTCTCGTTCGTCGTGTTCCGGAGCTTACGTTATTCGAGGTAAGGGTGGGCTTAACCTTGATAATGGGTTGATGATAATTATGTGTGGGTAGTCTAGGGCTTTGTTGAATTGTTCGTGTTGTTGCATATCGTGTTTTCGTTGAGATTGGTGCTTTGATGATTATTGCACGTTATTGTGATTTGTTTCGTTATTTGTTGTTGCGTGATTGTTGTATCACGATGATGGTGTTGTTATTGTTCGTGTTTTTGTTGTTGCTGTGCGTGGTTGATTGTTGTTGTCGCGTTGTCGAATTGTCGTTTTTGTTGTGGTGGTTGCGGTGTCGTTGCCGTTAGGGTTTGGTGTTTGGCAATTTAGCGATTCTGGACACAGGTTCGGTTTTTCTAAAACTGGCTCTGTTTGGTTGATCCAAAAATTATGAGGTTGATTGTTTTTGAAAATAGACTTAACGTCGGTCGTTTTGGCACTGGTTTCGTTAAATTCGGAGTTGTATAGCTCGAGTTATAGGCGATACAAGTTAGGTTAAAATTCTGGAAACGATTTGGGTATAGATTCGGTATTTCGGTGACTGGGAACGTTGTATTGACCGAAATATTATGTGGTTTATTTTTCTGGAAAATAGACTTAATGCTTGTTAATTTGGCACTGGTTTGGGTACGTTTAGAGTTGTGTAGCTCGAGATATGAATTCCACAAGTTAGAGTAAGATTCTGGAAACAATCTGGACACAGGGTCAGTGTTTTGGTTACCACGTTTTCAAAAGAACTCCTTTTCGAACGAATCCAATTTCTTTGAAAACTAGACAAAATTTGCCCCAGTTTATGCACAAGTTTCATGCAATTTGATTGAGTTTTTGTCGCTTTGGAATTGCTTGAATTTGAAGGACAGAAACTGTCCTCTTTTGCAACTAGCCTGTGTGCTTTTCGAAAACTGTACCTATTGGACACTCTCCTTCAAAAACTGAACTTAGGGATGATAACCAGACCCATAGGGCTTTCCAACAAGTATTTATTTGTTGAAATCCGATGTCGTTTGCTATTTTAATTAATTCGCTGAAGTAGGTGCGATGTGCCTAGGCGCTGTGCGCCAGTCTTGTGCTTGGTGTGCGTGCGTTATGTCCGCGTTGTGGAGCCGTCTGGTGTTAATATTTCAGGTGCGGTGCTGGTATGCTCAGGAGAGTTTAGTGGTAGCTGTGATGCTACAACTTGGTGCTATTTTTGGTGAAATCATTTGTTTTGATTTTGGTGATATAGTATTTATTTTAAATACTTGTTATGGTGAGTTGGTGCATAATCATGGTGTCGCATTGTCATATGCATGTTTTGGTGATATAGGCTCTGCCTCTGGTGTTTATTGGTGATATGCCCGTCGTGGCTCATTTTGGTGATCGGTACCGCATGCGTATGCCCACTGGAGGGGTTACATATCATCCCATTGTCTATGAATGTTATAACTTTGGTGGTTCACTGTCAAATGGACTTTTCTTTTGGTATCTGGTGTTGTGATATGGTGTAATTGTATTGTGTTGCTGTAGTTACCTGATGCTAGCATATTTTTATCATCTGCTTATTACCTCTGTTAGACTCACCCCTTCTGCTTGGAATGTTGCTCTCATGCGGCAACGCTGCAGGTGATCGCTAGTGCTCGTGGAGGAATTGCTAGGTTTTGCTTCCTCTCTCGTTTGGGTCTGTGTCAGCTCTGATATGTAGCACCGGGGAGTCGTTAGTTATCGTTTTGAACTATTATTTTAGTTATTGGAAATTGTTTTAATTTATTTTGGAGATGTCTTTAATTGTTAATTCTGGAGATGTTTAAACTGGTTAATATTTCCGCTGCTTGGTGATTTCTTTTATATAAATTATTTTGGAGATTTTCTTTTTTTTTAAGATGGTGAAAAATGTAGCGCCCTTCGAGGTGACTCTGATAATTGTCTCTTTAATTGTAATAGTAAAAAGGGGGGTGTTACATTAGTGGTATCAGAGCAGTTCGGTCTGTCCGGCCAAGTTGTCGAGTCGTCGAGTCGAGTAACACTTGAGTAATTGTTACTCGTTCCTGATTATAGTTTCTGTTGCAGTGTTAGGTTGAGATGGCAGGACGGAACGATGCTGCACTCGCTGCTGCTTTGCAGGCTGTGGCTCAAGCTGTGGAGAATAACCCAGGTGCTGCTGGTGATGCTGGGTCGCGCAGTTTGGCTACGTTTCAGAGGGAGAATCCTCCTACCTTTAAGGGCAAGTATAACCCTGATGGTGCTTTGGCGTGGCTGAAAGAGATGGAGAGAATCTTTCGTGTTATGGATTGCTCTGAGGCGCAGAAAGTCAGGTATGGTACTCATATGCTGGCAGAGGAGGCTGATGACTGGTGGTTGGAGGTGAGGCAGAGGTTGGCGACTGTGAATGAAGAGGTCACTTGGGCTGTGTTCAGCAGAGAATTTCTGAGAAAGTATTATCCTGAAGATGTCCGTGGGAAGAAAGAGATTGAGTTTCTGGAGCTGAAGCAGGGTAATATGTCGGTGACTGAGTATGCTGCCAAGTTCATTGAATTGGCGAAGTTCTATCCACATTATGGTGAGGCTGGTGCTGAATTCTCCAAATGCATCAAGTTTGAAAATGGGTTGCGGGCTGATATCAAGAAGGCGATAGGGTATCAGAAAATTCGGGTGTTCTCGGAGTTGATTGACAGCTGCAGAATCTTCGAGGAAGACAGTAATGCTCATTCTAGAGTCATGAGGGATAGGCAGAAGAATTTCTCGAGTCGTGGGAAGCCGTATGAGGTTCCAGCTGGTAAGGGCAATCAGAGAACTGCTGTGGGTAAGAGACCTAGTGGGGGAGATGCTGCTGCTAGTGTGGTATGTTACAAGTGTGGTAAACCCGGTCATAAGCGTCCTGACTGTCCAGGTGATGTGAAGAAGTGCTACAAGTGTGGTAAAGAGGGTCATATGGCGTCTAGCTGTGATCGAAAGGATGTGTTATGCTACAACTGTGGTGAGGGTGGTCATATCAGCACTCATTGTCCTAAACCGAAGAAAGAAAGGTCCGTTGGGAAGGTGTTCGCTCTGGCGGGGTCAGATGCAGTGAATGAGATCAGAGGTACATGCTATATTAATAATTCTCCTCTTATTGCTATTATTGATACTGGTGCTACCCATTGTTTTATTGCTACTGCATGTGTTGAGAAATTAGATCTTGTTTTATCTTCTATGTTGAGGGAGATGGTTATCGATACTCCGGCTAAGGGTTCGGTGACTACCTCGGTTGTTTGTGCTAAATGCCCTTTATCGATATTCGGTAATGATTTTCTCGTTGACTTGATTTGTTTGCCGCTGAGCGGAATGGATGTTATTCTAGGTATGGACTGGTTAGTTGATAACCATGTTCATATCAACTGTCATGAAAGGTCTGTGAGTTTCTTTTCTCCTGAAGAGGAAGAGTCTGGTTTGTTGTCTGCTGGTCAGTTGCATAGGGTAATGAGGGAAGACGTCCAGTTGTTTTCATTAATGGCGTCGTTGTCTGCTGAGAGCCAAGCGAAGGTTGATGAGTTGCAGGTGGTGCGAGAGTTTTCTGAGGTTTTTCCCGACGAGATTCCGGATGTACCACCAGAGAGAGAGGTTGAGTTTGCTATTGATCTGGTACCTGATACTAAACCTGTGTCTATGGCACCGTATAGAATGTCTGCATCTGAATTGTCAGAACTGAAGAAGCAACTCGAGGATCTGCTTGAAAAGAAATTTGTGAGGCCAAGTGTGTCGCCGTGGGGAGCTCCAGTGTTGTTGGTGAAAAAGAAAGATGGTAGTATGAGGTTGTGCGTAGACTATCGGCAGCTGAATAAGGTGACTATTAAGAACAAGTATCCGCTTCCGAGGATTGATGACTTAATGGATCAGTTGGTGGGTGCTCAGGTGTTCAGTAAAATAGATTTGAGATCGGGTTATCATCAGATCAAGGTGAAAGACGAAGACATTCAGAAGACAGCTTTCAGAACCCGTTATGGGCATTATGAGTATTCTGTGATGCCTTTCGGTGTGACTAATGCGCCGGGAGTGTTCATGGAGTACATGAATCGTATCTTTCGTGAGTATCTGGATCGGTTTGTGGTGGTATTCATTGACGACATCCTAATTTATTCTAAGTCAGAAGAGGAGCATGCAGAACATCTGAGATTGGTATTGGAAATTCTGAGGGACAGGAAATTATATGCGAAGCTGTCTAAGTGTGAGTTTTGGTTGAAGGAGGTTAGCTTTCTGGGTCAGGTTATTTCGGGGAATGGAATTGCCGTGGATCCGTCTAAGGTTGATGCCGTGTTACAATGGGAGTCTCCGAAGTCAGTTACTGAGATTAGAAGTTTTCTGGGTCTGGCAGGTTACTATAGGAGGTTTATAGAAGGATTTTCGAAGTTGGCACTTCCGTTGACTCAGTTGACTTGCAAGGGTAAAGCTTTCATCTGGGATGACTGTTGTGAAGAGAGCTTCAAAGAATTGAAGAAGAGGTTGACGACGTCTCCTGTTCTGATGTTGCCTAATCCGGAAGAGTCGTTTGTGGTGTATTGTGATGCTTCCAAGATGGGGTTGGGAGGTGTGCTTATGCAGAATGGTAAGGTAGTTGCTTATGCGTCGAGACAGTTGAGGACTCATGAGAAGAACTACCCTACCCATGATTTAGAACTTGCTGCAGTTGTGTTCGCGTTGAAAATTTGGAGACATTATCTGTATGGTTCGAGGTTTGAGGTGTTCAGTGATCATAAGGGTTTGCAGTATCTGTTTGATCAGAAAGAGTTGAATATGAGACAGCGCAGATGGTTGGATTTGCTGAAAGACTATGACTTTAGCTTGAACTATCATCCGGGAAAGGCTAATGTGGTAGCTGACGCTTTAAGTCGAAAGACGTTGCATATGTCAGCAATGATGGTTAGAGAACTCGAATTAATTGAGCAGTTCAGGGATATGAGTTTGGTTTGTGAAGTGACGCCTCAGAGTGTCAGATTGGGAATGTTGAAGATTGATAATGAGTTCATGGCTAGCATTCGAGAAGCTCAGAAGTTAGATGTTAAATTAGTTGACCTGATGGTTGGGATTGATCAATCTGAGAATAAAGACTTTGAGTTGGATGCGCAGAATGTATTGAAGTACCGTGGGAGAATCTGCATTCCTGATGATGAGGAGATGAAAAGAGCAATTTTAGAAGAAGGTCATAGGAGTAAGTTGAGTATCCATCCGGGAGCTACAAAGATGTATCAGGATCTGAAGAAGATGTTTTGGTGGCCTGGTATGAAGCGTGATGTGGCGCAGTTTGTGTATTCCTGCTTGACTTGTCAGAAATCGAAGGTGGAGCATCAGAAGCCTGCTGGGTTGATGCAACCGTTGGAGATTCCGGAATGGAAGTGGGATAGTATTTCTATGGATTTCGTGATAGGGTTACCTAATACTGTGAGGGGGCACGATTCGATTTGGGTGATTGTGGATAGATTGACGAAGTCTGCTCATTTTATTCCTATCAATATCACGTATCCGGTGTCGAGATTGGCAGAGATTTATATTCAGGTGATTGTGAAGTTGCATGGTGTTCCTTTGTGCATTGTGTCTGACAGAGATCCTAGGTTCACTTCTGATTTCTGGAAGAGTTTGCAAGAAGCGTTGGGTTCTAAATTGAGGTTGAGTTCAGCTTATCATCCTCAAACTGATGGGCAGACAGAGAGGACCATTCAGTCGTTGGAAGACTTGTTGAGATCTTGTGTTCTTGAGCAGGGAGGTGCGTGGGATACTCACCTTCCGTTGATTGAGTTTACTTACAACAATAGTTACCATTCTAGCATCGGGATGGCACCGTTCGAGGCATTGTATGGTCGGAGATGTAGGACTCCGTTGTGTTGGCATGAATCTGGGGAGAGTATTGTTCTTGGACCCGAGGTTGTTCGAGAGACTACTGAAAAGGTGAAATTGATCCGTGAGAAAATGAAAGCGTCGCAGAGTAGACAGAAGAGCTATCATGATAAGAGAAGGAAGGATTTAGAATTCCAAGCTGGTGATCATGTGTTTTTGAGAGTCACGCCTATGGCTGGTGTTGGGCGTGCATTGAAGACAAAGAAGTTGACTCCTCGTTTCATTGGACCGTATCAGATCACTGAGAGAATTGGTAATGTTGCCTATAGGGTGGCCTTGCCGCCTAATCTTTCGAATTTGCACGATGTATTTCATGTGTCGCAACTTCGGAAGTATATTTCGGATCCGTCCCATGTGATTCCGATGGATGATGTGCATGTGCGGGATAATCTCACTGTGGAGACAATGCCTGTGCGAATTGAAGATCGTGAAGTGAAGACTTTACGTGGCAAAGAGATAAACCTGGTGAAAGTGGTCTGGTTAGGAGCTGCTGGTGAAAGCATGACATGGGAGTTGGAGAGCAAGATGCGAGAGTCCTATCCGGAGCTGTTTGAATCAGGTATGTTTTCGAGGACGAAAGATTCTAAGTGGGGGAGGGTTGTAACACCTCGGAAATAATTTAATTAAAATAGTTGATTGAATTATTAAAATAATTTGGAGGCGGGATATAGATAAATTAAAAGGTTAATATTTTATATGCGTAGGAGGTGAAACGAGTAAAGGAGGTGGTGACGTAGAGAGCCCAGTGTTTACTGAGCCCTCAACTTAAACCCTGGGGGTTTAAGCCAAACCCTCATTCGCAGCAAGCAAAAGAAAAACGAAAGTGAGAGTGAGAGAGAGAGCACGCGGCGCAAAGAGGGAGAGAAGAGGAGGGTTTCGCGAAGAATTTCAAAAGGAGATCGTTCGTGTTGCTGTGGTTTTGTTCGTGTCTCGTTCGTCGTGTTCCGGAGCTTACGTTATTCGAGGTAAGGGTGGGCTTAACCTTGATAATGGGTTGATGATAATTATGTGTGGGTAGTCTAGGGCTTTGTTGAATTGTTCGTGTTGTTGCATATCGTGTTTTCGTTGAGATTGGTGCTTTGATGATTATTGCACGTTATTGTGATTTGTTTCGTTATTTGTTGTTGCGTGATTGTTGTATCACGATGATGGTGTTGTTATTGTTCGTGTTTTTGTTGTTGCTGTGCGTGGTTGATTGTTGTTGTCGCGTTGTCGAATTGTCGTTTTTGTTGTGGTGGTTGCGGTGTCGTTGCCGTTAGGGTTTGGTGTTTGGCAATTTAGCGATTCTGGACACAGGTTCGGTTTTTCTAAAACTGGCGCTGTTTGGTTGATCCAAAAATTATGAGGTTGATTGTTTTTGAAAATAGACTTAACGTCGGTCGTTTTGGCACTGGTTTCGTTAAATTCGGAGTTGTATAGCTCGAGTTATAGGCGATACAAGTTAGGTTAAAATTCTGGAAACGATTTGGGTATAGATTCGGTATTTCGGTGACTGGGAACGTTGTATTGACCGAAAAATTATGTGGTTTATTTTTCTGGAAAATAGACTTAATGCTTGTTAATTTGGCACTGGTTTGGGTACGTTTAGAGTTGTGTAGCTCGAGATATGAATTCCACAAGTTAGAGTAAGATTCTGGAAACAATCTGGACACAGGGTCAGTGTTTTGGTTACCACGTTTTCAAAAGAACTCCTTTTCGAACGAATCCAATTTCTTTGAAAACTAGACAAAATTTGCCCCAGTTTATGCACAAGTTTCATGCAATTTGATTGAGTTTTGGTCACTTTGGAATTGCTTGAATTTGAAGGACAGAAACTGTCCTCTTTTGCAACTAGCCTGTGTGCTTTTCGAAAACTGTACCTATTGGACACTCTCCTTCAAAAACTGAACTTAGGGATGATAACCAGACCCATAGGGCTTTCCAACAAGTATTTATTTGTTGAAATCCGATGTCGTTTGCTATTTTAATTAATTCGCTGAAGTAGGTGCGATGTGCCTAGGCGCTGTGCGCCAGTCTTGTGCGTGGTGTGCGTGCGTTATGTCCGCGTTGTGGAGCCGTCTGGTGTTAATATTTCAGGTGCGGTGCTGGTATGCTCAGGAGAGTTTAGTGGTAGTTGTGATGCTACAACTTGGTGCTATTTTTGGTGAAATCATTTGTTTTGATTTTGGTGATATAGTATTTATTTTAAATACTTGTTATGGTGAGTTGGTGCATAATCATGGTGTCGCATTGTCATATGCATGTTTTGGTGATATAGGCTCTGCCTCTGGTGTTTATTGGTGATATGCCCGTCGTGGCTCATTTTGGTGATCGGTACCGCATGCATATGCCCACTGGAGGGGTTACATATCATCCCATTGTCTATGAATGTTATAACTTTGGTGGTTCACTGTCAAATGGACTTTTCTTTTGGTATCTGGTGTTGTGATATGGTGTAATTGTATTGTGTTGCTGTAGTTACCTGATGCTAGCATATTTTTATCATCTGCTTATTACCTCTGTTAGACTCACCCCTTCTGCTTGGAATGTTGCTCTCATGCGGCAACGCTGCAGGTGATCGCTAGTGCTCGTGGAGGAATTGCTAGGTTTTGCTTCCTCTCTCGTTTGGGTCTGTGTCAGCTCTGATATGTAGCACCGGGGAGTCGTTAGTTATCGTTTTGAACTATTATTTTAGTTATTGGAAATTGTTTTAATTTATTTTGGAGATGTCTTTAATTGTTAATTCTGGAGATGTTTAAACTGGTTAATATTTCCGCTGCTTGGTGATTTCTTTTATATAAATTATTTTGGAGATTTTCTTTTTTTTTAAAATGGTGAAAAATGTAGCACCCTTCGAGGTGACTCTGATAATTGTCTATTTAATTGTAATAGTAAAAAGGGGGGTGTTACAATAACCATCTCCCTCAACATAGAAGATAAAACAAGATCTAATTTCTCAACACATGCAGTAGCAATAAAACAATGGGTAGCACCAGTATCAATAATAGCAATAAGAGGAGAATTATTAATATAGCATGTACCTCTGATCTCATTCACTGCATCTGACCCCGCCAGAGCGAACACCTTCCCAACGGACCTTTCTTTCTTCGGTTTAGGACACTGAGTGCTGATATGACCACCCTCACCACAGTTGTAGCATAACACATCCTTTCGATCACAGCTAGACGCCATATGACCCTCTTTACCACACTTGTAGCACTTCTTCACATCACCTGGACAGTCAGGACGCTTATGACCGGGTTTACCACACTTGTAACATACCACACTAGCAGCAGCATCTCCCCCACTAGGTCTCTTACCCACAGCAGTTCTCTGATTGCCCTTACCAGCTGGAACCTCATACGGCTTCCCACGACTCGAGAAATTCTTCTGCCTATCCCTCATGACTCTAGAATGAGCATTACTGTCTTCCTCGAAGATTCTGCAGCTGTCAATCAACTCCGAGAACACCCGAATTTTCTGATACCCTATCGCCTTCTTGATATCAGCCCGCAACCCATTTTCAAACTTGATGCATTTGGAGAATTCAGCACCAGCCTCACCATAATGTGGATAGAACTTCGCCAATTCAATGAACTTGGCAGCATACTCAGTCACCGACATATTACCCTGCTTCAGCTCCAGAAACTCAATCTCTTTCTTCCCACGGACATCTTCAGGATAATACTTTCTCAGAAATTCTCTGCTGAACACAGCCCAAGTGACCTCTTCATTCACAGTCGCCAACCTCTGCCTCACCTCCAACCACCAGTCATCAGCCTCCTCTGCCAGCATATGAGTACCATACCTGACTTTCTGCGCCTCAGAGCAATCCATAACACGAAAGATTCTCTCCATCTCTTTCAGCCACGCCAAAGCACCATCAGGGTTATACTTGCCCTTAAAGGTAGGAGGATTCTCCCTCTGAAACGTAGCCAAACTGCGCGACCCAGCATCACCAGCAGCACCTGGGTTATTCTCCACAGCTTGAGCCACAGCCTGCAAAGCAGCAGCGAGTGCAGCATCGTTCCGTCCTGCCATCTCAACCTAACACTGCAACAGAAACTATAATCAGGAACGAGTAACAATTACTCAAGTGTTACTCGACTCGACGACTCGACAACTTGGCCGGACAGACCGAACTGCTCTGATACCACTAATGTAACACCCCCCTTTTTACTATTACAATTAAAGAGACAATTATCAGAGTCACCTCGAAGGGCGCTACATTTTTCACCATCTTAAAAAAAAAAGAAAATCTCCAAAATAATTTATATAAAAGAAATCACCAAGCAGCGGAAATATTAACCAGTTTAAACATCTCCAGAATTAACAATTAAAGACATCTCCAAAATAAATTAAAACAATTTCCAATAACTAAAATAATAGTTCAAAACGATAACTAACGACTCCCCGGTGCTACATATCAGAGCTGACACAGACCCAAACGAGAGAGGAAGCAAAACCTAGCAATTCCTCCACGAGCACTAGCGATCACCTGCAGCGTTGCCGCATGAGAGCAACATTCCAAGCAGAAGGGGTGAGTCTAACAGAGGTAATAAGCAGATGATAAAAATATGCTAGCATCAGGTAACTACAGCAACACAATACAATTACACCATATTACAGCACCAGATACCAAAGGAAAAATCCATTTGACAGTGAACCACCAAAATTATAACATTCATAGACAATGGGATGATATGCAACCCCTCCAGTGGGCATATGCATGCGGTACCGATCACCAAAATGAGCCACGACGGGCATATCACCAACAAACACCAGAGGCAGAGCCTATATCACCAAAACATGCATATGACAATGCGACACCATGATTATGCACCAACTCACCATAACAAGTATTTAAAATAAATACTATATCACCAGAATCAAAACAAATGATTTCACCAAAAATAGCACCAAGTTGTAGCATCACAGCTACCACTAAACTCTCCTGAGCATACCAGCACCGCACCTGAAATATTAACACCAGACGGCTCCACAACGCGGACATAACGCACGCACACCACGCACAAGACTGGCGCACAGCGCCTAGGCACATCGCACCTACTTCAGCGAATTAATTAAAATAGCAAACGACATCGGATTTCAACAAATAAATACTTGTTGGAAAGCCCTATGGGTCTGGTTATCATCCCTAAGTTCAGTTTTTGAAGGAGAGTGTCCAATAGGTACAGTTTTCGAAAAGCACACAGGCTAGTTGCAAAAGAGGACAGTTTCTGTCCTTCAAATTCAAGCAATTCCAAAGTGACCAAAACTCAATCAAATTGCATGAAACTTGTGCATAAACTGGGGCAAATTTTGTCTAGTTTTCAAAGAAATTGGATTCGTTCGAAAAGGAGTTCTTTTGAAAACGTGGTAACCAAAACACTGACCCTGTGTCCAGATTGTTTCCAGAATCTTACTCTAACTTGTGGAATTCATATCTCGAGCTACACAACTCTAAACGCATCCAAACCAGTGCCAAATTAACAAGCATTAAGTATATTTTCCATAAAAATAAACCACATAATTTTTCGGTCAACACAACGTTCCCAGTCACCGAAATACCGAATCTATACCCAAATCGTTTCCAGAATTTTAACCTAACTTGTATCGCCTATAACTCGAGCTATACAACTCCGAATTTAACGAAACCAGTGCCAAAACGACCGGCGTTAAGTCTATTTTCAAAAACAATCAACCTCATAATTTTTGGATCAACCAAACAGCGCCAGTTTTAGAAAAACCGAACCTGTGTCCAGAATCGCTAAATTGCCAAACACCAAACCCTAACGGCAACGACACCGCAACCACCACAACAAAAACGACAATTCGACAACGCGACAACAACAATCAACCACGCACAGCAACAACAAAAACACGAACAATAACAACACCATCATCGTGATACAACAATCACGCAACAACAAATAACGAAACAAATCACAATAACGTGCAATAATCATCAAAGCACCAATCTCAACGAAAACACGATATGCAACAACACGAACAATTCAACAAAACCCTAGACTACCCACACATAATTATCATCAACCCATTATCAAGGTTAAGCCCACCCTTACCTCGAATAACGTAAGCTCCGGAACACGACGAACGAGACACGAACAAAACCACAGCAACACGAACGATCTCCTTTTGAAATTCTTCGCGAAACCCTCCTCTTCTCTCCCTCTTTGCGCCGCGTGCTCTCTCTCTCACTCTCACTTTCGTTTTTCTTTTGCTTGCTGCGAATGAGGGTTTGGCTTAAACCCCCAGGGTTTAAGTTGAGGGCTCAGTAAACACTGGGCTCTCTACGTCACCACCTCCTTTACTCGTTTCACCTCCTACGCATATAAAATATTAACCTTTTAATTTATCTATATCCCGCCTCCAAATTATTTTAATAATTCAATCAACTATTTTAATTAAATTATTTCCGGGGTGTTACAACCACCCTTCACTTCTTTTGAGCGTGGGGTTCTCCGTTTCTTAGGCGTTGCCCCATCTCAGTTTCATCCCATTTCTTGGGGATTTGTCAGGGCCTATGAGGTGTTATTAGGTGAGCTGAAGAGACCAGTTTCTCAGAAGCTTTTCTTTACTATTTTCGATACCAACCGCCGAGGAGAGAGGGATAGTGGTAAGACTAGGTGGGAGTATCTTAGTTTGAAGGCAGTTGAAACACTTTATGCCAGTTCTGGACTCCATGAAGAAAAGGTGGAAAAGTAAATTTTTTTGGGTTGCCCCTACCAGTCGTGGCGATCAAGAGTTAGTGGCATGTCTGAATGATCAGGGAGAGGCGGTTGATCTTCTATTTCCCATTGCGTGGTCACAGCAACACTACTGTCAGCTGCCACATACCTATCGCTTCGTGCCAAAGCAGCTGAATGTAGATGATAGAGAGACTTTGCGATTGTTGAGGAATTTGGCCTCCCATCTACCATCCAAAGAGATGATTCCATGTAAGCCAATCGTTCTGGCTAAATCTCCTGATGAGTTGGCTACGGCCTTAGGTTTGCTCACCTTCTTGATATTATGTTGGTTTTTCTTCGTGTGTAATGATCTCGCTTATCCCCTTTTGAGTATTTTCTTATCACTTATTTGCTGCTTTGATTGTTTTCTAACAATTATGTTCGTTTTCTTGCAGACAAGATGGCAGGTGAACAGATGACTTTCGCTGAGCTAGTCGCCAGTGCCAAACATGGGCCGCCGAAGCGCAGGACTGCCATTTGTGCTGAGAGTTCTACCCCTATTCCTTCCCCGCCACCTCCCGAGACGCTTCCACAAATTCCTCTGGTGGATCCACATCCCGGGGGTGACCCTGATGGTCCTCCTGAGAAAATTAAGAGGAGGCGGGTTGATGCTGCTGCGTCTGATGGAGCCGTCCACCCTTCCGCGGGCGCGGCTGGTCAGACGGGGAAGAAAAAGCATGGTCGTGGTAAGTCTCCCAGGGTGATGTTGGACCAGTTAGGCGTTGCTTATCGTGATCGCTTCACGGAAGACCCTATCGAGACTGCCATTGACGTTTTGAAGGCTGCTTCCAACCGGCTGAAGAAGACTCAGAGGGAGGAGGATGAACGGTTTGCAGGTAAAGTCTTTCAACCCAGGTTGTCCTATCAACATATCTGACCTTCGGGTCTTCCCTCCTCGGGTCGTACCTTCCTTACTGCATTATTTCCTTTCTTTTTGCAGAGTTGACGGCGAAGAGGGACAAGGCTTTAGATCAAGCCAAGAAAGCCAAAGATGCTTTGGAGGAAACTGAGAGGAGGGCTAATACGTTGAACGAAGAGTTGCAAAATCTGAAGTCAGCCAAAGAGGTTTCTGAAGCTAAGATGAAGGAAGAATTGCAGGAGCTGAAGTTAGCCAAAGGGGCTTCTGAGGATAAGATGAAGGAAGAGTTTGAGAAGTCGGTTCCACGCTCTAGGATGAGGTTGAAGAACTGAAGAAAGAGAGAGATGAGAATGAGAAGGCATTGGAGGACGCCGAAGAGTGGGGTGCAAAGGTTGCTCGTGATGCTGTTAGGATCTCAAAGGATCAGTTTGCTAATGCTTTGAAGTAAGTCCAGTTTCGTTATCCCGAGTTGGTGGTTGACATGGCTGTTTTTTATCCCGACCATGTCGTTCTAGGTGACCAAATTGTGAAGCCCGCCGGTAGGCCTGATGGGACCAGCTTGGTCATCTACCAGCGACCATGAGGGTTAGGTCAGGTCACTCTTCCACATCCTTCTTTTGTAGTTCTGATGTTGCTTTACGCTGATTTGTACTTTAATTTTCTAGCTTCGGATTTTGTCTGATTTTGTTGTAACCCACACTCGGTGCGTTCATGCTTCGACACTTTGTTGCATGGTTTATTTCGCCTAAGTCCCTTTGCTCATGTATGATACTCTGACTCTTTGATGATATGTTTGCTATGTTTAATATATTCTCATTCTTCAAAATGTTCGTTACATGGGCAACGTCATGGCAGGTCATCCCTAGCCAGGCGGGTCGCCCTTGGTCAGGTCATCCCTGGCACGGTCAGGTCGTCCCTGGCGTGGTCAAGTCGTCCCTGGCATTGTCAGGTAGTTCCTGGCCAGATCGTCCAAGGGAGGAGCTGCAGTGCCTGCTGAATAATTCGTTTACCTTGTTTATATTATCGTGCAAACTGCTAAGTTCGTTTAGTTTATCAATCTTGTTATTTGATAGCCTTATGTGTTAGGCTTGTGGATTTCGCGTGTTATCTTGTACTTTCCACCCGTTTCGTTCGAGCGGGATCGATCGTCGCCCGCGGACAGTTTACCAGGCTCCTACCCAGATTTAACTCGCCCTTGGGGGTGCGCCTGTTCGTTCTTAGGCCACTTTGTTTAAAATTCATTTTAGTGCCTTTGGACAGTTTACCGAGCTTCTACCCGGATTTAACTCTTCCTCAGGGGTACGACCAATCTTAGGCCGCTTCGTTTGTACTTAAATTCGTTTAAGTGTTGTATCCTGACCGCGCAGTTTATAGAACGCGGTTCAAACTTAACTCGCACGGTAGGTCGAACCTTTGAGCTTCGTTCTCGATTGGCCATTCGTAATTAAAGAGACATATGAACACATATATAAAAGAAATTGTCTTATTTAACGGTCGGGCGGACCTCGATAAAAAACCTGTGGGAAAAAGAGTGTTCCTCCCGTCTTTTCATTCATGACATACAATCAGTTCTTACAAGGCAACTTGCCTTCCCCTTGATCTTCTGGTATCCGGGACATCATCGTCCTCGTCCTCCTCTTCTTCTCTGATTTTGGCCACTTCGTCGATCGGTGCCTTTCCCTTTCTAGGTGATCGCACCAGCTTCGTGTCTTCTCTCCGGTCGGCTTGGTCTTTCTTTACATACTGGGACAACTTGCCCTTTCTGATCAACTCTTCTATGTCATCTTTGAGGGCCATGCAATTGTTGGTATCATGCCCGTTGCTCTTATGGTAACGGCAGTACTTCTTGGATGGGCGCTGCCCTTCCTTGATGACGAGAGGGTCTGGTCTTCTTATCTCCCTAAGTTCTGTGTTTGCACATTCTGTCAGGATCTGTGCGTACGAGGTGTTAAGTTTTGTGCGATCGACGAATTTCCTGATGTTGGGATCTCTCTGCAGTGCGCCCTGGTCTCTCCGCTGTCTTTGGTCGCGCTCTTCGCGAGGTTGACTATTTATCCCTGCTTTAGTAGCTTCGATGGCCATTGTCTTCTCTTCGTAGTTCATAAACCTTTGAGACCTTCAGAGGAAGGTTTCTAAGTCTCGTGGTAAGTGTAGACCAACTTCGACCTCAAATCTACTCCCTCGAAGGAGTCCTGTCCTTAAGAAATATAACCTTTGGTTATCATCTAGGTTCCTCACCTGGTCTGCCTCCCGATTGAACCGCTCCACATAGCTTCGAAGGGATTCATGGGGTCCTTGTCGGATCGCGATCAAGACATCTTGAGATTTGGGCTTTATTCTTGACGTTGTGAAACGCGCAAGAAACACTCTGGCCATCTGCTCCCACGAAGAGATAGTGTTTGGGCGTAGCTCGGTGAACCACTCCAAGGCTGATCCTTCCAAGGTTAAGGGGAAGATCTTGCATTTGACAGGCCCTGACGCCCCCTATATTACATCATAACGTCGAAGTGCTTCAGATGGGCGTCAGGATCTTGCACGCCGTTGTACATTTTGAGTCCGGAAGGGGCTTTTCGTAATGAGCGTGGGATACGGTACTCGTCTATCCGTCTGGTGAAAGGACCCAAACTTGTGTGCGTTGTACCCCTGCGAGGTCTTCCTCCTTCCGGATCGTTTCTCGTACCTTGGGATGGTTTGCGGAGACAGATGGTCTGCGGAGACGGTCAAGGGACGGGTCGTCTGATACTGTAGGCTGAGGAAGACCTGAACGCGCGGGGGGGTGTACCTGCAAGAACACTCTGACGCCCAAGTCAGCTATATCGAGCTACAGTAATATCTAGTTAAATATCTGGCGTTATTTATAGTGATTAGTCTGGATCGTTGACGTCGGATAGCCCATTTGCGATGGGGGCCCAAGTATCAGTCGAACTGATCATCCCGCTGTTGGGCTGGATGATTAGTGACTGGATCGGGCCCAGTTAGACCGATCCTTCCCTTGCTGGGTTGGATAACCGCTACTGGATTGGGCCTGACGATTGGCCCAGTCTAGAACAGTTGCCCCCCAAGTCAAGGTCGATCACTGAGCGGGCGTAGGCTTGATGCGCAGTCTTGCTGGTTGTGCTCGATCAGTAGTTTGGTAGGTCCTGCCCCCAGTTCACGACTTGTGAATTTTCGGCGGTTGAGATCGTATCGGATCGTTCGATAATTGATAAGACGCTCTTCTCGTCGTCTGACTTCGTTGTATATTTCGAATATATAAATATTTTCGATTTTTCGTTTGGCCTATTTTCGTGGGCCTATATATATGAGAGTGTGAAGGGTCTTTTATTTCTTCCATTCTCACCATTCATTCTCAAAGGTTTCAATTGGGACGACTTGAGGCCTGCTTTGGGAGGAGCAAGACCTGAATTTTAATTGGGACGACTTGAGGCCTGTTTTGGGAGGAGCAAGACCTGAATTTTAATTGGGAAGACCTGAGGCCTGCTCTGGGACGAGCAAGACCTGAATTTGAGCGACCCGGAAACCATCCTGGGCCGACCTAAAATCGTCGCTCTGGACCAGCTCTTGCTCCTGGCGTTTTCTATTCGGGCGCTCACGGAAATAGAGGACGACGACAATATTCGCTGAGGACGATCCGGCTTGATCCTTCATGTGTTATGTAATATCTATCTATAGGTTGGTTAATAAACACAAATAACCTGGTAGTTTGATGGTAAGAGGAAGCGTGTATCACCAGAGGGTTATGGATTCAACTCCCATTTCCCCCGAATTTACTATTTTTCTTTTAAAAATAACAATATGCCCAACTTTGCCACCCAAGTGCCACGTGGCTGCCACCTATTGGTTGCTGACGTGGCACATGTCAGTGCCATGTGTCCATGGTGACATAGGGTGCTGACGTGGTGTTCAGTGACACGTGACATACTGGTCCAATGAGATGATGACACCTGACATTGATTATTATTTTAAAGTTTTTTTTTATGGAAAACTGACCGAGAGGCTTAATCGTAAACAATTTATATTTGCAAGGGTTATTTTAAAGTTTTTTTTTTACAGGGGCCTATTTGGATTGTGCGTGTATTTGCAGGGGCCGAACGAATATTTAAACCTTAATGAGGTTATACCTAATTTATTCTCTCACTTTTCAAAAATGTTTTTTTCTGAGTATCAATTTAGTCCCAACTTTAATTTAGTAAACAATGTTAACGGAGCTGACGTGGCTATTAAGTGTCAATGTGGCAAATGTCAGGGACCAAATTGATATTCCAAAAAAATATAAAAAATCCATGTCAGCATGCCACATCACACAAATGTTGGGACTAAATTGATACTTTTTTTAAAAAAATAGCTTGTCAGCATAGGGACCAAATTGGGACTAAGTTATATATCTCAAAAATGAAGAACCAGGGGATTGAACCCCCTTCCTCACACCCACACCTTCCAACACTAACCATTTGATCAATCACATTTTGTTGTAATTGAAGCGTATTATAGAATATATACCCTTTTTTTCTAGCAAAACCTATTACCTACTAATTATATTTATTTATATGTATTTTAATACTTATATATTACATTTATATATCATATTTATTTGACATCTAATATTTTGTATCACTTTCCATAGATTTTAGATTCTATATATTTATTAACTAGAATGTTATTAAATATGAGTAATTTTATTGATTTTCAAATTTGTTTTTAATTCAAAATTATATTAAATTTAAAAATATTGACTTATAGTATCTTACATTTTCTAATTCTCATATTAATTTAATAACAAATTTATTGATATCGGGTCATGCGGGTCAATTAGTGACCCATCGGTTTGACCATTGACCCAATGACCTGCTCGGGTCGATCATCGGGTCGATTTTAATAACATTGATTGCAGCTGACTGTTTCAAAAAAACAAAAACAAGTAATGAATACAATGCTAATTTTGTGGATCCAGTAATGAATATAATGCTAATTTTGTGGATCAAATATCTCTCTCGACCATCTCTCATTCGCACATTCCTCTTCCTTCTTTTTCTCTCATTTTCAATCTTTTTTGATGAACTACAAAAGTTTGTCCTTCATCTCTTCTTTCATCTTGACCAACTCAAAACGCAAAGCAACGAAAGAAGAAAATCAGAAGGAACAGAGCACTGCATTTCTCTTTCTCCATGGACCATCACTCCTATCTTCCTTCGTTAGGGTTTCGCTTTTCCCTAAATTTCTGAAGAATTTCCTTCGTTAGCATCATAACAAAGTTGGCCACGATACTGTGTGAAGGATGAAGAACGATATTAGCCACTTCCACCGCCAAAAGACGCTGACGTTCTAAACCACAACAACTTCCTCAACACCTTACCGTGATTTGTTTTTGATTCTATTTCTTCTGTTGTAAAGCTTGTCTTTTTATCATGTTAAACTAAATGGATTTTCTTTGCTTTTGCTTGGTAATATTTTTATTCTTTGAAGTTTTTGAAATTTTCTTCCATCATGTTCAAATGGTTTTTCCCCCTTTGGCTTCTGTGATCATAAAGCTTTAGAGGAATTTTGACAGTGCAGTATCTTTATGGCTAAAAAGATTCACCTTTTGAAATCATAACATTGTTTTGGAGTATTTCCCAAGTTTATCAATTTTGCAATCATCTCATTTCAATAAATAGATTGAAGACTGTGCCTACAATATAGTCAACCTCCATAGTTAGAAATTAAGGATATATTTGTTCTTACGTTTGTATTGTATACAGGTATACTCCCCAATATGTATAATCAGACCCAGAATAGCAGATGTAGAAAATAGTGAGATATTGCTATGATAGTAACAAAAATGTGTTGATGCAGCGATGAAGGTACACCTATGGTTGTCCGGTTACGGAAGTGTTATTGTCACCCTTATAACAATGTGGTTTTTTTTCCTGTTTTGATCACTGTTGTAGCTTTGAAAATCCTTTTAGCCGAAGATAGAGACTATCTGAAGCACAAGAGCAACAAGGTAGCCGGGTTGTTACAACATAGGTGCTGAACTTGTTTTGGGTTCATTCCGTAAGTATTATTATAATTGCATATTGGTTTTTCCTGTTCTTTTCAACTTTAAATTTTTTATTCCATTTACCAATATTCCGTCTTTTGCATTGCACTGTTGGGGTTGCAAAATATAAAACTAGAATTCAATTTTATGTTTCATTTGTGCTCACATGGCATTCAACTTACTTTAAGTAGTAATTTTGGGTTCGTGTAAGTAACAACTAAGCAATGATGGATATGATATGGATAGAGTGAATACAATTATTCAAATCCAAATATTAAAATTATCATAAATAGTAGTGTAATTAGGATATTCTGAAGCTGTGTGTCATATATAAATTTATCTCAAGTTATTGTGAAGCTGTGTGTCATATATATGATATGAATTTGCAACTTTTGTTCTGTTTAATCACGATGCAATGAGCCTGATTGAAAAGTCTTACTCAGAGCTTCTTGAATTCTCGGAGGAGCTTTTAGTGTTTCAAATAGGGATACTACTGAATATCCAACAATATCTAATACTTATTTATTGAATAATGTTGAATATAAATCCTATGGGTTTTCCTAGGAACATATCTGACCTCATTGGTGAGTTCTCTTCAAAGTTCATGTGAGGGACTCATCGAGAATATATTTGAGAAAACATTTCATGTTTGAGGGATTATGATTGATTAGGACTTGCTTAAAAAGTTCAAAAATAAATCAAATGTTGTTAAGGTGGAGCATAAATCTTAATTTTGAATAGCGTTCATAGTTTTAAGCTAAGACTTTCCAACAAACCATAATCCATAACATTACTTACACTGTTAGAGACAATGCCTCGATCGTCAATGCAAGAGGGTTTCGTGGATACAATTTCACAGCTTTCACCAAGAGAGAAACTCTAAGATAAAATAAAATTTGAACTAATGGTTTTTTCTTCGCACAGTCACTATATCCCACTAAATTTGGGACTTCTCTCAAACCATATCGCTTGATGTGAAAAGCGGTGCTGCTCTGTATTCCTTTTGTTTACTCTCAATCTTTTTTTTTATCATCACTCTCAATCTTATTCCTAATAGTGAGTAATACTAATTAGATTGCAATAGATCGTTCCAAATTTAGTTTTTTTTACAAAATTAGATTAGTCGCTGGCAAAGTCGTTGGATACTAACAATATGATAAAAGACCCTAATCTAATGCATCATTATGCTTTTATTGATTATTAATTAAGTAAAATATTTACCATTCTCCAACTAATATTGTATATCGCCCGTATGATAAAAAATTCTAATCTAATGCATCATTATGTTTTTATTAATTATTAAGTAAAATATTTACCATTCTCCGACTATTAATTATTTTTGTCAAAAAAACTATTAATTATTCAGTCATAGATGTTACAATAGGATGAATTTATAAGGTTTAATAAATAAAAAATATATAATGTTCATATTAAAATAAAATATCATAAATTATTGTCAATTCTAAAAAAAAATTATACCTCATTAATTATGGAGCTTTATAGGCAAATATGATATGGAAAATAAGTCCCTTTTAAAAAAGAAGATATGGGGAATAATCAATACTAATATTGATATTCTAATTTCTTTTTGTATCTTGCTTTCAAACTTATAACATCAAATATTTTAGGTTTAATTACATTTTTGGTCCCCCTATAATAGTTGATTCACGATTTTGGTCCCCCAGCCGAAATTGGTCAAACTAATGGTTGAAGTGGTACTAAGTTAAATGACGTGGCATCCCATGTTTGAGTACCACATGAAATTTTTAATTAAAACATAATATTTTAATATAACAATTTGTTTTTTAAATAAGTAATAATAAACATCCCAATATCTGGTAATAAATTATTTTTTAATCTACTTTTTTCCAAATTACTGACTCTCTTTCTCTGCGATGAAGGTTCGGAGATAGCAAAGTTTGGTGTTACTCAAGGTGGAAGTTTGATGAAGATCATGAGGAAGATCTTAGAGTGACCAAAGGATCTTTGTTATGTATACTTATGGATGGATATATTGTTTCATCATTCCCTTACAGTCTCACACTCGACTAAACGAGTGCTTTCTACTTGTATGTGGGAATCTTGACGGTGACTGCCCACTGTGGAGTGTGAATGAGAAATTTTTCCATGTGGAGACGGGAACGAGAGAGATAATTCTCCCACTGTCAACTTTGGGAAGATGACGAGGACTGTAACACCCCGATTTTCGTGCGTTATGGTCCTTTTATTAGGTTATTGTTTTATGAATCATTTTGAATTGATAAGATTAGATTATTTTAATTTCTTGTGTGTTTGAGTTTTTAAAATTAGTAAAATCACATTTAAAAGTATTTTCATATGTTATTGGTATTATTTGATTGTTATTATATATTTATTTTATTTTCATAAATAGTGGTATTTTATAAGTTATTTTAGGCTATTGAGGTGTTAAAATAATAGTTGTAGTGAAATTGAGTTGTAAAAACGAATTAAAATGGATTTTGGGTCTTTGTAAAACACAACCACGTTTTTTAATTATGCAGCACCCTGTTTTCTGCTTCCTGCACCACCCTGTTACTTATTCAGCAGAGTCTTGCTCCAATTCGCGCAGCCCAGTGGACTTAACCCTGACCCGACCCGGTTCCCTCCTCAACTTCTTCCCTGCGCAGCTTTTCTCTGCAAAACCCTAACTCTGTCCATTCCCAAATTATTCCTCATCTCCAATCTCCATTGATCCAATCCTTCTCTCACCATTGCAGACCAGTATAATTACCACCAACCTGAACCTAAACTTCGCAGAAAAACGACCAAACCGCGAGCATCTCCCTCTCATTATCTCACAGCCTCTCGCCGGAAAACGCCATGGCCGCCGCAAGGGATCTCTCCGACCGCGAGCTCTCCTTTTCCTTGCAACCCCGTCGAACTCGTTGCTGCCAGGAGTTTGACTTTCGCACTTGTTCTGACCATGAACAGATTCGCAGTCCTCCCCTCACTTTCTTCTCCGAACTAACCAATGAAGGAGCCTCTTAATCTCAATAGGATTTATTGTCATATTCTAGAAGATCGAAAACGTTAAGGTATTCAACAGGAAATTTTCATGTCACGATATGAGTCACAAGGCCGAGAGGAAAGGAGGCAAAAAAAGGTCCCAGCCCAAAAAAAAAAATTCCTAAAATAACACACTTTTTTTATTATTTACCGATCTAACACATATTTTATTTAGTTGAGAAGTCGTTACCCCTCAAACTGACTTCTCAACGTGATTTTTAAAAAAAATTGATTTTTTCAGTTGAGAAGTCGTCACCCCGAAAACCGACTTCTCAACGTGATTTTTAAAAAAATTTGATTTTTTCAGTTGAGAAGTCGGTACCCCCCAAACCGACTTCTCAATGTGATTTTTAAAAAAATTTGATTTTTTCGGTTGAGAAATCGGTACCCCCAAACCGACTTCTCAACGTGATTTTTTTTAAAACAATTAAATATTAATAATAATACCAATTATATACTAATTACCTAAATAATTTTAAAATTAATTTATATATAAATACCTAAATAAATTAATACCTAAATTAATATATAAATACCTAAATAAATTAAAAATAAATTTATACAAATGATTGAAAAAAGACTGAAATAAACAACAAAATTTTCAGAAATACAAGAATAGAAAATAAAAAACGAAACGAGAGGAAAACATGATCGAAACTACTTCCACCAAACATTTTCTGGTAGTGGCCATTGGACCCCTGGAGGGATAACCCGACGGATGATCTCATCGGTGGAAATAGTGGTTTGGACGCACAACTCGATAGGACTGTGAGTATGAGGTTGAAACATCTCATGCTGCTCAAACATCTGTCGAACGTGTTTGTCAGTCTTGATAGTCATTACGCACCACCGAATACGATTACCTTCGCCGATCCGGGGGCAGCGATAAACGATACGAGTGATCGTTTGCTCCTCACCCTCCAGTCGCGCCTTTTTCGTCAGTTTTTCATTTAGTTCGGCGAAGGTGATGTTGTTCTTAAGCCTGGAATAAATGGTGTTTGGACCACTAAAATACACACCATCTTCTTCCCTGTACATAACAGTGGCCTGACAGTGAAGTGTACACACCATCTTCTTCCCTGTAGTGGTTGATGACTCTTTCCGGTATGACTTGTTGTGGTGGGGTGGTCTCAGAAGATGAATGATTTCTTCCGGAGTGCGTATTGTGTCCACGTACAACTCCAAGACACTACGTCCCATTGGAATGTTAGCATGAGCTTCCATCATTGCGCGAACGTCGTCGTCGCTTTGGATCTCCATGACAGAATAACGGAAAGTCCCGTCATCTCCACAATTGTACTTTCTGTAACGGATACGCTCCACGTCTTTACGCCACCCTCCCTCTGGCCGTATCTTCCTCTCAGTCTTCTCCTTGAGTTGGGCGAATGTGATGTCCTTATTCATCCTACAGAAGATATGATTAGGACAACGAAAGACAACACCATGTTCATCGGTGGTTACGGTTCCACTGTGATGAAGTGCTGTTAGGAATTTGTCATTTGAGTACTGGGTTGGGCACAACTGCCATTCCATTTCAGCGGTTTGGGAAGAACCAGAGAAGAGAAGATTAATCAGAAATATAGGTTGAGGGTAAACTGTTGGTGTGAATTTGAGTGTAATGTGAGAATGTATTTATAATCGGGGTGATCGTATGTAAGCCGTTGATTTTGGATGATATTAACCATTGATTTTAGGGTTTAGTGTCGGCAAAATCTAGGCCGTTAAAGAGTGTCGGCAAAATCTAGGTCGTCAAATAGTGTCGGCAAAATCCAGGCCATTAAAGAAATTAAGACCTATGCACTCTGCACAATCCACACTTTAACAGTGCACTCTGCACAATGCACACTGTAATAGTGCACTCTGCACTATGCCCTATGCACTCTGCACAATGCACACTTTAACATTTTTTTTAATTAATTAGTCTCAAATTTCCATTCCATACCTACGAACATGTTCTTTTTTTCTTCAGCATATTCTATTTTAATAACAATACTAATTTATGTAAATTGTAAAATAATTGAAGAATTGCTATTTATTTTTAAAATTTGTAACATAAATATATATAGAAAAAATAAACACATTTATTTTCATTGATTAAAAAACTGTTTACATTGATTGAAGACCAGATTACAACATTACAACAACTCAGTATGAATATAATACTTAATTATCCCATTCATCTACATTCCGGTTAGGGCAATTGTTTCGGTTATGCCCCTCATTTCTACAAAGACCACATCTCTTAGTGCGATTACTCCTTTCTGTTTGATCCATCTCAGTACGAATACGAGAAGACTTTGGGCGACCCTTTTTTTCTCTCCGATATTTGGATCATTTTGCAATTCAATTCCATTGAAATCTGGCCAGGACAACTCAATTGGTAATGCTGGAAACTCCACAAAGTATGTTTTGAAAACATAATCCAGTTTGTATTGTGGAGGCACAAAGATCATGTGGTCATAATGGATTTTTGAAGATGCTGCAATGACATGTGAACAAGGATAGTGCAACGCTTGAAATTCCCCACAATCACAAATGCGTAACCTGAAGTCCACCTTAAATGTTTGTGCAGGTCTACCGCTTTGAGGTCGGACAAGTTCTTCGACTCTGAACATACTTTGTGCTTGATTGTGAATTGAAACGCTATGTGTGTTAGACACTGCTCTGTTTCTTTCGATATGCTCCAATAATTTTTCTGAGTAAACTTGACCAGAATGCAACATTGCCTCTGCCTCCCTCCCCCTTTTGACAAAAGTCTCAGTCAACCTATAATAGGTTGACTCTACCAACGAACATATCGGAAGATTGCGCAGGCCCTTTAAGACCTTGTTGATGCACTCGGCAAGGTTTGTTGTCATGTGGCCCCAACGGTGCCCTCCATCACACCATTGTAGCCACTGTTCTTTTTCTATATCATCTACCCACGCCACAGCCTCCTCACCTGCTTCCCTCTGGACTTTCCTTTTGTACAGTTCGGCGCTATATTCATTCATGGAGTATCCGGAAGCAACAAAATTTAACTTGGTTAAGGGCTTAATATAAAATGAAGGTCATATTAAGACTTATTATATTAAAAAATTCTCACCCATGTTGATCACATGTTTCCTGGCAGTCGCATTTTTGAAATGTCTCATGAAGTTTTGAGCTATGTGTCGAATACAGATCACATGCTTCCAATTGCTGTTTAGACGTCTAACCGCACTTTTGATAGACTCGTGTCTATCTGATATCAAACAGAGACCATCTTGGGGTGTGACCCACTCTCTTAAACGAGATAGGAAGAAATACCATGCATCAGTTGTCTCACCCTCGACAACGGCATATGCTATTGGGAAGCAGTTGCTTCTTCCATCTTGAGCGATTGCCATTAGTAGGGTTCCTTTGTACCTACCGTACAACCATGTTCCATCAACAGACACAACAGGCTTGCAATAATGAAATCCATTGATGCACGGCCCAAAACTCCAAAAGATGCGGTGGAAGACACCCTTACCAGGAACTTGTTGGCCAGCCTCAATAAAAGGTAACCATTCAAAGTCGATCTTAGTATCTGGAATGTAGTAACTTAAAGCTAGGAGCCACTTTGTTACCTGGTTGTATGACTCTTCCCAATTACCGTAAATCCTCTTGATGGCCTTCTGTTTTGCAATCCACGCCTTCCTGTAAGTACTTGTGTACGTGTACTTTTCCCTTATGTGTGCAATCAAAACTGAGACTGAGATTGTCGGATCAGATCTTACGAGTTGAATGATACTGTCACACATCAAATTCGCGGTGAGTTGACGGTGATCTTGTGAAAGAGTCCCTGATGTGCATGTGTGTGGCCCTTGTAATTGTGTAATCTCCCATACTTGAGATATTTTGCCGAGCCTCACTGTACACTTCCATGGACAGCTTACGTGCACACAACTAACCATCCATCTTTCTGTATTGGAATAATCGACTTTGAAGTCTAGACACTGGTTTAGGTGGTATGTTTGGATAAAATGTTGTGCCATTTCTTTAGTTGGGAATCTCATTTTCTTCCGGAGGTTGATAGGGTCTTCAATGGTACACTCCCGGTTCCTATCCATAGAATGGCCAAACTCATCATCATGACGTTGGATGTTGTCATGTGTGATGTTGCGAAAGTGTGGTGGAGGGTCATGGAAAGAGACGGTCGTATGTGGGTTTCCTACAATAGGTTCCTCCTCGTCATGACGCTCAAGAATATCATCTTCATCCTCACTAAATTCCCCAACCTCTTCATTATGAACACCTGCAATAATACTAATAGGTGGGGTATCAGTTTGGGTGTCTAGAGGGTTACTTATGTTTAGGTCAATGGGGTTTACTGAAGATGATGGAATGGATTGAGTGTTTACATATGGCGTTTCTTCAGCATACGGTAAGTGGGTTTGGAAAGATGACGGAATGAATTGAGGGTATGAAGCTGGTGTTTGGGTTTCGTAAGAAATGTTGTTTTCTGAAAATGGATTTTATGTTTGGGTTTCATAAGAAGGAGCATCCATCAAATCTGCATACACTTCAGGTGTGGAGAGACCTAGGTGTTTACATTCCTTGAACACACCTAACATCATATCCACATCATCATCGGAACATAGATGCAACTCCTCATAGAATTTATGACCAGCTGCAAGAGTTGTAGGGTAACGGTATATAAGTCTAACCACCATCTTTGGATGAGTTGAAGAGAACTTATTTTGGATTGTTTGTTTTAGCTCATCTAGTTTGAATTTTGACCGAAGTTTGACTAAGCACGAGTTATCACATCTAAAGACAACACCTTCTGTGGTTGTTTTATCAACATGTCCATTGTAATAGACTGTGATAAAAACAGGAGCCATAACAGCAGGTGTTTGAAGAAGGAAGAGTGGAAGAGGTGTTTGAAGAAGGAAGAGTGGTGAGTTACTGGTGTGTGTAAATAGATAACATCGTGTGCAAGTATACACAGTCACAAGTTATAGTATAAAAGATCGAACCCACAGAGATTGAATTAACTCTTATATGTTATTGTAAAGAAATGCAAATTAGTGCAACTACACTATTCAGATTTTTGGGTTTTGGTTGAAGTTGAAATGAAAATAAATAAACAGAAAGCAAGTAAATTGTGTAAGAAATCAGTTGAGAATGAAAGTTGAGATGTCTTCACAAGCTAAATCACTTTTGAGTGTATTGTGTTTTCTTGTGGTGCAGGTGCACTTAGTGCAGCTGCATCAGTGTGTGCTGGTCAGCTACTTTCTTCAGAGTTTCGTTACAAGCTCTTATGATCCTTTTTTTTTGCGGTAAAGAGTAGGGTTGTCAGTGCCTCTCTCGCCCCCTTACGGATAATCCAATTTGCTAGATAAGTACACTCTTGTATCTTAAGATCTTACTACACTCTTGTAAGGACTATGTTAACCTAAGGTTAGGAATTAACATGGAATTAACAAGCTAACTTCATTAAAACTAGTTTAACAAAAAGCTTTATTAAACACTTATCCTTACTTACTTCTTGATTTCTAGTTATAAGCCAATTAAGTGAATATAACTCTACTTGTTCTAAGTGATCAACCTTTAAACAAGATTAAGAATTTAAACACAAGAACTAAAGTGCACACCACTTGAAAACACAATAACTTTCCTCAAAAGATCATTGGAAAGTTAGAACATCCCAACTTAAGGGAATTAGCTCATGATGAGCATATCAAAGCAAATATAATTGAATGAAAACATGTTGCAATGAAGGAAAGTACAAGAGAATTCAAAAGAGTAAGAATTACAACAATTGAAAGACTCTTGCATATATTTGCTTACAACTAATTTCTAACACTAAGAAAATATAAAAAGAACTACAAGAAAATAAACTTGAAAACTATAAAAAACTAAAATAGAAAGAACAAGAAGTAAGTATGTAAAAATCTATATATCTTTCAAGTGAAGAGTTGAGTCCTTTATATAGGCCTTGAGATTTCCTTCAAGTGAGGGTTTGCTTGGAGACAAAGTTAACTTAACCATGGTTACTTTTCAGAAGTTGATGATGCCATTTGAGTTTTTCACTCAAGTGCAAAGAATGGTCCAATTAGGTGTAGCCATGTGTCCTTTATAAGATGACTCTTCAAATGGTCATATATTGTAGGCACCTCCTTTGAAAGGTTCCCGTGTGACCCATGTGATTTGTGACCAATTATGATGTCATCTTGTGGTGTCTTTATCTTCTTTGAGTTTGAGGTGCTTCCGGTGTTGGCATTTTTCCTCCCTTTCAGGATGGTGCAGCTGCATGCGACGCAGGTGCATCCTTTTGCAAGTTGCCATGGTGCCTCCATGTGACTTGTGACTAAGCATGATGTCATAGAGATATTTATGCCATGGTATGAATTGAGGTGCTTCCATTGTGGAGTAATTCTGTCTTTGGTGCAGGATGGTGCAGATGCACTAAATTTGGTTGCACTGTGGTAATCTGGTGCAGCTGCATCTAGTGCAGATGCACTGCTTGTTTTCCGGTGCAGATGCATCAACTGCAGGTGCACTGAACAAACACATCAAACATACCAATATATATACAAAATGCTAAGTCATGAGTATAAACCTTGAATGTTGTTTATTTTATTCATACTACTATATTTAACACATATTTTACTTGATTCTAAACAATTTATTTAGGTTTAGATGCGTATATAACTCTATATAAAATAGAGTTATCAGTTACTGGGGTGTAGGATGCATTTTTATACACATGTTAAAGGCCCAGATTGCACCGACAATTTTAAAGGCCCAGATTGCACCGACAGTTTTAAAGGCCCAGATTGCACCGACAATTTTGACGGGCCAGATTGCACCGACAGTTTTAAAGGCCCAGATTGCACCGACAATTTTAAAGGCCCAGATTGCACCGACAGTTTTAAAGGCCCTGATTGCACCGACAGTTTTAAAGGCCCAGATTGCACTGACAGATTGTACTGACAGAATGTCATATAATTTTTTAAAATTTTATAATTTAATAAAAATGGTCAAAATTAATCTAAACATGGTAAAAAAGTCATTTTTTAAACTTAGAAAAAACTGTTTTTAGTCATTTTTTCGATTCTCGTACACGTGTAATTTAAGTCCGTAAGTACTAATTCAAAACATGAAACCGTAGTTCTGTAACTCTGTAATAATGTCATATAATTTTTTGAAATTTTATAATTTAATAAAAATGGTAAAGATTGATCTAAAAATTATAAAAAGTCATTTTTTAGGCTTATAATGCCATGGTAAAAATTGACAATATTTCAATAATGTCATCCTTATTTTCTTCTTCTTCATGAGAAGAATTATTGACTTGCACTCTATCCATGTGGCCTTGTCTCCAATAAATGAATTCATTAAATCTTAGTAGACCCCTCCAAGATATACCAATTCATCAATCCGACGAATATAATGGAACCACACCAAATGCTAATAGATAAAAAAATTGATGGAAGGTGATAGACAAGGCACCCCACCTACAAAATTGATGGAAGTTGATAAGGCACCCCACCAACAAAATTGATGGAAGTTGATAGAAGGCACCCCACCGAATATGTCATTCTCCAAAATGAACATGCACAAAAATAATTGAATTATCCCTCCTACAAATTCATCAATCCTATGAATCATTTAACCATTCTTCATCAATTCTTCAAGGCACCCATCCTACAAATTCATCACCTTTTCTCCTCACAAAAGTCACCCAACCTCCAAATTCCATATACTTCATCAATTCTTCATCAAAAACTTCATCGACTACATTCTCATCAAAAATCATTGTTCTCACAAATTCCATATGGCTTTGCTGAGAAAACAACATATTCATAGGTCTTCTCAACCCATTAATGATACAATTAGAACACACAAAAATTTTACCATTAAAACTCCAGATCCGCAGATTAGGGACTACTTAATTCAAGCTGGGTTTCTAAATGTTGCAACTCTTGGAAAATTCAAAATAGATCCTTCCTTGGTGTTTGCTGGTGTTTTTAGCAAACAATCACTAGTTTTATTAGAAGGTTTGTGAGATCAAACTAGAAAAATCTCAAAGCAATTGCCTTTGAATTGCAAAAGTTTTTGTTTCAGAAAATGTAGAAAAGGGGACGATTTGCAAATGATTAACAGAATTGAAAAGAAAAGAAGCAGTAAATGGTGCAGGAATTGTAAAGAAAAGAAGAACAAAATGGTACACGATCACATACAGGGATTCTTCCACTCGTTTTTCGCTCTGGCTTGGAAGTTAGAGTTTCAGGAATCGGGTGTGTATTGTGATTTTCGCGACCCCTGTTTCTTCTCAGAAACAGTTATTTATACAAAGGAAAAGAGGGGGGAAAACTGAACTAAGTAACTGCCTAGAAATTTGAAAATAAGTAACTGCTACTCCTACTTTCGACCAGAACCGCTCTGTCACGCTTCGACCAACTGCTAGTCTTCAGCGCATAACTGCTCTGTTTTCTGTCTGTCGAAAGCTTGTGTCCAATTTCCTCTCTCTTGCTTTTGCTTCCCCGTAAGCTTGTCGAGTTTACCTCGCGCATGACCATTTTCTCTGTCGAAATAATATGGTCTTTGTGAAATAAATATAAGTCAGGCCATGTTGACCATCTTTAATGAAGCCTGTCGAAATTACAGGCTAACAAATTGCCCCCCAAAAATGTCTTTTTCGACTGAACTTGATGAGGAAGAAGAGAAAGACATTTTTGAATTCATCATCGAAATAACTTTGCACTTGAGTAAAATAGCTGTATACCTGATGTCACCACTGTTGAGTGTTGTTTCCATATTCAAACCTTGAACTTGAACAACCTGTAATTTCGGCCTTTGACTATGTTTTGGCAACTTAAATGCCATGTTTTTACGCTTTCTTTATATTTATTCCAGCGTTATTTTAACTTCTTGCAACGCTGGCTTGTACTTTTTCAAGTATTTGCCATTTATACGCAAAATTCTTTCATCAGCGCCAATCTCTTCGACCTCATATGCGCCGTTTGAATAAACTTGTAAAATTTTAAATGATCCTTCCCAACTTGGGGACCATTTACCAAAGACTCTATCTTTTTTATCTACAGGCAATAGGACCTTCCACACTAGATCGCCTGAATTAAAGGCTTTAAACTTAACCTTTTTGTTATAAGTTTTAGTTACCCTCTCTTTCTGTCGAATAAGCGTATCTAAAGCTAATAACCTTTCTTCGTCTAAATCAACCAATTCATCAAGCATCATATTCCAATAATAATCAGAGGGAATCTCCCACTGTCTTTGAATTCTTGTTGATTGTAGACAAATTTCAACAGGCAACACTGCATCGTGTCCAAATGTTAGCCTATAAGGAGTAGTGTTGATAGATTCTTTGGGTGAATTTCGACAAGCCCATAATGCTTGATCAAGGGTATTATGCCAATTTTTGGGTTTCTGCCCAACATGCTTTTTAATTAAATTAATAATAACTTTATTGGCAGCTTCTACTTGGCCATTGGCTTACGCATAATATGGTGTCGAAGTTAATAACTTAAAACCAATTTCGGAAGCAAACTCTACCATTTTTCTACCAGTGAAAACTGATCCTTGATCTGTAGTAATGGTTTCTGGAATTCCAAACCTATAAATGATATGATTTTGAATAAACCTTATCACTACTTCCAGATCAACATTGGCTAAAGGTATAGCCTCAACCCATTTGGTGAAGTAATCAATTCCCACAAGGATATATCTATGGCCCTTCGACGAAGTTGGCTTTATCTCTCCAATCACATCTAGAGCCCAACCTCTAAATGGCCAAGGTTTGACTATGGCATGCAATTCATTTGCAGGTACATGTTGTATCCCAGCATGCTTTTGACACTCTTGGCATCCCTTAGCAAATTCTATGCAATCTTTCAGCATAGTTGGCCAATACATTCCTTGTCGAAATAATAACCACTTCATTTTCTGGCCTACTTGGTGTGAACCACACGCTCCACTATGTGTATCGGAAACTGCTAAATATGCCTCATTTTCACTAAGACATTTTAATAGTACTCCTTCAGGAGTCTTTTTAAACAATTCGTTTCCAATTATCACATAGCTCAAAGCTCTGTATTTTACCTTTTTATTGGTATTTCTTGTGGGATTTTGCAAATATTCCGCAATAGGCCTTCGCCAATCATTATTGGTCATATTGTCAAGAGCAAGAATTTCTGCTAAGTCAAAGTCACCAAAAAATTGACGTTTTTCGACAACAGCTAGTTCCTCGTTTGCATTTGTATCTGTTGCCCCCCCAGTTGTTGGTGTTGACAATAGTGACGAAGAATAGTCATTAGAAATGATTTTATCCTTTATTTCAATTAACTCCTCTAGGCTTTGCTTTGAAACTTTATAGCCTGAAGCGATTTGTGCCAATTCATTTGCCACTTGATTATCAATTCGTGGTAAATGTTCTAAGTGAACAAACTCAAATCTTTTTAACAAAGCATTGGCAACAACAAAGTATCTGATAAGGTGCTCTTTAATGCATTTGTACTCTCTTGTCAATTGTTTGACAACCAACTTAGAGTCACCTTTTATTTCGACGTGACTTGCCCCCAGCTCAAGTAAAATTCAAGGCCTACTATTAAAGCCTCATACTCAGCTTCATTATTGGAGCAAACATCTCGAATTTTAAACTTATACTTTGTTGGAATGTTAGTAGGAGATATTATTAAAATACCAATCCCAACTCCATGTTTATGGCTTGAGCCATCAAAGTACAACCTCCAAGGATATACGTCTACAAAACTTAATGTTTCTTCGACAACAGAATGGTCTACTATGAAATCAGCAACCACTTGTCCTTTAATTGATTTTAGAGGTTGATTGGAGCAAACATCTCGAATTTTAAACTTACACTTTGTTGGAATGTTAGTAGGAGATATTATTAAAATACCAATCCCAACTCCATGTTTATGGCTTGAGCCATCAAAGTACAACCTCCAAGGATATACGTCTACAAAACTTAATGTTTCTTCGACAACAGAATGGTCTACTATGAAATCAGCAACCACTTGTCCTTTAATTGATTTTAGAGGTTGATAAGTTAAGTTGTATTCTGACAAAGCTAAAGCCCATTTACCAATTCGGCTATGCATTATTGGTTTCGACAGCATGTGTTTAATAACATCAAAATGCGAATAAACAGAAACATCAGCTGGTTTTATATATTGCTTTAACTTTGTACACGAGAAATACAAACAAAGGTACAACTTCTCTATAGGAGTGTACCTCGTTTCGGCATCATTTAAGACCCTACTGAGGTAATAAATGGCTCTTTCGACACCACTATCATCTTCTTGTGCTAACATGCTACCTATTGTTCTATCAGAAGCTGCTATATACAATTTGAGCACTTTGTGTTTAATAACAGGCAACAAAATTGGTGGTTTCATCAAATAAGACTTGATTTCGTCGAAGGCTGCTTGATGCATTGGTTCCCATTTGAACTCTTCTTCCTTCTTCAGTCTTAATAATGGCGAAAAAACTTGTGTTTTGCCACTTAGATTTGATATAAATCTTCGTAGGAAATTGATTTTTCCCAGCAACGACTGAAGCTCCTTTTTGGTCGAAGGGGCCTTCGTTTCCATAATTGCCTTAGTCTTATTTTTGATTGATTTCAATGCCTTTTTTGTGCACTATAAAACCCAAGAAATCACGTGCACGTACACAAAAGGCACATTTTAATGGATTTAATTTCAATCCATATTTCCTCATTCTTTCAAAAGAACGGCGAAGATGGTCTAAATGACCACTTTCTGAGGAAGATTTAACCACCACATCATCTATGTATACTTGCATAAAATCATCAATAAAATCATGAAACATAGAATTCATGGCCCTCTGATATGTAGCACCAGCATTCTTTAAGCCAAAGGGCATTACTACCCATTCATAAACACCCAATGCCCCTGGACATCTAAAAGCAGTTTTCGCTACATCCTCTTCAGCAATGAAGATTTGATTATACCCAGAATAACCATCGAGCATACTAAGATAATCAAATCCTGCTGCTGAATCTATTAGCATTTCTGCCACAGGCATTGCGTATTCATCCTTGGGAGATGCATTATTTAAATCCCTAAAATCTATGCAAACTCTAAGAGTCCCATTTTTCTTTATTACAGGAACTATATTGGCTAACCATTCGACATACCTGGCAGTTCTGATGAATTTGTTTCTGAATAGCCTTTCGATTTCCTCTTTGATCTTAGCCAACACTTGAGGAGCAAATCTTCTTGGCACTTGCTTCACTGGTTTCTTCCCTGGTCGAATTGGTAATTGCATTTCCACTACTTCTCGACTTAACCCGGGCATCTCGTCGTAATCCCAAGCAAAACAGTCTTTGAACTCCCTTAGCAATGTAATGACTTGGGTTTTTAGAGAAACATCAATATTTGCACTAATATAAGTTGGCCTTTTTATTGAGCCATTTCCCAAATCAACTTCTTCTAACGGGTCTTGAGCTTGCATATGCTTTGTCAAATCTCTAGGATCCTTTTCAAAACCTAATGGATCATTATCATAGATACAATCAAGTCTTTCATCTATGACTATGCCATTTTCTTCATGTAACTCACTGGCTTCGACAGCCATTGTTTGTTGAATAATTTCGGCCTCCATAGCCGCTTTAAACTTGTTTTCGGCCATATAAGCCGTAATTTTGTCCCATGCATTGGGCACTGACATAAGAACACTTTCAAGAATGAGTGTTCCACCCCGTTGGTCGAAAAACACCATCAGGATAGACACTATCATCTCCCATTATTTCTCTTTCCCAAACAAAACCATAATTTGGGTCAAGATGAACTGAGGCAAAAACATTATCCGCAGGGACATATGCCTCATTAGAAGATGAACATGGCGCAATCTTCGCCATTTGTTTCTCAAAATTTTCCTTGGTAACTTGGTTCACATCAGCACGGAAGTAGCTCTGATCGGCTTCAACATACTCTACCAAACCATCTTCTTTCCACATTACTAAACGTTGATGCAAAGTTGAAGGGACAGCACCAACTCCATGGATCCACTCTCTACCAAGGAGTAAATTAAAATTCGCTTTAGAGGCTATCACTAAGAACAATGTAGTCCTCTTTATGGAACCAACAATTAAGTCCACCTCAATGGCCCCCAAAGAGTGGCCAGTTTTGCCTTCATAGTTGCTTAAGACAATGTTATGTGGCCTGAGGTCAGTATCGAACTTACCAATCTTCTTCAAAAGACCATGCGGCATCAAATTCACTGCAGCTCCACCATCCACTAACACTTTGTTAATTCCAACACCATTGACCTTGGCTTGGACATACAGGGGTTTCAAGTGGTTTTGCATACTCATATCTGGCTTCTCGAAGGTAGCCATTTGGTCTTCGACACAACCATCGTTCATCACATAGTAACACATTGGCTTATGATGAGCCATATCCTCTGTAAAATCCTCTTCAACGTCATTTGGTACTGTGATAACATCGTACTTAAGAGGCAATATTGACACCACATTGCAAACGACGTCGAAATCATCTTCAGAATCATCAAAATCCGACTCCCTGTCTTCATCCATGTTGAAATCAGCATTCTTTTCTTTCACTGTTGATAATGGAGGAAATATTCTTTCAAGAGCAGGCCTTCTTGGCTTTTCTGTTACCACAGCCTTGCCTTTGGCCTTATTCGCTGCACACACATGACTAGCAGCATCAGCATTCCTCTTTGTGGCAACTTCAGCTTTGTGAACCTCACTCTTCGCCACTATCATGCTGCGTGGAACTTGATTATTAGCCAAATGACTTGGAACCTGGTTAATGTCAAAGTGTGCCTTCTTCTTCTGCTGTCTTTGGTAACGACGCCACTGTGTTCTAGTCATAGGGTTCTTACCCTTATAGTTATTCTTATAATTAAACTTAATAGCATCAGTACCTGGCTTAACAGCTTTAGCACGTTGATTATTGGGTACCCACGCTTCGACAGGAGCACTAGCACTTGGGACAAAGGATTTACCTGTTGACAGCTTCAAATACCCTGTTGCTGAGGACTTCTCCTTAGCAATTTGTTGTTTACTTGTTGAAGGCTTTGCTGACACATTAGCCTCATAGCCAGGAAGATCTCCTTTTGCAAAGTCAAATTTTGGCCTGTTATCAAGCCATTTTCTTTTGCGTTGTTGTTGATCCTGACAACCTTCGACAGCTTTAGCTGCTTCTTTATCGAAGACAGCACTACACCTTGGGCAAAGCATAACTTCAGAGTTATTCCACTTACACCGATTGAGGAAATCTATCAACTCTTCCTCAGCCTTTGGATACACAGCATGTATCTTCCCATCATATTCTTTTAGGGTCACTTCCTGTTTCTTACCTTCAGCATACATAAAACCTTTTAATTTCTCGGTGGCAGTCTTGACACACTTAGGAGGGTCTGCCATTTGAGCATCCACCATTCCTACATCAGCTTCGACAGGTTCAGAGTACATAGCTTCAGCCTTAGGCAATGGATCAACATCAATCTGCATAGGAGCTTTCATTTTCCTATCAGCAAATTTGAGTCTTCCTTCGTCAATTGCTTTTTGCACAATATCCCTGAAGAGCACACAACGGTCAGTGTTATGTCCCAAAAAATTATGGAACTTACAATAACCCTTTTTCTTTCTTTGGTCAAGAGTTGGTATTTTAAGGCCTTTAGGCACTAATATTTGACCATCAGTTACTAAAAGATCAAAAATTTCATCACATTTAGTAACATCGAAAGTATAGGTCTTAGGCATAAATCTATCATTCTTAGGCTCTACAGGGTTATTCCCATTCGCATGCCTTAATAATTTACAGGTATAAGGAGGACCAAGCTTAAGTTCAGCCACGTCTATCTCCTCTTCTTCGACATTACTATATGTAACGTCAAATTCTTCTTCGACATATGCCACTTTTTCTTTTTTATGATACCTATTCGACCTAGATTTTTCCTCTCTAAGCCTTTCAACTTGTCGAACTCTATCAGCCAAATGAGCCATATCTCGCAAATGAGATGTGTCTAATTTCTTTCTAATTGAGTAATCAAGGCCACCAGCAGCCATTTCGACAAGCTCATGTTCAGGGACTTGTGTGAAGCAACGAGATTTCAACAGCCTGAATCTGTTTAAGTAATCATCAATAGTTTCAGGCATTTTGCGCCGAACACTAGCCAATTCTTTAAGACTAATTTTCGACTGGCCCATGTAAAACTGTGCATGGAATGCCTTTTCTAATTGCCCCCATGTGTACATAGAACCAGGGGGTAAGGTCGTGAACCAAGTGAAAGCATTTTTAGTTAGAGAATTTGGAAAGTATTTCATTTTCAAATTCTCATTTTGTGCTAAGTCCCCAGCCTCAGTCAAGAAACGAGCAATGTGTTCGACTGTGGACTCATTTGTATCACCACCAAACTTAGTAAACTTGGGAACTTTCCATCCCCTTGGTAACTCAGTTTGTAATACATATTCACATAATGGTGATACGAAGTTAGGCCTTTGTAGACCTATGTTAAGGCCATTTTGCGCCAAAATAGTTTCGACTAAAGTATCTATATTGTTCTCTGCGCCGGCATTGTGTTGTTGCATTTGTCGAACAACTTCATCAGCGTTCTGGTGTCTATTTACCACAACTACTTCAGGGACGTGGTTTACCGTCCCTTGTAGTTCGCCTACAACTGTCAACGCTTCGACTGCAACTGCTTCTTGGGGGTTAACTGGCGACGCATTACCCGCAATAATAGGAACGTGCCTATTATTAACCGCTGGAACCCCAAAAAAGTCTGCAATCCTACTCATCTGATTTGCCAACATTTGGTAACTGTTATTAGTATTTTGAATCAATGGATTGAAAACTGTACCAATTTGTTGGGTAAGCATATTAACCATATCGTGATTACTCTCGTCTACTTGCTGTCTTAAGGCCAACAAAGACGTATTGGTTAATGCTGGGGGATTTCGACCAAATACACTCTCAGAAGAGACATGTGTAGGGGAAAAGGTCGAAATATGTGGCATTCCAGTAGGCATGCCATACATTCCCAGAGGAAATGGGGGTAGATACACGTCATTCAAACGTGGGTCTAAACCGTTTCCCATTGCCATGTGAGGGCTATGAAGCCCTGCACTTAACGGCAAAGACATAGGCAAAGATGCCATTTCTGACTGTGTTGAACCAACATTAGTCATTGATAATGAAGGAACGGTTATCGACGATGATGGTCCTGCGCTAATGCTTGCAGAATCCATTGTTGTCCCTTGCCCTTGTGAAACCACAGGGTTGGAACTAGATGCATTATTCGTACCAGAACGAACCATTTTACCACTTCTTAAGTGCATACAACAGCGAACACAAATAAGAGAGTACGAGAATGAACAAAATCAAAGGCAAAGTCCCACTGGGCGTGCCAATTTGTTTGCTGGTGTTTTTAGCAAACAATCACTAGTTTTATTAGAAGGTTTGTGAGATCAAACTAGAAAAATCTCAAAGCAATTGCCTTTGAATTGCAAAAGTTTTTGTTTCAGAAAATGTAGAAAAGGGGACGATTTGCAAATGATTAACAGAATTGAAAAGAAAAGAAGCAGTAAATGGTGCAGGAATTGTAAAGAAAAGAAGAACAAAATGGTACACGATCACATACAGGGATTCTTCCACTCGTTTTTCGCTCTGGCTTGGAAGTTAGAGTTTCAGGAATCGGGTGTGTATTGTGATTTTCGCGACCCCTGTTTCTTCTCAGAAACAGTTATTTATACAAAGGAAAAGAGGGGGGGAAACTGAACTAAGTAACTGCCTAGAAATTTGAAAATAAGTAACTGCTACTCCTACTTTCGACCAGAACCGCTCTGTCACGCTTCGACCAACTGCTAGTCTTCAGCGCATAACTGCTCTGTTTTCTGTCTGTCGAAAGCTTGTGTCCAATTTCCTCTCTCTTGCTTTTGCTTCCCCGTAAGCTTGTCGAGTTTACCTCGCGCATGACCATTTTCTCTGTCGAAATAATATGGTCTTTGTGAAATAAATATAAGTCAGGCCATGTTGACCATCTTTAATGAAGCCTGTCGAAATTACAGGCTAACACTTGGTGACGGCAATGGTCGAGCGCTGGAGACCAGAAACACACACGTTTCATCTTCCAATAGGATAGTGCACAATAACTCTCCAGGATGTAGCGTTACAATTGGGTCTAACCGTCGACGGATACGCTGTTTCGGGATTAGGAAGGACACGACATGAATATGATGACCAATGTGAGAAACTTTTGGGTAAAATACCGACAGATGATCAAAGGAAGGGGAACGAAGTCAAGCTGAAGTGGCTCGAGGAGGAATTTACCGATATTCCCCAACGTGCCCACAAAGAAGTAGTGGAAGCCCATTGCAGAGCGTACATGCTGCGGGTGATTGGGGGGTATATACTCCCAGATAAATCATCAAATCGAGTTCACTTGAAGTACCTACCCCTATTGGAAAACATTGAAGAAGTTTCACAATACAGTTGGGGTTCGGCATGTCTAGCGAACTTGTACAGAGAAATGTGTAGAGCTTCTGCACCGTCCTCAAATTCCATGGGTGGATGTACTTTGCTTTTACAAACCCCCGTTTGGTATCGCATGCCGTTTCTAGCCCCACAAGTAAGCCGTGTTGTTGAGTATCCACTAGCAAAAAGGTAAACAAAGTGTTGTGGTAATTTTATGAATACTAACTATTTTAATTTTTGACACGTGTTTAGTATTTTTACCGTAGTTTAAATTTTTTTTGACACGTGTTTAGTATTTTTATCGTAGTTTAAATTTTTTTGACACGTGTTTAGTATTTTTAAGGTTGTTTAAATTTTTTTGACACGTGTTTAGTATTTTTACCGTAGTTTAAATTTTTTTGACACGTGTTTAGTATTTTTACCGTAGTTTAAATTTTTTTGACACGTGTTTAGTATTTTTAAGGTAGTTTAAATTTTTTTGACACGTGTTTAGTATTTTTACCGTAGTTTAAATTTTTTTGACACGTGTTTATTATTTTTACCGTAAAAATTAAGTGAATAACGTTTTATTGTTTCTATAGATGGGTTCAAAGGGGTCTAAACTTCACCAATACTCCCTGTACCCTTGTTGACATCAGGTCAAGGATAGACCAGATGACACTAGCTGAGGTACGTATAATTAATTTTCGTTATGTCAAATTTTGTAAACGATGCATAATAGCTCGTTACTCACTTAATTTTTTTCCAGTTTAAGTGGTTGCCGTATCAGGAAATTCAACTCAATCTGCCATCAACCGCATTCCAAGACAGTACAATATGGAGTGCAAAAACGGCGTTGGTCTGTTTCCAAATTGTAGAATGGCACCAAACAGATAGAGTGAAAATGCAGTTTGGCCTCGTGCAAGATATACCCATTCGACCCGAGAATTTGGACAAATTGCATGACCTCGACATGCGAGAAAATGCGGATGAAGACTGGCTAGTAAGGCATGGTCGATTTATTCAGTCCTCGAATGATAAAGAACAAGGAGTTCTTATTGGCCAGTCATTACAGGGAAAGCCCATCAACACACAAGAATATATGATGTGGCTAACAACAAATTCTAGGTTATATCTTTCTATCAACCAACAACTAATGGACCCACGTGGTAGTGGTGCAGTGAATGATCGAGAAGAAGCACCAACTAGGCAAACAAGTCAATCTCAACATCGCAGCCGTAGTCGACATGCAACACCTACTCGGCCAACTTTTGAACAGAGCGAATAGCCTATGCCTCACCGCCACTCCGTCTCCTTCCCACCAACATATCAACATTATGAGGCGGCCAACCAGTCAATAGAATACACGCCAGTCCAAGATCATCATAGGTATTCTACGGCTTCTTACGACCAGGATTTTTTAGGTCCTTTGCTTAGTCCCGATTATAATACGCCGGAACCATATAGATATTATCAATCTATTTTGGAATCTGGACCAACATGGAACCCCGACCAGGCAGGACCTAGTTCATCAACAGGGTACCAATATGAACAACCACCTGCCCCTGCACCTGCCCCCACTGAACAAGAAATACCAGCATGACGTCCACATCGTAACCGTCGACCGCCACGTTGTGGGACTGGGCACCATCTAGGACAATAAAACTTTGTCTTTCAATTTAATTGTACAACTCTTGTAATCATTTGTAATATATAATTTAATAAATGAGTTTATTTGATCAATTAAAATAAATGTTTCAATTATATTTAGTGTTACATATTTATTTTTTTAATAAATAAATATGTTGCAAATTATTAAAATAAATACGAAATTTTTAATTAATTTTCATTTTATATAAATTGGTATTATTATTAAAATAAATTATAAATTATAATTGGTATTATTATTAAAATTGAATTTTTTTTAAAAAAAACCTGTTGAGAAGTCGTTATGGGGGTGACGACTTCTCAACTGAAAAAAACCAAATTTTTAAAAAAACACGTTGAGAAGTCGTTATGGGGGGTGACGACTTCTCAACTGAAAAAAACCAAATTTTTGAACAATCACGTTGAGAAGTCGGTTTGGGGGGTGACGACTTCTCAACTGAAAAAATCAATTTTTTTTTAAAATCACGTTGAGAAGTCGGTTTGGGGGGTGACGACTTCGCAACTGAAAAAATCAATTTTTTTTTAAAATCACGTTGAGAAGTCGGTTTAGGGGGTGACGACTTCTCAACTAAAAAAAAAGTGTGCTACTTTGATAAATAATTAAAAAAGTGTTATTTTGGATTTTTTTTTTTAATTGTGCTATGACCCTTTTTTTGCCAGGAAAGGATGTCTTCTTACGCACAAATTTCATCGGGAACGGCAATTTCAGATTATGTATTATATCGGCACTTTTAATCCCAGCACAAGTCAACACCTCGTCCACGTTAATACAAGGTGTTACTAGCTTATATGGCTTTATTGGTATGTAGGGGTGTTCGCGGTGCGGTTTGGTTTGGTTTTGAGACAAAAAGTGAACCGAACCGCAAGGTAAAATTACATGCGGTTTGGTTTGGTTCGGTTGGCTTCCTAAAATAAAACCGAACCAAACCAAACCAAACCAATGCGGTTTGGATTGGTTCGGTTGGTTCGGTTTTTTCCAAGACAAAACATAATTTAAAACAAAGTTAAAATTAAGTAACATAAAAAATGGCTAACATAAATCTTTAAGAAAAAATTTACTCAAATATATGTAGTTAATAAATTACTTTATTTTAATTCTTTTAAGATAGCTAAGACAATGTTTAAAAGAATTTGAATTAAGTATTTTATTGTAATTTTAAAATATAGCATAACAATATGGATTGTTTGTAAGTGAGTCAAAGAATTAATTAGATTTGGGTTAGCAAGTGAGTGAGAGTTGGGCTTTAGTTGCATTTGGGCTAGTAAGTTAGTAAGGAATGATGTAATTCAACAAGCTTTAGTGTTACTTGCGGTTTGGTTTGGTTTGGTTCGGTTTTTGAAATCAAAACCGCGAACCGAACCGAACCGCGCGGTGCATTGAAAAAAAGAACCGAACAAAACCGATTAGAAGCGGTTTTTTGCGGTTTTCGGTTTGGTTCGGTTCGGTTTGCGGTTTTTCAATTGGTTTGGTTCGGTTTTGAACACCCCTATTGGTATGCATATATCACTCCTCTATATCTCTATATATATTATGCGAGTTCGCCGCTGAAGCGCGCCAACTTTTAGTTTTTTTTTTTTTCTTTTATAATTTTTAGTTTTCCCCTTTCTTTTTTTTCTTTTTATGACATTCTTCTATTTTTTTTAATTCTAAACTTCAACTTTTTTCTCCTCTTTTTTCTGAATATTTTAATGTTCTGAGAAAAATAATAATTTCATGATAAAATACGTAAAGCGCAATGTTAAGTCGTGTGTTTGGTTTTATTTTAGCGTTCGGAAAAAATTAAACTACTCAAGTACTGCTCTAGAGTTCGGGAAAAAATAAACGATTGGACGAAAAAAACTAATTTGATAACAAAATACATAAAGTTAGATACTAAGCCGTGTGTTTTGATGTACTTTATGGTTCTTAAAATAATTTAATTGTTCTAATACTTAGAGTTTGTTCCTCAATAACTGATTTGGTTAAAAAATAAATTCGTGTCAGAATACGTAAAGTGAAATGCTAAGCAGTGACTTTTGAGTTACTTTACCGTTCGAAAAAAAATTAGGTGTTCAAATACACAAAGTTCAATGTCTTTGTTAATATTATATTTTAAGAGTTTATAATCTTCTTATTTTATTTATAGTTATTATTTATTTTTTATTTAGGGGAACTTTAGCCACATCAACAATATATAGAACCCCATATCATATTTTTTCGACTTTCTATAGGTGCTTCTAATTTATTTATGGTTTTCACTGAGTCTTTCATGATACCCACATGTTTCACTTTTTATTTGTGTTACCTTCTATATTTTGGTCATTCCGTACCAACTTTTATTATGTTCCTTTTTAAATTTATAATCTTATTTAATTTATAATTATTTAATTTTTATTCACGGAAACTTCACCATATTTACAATCGAACCCCACATCATCTTCTTTCAACTTTATATAGGTGCTTCTATATATTAGTGGTTTTCATCCAACCCTATATGATACCCACGTGTTTCACTTTCTATTTGTGTTGTCCTCTTTATTTTGGTCATTTCCCACAAACACGTATTAGAAGTATATTTTTCAATAAAAAAATATTAAAAGTATATTTAAATTGGTGTTTATATTTTTATATTTCATTTACTTTCGAGTACTGTGTTGCTGCATTTACTCCAGCGAGAACTTCAGCCACATTTACAATAGAACCATGTGTTTCACTTTCGAATTGTGTTGTCTCTTTTTATTTTTAATTATGGGTTCAGTTTTATATTTACATTTGATGAATATGGACTATGTTATTAAAATTCTTTAGACCTTTTCTTCTTAATATCTATGGATGCTCAATTTCGGTGTCTTTGGTAATGTTCATTTTATTTGTATAATCTTCTTATATAATTTATAGTTTTAATTTAATTTTTATTCCATCTCATTAGACTATATATTTTACAAATCAACGTTGTTGGCCAGTAGGCATAAGCTACCCTGGGACACAAGTGTCGACTTGGTGCTCTCGAACTTGATTCCGACAATTAACAAACTTGGTTTTAATGTTCGTTTTTAATTTGATGGAATGTATTGGTTCTTACTGTTTAATTTTATTAGAGGTCTTAATTATGCTTAAATTATTACTAACCATTATTAACTTAGTGTATTTGCATTCATCGATACTACCGCATCCCGTGCATCACACGAGTATTAGAAATTATCTCAGTTATATATTGATATAAAAATATTACATTTCCAAAAACCCATTATAGATTTCAATTGTTATCAATCTGCTTAAAACCCACCAACAATGGTTGGTCTGAGTGGTAACTAGGCTCCGATCCCACCCCAAGGTGTGTCGGATTCGAATCTTGAGTGTGGCAAAAACTCTGTTGGTAGGGAAGAGCCACACAGACTGGCAAGCAGAGTTTACACGTGGCCAGCCAAGTTCCTCGACGTAGATAAATCATTTAAATTATTTTAAGTCGTTCACTATAGCTCAATGTGTGTGCAACCCGTGCATCGCACGGGTCATAAGACTAGTTTTATTGTCATTCTATTATAAAATTATGTTCTTGCAAAAGGTATTTTTTTTAGGCTTAAATATGTTTTAAATCCGTACAAATATAGCGTGTTTTGATTTTAGTCCCTGTAAAATTTTTTGTTTTAAAAAGATCCCTACAAAAATAATTTGTTTTAAAAAAGTCCCTCTGTTAACCCACCGTTACAAAAACGCTGATGTGGCAAACAGAACTCCTATGTGGCTTTTTTAATAAATTTTTTATTTTAAAACTCCTTATTTTTTAATTTTAAAAGCTGAGGTGGATCCTAAATGAAATTAGAGTCTCTTTCTTTCTCTTTTTCTCTTTCTTCCTCTTGCTCCCTTTTCTAGCAGCAACAATGTATTTCAACCAAAACACCTTCAACACCACCAACAACAACATAAAATCAGTCCAAGCCATAAGATCAACGTCAACACCTTCGTCATCATTTTGTCCATCAGAGTTGTCATTGATATGGCACCATTTCAATAAAATTATTAGCTTTGTAATCAACATTTAGCTTCGGATTCACCAACAGAGGATTGCAACTCATCCACTTTTCCAGATTCCTTTGTAGCAAACTAAAAACCTTCTGTGCAGCTACTGTTTGCTATTCCGCACCTAATGGAAAAAATTAAAAACCCAATTCACAAAGTATGGACCCTTCATTCACAACCCCTTTTGCTTTCTTCTCTGCATCTGCTTTTGGTTTCACCTCATCTTTTTATCAGTTCTAGTATCCAAGTTAATAAAGCTGCACATGATTTCTTTTGAAGTGAACCCTAATTCCCAATTGAAAAAAAATCAGGGAACCCTAATCTAATTAAATGGATGTTCTTCTACATAGCGTCTTAATAAAGAGAGAGAGTGTGTGTGTTTGGTAGATAGAGATGAAGAAGTTGAGAGAGGAATAGATTAAGGGAAGGAAGAAGCGATGGGGATGTTGAAGTTTGGTGGAAAGAGATCGGTGGCGATGGAAGAGCAAGGTGGAGAGAGAGGGAGAGAGAGATTAGAAAACTGGGAGATATTCTGGGAAAAAAACTGTTGTGGATGCCAAATAAAAAAAAATATTAAAAAACAAAAAAGTATTACAGGTCATCAAAACGTTAGCCACGTAAGCAGTTTTTGTAACGGTGGGTTAACGGAATGACTTTTTTAAAACAAATTGTTTTTGCAGGGACCTTTTTAAAACTAAAAATTTTGCAGGGACTAAAATCAAAACACGCCATATTTGCAGGGACCTAAAACATATTTAAGCCAAAACTAAAGATGGCCTACAAATTAAAGTATATATCATATAAGTTTTATCAAAGTTTAACATATCAGTATATATTTAATATATTCTGCTACTGTAAGTATTTAGCTCCTAATATTAATATTATATAGGCAAAATACCATTCGGGGTCCCTTAACTTATTTTCAGTTTTTGATTAAGTCCCTTATGTTTTAAATGTAACGAATAGGTCCCTTAAGTTTTGAAATCATTGCACTGTTATCCCTTTTTTGACATTCCGTTTAATTTCGTTAAAAAAAGTTTAAGTGGGATATGATGCTGACGTGGTTTTTAAAAAAATTGATATGTCAGCTCCAACTTGGATTTTATTTAAAAATTAACTTTTTAATTAAAAATGAAAATACACGTACTCATTATCTTCCCCAATTTCTTACACGTATCTGCATCTTCTTCAACATAAACCCTAGATCTAAACTCCTAGTGCTCAAAATCCTCTCTGTTTTTGATCCGTGCTCAAAATCCTCTCTTTTCTTTCAATTTCGTTCTCAGAATCATTTCCCCCTTTAGTTCCATGTCTTTATTGTGCGGATTAGTTCGACGACAGCAGAGAATGGTTTTCTTTTTCCCCTTTAAATAGAAGATTATCAATTTGTTTTAATGGTCCCTTCCTCGCCAACACTATTTCCTATTTCAATTCCACGGGTATAAAATCGGGGATTTAGAAATTTGTGAAGATTTTTGTTTCACAGCAAGTCTAGTTTCAGTGCTATCAACATGGGGATTTTTTGGGATCAAATTTCAAGAAGGTTAACACAAACCCATGGATCCTTAACTTCAAATGAATTAAAAATTTAACACAGAAATTGATTAAAGGTAAGACGCGATCAACAACCCCACTTGGAAGATTGTTGGGTTTTGTTAAGCCATGGAAATCAATTTGGGGGATTCATGTTCTAATTCCTGGATATCAATTTCCTTTTATTTTTTTAATAAAATTAACCATAAATCATGTGTGATGCCACATAAGCAAACAATTAGTAAAAAAAATTAATTTTTAAATAAAATTAAAGCCACGTCAGCACAGTCAGCCATTTAAGTTTTTTTTTTAACAGAGTTAAACGGAAAATTAAAAAATAGGATAATAGTGCAATGATTTTAAAAGTTAAGGGACCTATTCGTTACACTTAAAACATAAGGGAAGGGACCTAATCGAAAATTGAAAATAAGTTAAGTGACCCTGGATAGTATTTTGCCGATTATATACATGATTTCAAAGTTGGACTATGATTTCGATTAATTTAGTATTGTTAGTGTAGGACATTTGAATTGTTCTTGTTGTTGTTACACAATTATACCCGTTCGAGTCAAACATTTTCCCGTTGGAATTAATCACGCTCGAGAACCTGTGATTTGTCTTCATCGATTCGCTATTGGAATACACTTCGATATCAGGTACGGGGGAAAGGGTTTCTATTCTGTATGGGGAATAGGGGATAGACTAGAATAGTGTTGATTATCGCTATTCATATTTTGCTTGTATTTATTTATCCATTATTTATATTGTCTATTGAATTTGGATGACTGTAATATTCTGGATGATTGTAATTATTTAAGGGTCTGTAAATAATTAGATGACTGTAATTATTCTGGATGACTGTAATAATTTAATGTCTGTAGATGATTTAGAGGACTGTAATTGCACTGGATGACTGTAATAATTTGAATATTTGTAAATGAGGTGCTCATGGATTAGAACGATAGGTAAGACTAAATGATGCGAAGTTTTAAGTTCCCGATCGATATTTCGATATTCGTCAATGTAGCCAAGTTTGACTTGGAAACGGTAAAGTCATTAAATGACTTGACCTTTGTGATTCTGGTGATTGTTGGTTTGCGTTAAGCGTATTGTTATCGGAGACTTGTTGCACAATGGGCAAGTTATCCTTCGTCGATGATTAACGAGTTGGTTTGTGTTGAAGAATCTTGTCACAGCATAGGCAAGAAATCGTTGCAGTATGGACGAGCTGTATCTTCGTGATCGAAATTTGTTGAAGGAACCTTGTCGCAGCATGGGCAAAGACTCGTCGCAGCATGGGCGAGCCGTACTTTAAAAGTTGATGATTGTAAGAGGAACCTTGTCGCAGTATGGGCAAGGACTCGTCGCAGTATGGGCAAGCTGTACCTCAAGGATGGTAGGGATGATGATAGGTGGGGTGGTAAGCAAACGATTATGGGAGTAGTATTAGAGACGACCACGACCCGGCCTTGCGGGTAGGCCCGGTGGGGGGTCCTAAGTGGGGCACTGCTGGGGCGTTCCACAAAACACTGGGGGTACCCTGACTAGACTCTATCTATTTCCCGGGAAGTGAGGGCACTTGCATCCGCTTACCCAGAGTTAGAGGGATCCTGAATTATCGCGGAGTACTGGGTAGGATCTTCCCGACGTTGCACCAGGTTCAGGAGGACGACCTTAGTTGATGAATAACCGAGCACGTGTGGTATGTTTATTGGATTCACTGGTTTGGTATTCTACGTTCCTTGAAGATGATGATCTCAGTTGATGATTAACCGAGTATACAGGTTATGTTTGTCGTGTATACTGTAGTGATTTTTACGGTGTGATGTGACCTCATCACTTTTTACGTACGAGCTTTGTGTGGCTTCACTCTGTGACATCTTGCTGTATGGACATGTTGTGTTTGTCACTCTTTGAGAGTGACTGTTTGATATTGATTTGATGGATTGTGGTTGTCTTTGTTGTTTTAGTCCCAATCTTACGTTCCTTATATGGTTTGGACGCTCTTTCTCACCCGTGCACCACTTTTTTAGATTGACTTTCAGGTGTCGTTGGAGTAGCAGTGCAGCGGTGGAGATATGATCACTACAGATCACGGAGCTTGTAGTGTGATACTATGTGTTGATGTTACTTTTTATTTAATCGAATTAAAGGTTAATTGCTCTGATTATGTGACATCGGGATCTGGGTTGCATTTTTTGGAATATTATATTTCACGTCATTTTGGTTATTGAATCGAAAGAAAAGTTTTACCTTTTTAGTCTTTTATATTATTAAGAATCATACTTATATGATTTGAGTAATTTGGTGATATCCTTTACTTGCGAAAAAAATTTCAGAAAATGAATTGCTGGTTATATTTTTTAAAAAACAAATTTACTCATTTTCGTAACTTTTTACTTATAATTACTTTCGGGATAAAGGGTGTCACAGGGACCATTCTGCTGTCCGAGTACATTATATGTGTTTTTTAATTAAAAATATTAATAAAAAATAAAAATGTGCTAACTGTTATCTTTTATTCTTAATTTTATTTTTTTAATATCAATAAATAAAAGGAGGACTAAATTTTATATTAAAATATTAAACTATAATTTTTTAGTTTAACTATAATATTTTTTAGATACAATATAATCTAATAAACGTGCTTATTAAAATTTGTCATGGTGGGTTTATTTTCTAAGGTGTCCAAAGTAGTCAATTTTTTGTAATAATATACGTAAACATTCAACTGACTTTTTTAATCCCCAAACAACAATTTGAAAATTTAAGTTAAAAGGAAATGTATATCCGTGTTGGCACGGGTGATACATACTAGTTACATTAAAACAGAAAGTTCAAATTGAGTACCATACGATAGTAATATATGCATGGTTGAATATTGAAATAGAACCTTAAAACAAGTTGAATATTAAAACAATACCATATATGAATGAGTTGCAAGAAGGAAGTCCAGAGTTCAACTCTGGAAACTAACATTTCCCACCCCCACTAACATTTGCTTATCAAAAGAAAAAAATAGAGGTTAAATACTACTTTTGGTCCTTTATAATTTAAGTTTCACTTTGGTCATTTATCTTTTTTTTGGTCAGTTTTGGTCTCTCATCTTTCATTTTCCTTTCATTTTGGTCTCTGCCGTTAGTTTTTGTTAACGCGTGGCAGTTAACTGCTGACGTGGCGTCTTAAATTCATTAAATGACGTGGCAAAACATGTATTATTTAATTCCAAAATACTTTACACATAAGCAATTTAGTTTTTTAAATTTTCAAAAAACAAAGCACAAAAATTAAACCATTTTTTCTGAACTTTTTTTCAGATCTTCTTCAACTAGGTTTTTTTTTCCAGATCTTCTTCATCTCTATCTTCTTAAAGAAACTCAGAAAAAATCCAAATCTTCTCCAACAACAACAATCATTTTTCTTCATCTTCTTTTGTTCATTGTTCTTCCAGCAACAACAACACATCAGAACAACAACACCAAAGCTCTTCTTCTCCAACAACAGAAATGCATCAAGAAGTGTTCTTCTCCAAAACGCAGAAAACGAAAAAAATGCAAAGAAAGGGAAACACAGAGAAGGGGAAACCAGAGCTAGAGGGAAGAACGGGGACACGACTCCGTTTTGGTGATTTACAATTCTGATTTGGGTATTTGCGGATCCAATTTGGGGGTTAGGGTTCCAATTTGGGGATTTGTGGTTTAAAGAAAAAGAAACGGAAAGGAATGAATGGAGGTGGAAGGAGGTTAAAATATTGTGAAAATTGTGAAAGGCCAAATGTTGTTGTTGAAAGAAGGCCATGATGGTGAAAAATTGATGATGGTTGTGAGAATAATTGAAGATGGTGATGGTGATGGTGATGGTGATGGTGATGATGAGGGGGTCGATGGGTGGGAGGAAGATGACGAGGAAATGATTTTAAATGGGTGGGAGGAATGTAACCTTCTCATAAAAAAAAAGGAATGAACCTTCGTTGATTGAAGATGGTGATGATAATGATGATAAGGGGTGGGTTCCAAATTTATCTTTCCAGATTTGTTGGTTTGATTTTTGTATTTTGTTTTTTTTTAATTTAAAAACTTAAATGTTGATGTGTTAAAATGATTTTGAATTAAATAAAATATTTCTTTGCTACATCATTTAATGAATGACACGTCACGCATAATACATAAGACGCCATGTCAGCAGTTAACTGTCGTGGCGTCCGTTAAAAAAACTGACGGTGGTGACCAAAATGAAAGATAAAGGACCAAAATGGACCAAAAAAGAGATAAATGACCAAAGTGAAACTTAGAGCAAAGATAAATGACCAAAAGTAGTATTTAGCCAAAAAAACATGACTTAAGAAAGTAGTAGTACTTTAGTCTTTGATTTATGACAAAATATCTCCCGAAGTCCCTCAACTTATTTTTTGGTTTTTTTTTTGTAATGCCTGGTCCTTAACTTCTAAAATATGTGTTCATTTCAATTTCCTAAAAATATTCTTGAAGTGATGGCAACAAGATGAAATGCTAGGTAGTCGCTAGAGATGATGCATTTTTAAGAAAATGAAAATACTTTTTTTCTTTGGCATATTTACTGCCCGTAAACAATTATTCCCTTCAAGAGTCTTTTATGTTTTTTTTTGACAAATCTTGTATCTTTTTATTAACAAGTTAAAATTAACAAAAAATTTAGAATGAAAATAGAATATAATTTCACAAACCTCAAGCTTGTGTGCAAGCGGTTACCGCACTCTATTTAAAGAGGTAGACTCGGCTAGAACCCGGGTTCAGGGCCGGCCCAAGGCCTAAGCGACCAAAGCAAGGGCCTGGGGCCCCCCAAAAAAAGAAAACAGGGCCTCCAAAAAAATTAATTAAGCCCAGTTAATGATGAAGGTGGGGGTAAAAGGGGGGCTAGAGATAAAATTATTTTTCGGTTCCGAGCAGTTGTTGTCTTGGTCTTTGTGAGGATAGTTGGTCTTTAATTAGCCGTTGGTAGATCCGTTAAGCATTTTTTGGACCAATCGGATCTACCTAGATCCGTCGTTGTTTTATTTTGAAGCAGATTTACCTATTCCGAAGGTTAATCCGTTTGAGTCAAATTTGTGAGAGGTATTTTCGGGTATTCATATTTTGTGGGGTATATGGTCAAAGTGTGGGGTACAAAAAAAACCATCCTTTTATGGTGTATAAAAAAAAGACTTAAACCACATTTGTACATACAGCCTTAAGGTAATAAGCTAATGAGTATAACTTCTTATATACTCTTTATTTTGTTGATTGTTTGGCGATTTAGAAGAAAAATTAGCATTAGTGGTCAAACAAACAAAATCATTAGAAGATGGAAGTTTGAGTTGCGCTTCCAACATGGTCCAAGCTCCTCCTTACTTCCATTTTTTGGATCCTTTTTAGAAGTTTCCATATTAGAGGCTCTCGGCCCAACCCTAGTTGCTACATCCTCCTCATTGAGAAAGAACTCTATCTTATTTTTAGATGTAATAATCATATTTAAATTAGGATTATGCCTTTAGTTTTTTTATGTTGACATTAGAGTATGTTTGTGTTTGTGTGTATGAACTTTGGGCTTAGGCACCATAGTGTGCATGTTGTGTAGCATAGACACAACCCTAGGTATTTAAGAAACTTTTGTAAGTTCATTTGACAACTTTGATGAAATAGAAGACACATTTGTGTGAGGTTAGAGAATGCTTCTCTAGGGCTCTTTCTAGAACCAAATTTGAATCTTATCAGGAACCTCTTACTCTTGTGGTGATTCCTCGTGATCTTATCATACTCTTAGATGTGGCGATTTCTTCATCTTCTTGCCTAATTTCATTTGTATGTTTCTTTTCTCCTTTCTCTTTTTATCTTATTTGCTAAATTTGATTCAAGAAATCACTTGGTTAGATCCTTCAATCATATGGAATAAATTAAATTCTCATCATGTGGATACACATTTGATCTTTTAGATTTTTATTTAAAAAAAAACAAATGAAAAAGGGAATATAAAAGCAAGTCACAATTTGAGGGAACCAGCCACAACACCACATTTGAGAGAGAGAGAGAGAGAGAGAGTGGGAGTTAGAGAGAGAGAGAGTGGAAAAGAGAAAGAAATAGGAAGAGGAAGGAGAAGAAGGAGAGAGAGAGAGTGCAATAAAGGGCGTGAGTGAAGAATCGGCTGCCTAAGACCGAGACCCGCAAAGCAACAGAGGATATGACAGCCTCAAGACCAGAGAAGAGGTGTCACGTGCAAGGAAACAACCACGTGGGAGAGCAACAATAGCGTAGTTGGGGAGGACAACCAAAGTCGATGGCAGTCGGAGTTTTGTGGGTGAGTTCTAATTATATCCTATTTCTTTTAACAGATTTGCTTCTATGTTCTTCTCCTCCTCTAATCTATTTGGTTTTCTTTTACGGGTTATTTCTTTGTTGCTTTTTTGTTGTTTATTTATATTTAAATAAACTTTGCCTTAGAAAAATATCATGCCTACTGCTTCCTCTTCCTGCAACAACAGAAGCGTACCCTTTTTTTTTTATCTATTTATTCTTTTATTTATTCAACAATTATTATTCTATTTCTATGTTACAATTTTTAATTCTTCTTTTTTTAGCATTTTGTTTGAAAATTAAAAAGCTACTATTGTAAGATTTCATGCATGTTACGAATTCTACCGTCATTCACATGAGTTACCAACAGAATATTTAAACACACATATTTGAATAGTTTATAAAAGAAAAAAAAGGTTTTGAACATGTAGTATCTACAATTTTGAGATCTAATAGCTTATGAGAGCCAACTTGGCTTCCAAGTTTCAGTTTCTGAAAGCTTCTTTGGTTGATTGCTTCTATTGCAGTTTCTATATTATCCCCAATACTTCTGATCATCCACCATTGTTTTCATTTCTTGAGGACTTTTTTAACCAGTATTTCTAGACAATTAGGACTCTAATGTGAACCACTAATTTTTTAGTTATATTGATTAACCATATAACTAGTTATATTGTGCACCCCTATTTGCATTGATTAGCGAATTAGGGTCACTTCCATTCGAACTTATTTTAAATATCAAAAGAAAACTTTACTTAGTTCAAATATTAAAATTAAAAAACTAAATAAGCTTGTGCTACGGCCACCAATTAGAACTTGATTTACTAATTGGTACAAGGAAGCAGTTGCTTGCTCTGTAATACTTTATTTCACAGACACATCTTCTGTGATCAAACAACTATAAGTTCATGTACATTAGTTAAATAATTTACTACACCAACAATAAATAGATCTAAGGTAATCCAACATAAAATATGAAAAGTTGGATTGTTGGAGAAGATAGAAAGTTGTCGGAACGAAATATTATAAAAGTTGCATACAACAATACAAGTACAGAATGAAACACACTTTTTTTAAATAAAAAATTAACACACTTCATAAAATAAACTAACAGACTTAATAAACTTAAAAAAGGAAAACACACTTCATAAAATAAAATATAAAACACACATTAGTACTTAGAATTCATTATAGTGGTCCTTGATCCCATGTTCAATGGCAAATTTTGCCATACGGTCAATCTCCCTCAAATCAGCAGACCGAATCACCAGTCTACAATGAGACCCATGCCTCCTGTACGCAGCTTGCAACTCCATTAGGCTGCTACACTCAACGACCTCTGGGGGGGTTTAGATTGGACTGCGGACGGAGATTTGCAATTTTATCGCTCCTTCCTGTAGTGTTATTGTTGGCGTCTATTCTAGCAGCAATGTCTTTATAGGTTTCTCTGGAGAGGGAGCTTTCCATCACAAACGAAACAGCTTGAGCCTCTCCACCCAAAACATATTGGTTGAACAAATTTTCAAAAGTTTCAATGCTATCAACAAATACCTCTCGATGGGAAGAAGACATCTTTGTTTTCACCTGCATTGTAAAAAGAAATATAGAGACTATTAGAAAAAAGAAAGAAGAACAAGAGAGAAAAGTAAAACACAAGCAGAAAACTTCTTACTGTTTGTTTGATTGCATTTTCTCTTCTTCATCTCATAAGATATATATATATATAGGCAGGTAGGTATGTGAAGAAAATAAAGGCCCTAGAAATAATGCAATTTCTGAGGTAGGACACAATTTTTGAGGGTGGTGTAAAATGGAGATGGGTGTAAGGAAAAACACATGCACTAGTCAAATGCAATTTCTTTGTTAGGCATGGCATCATTCTTGAATGAAAATAGAATCTCCCTCATTTGGGAATGGGAATGGGAATGGGGATGGGTGAGATGGACCAGCTCATTAGGTTTTGTGGGGAGAGTGATCATGCACAGAAAAGTAAAAGCAAAAGCATGCACAAGTTAAATTCAATTTCTTTGTTAGGCAGGGCATCATTCTTGAATGAAAATAGAATCTCCCTCATTTAGGAATGGGGATGGTGAGATGCATTGGGTTTTGTATTGTGGGGAGAGTGATCACGAACAGCAAAAACATAAAATAATCATACTATACCTATTTCTAAACTAGAAAAAAAAAACCTTTACTCTGTCAGTATCACTATGAAAATAATTAAATAGTCTGTTAAAATTCAAGCAATTTTTGTTACAAAAGCTAAAATCAACTCAAGCATGATATCTTTTTCATAACCACATAAGGTACTTATGCATTATAAATGTTCCAAAAGTTGAAGCTGATTGGAAATTCTATTTGGTTTAATTACTAATAAATTAGCAACTATATGTTCTAGGCCAGTGGTCGTTATCAGGGTTAAAATGCAGAAGGGACAACATTCAGTAGGATTTTAAGGCATTTAGAAGGTCCTCCAGCAATATGGATCAAGTAAATCGTTTAAAGGAATAACTTGAAATGTTGGAATTAATATTTACTGTCCCAGTTTTACCGAATTTTCAGCTTATATGATCATTGTATGCAATTTAAAGTACAAATTGGGAAACAAAGTGAAGAAAGTGCAATTCTACTTCCTACTTTGTATAGGATGCATAACTTGAAGAAAAAAAACAATTTGAATGTCAATCGGAAGGACTCGATTTAGCATCCTCACTTAATCAATTTCCCCCTCTGTACAAAAAAATGATAGGTTTTAAGAAACGGAGGAAATAAAATATGTATACTTAACATGCAGTACATGAACCTGAGCAATAAATGCTCTATAACCAGTTAGGCCCCAAAACTCTTGAAATAAATCTACCCAGAGTGTATTTGTTTTGATATCTGCGCAAGGTGCAAGATATCTTCATAGTAGTATAACCTATAACACAACTGAATATTTCCGCTGATCTTACAAATGAAGGGAAAATTGGTAAACCCCAAAAAGATAAATAGTTGTCTGTGTGCAAACATGGAAATCGGTACCAGCCAGTATATGAGGAGAAAATACAAGGATTTTGCCTAACTATGAAAGCCAATCAAGATTAAGTCAATTCACACACAGCGAAAATCAGAAGCAACAAAGGAAAAGCTTAATCTAATTTGTTTTTAAAGATTGTTCAGCTAACCATGTTCTCCACTCAAATAATTTCTCCAGAACTTCCACTATTTACTCCAAATATTTCGAGATCTGATTTGATGTTACAAAAAGGGCTATCAACATGTTGTCATCATCATCAGAACCGACTAAATAACAAATTAACAGATCATATGATGCTCCACAATTCAACAGTAGTACAGTCGAAACCTGGTTTGATTAAACTAGCATTCCAGGTTTTTTTTGCCGACTATCAGATTCCAAACAACATAAATTATAAAAGACTGCAGGCTTATTTATCATTGTCTTTTCGATTCAAACCATGTCAGTTTCCTTAAGTTGACAGTCAACAAAAAATTACAGCATAGTAAATATTCAGATAAATAAATCAAATCGGATGGAAGACAATAATATAAAAGCAAGGCTTCTGATATCCCTATAGCAGCAATTCGTTAATAATTTCGCAATAAAACTTCCAAACCTTTACCTTATCTAATTGCTTTTTGTAGCTCTCTCTCCCTCTCTCATCTTGAGAGTCGTTTTATTTCCTATTGAGCCTCAGGCAGGGCACTCTGAACAACATCTTTTAGATCGGCTGCAGCCTTTTCTACAATTTTGACAGGTAAAAACAAAAACAAAAGTATTATAAAATGTGAAACAACAACCAACAAAAGCTTACAGCATACTGAACTGAAAAGATAAATCAAAAAATATATGCTAGAGTTAAAGTAGAAAACTACCGCAGAATGATGCAAAATAACCTAAAGAATAGATGTAATGGGTGAGACTTTCTGCCTCATATCCTAACCCAATTAAAAATGCTCTTATCTCTAGAATTCCTGTGATTCTGAAATTCACAGATGGATACACTTCCAACACTGGATCCCTTCCGTGGCCAACAGGCAACTAGTTCAACTTCAAAAACATGGGTTGCACTGCAAAGGAATTAACAAGTTATATTTATATATGCAGTCACTGCACAAATGGATGCAAATTCATGTCAAATACACCCTCCGTTTTCATATTTAAGCAAATGGTGGCTAGGCACACCATTTTAGTCTTCTTCTTAATATATAGGTAGGGGTGGGAATAGGCCAGGCCGGCCTACAGGGGCCTACGGCCTGGCCTATTTAAGGCCTATCAGGCTCGGCCTATTTAGTAAAAAGGCTAGGCTTGGGCTTTTTATAAAGCCTATTTAGTTAAATAGGCCGCCAGGCTTAGGCTTATCAAAAAGCCTATTAGGCCTATCAGGCCGGCCTGTTTATACATATACATGTATATATAATATTTTTATAAATTATATAAAATACATTTTTATTTAATAATTAAAATAAAAAACTTTTTAAATATAAGAACTAAATATTTTAGTAAATAGTTAATTAATAAAATATGAAAGTTAGTGGCCCAAGCCCAACCCAAAGACAACGACAGCCGGTCCACACAACACATAACCTAATTGCTAAATTTGAAAAACACACATTTTTGGTATAGTTTTTCTAATGAGGGAACCCTAAACGTTGAAAAGAAGGGAAATACGGGAAGACTGAAGACCAGAGGAAGAAGAGGAACGGCGTGACCAAAGGAAGAAGAGGAACGTCTATAGCAAGAAGTGAAAAACATTAAGTGTATGTTGTGAATCTTTTGCTTTTGTCTCTATCTTCTTGTGCAATTTATGAATCTCTTCCCTTTGTCTTTATCTTCTTGTTTTTTACCTTCATTTGATAAATCAATAGACATGCTTTGATAAACTAATAATATATTTTCCTTTTGTTACTTACTGTTTTCTTGTTTTGCGGCTACTACTTTGGTTACTATTTTCCTTTTGTTTAATATACTCATTGATCATGTGGATAGGTATTATGACTCTCTATTTCTAAGTGTTTGGATTACCCAAGGACCAGGACCACATCTAGCTTCTTATTTTATTGTAAGTACAATCTACATGTATTTTATTAATGTTTTTTCTCCATGTATTGTTTCTTTTGGTCTTTTCCTCTTCTATTCTTTCTGATATGCTACTGTATGCACATATTTATTGTATTAAATTATTACCAATTTTGCCTTGACTCATGTAAAAATTAATGTATTATTTTATTAATTTATTTTATTTTGTATACTATGTGAAGCAGATTTATCTAATGGCTTCTGCTCCACTTGAAAGCAATGGAATAATTACTTCCGATACTGCTATCGCTCCTACTGCTGCTCAAAGCAATGTTAATGAACCTGTACCTGTACCATTGGATCCAAATCAACGTGGAGTAAATAATGAGTTGGAAAAAGATCAAGCAGAAGAAGTTATTGTTACAAAGAGGAAGAAGCAAAAAACCTCAACTGTTTGGAATGATTTTGATGAAATTGAACTTGAAGGAGGTGTAAAGAAAGCTGTATGCAAGTATTGTAAGGAAAGGTTTGCTTCTGGTGGAAAAGGGGCTAGCACTAGCCATCTAAGAAGACATGCTGAAACTTGTACGCAGAAGAAGCTGCACTTGCGCATGGAAAAAAAGCAACCAACAATTCCATTTCAATCTTCAAATTCAGGTAATCCATTTATTTATCCTGGTGTTAGATACTCTCATGGGAAGATGAGGGAAATTATTGCTACTGCAATTATGGTGCATGAGCATGCCTTCAGCATTGTTGAAGATGAGGTTTGGATGTGGGGTTTTCAGTTTGCAAATTCTGATTTTCAAAAAATTTCTCGTAAAACTATAAGAAGTGATTGTCTGACAATATATGAGGCAGAGAAGAAAAAATTAAAAGATGAGTTAAAAAGTATAAGTAAGATTAGCTTAACGACTGATATGTGGAAATCAAGTCATCAAGTTGTTGAGTATATGGTAATCACAGGACATTTCATAGATTCAGGGTGGAAACTACAAAAGAGAGTTTTAAACTTTGTGAAAGTGCCTGCTCCAAGGCGTGGAGTTAATGTTGCTGATGCAATTTTTAAGTGTTTAAAATCTTGGGGGATCGAAAATAAAGTGTTTTCAGTGTCTGTTGATAATGCTTCCTACAATGACTTATGCTTGAGGAATCTCAAGGACAATTTATCATTGAGCAATAAGTTATTTTTAGATGGTTCTTTATTTCATGTTAGATGCTGTGCCCACATTCTGAACTTGTTAGTGCAAGATGGTCTTGCCTTGATCAAAAAAATTATTTACAATGTTCGTGAAAGTGTCAAGTATGTTAATCAAAGTGATTGTAGGTTGAAGGCCTTTTGTGACATTGTTGAGCAAAAGCACTTAAAAGATAGGAAGCTTATTGTTGATAGTCCAACTAGATGGAATTCTACTTTTTATATGTTATCTGCTGCTTCCAAATTCAAGATGGTATTTGCAGCTTATAATGAAAGAGAGCCACACTATAGTTTTGCACCTTCAAATGAAGATTGGGAGAAAGTTGAGAAGATCTGTAAACTTCTAGAGCCCTTTGAGTTAGCTACTCGTGTAATCTCAGGTAGCGAGTATCCTACTGCAAATTTGTATCTTCCAGAAGTTTGGAGGGTTAAGCAGGTGATTGATAATGCATCTGTAGATGAGGATTTATTTATAAAAGAAATGGCAGTCCCAATTGTATGAGGAGTATAAGTCACAAAGTCTTGAAGAGTCATCCTCCATTGAAGTACTAAATAATGCTAGCAACAACTCTTCATCTTCTGGCATACCTAAACCTTCGGTAACCACTGGGTTTGACCACATCATGACTCTTGTGCGAGAAAAGGAGGCAGTCCCACCAATGAAATCTGAGGTAGATTCCTATCTTGAGGAAGGTGTTTATGTTCCTGAAGGTCATAACAGCTCTTTCTGTGCATTGGAATGGTGGCGAAGCAATAGCTTAAAATATAAGATTATGTCAAAGATGGCTGCTGATATCTTAGCAATTCCCATATCAACTGTGGCATCAGAGTCCACATTTAGTGCTGGAGGAAGAGTAATTGATGAACATCGTTCTAAATTGAATGGAGAATCCATTGAGGCACTCATTTGTGGAGGGGATTGGCTACGTCACAAGTATGGTTTGCAGAGAAAGTCAAAGGTAAAATTAGTATTTTCTTATATCAGCTAGTTTTATATTTCGTTGTATGATTACTATTGGATATTGTCCTATATAATGACAAGTAATATGTTATTTTTAAGGTGGTTGAGCAACAAGAAGAAATTATATTGAAGATTTGATGTAAAGATTACTTGTCGAAGATTTGATGTGAAGATTACTTGGCCCATTCTGCTGTTCTAGACAGATCTTAATAGCCCTTTTTTTAATTTCTATTGCCTTCTTTTGTTGCGTTGGACACATTATTTTGGTTTGGCCTATTTTGCTGGTTTGGATACATTGGAGATAGTATTCTGGTTTGGCCTTTTTTGTTGGTTTGGATACATTGGAGATAGTATTCTGGTTTGGCCTTTTTTGTTGGTTTGGATACATTGGATACATTATTGGTATTCATGTTCATGTCAATTAAAATACACTGTTAGTGTCTTTACTATGTGATGCCTATTTTATTGTTTATTAGTTGAATTATTAAACTGTCAGCTTCTTGTACTATATGTGGAAGAAATGAAAGAAAAAAAGGCTTGAGTCTTCATAAAATTGGCCAATTTAGTTGTAGGCCTATTGAATTACTCAGGACTTCACATTAAAAAGGCTTGTAAACAGGCTAATAGGCCTCATCAGGCCTTCTTATAGGCCAGGCCAAGCCTTAAAAATTGGCCTATGACAGGTAATAGGCCAAGCTCAGGCCTAAACTGTTCAAAGTAGGCCAGGCTCAGGCCTTATAAAGCCTGGCCTGGCCTATTCCCACCCCTGTATATAGGGGTAATTGGGATTAATTAACTAAAAAGATTTTTGACTTGCTTATATTTAGTAACATGAAAAAGTAGATGTTTTTGCCTACAATTGAAAAGGGAGGAAGTATTACATAGAATAGAAAGCAAAACAAGAAACGAAGAAGGAATTGTGTAAAACTCTAACCATCCAGGTCTATCAAAGGTATTCTTACATCACATTTGCCAAAGGGAGGGATTCAATGACAAGATAACTATATAATTGAAAATGAAAATAAATAGAACATTTAGTTGAATGTGAATACCATATTTATAAGCTTAGGTTAGCCTACAGTCCTACATAATCCACTTAGGTTGTGTAAGCTACAAAAGTTTAAAAAATCATTTAAAACTCAAGATGATAAATGAACCAGTAGATTGGGCTAGTCCACCAGATCTAATAGTAGTCTTTCAAAGTAATATTGTTTCTCCTTTTTCTGTCACTCACTCCTCCATCACAGCAGCGTCGCCCTTCACCAACAGAACACAACTGAAAGAATGACAAACTACAGGTGCTGTGTTGCAAGCCCGCGACGAGGTAGTTGTAGATCATGTGCAGTGCGATCAGTGGAGCTGGGTGGCGGCGGCGGGGGAAAGGGCACTGCGTCCTTGAGCAGGGAGTGGGACTATAAGGGAAATGTTTATGGTGTGCAGGAACAGCGGAGTCTCCACTGCCAAGTAGTGCGGAACAACAACGGAACGAGTAGAGCCACTTGCTGCCGGTAGGGTGAGGGGCTTCTCGAAGATTTTCAGGTTGAATACAGCGAGGGAAGTAGGGAAAAACTACCATATAAAATTGATCCACAAGAATGTTCCGTGTCCTTCTCAATCCAACTATCGGTTTTGTTTGGAAAAATGGGCTACTTCTTACCTGATGTGTAAGCTACGTCACCTATTAAGGTTGTGCGTGCTAGACTCACCCTTGTTTATATTTGTTGACACTTACTAATGAACCAAAAAATTCTTAAAAATAATCGCTTCTCAGTTGAACCAATTTTTGTTTTGTTACACTCTTCGTTTTTGAACTTGAGTTCAAGAGAAACGATGTTCCCAAACAAATTATTAGGAGCGTGAGATCAGAATATTACTCTGGAGGAGATCCCGCACTTCCATAAGCAAATTCTGGCCTGCAGGTAGTTTTTGCAATTTCTCCAGCCTAGAATTATATAATTAGCAAAAAGAAAAATCGTTATATAAAAACAATTTCATCAAAATCATGCTCAACCAGACCATCATGGTTTTCACTGCAGTTTCCGAGGCCTTGATAACACTTCCCTTTCCAAGCTCGGAAGAGATGACGGTGTTATCTTCATGTGTGGACTGGTGTCAAAAACTTCAGCAGTATCAGCAAGTGTGCCTTGATATTGAACTGACCAACAAAAACAATACTAAAACAAGAATCAATAAAACCAATTTTATTTAAATACTTGAAAAGTTATCTAGTGTAGAGCATCAAAACTAAGTATATACCTAACCCAATAATGTGCTTTCTAGCACTCAATAAAACAGAGTAGACCTTGAACCAAAGAGACCTATCTAATTTTATTTATCTTTGAAAATAAGGGGATATATAAATAGCCATATATACTTCAATAAAAAGCATTTCATACATTTTATAACAGAAACCATGGGTTAGAACAGAATCCGCCATGGCAGCGCCATTGCGGGATTTTTACAACACTGATAAGATGAGAGATGTCCATTTATATCATTGATTAGATTTAGAAGAAAATAAGATAACTAATAGTTGGAATGACTTCCACTACACCTAAAAGACTACAATGACTTCACTTTCACTAGATGTGGAACATAACAGAGATATGTAGCCAAGGGTGGTGAATATATTTCATCTTGTTTTAAAATTAATTACCAAGAAATGTAGTCCATTAATAGAATAGTTCTGAAACATTAACAATATTTGCACAAGCATACCATCAACAAGAGGGAAATTCTCTGTCGGAGCAACAACATTAGTTTGATTTTTCTCACAATAGCCTTAAGGACACCTGCATCACCAATCAAATCAATAGCATCACCCATATTTTTTGCACTGTTTATAGCATAGAAAAAATATAACAAACAGAAAAACATGGATAAATGGGCCGTATTAGTGCTTTGGCCCTTAGGGTGCATTATATCAGGTCATCAAAGTCTTGAGAGTAAACACAATTGTGAGCCAAACAAGCTGAATAGTGAACTTAATGAATAAATAAATGAAAATTTAATGGACATAGATGTTATTGCCACTGAAGTAAGATGCTAATCTACTAAGTTTATGATGCATTACTTCAACGAAAATCACCATTTTTTACTCATGCAACTAAGTTGCTGAACATCAGAACTAAGTTACAATCAGCAACATCTATCATGCAATTAAGACTCATTTACATCGTTTTGTAATATATTCGACATAATATGATGAACAATAACAGTCCGGCTTTAAGTTGTTTAGTAACCTAGAACCTTCAAATCTCCAACGAAAAAATGGAATTGAAAAAGGAATGATGGAAACTGAGACCGAACCTTTTTTCCAGGTGAAGAATGAAGATTCTGGAACGAAGCGAGTGATAGATATGTATCTGAAATCTGAATGAAGCGGCGGATTTTGGAGAAGTTTTGATGCCATGCGTCTAACGAAGTTCTTCTTCTCTTTCAGAGGGATAAATACACTAAAGGTTTGGGTTACCAACAAAACAAAACGCCACCAAGTTCCATGTAGGTAATTACAACCTCCTACTTCACTCAAACAAGTAATTTAGGGTTTCGCCGGTGGTGGTTGGAGCTTCCGCGGTGGCGCTTCCATTCTCAATCGTAGTGTTTAGGGTTCTGACTTCCTGTTCAATGTGCTTCAAGTAGATTAGATAAGTCGGTTAGTATTTCAGCCTTATTGTACATCTCTGTGTACTTGGCTTTGGACTGGCCTTCCTAGTTGGCCCTGCTGATTGGGCTTTTGTTTTATATTGGTTTGGGTCATAGCCCACTATTAATAGAAATCAATACAATTTGACCAAAAAATAAGTAATTACATATAGGTCAAATTTGTTTCGAGGTCTTTTAGGTTATTTTTTACCCAGATAATCTTTCTCGTTTATTAGCCTTTTCTATACTGTTTTCGCTATTAAAATGCTTACGTAGTTGTTCTCAATATGATGTACACTAAACGAGGTTGATGTGGCTTTTCAATTTCACATTCTTTTTTTTTTTACTATCGTTGGCTACTCACGAAGTATCCTTATGGTTTTAACCAAAGACTATTCTCTCTGCTCGTGTTTAGGAGCAAATTTCTTATTTCACATTCTTCTCCATTTATTTTTTCCACGTACTAGACTAATCTCTGTTCATGCTTAGCTACAAATTTCTGATTTTACATTCTTCTCCGTTTATTTTTCCCACTTACTAGGAGACTTGGCTTGAGCCCTGTGTTTTCTTCACTCAAACATTCAGAGTCTGAACGCTGCGTTCATCTTCTTGTGTATAATAACATGACTTTCTCTCTTTTGAACGGGAAACATATTGCCAATTTGAATATATTTTATTCACTTTTTTGACCAAGAAAGTATGAGAATAATCTATAAAACAAATCTATGGGACTATACAAAGTGGGGCTAACCTTTTTTGGAGGCCTAAAGCAAAATTTTTAGAGAGACCCTTTAAAGGATAGAATAACATAGAATTGACAAATATATTAAAAGAAATTAAATTAAAGTAAAACCTTTTAAAGCGCGCGAGAGAGAGAGTATTCTATAAATTACAAGCCTTATAAAACCTTTTAGGGTAAGGGGATGACGCCCCAGTCTAAAACATAGAAGACATATGAACTCTAAAACTCCAACATCTCCCGAATGTAAATCTTGTCATGCTCCACTGGGCAAATCTTTTAGGGTTGAACATTTACGGCTCTAGTTTTTCATTGGAATAGAAAGCTATATAAGCTGGATGTCATGAAAATGTTTTATCTATAGCAGTAAGGGGGGACATACACAATTCTTGCCACAATGTTTTCTATAGATAGATTATAGGTTATTGATATATTGTTATAGATTTTGATAATAAAATTACTAATCATTGAATTAGTAAATTGAATGCAAATCGATTAAACATAGAATTTCTTGTTTTAGAGTTCATATGTCTTCTCTGTCTTAGATTAGGGCGTCATCCCCTAATCCTAAAATTTGTGTAACAAAAAAAACATAACTTTTCCAATATAATCTTCAACTTTAATTAACATTATTAAAGAGAGAAAAGGAGAAACTCCATTTATTAAATCTTTACTTTGGAGTATAGTTTTTAGTCTGTGGACAATCCTTATACTTTTCTATAATAATTATCCTTCAACATATGAAATTCTATTTATTTTTAAATATTTTATAAGGCTTGTCATTTATATAATACTTTCTCTTTAAAAGGTTTTACTTTACTTTAATTTCTTTTAATATATTTGTCAATTTTATGTTATTATATCTATTAAATGGTGTCCTAAAAAGTTTGCTTTAGGCCTCCAAATAGGTTGCTCTGCCCTGTATAGTCCCATAGATTTGTTTTATAGACTATTGTCGTCCTTTCTTGGTCAAAAAAATTAATAGAATACTTTCAAATTGACAATATGTTTCTGGTTCAAAAGAGAGAAAGTCCTATTATTATACACAGGAACATGTTTGAGTAAAGAAAACACAAGGCGTAAGCCAAGTCTCCTCGATGCAAAAGACAGAGAAAAAAATTGGAGATTTATTTACAATGACTAAAAGGGCTAAAGGCCAGGAAAAAAAATATCTAGAGATTAGTTCGGAGATTTAGGGAAAAAACTCAAAAAAGTATAAAGTTTAGGATTCATGACAAGAGGAAAAGAAGATGAACTTTTTTTTAGATTAGATGAACAATATTTTTGTTAGTCAAAAAAGTATGTGGAGAAAATAAATGGAGAAGAATGTGAAATCAGAAATTTGCTCCTATGCATGAACAAATATTAAACTAGTACGTGGAAAAAATAAATGGAGAAGAATGTAAAATCAGAAATTTGCTCTCAGAAGTGATTTAACCCAATTCTGAATATTGAGAATGTAAATTGGGTATAATTGGGGCCTATATGGCCGTTTCCAAAGTACATTTATTTTGCTTTTGGGGGTCGATTTGGTTCCTTTTCCGGCTTGGTCTCTTCTTCATTCAAGATTGTTATACCCTAATTTTGTCCGACTAATTCAAATTCTCTTAGAAAATATCAAAAATATTATTTGCTTTGGATTTTGTGATTTTAACCGTTGACAGGTGTCATTTGATACTCGTTAGCGATTTAACATTATTATTATTATTATTATTAGAAGAACTTATTTACTTTTTATTGCAAGAAAAAGAATGAAAAAAATCTTTTATTAACATTTAGCTTTAACTATTATTATTGTTTCAAATCACTAACTAAAAATACAAAAAAGTATGTACATCAGATTTTAAAATCACAAAAAATTTCAAAGAAAAGATGGCATGCGCATAGTATGAGGTGCTGAGCATTGAGTATTTTAAGCATCATGCCAAACCTCTTTCTCCTCGTTCTTTGTTTTCTTCTCCATTTTGGTTGAGACCAAAATGCTTCTCAGGCACTACCCTGCACCCCTGCTACAACAGATACATTTGGGGATTTAAGCCAAAAACTCTTTTTCTTGTTCCTTGGCTTGCTGCCTTTTTAGTCCCAACCCTATTGCTTTGTTAAGCACCTTTGCAGCGCACCCTTTGCTGTTTGGTCTCCAACATCTTTGCTCCTCTACATTGGCACCTCACATACACCACATATAATTTGCCTATAAATACCATTTAGAAGCAATAGTAAAGGGGGAGGGAAAAAAAACTGATTCAGAAAAAAGATAACAGTGAAGAAAAATAAGAGAGAAATTTAAAGAGAAAGGGTGGGACCATTCACAGCCACAACCACTGGCTCCACCCCCTCTCACGGTCGTTCTTCGTTCACCCCCTAACAACCATCATTAAAACCCTTCCCAACACCAAACGGCTAGCCCCACACAACACCAAAAACAACCACGCACAGTCACCACCCCCAAAACAGCCCTCCCGGTCAACGACCCCTAACCACCAAAACGCACCACCATCAAAACCACCACGTCACCACCAAAAAGCCACTGTCGCAAGCTTTCCCCCACTTATGGTCGAAGTCGCATCACTCTCTCCTCTGCGTCCCGTTTCTGTTGCCGTCATCACCACCGCAACATCCAAGGGCGGTTCTTCTCAAGGGCTGGGGAGGACCACGGCCCTCCCTAAAAAATGTGAAATTACTAAAATACCCATGTTATTAAATATCAACTATTAAATATATATTTATATTCCGCGCAACATTAGACCAGGTGAACGTGTGCGTTGAAGTGGTTTGGAAGTTGCTACTTTCGCTAATGGTTGTGAGTTTGAATCTGGGATAGTTTTAACGTTTATTATTGTAACTATTAACATAAATTTAAAATATATATATATAATACATTAGTAAACTATGTTTTTTTATATATTAATGATATTTATTTTGCTCAATGTATAGGTAATCTATATAACAAAATATATATAACAAAATATATATACACATACCTATGTTTGGTATTTTTTTAATATTTTTGGAATATACAAAATATATATAACAAAATATATATACACATACCTATGTTTGGTATTTTTTTAATTTTTGGAATATAAACTTTGTTAGTATATTATTATCATTATCACGCCTCTTATATTTGAATTAGAACTTATTAAATATATGGTTGGTTTTCTAAATCTCTTTAAGTAGCGGTCCTCCCTGACATTTTAGTCAAGATCCGCCACTGACAACATCCATCGCGAGCTTTTCACTCTCTCCATCTTCCCCATGGTTTTCTCTCTCTCTCTCTCTCTCTCTCTCACTCTCTGTTGCGGCTTTTCACTCTCTTTTGTTCATTTATTAATTGATTAAGAGAAAACTAAAGAAAGGAGTAAAAAACTCCCATCCCTCATTTCTAAGAAAGCAAGCCCACTCTTCTTTACACCTCACCATTCATTTTGCACATTACTAGTATTATTTTTATTACGGGTCCGTCTTTCATGTATTGGTGTATTGGTGTGTTAGTGGGTGGTTATTATTATTATTAAAATTAGAAATAGAAATGTGTTGGGTGTTAGTGGGTAGTTATCATTACAATAAGGGCATTTTTGTCAGAAAAATCTAATAACAAAACAACAGTTTTTTTTTAGAATCCACTTTATTAATAGTTATAGATGATCTTGTTATTCTTATCATAACTATTATTTATTATCCTCGACATTTATTTTCCGGCATATGTGTACAGTTCCCTATTTCTTATTTTTAATTAATCAGTTTATTCACTTATTTGTTTAATACTATTATAATATTTTATCTTAATTTTAACTCAAATTGTTAAGAGATTAAGTCGATTGTACAATCGGGTTAGTCTGTGTTCTAAGGTGAATGAGTCGTACGGCTCAAGAGTCCTAAAATCCCTATTACAATAAAATCAAACCACTACACATCAAACTATTTTTCAAAACTACAAAAAACTCCATTTTCAGAAAGTAGGGACTAAGTCGACTGTACAGTCGGGTTAGTTATCGTTCTAGGATGAATGAGTTGCACAGCTCAATAGTCCTACAATCCCTAAACTAAAAAACACCAACACACAAACTTTTTCTACCCAAGAACTATGTAGTCTTTGATTCTCTACTCGAAGATACGTAGCAGATGGGGCCCCACATCTGTCAAGTGCAATAATAAAAAACCCCTTTTAGTCTTTTCTAAAATCTTTTAGTTTGCTCTCAATAAAAATCTAAAAATAAGTAATTTTATTTCAGTCTTATTTTTAAATTATTTTTTTATTCATAATAAAAGGGAAATAAATATTTTTGAAGTTAATATAGTTTGCACAACTAATCAGAAGTAACATTTTTCGACAGGATGCTGTGGGGTGCTAGTACCATCCCCACGCATAAACGACTCCCGAATTCAAAATCTAGTTTTAAAGACCATTTTCTTTTTAAAGGTATTTTTCAATGTTTACCCTTAAAATTAAACATTGATGGCGACTTCATTGAATTGCACGAGAGATCCTCCCGGATTTTTCGGGTGCAACAAGGATTCTTCAAGGTTTTGCGCTCGACAGCCGGTGCTTCCTTCTTCTTGTCTTCTTTTTTGTGCTGCTCAGCGGCGGGCTTGGTTTCTTCCATTGTTGCTTTGATTTTGAGGTCCAAGTTGTTTCAGTTGATGTTCTCTGAATCAGCTTTACCTTCACGCTTTTAGTGTATAATTTCCTTGCAAAGGATTGGTCTCTCTTGAGTGTTCCAACCCTACCGTTCAGCCGGGGATATTTAATACATAAGTGTGGATAGGAGATCGCTGCCAGTAGGGCGTTGAGGACTGGCATTCCTATGGCAATGTGTTAGCCTGTAATTTTGACAGACTAAATTAAATGCAGTCAACGCGGTTTGACTTTGGTTTTCTTAGAAGAAGGTGTTGGTTTCAACACTGAAGAGTTGTATCAGAAGGCAAATTCGACAAAGCTTCAGACTTAACTAGATTTAAAGGGTGATATTTCGACGAGAAGAAGGCTGGGATTCAATAGCAGGTTAAAATCAAGTGCTCGCTGTCGAAGCTTTGGCAGTTACCCTAGTCGAAGGCTGAAGTAGTTTTCTTTTTTAAATTCTCTGTACGGTTAGTTAGTTTTAGTGTTTTCCCTCTTTGTATAAATAGTAGTTTCTCATAGGAAAAACGGGTCACAATCTCATTACAAAATTCTCACGCTCTAACTTCCAACACATTACAGAGAAAACGAGTCAAGAGAAGAATGTATGATCTGTGCACCAACTCTTTTTACAATTAATGCAATTTTAATTTGTTTTCTTCTTTGCTTTTCTGCAATTTTTTCTTTGTTTTATTCTCCCTCATTGAGGAAATTCGACGGTTTCGCGAGAGATCGACGGTTATCTTCTTCTTTTTACTTTTAAACTGCAAGAACACATATAATTCTGGGAAAAACTTTAACACAAATGGTCTTAGGATTTACTAGTTGATCCTGCAAACAGAAGCAATTTCAAACTAGCGGTGTTTACCAAAATCCAAGGTAAACAAATTGGCACGCCCAGTGGGACATTTGTGCTAATTTTAAAATTTTTCGTTGAATTCTTAAACTTTGTGTTTGTCTGTGCATGCAATTGAGGAGTGGTAAACATCTTCCAGAGATGGCACGCTCTAGTACAAGTAATGCTTCTACATCAAATGCACAAAGTACACAAGAACAAGCGTCAGTTAGTGACGTTAACGCTGCAAATGTCGCAGGCATAACCGTTGCTATGCCTTCTTCGACAACAATGGGAGTAACCGCTATAACTTCTCCCATAATTACTCCTGTGTCAATGATGACCACTGCAGCATTAACAAATGTTAATACAATGGCTTCTGTGCCACCAATAGTAGGACCAACGAGTCCCTTGATGGCAAATCCAATGATTGGAAATATGCCATTTACTATGAGTGGAAGGGCTTTACCGTATGGCATGCCAACAACATTGATGGCAGACCTTCAGACAAATTCGTCTACAGTTGCAGATAATGCAATTACAGGGTATTCTCCTAATCATAGTTCAACAGAGGGCATCCATAGTCGAAATACCCAAACTAATCTGACTACAACATCTTTGTTGGCATTAAGACAACAAATAGATTATAGCAATCATGATATGGTCAATATGTTAACACAACAAATTGGTACTGTGTTTAATCCTTTGATACAAAACACTAATAATAGTTACCAAATGTTGGCAACACAAAAGGGAAGAATTGCTGGTTTCTTTGGTACTCCACCAGTACATAACCAGCAAATCCCCCAAATCCAAAATGCTAGGCCTGTAGAGATATCCATAGAAAGGCCTAACAATGCAATTCCTATGAATAAGGGAAACCAAGGACAACAACAAATTGTCGAAGAGCCTATGAGGATAGAGGCAATCCCTGAAGTTGTATTGGTGAATAGAAACCAAAATGCAGACGAAGTGGTCAGACAAGTGCAACAAAACAATTTTGGAGCACAAAACAATCTGGCTAATATGGTCGAAACTATTTTAGCCCAGAATGGCCTTAACTAAGGTTTACATAGGCCTAATTTTGTGTCGCCCTTGTCAGAATACACCTTACAAACAGAGCTACCTAGAGTATGGAAAATTCCCAAGTTCACAAAGTTCGCTGGAGAAACCAGTGAATCTACCGTCGAACACGTGGCTCGTTATTTGACTGAGGCTGGCGATCTAGCACATAATGAGAATTTAAGGATGAAGTACTTTCCAAATTCTTTAAATAAGAATGCCTTCACATGGTTCACTACACTGCCTCCAAATTCAATTTTTAATTGGAGTCAATTAGAAAAGGCCTTCCATGAGCAGTTCTATATGGGCCAATGTAAAATTAGTCTTAAGGAATTGGCTAGCGTTCAACGCAAGGGGGCAGAATCTATTGATGATTATCTCAATAGATTTAGACTACTCAAAGCAAGGTGCTTTACCCAAGTGCCTGAGCATGAGTTAGTCGAAATGGCTGGTGGTGGTCTAGATTACACTATAAGAAAGAAACTAGACACACTACATTTAAGAGATATGGCACAATTGGCTGATAGAGATCGACAAGTCGAAAGACTCAAAGCTGAAAAAGCCAGAACAGGTAGATTCCAAAGTAAGAAAGAAAAAGTTGCTTATGTCGAAGCTAATGACAGTGACCAAGAATACGACATATCTTATGAAGATGTCAAAGAAGAGGTTAACATTGCAGAACTAAAACCAGGACCTCCTTATACTTGCAAATTGTTAAAACCTTCTAATGGGAAAAATCCTGTGGAACCTAAGAATGATAAATTTGTCGCAAAAACTTACACTTATGATGTATCTAAATGTGACGAAATATTTAATCTGCTTGTGGCTGATGGTCAAATCTTAGTGCCTAAGGGCCTCAAGATTCCACCGTTAGAACAACGACAGAAAAGAGGCTTTTGTAAGTTTCATGGTTTCTTAGGTCATAACACTTCCCGTTGTGTCATTTTCAGGGATTTGGTTCAAAATGCTATCAATGAAGGAAGGCTGAAATTTGGTGACAAATCTAAGCCACCAATGAAGATTGATACTGATCCCTTGCCAACAGCTGATGCATTGCTGGTTGAAGTTGATCTCAATGTGGTTGAGGTCACAGAGGTTGTTGCTGAAAATGCTAAGGTAGAGAAAGCTGTCGACAAGGTTGATGTCGAAATGGTCATTGAAGACCAGTACGCTGAAAAAATGAAGATAGTGTATCCAAGGGCTGAAGAAGAATTGATTGATTTTCTCAATCGCTGCAAAATCAACAATACTGAAGTTATGCTTTGTCCTAGGTGCAGTGCTGTCTTCGACAAAGAGGCTGCCAAGAATCTTGAGGGATTTAAGCCTCAACTGAAACGTAAAGGAAAGTGGGTCGACAAAGTTTAGTTACAACAACAGGGGGATCCAATATAAGGTTACTTCGACAAGGAATCCTCAGAAAGATTAGATTAAAACTTATGTTCCTCCAGCAAAGTCACCTGTCGAGAAATGGGTGCATTCTAGTGGAAAGAGTACTGGGTATTACCCAGTATATTATGCTGGAAAGAATGTTGGAAATCAGCAAAAACCAGCAAAGTTGGTCAGGGGTAGTACTAGTGCTACTAACCAAAATAAGGCAACTGAATCTAACAAGTATGCCTATAACAATAATTACAAAGGGAAGAACCCTATGACAAGAACGCAATGGCGCATATATCAACGCCAGAAAAAAGTTGCTGCTGCGGGCAAGGTGGAAAATTCCAACAAAGAGAAAGGCAAACAAACACCTTCAAAGTCTCTTGAAATGGCTAGAAAGCCAGCTACTGAAAGGATATTTCCACCACTTTCAGTGATCAAAGAGGGCTTCAACTTAGATGAAGAAATGGGCTCAGATTTCGCGGATTCTGGGTCAGAATTCGACGTCTTGTGTGGTGTAGTCTCAATCCTCCCAATTGAGTATGACGTGGTTTCTGAAGTAAACGACTTCGAAGAGGATTTCGACGAAGAAACCACATACAAACCCATCTGTTACTATGTCCTCAAGAATGGTTGTGTGGAAGAGCAACATGCTGTCTTTGAGAGACTTGATTGTGGGATGAGGAATCATCTCAAACCTTTGTATATCCAAGCAAAGGTGAACAATGTTGGGGTAAGAAAGATCTTGGTTGATGGTGGCACTGCTGTGAACCTGATGCCACAACATATGTTGAAGAAGATTGGGAAGTGTGAAACAGATCTGAAAACATACAACGTAATCCTCACCAACTATGAAGGTAAAAGTGGCCACTCTCTTGGAGCCATTGAAGTTGACTTTTCTGTTGGAAGCATTAGAAGGCCAACTATGTTTATGGTGATTTCAACCAAGGCAAATTACAACATGCTGTTGGGAAGGGAATGGATCCATGCTGTGGGGGCAATCCCTTCGACAGTTCACCAGAGGCTCATTATTTGGAGAGAAGATGGCCTAGTCGAAAATATTGAGGGTGATCAAAGCTATTTCAAGGCTGAGGTGAATACTATCACCAAGAAAACCTTCGACAAGAAACTAGCGAGCATTGCGCCATGCATTTCCTCTGAACATGGGATAGAGAGGTCATTGACGAAGACAACTACCCACAAGGCTATGTCAAGCCTACAGGGTGGGAAGGACCATAAATAGTTATTTATGGATGAGCCCATTGTATGGGATAGAATTACGGCCTACGTGGCCGAAAATAAGCAAAAAGCGGTTTTAGAAGCTGACTTACAACAACAATTAGTTGCTGAAGCCGTGAAGATAAGAATAAAGACAACACTGTCGAAAACCAGAGGCTTGATTGCGTCTATGATGACGAGCCTTTAGGTTTTGAAAAAGATCCAATGGGTTCAACCAAAAGGATCCAAGCACAAGATCCCTTAGAAGAAATTGATTTGGGAGATGGCTCAATAAAAAGGCCAACATACATAAGTGCTAAGATTGATCAAGAGTTGAAGGCGCAGATTGTTGAATTGCTGAAGGAGTACAAAGACTGCTTTGCACGGGATTACAAAGAAATGCCAGGGTTGAGTCGTGAAGTTGTTGAAATCAGACTACCAATTCGACCAGGAAAGAAGCCAGTGAAGCAAACTCCAAGAAGATTTGCACCAGAAATCTTGGTGAAGATCAAGGCAGAAATAGAAAGGTTACTAAAGAGCAAGTTCATCAGAACTGCCAGGTATGTCGAATGGCTTGCTAATATAGTGTCTGTAATTAAGAAAAATGGTACACTTAGGGTGTGTATAGATTTTAGAGATTTAAATAATGCTACACCTAAAGATGAGTATGCCATGCCAGTGGCTGAAATGCTAGTAGATTCAGCTGCAGGTTATGAATACCTAAGCATGCTTGATGGTTATTCTGGATATAACCAAATATATATTGCTGAAGAAGATACGTCGAAAATAGCATTTCGATGCCTAGGGGCATTGGGGGTTTATGAATGGGTTGTAATGCCATTTGGCCTTAAAAATGCTGGGGCAACGTACCAAAGGGCAATGAATTCTATGTTTCATGATTTTATTGAAAAATTTATGCAAGTATACATAGATGACATTGTTGTTAAATCTGCCTCAGGAAATGGTCATATAGACCATCTTCGACAATCATTCGAAAGAATGAGAAAATATGGATTGAAAATGAATCCACTTAAATGTGCCTTCTGTGTTCGTGCAAGTGACTTTTTGGGTTTCGTTGTACACAAAAAAGGCATTGAAATCAATCAAAACAAGACGAAAGCAATCTTGGAAACGAAAGCTCCTTCGACCAAAAAAGAATTGCAGTCATTACTAGGAAAAATCAATTTCCTTAGAAGATTTATCTCAAATCTAAGTGGTAAAACCTAAGTGTTTTCACTACTTCGACTGAAGAAGGAAGATGTGTTCAAGTGGGATGCAGAACACCAACAAGCTTTCGACGAGATTAAAGCATACTTGATGAAGCCACCAATTTTGTTACCACCAATTAGGAATAAAGTAATGAAATTGTATATAGCAGCTTCAGAATTTTCTATAGGTAGCATGTTAGCTCAAGAAGATGAAAATGGTGTCGAAAGGGCCATTTATTACCTTAGTAGGATTCTAAATGATACAGAAACTAGGTATCATCCTATAGAAAAATTGTGCTTATGCTTGTATTTCTCTTGTACAAAATTGAAGCAATATATAAAGCCTGTTGATGTGTATGTTTATTCGCATTACGATTTTATTAAACATATGCTGTTGAAACCAATTTTACATAGTAAAATAGGTAAATGGGCTTTAGCTCTTTCTGAATTCTCTTTGACTTATCAACCATTAAAAGCAATAAAAGGACAAATAGTGGCTGACTTCATAGTTGACTATTCAGGGGTTGAAAAAGAATTAAACTTAGTGAAAACCCAACCTTGGAAGTTATACTTCGACGGTTCAAGTCATAAAAATGGTGTTGGAGTTGGAGTTTCAATAATTTCACCAACAAAAATACCAACAAGGTATAAGTTTAAAATTGAAGGGACATGCTCCAATAATGAGGCAGAGTATGAAGCCTTAATAGCAGGACTTGAGATCTTGTTAGAGTTGGGGGCAAAACATGTCAAAATTAAAGGAGATTCAGAACTAATCGTGAAACAGTTAACAAAAGAATACAAATGCATCAAAGAGAATTTAATAATGTATTTTGCCATTGCTAATACGTTGTTAAAAAGATTTGATATTGTTCACATAGAACATGTGCCTCGAATAGAGAATCAAGAGGCCAATGATTTGGCACAAGTAGCTTCAGGGTACAAAGTGTCAAAAGAAAAGCTATTGGAGCTAATAGAAATAAAGCACAAACTGATTTCGACATATCCATCCAATGCCCAATTGTTAATGCCAAAATTTGGGGGGGCAGAGATGTTAAATTTGGTGGAAAATTTTCAACTTTTTGAAAAATATGAAGTGGAAATTTATGCCATTGACAATATGTCAAATGATGATTGACGAAGGCAAATTGTCGAATACTTGGAGAATCCAACAGGAGTGACTGATAGAAAAACTAAGTACAGAGCCTTAAGCTATGTGATTATTGGGAATGAATTGTTTAAAAAGACTCCTGAAGGAGTATTATTGAAATGCCTTAGTGAAAGTGAGGCATATTTAGCAATTTCCAATACTCATAGTGGTGCTTGTGGATCTCATCAAGCAGGTCACAAAATGAAATGGCTTTTATTTCGACAAGGAGTATATTGGCCAACTATGCTGAAAGATTGCATAGATTTCGCCAAGGGTTGTCAAGAATGTCAAAAACACGCAAGAATACAACATGTGCCTGCAAGTGAATTGCATTCAATAATAAAACCTTGGCCTTTTAGGGGTCGGGCTTTAGATTTAATTGGTGAAATCAAACCAACTTCGTCGAAGGGTCACCGTTTTATTTTAGTAGGAATAGATTATTTCACCAAGTGGGTGGAAGCTGTTTCCTTAACTAATGTTGATCAGGAAGCTGTGATAAGTTTTATTCAAAATCATATCTTACATAGGTTTGGAATTCCTGAAACCATTACGACTGACCAAGCCACGGTTTTTATTGGTCGAAAAATGGTTGACTTTGCTTCTGAAATTGGTTTCAAGTTACTAACTTCGACACCATATTATGCTCAAGCTAATGGTCAAGTGGAGGCTGCCAACAAAATTATTATCAATTTGATCAAGAAACACATTGGACAAAGCCTAGGAATTGGCATTGTGAACACCTAATTTTAATCGGTATTTGTTTTAATTTCGTTTTAGAAAAAAAAAGACTATGGAAAAAAAAAGAGGAGTTGTCTCGCTGCCCGCATGCCACTTCTAACTATGCGCGTGGGTTATTTTTAAGCATGTACCGTTTTATTCACATTGTGTGTCTCACCTCTCCAATCTGAGCGCGTATATAATTTCTAATGGTGTACGTTTTTTTTTATCGAGTACATACTTTCGTGGGGCGTGCGCGTGTTCGCGTCTTGTCGTGTATAAGTGTTTATTTTGAGTACTTATTATTTTTATTGTTATAGCTGTTGTTATAGTAGTTGTTGTTAGTTTAGTATTATTGTTATAAAAAAAATATAAAATAAATATATAAATAATAATGAAAAAATCAGGTTTTTGGATATATGTTCTTATAATCAGTTTATTTATGATAAAAGTGTACACAAACAAAATTGATTTTTGTTACACATAGGGACAAAAGATTAAAAGTAGAATAGTACACGAAATTAAAACAAAAACTAATAAAAACAGGGAGCATGCGTTTGCTGCCCTTGTTGTTGCTGTGACCGAAAACTATTTTGAGCTCCGAACTCAAACCTATTTCTCCTTGTTCCTTGCTGTCCTCCCATTTTCAGCACCAACAAATACTGCTTTTTTTTTTTTTGCAGCAGCACCACCTTTGGGCTATTTTGTCTTGACTCTTCAGAATTTGTCCCAAGAGTTTTGATACACTGCTCAACACCCACACCCACACCACAGTTTTAGCCTATAAATACTGTACACAGTAACAAAGACACGGACAGAAACAAATTCACACTAAAAACCAGAGCAAAAGATTAGGGTTTTACACTGAAACCATAATCACCCAAACACCCTAAAAAACCCAAAAACCAAGCAGCAGCAAAGGAAAGTAGTGCAGTAGCAGTAAGCAAGCCAATAGGAGATTTTACAGAAGCTGGAGTAAAAGGTTGTTGTAGAATTCGTTTTTTCTTTGTATAGTTCTATATGTCACAAAATCAGAACTGAGTTTTTTAACCTTGAAACAAGTTTAAACCAAATGTGTAAATATTGATTTTCTTTGTGTAAACAATGAACAGATTGTGGCTCAAAAAAAAAGGATTTAGATTAAATCTTTCAGTTTAAAAACAAAGAAAATGAAATCAATTTTTGTTAGAATCAGAGAAAGAATAGAAGAAGAGGGAAGAAGGGAAAAAAATATATAGGACAGAACTCACCTCCGTGGAATCCGACCACCGTAGACGGTGATCGGTGGCCGTAGACCGCCACGAACCCACCAAACAACCACCATCGCACCACCACAAAACACCACAACAACAACTACGGCGGCCACCGCGAGCTCCGCCGCGGTCCACCATTGTCAGCCCACACCATCACCGCGAACCACCCACCATCACTCTATCTTCTTTGAAAAAGCACCAGCCCCTCTTTCTCCCCCAACTTTCTTTCTTTCTCCCTATTTAGTTGTTCTCTAAAATAAACAAATAAAGGGGGAATGGGTTGCTGCACTCCTCTTGTGACAGCATATATCCACTTATGCCCCATTGTTTGTCACCATATTTTATTCCACCATATTTTATTCCAAATAAAAACACTCAATAGTTAAATCCCTCCTATCCCCTCCCTCTCCCTATCATTTTTTTATTGTTTTGCTTTGTTCTCATTATTATTTGTGTTAAAAAAAATGGAAAGAGGAAAAGAAGAATCTGACCTGATGTTGAAATATGAGACTAGTACTCCCTCCCCATCATTTCATTCACGTGACTTGTTTTCATTTTTTTTATATGCCCACTTTTCCTGTTTTTTTGTTTCATTCACATTCATTGGTTTTAATTTTAATTATTTTTTTTACTTCTTTCTGTATATGCGCACAGACCCCACTCCCCTTCATCTTTATTATTTATTTTAGAGTTAAGTTATTCTATGTACCTCTCATTGTTTTTTTTACTTGTCAATAAGTTCATACCATTCTCCTTCAACTAATTTTTCAAAACACCACTTAAATTCAGTTTTTTCTCAAAGTCGTTTTCATTTCTCGTAAAATATCGAATCCACAACCACAAATCACTTACTTGCAATGGTCACTCTGAGTTTGACTCGTTTGATTATTACGAACAACTTTACTTTTAAAATAAGTCGTTAGTGGAGACCACTCTGAGTTTACTTGTTTGGTCATTACGAACGCCTCCCCTTTAAAAAATTTAAAATAAATCAACACATAAGTATACTAGAAGAACTACGTAGCCTTTGATTCTCTGCCACGCGGAGATACGTAGGAGCAGGGCCTCCCTGTCAAGCAAAATTAATCATTTTTTTAAAAATAATCAATCTTTTTTTTTCTTTAACACCTATTTTCTATAAAAAATAATAAATATGGTTTTGATTGAGGTGTACACCTTGTCAATTCCGGTTTAAGAGACTTTAGCTGTACAGCTTTGATCTTAAACCCCTTCCAATAATTAAAATCCGTCAACACACAAGTATTTTCTAGAAGAACTACGTACTCTTTGATTCTCCGCCACGCAGAGATACGTAGGAGCGGGACCTCCCCGTCAAGCGAAACTAATCATTTTTTTAAAATAATTAATCTTTTTTTCTTTTTTTTTTGACAAGTAATCTTTTTTTCTTTAACACCTATTTTCTATAAAAAAATAATAAACATGGTTTTGATTGAGGTGTACACCTTGTCATTTCCGGTTTAAGAGACTTTAGCTGTACAGCTTTGATCTTAAACCCCTTCCGATAATTAAAATCCGTCAATACACAAGTATTTTCTAGAAGAATTACGTACTCTTTGATTCTCCGCCACGCAGAGATACGTAGGAGCGGGACCTTCCCGTCAAGCGAAACTAATCATTTTCTTTAAATAAATAATCAATCCTTTTTTTCTTTAAAACCTATTTTTTATAAAAAAATAATAAAAATGGCTTTGATCAAGGTGTACACATTGTCAATTCCGGCTTAAGGGACTTTAGCTGTACAGCTTTGACCTTAAACCCCTTCACAAAATAAAATCAACCAACCAATAAAATTCTCAGGAAGAACTACGTGACTTTTGAGTTCCTCATTGCACCAGAGGATACGTAGGAGCGGGGCTTCCCCGTCAAGTCAAAATTGAATTTTTCTAAATTAGTCTTTATTATCTTCTACTATTAAATATTACTTTTGGGTAAACAAATGATTAAATAATTTATAATTGCACAATCAAATTTAGGGTAACCGTCTTAAGACGAATGTACTAGGGGGGTAGTGAAATTTAGTTTTCGCCCTTCCCTTTGCATAATCGACTCCCGGATCCGACCTAGTTTTCGTAGACCAATGATCTAAAGGCAGGTTTTTCTCAATTTCCCTTAATAAATAAATTGGGTGGCGACTCCATTAAATAAACGATTTTTGAGCCGTCCACGTCGGGACCCCGGTCACGACAGGCATAAAACGCTTGATCAAGTGTTGTGGGCATGTAGAAATTCTCCCAGAGAATCAATCAACACTACTCCTTATAGACTTACATTTGGACATGACGCAGTCTTACCTGTCGAAATTTGTTTACAATCAGCCAGAATTCAAAGACAGTTTGAAATTCCATCAGATTCTTATTGGAATATGATGTTAAATGAATTGGTTGATTTAGATGAAGAAAGACTACATGCGTTGGATGTTCTTATAAGGCAAAAAGAAAGAGTGGCTAAAGCCTACAACAAAAAGGTTAAGCTAAAAACATTTGCCTTAGGATATCTAGTGTGGAAAGTTATATTACCCATGGATAAAAAAGATAGAGTCTTGGGTAAATGGTCACCAAATTGGGAAGGACCATATCGCATTTTACAAGTGTATACTAACGGTGCCTATGAAGTCGAAGAACTTGGCGCTGATGGTCGAATTTTGCAAATAAATGGCAAGTACTTAAAGAAATATATGCCAATTTTGCAAGAAGTCAAAATAACGCACGATTAAAATGAGCAAATTGCGAATTTGGCAAGCTAAAAATTTTAATTGCCAACAAAGGCTATTGTTAATTTACAATGCTTGGAATTGGAAGTTAAAATTACAAAGTGCCAATACAAGGAAAAATGGAATCGCAAATTACAAAACGAGTTTGTTTTTCAAGTCTTCGAACAGAGCCTTAGCTTGCTCCAATCTCGTTTTGATAAAGTTTTCCTCTTCGACCAACTGGTTGACCCTGGTTTCATGTGCGACGAATTTTTCCAAGAGGCCAAGGCAGTGGGTTGCTTCTTGATTAACTTCAGCCTCCAACATTTCTGAAGTCTTCATGCCCCTCAAGACCGAAGATTTCTTCTTTTCTGCTGCTCTGATCAGTGACTCCAACCTGTCAATCTCTTTTTGGTAACCAGCAATTTCAGCATCATATCCCTCTACAGCTTTCATGGCAGTCTTTGCTTTGGTTTGTAGGGAAGAGATTTTGTTTTGTGAAGCTTCAACGACAGTCCATGTTTCTAGTTTCATGGCACTCTCCTGCTCTTTGAGCGAAGCATGTTTCTTCTTCTTTTCAAGATCCTTAGTGATTTGTTCCAGAAGAGGTTCAAAAGAAACAAGAAATCCAATGAAAGAGGTGCTAGCCATTGGGTTGTTGAGTTTGTGCAGCAGGTCTTTGATTTTAAAAGCAACCATATGGTCCTCTTCGATTGCTTGAAACAGGTCCACCTCAAGGACTCTAGTGCGAAGTTCTTGCAACAGGTTCACTTTAGAGCTTTCAGAGTGCTCTCCCGCAGAAGTGGTCGAAGAAATGGATTTCTTTTCACTTGAGGTTTTAGTTTTTAGCAGCAATTGAAGAGCTTCAAGGGGTTTTTTACTCTTGAATTCCTTCCATTCTTCTTCACTCATGGTAATGCCAGTTGAGAGGTTGAGGCCAGTTGAGCAATCTTCCTTAGTGGGGGATTCGTCGACGTGTTCTGCGGTATCGTCATTGTTATTATCCTCATTGGATTTTTCAATCTCTTTATCATTTTCTGCTTCTTCAATCTTTTCCTCTTGTTCTGTTTCCTTTTCTTCGATTCGTTGTTGAGGTTGATTCGGATCATTAACGAGTGGCTGATCCATAATAACGCCGTCTTCAGTTGCTTGAACTTGGTCAGTTTTTTCGACCAAAAGATCATCACCTTCTGGACTTTGATTCAGGTTGGCATTTTCGACCAATTCTTCATTTTTCTCTTGTGGCTGGTCTTGAGCCTGAATCTCAGTCACTGCTAGATTAGTTCCTCCACGCCCTTGGTCTTCGACCTCTATTGGTTCTTGCTGTAGAGGGAGATCATCAAGAGTCATTAGAGTACTTTCATTTGCTATGACAATGAGGTTACTCTCTTCAAATGTTGCTTCGACCAATGGATCATTAGTTGGTGCAGAGACCGTGGGGGTCAAAGTTGGTGTTGTTTGTTTGGTGGAGATTGTGGCAGGTTGATCTTCAAGATCCTGGGCAAAATGTATAAACAGAGTTATGTACTTTGTTAACTCAAATTGTTGAGTAGAAGTGAGTAGAAGGTGCATTAGTTACCTTTGAAGTGTCTCCTTCGATACGTGAATGCGCGCTAGCAGGCTTTGGGATCTCCCTTTTCTTCCTAAGTTTCTTTGGAGCTTTTTCTTGCGGCGCATCATCCTTCCCTGTTTGTTTTTCGATAGTTTCTGTTGGAGGAGATTTGGAGACAACTTTCAAAATCCTTGGTGGGCTTTCATCAGACTGAAAGAATTCAATGCATTTGCTAGTAAGCGAGCATTCTGTATACAAGTATTGAAAGGAAAGAAAAAAGAGTGTTTGAACGTTTCAACCTCTGAATCGTCACTTACAACCATCTGTTTAGTTTTATTCCTCTTTGGAGGATTGGCAGTAGCTGAGCTGGTTGATCTCTTCTTGCTCTAAAAGATGGGAAATTTGATAAGCGTTGAGTCTAGTAATTCAATTTAAAGAGAAATAATGAAATGTTTACCTCTTATTTCTTTGATTGTGGTGGTTTCTCATTCGACAAAGTGTTTGTGTGTTTCTTTGAAACCTTCTTGGTTGTTGTAGTTGTTGTTTCTTCTGATGGAGTAGGTGACAAGGGGATAGCTGCAGACATTTGGCAAGTATGTTAGTAGTTTTTTACATGAAAAGAAATTAAATATTTTGCTCTAAGAGTCTTTGTATCACCTTCTGCGGTGGCGGATAAAACTCGGACATGTTGAATGTCGAGATGGAGATGTCCATCAAATGTATCTATGTCACATTTTGTCGGAACTACTTTCTCAGCTGTTTTAGTTGTTAAAAAGTTTTTAAGAGGTGAAAACCCACCACATATAAACCATGGTGGAAGTGGTGAGTGAAAAGATAAAGCCAATTTACTGGTGGGCAAACTTGGAAATTTAAGTTTATTATGCGCCAAAGCAAAAGCATATCTGTTGGTCACATATGGTGGAAACACCATAGTTGGAATTTTTTCGACAAGTTTTTCTTTTAAAACTTTTGCAGCTTGAGAAATAGTTCAATTAAGATGCATCGGGTCATAGACAACTTCGAAGTATTTTTGAAAAGCTCGAATTTCCTGTATGTGCATACCTGGTGTCTTGGTCTTCTTTTTCTGCGGAAGAGGAAAAGCAGATATTAGATTTGTCAACAGCTTGGTTTCTTCAACGGCGGATAGTTTACTCATAAAGTAATCTCTCCACCACTCAGAAAAGGTTTTGGTGCAAGTAAATACATGCACAAACTTAACAGGTGCAAAGATAAAAGGTTTTTTGGCGAAGTTGTTGAGGCATTTGCGCCATTCCCTCTCGTTCTTGGGCATTATCATTTCTGTTCTAGACTTAAAGAAAGGACTTGGTCGAATTTGGCATAATCCGAATTGTCGAGCGACAAGACTTGGGTGGTATGCATATACTCCAAACAAAGCAGCAGCCTTCCCAGGTGAAATTCTTGCAGAAAGCAGTTTTTGAGTTAAGAAAGCGCCCCAAATTTGGTTACTCTCTTCTTCTTCGACCAACGAGGTTGCAGGAAAATCCCTAGTGAACCAAGCAGGCCCAATAGTCCTTTGGGCAAAGGGAGCCATTGTGCGGGTGAAAGTGTTACAGTCTAAGAACATTCTGAATGCTGAAATGAATAAATCTTCATCAGAAACTCCAATTCGCCTAGGCTTCAAAAGTGCAAGCCTTATCCCTTCGATGGTTCTCTGATCAACAGTTTCAGTATAATCACTTGGGATATATATCTGGAGTTTCGACTCAAAAGTGGCAATGAGCCACAGTTGGAACAACCAAATTGGTCCAGAGACCAGAAGTGTACCATCAGGTTTGAGAGTCTTCAGTTCATAGGCTCCTAGTTGCAAACTTTCATAGAGCGACCCTAAAAGGAGTTGCCCAAGGTTTACCTCTCGACGCTCATGTAGTTGGATGGCCAAGGGAATGAACATTTTAGCCACTTGGAGCGAAGAGGAGCAGAAGACATAGAATGAAAGCTAGAAAGTGAGGAAGGCGATAGACTCAGTATCAGAAACTTCGTCATTATCTGTGATATGGTGTTCTTCGATATAGCTTTTGAAGGAAGGGCGTTTGAAATCGAATTCATGGTCAGTCCCAGTAGTACTGGGGTCGAAAATTTCCCCTGTTGGTTTTAAGCCTGTGATGGCAGCTACATCCAACAAGGTAGGTGTAAGCATGCCACACTTCAAGTGCAGACTGTTGGTGGTGAGTTCCCAAAAATGCAAAGATGCAAGGAGCATGGGGCATTGGTATCTATGGTCATATTTCGACAGTTGGATAAGGTCAAAGATCCCCTGTTCTTTCCAAATATTTCCCCTTTTGGATTCCACTTTGTTGAGCCAATTGAGGTAAAGTGGGTGATTTTTGTCGACGGGAGGTGATGACCTAAAGACCCTACTTGGGCTATTCATGAAATTCATGACCCAAGGCCCATTTTGGAAAATTTTAGGGTTATATTGGTGATAGCTTGGGAAAACCTCCTTAACTTCAGGTGTATCATCGCAAGCAAATGGAATAGGCCCTAAAAATGCGTACTTTAAAGGCTTAGGGAAAGGGATTAGTACCTGAGATTGGAAGATTTTTACTTCCTCATCTATTAGAGCAGGTTCTGCTCTGTTAGAGCAGGTTCTGCGAAGGGTTGTTGATTGTCAGTGATTGGTGCGCGAGTTTGAGACGAAGTTGCCATTGACGTGAAAGGAAGGTGTTAATGAAGGTCTAGTTTTCTGGGTTTAGTGAGCACAAGTGTTCTCGCGAAGAAGAAATTGCAAAAGGTTTCAGAAAGAGTGGTTTTTATAGCTGTTTGAAGTACAAAGGCCGAAAACTCTCGAGTTTCTCTCTTAATGGAGCAGTTACTCGCAATGAGTAGTGGGGAGTTTCAAGGTAAACGTGGCCACTAACTTTACAACGGAGGCGCCAAAAACTGTTTTTTCACTAAAACGTCGTATCACTCTGCAACGTGATGCAAGTGACGTCATCAGAGCAGTTGAAAAGGGTTTTCAAAAATGCTCTTTTTCTGCCATTAACATAGCTCCTGTCGAAAAAGACATTTTTTGGGGGGCAATTTGTTAGCCTGTAATTTCGACAGGCTAAATTAAATGCAGTCAACGCGGTTTGACTTTGGTTTTCTTAGAAGAAGATGTTGGTTTCAACACAGAAGAGTTGTATCAGAAGGCAAATTCGACAAAGCTTCAGACTTAACTAGATTTAAAGGGTGATATTTCGACGAGAAGAAGGCTAGGATTCAATAGCAGGTTAAAAACAAGTGCTCGCTGTCGAAGCTTTGGCAGTTACCCTAGTCGAAGGCTGAAGCAGTTTTCTTTTTTAAATTCTCTGTACGGTTAGTTAGTTTTAGTGTTTTCCCTCCTTGTATAAATAGTAGTTTTTCATAGGAAAAATGGGTCACAATCTCATTACAGAATTCTCACGCTCTAACTTCCAACACATTACAGAGAAAACGAGTCAAGAGAAGAATGTATGATCTGTGCACCAACTCTTTTTACAATTAATGCAATTTTAATTTGTTTTCTTCTTTGCTTTTCCGCAATTTTTTCTTTGTTTTATTCTCCCTCATTGAGGAAATTCGACGGTTTCGCGTGAGATCGACGGTTAGCTTCTTCTTTTTACTTTTAAACTGCAAGAACACATATAATTCTGGGAAAAACTTTAACACAAATGGTCTTAGGATTTACTAGTTGATCCTGCAAACAGAAGCAATTTCAAACTAACGGTGTTTACCAAAATCCAAGGTAAACAGAATGTTATAGGAGAAGGGGGACTCAAACACCATGTATTGCAACATCTAGGTCTCGACACAGTCCTTCTCTCCGAATGTGGTGCGAAGATTCAAGTAGCCACGAACCGCCACTTGCTCGCCAGAGAACCCCACTAGGGTACAAGGGTAGTTGTTGTGTGAAAAGGTGTGCAAGTATACACAGTCTAAAAACAAGTAATACAATGATAAGAAGAGATCGTACCCACAAGGATTGAATTAATTTTTGAGAGTTTAAAATTTGTAGTAATGCTAGTGATAAAGGGAAGTAAAAATAAAATAAAATAAAATTGATATGGTTGTGGTGTGTGTAAACAGAATGTAAATCAAAGCAAAGTAAAATGTGTTGTGTTTCAATTGAGAGAGAGATGGTTGAAATGCTCTTTCCTAAGTAAATTCACTTTGATAGCATTATGTCATATATGATGCTCTTGCAATGATTGTGGTTGCAACCATCGCTCCTGCAATGGATGCTGTGATAAAATGATTTTGTGCTTTTCAGTAACTGCCTTCAGGGCTTCATTACAAGTCTTATGTCTAAGCCTTAAATAATTTCACCCTTGTCTTTTTAAACCCTTACAGAATTACCCTATGGACTTTGTTATCCTATGTCTAGGTTTTAGCATGGTTTTAACAAAGTTTCCTATCATTAAAACACTTATCCATATTAGTTCTTGAGTTCAAATCATAAACCATTTATGTATTTATGACCCTACTTATTCTAAGTGATCAATCTCAAAATAAGTTTGAAAGAATTAAAGCACAAGAACTAAACTGCAAGACATCAATATAACATAATAACTAGTCAAGCTTCATTACAAAGTTAAGGCATTCCAACCAAAGAGTATTTAGTTCATGCTTAATGTAACACCCCCACTTTTTCTAAATAGTTGTTAGAATATGTTTTAGAAATTATCTTATTTTAGTTGTGTATTTTTGGGGCTTGAGAGAGATCTAAGTGTAACACCCTATATTTTCTTAAACAAAATTATGTGTATATTAATTTAACTTATAGTAAATCAAATATGATAATTATCTATAAATATATTATCATAATATGAATATTTGACTAGCTATATTGTTGTTTTTAATTAAAAAAATAGATTAGAATGAAGGATGCATCGATGCCTCTTTGTTTTTATCATTTCATATAATTTCCTTCAATATGAAGTAATTGAGGGTAGCTTAAACACCTCATGCCCTTTACTTTTCATGTTGGAGTAATATGAGATTCACACCTCATGTTTAAGAATAGTGTTATTATAATGAGTCATCCAAATTTTGCCACACAAAAGTGAAAAAGAAATACACCTCATGCTTATTCTGAGTATAAATAGATGGACTATTTTTATTTTAAAGCTTTATCACCTCAAAAACACTTAAACCAAGTCTTGCCGATCATACCTTTGAATTCGTATTTTCGTAGTGGTATTGGTTTTCAAGTACGTGTCGATGTTGCGGAGAAAGTGCTACGTTTGTGCTATATTTAGGTGGGGCAAGATACTCTATTCGTCGAGATGATTAGCGTAAAGTTTTAATTTAAATATGTGTAGAGTGACCCAAGCTCTACTAGAGTTAAATAGTCAGCGATACCTAAAGATCATTTGACTACTCTTCGGAGTTAAGGTTAAATGAAGTTTAGGTCGTCGATGACCAGTTAACGCATAGGAAAGTTCTATATTATTTTTGATTGATTGATTGAGTGATTGATTGATTTCTTGAATGCTTTGATTGTTTTAAATGTTATGAAATGCTTATGTGCTATTTGTGATTATTTGTTGAATTGTTGAAATGTCTTATTGATATAGTTAAGTTTGAGAAGCATGACTTTATTTAATAAGAGAAATGAAGTTAAGATTTCATAATGAACCTAGATATGATAAACAAGTATAATGAGAAGATTAATATAAGATTGTATAATCAACTGGTACAAGAACTGATTGATGACCGTAAGACCGAGCTAAGCGTCGTAGAGTTCTTACTTTCCAGTGTGTTGTATAATCAACTAGTACAAGAACTGATTGACTAAGTTAGCCAGTGTGTCAGTCATTTGAGTCTCGTCTAAGTCATTTGGCTGACCTTGTTTTAGAGTTACTTTCTGCTGTTTTGCAATACTCTGTGAGTGGCTTTAGTATTGCCACATGTTTTGTAAACTATTCAAATTGTGTTTTTATTTATGTGATGGTTATTTAGTTATGGTTTAAATATTCGTTCGGCCCCTGCAAATACACGCACAATCCAAATAGACCCCTATAAAAAAAAACTTTAAAATAACCCTTAATATAAAATTACTTACGATTAAGCCCCTCGGTCAGTTTTCTATCCAAAAAAAACTTTAAAATAATAATAAATGTCACGTGTCATAATCTTATTGGACCATTATGTCATGTGTCACTGAACACCACATCATCACCCATGTATGGACACATGGCACTGACATGTGCCACGTCAGCATCCAATGAGTGGCTGCCACGTGGCAGTGTTGTTACACTCAAAATAAATTCAGAAAATGGCTTGACAGAGAATTGAACTCACAACCTCTGATTCCTACAAAAGGAAATTACCACTGCACCAATACTTCACTTGTGCTATTAAACCAATTCGATTATATTTGTATTGTTACACAATATTGATTTTAAAAAAAATCTGAAATGGATTTCACTCTTCTTCATCAACATCATGAAGAACCCAAGTGTAGATATATGAAGAACATCTCAATTCAACAAGTTACATTCGAAATTTTGTGTTCAGATTTGAAAACAAGTGCAAATTTGTAGTTGCAATGAGAGGGAGAGGTTTTGTGTTCCTTTTTACTGTTAAACGATAAACAAAAATCAACGGCAGATGAATAATCTGGGAAACGAAAACGGGAATTGAATCGTTCTCAGACCTGACTTTTCTGATTTTGATTTGATTTGGTGTTGAAAATGGAAAAAAAATTGAAACGAAAACGGAATAATCTGGAAATGAAAGTGGAAAAAATTGAAAACGAAAATGAAACGATCCGTTCACCAGATTTGTTTCTGGAAGCAAAATCATTACATATATTTGTTTTTAGGCTTAAATGATGAAGAAAACTGAAGAATCGAAACTGGTGATGGTGAAACAGAGAAGATGAAGGTTAGTTTTAGTTTTTTAATCAAAATTAATTTCGAATTATGTAATATATATTTTTAGTAGGCTTCAATTAATCAAGGAATCAAGTGGCCTAGTGGTATTTGTAAACCCCTTCCACTTAGGGGTCACGAGTTCAACACTCATTTCAAACAAAATGTTTATTTTTTAAATAACAAAGGTGCCTTCATTGTAGCCATGCTAGTGCTACGTGGCAGCCACTCATTGGATGCTGACGTGGCTCGTCAGTGCCATGTGTCCATGGTGACATGGGGTGATGACGTGGTGTTCAATGACACGTGGCATAATGGTCCAATGAGATTATGACACGTGACATTTATTATTATATTAAAGTTTTCTTTGGATGGAAAACTGACCGAGGGGCTTAACCGTAAATAATTTTATATTTGCAAGGGTTATTTTAAAGTTTTTTTTTTTCACAGGGGCCTATTTGGATTGTGTGTATTTGCAGGGGCCGAACGAATATTTAAACCTTTAGTTATTTAAGTATTTTAAGTCTTAGGTTTACCCGCTTTTAAGATTAAGAAATTAAGTGTCAAGGTTACTATGATGAGGACGAGGGTCGTCTCACTTAACATAACTAGACACATATAAACAGTGCATGAAATAGTGGATCCTTCTGCTCTGCACGTATCTTGAAAAAGAATTCCGCCCAAAGCTGACGAATCTCCTCAAGTTCATCATCGGTGTATGACTTTGAGTTATCAAATACCTACAAGTTTAAAAGTGACTCAAATAAATTATTTCAAAATTCTATACCTTCTCCCAACTATCAAATACCTACTAAGACAAACTATTTGCCACAAAATTTATTACCTTCTCCCAATTATCAACAATACCAGCACTCACAATGGTCAGCATAAACTTCATCACATAATAGCCACAATGATAACCATTCGATTGTATTGGCATCTACACAAATGAATTAACAAAGTTAACCAAAAAAGAATATCATATATATCATATATCAATTCACTCAAAATTAAATCAACCCAATAATTTAAACTACTTACTATAGGGTACAACCACTTGGTGGCCGATGTAGAATCCCCTTTCACAACTCTAATAACAACATAATATAAATTAGTTATAACATTTCAACCCGAAGTTAAAATACTACAATCTAAACGATGATAAACAATCAAAAACTTACTTGCCAAACATTTCTTTGATTGCTTTGCTTGGTTGGCGACATAAGGAACACATCCAGACCACAGTATTTTGGAATTTTTGCCATCATAAGCAAGGGATGGAGGCACTCACCACTGCATTGGAATTTTTGCCATCATATTACCAGAAGGAAAGGGGTCCATTTTGGACACCTCATTTTCAGCCAATCCCACCCTGGAACCCTTTGCACCACCCACTGATTGTGAAGAAGATTCTGCATAATCACCATTGAAATCAAATCAACTGAAAAGCTATCACAATAACTCTTTAAGCAATATTAAAACATAAATAATTACCTATTTGAGGACCACCAGTTAAAGGAAGACGTGAGCACTTCAATGCTTCAATATCAAGACCATGTTGGTTGATGACAGTCCCCATCGGCCTATAACATACAGCACTAAGTCAGAAGAAACAGTGATATGCATGAAACCAGAAACTGGATCACAGTACCACAGAGAAAATTAAGCCTGCAAAATGAGCCTGGTCATTGTCAATGCTTTGAGAATTACGTTTAACATCCATTTGCAAAGTCAATCAAATAAAGGTATTCCCTGAAAGAAGCCATCAGCTTCGAGGATATTAATCAAGCTAAACAACACGAAGTAACCAAAATTCAACATTTTGTTAGCTTGGAAGGAGGCTCCAGAACCAAATAAACATTCATCATCATTCACCAACTGACACACAATGCAATTCAACAAACTATTCCAATGATTAGGGATGCATTTGGAATGAGCTGTTTCAGGTTTATCTTATGACAAGCACCTGACTGAGTGCTAGGGAGTGCATATAAAAATAACTTTGCATATAAGAGTAACTTCTAACATGTTCATAACATTTTTTCAGCTTATTCCAATAGGCTCCCCAAAATAGTTTCTGAAAACGGCTTATAGCTTGTATAAAAAGTTTAACCACATTCTCTCTTTAATTATAGATATAACTTATACATAAGTGCTTTATGAAGCTATTTATCCAAACGCATTTCCCATCAACCCATGGCAGTGCTAGTTAATATCATTAGTCTTAACTGCGGTGAAAAGAGAATTTCGGATGTAACTTTGTGTCCTTATCAAGACAAACAGTATTAGATTCTCAATTTTATTATCTTAGCTCACTGCAAAAGTCCCTAGGGCTAGACATTGAATTCCTATATATGAATAAGTTTGAGTGCCATGCTGCAGACATCTTACCTTGATATCACTTGATACGGCATTGAATGTTCCTTCCCACTTGATTTCATATGTTGTAGTATCTGAAACACTCACCAAATTAATTGCAAGTATGCCTTGTAGTAATTTACAAGATGTAAAAGAATAATTGCAGAATTTCATTTAAGGGAAAACAACACACACCACATAGAGTTTAGTAGCCAACTTGGCTGGGTCATCTTTAGAATCCTGAATAAGTTTATGCAGAAACTTGGCAGCCTCCAACTCAACATTCTGTGAAGATGCCTCTCATTTGAACTGCACAATGATAGCAAACTAAGAGAACAAATTCACAATGATATAAAGTCAGGACCAACTAGAATTTTCAGGATAGTCAAGTTGTACTTTTAAGCAAACTAAGAGAACCAATTCACAATGATAGCAGGACCAAACTCTACACAAAGGCATAACAAAATTCCAATCCCAAACCAAAAAAAGGGAAAACATGAAATTAAGTGAACGCATGAAACAGGAAGCGAATGTTTCAGTATGTGAGAATATATTTTCATTGGGGAAAGAAAGATACAGCTCCCAACTTTCTACCTTATGACTTGTACCCTGGCAAAAAGTTTTCAGAACCAAGTAATTACTATTTATCCCAAAATGCATCATCAAATAGATAGATTAACCCTATTTTCCCTTTCTCATTCCAAAACAAAACCCCAAAAGGAAAAATCTGGCCCTTTTACGAATATCCTAAAAGCACACACAACATTGATTAACACTGCAAAACACAAAAAATATTCTAAAACCTTCGTGAATGTTAGCAAAATATGTCACTAACAGACCTTACAATACATCCATAAATCCTTCAATTTATGTGAAATCAAGTGAAAACTAATTAACTGTTGAAAGATGACTTTCTCAATTTAAAACAAAAAACAAAATCTGTGATACTTAGGGTTTGAATTCAGATTTCATGCTATGATACTTAGGGTTTCAAGCAAAAGAAAACGAAGCATCAAATTTTGAAGACGCAAACAAGAAGAACGAAAACGAAAATATTGATTTCAGAGATGCTTACTACTTTGAAGATGAATACGATGCTCCTTTGAAGATTTCTCAGAAGACGAAAACGATGCCTACAGCAATGAAGACGCAAACGAAGATGTGCTTAGGGACGAGGGTTTCAGAACCTGTAATCCAACACTCAATATTATTAGGGTTCATCTGATATCAACAAATTAGAAGAAATTAACAGAGGGTTATTGAAGCTCTACCTTCGATTAACCTGCAGAGAGTGCCAAAGTCTCGTTACACAGGGACTTTGCGTCTGAGAGCTTCACGAGACTTTGTAATCAACGACAAAGGAACTTGAGAGAGAATCTGCCACCGCGTCTGAGAGATTCGCACAAAGAGAGCCTCAAAACGGAGAATCAAACCTGAGAGAGAGGACGAATCAGAAAATTTGAAGAACAAATAGGGTTTCAGAACTTGATTATAAAAGCAATTAATCAAACCGGAGAGAGAGACGAACAGCGACAGCAAGGACGACAACGGCAAGGACGTTGAGGACGGCGACGGCGAAGAGTGAGAGTGACGAATGAGAGAGAACCAGAGTGACTGTGAGAGAACGAGAGGAAGAACGATTTCACGACTTAGAACGAGAGGAAAGAACGCGTCATTTTAGAAAAAAGGGACACTTTATACAACTGATGCTAAATGTGTTAGTAAAATGTGTTAGACTAACACATTTAGCATCGGTTGAGATACACATTTAGCATCGGTTGTATAAACAACCGATGCTAAATGTAGGCATGAAAATTGAAAACTTCCTGTTAATTACAAAATTGCCACCGCGCCTACATTTAGCATCGGCTGTTCAAACAACTAATGCTAAATGATGCTTTCTAAAATCATTTTTTCACTAGTGTTTACGGAATCACCCTATCGACTATGCTATCCTATGTCTACGTTTTAGCATGGTTTTAACAAAGTTTCCTATTATTAAAACACTTATCCATAGTAGTTCTTGATTTCAAATTATAAACCATTTCTGTATTCATGACCCTACTTATTCTAAGTTATCAATATCAAAATAAGTTTGAAAGAATTATAGCACAAGAACTAAATTGCAAGAACATCAATATAACATAATAACTACTCAAGCTTCATTACAAAGTTAAGGCATTCCAACCAAAGAGTATTTAGTTCATGCTTAACATAACTAGACACATATAAATAGAATGAGACATGTTTATAAAAAGGAAAATACAAATGAAATAAGATGAGATAAGAATTACACAAATGATGATCATTTGCATATTCTGCCTAGTAAATGTTAAGGCAATCACCTCTCAACAATGAAAACACCAACAAGAACTCCATGAGAAGATAAGGGAGAAGTTGTCATTTTCTTTCCTTTCTTCAAGCTCTGTTGAGTACCTCTAACTCTAAAATGAAAATAAAATTATCTACTAAACTTTGGAGATGGAGAGAATATGATGTCCCTTGAATGAGGAAGAGGGGATGCATTTATAGGCTTCCAAAAGTGCTGAAGTCTTGAGCTCCAAGGTGGTTTTTAGGGTTTCTCCAAAAAGCTTGATTTGATGCCCACCAACTATGAAGAAGGGTCCAATGATGTGTGGACAAGTGTCTCTCAAAAGTTACCACTTGTTGTCTAAGGGGGCTGAACTTGGCGCTGCACCTTGACACTTGTCACATGCTGACATCATCATAAAAGTGCAGGGGCATTATGTGTTGTGACCATTGCTGGTGCAATGACTGCTGGTGCAATGCATTTGCCTTCTGCTGAAATCCTTATTGTTGGAGCAATGACTTCTGAGCTTATTGCATGGGCAATGGTTGCTGGCTCTATTGTTGGTGCAATGATTGCTGCGACAATTGAACAAACACATAAAATACCACAAATAATGGTAATCAATAATGATGAGTTCCTTATTTAAAGATGCTGATTTTCTTTTGTGTTTCTTTATTTGATACTATATAATTATTGAGTTCTTTACAATAATTTAGATTTGAAAGCGCATATAACTCTATATAAAATAGAGTTATCAGTAGTTTTCCAGCATATTGGTCGGGAGTTGAAGCTCCTCAAAGCATTTTCCATATATCACGTTTGCCGAACTGCCTCCGTCCACCAGTACCCTCGCGATCTTGAAACCACCATTGGTGATCGAGATCACGATTGAGTCGTCAGAGTGAGACCACAAACCGCCACTTACTCGCCAACGAACCCCACTAGGGTACGAAGAATCAATTTTTAAATCTCTAAAAAAATCCTCCTTGTTCCATCACTACAAGAAATAGTGGATTTACTGTCCAAAACTTTCCGGCGGAAATAAATCCGTCGAAAACTTTCTGGCAGATTTGATAGATTTCCGGCGGATTTGATCCCACGGTAGTTTCCGGCGGATTTTTTGGACTTTCCGGCGGATTTTTATCCCACAGAAACTTTCCGGCGGATTTTTTGGACTTTCCGGCGGATTTATAATTTTTTTTTTTTTTTTGCAAAAATCCGCCGCAAAATATCAAAAATCCGCCGGAAATTTCCGGCGGATTTTTGGTCATTTCCGGCGGATTTATAATTTTTTTTTTTTTTTTTTGCAAAAATCCGCCGGAAAATACCAAAAATCTGCCGGAAATTTCCGGCGGATTTTTTGGACTTTCCGGCGGATTTATAATTTTTTTTTTTTTTTGCAAAAATCCGCCGGAAACTACCAAAAATCCGCCGGAAATTTCCGGCGGATTTTTGGTAATTTCCGGCGGATTTTCCAATTTTTTTTTTTTTTCAAAAATCCGCCGGAAATTTTTGGAGGCAAAAAAATCCGCCGGAAATTTTAAAAATCCGCCGGAAAAATTTAGAGGGAAAAAAATTCGTCTATAAATACAACTTTCTCCTACACTCATCTCATTCTCTCATTTATCTCTTTCTTTCCTTCTTATTCTCTTCTACATTTTCTCTATCTTATCTTTTTTCTTCTTTCTCATACTCTTTAATCTTCAAAAATTTCTCTACATATCTCTCTTCTATAATTCTCCTTTCTTCTTCATTCTCACTTCTTTATTCTTATTCCTTCTTCATCTCACTATTTTATTCTTATTTCTTCATAATTCCTCATTCTTATTCTCTCATATATCATTTCTTCTCATATTCTCTTTTATTCTTTCCTTTTTCAACAATACCATTCAACATTTGATTTTACTTTTGTTTTTTGACTTTTATTTAAAACACATATTAAGTTATAAAATTCAAAAAAAATTTTAAAAATTTCGGATTTTTAAAAAAAAAAAAATTGGAAAATCCGCCGGAAATTACCAAAAATCCGCCGGAAATTTTTTAAAAAAAAAAAAAAAAATTCCGGCGGATTTTTGGTAGTTTCCGGCGGATTTTCCAAAAAAATAAATAAATAAAATTAAAATCCGCCGGAAATTACCAAAAATCCGCCGGAAACTACCAAAAATCCGCCGGAAATTACCGGCGTTTCCGCCGGAAACTACCAAAAATCTGCCGGAAATTACCGGCGGAAAATCCGCCGGAAACTGTTTGCGACGAGGGTTTTTCCGGCGCCAAAAATCCGCCGGAAAGTCCACATTTTCGGCGGATTTTGGTCATTTCCGGCGGATTTTGGTCGCCGGAAAATCCAGTTTTTCTTGTAGTGCATATTCTCAACTTCCCTTTAAGCAACTCAAGCTTCTCTTTTATGATTTAAGATTTATCACCCATGATGTTAAAACTAACCCAGCTCTCATTAACAAAGGAACAAAAATCAGCATGCTCAAACCAAGCATTAAAAACACGAAAAATCTTAAAGGACCAACTCATTACAATTAAATAACTTAAATGACCTCTAGTGTAATTTTGCCTAAACTAAATGATGTTTTTAATCCTTACTCAATTCAAGTTTTAGTAAAACTTTGCAAGCAATTTACCTTTGCAGCGTTTAATTTTATATCAACAAATCCAGTTGTCGAGCAACATTGGAGGCTTGTTTTGGAAAATCAAGTGTGTTTTTTTCTTCTGTAGATATATATTAGATTAGATTAGAAAACTTTGCAAGTAATTTACCTTACTAGCCTTTAATTTTATATCAGCAAATCCAGTTGTCAAGCAAAATTGAAGGCCTGTTTAGGAAAATGAAGTGCGTTTTATTTGTAAAAATTTATATTAGATAAATAATGACATACATAGAAGTATATATTAGATAATTAGATAAATAATGACATATGCAGATCATCAGTTAATTTTAAATGATTTTTTTGCAAGCATTTACCTTTGTAGCGGCTTGTTTAGAAAAATCAAGTGTGTTTTTTCCCTATAAATATCACACCTCGGCTTTTATTGAAAATTAATTTCGAAATATATCTCAAAAATGAATAATCAAGGGATCGAACACCCTTACTCAATTCAAGTTTTAATAAAACTTTGCAAATCCAAGTTTTACCTTTGCAGCGTTTAATTTTATATCAACAAATCCAGCTGTCGAGCAACATTGGAGGCTTGTTTTGGAAAATCAAGTGTGTTTGTTTCTTCTGTAGATATATATTAGATTAGATTAGAAAACTTTGCAAGTAATTTACCTTACTAGCCTATAATTTTATATAAGCAAATCCAGTTGTCAAGCAAAATTGGAGGCCTGTTTAGGAAAATGAAATGCGTTTTATTTGTAAAAATTTATATTAGATAAATAATGACATACATAGAAGTATATATATATTATATAATTAGATAAATAATGACATATGCAGATCATCAGTTAATTTTAAATGATTTTTTTGCAAGCATTTACCTTTGTAGCGGCTTGTTTAGGAAAATCAAGTGTGTTTTTTCCCTATAAATATCACACCTCGGCTTTTATTGAAAATTAATTTCGAAATATATCTCAAAAATGAATAATCAAGGGATTGAACACCCTTCCTCACACCCGCACCTTCCAACACTAACCATTTGAGCAACCACGTTTTGTTGTAACTAAAGCGTATTATAGAATATATACCCTTTTTTTCTTTTATTTATAGCAAAACCTATTACCTACTAATTCTACTTATTTATATGTATTTTAATACTTATATATTACATTTATATATCATATTTATTTGACATCTAATATTTTGTATCACTTTCCATAGATTTTAGATTCTATATATTTATTAACTAGAATGTTATTAAATATGAGTAATTTATTGATTTTCAAATTTGTTTTTAATTTAAAATTATATTAAATTTATAAATATTGACTTATAATATCTTACATTTTCTAATTCTCATATTAATTTAATACCAAGTCTATTGATATCTGGTCATGCGGGTCAATTAGTGACCCCTCGGTTCGACCATTGACCCAATGACCCAGTGATTTGCTCGGGTCGATCACCGGGTCGGTTTTAATAACATTGATTGCAGCTGACTGTTTCAAAAAAACAAAAAAAGTAATGAATACAATGCTAATTTTGTGGATCCAGTAATGAATACAATGCTAATTTTGTGGATCCAATATCTCTCTCGACAATCTCTCTTCATTTCTCATTCGCACATTCCTCTTCCTTCTTTTTCTTTCATTCTCTATCACAAAATTTCAATCTTTTTTAATGAACTACAAAAGTTTGTCCTTCATCTCTTCTTTCATCTTGATCAACTCAAAACGCAAAGCATCGAAAGAAGAAAATTAGAAGAAACAGAGCACTGCATTTCTCTCTCTCCATAGACCATCACTCTTTCTATCTTCCTTCGTTAGGGTTTCGTTTTTCCCTAAATTTCTGAAGAATTTCCTTCGTTAGCATCATAACAAAGTTGGCCACGATACTGTGTGAAGGATAAAAAACGATATTCGCCACTTCCACCGCCAAAAGACGTCGACGTTCTAAACCACCACAACTTCTTCAGCACCTTACCGTGATTTATTTTTGATTCTATTTCTTCTATTGTAAAGTTTGTCTTTTTATCATGTCAAACTAAATGGGTTTTCTTTGCTTTTGCTTGGTAATATTTTTATTCTTTGAAGTTTTTGAAATTTTCTTCAATCATGTTCAAATGGTTTTTTTCCCCTTCGGCTTCTGTGATCATAAAGCGTTAGAGGAATTTTGGCAGTGCAGTATCTTTATGACTAAAATGATTCAGCTTTTGAAATCATAACATTGTTTTGGAGTACTTCCTAAGTTTATCAATTTTGCAATCATCTCATTTCAATAAATAGATTGAAGAGTATGCCTACAATATAGTCAACCTCCATAGTGAGAAATTAAGGATATAGTTGTTGTTACATTTGTATTGTATACAGGTATACTTCCCAATATATATAATCAGGCCCAGAATAGCAGATGTAGAAAATAGTGAGATATTGCTATAATAGTAACAAAAATGTGTTGATGCAGGGATGAAGGTACACCTATGGTTGTCCGGTTACGGAAGTGTTATTGTCACCCTTATAACAATGTGGTTTGAAAATCCTTTCGGCCGGAACCACTATTGAGAGAAGATGGAGACTACCAGAAGCACAAGAGCAACAAGGTAGCCGAGTTGTTACAACATAGGTGCTGAACCTGTTTTGGGTTCATTCCGTAAGTATTCTTATAACTGCATATTGGTTTTCCCCATTCTTTTCAACTTTAATTTTTTTATTCCGTTTACCAATATTCTGTCTTTTGCATTGCACTTTCATTTTAGTACATGTTGGGGTTGCAAAATATAAAACTAGAATTCAATTTTATGTTTCATTTGTGCTCACATGGCATCCAACTTACTTTAAGTTGTAATTTTGGGTTCGTGTAAGTAACTACTAAGCAATGATGGATATAATATGGATAGAGTGAATACAATTATTTAAATACAAATATTAAAATTATCATAAATAGTAGTGCAATTAGGATATTGTGAAGCTGTGTGTCATATATAAATTTATCTCAGGTTATTGTGAAGCTGTGTGTCATATATATGATATTGAATTTGCAACTTTTGTTCTGTTTAATCACGATGCAGTGAGCCTGATTGAAAAGTCTTGCTTAGAGCTTCTTGAATTCTCGGAGGAGCTTTTAGTGTTTTAAATAAGGATACTACTGAATATCCAACAATATCTAATACTTATTTATTGAATAATGTTGAATATAAATCCTATGGTTTTTCTAGGAACATATCTGACCTCATTGGTAGGTTCTCTTCAAAGTTCATGTGAGGGACTCATCGGAAATATATTTGAGAAAACATTTCATGTTTGGGGGATTATGATTGATTAGAACTTGCTTAAAAAGTTCAAAGATAAATCAAATGTTGTTAAGGTGAAGCGTAAATCTTAATTTTCAATAGCGTTCATAGTTTTAAGCTAAGACTTTCCAACAAACCATAATCCATAACATTACTTACACTATTAGAGACAATGTCTCGATCGTCAATGCAAGAGGGTTTCGTGGATACAATTTCACAGCTTTCACCAATAGAGAAACCCTAAGATAAAATAAAATTTGAACTAATGGTTCTTTCTTCGCACAGTCACTATATCCCACTAAATTTGGGACTTCTCTCAAACCCTATTGCGTGATGTGAAAAGCGGTGCTGCTCTGTATTCCTTTTGTTTGCTCTCAATTTTTTTTATCATCACTCTCAATCTTATTCCTAATAGTGAGTAATACTAATTAGATTGCAATAGATCGTTCCATATTTAGTTTTTTTATTTTTAGAAAATTATATTAGTCGATGGCAAAGTCGTTGGATACTGACAATATGATAAAAAAACCTAATCTAATGCATCATTATGCTTTTATTGATTATTAAGTAAAATATTTACCATTCTCCAACTAATATTGTATAGCACGTATGATAAAAAATTCCAATCTAATGCATGATTATGTTTTTATTAATTATTAAGTAAAATATTTACCATTCTCCAACTATTAATTATTTTTGTCAAAAAAAACTATTAATTATTCAGTCATAGATGTACAATAGAATGAATATATAAGGTTTAATTAAAAATATATATAATGTTCATATTAAAATAAAATATCATAAATTATTGTCAATTCTAAAAAAAAAAATTATACCTCATTAATTATGAAGCTTTATAGACAAATAAGATATGGGGAATAAGTCCCTTTTAAAAAAGAAGATACGAGGAATAAACAATACTAATATTGATATTCTAATTTCTTTTTGTATCTTGCTTTCAAACTTATAACATCAAATATTTTAGGTTAATTACATTTTTGGTCCCCCTATAATAGTTCATTCACGATTTTGGTCCCCAGCCGAAATTGGTCAAACTAATGGTTGAAGTGGTACTAAGTTAAATAACGTGGCATCCCATGTTTGAGTGCCACATGAAATTTTTAATTAAAACATAATATTTTAATATAACAATTTATTTTTTAAATAAGTAATAATAAACATCCCAATATCTGGTAATAAAGTATTTTTTAAGCTACTTTTTTCCAACTTACTGACTCTCTTTCTCTGCGATGAAGGTTCGGAGATAACAAAGCTTGGTGTTACTCAAGGTGGAAGTTTGATGAAGATCATGAGGAAGATCTTAGAGTTTCCAAAGGATCTTTGTTATGTATACTTATGGATGAATGTATTTTTTCATCCTTCCCTCCTAACTCTTCTATCTCCCTTCGACACCCATTTATAGCTTCTCTATATCGGGACCTAAGCCGTTTGCCCCATTCGTCCACTGCTTCCCAGACCATTGTTGAACTCTTTTCCACATTCTGTCTCGGAGATAACCAAACATTTGCTTCTTGTTTCTTCCAATCATAGAAGGCAAGCCAAGATACTTCCCAGTTCCTATACATTCAGTTACTCCAAGTACACTTGTAATTTGATCACGCATCTCCTGTGAAGTGTTCTTACTAAAGAAAATTTCTGACTTTGTCATATTGATTGCTTGACCGGAAGCTGCTTCATAGATTTTTAAAATATCCTGCAAATGTCTACTTTCCTTATCACCAGCCCTGCAAAACAAGAAACAATCATCAGCAAAAAGAAGATGTGTAAGGGATGGAGCCCCCTACACACCCTAACACCATGTAAGTCTCCTCTCAACTCTGATTTTTTTAACAAGGACGTAAGACCCTCAGCACAAATAATGAAAAGGTAAGGTGACAGTGGGTCACCCTGCCTCAGCCCTCTCCCTGGAGTGATCGGACCGATTTTTTCACCATTCACCATCACAAAGTAGCTAACTATTTCTAGACACATAGTTATCCTCCTCCATCACCCTTCTCGTAACATGACTCAAGACTCCCTCATAATCACCATGGCTGCCTCTAAATAACTCCTTAAAGTAATTAGAAGCCACCTCACTAATCTCCCTTTGATTAGTAACAATTTGTCCATCCTCTCTACTCATTTTTGTTATCATATTTTTCCTTTTTCTAGCACTTTCCATAGCATGAAATTTTTTTGAATGTGTCTCCATCACGTAACCAATACACCTTCGCCCTTTGTTTCCAAAAAGTCTCCTCTTGAGAAAGAAGCACTCCCAACCTTTGCTTTACCTCCTTTAACCGTTGACTAACCTCCCAATTGTCCTTCCCTCTTAACTCTTTTATCTCCCTTCGACACCCATTTATAGCTTCTCTATATCGGGACCTAAGCCGTTTGCCCCATTCGTCCACTGCATTGGTACAACTCCTAATTTTCTCCATAAATTCACTATTCGGCCCCTCCCGCCGACTTTCCTCCACAACAACAGGTAACTCCGGTTCTTCTAACCAATCATTTTCAAATTTAAAATCACGCCTATTTATTCTCCTATCACGCTCAAACAATCTCAGCCAAATAGGTGAATGATTAGATTTATTTGAAACACCATTAATAAAGCGATAAAAGGGAAAAATATCTAACCAGCTTTGAGTAACAAGTGCACGATCAAGCCGCTTTTCTTTACTTTCAGGCGTCCCCAGCATCTTTGTCCAAGTAAATTGATATCATGGAGGCTTCTCTCCTGGACTGCTTCTTGAAAACCACGGATCAACCACGGTGCCCGAACTGCTCTACTCCTTTTGTCCCCATTGGAAAGAATATCATTGAAATCACCCATTACACACCACGGAAGATCATTTTCCCTAGAAAGGGCCTTCAACAATTCCCACGAATCCCGCCTTCTACCACTCTCCAGATACCCATAAAAACCAGTAAACCTCCAATTTGGAAAACCGACAACTAACACTTCCACATTAATGAAATTTGTAGAATAACTCAAGACCCTACACTCGTACGGCTGCCTCCATAAAATTTCCAGCCCACCACTTCTACCTGTTCTATCAACTGCAAAAGCCGAATTGAAACCCAAACGAACATGCATTTCTTCAATTTTATTAGCATGAACCAAAGTCTCACACAAAAATAAAACATCCGGTTTGTATGCCCGGACGAGGTCACAAACTGAGGGAACTGCACTCGGGTTGCCGAGGCCCTAGCAGTTCCAACTTATGAAACTAATTGCTCCTAGCACGCCTATTTGCCAGGACCTGCCCATAAAAAATGTTTTTTTTGATGCTCCAAAGTATCAGCAATAACCACGTTAGCAACAATAACACTTTCACTGCTCTTAGAATTCACCACCCCTGCCGTCACAGATTCTGTGCCTACTGTCCTTACAGCAATACCAGAAGTATCACCTCGCTGCCTTTTCCGTTCACTGTCAATTAACATATCCGCTGATTCATGAGTTTGAAAACCAGAACTGTTCACTTCAGCTTATCCATATGGATATGTTTGATTCGCAAAGAAGTAGTATAGGACAACATGTTGCTTTGACTTTGAGGTCCAAGTTGTTGTAGTTGATGTTCTTTGGATCAGCTTTACCTTCACGCTTTTAGCGTATAATTTTCTTGCAAAGGATTGGTCTCTCTTGAGTGTTCCAACCCTACCGTTCAGCTGGGGATATTTGACACATAAGGGTGGATAGGAGACCTCTAAGAGGGAGTATTGCGAATAAAGTGGATATCTAGTGTTATATTGTAACTCCTAGGCATTATTCTCATTATTGTATATGTTAAATGTAAATTATAGGTTACAATCCTTGAGCCTATAAATAAGACACATGTCCTTTTAGTAGTGACCGACCTTATAGATACTCCCTAACTCCTCCGCCTCCCTGACAGGCTGCAAATTCCTCCGTCGCAAACCATCTTTTCCCCTCTCCGCCTTCCTGAGTGCGTTTTCCCTTTCGTCCACTGCCTCGCTGCGAATTCCTCCGTCATGTCGAACTACTCAGCTTTTGATGCTATAATGTTGGGGGCACGGAACCAAGCCAAGAGGAAACATACGCCTTATGAACCCCAAAGAAAACCTATGAGCTCTAACTCTCACCAGCTCTCCACTCTCTCTAAAAACCCTATAAACCCCAAAGTCAAACAACCACAGCTAATGGAGCGGGTTTTGTTGCTGAATGCCAATCCGTCACAGTTCAATCCTTGCACGGTTTCTTGGTGGGACAAGGGCGAAGCAGTTCCGTTTTTATTCCTTTCGATGACTTTCGACTTGATCAACAATCAGAAGGGAAGGATTAAGATGACTAACATTCTTTGCAACCTTTTTAGAACTGTCATACACACTACGCCTGATGATCTTGTCTTCGCCGTTTATCTTTTAGCGGCCAGGATCGCTCCCCCACACCAAGGCTCAGAATTGAAAATTGGCGACGCTTGCATTATCAAAGCGGTGGCCCAAGTTTGTGGTACTACTGAGTCGCACATTAAGAAGGAGTTCACGGTTGGTTTGTTCTGTCCTACAGCTTTCTTCATTCTTCATTCTTCAAATTATTTTGTTTTCGTGCAGGATTCGGGGGGTGACTTGGGCTTAGTCGCCAAAGCTAACCGTTCGTCTCAGTCCATGTTGCTGAAGCCGGATGCATTGACTATCAGGAAGGTTTTCAACACCTTTCACATAATTGCCGAGGTATGTATGTATGTATGTATGTTCACATTCATGGGTATACTCAACAAACATGTTATGTAATGATAGAGCCCAAAGTAGTCTGGAGGGTCTTTGAGAGGAAGAGACAGAAAAGGGGGTTAGGCAGTTAAGTAATCAGTTTGGGAGGTTAATTGGGTCTTTCCTATATAAGAATAGAATCGGTGGGAAGTAAATTATCATGCATTCTTGAATCTGTTAGAAATCTAGTGGCAGTGGAGACAACAAATTGTCTCTCAACTCAGGAGCTTAACTCTGGGCATTCTATCGAGACAATTCCTCTCTTCCGTCAATAAAATTGCAATTGACCATTGCTATTTGTTACCAGAGATTTTTGCAAGAAAGAGAAGAATGCATAAAAATAGGGCATTCGACTGGTCAACAACTTGCTAACAATACATGGGAGAGTGGGTAGTTACAATTTGCGAGTGTTTTCTATGTTGCCACATAGCATTCTTCTCTTTCTTGCAAAAATCTCTCGTAACATCTAGCATTTTCCATTGCAATTTAGTATACAATCTTTCTCGATCTTTCAACTCTGCTCTATCAAAAAGGTATACTCAACAAACTTGTTAATCCATTTGTGAAGAAATCCAAGTATCGGGATAGACAAAGGATAAACAAAGGTGTTTCGAAATCATACTATACAAAAATCTGAACGGTTTATGGTTTCTGGTCTGGGAAAACCATGCACAAACAAAGCTGTTTTCCAAAAGCTAATTACCATTTTTGTATGTTGGATGTAAAAACAAATTAATTGGAATATGTAACAACTTTTCTGTCCAGAGCTTGAGTTTAACACCACCTGCACTTATATCTATACATATGTGCATAGGAATCTGGCAAAGACAGTCAAGCGAAGAAAAAAAGTCATATAAAGTCACTCCTTCTTGCGGCAACTGATTGTGAACCGGTATATCTAGTCCGTTTGCTACAAGTGGGTACTTGTTATTTATCTTTCTTGTAATTGTGTTTTTACTGGCATAATATGCTGTGCTTGATTATTTATTGGGTTTATTTTCTAGAGAAATTTGCGGATTGGATGTTCAGAGCAAACTCTATTAGCTGCATTGGGCCATGCTGCGGTGTATATTGAGGAACATTCAAAACCCCATCCTGAAATTCAATGTCCTTTAGAAGAAGAGGTAAGCTATTTGATTGAGATTGAGAAAAATATCTTAAGAGAGAGAGAGAGGGAGGGAGGGAGGGAGGGAGAGAGAGAGAGAGAGAGAGAGAGAGAGAGAGAGAGAGAGGGCGCGGAGAATGACATTGGCAATATTTGCTCCCTCCGGATTTGGAGAAAAATACCTTCCAATATTTCTTTTTAATTTGTTTTTTTGTTGTTTTGCATCAGGCTGAGAAGATTGTTAAACAAGTCTATTCTGTTCTTCCTGATTATGACAAAATAATATCTGCCTTGCTTACGAATGGTGTATGGGTACTTCCAAAGATGTGTAATTTTACTCTTGGTGTTCCAGTTGGCCCCATGCTGTCAAAACCAATCAAGAGTGTATCTGAAGCTCTACAAAAAATCCAGAATGAAGAGTTTACCTGTGAATACAAATACGACGGAGAGCGTGCTCAGGTAAGAATTTTTGCCAGATATATGCTGCATACTACGCGTCATTGTCAATTTTTTTGCCAAATATATACAAATATGATTTACAATTTGTTGTGGTCACTTATTGAACAACAATGACATATAACAGTATCACATTAGCCATACATCAATATTGTGTATCATCGGTTAAGTACCCCTTTTATAAAGCTAATTATTATAACATAAAGACACACCAACAATAATGTTTCTAGAAGGCAATGTGAATCCATAATATGATATATCAAAAAATGAGTTAGAGAATGACAGCAAAAAATTACTCACGAAGGGCAAGAGTTTTAGGTAGGGAATTCACGTGTAACACTTGACAATAGATACATCCATTGATAGTGCGACCGTGCTTATATCACAATATATTATTTGTTTTATGTGATGTGTCATATGCTACAATACTCATTTATTTATTATTTAAGTTATTTTAATTACTATAGATAGACTTAAAAGGATAATTAGTATATAGTATAGATTTATTTTGAAGTTGGATCCGACATACTTATTCTTCATCTCTTGTAAAAAAAAATTCAAGAATCCAAGATGCCATTCAAAGCTGTGACCAAACCTTCACGGCATGCATCATCAATTTGGGTTATGTGTAAGGTGGTCTGATCTGCCTACGAAACTGGAAAAGGATATTCAAAGAAATGAAGGGTACAAATTTTGAAAACTTGAAAAAAATTTAAAGGTGACGTGGCAGAAGGGTCTTAGAGGTTGACGAGTGTAAAACATACCCATAACATGGTCTTTTAATATGTATTATAAAAATAAAGATAAAGATGATACTTATTCTGTACACTAATAGTTGTTGTATTGAGGCAGATACATTATATGGAAAATGGTGTAGTTGAGATCTATAGTAGAAATTCAGAGCGAAACACTTTGAAGTTTCCCGATGTCGTGGATGCAGTTTCAAGGTAAAAAAAAAAACTAACTTAAGAATACTATATCATCCCAGTTTCTGATATTTGTGTTACCTTTAATGAATAGGTTAAAGAAAGTAAATGTATCATCATTTGTTCTTGATTGCGAACTTGTTGCCTACGATCGTGTAAAACAGAAAATCCTTCCTTTCCAGGTAATCTCAATGTCGACTTTGTATTTTTATTGGTTTCAGTTAGAAACTCAACTATTCCGATCTTTGATTCAATGAATTGATTATTTATCGATTTGAATTGTTACAATGGCCAACTCTTTATAACTCTTTATATATAAGCAGTTTATTGAAGAAAGGGAAGTCTAACTAATAGATTTGATTCGGTTACTTAGTTACATGGGGAAGCATCCCTATGGGGGTCTTTGTTTCAAAAGTAGAATTATCATTCCTCGGAATACATAGGTAGGTAATGAGTATTCCCATGTTTGTTAGAATTTTGAAAAAAATTATTCCCAAAGATTCCTGGGAGTGAAATATAATAACTTCCATCATTCCCTTTGATATATTCCCAAGGAAAATGGATGGATATGCGAATAAAAACTATGAGTAACTACCTACATTCCCACTCTTAGAATAATTCATGGGAATGTTATAAATATTTGCCAAACACTTTTTTTCACTAATACTTTGAAATAGGATTCCCATCATTTTGTTCCTAGGAAATTTATTCCCGGAATGAAATTGCTAAACTTGAAACAAATACCCCTATCTAGTTTACACTACTGCAATCACCCTTCTGGTTTTTCGGTTTCTGTTCCGTGTCCCGTTTCCTCCTTTCGGCGTGTTTCCCTGACCAGAACAACCACTTGCCACCGTACTGTAGACAATTTTCGGCGAGTTTTCTGGTGAAACCCCTACCATCTGGAGCTGAATCCTCGATCTATCCAACCTCGTAACGGCCACCCCCAGACACCCTCTCATGCGCCGATTTCTTCTCCGGCGAGTTTAACAACTTCTACGCTTGTCAGTCGCGCGTGGCGGCTCCCCTCTAACGCCTTTTCCACCCACTAAATCAGTTTTTCCTCCTGGTTCCAGATCTGGTCTTGTTTTTTGGTTTCGGCGCACGAACACCTACGTTACAATTCAAAAGGCCATTTCTCTCTTCTATTTGATGCATTCCCTCTCTCTCTCTCTCTCTCTCTCTCTCTCTCATTTGGTTAAAACAAATGCTCAAAAAGTTTCACTTTCAAGATGCTGTGAAAATGTCTAATTTGTGACAGTCAAGTGGCATTGCATGTTACCTATAATCCGGTTTTGCATGAGAGGACTACACACATTGAAGTAGATTGCCACTTTATCCGAGGGAAGGTTGAAAGATAGGTACCGAAATCCATCTCAATCAAACACAACACTAAATATGTATATTACAAGAATTGAATGAGTGATTACAATCCCTATTTGCAGAATTACGAGAGAAATACAGAAAATAGAAAATACACTAACGGTTCTAGGCAATTCGAGAAGCCGAAGGTCTCCCAATTCCTGTTCCCAATTCTAGCCTACCTTCTACAAATCTGTCACTCCCCCCTTTATAACAGTCAACTGACTCGCACACTCTTTCCCTCCAATTTGTCACATCAGCAAGTTGGTTACAAACATTTCCCTCCTTAAGCCATAATCCCCTACAACTTATTTATTCCCTCACCATACACTTCATTTGTTTTAGGATCCTATCATTGAATCAGGAGACATCTTCACAACGACCAATTAGTGGATGTCGCCACTAAATCTCTTAGAGGTCCTCGAATCAGCTGCATATGTAACAAACTCGGTGCATATGACTTATATGCTCCATCCTGAGGGGAAGTGTTGAATTCAATGTTCCTCGAGTCTTGAACTTAACGTATCTTTTCGTTATCCTATTCAAGGTACCTTTTCATTATTCTTAGATTGTACAACCTCATAGGCTAACTATTTGTATCTCGTGTCTATACAACTTCCTAGGCATTCAATGTAATAACTATTGTATAATCACTATATATAGAAGGCGAACGATCTTTTTTTAGATAGACACAATATTCAACCTATGTCTCTTTGTTCTCTTTTTCAACAGTAACTAATTTATTATCTATCTTGGGATATCAACTTTCCAATTTCTGATATTTTGTTTGAGAAGTTGAGATTAGATGTACGTAATAACCTAATTCTTAACAGGTGCTTAGGACTCGGGGTCACAAAGATGTAGCTGTGAGTGAGATAAAGGTTCATGTTTGCATATTTGCTTTTGATTTGTTGTATCTTAATGGCCAAGCTCTTCTTCGGGAAAACTTGAAAATTCGTAAAGAGGTAACTCTTTGTCTTTGCTATATTTTCATTTTATTGTTTTCCTTATAAAGTAGTAAGTTTGATGACAACGTGGCTGAAAGTTGGAAACCTTAGAGCATTATAGGTGCCACAACATGTATATAAGAGAAGCTTTGTTGGGTAGTGTAAGTACCTATAGCTTCCACGAAGGGAAATACCTTGGGGAGATTCTCTCCCCTAGTTTCCTATTCATGTTTATCATTTGACATTCAATAAAATTGTTCTTTCCAATAAGCTGCTTTCTGCAATTGACAACACTGTCATTGACTAACTTCTACTAAAGTTCCTTTTTACATTTCGTTTAAGGTTATTTTGCGCAAACCCATGAAACCAATATATTTTACTATTTTTGATAAAACTATTATCGTTTTCTTATGATTCCTTGATTGTGTTTTACCCATTGTGCTTATTCCTCTCTCTATAATGCCTGTGTTGATGTAGGCCAGTTGTCAAGGTCGACAGTGACTTATAGCTACACTTCCTCCCTTTCTTATTAAGTGTCCTTTTTGAAGTATTTTCAAAATCTCAAATTATTTACATTCAGAGTATCAAAAAAGCATTAATTTCTTTTTTCCGAATAATTCGCATATTTATTTCTCAACTACTTTACTATATTAGTCATTCCATCTAACTCCTACTACCTGTGAATATTTTAGTCGACACATTATTTTACCTCGGAAATAGTAGTAATCATGGCTTTTTTTTAATGTGTGCATTACCTTAAACGTTACTAACTATTAGTCGAAGGGAGCAGGTTATGGCCTTTTGGTCAATAGTGAGCCCAATATTGGTTAGAAATGGCAATGCAAGATGTTCTACTGCAGGACACAAGAGATTGATTTCTTTAAGTTTTCATTTTACAACGTAGGCAGACAATTGGATCTCTTCTATCCTGTATATCATCAATTGTCAATTGTTAACGTTAAAAAAACAATTACTCATGAATACCATGCACTGTTTGTATAAGAACTAACTAAATGTTGATGAGGGTCTAATTTCCTATCTGCAGCATCTCTACGCCTCTTTTGAGGAGGAATCTGGGTCTCTTCTATTTGCAACTTCAATAACATCAAATAATGCTGAGGAAATACAAAAGTTTATCGACAAAGCTATTGATGCAAGGTCTTTATTGTATCTTTTAGCTAAATTTAAGTTCATTTAGATATGAGCTTCATCATTTTAGTTAAAAATGTATGCCTCATTTAAGCATAATTTAGTATACTCTTTACTCATCTCCATGAGATTACACTGTATAAAAGCATTTGATCAGCATTATTTTGAGGTCTTTCAACCCTTGTTACTCTTGCACCAATTTGAAAAAGACTTTTTATCCTTTGGTTTGTCTCTTGATTTGCAGTTGTGAGGGAATAATTATTAAAACATTAAATGAAAATGCTACATATGAACCTTCCCAGCGAACACTCAACTGGATAAAACTGAAGAAAGATTATATGGAAAAGTAAGATTTTAACATCTTTTTTTGAGTGATGATACTTTTGTTTCTTAACTTACCTCTTAGTGGATTTCTATGTACTAATTGGCTCTACTTTGCAGATTAGGGGACACACTCGATTTGGTACCTATTGGTGCTCTCCACGGAAAAGGGAGGCGTGGAGGTGATTATCTCTAATGTGGCGATGCCTGAATTTGTTACCGAAAATTTTAAGCTATTGACATCTGAATAAGGCTAGGCCCTTGAGGGATTTTTCTAGGTACTTTTATTATAAAAGGGCTGAAGTGATTTGGTGACATGATGTGTTGTAGGAACCTATGGCGTCTTTTTCCTTGCTTGCTATGACAGCAATAATGATGAATTTCAAACTATCTGTAAGATAGGTGAGTTTTTTCACATTGCCAGTTCTCTATTGAGTCCATTTGTGTATTAAACATGGTATTATGTGACTAAATCAGACCACACTAGCCTCTATAATGGGATTTGTAATAGTTGCACCAAATACTAATCGCTAATTGTAATCCTAATTAATTAAACAAGGAAATATATCATAAAACACAAAATCCTAACATATTATCTACAGTGTTGTCGCGATTTATGCAATGGTGGATAATATAAACAACATAAAATATGTATATGTATACAGAAATAAATATTTAAATTAAAATCCAAAAGCCTATCAATATGTGTCAAGAATTAGAGGAGAGACAAAATTAGAGTAGAAAGCCAGAAAAATGGACTCTCTGTATTCGATATCAAAAATACATAATTAGAAATTATAAAGATATTTTCAAGTATCTGTCTGATTTTCTAGCACTCTCATAAACTTCATAAAATGGTTGGTAGGGACTGGGCTCTCTGACGAATTTCTTGAACAATGCACTGCTAGACTTTGCACAATTCCCAAAGCAAAGGTCCTTCTTCTTGTACCTCTCTAAACTTTTGATGAATCTTGCGTAATATTTCCTGAACTCATTGAAAATTCTATTTGATTTCAGCCATACTATCAACATTCAGCAAATATCAAACCTCATGTATGGTTTGAAGCTAGCGAGGTTAGAATAATTTTGACATTTCTTGGCAACTTTATTAATTTTGTTTTACTTTTAAAAATTGCAAACATTAAAATATTGTCGTATACCCGACCTCCATTGACTGGCGTTTTCATACTATGGGGATGGAGTGCTATCATGGTCTAATTACACTTAATCGTAGATATTTTTGTTTCTGTTTTTGTAATTCAAGGAGAAAAATTATATGCTAATGATAGGAAGTACTGGGCCGTTTCCCCTACCATATATATATATATTGGCACATCCACACGAGTAGCCAATGTAGAATTTATAATTAACCACATCAGCTTAGTAGGCTAGTCTCTAATGTGGACAGATAATTTCCCTGCTATGGGTAGCTAACAAAACTCCCTTTAACCTCATAGGTATGGGTTTTAATGGATGTATGGGCCTTAATGGGCTTTTTTATTTCAGTTTGATGGTGATAGTTAATAGAAATAAGGCATGTTGCCTAGGGTAGAGGGGGGAGGGGAACGAGAAAAGAGATAGAGGATAGAGAAAGAAGAGCGAGAATATTTTTTGTCTGGGAAATAAAAAGCCTATTTTGGTATTTTAGATAGGTTGTACGATTGTACTTGAGATAAAAAATTGCACGGTGGTTTATTTTTGTCTCGATTCTAAGTCTGCACAACTAGAGTTGTCTGTCACATTTTTTTCTTGTTATAGGAAATTTAATTTTGGATAAAAGATTATGTGTGGTTTAGACTAGAGATAAGGTGAGATGATAATCACCTATATCTTAAATTGATTATATCCAATAAAATTGCATTTTGCTCACTGTAGTGAATGTTTTACATCAGCTATATGTTTTGTTATTTCATTTAGGTGTGGGAGGTGAAAGCCTCAGACCTGACCCTTAGTTCTACTTACAAAGCTGCAGCGGGCTTGGTAGATTTGGAGAAGGTATTAGAAACAATGAATTGATTACGAAAGTGTTACCAGTTTTCATTTTACTTGATAATTCCATCTGGTAATATTGTTTAAATGATATTTAGCCATACTTACTTAACCTAGCCTGTCTTCATTTTTCGAGCTTTTAACTCTTGTTGGTGGTACGTTTTGAAAGGGCATATCTCTTCGAATGCCACGTCTTCTTCGAGTTCGGCATGATAAAACCCCTGAACAAGCCTCGACATCTACGCAGGTAAAGTAGATACTTCAGTATTGAATCAGCAGTATATGCTGAGATTGAAAAATCAAAGATGGATTATTCAGTCATACTTTACTTGTTATCAGGTTGCTGAAATGTACAATGCTCAAAAGAACACAATCACATGACAAGTGAAGAAGATGAAATGAGGCATCAAGAGATGAGGCAAATATCAAACAACTGGCCAAAAGATTAACAAATATTTGACGTATAGGTAGCATTTGGTTGGTATGTTATAGAATATTAGTTTGAGTGCAATTCAAGTTAATTGAGATTATTAGCTATCTAAGTGAAGTATATTATATTTATAGTACAATACTAATGAAGGGAGTAATTAGTATTAACGAAGGACCTGACATTGACTATGTTAATTCAGCAGTCTTGGGATTCCCATCCAGCTAAGGGAAATCTAGGGATTGTGCTACTCATTTGTATTCCACTACTTGGGCTATATATCTGGTCATCTGCCATCTGGTAGTAAATGAATGAAGGAAAGTACACTATTATCATCATTATCAACATTCTCTCTTACTCCTCTGGCGCCAAGCAGTTTCATACTTTTGGAGAAGGTCAGCATGGGTTTTTTCCAATCCCCCTATAGGTAGCAGGGCTCTAAGCATCACCATTTCACAGATTCTCATCCTTGAGAAGACCCTCCTTCTTTAGCTCACTAGTCCTGTATTCTTGAAGTTCAGAATCAACTGCCTTGACACTTTCCAGTTTGTCCGCACAGTTCCTACCAGATCCAGCCCAATTTCTTCTCACAACTTCTTCACACTTAGGGTCCCTAGTCCAATTTTCCTCAAATCTGAAGACATGGATCCTCTTCTTTTTCTTGAGGTGATCATGATCCTCATGGTTAATTTTCACCACAGAGTGATCAAAGCCATATCTGGGAGATGAGTGACTCTAATAGGAGCAAATCTATTACAGAAACTCTCGGTAGCCATAGCCCTGTCAAGTCTGCATTGAATATTAGCCAACCCTTCTCTGCCATTTGAACAAGTGTAGGGTTACCCCTAGAAACCCAAATCATTAAAACCACAAAGCTCCATTGTATCTCTGCCCACCTTCAACTGAACAGTTGAAGGTGGGTAGAGATACAGTGGGACCTCTGAGAGAGAGAGAGAGAGAGAGAGAGCCTTGTTAAAGAACAAAGTGCTCAAAGTTCATGTCACTTCTTTTTGCATGAGATAGATCCTCTCTTGTTGCTTCAATTGTACATAGAAATTCTTTTCTTCTCTTCTATTTTGGCCGAGAATTATTTTTAGTCTACATCATATCCGGAACATCTCAAGTGTATAAAAGAAAAAGGAAAAAGAGGCTAATAATGTGGACATTATAAGAGTTAAAGGATCTAAATAGGAAAAAATCCAAAAAAATTGTCTGAGTAAAAAATAACTTAAAAGACCTCGAAACAAATTTTACCTATATGTAATTAGCTAAATTATTTTTTATTTCTTCATCAGCGGATCATAAAAAAAAGCACCGGCTCTTGATGCTCTAGTTCTTGAGGCTGAGTTTACCTTGAGGACAATTCTCTTATTTTGAATGGCAGGAAGATGAAGATCCAAATTTGCTACAACCGTAAGAACCAATTATTTCTCAAAGATAACATGCTTAAACCTTTTCTCTCCCATAAACTCAATATTGTTAGAGAACTTAGCGCTTCCTTTCTCATAATTCTTTAACATAGGAATATAATTAATCTAGACCCATTTGGCCATCCATCCATAGGAACCATTAGGGGTGATTGCTCACAACTTCAAACTTCGGTTTCCTTATGCATGGCCTATAAATAGGGATGTCAATGTATATTCATGGGTACAGATACTTCTAATCTACTATCCGTCGTGTTGGATAAAAATGATACCTCTACCCTCCTTATACCATTTTGATATTTGTTATGCGGGTATTGAGTGAATGTCTCAATATTAGTTGCAAGTATCTAGAGATATCATAAATAGTATTTAAAAAAAAGCATCTATGTAAAAAAATAGTTTTAATCATTTAGAATTTATTATTATTCACTAGCGGAAGACGGGTACGGGTGTCCGTGCCCGTCTTCTGCTTTTGATTACTGCTCTACTCTACAGTAGATACTTATATAGTAGTGTTTTATTGTGAGTTCCAGACTAGGTTAATTAAGTCCAAATGGGCAAAATTGGTTGGATGTTCATGAAAATTCTTTTGGCTAAAATTGAAATAAAAATGAAACATCTTTTTATATAATTTTTTGGAATAGAACCGTTAAGAAGGTCAAGTATAGATAAAAAAATCTTTACCACATAATTTGATATACTCTATGCAATGCAAAAAATAAAAGTAGGAAAAAAGAAAGGAACAAAAAGTATCACGAAAGATGTGTGTTGTCAAGCATTGATGGAAAACAAAAGTGGACAAAGTATACATTTTAGATTGACCTTAGCCATATATAGACATTACTTTTTATTTGCCATTGACCATTCTGGAATGAATAATTAAAATGTAACATTCTATGAGAGGTAATTATACGCAACTCTTGGTCGAAAAGATAGACTCCTCCATCCAATGCACTTTCCGTAGCTGACACCTACTATAGTAAAATCAGTGATCTGTTCAGTTTATAGAATTAGAAGAGACTCGTCGTTGCCGCCTTTGTTGGGTGACTTAATCATGAAAATACTCATATCTTAACTTTTGTGAGGACAACAGCAACTGCAACTATGCAAGGGCATCATAACTAAGAAGAAACACTTTTCTTTTCTATAGCCCATCTTTGTTTTTTTCTTGAAAGTTGAAATCAAGTGATACATCTGGAGGTGCAACACTATGTATCCAAAGAAACTGCAATAATCTCAACTGGATTAATCATTTTTCTTTAGTTTTGAAATCATCGTGACAAAAGAAGTCTACAAAGTAGTGGAATTTCATCGCAAACACTCAGTTCTTAAATGGTCAGTCAAAATTAAGTTGATGCCACTAAATAAATTCAATTGAGTGAAAGAGAGATAGATAAAGTGATTGTGTTCTTGAGACATCAACACATGGCTGTTTGTTGATACATGTGTTCTTCCTTGGTTTGGTTCTGAAATGAAAGAAGAACGTTAGTTTCTTAGATGCAGAAGTTGCTTTGTAACCGTACTTGCTCTGTCTTTTTAGTGAGAATGAGAACCGTTGTGGCTCTGTTCATGATCTTTGTCTCTTATTACCTTTGTCGTTATTTACTTATGGGTAACTGCCAGGCAGTTATTGATCGAAACCAAAGTATACTAAAAAATCAGAGGAGCGGTAGGGGCAAGTGAGTAATTGTGTATGTGGAGGATGTGTTTGCATTGGCAAGGATAAAATGGGATTTGTGAAACTTATAAACCAAAAAAGTGGTTACCCCATTATATATTATATTGTTATAGATAGATTATAGATGAAACTTATAAACCAAAAAAGTGGTTACTTTTGACATTCCCATTATATATTGTTATAGATCATAGATATATTGTTATATATTGTTTTAGATGAGTGCATGTGGGTCGGTTAATAAAGCAACAGTCAAAAAAGGAAATATTGCACTTACAAACGGTGCTATACTTCGCAGAATGGACTGACATGTATTGTTCTCTTTTGCATTTACTTACAGGTAGGATGATTTGTTCTCTTCTTTTGCGCTTAATTACTCACATATGAAGGCCTGGGAAAATAAAGTGCATTGAGCAGTTTTGGGTTGAACCGATGGAGAAATAATGGGGAATGCAAGTGATTTTTGTTTGTACTGATGGAAGAATAAAGTGGAAGGTAAAGTGAGTAGGCAGTGGGTAGCAATTACCAACCATGTATGTATGTAGTGTGTGGAACCAACTACATAGTAGCAGTTAAGGGCCCGTTTGGTGCACAGGAAAAGACGATAGGATATGATAAGTTTATCCTATCCTACTCTAATCTTTTGTTTGTTGCACCAATATGATATGATTAATTAATCCCTTTACCTATCCTATCAGTGCTGTGTAATTTCTATCCTTACAATTAGGTGGGTCAGAATTATCCTATCAGGCTCAAAACTTACGGAAACCCTTGTTTTTCACATTTCACACTCGCGTTTCTGGAAGAACCACCACCCACTTCGTCTTCTACCTCGCGCGTTTCAGAAGAAGTGAAATCGTTTTCTGCAAATCATCTCAAGCTCTCACGTTTCAGAAGAAGAGGAATCACCCACTTCATCTTCTACCTCTCGCGTTTCAGAAGAAGAGGAATCGTTTTCTGCAAATCATCTCAAGCTCTCGCGTTTCGCATCTCTGAAACAAGGAAGAGGTGCGTTTTTCCTCTTCTTTTCTTCCTTAATTTTCGTTTTTCCCTTTATTCTGATTCTGCATATACATCATTGATTTCCCCCTTTTCTGAAATTGATTATGTTATTGCTGAGTGATTCTGGTCCTCACATTTCCATAGCCAATGTCGTTGTTTTTATGTGTTGAATGCATAATAAGTGTTAGTAATATTTCCCAAATTGAATTTCAGTTTGTGCACCAACTGTTTGTAAAAATGCTCAAACCAAGTGCAGATTTTTCTTTTCAAAATTTGGAAGTGCAAACTGAAATTTTGTGAGACTGAAGTAGATTAAACTTTGTTCATGGTTGATTGTGTTGTGTGTTTTTTGTAAAATCCCATGAATTGGTTGCTAATTTTGTGAGACTGAAGTGTGATATGCTTTCCTGTTTCAATTCTGTTACAAAGCTTTCCTGTTTCAATTTCTAATCTATTTTTAATTGCATTCTGGGTGGAAAATATAGTGGCGGTGAAGATTTGGATGATGGGTATAGAGAATTTGATGTGTGATATTCTTATTGTAAATTACTATAACTTTTTAGCACATCTATTATGTAGATATGATCACTGCTTGTTATGTTTTTATATGATTCTTGTGGGATTTGATTGAATCAATATGTTCTGATTCTATAGTTCTGCAATTTTCTCTCTATTCAGTGGGGAAGCCACTTTTAAAATGTAGGTTTTCTTAGGTACTTTTTAAGTGTAAATAACTACACCTGATAAAGCTTGTAAAAATGACAGATTACTTCTCTTCTAATAGGTTGGGTTGGATTAGCAATTAGAAGTAAAAAGGTGGTTTGGTTTTGGTTTAGACTTTTGATAGATCACATGGCCTAGTTCAGCTCCTTGATCTCCCTCTTCCTTTCAGAATTTGTGTGCTGTTCTTGGATTACATCTTTAGTCTTTACTTTTCCCTATGTTCCCTAGTTCAGCATGATTCTGCATAATTTTGCAGCTAGCTGCCCTCTGAGCAAATGCTTGATTACTTCAAATTGATTCCTTTCATAATTGCATGATATTTGTAGTTGGTCTACTTGGAGGGAAAACTTAACAACACAAATGTGGAATGAATGGCTTGCTAACAGACACATGAATTGATGCCCAATTAGTAGTGGAGTTATTTGTGATTTTCTTGTTACATAGATGCTGTTATTTATAGATGTTGTTCTTTGACAGTTTTATTAAGTAATATATAGAATTATTTAGTTCCTTGTACAGCTTTTTATAATTTGAAGTTGTTTATTATATTTCTACTTATGCGTAAGTCAATTTTGTTATTTTATAAATATTACTTATTTAATCTGTCCAAATAAATGATTTTTTAAGATTTGTATAAAATGATTTCTTAAGTATTTTTATTTTTCAGTAGATTTTGAATAATATTTAAAAATATTACATGTTATTTTTTTTAAAAAATAAATGTAATTTCTTCACAAGGACAATCTTGTCATTTGGATAATTGGATATGACATATATCATATCATGTCATTATTTGGTGCATACCAAACACATGATATGATAAAGTATTTAAAGGAATTTGTTCCGTGTCCATTCCATTGATTCAATGAATAATATACAAGAGTCTTAGCACAAATCAAGGCTACAAATTATATCTAATAACTAAGGATATTATGACTAATAACTAAGGATATTGACTATCCTAATGACTAATAACTAAGGATATTAACTATCTTAATATAAAAGATATACACAGATATACAAAGATATTTACATATTCTATCCACCCCCGCAGTCGAAGCGGGAGGTTCCCGTACGCTGAGACTGGCTCGAAAATCCTCAAAGAGTATGCGCGGAAGCCCTTTAGTGAAAATGTCAGCAATTTGATGGTGAGAGGGAACATGGAGGACACGAACCTGTCCACGAGCTACTTTCTCACGTACAAAATGTATATCCATCTCAATGTGTTTAGTGCGCTGATGTTGTACAGGGTTACCAGAGAGATATATCGCACTCACATTGTCACAGTACACTAGTGTAGCCTTTTGGATCGGACAATGAAGTTCTAACAGCAGATTGCGGATCCAACAAGACTCGGAAACGACATTTGCTACCCCTCTATACTCGGCTTCGGCACTTGACCGAGACAAAGTGGGTTGTCGTTTAGAGGACCAAGAGATCAAATTATCGCCTAGAAAAACACAATAACCAGAAGTGGATCGTCTAGTGTCAGGACATCCACCCCAATCAGCATCAGTGTATGAAACAATACCAGAAATTGATGATTGGTACAAATGCAAACCAAAGTCTAAGGTGCCTTGTAGATAACGCAGAACTCGTTTAAGAGCATTCATATGTTCAGTTTTTGGATCATGCATGTGTAAACATACTTGTTGTACAGCATATGATATATCGGGTCTCGTAAAAGTAAGATATTGCAATGCTCCTGCTAAACTGCGATAATGAGTTGGATCCTCATATGGAGAACCCGAGAACACACTAAGCTTAGAATTCGTGTCCACTGGTGTTTGGACAGGTTTACAAGAGGTCATGCCAGCTCTATCTATGATCTCCTCAGCATATTTTCGTTGGCAAAGAAACAAACCACCTGCATGTCTAGTTACTGCAATGCCCAAAAAATAGCTGAGAGGGCCCAAATCTTTCATAGCAAATTCCGAAGCAAGCAGAGACATAATAGACTTACGGAGATCATCAGAAGAAGCGGTAAGGATGATATCATCAACATATAAGAGAATGTATGCCATGTCCTTACCTTTGCAGTAGATAAATAATGAATGATCAGACTTACTATGATAGAAGCCAATGGTGGATAGAAAATCAGCAAACAGTTGAGACCAGGCACGAGGGGCCTGTTTCAAACCATAAAGAGATTTTCTTAAAAGACATACATAATCTGGATGAACTGGATCTCTAAAACCCATAGGCTGATGCATATAAACTGTCTCATGTAGTTGTCCATGTAGAAATGCATTTTGGACATCTAATTGATGAATGGGCCATGATTTAGATAAAGCAATGCTGAGAACAGTCCGAATTGTTGCTGGTTTCACCACAGGACTGAAAGTTTCATCACAATCTACTCCAGCCTTTTGAGACCTGCCATCACCAACAAGACGGGCCTTATGCCGCTCAAAGGACCCATCAGATTTCTTTTTATGCCAAAAAATCCACATAGAACGAATAATATTAACATCAAGAGGTCGTGGTACTAAATCCCACGTCTTATTTTTAATAAGAGCATCGTATTCGTCTTGCATAGCGGATTTCCAATTCGAGTCAGACAAGGCTTGTTTTGGATTTTTTGGAAGGGGGGAGGGACAAAGTGGGCTAACTGAAGTGGTCAGATTTAATGGATGTTTTGGTTTAAAAATGCCATTCATGCTTCTAGTTGCCATGGTCCTTATGGGCGCTGGTGTGGGATGGTCTTGGGTTTGGTTGTGTGGTGGTGAGTCATTTTGGTTTTGGGGAGGAGTGTGCTGTAGGTCCAGCAAGTTTGGTTGTGGGGAAGGTTGGGTTTGAGCTAAAGGAATTTGGTTGGGCCTTGGAGGTGTTGTGTGTGTAGATTGGGTCGTTGGGAAATGAACTTCAGTAGGTGAGGTTGGTTGTGGTGGCTGCATGATTTGATTTTGCCATTGATGTCTTAAAAAAGGATTTAAGTCATCATTTAAAAAATCATAGGTGGTAGAAGAAGGTGTATGCAACTTAGCAAAAGGAAATTGGGACTCATCAAAAATGACATGCCTTGAAATAATTATTTTTCGGCTCGACAAATCATAACATTTATATCCTCTATGATTAGATGGGTATCCCAAAAACACACAAGGGGTAGAACGAGGTTGCAATTTATTTATTGTTGTGGAAGGGAGGAGAGGGTAGCATAGACAACCAAAAACCCGTAAATGTGTATAAGTAGGATCCCTGTGATATAAAATTTGAGTTGGGGATTTGTGTTTAAGAGATTTGTTTGGGAGAATGTTCAAAAGGTAGGTTGCCATTTCAAGTGCATGATGCAAAAAGATGGGGGCATGGAAGCATGAGCAAGGAGGGTGCGAATTATGTTGTTTATGGTTCGTATTTTTCGTTCGGCTTTTCCATTTTGTGGAGAAGTGTGAGGACATGAAAAACGAAAAATAAGACCATTTTTGTCGCAAAATTGTTTGAAGGACTCATTGTCAAACTCTCTCCCATTGTCACATTGAAAGCACTTAATATTCTTTTCAAATTGTGTCTTAATAAGAGCACTGAGTGATGAAAAAATTTGATATACTTGGGATTTTTTGCTAATGGGAAAAGTCCACAAGAAATTAGAATAGTCATCCAAAAAAAGGATATAATATTTATGCCCTGCAGTGCTTAAAATAGGAGAGGTCCATAAATCACTATGCATAATTTCAAATGGCATCAATGTATTAGAAGAAGAAGCATAAAATGGCAATTTGACATGTTTCCCAAAGACACAAGGCTCACAAACAGTAGAGGATGATAAATGTTCACAAGAAATAAATTTGTTCTTGCTAAGGGAGCGCAAAACAGATGGTCCTGGGTGTCCCAATCTATTGTGCCACAAAATTGGAGTAATAGCCCCAAAAGTGGATGGATAGGTTGCTTGATAGTTGTTGGTGGAGGTGATAGGATATAGCTCCCCGATGCTATTACATCTCATTATTGGCATCCGCGTCAGGAAGTCCTTCACAGAGAACCCAAAAGGATCAAATTCAATAGAAACATTATTATCAGTTGTGAGACGACGGACAGATATCAAATTTTTGATAAGTTTTGGTGCATGGAGGACATTTTTTAAATTTAGTGGTGGATGAGGTGGGGAAAGGGTTGTTTGTCCATAACCTCGAATTGGAATTCCTTGGCCACTACCAACAATAATATTACGATTTAAATTGCTCAAATTAAAATAAGACGAGAGAGTACCTTGAGATGCCGTCATATGAGATGTTGCTCCGGTATCCATATACCAATTTTGATCAGGAACATTGAGTGACATAGTATGCATAGCTGCTTCAATATCAGTAGGTTCATATGAAGGAGTGCTGGCAGCATACGCTTGTGGACGCTGTCCCAAAACTCTTTGTTGTCTTGCAGGTCCGTTTGGACGAGCCCACTGTGAAGATGGATATGGACAGGGAGGGACAGCCCAAGGCTGTGGCATCCATCCCCAACCAGGAAACGGACCTTGTTGTGGCCAAGGGGGTGTCGTGTACTGCTGTTGTCGGCCGCCACGTCGACCACCACCGTGGCCGCCTTTACCGCCGTTGCGACCACCACCGCCAACATCATTGTTACGGTTTTTGTTGCTGTTGTTGTTCCGATTTCCACCCTTTTTCCCAGCTCGATTGTGTGAGGTATTTTCAGAATAAGAGGAGGTCTCATCAAAATCCTTAGATGTTGCCGCAACCATGGCCGCATTCGATCCCGTGGCTGCCATTTTAATCAAACCCGCCTCTTCCAGTGTAAGCATGGAACGAGCTTGATAGAAAGGAGGAAGCGGATTGCTTTGTCGGATCAACGTACCTACCCCTTTATATGCATCAGTGAGTCCAGATACGATTTGAAGAACGAGACGCTGATTTGAAACAGGCGCACCTACGTTTTTCAATTGATCCGAAAGCATCTTAAGTCGTTGACAATAGGCAGATGCATTCGGAAAATCTTCCATTCGAGTGGTGGAGAATTCTTGCTCGAGCGTGACGGCGCGAGAGTTTTGGTTATCTTGAAAAATGTCTCGTAACCGATTCCACGCCTCCATTGCAGTGGAGTCGGGCTCAATGATGGTAGTCAGAAGATCATTCGAAATAGTGGAATAAATCCACTGAAGAACTGTAGCATCAAGAGTCGACCACAATTCTTTTTCATCATCGGTTTCAGGCTCTTTCTTTTCCTTGCCTTTTTCCGGAGGAATGATATGATGAATGACCTTGTGAGATCGGGCATGAATCTTGAAAAGTTCAGCCCACGTTCCATATTGAACGTTTTCCATTTCAAGAACAACTGAGATATGGTTCTTGATGTTGGATACGGCAAGAGCCGGATGAAATGAGTGTTTTGAGTCAGACATGGCTGACGAGAAGCAAATGAAAAATGATTGAAGATTATGAGAAGATGACAGGAAGGTTTCCTTGGTCTTCTGATACCATAAAGGAATTTGTTCCGTGTCTATTCCATTGATTCAATGAATAATATACAAGAGTCTTAGCACAAATCAAGGCTACAAATTATATCTAATAACTAAGGATATTATGACTAATAACTAAGGATATTGACTATCCTAATGACTAATAACTAAGGATATTAACTATCTTAATATAAAAGATATACACAGATATACAAAGATATTTACAAAAGTCTCCTAGTAAGTGGGAAAAATAAACGGAGAAGAATGTAAAATCAGAAATTTGTAGCTAAGCATGAACAGAGATTAGTCTAGTACGTGGAAAAAATAAATGGAGAAGAATGTGAAATCAGAAATTTGCTCCTAAACATGAGCAGAGAGAATAGTCTTTGGTTAAAATCACAAGGATACTTCGTGAGTAGCCAACGATAGTAAAAAAAAAAAGAATGTGAAATTGAAAAGCCACATCAACCTCGTTTAGTGTACATCATATTGAGAACAACTACATAAGCATTTTAATAGCGAAAATAGTATAGAAAAGGCTAATAAACGAGAAAGATTATCTGGGTAAAAAATAACCTAAAAGACCTCGAAACAAATTTGACCTATATGTAATTACTTTTTTTTTTGGTCAAATTGTATTGATTTCTATTAATAGTGGGCTATGACCCAAACCAATACAAAACAAAAGCCCAATCAGCAGGGCCAACTAGGAAGGCCAGTCCAAAGCCAAGTACACAGAGAAGTACAATAAGGCTGAAATACTAACTGACTTATCTAATCTACGGGAACAGATTTGGTGCCTTGATGGAGCCATGCCTTTTGCTGTTCGTGATCACTCTCCCCACAATACAAAACCCAATGCATCTCACCATCCCCATTCCCAAATGAGGGAGATTCTATTTTCATTCAAGAATGATGCCCTGCCTAACAAAGAAATTGAATTTAACTTGTGCATGCTTTTGCTTTTACTTTTCTGTGCATGATCACTCTCCCCACAAAACCTAATGAGCTGGTCCATCTCACCCATCCCCATTCCCATTCCCAAATGAGGGAGATTCTATTTTCATTCAAGAATGATGCCATGCCTAACAAAGAAATTGCATTTGACTAGTGCATGTGTTTTTCCTTACACCCATCTCCATTTTACACCACCCTCAAAAATTGTGTCCTACCTCAGAAATTGCATTATTTCTAGGGTCTTTCCTTTCCTTTCATGTTTTGGGCCATGGATTGGATCATGGCATTCCAGAAATCTTCTGGGTAAGCTTCTTCCTCTTGGGATTCTCCAGCCAAACATTCCATTTCTGCTGATCCTTGGGAGGATGTGGACATGTCCTTAACTGGAAAAGTATTAAAAAATTGTGCTTTCATATGATCAAGGGTTCTGACCATAATTTCTTCTTCGTTTTCCTGAGGATATTTCTTCTGGAAATAATGTTTCAAATTTGTCATAGACAAATTTTGAAGGTTAACATTTTGGAGACCATTATTTTTATCTTCGATAGTGGATGACTTTATTTTTTGAATTAAAATTTTTAAGTCCTCAGAGTCCATTCTGTTCCACCACTTATAGAAGAAATTTCTTCTAAGCAAGGGGATATTATATTTATCCTTTTCTATGGTTATTGACCATCTCCAAATCCAGGGTATCTGGAATTTGATAAAGAACATGCAAGGACATTGCCCTGTAATAAGGTTCTTTGAGGTAATGTTTGTAACAAGTGGACTATTGTCACACCAGGAATTATATAATTCCATTAGATCCTTTGGTAAGATTTCCAAAGATGGACCGAATTTCTGCCACCAGTTATAGAACCAGCTTGGTATGGGCCTAGAGATAATATCCGGGTTTATACTGAAGAACCAAGAATGCTTGTTCTTTGGGTTCTGGTAATAGAAAGCCTTTGAAAAGGCTTGGATATAATCCCAGTAATTAAAATAAGCATAAGAGTTTTCAGCAATTCTTATTGCCTTTTCTCCATTTGGATTTAATCCCCATTCCCTTGGAAGGAGAATTTTGTTAATATGGCATTTACTAAAGTTTATAAAACTTTGTGGATTGTTGTTTTGATGGTGGTGGGTTATAGTCACTGATTCAGTAACTATTAGTAGAATTTCCAAATGGGGCCTTGGTTTACCATAAAGGCCCGGGTATCCTCTTGATTCTAGATACCTTGTCTTAATGGACCATGGGTCCTTTGTAATGCTGAGATCCTCATCATCAATATACATGATGTCCTCAGTGATTGGATTTTCAAAGTATTCCTGGATTTGTTCCTGTGATGGGTTAACCATTGCTTCTGCGTAGGAACTTGTTTTAGTTCCTGAAGAGGAAGCAATATCTTCCTTCTTTTGTGGAGCAGGCAAAGCCTGCATCCTTCTACTCCTATTAGGGTAGATTGTTGTCCAGTCTCCTAAGAGAGGGACATTAGGTTCTTGCTGGTAGGGTAGCATATTGCTACTCCTTCCTCTTCCGCGGCCAGGGCCTCTGCCTCTTCCCCTATAGGGGGTCGTCATGTTCCCTGCAAGAATTCACGGGTTAGAAAATCTGCAAGTGAATTATCTTCACCTTTAATATACTCAATATCAAAATCAAACACAGATAATTGAGCTTGCCAATTTGCAAAAATTTGTTTGGAGACCAAATTCTTTACATCTTTCTCAATAATTTGTTTGACAGAACTACAATCAATTCTTAACAAAAACTTCTGATTTAACAAATCATCTTGGAATTTGGAAACACATTTAATGATAGAAAGCATTTCTTTCTTAACAGTTGCGTATTTTATTTGGGTCGGGTTCCATTTGCCCGAAGTAAATCTTACTAAAACTTCCTTTGGAGTGGTTGGGTCAAGTTGTTTGAGGATGCCTCCGTACCCAATATTTGAGGCATCTGTTTCAACAATTTTTTGAAACTTTGGGTTAGCTAGACCTAGGCAAGGGAGGCTATTGACCCTATGCTTGATGGGTCAGAGTTTCCATGTTGCTTACCCAAAAACCTTTGTAATTGCTTTTTTTCCAGAATCTCATCCGGGAATTTGGAAGCAAATTCTATGCTTCTACTGATTGGGACAATTTTCCCTTGGTCAATTTCATGGCCTAGGAATCTGACCTTAGTTTGAAAAAGCTTTATTTTGGAAGCAGACAGGGCTAAACCATTGTTCTTAACAATACTTTTAAAATTTTTAAGATGTTTGAAATGTTGTTCTATGGTTTTGGAAAAAATTAGAACATCGTCAATATAAACTATCATATAATCCGTATAAGGATTGAATATGTCATTCATGATGTTTTGGAACTCAGAAGGGGCATTCTTAAGCCCAAAAGGCATCACGTTCCACTCATAGTGGCCAAACGGGACTGTAAAAGCAGTCTTATACTTGTCAGACTCATTTATTTGAATTTGCCAATATCCAGATTTCATATCAAACTTTGAGAAGACCAAGGCCTCACTCAGCCTGTCTAATAAGTCTTTCCTATTTGGAATAGGATATCTAATCCATTTTAACACTTTATTAAGGGGTTTATAATTTATAACTAATCTGGGGATCCCCCGTTCTTGTTCTGCATGTTTATTAACATAGAAAGCAGTACAGCTCCAAGGTGACTTGGAACTCCTTACGAGGTTCTTCTCTATTAGAGAATTTATTTCCTTTTTGCATAAACCAAGATATTCTTGATTCATCTGGGCTGGTCTAGCCTTTGTGGGAATCTGACTCTCATTGAAGTCTTCTGTGTAAGGTAAAGAAACTATGTGTTTCTTTCTATTCCAAAAAGCATTTGGAAGGTCACTGCAAACCTCAGTTATAAACTGGTTCTCTAAGGCCTTTATTTGGTCTTTTATATCAGCCCTGTTAAGCTGATCGTTAATATGAATAATATTAATTTCTTCTTTAAGGAAGCACAATTGCTTCTCCTTATTTGTCAAAAGTTCTTTGATATTATTGATCATTCTCGTATGGGGATCTGTGATAAATTCGAAAATAACTTCCCTATTTTCTAAAATAGTTGTTATGCCTTTTTGGTCAATATTGGTAATGGGCATAATCTGGTGAAGAAAAGGAGTACCCAAGATAATTCTATGGGTCAAATTTTTAACTAAAATAAAGGAAGTAGGGATACATACTCCTTGATTACAAATGTGGGTTTTTGGTAGTTTGAAATTAATTTTCAACTTATCACCTCCAGCTTGGGTAAGTGATTGGGTGGTTTTTGAGAAGTATTTGATAGGGATAATTCCCTCCTGGATGCAGTTTAAATCCGCACCACTGTTTACTAGAGCAATTTCATTTTCTAAAACGAAATCCCTATTGATAATTAAGGTGATTTTTACAAACCATTTTTGTGAAGTGACTCTGTTTAATATAGAAAGATAATTTCCTGAAGAGGATTCTGGCTTATCTGGGTTTTCTAAGGCAGAAACCCTTCCAGTTAAGAGAGCATTTTCTTTTCTAATCTGGGAAATTTCATTTTTCAAAATGTTGACTTCTCTCCGGAGGTCATTGATAGAAATTGGTTTTTCCTTAGTATTAGATTCATGGAATCTGCTAAGGACTTCACTAATTTGGTAGGGTGCCTCTATCATTAGAGGAGCATCTTTCTTAGAATATTCCCTCATGAGAACTTCTATCATCTTTCTTTTTATGTTTCCATCTTCGATGGAGTCTAAAGCCTTTAAGGCTTCATCCTGATCTCTTGTAAGGACATTTAGTCCATTCATGTCTACTATGGATTTCCAATAGTTTACCTCGTTACATTGACAATTATTATTGTCTTCTGACGATGACTCAGTGGATGTCTGGATCATCTCTAAGTCTTCATTTGAAGATTCTATGTCTGTGTCTAATTATGATTCAGAATTGACCAATAAGACTTTTTCTAATTGTGAACGCAATTGTTCATCTTGGATTTCATTTAGTGCTTTTTTAGTCCAACACTGATTGGCATAGTGGCCTATTTTGCCACACTTGTGGCAAGTAATGTCGAGCCTCTTAGCCTTTCGTTTTTCTCTTTTTTGAAAAGTTTTCATTTTGTCTTTTGCTTTTTCTGAAAAGACTCTTTTTTTTCTAAACTGCTTTCTTTTGCTTTTATAAAAGTCGTTTGTTTTTTTGTTAAAAGAAGTTTCTTTACCTTTCTTCTTATCCTCAGGTAATTTACCTAGGTCAAAAGCAAATTGTTCGCAGAATTCACCTAACTGGTGTTTTTCTGTTAACTTTTGCTTTTTTAATTGATTCTTTAGTTTTATGTCATTGCATAAGGCTAATCCTTCATTGATGCAGCAGCTTATTATCTGCCCATAAGTTAAAATATCGTAATTGATGTTAATTCCATCATTTTGGTTCCTTAAGGTATGTCTGACCTTTTCTGCAAAAAGATGGGGGAGACCATCTATAAATTTTGCCTTCCAATGAATATCATTGGGTTTTGTAAGTTGGAAAACTCTGGACAGAAATGTATCCTTATACCATCTAAAATGGGTTAAAGAAGGACACCTAAGATTTTGAAGAAGAGAAGTTAATTTTTCTCCTATAGGAACATTGGTTCCTACAAAATTCTTAAGAATAGAAAGACACAGCGTATAGACTGCATCTTCTTCCCCAGTACTGGAAGAAGTGCCATCTTCCCTTTTGACTTCTTTCTTATGGGATAATATTTCCCTCTTTTGAGCTTCTGTGAGGTAATGATCCCACCAGCCCCTTAGTTGGCCTATAAAGCCAGTAGCTATAAACGAAGCAATGGAACCGTCAGAGTTTCCATGCTGCTTACAAACTGTTGAATATATAATCATTTTATGTATTAAGTCAATAATCTGCTTATCATTTAAGCCATCTATGTTCCATTCATAGATTTGTTTTCCAGAATATGAATTCTGGTAAGAATCATTTTCCTCGTATAAGAGGTCTTGGGGAGAAGGCCTTTTATAGTAATATTTCTCAACCTATCGTTGAGTGTAGATGGGATTTATTTCTCCATGTTGATTGGATTCATTGATGTCCTGGTTAGCAAACATTCTTGCTAATTCATTAATTTCATCGGATGCTTCTGACAAAACTTCTTCGGAAAGAACATTTAAATTCATGTTCTTTAATTTCTCTTCTAAAATCCTTATAAAATCATTTTTACTGTCCTCAATCTTAAAACCTTCAATTTTGATTGGGGGTTGGACCATAGGTTCTTCCTTGACAAAAGGGATAGGAGGAATGGCTTTCTGTTGGGAAATATGATTTTCAAAGAGATTTTTTAAAGAAGAAAATTTTCCTTCTAGGGCCTCAAACTGGCTTCCCATACAAACTAAAAATACATTCGTATAATTTTGAGACCCGATAATAGAATTTAATTCTTTCAGGGTAACTTGGTCTTTTTCAATTTTCTGGAGACCGATGAAAGCACTTGCTTCAACATTTTCTCCTAAAACGATGTCATTTCTCTTAGGAGGAAAAGCAGAAGAGATTTTCTCTCCTTTTGCTGTTTCAAAAATTAGTTCTTGTAAAACACTGATTTCAGAATTTAGTCTATTTATAAAATAGGTTAAGAACCATTCAATAAAAGGCATATAAGTTTGTTGTACATTCAATTGGTCATAAAACTCATCTTTTATGGCTTCCAGTTCGGGAGCTGAGAAATAATTAAAATACCAATTTCTAAAACCGGCGTACCTTTCTTTCATAAATTCATCATTGATGAATTTTCTTAGACTACTTCCTGGACTAAAGTCCATCGATATGGAAGCTCATGTCTGATTGGGTAGGTGATTGCCTACTTTTCGTGTTATAAACACCGTGGGGAATATCATTTTTACTTATTCTGATATTTTCCACCGTCTCTATTTCTTCATTAGATTGAGACGTAGATGGCCTTCCTAGCACACTTGGAGTAGAATAGAACTCACTCACAGAGTGCCTGGATGATAAGGACCTTGGGATTCTAGTAATCCTATTTGGATTGAATCTAATTTCTATATCTCCTTCAGTATTCTGAATAATTTGATCTATATCCTTATTAAGGATAGGTTTGGAATCAATTTCTTGGGGAAGTGCCCATGATTCTGGGAAGTTAATTTCTTCCCATTTGATCAACCTATTGGTTGCAACATTCGATGTAAGCAGATTTGTTTGCACCAATGTTGTTGTTCCTGGAAAGGTTATTTGCTTAGCCCTTGGGTTAAGTGTATTTAAAACCTTATAGTAAACTCTATAGCATATGGCTATGACTTCACTACCTTGCTTATAGTAATACCCATTCGTATGAATATTAAGCTGGAGAGCTTCTGACAAATTTTTATCAGACATAGATAAACTCAGGTTTGGGGCAACCTGGAAATAAACAGGTCCATGGCATAAACTTGTCTCAATTAAGGCAGCTAAAGATTGTTTGAAGTTATTACATCTGCCATCACGGACATAGGCCATAATGCTAGAATTTAATCCCAGCAAAGTTAGAGGCTTGAGGGCAATCTGAATAAGTCCAATATGAATGAAATTATAGTCCTTAAAAGGACTTAAGTCCTTTTTATTAAGGAGACTGATAGTCTGATTGTCCTCTGTTATTTGGACTGTTTGTTCAAGTTGTTTAATAGCATATTTTGCTTTTAAGTCAAATAGGCCAAATTTATATATTTGGTTTGAAGGTACAGAGGGAATAGTCCACTTATTAAGTTGGTCTAAATTATTAGAGAACTCAATTAGTTCTTCATTTTTTACTTGATTACTTTGGTAACTATAGTCACCAACTTTCATGAAACAAGAAGAGCTAAAAGTGTTGTGGATCAGCTTGTCTTAAGAACATAGCCAAAAGATAAACAATTAAACATAACATTAGGCAAAACAGATACCCTTAAATACTTCTATAGTCATCTTTGTAAATGGAAAACCATTTAACTATCAACCAACGAGGGATAGAAGGAGTAAAACCCCTAAACCAAAGATGTAGCTTTGCTATCTAACAAAATTTTTCAAGGCTAAATACACGGTCTAATTCACACCATTCTCTTTCTTGGGTTAATGGACCATAGCCGAAAACACTAGATATCAAAGCTAGATTTTAATCAAAAATCCCAAAGAAGTATGAGCTACTGAAAACTCTTGGTGTAAGTATAGGGAATATCCATCGCTGGACGTATCCTATGGGATACCATACTCCTAGGCTACTGCTCCCAATACTGACTCCCTTGTCAGATCATCGGGGACGGTTCACCTAAAGGAGTAAGATTACATAGCTTATTTCCCAATAAGCTTTCCTATACTTACATCCTTAAGTTTAAAGTGGCTCTGATACCATTTTACAGCGGAATGAATAACATGTTTATCTGTGGGGTCAGTTCATAAGAACCAGCCTACCACAACACTAAATTAGCTATGAAAGCACATAAGTAATTACCTTAGTGAGCAAGGAGGAGAGGGAGAACACTCAGGAGAGAACTCTAAACTGCTGAATTTATTATACTGAAGAGGATATATTACAGAGATATGAGAGAGGGATTACAAGAGAGAGAGAGGGAGAGTGGCTCAAGCCTGCCTCCAACTAATGGAGAAGGATGCCTTATATAGAAAAACTAAGGCTTACTATTCAAGCCGGTTAAAGGGCTACTGTTCATGCAGGTAGCCGGTCAAAAAACGACAAAACTTCTTTAAAGATGCCGGGTACACTTTGTGGGCCCCATTGTCACATCAGGAAAGAAAAAAGAAAGCAAAGCAATACATAGTGGGGGACATCATTATTGGATGTCATAATATTACATAGTGGGTAGCACCATTATTGGGTACTTCGAAGCTCAATTTTGTCCCTTTCCTTTCATGTTTTGGGCCATGGATTGGATCATGGCATCCCAGAAATCTTCTGGGTAAGCTTCTTCCTCTTGGGATTCTCCAGCCAAACATTCCATTTCTGCTGATCCTTGGGAGGATGTGGACATGTCCTTAACTGGAAAAGTATTAAAAAATTGTGCTTTCATATGATCAAGGGTTCTGACCATAATTTCTTCTTCGTTTTCCTGAGGATATTTCTTCTGGAAATAATGTTTCAAATTTGTCATAGACAAATTTTGAAGGTTAACATTTTGGAGACCATTATTTTTATCTTCGATAGTGGATGACTTTATTTTTTGAATTAAAATTTTTAAGTCCTCAGAGTCCATTCTGTTCCACCACTTATAGAAGAAATTTCTTCTAAGCAAGGGGATATTATATTTATCCTTTTCTATGGTTATTGACCATCTCCAAATCCAGGGTATCTGGAATTTGATAAAGAACATGCAAGGACATTGCCCTGTAATAAGGTTCTTTGAGGTAATGTTTGTAACAAGTGGACTATTGTCACACCAGGAATTATATAATTCCATTAGATCCTTTGGTAAGATTTCCAAAGATGGACCGAATTTCTGCCACCAGTTATAGAACCAGCTTGGTATGGGCCTAGAGATAATATCCGGGTTTATACTGAAGAACCAAGAATGCTTGTTCTTTGGGTTCTGGTAATAGAAAGCCTTTGAAAAGGCTTGGATATAATCCCAGTAATTAAAATAAGCATAAGAGTTTTCAGCAATTCTTATTGCCTTTTCTCCATTTGGATTTAATCCCCATTCCCTTGGAAGGAGAATTTTGTTAATATGGCATTTACTAAAGTTTATAAAACTTTGTGGATTGTTGTTTTGATGGTGGTGGGTTATAGTCACTGATTCAGTAACTATTAGTAGAATTTCCAAATGGGGCCTTGGTTTACCATAAAGGCCCGGGTATCCTCTTGATTCTAGATACCTTGTCTTAATGGACCATGGGTCCTTTGTAATGCTGAGATCCTCATCATCAATATACATGATGTCCTCAGTGATTGGATTTTCAAAGTATTCCTGGATTTGTTCCTGTGATGGGTTAACCATTGCTTCTGCGTAGGAACTTGTTTTAGTTCCTGAAGAGGAAGCAATATCTTCCTTCTTTTGTGGAGCAGGCAAAGCCTGCATCCTTCTACTCCTATTAGGGTAGATTGTTGTCCAGTCTCCTAAGAGAGGGACATTAGGTTCTTGCTGGTAGGGTAGCATATTGCTACTCCTTCCTCTTCCGCGGCCAGGGCCTCTGCCTCTTCCCCTATAGGGGGTCGTCATGTTCCCTGCAAGAATTCACGGGTTAGAAAATCTGCAAGTGAATTATCTTCACCTTTAATATACTCAATATCAAAATCAAACACAGATAATTGAGCTTGCCAATTTGCAAAAATTTGTTTGGAGACCAAATTCTTTACATCTTTCTCAATAATTTGTTTGACAGAACTACAATCAATTCTTAACAAAAACTTCTGATTTAACAAATCATCTTGGAATTTGGAAACACATTTAATGATAGAAAGCATTTCTTTCTTAACAGTTGCGTATTTTATTTGGGTCGGGTTCCATTTGCCCGAAGTAAATCTTACTAAAACTTCCTTTGGAGTGGTTGGGTCAAGTTGTTTGAGGATGCCTCCGTACCCAATATTTGAGGCATCTGTTTCAACAATTTTTTGAAACTTTGGGTTAGCTAGACCTAGGCAAGGGAGGCTATTGACCCTATGCTTGATGGGTCAGAGTTTCCATGTTGCTTACAAACTGTTGAATACATAATCATTTTATGTATTAAATCAATAATCTGCTTATCATTTAAGCCATCTATGTTCCATTCATAGATTTGTTTTCCAGAATATGAATTCTGGTAAGAATCATTTTCTTCGTATAAGAGGTCTTGGTGAGTAGGCCTTTTATAGTAATATTTCTCAACTTGGCGTTGAGTGTAAATGGGGTTTATATCGTCATTCTGACTGGATTTATTAATATTCTGGCTAGCAAACATTTTTGCTAATTTGTTAATTTCTTCATCAGACGCTTCTGATAGAATTTCTTCAGCGAGAACATTTAAGTTCATGTTTTTTAATTTTTCTTCTAAGATTCTGATAAACTCATTTTTACTATCCTCAATTTTAAAACCTATATATATATATATATATATATATATATATATATATATATATATATCTTATGAGATGAAGAAGAGAAAATGCAATCAAACAAACAGTAAGAAGTTTTCTGCTTGTGTTTTACTTTTCTCTCTTGTTCTTCTTTCTTTTTTCAAATAGTCTCTCATTTTCTTTTTCAATGCAGGTGAAAACAAAGATGTCTTCTTCTCATCGAGAGGTATTTGTTGATAGCATTGAAACATTTGAAAATTTGTTCAACCAATATGTTTTGGGTGGAGAGGCTCAAGCTGTTTCGTTTGTGATGGAAAGCTCCCTCTTCAGAGAAACCTATAAAGACATTGCTGCTAGAATAAACGCCAACAATAACACTACAGGAAGGAGCGATAAAATTGCAAATCCCCGTCCGCAGTCCAATCTAAACCCCCCAGAGGTCGTTGAGTGTAGCAGCCTAATGGAGTTGCAAGCTGCGTACAGGAGGCATGGGTCTCTGCACGCATAACCAACTCCCGAACCTGGTCTCAAGGACCCTTATCCAATCAAAAGGATTTATCAACGTTTTCCCTTTACAAATAAACTTTGGTGGCATCTTCATTTCGATCTTCGAAGAATCCTTTCCCGAATTTTTCAGTCGCTACCGTATTTCCATAAAATGAGGCTAACGTATTTGTTCGTCTACGTGAATGGCAACCTCTATTAGAAGAAAATGAATTCTTTGAAGGATTTCCCATCAAACTTGAAATCCCAGTTGATAATCGTAGATTCATGTTTTTTTACAGTGGTGTGCTATATTTCTTTCATGCGCTGCCTTGCAACTATGATTAGTAATGGTTCTTGTTTGTGTTTTGACTTGATCTTTAATCTACTTTTGCTTTGCATGTAGTCAGTAGACAACATTTTAACTGATAATAATAAATCCATACTCCAAGTCCAATGTTTATATAATGCTATTCGGTTAGCAGTTCTAGTTGTGATTTGTTATTTAGCGGGTTAAATACTATGGCCTTTTTATCCTTACTATAAAACCATAAACTATAGGACATTATGGATGCACTATTGATATGAGATTGATCGTTCAAATTGGTTTTTGTCTTAGATGGCAGTTTGATAGCCTTATTGCTTGCTATCTATAGAACACATTGTGGCAAGAATTGTGTATGGATATTGCTATAGATAAAAAAACATTTTCATGACATCCAACCTATATAGCTTTAAATTCCAATGAAAAACTAGAGCCGTAAATATTCAACTCTAAAAAATTTGCAGTTTTAGAGTTTATATGTTTTCTCTGTCTCAGACTGATCGTCATCCCCTTACCCTAAAATTTTTGTAACTACAAAAAAACATCCAATATAGTCCTCAACGTTATTAAAGAGAGAAAAGGAGAACCTCCATGTATTAAATCTCTACTTTAGAGTATAATTTTTTTTAATGAATTATGGATTTTAGTCTTTAGTCTCTAGACAATCCTTATACTTTTCTATACTAATTATCCTTTAACATTTGAAATTCTATTTCTTTTTAAATATTTTATAAGGCTTTTTAAATAATACTCTATCGCTTTAAAAGGTTTTACTTTAATTTAATTTTTTTAATATATTTACCAATTTTATGTTACTCTATCCTTTATCGGGTATCTCTAAAAACTTTTCTTTAGGCCTCCAAATAGGTTGACCTGGCTCTGTATAGTCCCATAGATTTATTTTATAGATTATTCTCATACTTTCTTGGTCAAAAAATGAATAGAATACATGCAAATTGGTAAATATGTTTTCCCGTTCAAAAGAGAGAAAGTCCTGTAATTATACACAAGAACATCCCTTTAGGGTTAAATATGTTCGTGAACTCTATAAAATTTGAGTTTTTTGTTTTTAGTCTCTCAAAAATTGTCAGTCACTTTTGGTCCCTATTTTTTATATTTTTCATCAGTTTTAGTCACTCATGACTTTTTTTTGACAAAATAACGCTTCATAACTTTTAATAGCTTTTTTTTGACTTTTTATAAGCGCTAACAAAAGTTGTGAAGCGATATTAAAAGTGACAAGAAAGTAAAACCAAAAAACCCATTTGGAGGTATTCTATTAATTTTTTTTGACCAAGAAAGGACGAGAATAGTCTATAAAACAAACAGAGTTGTCTATCTACTATGGATTTATACCAATTCACCACATATGATTTTACCTATTAGGATATTTGGGAACCTTGACACCTCAATTTATTAGGGTCAATTTTGTCTAATTTAATTAACTCACTTACATTTACCCTCTCTTCCTACTTCCCCCTTTCTACTCACTCTCTCTACCAACTCTCACTCACTTTACCAACTCCCTTCATCTCTTTCTCTCTCTCACTTCCGGATTCTCTCCCCCTTCTATGATTATATCTCCCTTTCTTTTGTCCAAAAAAAAAAACCTCCATTTCTTCAACCTCGAGCTTCACGGGAAGAAATACAAGCTTCACGGTTTCACAAACTTCTTCCATTTCCTTCTCTTCTCCTTCAACCAAAGCTCAACAATGTCACACACAAGTAATAATTACTCTATTTTGTTAATAATCTTTTCTTCCATTATTCTTGCATCTGATTTCCTCTGTTAATATTGCAGAGAAATTTAGGGAGCATGGCTTGCAGTTAGAAGGCTAGAAAGACTTTGTAATGAGATTTTTCTCATTGAGTTGACAAGAACAGAGTTTCATTTGCAGAATAGCCTTTTTAGAGTTGGGGAAACATCCTTTTGGACTAAAAGATTTATTAGAAGCACTATATTCTTGCGGAAACATCCTTTTGGACTAGTTGTATTTGTACTATTTACATTTTAAAGAACCTTTTGGATCATTAGCACTATATTATTTGTACTAATAATTCAATATTTATCTAACCTGAGTATATATGCAAACTACTTGGTCTTTTACTAATATCGGTATTGGTGACATTTCTTTAAGATAGTATATTGATGAAATTAGAAATTAAAGATTTCTTATTTGTTTCATGGCTGAAAGTTTGTTTATATCTAAGCTTGCTTTTTTGAAATATATATATATATATATATATATATATATATATATATATATATATATATATATATATATATATATAACCTATATTTATCATTAACAGAGTTGGGTAAAGGTTCTCCAAAGCAAGTTTTAACTTTTATTTTGGCATATGTTAATTTTATGTATATATTTATATTTATTATTTAAAAACAATTATTCTTCTTTTCGCTCTTCATAGGGAAACATGTACCATTTTTTATTAAATTTTATACATGTGTCTGTTCTTCTTCTTCAAGACAAAACGACTGTTATTTTTCTACTGATCGTTTTAATTGTATTTTTGTTTTACTTAATTTGCTGTTAAATTGTTTTTTTAACCTATAAATTTTTCCCGCAACAACAAAACAATCTCAAAATTCAAAATTTAGTTGTTCTTAAGGTATGATATGAAATCAAACACATCATGACCCTATTAATAAAATTTTCAACTAAATTTGATAATTGTCTCCTACTCATACTATTACTGGCCATTCGTTTTATATATAATATCTATCTTAAATACATTCATTAACTTCCGTGTTTATAGAATTGAACTTTCAAATTCAAAATTTCGGATTGAGTATTAATCGTGCCACACAACGTGATACGCCCGTGCAGATGCACGGGTATGTTACTAGTTAGCAATTGAAAAACCTATTTAGAGGTATTCTATTAATTGATTATATGCTTAAATAATTGCCTGAGTATTTTCATCGCAGATCTAGCACATATAGAAGACTATTTCATAGTAACATGCAGCAAAGAGAGTTGTTAGCAATTGAAAAACTACCGATATTTCCTCTTATTAATTACCCTTCAATTTTTTTAATTTCTTCTACCTTTCTATATATACTTCCCTTTCTTCACATCACTTATCAAATTACTGATTTCTTCTTTTCTTTCCATATCTCTCTTCCCTCAAAATCGGCATTATTTGCTCAAATAAAACAGAGGAAAACAGAGACTCTGTTTCAAAGGGTGAGTATGAAAATGAATATGTATAAGATCAAGTGGTTAAATTTCTTGATTAGAAAAGGCAAAATCAATAAGGAAGAACAACCTTTAGATTAAAGAAGCATTTTCCAAGTTTACCAATGGTGGAAACCACTTGTCAAAAGATCAACTCCTAAGGTTCATGGTGGAGTATCAAGGAGAAGAAAACTGCACCTTATCAGATTTGGAACAAATTATTGTTGAAAAGTTTTTGGAAGTGGGAAGTTCTAGCAGCATTGTAGATGCGAGTAAATGGCAAGGACTCAGTCTTGATGACTTTATCAATTTTCTGCTTCTTGATGATTTCAATGGTCCCTTAAAAAATGAGGTATGTTTTTTCTATGTTTTATTTGTTATGTCTGGTTGTAATGCACGTTGAGAGAAGTGTTTGTGTCAACTAAGATTCTAAACCAGAATAGATCCACAAATAGGACAAAATGTTGCTACCCAACTTGCAAAAAAACAATGTGGGATCATATGAATGCAACAGTAGTTGTTTCAAGCAAAAAAACAAATCTTTTTGCACTCGAGAATGGGATGAAAACTCAACATTCATTGGCTGTCGACATAACCATTGATGACTAGTCTATGAGCACTAATATTAATACTAACACTTTTTTTTGTTGGGAATATTAGTACAACACTGTTGCAAACTATGGTCACCATTGCGCAAGTTTTTTTTGTCAGCTTAGATGCAGTGGCGGACCTCTCTATAGTTTGAGTAGGTTCAATTGAACCTTTTGATTTTAAATTATTATACGAGTCTTAGAAATATAGATAAGTAATAGGGATTGAGAAATAAGTTTATATAGATTAATTTGAACTCATTTTATTTGCATGTGATTCCATTTCCAGGTACATCATGATATGAGTGCTCCTTTGTCACATTATTACATGTATACACGACACAATTCCTACCTGACTGGGAATCAAATTACCAGTGAGAGCAGTGACCAGCCAATTATAGAGGCTTTGAAACAAGGTGTTAGAGTAATTGAACTTGATTTATGGCCATCTTCAACTAAAGATGGTGGCATTAAAGTTGTTCATGGAAGGTACTTACCACAAAAATAAATGTTCCATAGAGTTTTGTATCTTATAGCCTTTTTCTGACTTTCTTCTTGGATCCAATCCATTGCAGGACTTTTACCACTCCAGTGTCATTGACAAAATGTTTGGAATCCATAAAGAAATTTGCTTTTGTTAAATCTGAATTTCCAGTCATTCTAACTTTGGAAGATCACTTAACACCAAAACTTCGTGATAACTTTACAGAAGTAAGCACTTATTTTCACAAATCTAGTCTAGTTAAATATGCATGAACATTTTGCTATTAGTATTGCTTATTCATGATGATGATGATGATTATGATTTTTTTTTATATTCATGCAGATGGTAACTAAAATATTTGGAGAAATGCTACATTGTCCAGAGACAGATAATGTGACAGAATTTCCCTCACCAGCATCACTAAAAAATAAGATAGTTCTATCAACCAAACCACCAAAGGAATATCCACAATTATCAGATAATGTCACCAATCCTGTTTCAAATGAAAGTGAATCCTCTGAAGAGGAACCATGGGGCAAGAATTGCAAGATTCTATGGCTGAACTGAAAATTGAGGAAAGGGTGAGAGAAACAAATGGAAGTGATGATGAAGAGAAGGAAGAAATAAATACAAGTGGTGAGATATCAAACCAGCAACAACAGCAAGGTACACGTCAATACAAACACTTGATTACAATTCATGGTGGGAAATGTAAAGGTTCTATGACGAATCAACTAAAAGTTGATGATGGTGGTAAAGTTATAAGACTTAGTTTGGATGAGAAACTCAAAAGTGCTTGTGAATCTCATGGAGCTGACCTTATACGGTAACTTCATCAAACTTACTTGACAATTGACATGCATTTTTGTGCTTTTACTTCTATTTTATCAAATTACTATCAGTGTTGATCTGTACCTTACTCGGACCCGGGTGTTTCCGGCTTGAGTAGTTGGTAATGCTCCTTGCGGAAATCTTGCTCTCCTTCCCCGAGTCGGGGGTGGTACCTGCAAACACTCGATGCCAAAAAAGTGAACCTTTTATTTTGCTTATTTTGCTCAATTTGGATTCAAATTGTACTAGCAGAGGACATGTTATGATGCACTTGAATAAATACTTTATTCCTGTGCCCATTAGGAAAAGTAGAAAAGATCTTGAAGTTCAGAGGATAGGATTCTTCACCCTGATTTCTATTGTTAATGATTACCATCTCTAGCAATCTCTTATAACAAGACTATTGACAAGCAAAACAGCAAAAATAAACAGCTTTAAATTACACTGATACAAACTTTAATTGTCTGCAAATGTTATTCATTTACCAAATGATAATGTATACACAAGGAGTTTGTGAATCAATTGAAAAACTGACTAGTTACTTGAGTAGAATCAGTCTCAATTTATACAAACAAACCATGTCATGAAGTTAATTCTCCACTGTCTAATATGACAACCGTACGTTTCGGCGAGCCACTTCCACTTCCTTCTGCTTCAATCTTGTACAAAACGTCCATACCGGAAAGTACCTTGCCGAATACAACGTGGCGTCCATCCAGCCTTCCAAGAAACAGATAAAGGCATGTTAAATTCTGAGATTTGGGAAAGGTCTCAATGGTGATGATGAAAACTTGAAAAGGAAAATGCACCAAGACTACTCATGAGAAGTTGATAAACCAAGAATACTCAAGTTCAAGAGTATACAGAACAAGTGATTCAAGTAAATAAAAGCTACCAGCTGGTTTTTACTGTTGTGATGAAAAACTGTGAGCCATTAGTGTCTTGCCCAGAATTTGCCATTGATAAGTATCCTAACAAGCAATTAAGAGTGAACACCTGAATTAATATAAATATATATGAACATTACCATGTTTAAGGATATACAACTCCATGTATAAGTATAATATACATGTAATATTTGTAACAAAAGTACATAATCTCACCTGGTCCAGAATGCTTCACCTTGAAGTTTTCATCAGCAAATTTATCACCATAGATTGATTCACCACCTCTTCCATCACCAAGGGTGAAATCACCCCCTTGGACCATGAAGCTTGGTATTATCCTATGGAATGTGCTTCCTTTATAATGTAGTGGCTTCCCACTTCTGCCCACCCCTTTCTCTCCTGAAATATGATGCTGTTCAATTTATATTTTTACCATTTAGAGATTTCAAGATTGATCCAAACTATCACCAGGTTAAGTAAGGAGCAAAAGCTTTCATAAATATAAGTAGTTGCTCCAATTTAATGGTAAATAAGGAAGGTAACAAGTTGCTGAGCTACCAGTACAAAGCGCTCGAAAGTTTTCTGCACAAAAGGGATACTGAGATTAGTGACCAAACCTCACATGAAACCAATGTATGTCTAAATAAACATCTTTAGCATATATTTGTTATACTATAGCTGTAGCATGCCATACCTACAGTTTGCGGTACTGTGGTCCCAAAAAGACCCATGACTATGCGACCTGAAGCAAGAAACAACATACTGAGTACATGTTCGGATGCAGATGAGACATGTTGGTATGTTTGGTTACTTTTGTATCATAATTGATTGGTTTTTACCTCTAAATCATATGATTAGAAGTGATAAAAGGTAGTATAGATTAGAAGTGATTAGGCTGAGAAATTTAGACTGAGTTTTACATCAAACTTTGTTTTTAAAGTAAAAACACCCAAACTCAGCTTTAACCAAATCCATTTTGTAAAATCAAGTTCAGGCAAAATCATGTTTGTCAAATGTTTCCCCAAAGACATACTGTGCTTGGAAGTTCGGAGAGAAGGAAAAGGTAGAGAAGGGTTATGACCAATAATTTGGTAGAAATTTGGAGAAAAATGATGCTCCAAAACCCTTTAAAGTCCTCTCCTAGTTTATCATAGGAGTTGTCCACAAACCCTCAAAAATTGGCAGAACTCAAAAAATAACTACGGGAGGACTTTAGAGGATTTTGGAGCATAATTTATCTCCATATCACTACTTAATACTAATGTATTAGTCATAATGACAATGACACTCCTTCCCTTCCCTCACAACTCTCAAACATGCCCTTAGTGTACTGCTCAAATATCATAATCATAATTTTAATGACATATTATCCATTAGTACTTTCTAAACTCAATATGAAGCAAACAGATAAAAACTAAGAGAGAATTGTGGGATTAAAATTCTGCTCAGCCTTTTTCATCAACAAATAGTGGATATGATGCAAGACATATACAGTCAAGAAGGCAGCACAAACTTCTATTAAGTCATTTTATTATTTAATAATGCGTACAGAGTCCTAAGGAAAAACAGGTTAGGAGCATCTGCCTGTTTCAGGTAAATCATTCTCCAATCTACAGTAAAGTGGTAGCTGGGCCAGACTTAGGTTGCAGAAGTTTGCATTACTCATTAGATTGCTGTGAAATAGGCTCCATGATTTATGTTGAAAAGTGCCTATTTATACACAAATTGCAAAATGCATTCACTCAGTCTCAAATTGACTGACACAGGCAGTGCCATCATGTTTAATTCCATTACAGAATAAATAACCCTTATATACCTTCTATCAATCTTCATTCTCACATCCTAAAATTCACAATCACAAACCAAATCTCCATTCACAAATAATTCCCAAAACCCAACAAAAGCAAACTAAATTCTAATCACATAATAATTTTTGAATGGAACTAAACAAAAATCTCAGCTTTGTAAGTAATAATAATAACGAAAGCGTACCCATTAATTTTCCATCGATCTCTATATCAAAATACACTTTGTGGGTCACACCCTCCAAATCCTCATCCATATGGGTATCCTTTAGAACGGAGAAAGGACAGAGCTTGATCAATATCTGTATGATATGGGAAGGATGAAGGAATGAAGAAAGAGAGGAGTTTTGGTTAACTTACTGAGTGATCAGTTTTGGTTAAGTTGTTATGAGAAGAAGTGTTGTTCTCAACGACTTTGAGCTGAAAGAATGCAATGGTTGCGCAGAGGAAGAAAAGCCACAAGAGACAACCCAATATGATTGTTCCCGTGACTCTGGTCGCCATTTCTTCTTCTTCTGATGCAAATATCAATCGGAATCAGCCCTTGTTAAACATCTACGTACCTGAGTTTTAGATCGGATCAACAGAGATTTGTTAATGTTGGATTGAAGGAAATAGAATTTGAGGTTATACCAAATTTATTCTCTCACTTTAAAAAATATTCTTTTCACAAGTATCAATTTAGTCTCAAACTTTAAGTTACTCCCTCCCGTCGGTAAACGTTGTTAACACGTCGCTATTAAGTTCTAATGTCGTAAATGTCAAGGAACCAAATTGATACCGTAAAAAAAATATAAAAAATCCATGTCAGCATATCACGTCACACAAATGTTGGGACTAAATTGATACTTTTTTTGAAAAAAATAGCTTGTCAACATAGGGACCAAATTGATACTAAGTTATATAAATCAGGGACCAAATTGATACTAAGTTATATAAGTCAATCACCTAATTGATATTTAGTAAGAAAGATCAAAGACCAAAGTGCTACTACTTTTTTAACTCATATATGGTATTGTTTTAATATTCAACATTGTTTATGATTCTATTTCTACATTCAACCATGCATATATTACATTAAAACAGAAAGTTCAAATTGAGTACCATACGATAGTAAAATATGCCCTTCTGTTATGATTCTATTTCTACATTCAACCATGCATATACAGTGTTTTGATATTAGGCCTTCTGTTAGTCAAAAGTTACAAAAAAAAAATGAGTTGACTAACAGAATGTTGATGTGTAATTTTTTTTAAAGCTGATTTGGCTTGCCATGTCATTACTATTTATTTGAACTAATTTTAAATTGTTGATTAGATGCCAAATCAAATAAGGGTTTTTTTCACTACCACTACCACCACCTCTTCCTCTTCACCATCTTCACCAAACACTGACCAACTAAGATTGCAAAACAAGAAGGGCAAGAAGAAGAAGAAGATAAGATTGTGATGAGTACAGTGATTCCAAACTAAGTTCAAAGTCATTCAAATTTACTCAACATGCCAAACTAAGTTCAGAGTCATTCATTTTTAATGGGTGGGCGTAATATTTATATCCATTCACTGTATTGCAACCGTGATTCCAAACATTCCATCAATATAAGTTGAATTGATTAAGGTGCATGAGTGCTTATAGAGGCATATGGAAGGAACTACTCTTTGACTTCACTATCAGCCCAATTTTCACGGGTAAAAGATGAGCTACTAACTAAGAATCAACTCTGTTGGGGTCTCATTCGCAAGGTCTACGGTATCCTCTCCGCTCAGATCCTTCTCACCACCATCGTCTCCGTCATTACCCTTTTTACCCCTTCCATCAATCTCCTCCTCAAGGGAAATTCTGGCCTTCTCTTATTCACGGTCTTTCCCCCCTTCATCTATAAAATCACATTTCCTCCGATCTATCATTTTTCGAATCTACGGTTGTACTCAAAACCTAGATCTGAAAAATGTGTTTTTACTTAACTCAAATTTGCTTTTGGGTTTCAAAACAAGAGTATGTTGAGATAAGTAGAAGAAGAAGAGGAGTTTCTGGGTTTGTGTTTACTGACGTGAGGGAAAGAACGAAGAGGGAAAGAAGAAGAGTTTGTGGATTTAGGCATTATGGGTTTGGAATCAATTTCAGAATTTAGGGATTCTGGGTTTGAGAGAGATGAAGAAGCTGCAAATTAAAGAATTAAAGAATAAGTACAAATCAAAAAATAATGAAGTGGCAGTCCAATCGGCATAAAAAACACTGTGGCCGTTGGTTTTTTTTTACCGAAACTCTAATAGAAGGGCTAATATCAAAACACTTTATTTTGCATGACTTTTTACTAAAAAAATAATTTGCGGGGGCTTAAATCAAAACACGCTATATTTGCAGGGGCCTAAAACATATTTAAGCCTACCATATATGAAGGAGTTGCAAGAAGGAGGTCCAGAGTAAGTAGTAGCACTTTGGTCTTTAATTTTTGACAAAATATCTTCCAAGGTCCCTCAACTTTCTTTTTTTTTTTGTAATGCCTAGTCCATAACTTCTAAAATATGTGTTCATTTCAATTTCCTAAAAATATTCTTGAAGTGAATCACTGTGATGGCAACAAGATGAAATGCTAGGTAGTCGCTAGAGATGATGCATTTTTCAGAAAATGGAAATACTTTTTTTCTTTGGCATTTTTACTGCCCGTAAACAATTATTCCCTTCAAGAGTCTTTTATATTTTTTTTTTGACAAATCTTTTATCTTTTTATTAACAAGTTAAAATTAACAAAAAAAATTAGAATGAAAATATAATATAATTTCACAAACCTCAAGCTTGTGTGTAAGCGGTTAACACACTCTATTTAAAGAAGTAGACTCGACTAGTACCCGGGTTCAGGGTCGGCCCAAGGCCCAAGCGACCAAAGCAAGGGCTTGGGGCCCCCCAATAAAAGAAAACAGGGTTTCCAAAAAAATTAATTAAGCCCAGTTAATGATGAAGGTGGAGGTAAAAGGGGGACTAGAGATAAAATTATTTTTCGGTTCCGAGCAGTTGTTGTTGTCTTGGTCTTGGTGAGGATAGTTGATCTTTAATTAGACAAGAATTAACCCAAGAAATAAACTCCAAACCTAAGCTATATTCTGACATGTTTGGAGTTAACAGACTTGCAGAGATTAAAGATGCGTTAACCATTGAACACTACGGTTTTCAGCCTCCGGAAAAGTTGTTGAGTTTGCCTGAAATGTGGTCCATTATATCTATCAAATATAATGTCGCCCTAATTCAATTATCTTTGGGAATGACATTTACTTATTTGCCTTTGAGAGGTACTTATTCTTCTTCTAAGAGTCGCAACATCATATCTATTCTACAAGTGAACCAAGACTATTGGGTGCATGCTGCGATCTCGCTTGGCTGTCTGTTGTCTCCAGTTGCTCCTCAATGGAATTATCATGCATCAGAGAAATCTACTACATTGTTGGATTCGTATACCGGCCGTTTTGCCCTATGGCATGCCCCCACCCCTGATCCACCCATCGTTGTAGACTTAGTCGATGTTTCAGACGGTTTAGATTGACATTTCTTGTAGTTATTTTGATACCACTTTTTTGTAATTATATATATATATATATATATATACAGAGAGAGAGAGAGGTATTAAATGTTTAATTTTTTTTTTCTAGAAGTCGGATTTACCCTGTTAACAGGTAAATCCGTTTTTGAAAATATCAAAGCGGATTTACTCTGTTAATAAGTAAATTTGTCTTCTACTTTTTGTACATACGAATGTATCTCACTGATAGGTAAATCCGTTTTGTTATTTTACCAAAGCGGATTTACTTAGCTGTTGGTAGATCCGTTAAGCATTTTTTTGGACCAATCGGATCTACCTAGATCCGTCCTTGTTTTATTTCGAAGCGGATTTACCTGTTCAAAAAGTTAATCCGTTTGAGTCAAATTTGTGGGAGTATTTTCGGGTATTCATATTTTGTGGGGGTATATGGTCAAAGTGTGGGGGTAAAAAAAAAACCATCCTTTTATGGTGTATAAAAAAAAGACTTAAACCACATTTGTACATACAGCCTTAAGGTGATAAGTTAATGAGTATAACTTCTTATATACTCTATATTTTGTTGATTGTTTGGCGATTTAGGACTATCCCACACTTGAGATGCACAACTTCTCCCCCTCAAGTGTGAGTCACAACTCCTTTGTGTGCAATTTGTTAATAGATTGTTATTTGGCCACACCCCAACGGACTGTGATATCGCTGGTTGGACTTGTTATCGCTACTTCCTCTTCCTGCAACAACAGAAACGCACCTTTTTTTTATATCTATTTATTCTTTTATTTATTCGACAATTATTATTCTATTTCTATGTTACTATTTTTAATTCTTCTTTTTTTAGCATTTTATTTGAAAATTAAAAGGCTACTATTGTAACATTTCATGCATGTTACGAATTCTACCGTCATTCACATATGAGTTACCAACAGAATATTTAAACACACGTATTTGAATAGTTTATAAAAGAAAAAAAGGTTTTGAACATGTAGTTTCTACAATTTTGAGATCTAATAGCTTATGAGAGCCAACTTGGCTTCCAAGTTTCAGTTTCTGAAAGTTTATTTGGTTGATTGCTTCTACTGCAGCTTCTATATTATCCCCAATACTTCTGATCATCCACCATTGTTTTCATTTCCTGAGGACTTTTTTAACCAGTATTTCTAGATAATTAGGGTTCTAATGTGAACCACTAATTTATTAGTTATATTGATTAACCATATAACTAGTTATTTTGTGCACCCCTTTTTGCATCGATTAGCGAATTAGGGTCAATTCCATTCGAACTTATTTTAAATATCAAAAGAAAACTTTACTTAGTTCAAATATTAAATTTAAAAAACTAAATAAGGTTGTGCTACGGCCACTAATTAGAACTTGATTGATTTACTAATTGCTACATGTATGCGTCTCTCTCTCTCTCTCTCTCTACAGTACAAGGAAGCAGTTGCTTGCTCTGTAATACTTTATTTCACAGACAACTATAAGTTCATGTACATTAGTTAAATAATTTACTACACCAACGATAAATAGATCTAAGGTAATCCAACATAAAATATGTAAGGTTGGATTGTTGGAGAAGATAGAAAGTTGTCAGAACGAAATATTATAAAAGTTGCATACAACAATACAAGTACAGAATGAAACACACTTTTCTAAAATAAAAAAATTAACACACTTCATAAAATAAACTAACAGACTTAAAAAAGGGAAAAACACACCTCATAAAATAAAATATAGAACACAAATTAGTACTTAGAATTCATTATAATGGTCCTTGATCCCATGTTCAATGGCAAATTTTTCCATACGGTCAATCTCCCTCAAATCAGCAGATCAAATCACCATTCTACAATGAGACTCATGCCTCTTGTACGCAGCCTAATGGAGTTGCAAGCTGCGTACAGGAGGCATGGGTCTCATTATAGAGTGGTGATTCGATCTGCTGATTTGAGGGAGATTGACCGTATGGCAAAATTTGCCATTGAACATGGGATCAAGGACCATTATAATGAATTCTAAGTACTAATGTGTGTTTTATATTTTATTTTATGAAGTGTGTTTTCCTTTTTTTAAGTCTATTAAGTCTGTTTTCCTGTAGTGTTATTGTTGGCGGCTATTCTAGCAACAATGTCTTGATAGGTTTCTCTGGAGAGGGAGCTTTCCATCACAAACGAAACAGCTTGAGCCTCTCCTCCCAAAACATATTGGTTGAACAAATTTTCAAATGTTTCAATGCTATGAACAAATACCTTTCGATGAGAAGAAGACATCTTTCTTTTCACCTGCATTGTAAAAAGAAAATGAGAGACTATTAGAAAAAAGAAAGAAGAACAAGAGAGAAAAGTAAAACACAAGCAGAAAACTTCTGACTGTTTGTTTGATTGCATTTTCTCTTCTTCATCTCATAAGATATATATATATATATATATATATATATATATATAAGCAGGTAGGTATGTGAAGAAAAGAAAGACCCTAGAAATAATGCAATTTCTGAGGTAGGACACAATTTTTGAGGGTGGTGTAAAGTGGAGATGGGTGTAAGGAAAAACACATGCACTAGTCAAATACAATTTCTTTGTTAGGCAGGGCATCATTCTTGAATGAAAATAGAATCTCCCTCATTTGGGAATGGGGATGGGTGAGATGGATCAGCTCATTAGGTTTTGTGGGGAGAGTGATCACGAACAGCAAAAGTAAAAGCAAAAGCATGCACAAGTTAAATTCAATTTCTTTGTTAGGCAGGGCATCATTCTTGAATCAAAATAGAATCTCCCTCATTTGGGAATGGGGATGGTGAGATGCATTGGGTTTTGTGTTGTGGGGAGAGTGATCACGAACAGCAAAAACATAAAATACATACTATACCTATTTCTAAAATAGAAAAAAAAACCTTTACTCAGTCAGTATCACTATGAAAATAATTAAATAGTCTGTTAAAATTCAAGCAGTTTTTGCTACAAAAGCTAAAATCAACTCAAGCATGATATTTTTTCATAACCACATAAGGTACTTATGCATTATAAATGTTCCAAAAGTTGAAGCTGATCGGAAATTCTATTTGGTTTAATTAGTAATAAATTAGCAACTACTTGTTCTAGGTCAGTGGTCGTTATCGGTGTTAAAATGCCGAAGGGACAACATTCAATAGGATTTTAAGGCATTTAGAAGGTCCTCCAGCAATATGGATTAAGTAAATCATTTAAAGGAATAACTTGAAATGTTGGAATTAATATTTACTGTCCTAGTCTTACCAAATTTTCAGCTTATCTGATCACTGTATGCAATTCAAAGTACAAATTGGGAAACAAAGTGAAGAAAGTGCAATTCTACTTCCTACTTTGTATAGGATGCATATCTTAAAAAAAAACAATTTGAATGTCAATCGGAAGGACTCGATTTAGCATCTTCACTTAATCAATTCCCCCCTCTGTACAAAAAAATGATAGGTTTTAAGAAACGGAGGAAATAAAATATGTATACTTAACATGCAGTACATGAACCTGAGCAATAAATGCTCTATAACCAGTTAGGCCCCAAAACTCTAGAAATAAATCTACCCAGAGTGTATTTGTTTTGATATCTGTGCAAGGTGCAAGATATCTTCATAGTAGCAAAACCTATAACACAACTGAATATTTCTGCTGATCTTACAAATGAAGGGAAAATTGGTAAACCCCAAAAAGATAAATAGTTGTTTGTGTGCAAACATGGAAATCGATACCAGCCAGTCTATGAGGAGAAAATGCAAGGATTTTGCCAAACTATGAAAGCCAAACAAGATTAAGTCAATTCACACACAGCGAAAATCAGAAGCAACAAAGGAAAAGCTTAATCTAATAATTTTTTTTAAAGATTGTTCAGCTAACCATGTTGCTCCACTCAAATAATTTCTCCAGCACATCCACTATTTACTCCAAATATTTCGAGATTTGATTTGATCTTACAAAAAGGGCTATCAACATGTTGTCATCATCAGAACCGACTAAATAACAAATTAACAGATCATATGATGCTCCACAATTCAACAGTAGTACAGTCGAAACCTGGTTTGATTAAAGTAGCATTCCAAGTTTTTTTTTTGCAGACTATCAGATTCCAAACAACATAAATAAATTATAAAGGACTGCAGGCTTATTTATCATTGTCTTTTGGATTCAAACCATGTAAGTTTCCTTTAAGTTGACAGTCATCAAAAAATTACAGCATAGTAAATATTCAGATAAATAAATCAAATCGGATGGAAGACAATAATATAAAAGCAAGGCTTCTGATATCCCTATAGCAGCTAACAGCAATTCGTTACTAATTTAGCAATAAAACTTCGAAACCTTTACCTTATCTTATCGCTTCTTGAAACTCTCTCCCTCTCTCATCTTGAGGCAGCATTTGAGAGTCGTTTTATTTCCTAATGAGCCTCAGGCAGGGCACCCTGAACAACATCTTCGAGATCGGCTGCAGCCTTTTCTACAACTTTGACAGGGAAAAACAAAAACAAAAGTACTCCCTCTGTATCAAAAAAATGGACGTTTAAGCAAGATTGTAATTTTTCTTATTAATAGTCGTTTTCAGTTTTCCAAGCTAAAGTAAAATAAAAATTCCAACTTTACCCTCAGGCTCAATAAATTTTGAAAATCTGCTGCATGCGTTCACTTTTGTTAATGGCTACCTTTGCCTTTCCTTTTTTCAATGACAGGCGTAGGTATATATGCAACATGAGTGACTTTTCATTTTTCTTAAACATTAAAATATTCCAGCATGGTGGGGTTAGTTTAGTAAAATTAGTTGTTTGTCAACTAATTTATTGTCTTTCTTAATATATGTGCAAAAACCTTAAACGACTATTATTTCGATACGGAGGGAGTATTATAAGATGTGAAACAACAACCAACAAAAGCTTAAAGCATATTGAACTGAAAAGATAAATCAAACAATATATGCTCGAGTTAAATTACAAAACTATCGTAGAATGATGCAAAATAACCTAGAGAATAGATGTAATGGGTGAGACTTACTGCCTAACATCCTAACCCAATTAAAATTGCTTTTATCTCTAGAATTCCTATGGTTCTGAAATTCATAGATGGATGCACTTCCAACACTGGATCCTTTCCGTGGCCAACAGGCAACTAGTTCAACTTTAAAAAAACATGAGTTGCACTGCAAAGGAATTAACAAGTTATATTTATATATGCAGTGATGGGATGCAAATTCATGTCAAATACACCCTCCGTTTTAATATTTAAACAAATGGTGGCTAGGCATACCATTTTAGTCTTCTTCTTAATGTATAGGGGTCATTGGGATAAATTAACAATAGTTTTTTTGACTTGCTTATATTTAGTAACATGAAAAAGTAGATGTTTTTGCTTATAAATGAAAACGGAGGAAGTATTACATAGAATAGAAAGCAAAACAAGAAACAAAGAAGGAATTGTGTAAAACTCTAACCATCCAGGTCTATCAAAGGTATTCTTACATCACATTTGCCAAAGGGATTCAATGACAAGATAACTATATAATTGAAAATGAAAATAACTTGGGCTAGTCCACCAGATCTCATAGTAGTCTTTCAAAGTAATACTGTTTCTCCTTTTTCTGTCATTCACTCCTCCATCACAGCAGCGTCGCCCTTCACCAACAGAAGACAACTGAAAGAACGACAAACTACAGGTGCTGGGTTGCAAGCCCGCGACGAGGTAGTTGTAGATCATGTGCAGTGCGATCAGTGGAGCTGGGTGAGACAAACTGGCGGCGGCGAGGGAAAGGGCACTGCGGCCTTGAGCAGGGGAGTCGGACTATAAGGGAAAGGTTTATGGTGTGCAGGAACAGTGGAGTCTCCACTGACAAGTAGTGCGGAACGACAACAGAACGAGTAGAGCCACTTGCTGCCGGCAGGGTGAGGGGCTTCTCGAAGATTTTCAGGTTGAATACAGCGAGGGAAGTAGGGAAAAACTACCATATAAAATTGATCCACAAGAATGTTCCGTGTCCTTCTCAATCCAACTACGGTTTTGTTTGGAAAAATGGGCTACTTCTTACCTGATGTGTAAGCTACATCACCTATTAAGGTTGTGCGTGCTAGACTCACCCTTGTTTATATTTGTTGACACTTACTAATGAACCAAAAAATTCTTAAAAAATAATCGCTTCTCAGTTGAACCAATTTTTGTTTTGTTATTTGTTACACTCTTCGTTTTTGAACTTGTGTTCAAGAGTAACGATGTTCCCAAACAAACTATTAGGAGCGTGAGATCAGAATATTACTCTGGAGGAATATCTGGAGGAGATCCCGCACTTCCATAAGTATATTCTGGCCTGTAGGTAGTTTTTGCAATTTCTCCAGCCTAGAATTATATAATTAGCAAAAAGAAATATGAAATAAAAATCGTTATATAAAAACAATTTCATCAAAATCATGCTCTACCAGACCTTCATGGTTTTCACTGCAGTTTCCGATGCCTTGATAACACTTCCCTTTCCAAGCTCGGAAGAGATGACGGTGTTATCTTCATGTGTGGTGTCAAAAACTTCACCAGTATCAGCAAGTGTGCCTTGATATTGAACTGACCAACAAAAACAATATTAAAACAAGAATCAATAAAACCAATTTTATTTAAATACTTGAAAAGTTATCTAGTGTAGAGCATCAAAACTAAGTATATACCTAACCCAATAATGTGCTTTCTAGCACTCAATAAAACAGAGTAGACCTTGAACCAAAGAGACCTATCTAATTTTATTTATCTTTGAAAATAAGGGGATATATAAATAGCCATATATACTTCAATAAAAAGCATTTCATACATTTTATAACAGAAACCATGGGTTAGAACAGAATCTGCCATGGCAGCGCCATTGCGGGATTTTTACAACACTGATAAGATGAGAGATGTCCAATTATATCATTGATTAGATTTAGAAGAAAATAAGATAACTAATAATTGGAATGACTTCCACTACACCTAAAAGACTACAATGACTTCACTTTCACTAGATGTGGAACATAACAGAGATGTGTAGCCAAGGGTGGTGAATATATTTCATCTTGTTTTAAGATTAATTACCAAGAGTCCATTACTAGAATAGTTCTGAAACATTAACAATATTTGCACAAGCGTACCATCAACAAGAGGGAAATTCTCTGTCGGAGAAACAACATTAGTTTGATTTTTCTCACAATAGCCTTAAGGACACCTGCATCACCAATCAAATCAATAGCATCACCCATATTTTTTGCACTGTTTATAGCATAGAAAAAATATAACAAACAGAAAAACATGGACAAATGGGCCGTATTAGTGCTTTGGCCCGTAGGGTGCATTATATGATATATCAGGTGATTCAGGTCATCAAAGTCTTGAGAGTAAACACAATTGTGAGCCAAACAAGCTGAATAGCGAACTTAATGAATAAATAAATGAAAATTTAATGGACATAGATGTTATTGCCACTGAAGTAAGATGTTAATCTACTAAGTTTATGATGCATTATTTCAACAAAAATCACCATTTTTTACTCATGCAACTAAGTTGCTGAACATCAGAACTAAGTTACAATCAGCAACATCTATCATGCAATTAAGACTTTGTCAAAAAAAAATCATGCAATTAAGACTCATTTACATCGTTTTGTAATATATTCGACATAATATGATGAACAATAACAGTCCAACTTTAAGTTGTTTAGTAACCTAGAACCATCAAATCTCCAACGAAAACATGGAATTGAAAAAGGAATGATGGAAACTGAGGCTGAACCTTTTTTCCAGGTGAATAATAAAGATTCTGGAACGAAGCGAGTGATAGATATGTATTCTGAAATCTGAATGAAGCGGCGGATTTTGGAGAAGTTTTGATGCCATGCGTCTAACGAAGTTCTTCTCTCTTTCAGAGGGATAAATACAATAAAGGTTTGGGTTACCAACAAAACGCCACGAAGTTCCATATAGGTAATTACATATAGGTAAAATTTGATTGCGAATGTCTAGATTAAATGTATGTCATAGGTTACAAAACTTGAGCCTATAAATAGGCCTCATATGTCATTGTAGCAAGAGACCTTTAAGAGTAATATATACAAGAAATATTTCTTTTTCTCTCATTCTCTTTTTTATTCTTGCTCTAGTTTTAGTCCATTTATAGCACGACTCTAAATATCTTAAGGTAGTATTTCTTCTTCTTCTTCTTTAAGATTGCGATGATCTTTTGAGTAATAATCTAACAAGAAGGATTAGTAATATTATCATTTTAGTTGCATAGACATTTTATTATCATTTTTTCTTTTTTTCTAGGCTTAAATATACGTTTCGTCCCTGCAAATATACAAATAATCCACTTTCGTCCCTGCAAAAAGAAAACCTTCAAAAAATACCTTACAAATACCAAACGCTTCTAGTTTCGTCCCTGCTGTTAACTTTCCATCCAAAAAACTAATGGTTGCCAGGTCATCAACCCATGTCATGTGCCACGTCAGCGTTATTGTTACTAAAAAAATTAACATTTTGGCAAGTGTGGGAATTGAACTTGCAACCTTTAGGTAATTTGCCACGCCACTTGCCATTGAACCACTTATTAATTTGGTAATTGTTGGCCAACAAAAACTATTTGTTACATCTATTTCCCTTCTTCTTCTTCATAACATCATCATCTTCAATGAATCTGGGGCAAAATCAAAACCAGGAACAGTAGTTCGAATCAAAACCTCAAATGGGGAAAAATCAAAACAAAGTTGAATCGAAATTGTGGCAAAATCAAAACGAAATTTGGGGCAAAATCAAAACGAAAATCAAATCCTCAAATGGGGCAAGAATTACTTCGTTTTCTGTATTTTCTGGGGCAAAATCAAAACGAAAATCAAAATTAAAACGAAATTGAATTCGAAAGAGATTAGAATTAAACGATTTCCAGATTAAACATTGATGATGATGATTAAACGTTGGATCTGATCCATTTCGTTTCTATTAAGAACAAATCTGGAAAAGTTGGATTTCGTTTCTGGAAAAGTTGGATTAAACGTTGATGATGATGATAAAACGTTGGGTTTGTTGGGTTTGTTCTTCACTTATATTCTTGGGTTTCTGGAAATCTGTTCTTCATTTCAATTTTGTTTTTATTTTTTTTTTCAAAATTAATTTGTAGCTATGTAATATATATCACACTTGTAAGATTACTACCAACAATAAGAAGTGGTGAAGTGGTTAAAGATGGGGTTTGGTAGCTAAAGGGTTGCAAGTTCTACTCCCACACTTGCCAAAATGCAATTTTTTTTGTAACAATAACGCTCACGTGGACATGACATAGGTTGATGACGTGGCAACCGTTAGTTTTTTGGATGGAAAGTTAACGGCAGGAACCAAACTAGAAGCGTTTGGTATTTGCAAGGTAAATTTTGAAGGTTTTCTTTTTGCAGGGACGAAAGTGGATTATTTGTATATTTGCAGGGATGAAACGTATATTTAAGCCTTTTTTCTATGATGAATTCTTGAAGAAATTCATCACTTAAGTAATCCCCGTTGGATTACAATGCTTGCCTACTTTTGATCACCTAAGTAATCCCTGTTGGATTACTATTTATTCTATCATTTTAGTAATCCCTGTTGGATTACTATGTTTGTCTATTTTCGATGAATTCCATAAGAAATTCATCACTTAAGCACCCTAGTAATCCCTATTGGATTACTATGTTTCTCAAAGCCATACTTGCTTAGTATGAAGAAGTAATGGGAAAATGGGTTTAAGATGATAACTTCCATTGAGCGGTTTCCAATTTTCGATACCACCATCCATTTTTTTTTTGCAGAAAAACTACCATCTAATTTTAAGGTAACCACCATCTAATTTTAAGATGATAATTTTTTTTGTAACTACCATCTAATTTTAAGGTAACTACCATCTGAAATTCAATATTAATTTTTGTAACTTAAAATGTAATATTTTTTTTGCTGTAATTCAATATTAATTTTTTTAACCGTTAAAACCTTGGTGCATCTCTTCGATGCCTGTGTTATAAACCTTTCTTTTATTTTATTCTCTTAACGTAAAATTTGTATCCTAGGTGCTAGTCTTTTTGTTTCCCTCTGATTATCTTGTTAGTGCAATTTTTGGCATCAAAGCTTCATTATTTTTTTGGGGTGCTTGTATCTAATAGAGCCCAAGGGAGCAAGGATGATGCTAGACAAGTTTTGGCAGAAGTAGTGTAATTTAGTTGAATGGCTTTGACTTAAAGTGTAGTTTGTATCCTTCTACTCAGCATTCAAGATTTCACTATATAGTACTCTCTTTTTTTCATTTCATTTCAGGAATTCATACTTTCATTTTATATTTATTGTATAAAAATTTTATTTGGCTACCACAATTATCATTTTCTATTCTTGATGAATTCCTGAAGAATTCAACAATCAAGCATCCCTATTGGATTGCATAAAGACAATTAGCATGTTTGTCTATTATTGATGAATTCCCGAAGAATTCAATATTCAAGCATCCATGTTGGATTGCATAAAGACACTTATCATGTTTATCTATTCTTGATAAATTCTAGAAGAATTCATCATTTAGACATCCTAAAAGAATTTCACAAAGAAATTAATCTCGAAGCATATTGTGTTTGTCTATATTCTTGATAAATTCTAGAAGAATTCATCATTCAAGTATCCCAGAAGGATTGCACAAATGACTGAATATTGAAGCATCTAATAGGAATGCTAAAGCAAGAAAGTTTGTGATATACTTCTTGAAGAACGGGGGGAAAAAAGTACAAGAATCCCTGTAGGATTGCTTAAAGAATTTTTTTGTGATGATTTAATATATAGCTCTCGAAGAACTGAAAAAATACATAAATAAAATATTCGAGTATCCTTGTCGGATTAAAATGTGAAGATTTGTGATAGTTCTTGAAGAACTTAAAAAGTATGATTTTTATTGATTATCACTAATGAAATATTTTTGGTCAAGTTCTTGAAGAACTAAATCTTTAGACCATGATTGTAATCTAAATATGATTTATAATTTAATCAAAGAAATATAAAAGATTTTTATTTTACTTGAATATGCTCCTGGAGATAAACGAGAAAATATTTTCAAGAACATTTTGAATCAAGATTATATGCTATTGTGATTGAAAGACAAATCACAAACCACTCAATGTGTTGAACTTCATTCCTAGATGTGAATGATTCACATTAAACTTTTGAGTACAACAAAAGTGGTGGTTATGATCTTTCATGTGGTAAAGGTTATCGTTATCCTATTAAAAATGGGTCATTAGTATGATTTATGATTATGACGTTTGCTAATGATGGTGTAGTAGTCTTCTTTCTAACAATATAATGATGTAGTAACTCCTATACATTATGACAAAGTATAATTTCTCTAAGTGTAACTTATTTTCTTTCTCATGCTTTGAATTCCATATAAACAAATAAAAAATGTGCATCCTTAATTCTTTGTTTGTAAATAGTAATTTTTGTTATCTGCATTAGTTAGTATTTTTATATTATTTTTATTCATTGTCGATTCACACATATGTATGAGAGTCATTAAAATTATGCTAAAGTAAACCAGAAGTTTGCTTTGCACTTATAAAAATATATATTTTAAACCTGAAGTTTAATAGTCTATAAAGTTTTACCATTTACAAGTTATATGGTAGCTTATTTCCGACTTGCAACCAGAAGTTTGCAAATATAATAAAGGACTCTAGAAGAGCTATTGTATTGTTACTTAGAGGAACAAAATTACACATAAATATTGTATTGTATTCTCTCAAGTCTCATAGAAACAAATTAAGTTTCAAGAATACTCATCTAAGTGGATATACCAAATTGAACAATAAATGAAGAAAATGTTCAATGTTTGTATATCACGAGACTTACCTTAGAAAATACAAATGTGTAGTAGAAAGATACTCGTGTTTCTTTTGGTTTGTACTAAAGGCATATTAGTATAGTATGTGCTACCTTAAACCAGAAGTTTATGGATTATAATAAGTTTGTCGTTGGCAAGATCGGTTGGGCCATCCCGAGTCTATTATAATGCGAAAAATAGTTAAGAGTTATTTGTAAACATGTATTGAAGAGCCTGTAGATTCTTCAATCCATTAACTATTGTGTATTACCAATTCCCAAAAGAAGTTGAGAATTCGAGGGAATAAGTCTCTCACATTTCTAAAATGAGTTTAAGGTGATGTTTGTAAATGGATACACCAATCACATGGACCATTTAGATATTTGATTTTAATTGATGCATCAAATATATTAGTCATTAACTCACAACTAGAAGTTTGTGAGGTTATTTGCTCAACTAATTTGAGTAAGAAGTCAATATGTGAATTAGCTTGAAAGCATCTGATAAGTATTTTATGGTTGGCAACGGCTGAAAACCGTTCCCATAAGGTGTACAACAACGGTTTTTAATTTAAGCTTTGGCCAACGGTTCCAATAGAGACAATTTAAAAAAAAAAACTGGGCACTAAATAGTAGCGCGTTTTCTAATACCCACAATTTTTGGTGCCAAACCAAAAAAATTTCAATCCAAAAATAAACTTAAACTAAAAAAATCAAAAACCAAAAACACTCTCAGTCCTAAATCCAATGTTATTAAAACCGATCCGGTGATCGACACGATCAGGTCACTGGGTCAATGGTCGGACCGATGGGTCACTAGTTGGCCCGCATGACCCGTGAAACAATAAAACTGGTAAAATATATAATATTCTAAGTCAATATTTTCAATATGATTTAATTAAATATTAAAATAAATTTTAAAATGAATAATTATTCATACTCAATGATATATAGAATCTAAAATTTATGGAATGTGATACAAAATATTAGATATTAAATAAGTAAGATACATACATAATATATAATAATACATGTAAGTATAAAAGTAATTAATAAATGAATATAATTAAGGTTAAAGGGGTTTTGTTTAAAAAAATAAAACGTAAGAATGAATTAAGTATAAAATATGTTGTTCATTTAACAACAGAACATTTAGCTAAGTTGGTTAAATCTTGGAATATAAGCATCAGGTAAGGAGTTCGATCCCCAGCCATTACATTTTGCTATTTAAAATTCGGTCAACAATCGAGTCAACGCGGTCAACAAGCGAGTCAAAGGCGGGTCAACAACCGAGTTGATGACGTCAGCGCGGGCCAATTGCAGATCCGATCCAACATCCAAACCGAACCGAGTTCCAACGCGGGTCACGGGCCGACCGGGTCGGTCCGGGTCCAACAACACTGCCTAAATCACCCTCAGTCCGAAAAAACCAAAAACACTAAACTCAGCGTTTTCCGAAGCGTGAATGCAAGAACAAAACCTTGAAAAACTTTGAAAACCAGATTCGTAGGATTATATAATCGGCAAATCAAAATCAAAAGCTCTCTCGAAGCTCTCTCGCATGATTATATAATCTCTCGCACGATTATATAATCGGAAAACCCTAAGCTTGTTGAATGGGTCGCAACATAGGTCCACATCGATGAAGAAAACCCTATGCTTGTTGAATCTGAAAAAAGCTTTGCAAATCGCTCTTCAATTTCTTCTATCACCTTCAATTTTAGGTTCTGCAACAGATTCGTTTGATAGAGGAGGCCTAGAGGTTTTCTGAATCGATCTGTTCTGCAACAATTTCAACGATAAAGCACTCCAACAGGTTAGGGTTCTTTACATTCTGTTGCTAATCTTGCATTTCAATATAATCTTGCGAGAGAGCTTCGAGAGAGCTTGCATTCACCACTTTCTCAGATTAACTGTAAGCTCTCTCTCTCTCTCTCTCTCTCTCTCTCTCTCTCTCTCTCTCTCTCTCTCTCTCTCTCTCTCTCTCTCTCTCTCTCTCTCTCTCTCTCTCTCTCTCTCTCTCTCTCTCTCTCTCTCTCTCTCTCTCTCTCTCTCTCTCTCTCTCTCCCCTAACTTTAATCAGTCTTGTAAATTGGGGATTGGAGTTATCCCACTAATTTCATTTGTTTCCCCTCTGGTGCATGTACTCATGCCTTCATATTAACAAATAACATGATTATATGTGGGGTCATGGAATATATGATTTATTATATTTCTTCTTTTTATAGTTGTAGCTGAAGGTATTATTTATTATACATGTGAAGCTAGGAAACATTACCTAATTGTGTAATCAGTGTAAGGATTAATTACACATGTGAACTAGCTACGAGATTATTTGTAGTGCTCTTGAGGAATTAAATTTAATGAGTTACTGTATTTTCTACCTTGTTATAATAAGAATGTTGACACAGGAGCTGTCATACTGATTTTGAAATTATTTTATCCATAGTTTTTTCCAATTGAATTTGACGGGTTCAGCTCTGGAAAGTCCTGCCAAGGATTTTGGATTACATGACCTAGGATACATCCATTCAGCAGTTATGACAGGTCTTAAGCCTTCAAGTACCTTCTCCTACAGATATGGAAGGTATGAACTTCATGGAATATGTTTTTGATACATCTAAGTTGGTCAAGCTTCGGAAGTAATAACTGCTAGGACATATTTTAACTTCTTATATTCCATGTATCGTTATAATGTACGTGCATTTTGTCTTGGAATTCCATATTAAGAATTGTTTTTATGTAGAGAAATGAGAGGTTGTTTTACAAGCTTCTAATTGATCATGTTGAGGAGTTGCTCCCAGTTGTTTCCAACTGCTGGTGAAGCTTACCAGAAATGTGGGAGCATCTTCAATTGCATCCTCGGGGTCTTTATATCACCTGGTAAGAGAAGTAAGTTTCAGTTCAATTGCTCCTTTATCCTCCAAAAATCATTTGTCTGTGTACTTATAGGTTGAATTTGGATATACTGTGTGTCTGTTATTGGTCTCAAAGTAATTGTTCCATTATCTCTTTGGCGGGTTTTAAAGGGGGAGGATTCTTTAAGTACTTAGGAATTGGCCTGAGAAGAACATTCAAGTCATTGTTGTAACTGATGGAGAGCGGATCTTGGCTGTCAAGTAAATTTTTTTTTTGAACTTGTTTGCACATATTATATATGAAAAATTATATTCAAATGATCTAATGCTGTAGTTTCTACTTTGGTAACAATGCTGTGTTCTCAGGGAATGGGAATACCAATGGGAGAACTTTCTTTGTACACGACACTTGGTGGAGTTCACCCTTCTTGTGTAAGTGTTTTTGGTCTACTATGTCACAAACTTCTCGTTATTCGTTACGTTTTAAAATCACCATTTTGCAAAAGGGTTACAATATCTAATTACTTACGTATGGCAGCCTAATCCCTTTACTTACTGTTACTGTTTGAAGAAGAGAAAGGCTTGTGAGAGTGAGAATAAGTGTGTAGCATCAGTTGAAATAACAGATAAGTTAATTGTTGGAGTTTCAGACTATGTAAGCAAGCCAACCATGTATCAAGTTGGTGTGATAATGGAATCAAAGGGTAAGCATAGCAGTTGATATTGCAAATGGTCTGCAATACATGCATGAACACACACAAGCAAGTATAGTTCATAGGGACATCACAATATGCAATGATTATTATGATTATTTTTAAAGTTCTAGCGATTAATATTTATATGCTGTTGAAATAATGTTTGTAGCGTTAAACTGTTTCTCTTCTATGATTATACAAACTACAAATTCCTTAGTTTTTTACTATTATATATACCGATTTTATTTTGAAATGGTGCTATATGCAATCTCATGTCTTTGTTTGGCATTTGTAGTGGTGCAGATCCTTCATGATTCTGGCTTACACATGAAACATCATTTTTGAGATAGCATGCCACGTTTTGGACGAAAACTCTAATATTCTCCTATATAGTAAGTCCAACTTTACTAAGCATCTATGTTTTCACCTTACTATATTCTACTATATTTATTCTTTGAACTTCTCACAAATGTTGATTACTTTGAGATCCAGTTAGTGAATAGTGATACATGTTTATATTTTCACTCTCCTTGTATCTTCTTGTATAGGTTGTTGGAACTCCTTATTACATCTGTCCCGAGCTTCTTACTGACATGCTATATGGTTAGAATTTATAAATCTGACATATGGTCTCTTGGTAAGGAGCCTGAATGCTTTATTCTAATTTTTAATTAATGGAACCATATGATATCTGACCTTGTATAAGAATAACCATATAGATTTATATGGTTTCAAGAACAAGCTGGTGAGGACTTAGAGAGGGTTATCAATTTCATGCTCCCTTACATTTAAGATAAATTTGTGACAGTGTAAATATTTGATTGTTTTGGTGTTCCGACCTTCATTTTTTTATCCTTAACTTAGGCCCACTTTGTGGTTTGAATGTTAAAGAGCTGTGTGTGGTAAGACTAGCTTTGGTCATTATGCTAATTAACATAAGTTCAGTGGATATTTCATTTTGCCATATCATATATAAACTAGCCCCATAACCCGTGCGATGCATGGGGTTGGCTAATTTCCTTCGTGTAAATGGGTAATAAAATTTTTACACATGTATTAACAAACCACCTTATAAACATTCATACTCATTTTTTTTAACTATACAGAATTTGTCCACTGCAGAAATCAAACTTGGGAGCACTGAATCGACCTCGTGTCCTAGGGTAGCTTCTGTCAGTGGACCAATGGTGTTGGTTTGTAAAACATATAGTCAAATAATCGTGAATAAAAATTAAATTATAACTATAAAATAAATAAGATTATAAAATTAAAAAGGAATACTAACAAAGATGCTGAAATTAAGCATCCATAGATAGTAGGAAGAAAATGTCTAAAAATTTTAATAAGATAATCCATATTTATCAAACATAAATATAAAAACTTAACTCATAATTAGAAATAAAAGAATCCAGCACAATTAGAAATTGAAACACGTGTAGGGTTGTATGAAAAACACCAATAAAATAGAAGCAATGCAAAACTTGAAGGTAGAAAGTTGAATGAATATGATGTGGTGTTCTTTTATAAATGTGGTTGAAGTTCCTGTGAATAAAAATTAAATTATAACCATAAAGCACTTTACGTATTTTATCACGATTTTTTTAACCAAACCAGCTATTGAATAACAAATTTTGTGTATTTGAACAACTAAAATCTATTCTGAACCATAAAGTCCACCAAATCACACTGTTTATCATTTTACTTTACTAACTTTTGTCATAAGATGAAGCTTTTTTTTCAACCCAATTGATTATTGAAGAATAAACTTCACATATTTAAACATGTTAAAATTTTCAAAACTGTAAAGTACTCCATAAATTATATAAAAACAAAAGTATATAAAGTACTCCCTAAAATATACTACTTAGTATCAAACTTTATATAGTTTGGCACAATTTTATTTTCCACCGAACCGATTATTGAAGAATAAACTTTGTGTATTTGAACCATTAAAATTTTTTCAGAACCATAAAGTACACCAAAACACACTATCTAGCATCTCACTTTACATATTTTGTCATGAAATTAAATCTCTTTTTCACCTAATTGGTTATTGAAAAATGGAGTTTGCATACTTAAACATCTAAAACTTTTTTTCATACGGTAAACTATTCCGGTATAAAAAAGATAAAAAATAAAAATTTAAAATATGAAAGAAGGAATATATAAAAGTATAAAAAGGATAAAAAGAATAGAACTTTAAAATATAAAAAATAAAAAATAAAAAATAAAAAAAAAGAAGGAAAAAGTTGGCGCCAAAGTCAAGTGGCAATGACAAGCCACTTATAATCTTAAGATGTTTCTTATTTTGTGATACTATCAAGTACGCATAGTTCATTTCATTTTGTGTGTGGTCTTATTTATCTTTTTGTGTTCATGGTGTAGTGTCACTGACTCACTGTCAACCACAACACAAAGGAAGAGCCAGAGGAACTGGAACAGAGATTTCTGCAAGAAAAAAATTGAGAAGACTATAAATTTTAGTTGGTGGTGTTTTAGTCATGTCAAATTAGTTATAGATTGTTACTTAGGTTAAAAATTGTTATTGATGCCTTATTTTCGATTTTAATTGATTGAAATATACATTTCCATTTTAATCTATTGATTGAACTATAATTATCTGTATACTGATGCCTTATTTTCGATTTTAATTGATTGAAATATACATTTCCATTAAATCATACTAATTTGTTTTCCAAATCTATAATTTTTTTTTATTTTTTATTACCAACGGCAACGGTTGTAAAGCATAGGATATGTTAATGACAGGCAACGGTTAAAACGTGTTGCCCTTTATGGCAACAGTTTTAGCATGGGCAACGGTTAAAACTTGTTGCCCTTTATGGCAATGGTTTCTAACTGTTGTCATAACTGGCAACGCCTATTGACCGTTGCCATAGCGTGGAAAACAAAATCGTTGCGTTTCAGTTATCAATGGCAACGGTTTGCGGTATGTGTTGCCTTTGGGCACAAAAAACCGTTGCCCTTAGTTTTGGCAACTCCCGTAGAAACAATGATTTTAAAACCGTTGCCAATGGGTAAGGCAACGGTTTTTCAGCTTTGCGGAACGGTTTTCGAGCGTTGCTGTAGGGTCAAAATGTTGTAGTGTATATTGAACATCACATAGCATATGTTCATTCATAAAATGGTCTTGAAGAACCACTCATTAGACATCTAAAGTTAATTATATGACAAATACTTATGGGATGGAACTTCTGATTTCTACTTGGAACATGCAATCTTGCAAGCAGGGACATTGATACACAATCAAGCCAATAAGTATTTGTAAGTTCTCCCCTTTACAATTGATATTTGGTCAATGACTTAATATTCTCCATCTAAGGTATTTTTGATGTGTTGTGCATACTATAATGAATTCATCACAGCGTAATAAGATGGATCCTTAAAGAATGTTGGGAATATATGAGTATGAATCTCCATCCATCAAAAAGTATGTTGAGCCAACAACACGAAATGTATTTATAACTTAGTCAGCTAATTATCATCTTGATGAATTAGTTTTCCCAACATTAGGGGGAGAGATAAGCAGCTGAAAATTAGTATTATTTGAAATAAATTATTGTTATTATCTTATCTTGATCCTCTTATAAATCAATGTGAACCAGAAGTTCAAAGAATAATTCATTTGCAAAATTTTGTAAATTATTCATCAGCTGCAATATGCAAATAAAAAATTTATGTCCCTGTTGGACACTCAAACATTGTAAATGAATCTTAACCACGCATGAAGCATCTAGTTTAGTTGGTTTCAAAGAATAAAAATCTTCGAACAAAGAAATGAGCTTAAAAGCAAGATGGCTCAAAAGAGGATATGGAAACTCCAAACGAGTAATTTGGCATTATTATTTTTCAAGTTTCAGAAGAATTGATCAGATACCTTAAATTTGTTGAAATGAGATCTCAATAAGTTATGTCAAGAATGAAATACGATGGAACCGAAAGAAAGTCAACGTTGACAATTTTGTGTGTGCATAATATAGCGCTAAATGTGATAAGTGATGAAGAGGATCATGAACCAAAGTCTATTAAGAATTTAGACAAAGGAATGATTGGCCAAAATAGAAAAATGCAATTGAAGCGGGATTAAACTTGCTTTGCAAAGTAATACCTTTTTCCGACCTATAGTCCATACAACTGAAGATGTGAATCTAGTTAGACTCGATGTTCAAAAGTATTCGCACAATCCTAACATTTGAATTTGAAGATAAATTCACCTGTAGTGAATGCAAGTAATTTTGAAAGGCTCAAATACAACAATGGATGTGTTACAACTCTTTGTATGACTTATTTGATAGTCGTGATTATACGAAGATCCCAGAAGGATCTAATTTTTCGAGACCAACTATTCATACTCTTTATTGCTTATTTTAATTGCTTAAACAAAGAGTTTGATATGAAGGACCTCAAATTATATTTGATGTATTTGGAGGTTAAGCCTCTGATTTATCTCTAACTAGAAAATCCTAGAAGGATTAAAGATATAGAGAAATATCCTAAATAAATATTTCAGCGAAACAAATTTTTGTCTCGACCTGCAGATCGATCAATTAGCTAATTGAATCAAGACAAATTATATCTATTGAGTATATGATGGGTGTGTCAAGAAGATATGTCTCTTAGACTTTAAATTAGAGCGCGCACATTACTAAACATAATATCGATTGATGTGATTTGTGAGATAGAATTTATCACCTACCAAAATGCATTAGAACTAAGTGAGATATATTTATCTTATATTTTTACGATAGAACTGAAACAATTATTTTATGAATATATGTCCATTAAATTAACCATGCAGATACAATATATTTTTCTTGTCCAGATCAAGCTGGTTCTGAAATATGTGATTATTTACATATGGCGACATTGATGCATCATCATGATCTACATAGCAATCTATAGTTATCATTTCCTCATATCATGTTCAAATACCAACAATTCAAGGAAGAAGTCCCGAAGATAATACCAACTATGAAACTCAATTGAAAGGAGGATATATTACGAAGTATATTGCTTCATATGCATCGGGGGAGAAAATCTAAATGTACCTTCTTAAGAGATTCTTCAAACAGGGGGAGAAAACTGTACTCTTTTTTCCTTGTCGTGGTTTTGTCCCATTGGATTTTCCACGAAAGGTTTTTAACGAGACAATTCCCACATAAAGGATATTGTACTCTTTTTCCTTCACTTGGAATTTTTCCCACTGGGTTTTTTCTTAGTAAGATTTTTAATGAGGCATATCCTTAATAGACATCCAAGGGGGAGTATTGTGAATAAAGTGGATGTCTAGATTAAATGTATGTCATAGATGTCTAGATTAAATGTATGTCATAGGTTACAAAACTTGAGCCTATAAATAGGCCTCATATGTCATTGTAGCAAGAGACCTTTAAGGGTAATATACAAGAGATATTTCTTCTTCTCTCATTCTCTTTTTTATTCTTGCTCTAGTTTTAGTCCATTTTATAACATTTCCAGGTCTTTTAGGTTATTTTTTACCCGGATAATCTTTCTCGATTATTAGCCTTTTCTATACCGTTTTCGCTATTAAAATGCTTCCGTAGCTGTTCCCGATATGATGTACACTAAACGAGGTTGATATGGCTTTCCAAACTCACATTCTTCTTTTTTTTTACTATCGTTGGCTACTCACGAAGTATCCTTATGATTTTATCTGCTCATGTTTAGGAGCAAATTTCTGATTTCACATTCTTCTCCATTTATTTTTTCCATGTACTAGATTAATCTCTGCTCATGCTTAGCAACAAATTTCTGATTTTACATTCTTCTCCGTTTCTTTTTCCCACTTACTAGGAGACTTGGCTTGAGCCTTGTGTTTTCTTTACTCAAACATGCCGGGTCTAAACGTTGCGTTCATCTTCTTGTGTATAATAACACGACTTTCTATCTTTTGAACGGGAAACATATTGCCAATTTGAATGTATTTTATTCACTTTTTTGACCAAGAAAGTACGAGAATAATCTATAAAACAAATCTATGGGACTATATAGGGTGGGGCTAACATTTTTGGAGGCCTAAAGCAAATTTTTAGAGAGACCCTTTAAAGGATAGAATAACACAGAATTGACAAATATGTTAAAAAGAAATTAAATTAAAGTAAAACCTTTTAGAGAGAGAGAGAGAGACGCATACATGTACCAATTAGTAAATCAATCAAGTTTTAATTAGTGGCCGTAGCACAACCTTATTTAGTTTTTTAATTTTAATATTTGAACTAAGTAAAGTTTTCTTTTGATATTTAAAATAAGTTCGAATGGAAGTGACCCTAATTCGCTAATCGATGCAAATAGGGGTGCACAAAATAACTAGTTATATGGTTAATGAATATAACTAATAAATTAGTGGTTCACATTAGAACCCTAATTATCTAGAAATACTGGTTAAAAAAATCCTCAAGAAATGAAAACAATGGTGGATGATCAGAAGTATTGGGGATAATATAGAAGCTGCAGTAGAAGCAATCAACCAAATGAACTTTCAGAAACTGAAACTTGGAAGCCAAGTTGGCTCTCATAAGCTATTAGAAGTTTATATTGATTAATTTGAACTCATTTTATTTGAATGTGATTCCATTTCCAGGTACATCATGATATGAGTGCTCCCTTCTCACATTATTACATGTATACAGGACGCAATTCCTACCTAACTGGGAATCAAATTACCAGTGAGAGCAGTGACCAGCCAATTATAGAGGCTTTGAAACAAGGTGTTAGAGCAATTGAACTTGATTTATGGCCACCTTCAACTAAAGATGGTGGTATTAAAATTGTTCATGGAAGGTAGTTACCAAAAAATTTAATGTTCTATAGAGTTTTGTATCTTATAGCCTTTTTCCGATTTTCTTCTTGGATCCAATCCAATGCAGTACTCTTACCACTCCAGTATCATTGACAAAATGTTTGGAATCCATAAAGAAATTTGCTTTTGTTAAATCTGAATTTCCAGTCATTCTAACTTTGGAAGATCGCTTAACACCAAAACTTCGTGATAACTTTACAGAAGTAAGCACTTATTTTCATAAATCTAAGCACAAACATTTTGCTATTAGTATTGCTTATTCATGATGATGATGATGACGATGATGATGATGATGATGATTTTTTTATATTCATGCAGATGATAACTAAAATATTTGGAGAAATGCTACATTGTCCAGAGACAGATAATGTGACAGAATTCCCCTCACCAGCATCACTACAAAATAAGATAGTTCTATCAACCAAACCACCAAAGGAATATCCACAATTATCAGATAATGTCACCAATCCTGTTTCAAATGAAAGTGAATCCTCTGAAGAAGAACCATGGGGACAAGAATTGCAAGATTCTATGGTTGAACTGAAAATTGAGGAAAGGGTGAGAGAAACAAATGGAAGTGATGATGAAGAGAAGGAAGAAATAAATACACGTGGTGAGATATCAAACCAGCAACAACAGCAAGGTACACGTCAATACAAACACTTGATTACAATTCATGGTGGAAAATGTAAAGGTTCTATGAAGAATCAACTAAAAGTTGATGATGGTGGTAAAGTTATAAGGCTAAGTTTGGATGAGAAGAAACTCAAAAGTGCTTGTGAATTTCATGGAGCTAACCTTATTAGGTACCTATCAAACCTATTATCAAAAGTGCTGGTTTCTTCAAGCTCAATGTTGTTGAGATGGGTTTTGGTGGGCTTGTTCGTAACGATCATGGTCATTTGATTGGAGGTTTCGCTTCTAAAGATGGGATAGGTGACGCTCTTATTTCAGAGCTATTTGCTATCTTTTATGGTTTGTCCCTTATACTCCAGTTGGTAGTCAGACTGCAATGATGCTATTGAGCTCATCCTTGATCGAGATCTTCATGTGACTCATACTATGCGCCCCTTTTGTTGAAGGTTACGTCCCTCATGGATTCCAAGTTTAGAGATTAATCATGTTCTCCGTGAAGCCAACACTTGCGCAGACTAGCTAGCTAAATATGCTAGTAAGCATCTGTCCGGTATTAACTTTTGGAGCTCTCCTCCCTTAAAGGTCGAGGGTTGCCTAGTTTTTTTTCCCATGACTTGTACCAAAAAAAAAAGAGCACTCTTATCGTGTTAAGCAAACCAATGTGTGAATTATTTAGCTAAATTGAGGGCTGCTAGTAATTATTCTCTTTGGATTTGTTGATCCTCCAAGAGATCTTGTTAAATTCATTTTAGATGATGCTTTACACATTAGTTTTGTGAGGCCTTGGCCTCTTTTTCCTTTCTTCTCCATTGTACCAAAAAAATAAATGCATCATTTTAATGAGAAGACACGACTCTTAAAAGTGACTTTTTATGGAGATTTTTTAATTGCCTATTGATTTTGAATAAATGCATCTAATCATAAAATAACCCATCTTAACAATTTAGAATATGAAGAGACATGTATGGCCTTCTTTAATCCTATTGTAACAACTTGAATATCAAAGTGTTTTCTAGGTGGTCATCCACTAAAGAGATTTACCACCTCCATTTTTATCAGACGGTTTCAACTTTCAACCTTCCATATATCCATGATTATCAACAAGTAAATATATATATATATATATATATATATATATATATATATATATATATATATATATATATATTTTACCGTACTTCTGACCTTGGAGGTCGGTCCGAGGTAGTTGGTAGATGTGGTCCTTGATGACGAACGTTCCGGTCGAGGTTGAGGTGTTGGTCCTGCAATGACACTCCGACGATCAAGTCAGTGAGGTAGTCAAACAGAGTATTTTTATGAGTTGAATCGCTTACCATTAATGAGCATTGAATGTGGTATTTATAGGTTTTGAATGGTGTTGACCTAATGATTAGGAACCGTTGGATGTGTTGGCTGCATCTGAAGTGTTGAATTATGGGCTCACCTAAGAGGACGGGCCATTGAGAAAATGGGCCTCCGGGGACTGCAAATAGTAACAGACCAATTACCATAACAGTTGCCCCCCAAGTCTGGTCGTCTGATAGGCGATCTTGACTTTTATAACTGTGTGAGCGATCTCGACCATGCCGATTTATACGAGGTTAGAAGACGTCGACGTCTCCGAGCTTCATATGTCACGACGTTAAGAGACTGTACGCCTTCTAGGAAATCAGAGAGGCGCATAAAGACAATTCTTCGTGATATGTGCCACGCATTAAATGCCTCTGACAGGGTACGTCTTTTCATAACTGCTAATGATGGTGACACATCGTTTTGCGTGTGCGGTTTAATTCCTGTTGATTGGACCCGTCGCTTTGTTTCTGAGGCTCAGCTTCTTGGCCCACTATAAATAGGGAATCAGTTCCTTCATTGTGTTTGTTACGAAACTCCACTGCTCTGACTGACGATCTTGGGGAGTGACCTTGAGTGAGCAAGTAGAAAGTGGCGAGGGTCGGTTTGTTCCAGTGCATTTCAATCGTTCGAGATCGCAAAGCCAGACTTCCGCTTGATCCTAATCCCTACATACGTCGTTTACGAGGTTAGTTTTGTCCAAAAACCTTTCTCCTCCTTTCTTTTTATGTATAAGGTCGAAACTACCTTGGTCCTCTTACCCTCCCTCAGAGTTGGGGCCGTCAGGTCGGGTTCCGACTTGCTCGTGAACCCATTTGCGGCGTTTAACCCTGACATCTCGTCCCCCATTTCTGCAGGTCTGATCTGGCGGTCACTAAGCAAACTCCGAGACAAATCACCGCCAAACCCCCAGAGTTAGCAACTAAAATGGCCTCGGGCGGTGGAGTTCCTGCTGGGGATCTCCGAGACGATCGCGTCGATGCTCCCGATGTTCAAGATAAGATTGAATCTACTACTTCAGACGAACAAGACCACCTGGATTCGGCTCCGACCAGCGAGCAAGCCGATGAGGATCTAGACGTTGAAAATTTCACGTCCGACCCCAACGCTTCTGAAGCAAATGACGAATCATCTGGAGATCGAGGCGAGGAAAAAGATAGCGACGACGATGGTGATGATGATGACAACGACGATGGGGACGACGAATCTAGGGACGACATGTCCGAGGAAGAAATCCAATCTGGGGAAAACCAAGGGAGCTCACAAACTCGTGGATCAGGCGAGGCCGAAAATATGACGGATGATCCTTTGATCGAGGATTCCGGCGACGCGCCTATTGATCAAGAGAGAAGAACTGCCAACCCTCCAGGAAGCAGTCGATCTTCGGCTATATCTGCAGATGGATATTCCAGCACTGGCCTCGGTGTTTCAAATGTTCCAGCCAGGGAAGCACGTCCTTACTATTGGGTTTCAAGCTCGGTTTTGGAGACAGAGTCGGTTTATCGATCTTTCCATAATCTCGGAGCTGTTATGAAGAAGATTAATGGTCGTTCGGACAGAATCTGGAGGGTCGAAGGGATGAGGGACGGTGAACACGTGGCTACTTGGGCAGGGGATTTCAAGTTTACGATGTACCACGTGACGATCAAGGATATGAACATCCGACCTCCTTTTACTTGTCTTCAGCAAACCGTACTGGCCAGGTTAGACGTTGCACCTTCTCAACTGCACCCTAATGCATGGGCATTCCTCCGAGCTTTCGAGCTCTTGTGTATTCATTTGGAAAGGCCGACGTCGCCCACGCTGTTCTTTCACTTGTTCGAGCTTAACCGGAATAGTGGCAAAAAGAAGGCCGCTAATTTCGGGCGTGAGCATGTGAGTTTTCGATCAAGGCGAGGTTCGAAAATCTTCCGAGCTTACACTGATTCCTTGCGAGGTGATTGGAAGAAATTTTTCTACTGGGTGGAGCCCGTGAACGACAAGGCTGTGGACTGTGTGGGGAAGTTCGGATCCGATGGTCAGACGCTGGAATCCACTAAGTTTCCTATTGGCTGGAGCAATGGGCATTACAACCGATCTACGCATTCTTATGCCATTGGTGAGAAAAAGCTGGGTGTGGAAGATCGTCTTACCAAAAAGATCTTGGCCTACATTTCTGACCAAATCCCTTACAAAAAGGCGAAGTATAGGGGTATTCCTACCGACGTCATTGTTAAGGCCGCTAAGAAGCGCGACGTGCAAAGAGTTTTAGGTTTGATGAAGATCATTACCGTGCCTTTTTGTTTTCCTTTCGTATTTGACTAACAATTTTTCTTTGTTCTCATTGCAGATACTATGGCTTCTAAGAGGCTCGCTCGGATGAAGGAGTTGGCTTTCAGGCAGGTGGAGGAGGCTGTCGATATTGACGACGATTCCCAACGATCTGATCCTATTCCCGATGCTATCCCTATCAGCATTGTCAAGCAAGGTGATCTGAACGCCGATGATCGGGGCAAAAAGGTGCAGTCCTCTGATGCCGCATCTCTTCAGAAAAGATCTACCGACGTTGGTCCTTCGGTAAAAAGGAAACGTGACGATCTTGAAGTCGAAAAGAGCGTCAAAAAGGTCAAAGACTCAAAAAAGGTGAAGCATAAGGTCAAAGCTGTTCCTCTGTCTGAGGAATTTTTGGAACAGAACTTTGAGGAATGGCGGGTTGATCCTATCGCAGCTTCTGCGCAGATCTTCCTGAATTTGGCTGAGGTGCATAAGGTCCAGAAAGAAAAGTATGAAAAACGAGCTGAAGGTAACGTCGTAAACCGAGCATGTTGTTTCTTTCAGGTCGTCGATTTTAGATTCTAAGTATAACTCCTTTTTGTTCGTTTTCCAGAGTTGGTGAGTGCGGAGAAAGAGAAGAATTTTCAGATCCTGCAAGAGCTGACCGCAAAAAACACTGCTCTGGCCAAAGCTAATTCCGATCTTGAGATGTTGAGGAAAGGTAGGAAAAGTCTTGAAGAAGCCCGAAGCGCCGCTTTAGCAAGGGCCGATAATGCCGAAGCTAAGGTAAAAGATTTGGAGGGTCAAATCAAGGTCTTGGAGGCGTCGGAGGATGAAGCAAAAAAGAAAGTGGGAAGTCTCGAAGGTTAGGTAGTCGAGCTTCAGAGAAAACTTTCAGCCATTGAAGATAAAGCAGAGGTTAGTTCCGATCCTGAAGCTCAGATCGCTGTTTTACGAGCCCAGCTTGCGAGATCCCAGACCGCTCTTAAGAAGAGTCAGGAGGAAGCTCAAGAGGCTGCTCGAGAGGCGGTCGGTCTTTATGAAGATGGTTTTAAGGAGGCTTTGAAACAAGTTGCTTTGGTTCATCCTTCCCTGCAGTTGGATGACAAGATCATCAACGCCGAGCATGAAGTGGAAGATGATCGAATTGTTGAGACCGACATGAAGACGAAAGCGAAGACCGTGATATTTCCTCTTCTCGATGCTTGATACTTGTGTAGCAACTTTCGCAGGAGTTCTGAGTCTATACATCGCCAAACGATCTTGCATAGACTCAGAACTGTGCTTAGTTTTCTTTTCTGGTGATAGGAGTGTGTGATTTTGAACTTGAGGACTCGGCCGTATCCGAGATGGTCTGTAATGAAATTTAACTTCGTATATTTTTTTTTAAAGTTATTATCGTCGTGTGCTAGCTTGATATTTAACATCGTGTTTCGACATCGTTTTGTGTTTACGAATGCATTTAATATTCGCTAGTCACGTACGTCGTCCTAAGGGCAGTTTACCGAGACTCGGCCCAGATTTAACTCGCCCTTTTGGGATCTTGGCAACTGCGGCCAATGGTCGTTCTAGAAATCTGTGTTCCTGAAGACCAACTCTCGTTAAAACGGTTTACCAAGACTCGGCTCGGATCTAACCTGTTTTAAAGAGTCGCGACCTGATATGGTCGCGGGGAGATCGTAAGATCGGTCCCTGTTCGATTTATCTTATTTGAAAAATAAAGATGTTATGAACGTGGGTGCCACTTTAATTGATGAGTAAATCATTACAGCGGGTTGGCACGCCTAGAGGCGGCGTCCTTAAGGAGAAAATTGCCTTTCGAGAAAAGGACTTTTCAAACGGATGCAACGGAGTTTTTAACCATAGTATTTCTTCAGCTTGGACGCATTCCAAGTTCGCTCGATCGGCTTTCCCCTGAGGGTCTCAAGTGAGAAAGCTCCGTTGCCGGTCTTGGATTTGACACGGTAGGGTCCTTCCCAGTTCTGCGCGAGTTTTCCTTGACCGGCATTTTTTAGTCCGACGTCGGCCCTTCGAAGCACTAAATCCCCGGCCTCAAAATCTCTTGGGACGACCTTGGCATTATATCGAGTTGCCACTCCTTGTTTGACAGCGGCCTCCCTAAGAGAGGCCCGTCCTCGGACTTCGTCGATTAGATCAAGTTCCTCTAGGAGGGCTTGGGTATTTTCATCCCGAGGCTTGGGGTGTGACGTCCTCCAGCTCAGTTCCCCAATTTCGACAGGGATGACTGCCTCGCTGCCATAAGAGAGCCTGAAAGGTGTTTCTCCTGTTGAGCTTTGAGGAGTCGTCCTATAACCCCAGAGGACGTATGGTAATTCTTCGACCCAATTGCCTTTGGCGTCGTCAAGTCGTTTCCTCAGGCCGTTGAGGAGGACCTTGTTTGCTGCTTCGACTTGGTCGTTAGTTTGGGGGTGTTCTACCGATGTGAACCGGTGCTTGATTTTAAGGTCGGCCATTAACTTTCTGAAACCATCGTCAGTAAACTGAGTTCCATTATCCGTTATCACAACTTCGGGGATCCCGAACCTAGTCATGATGTTTTTCTTAAAAAACTTGATGCAGTTTTTAGCCGTGATGGTGGCCAAGGGCTCTGCTTCTTTCCATTTGCTCATGTAGTCGACTGCCACTATGAGGTATTTCACCTGCCCGGGGGCTGCTGAGAATGGCCCTAGTAGATCAATCCCCCACCACGCAAACGGCCACGCAGAGGGCAGGGTCGTCAGATCATTGGGTGGAGCGACGTGGACATGGGCGTGGATCTGGCACTTCTTGCATTTCCTAACGTAGTTCTTGGCGTCGGCGTCCATGGTGGGCCAGAAAAAACCGGATCGGAGTGCTTTTCGAGCTAGCGACCGGGCTCCAAGATGTTGGCCACAGATCCCTTCATGTATTTCTTTCAAAATATAATCAGCCTCTTCTCCTTGTACGCATTTTAGCAGGGGGGAAGATAAGCTTCTTCGGTATAGAGTTCCATCGATTACTGAGAATGCCGAAGCCCTTCTTCTGATGAGCTTGGCTGCTTTTTCGTCGCCTGGTTCTTGACCGGAGTTGATATAGTCCAAGATTGGCCCGATCCAACTTGTGCTTTCTTCCAACACACAGATAGTCGAAATAAAGTCGGATTCAAGGGGAACACTGGCCTGGTGGAGCGTTTCTTGGATGATAGTCCTGTGATTTCCAGGGATCTTCGTACTGGCGAGCTTTGAAAGAATATCAGCCCTCTGATTCTCCAACCTCGGTACGTGTTTTACTTTTGATTTTTCGAATTGTGATAATAGTTCTCGAACTCGGACCAGGTACTTCTGCAACGTCAAATCCTTCGTCTCATACTTTTCCGAAATCTGGGAGACCACCAAGAGAGAGTCGGTGTGCAAGCGTATCCGAGGGACTCGGAGGTCGATTGCTAGTCGGAGACCGGCAATACAAGCTTCGTACTCTGCTTGATTATTTGAAGTTTGGAAGTTGAAGGCTAAGGATACCTCAATGACCACCCCATCCGGACTTTCCAACATGATGCCCGCACCACTTCCCTTGGGGTTCGAGGATCCGTCCACATGTAGGGCCCAGATCTCGTTTTCAGGGTCAGCAGGTGTCATTTCAGCTACAAAGTCGGCGAGGACTTGGGCCTTCAGTGCAACTCTGGTTTCATACTTAATTCCGAACTCCGAAAGCTCGACCGCCCATTTTATCATTCGGCCTGCCAGGTCGGGTCTGTGCAGTATATGTCTGATAGGGTAGTTAGTTCGCACGACCACCTGGTGAGCCACGAAGTAAGGTCGTAGACGCCGAGCTGCGACAACTAAGGCCAGCGCTATCTTTTCAATCTTTTGATAACGAGCTTCGGCCCCATGTAGGACTTTACTTGCGAAGTAAACTGGGCTTTGCCCGACCTCGGTCTCTCTTACGAGAACTGCCCCCAATGCTTCTTCCGAGATCGACAAGTATAGGTACAGAATCTCTCCCTCATTGGGCCGGGTCAAGATCGGAGGTTCGGATAGTACCTTCTGGAGTTGCTTAAGTGCTTGGTCTTGTTCGTCAGTCCAAACGAACTCCTTCTCTTCCTTTTTTAACAACTTGAATAAAGGGAGGGACTTGAAAGCTGCATTTGAGATGAAGCGAGATAGGGCGGCAATCATGCCGCTGAGCTTTTGGACTTCTTTCTTCGATGTTGGGGTGCGCATTTCCGTGACTACCTTGCACTTGTCAGGATTTGCCTCAATCCCTCTTTCAGTGAGGTAGAATCCGAGGAATTTTCCAGCTCGGACCCCGAAAGTGCATTTTTCAAGATTCAGCCTCATGCTATTCTTTCTTACCTCAGCAAAAATCTCTCTAAGATCGGATACGTGAAGGTTGCCTTCCGTGCTCTTTGCAATCATATCATCAAGGTAGACTTCTACATTCATCCCAATCTGCCCTTGGAAAACCTTGTTCATCATTCTTTGGTAAGTGGCACCAGCGTTTTTCAAACCGAAGGGCATGACCTTGTATGCAAAGTTTCCAAGGTCCATCATGAAGGCCGTCTTTTCTTGATCAGGGGGGTGCATGGCGATTTGGTTGTAACCAGAGTATGCGTCCATAAACGATAAGAGTTGGAAGGCATCTTTTGGACAAGCCCTGTTTAAGTCCGTGTAGTCTACGCACATACGCCATTTCTCGTTGCTCTTTTTAACTAAAACAGGGTTGGACAACCAGGTCGTGTATTTTACCTCGGTGATAAAGCTTGCTTTGATGAGGTCGTCCACCGCTTTGGCAGCTGCAACTGCCTTCTCCTTACCTTGGACTCTTTTCCTTTGGGCCACCCATTTCGCTCCCGGGTTGACGGCTAGCTGGTGACATGCGACCTCCGGAGGGATTCCGGGCATATCCCCAGCCAACCATGCGAACAGATCAGCGTGATCTTGGAGACATTGGATGAGGTCCTTCTTGATTCCTTCTGCTAGGTCGGAACCGATTCTGACGACTTTTGTGGGGTCTTTCCCTACCTGGATGTGGAGGAATTCTCCGTCAGGTTGGGGTCTTCTCATTTTCTTCTTTAATTCCTTTGTCAGATCGTCATCGCTTTCTTCCTCGGAGCTATCTGGGTTGTACCTAGCATCCAAATCCGTCGCATTCACCTCGCTAGATGACGCTCTTGGATGATCGGGATTTTCCGGAGGTGGGACCCCTTCCACGTCTCGAGCTTTTTGCTCAGCTTTAGTCCACAGGAAAAAACATCTCGCAGCTGATTCGAGGTTGGATTTTATGGTGATTACTTTGTTACAAAGGGAGTGGAACCTCATCTTCAGGTGGGTGGTTGAAGTTACTGCCCCGAGTTTCCCAAGGGTCGGTCTACCGATGATACCATTGTAGATGGATTCGCAAGGTAAAACTAGGAATTTGGTTTTGATCATCCTTACCAACGGTTCCTCTCCATAGGATACCATCAACTCAATGTGGCCAAGTGGTTTAGTTCGAGATCCATTGAAGCCAGAAAGAGCCGATCCTGAATAAGGGGTGAGATCGTCCCTGTCGATCTCCATTCTGTCCAGAAGGCCAAGAAAAAGTATATCTGATGAGCTCCCCTGATCTACCAAGATTCTTCTAACCTCTCTATTAGCTATCATGGCTGATATTATCAAAGGTATGTGCTTGTTGGGCTTACCGTCAATTAGATCTTCATCTCCGAACGACAAAAGCGGTCGACTTGATGTGGTCGGGGTCGTCGAAGCCGACGCCACACTTAATAATTCCTTCCATTTTCGCTTCATGGTTTTGGTGGATTCCTGGTGTTCGAAACCTCCCGAGATCATCATCAATACGGGATGGCCCTTATGTCGTCCAGGGTCGGGTTCATCGTCATCAGAGCTCGCATTCTTCCTTCCTCTCTTGACATTAGTCTCCTTTTCTTGTTTGACCTCGGCAGCCTCATTTCCGGGCTTCTTAACATAAGTAGACAGTTTTCCTCGTTTGATGAGATCTTCAATGTCGTCCTTGAGGGCGTTGCAGTGGTTTGTCTCATGACCATTACTTCGGTGGTACCGATAGTACTTATTAAGCCTTTGGCCTGGACGGTGTGGAAGGGGCTTGGGAGGTCTGACATCTTTAAACTCTACGTCCCAGCATTCGCCATAGAGTTGTGCATTGGAAACGTTAAGCTCAGTATAAGAGCTATGACGATTTCGAGACCGGGGATCCCGATTGGCTCGACCGTCGTACCCTCGGTTGTCGCTCTGGCGAGGGTTTTCGTTTCGTGATTTTGAAGGTCCGAGCGGTGTTAGTACTTTTCCGGTCTTGCCGCTTTCTTCTTCGTTGATGAAGCATTGCGATATTTCGAGAAACTCTTGCAAGGTACTGGGTTCCCACCTGAGGGTATGCTTCTTGAACGGACTTCCGGGAAGCAGACCTTGGGTCATGAAAAATATCCGGAACGCGTCGTCCAAGTTGCGGACTTGGGAGGCTTCTCTATTGAATCTTTCAATGTAATCTCTCAGAGGTTCGCTCTCCCCTTGCACCACGGACATTAGTACGATCTTGTTTTTGGGCTTGCTTTTGGCGAAGTTAAAGTGAATGCTGAACATCTTTGCTAGCTGATCCCAAGTTGAGATGGAGTTCGGCTTCAGGGATCGGAACCACTCCGACGCTAATTTGTCAAGCGTTAAGGGAAAGATCCGGCATTTCATTTCTGCCGGGACGTTCCTATATTGCATGATATGGTCAAACTGGTCGAGATGTCTGTCTGGGTCGTCAGTCCCGTCGTAGGTCTTCAATCCTTCAGGTGGTTTTTCTAGGTGCCGAGGGACTCGGTAACTGTCGATATCCTCCGTAAAAGGTCCTTTTCGCTTGGATGTTTGTGCTCGTGGAGGGGTTCGATGACGACGATGAGGGTTGACGTGTCGTGCCTGTTCCTTGGGTGAATTCCCCCTGCTCCTCGACCGCCTACGTGGGGACGACGACGCCCAGGATGAATGTGGTCGCGGCGAGCGATGCCGTACTCGAACATTTCGGGATGGGGATCCATGATTCCTTCTTTCCGGTGGAGATCGGTTCCTCCTACGAGCTGGGTTCCTTCTTTCCGGAGAGTCTGGTTCTGGGGAGCCTAGGTCGGCGATTCCCCGGGCCCGGAGCTCAGCCACCTCTGCTTCGAGTTCGGTGAAACGGAAACTTCTAGCCTGGTTGGCCAACTCCTGCCGGGCTAGTAGTTGCACGAGCTGCTGGACTGCGTCGGCCGGAACGGAAAACGCCGGCGGAGCCGTTACCGGAGGAGGGGGCGGAAGTCGGTTCCTTACCGAACTTGCAGGGATTAGTACGAAGTTGTTGTTCGGATGTTGAAGCTGAGCTTGAGTTGAGTTCGGGACGTCTTGCACATGTCCCTCCGGGGTTTCTTGAGGGACGGTCTCTGGTAGTACCTGCTGACCAGGGTCGGCCACAGGCTCGACTGCCAGGTTAGTGGCCTTCGGACGTAGGACCGGAGCCATCGTCGATCAAGGTAAAGGGACGAGGTCTGAGTACTGACCCTCCCACTGTGGTCGCCAATGTTCTTTACCGTACTTCTGACCTTGGAGGTCGGTCCGAGGTAGTTGGTAGATGTGGTCCTTGATGACGAACGTTTCGGTCGAGGTTGAGGTGTTGATCCTGCAATGACACTCCGACGATCAAGTCAGTGAGGTAGTCAAACAGAGTATTTTTATGAGTTGAATCGCTTACCATTAATGAGCATTGAATGTGGTATTTATAGGTTTTGAATGGTGTTGACCTAATGATTAGGAACCGTTGGATGTGTTGGCTGCATCTGAAGTGTTGAATTATGGGCTCACCTAAGAGGATGGGCCAGTGAGAAAATGGGCCTCCGGGGACTGCAAATAGTAACAGACCAATTACCATAACAATATATATATATATATATATATATATATATATATATATATATATATATATATCCACAGCTAGCTACAGGATCCTCTCTCTCTCTCGTTTGCATATCTTTTGAGTTCATACGAGACAACACCAAACATATTGGAATTCATAAAATAACCCTTTTCAACAGTTAATCTTCCCAAACACTTTTGCAACTTATAAAAAAAAGCAATTTTTTTCACATTTAAACCCCTGACGATCAATGCTACTTCCATTTTTCTATTATTTGTCACAATCTCAATCTGAAGATAGATTATAGTATCAGAAGTTACCTGGTGGCACTGTCTTTTTTGTATTCAAAAAATTGACATAACTAACATTTTTTTGTTTGGCCAGACGTGTACACTGGATGTCAGCTTCTATTAAAATAACGTTTCCAATCGTCAACTATATTTTATATTCTAGTCTTCATGACTAAAATATTTTATTTCACTAACCAACACTGAGTAATAGGAAAAACAAAACAATCTTCATGTGTGAACATATATCATTTTACTTTATTTTCTTTTCTTTTTTCATTGATTATATGCTTAAATAATTGCCTGAGTATTTTCATCGCAGATCTAGCACATATAGAAGACTATTTCATAGTAACATGCAGCAAACAGAGTTGTTAGCAATTGAAAAACTACTGATATTTCCTCTTATTTCCCTCAATTTTTTTAATTTCTTCTACCTTTCTATATAAACTTCCCTTTCTTCACATCACTTATCAAATTTCTGATTTCTTCTTTTCTTTCCATATCTCTCTTCCCTCAAAATCGGCATTATTTGCTCATATAAAAACAGAGGAAAACAGAGACTCTGTTTCAAAGGGTGAGTATGAGAATGAATATCTATAAGATCAAGTGGTTAAATTTCTTGATGAGAAAAGGTAAAGTCAATAAGGAAGAACAACCTTTGGACCTTAGAGAAGTATTTACCAATTTTACCATTGGTGGAAATCACATGTCAAATGATCAACTCCTAAGGTTCATGGTGGAGTATCAAAGAGAAGAAAACTGCACCTTATCAGATTTGGAACAAATTATTGTTGAAAAGTTTTTGGAAGTGGGAAGTTCTAGCAGCATTGTAGATGTGAGTAAATGGCAAGGACTCAGTCTTGATGACTTTATCAATTTTCTGCTTCTTGATGATTTCAATGGTCCCTTAAAAAATGAGGTATGTTTTTTCTATGTTTTATTTGTTATGTCTGGTTGTAATGCACGTTGAGAGAAGTGTTTGTGTCAACTAAGATTCTAAACCAGAATAGATCCACAAATAGGACAAAATGTTGCTACCCAACTTGCAAAAAAACAATGTGGGATCATATGAATGCAACAGTAGTTGTTTCAAGCAAAAAAACAAATCTTTTTGCACTCGAGAATGGGATGAAAACTCAACATTCATTGGCTGTCGACATAACCATTGATGACTAGTCTATGAGCACTAATATTAATACTAACACTTTTTTTTGTTGGGAATATTAGTACAACACTGTTGCAAACTATGGTCACCATTGCGCAAGTTTTTTTTGTCAGCTTAGATGCAGTGGCGGACCTCTCTATAGTTGAGCCCTTTTGAAAAAAAATGTTCTATTTATCTTTCATATAATTTTTTTTAAACCTCCCGATATTTTAAATTTGTACTAGTACTTTTAAGCTTGCACCCAAGGCACAATTTTGAACACCCTAATCACGAGTCCTCCCGATATTTTTCAACTAAATTTGTTTAATGTTGTTTTTCTTAATTTTTTAATTTAAATTTCGTGACTTGAGTTTTTAGCTATTTTTTAAAAAATATTATTGACTTTTCATATTTTGCAACATGCATTAGTTTTTAGTAAAATAATAATTCATTAATTATATAAATTTGAAATAAAGAAACATCATAGGTTTAAATAGCTTTTACCCCCTGCAAATATCACAAGAATCCATATACCCCCTGCAAAAAAAATGTTTTAAAATGAACATTGTAAAATACAAAACGTTTCTAGTTCGGTCCCTGCTCTTAGTTTTTCTTAACAACGTTAACTTAAACTGACCTGGATGTCTACCTTGGCATAACACATGACTCATTAGGGCTTATACCATCATCATCAACATCATTCATTCATCTGAAACTCTTATTCTCACTGAAACTCGTCAATAATTATGTTGATGAATGAGACAAGTTTCAGTGAGAATAAGAGTTTCAGATGAGTGAATGATGTTGATGATGATGATATAAGCCCTAATTAGCCACATGTTATGCAAACGTGGACATCCAGCTCAGTTTAAGTTAACGTTGTTAAGAAAAACTAAGAGTAGGGACCTAACTAAAAACGTTTTGAATTTTGCAAGGTTCATTTTAAAACTTTTTTTTTTCAGGGGTATATGGATTCTTGTGATATTTGCAAGGGGGTAAAAGCTATTTAAGCCAACATCATATTACAAAAATACCCCCGGAATTTTTAATTTTTAATTATTATAGGAGTGTTTAGAAATATAGATAAGTCATAGGGATTGTGAAATAAGATTATATTGATTAATATGAACTCATTTTATTTGCATGTGATTCCATTTCCAGGTACATCATGATATGAGTGCTCCTTTGTCACATTATTACATGTATACAGGACACAATTCCTACCTAACTGGGAATCAAATTACCAGTGAGAGCAGTGATCAGCCAATTATAGAGGCTTTGAAACAAGGTGTTAGAGTAATTGAACTTGATTTATGGCCATCTTCAACTAAAGATGGTGGTATTAAAGTTGTTCATGGAAGGTACTTACCAAAAAATTTAATATTCTATAGAGTTTTGTATCTTATAGCCTTTTTTCTGACTTTCTTCTGGGATCCAATCCATTGCAGGACTTTTACCACTCCAGTGTCATTGACAAAATGTTTGGAATCCATAAAGAAATTTGCTTTTGTTAAATCTGAATTTCCAGTCATTCTAACTTTGGAAGATCACTTAACACCAAAACTTCGTGATAACTTTACAGAAGTAAGCACTTATTTTCACAAATCTAGTCTAGTTAAATATGCATGAACATTTTGCTATTAGTATTGCTTATTCATGATGATGATGATGATTATGACTTTTTTTAATATTCATGCAGATGGTAACTAAAATATTTGGAGAAATGCTACATTGTCCAGAGACAGATAATGTGACAGAATTCCCCTCACCAGCATCACTAAAAAACAAGATAGTTTTATCAACTAAACCACCAAAGGAATATCCACAATTATCAGATAATGTTACCAATCCTGTTTCAAATGAAAGTGAATCCTCTGAAGAAGAAGAACAATGGGGACAGGAATTGCAAGATTCTATGGCTGAACTGAAAATTGAGGAAAAGGTGAGAGAAACAAATGGAAGTGATGATGAAGAGAAGGAAGAGATAAATACAAGTGGTGACATATCAAACCAGCAACAACAGCAAAGTACACGTCAATACAAACACTTGATTACAATTCATGGTGGTAAATGTAAAGGTTCCATGAGGGATAAACTAAAAGTCGATGATGGTGGTAAAGTTATAAGGCTAAGTTTGGATGAGAAGAAACTTAAAAGTGCTTGTGAATCTCATGGAGCTGACCTTATTAGGTACCTTTATCAAACTTTCTTGACAATTGACATGCATTTTTGTGCTTTTGACTACTATCAGTGTCTCCGTGTCGTGTCTGGTGTGTGTCTGTGTCGATGATTCATAGCGTGACATGAATTTATGTGCTTTCCAGGTTCACAAGGAAAAACATCCTGAGAATTTATCCTAAAGGAGAACGCGTCCAATCCTCGAATTTTAGGCCACATTTGGGGTGGATGTATGGAGCTCAAATGGTGGCATTCAATATGCAGGGGCATGGCAAATCACTGCGGTTGATGCAAGGGATGTTTAGAGCAAATGGAGGGTGTGGATATGTGAAAAAGCCTGAATTTCTAATTCAAGAAGGTCCACATAATGAGGTTTTTGATCCAAAAGAAACATTGCCAGTGAAGCAGATATTAAAGGTGAGTATCCCATATTCCCATTAACTAATCACTTTCCTAAAAGGAAATGGCTCGTTTCATGAGATCTGAATATTTTAATGTTCAACAATAATAATAGGTAAAAGTATACAAAGGAGATGGTTGGAAATCAGATTTCAGTCCAACACACTTTGATCTATTCTCTCCACCTGATTTTTACACAAAGGTAAGTTACATTACATTGCATGGTTTTCTATCATAAGAGTGTGTTTAAATTTATGTACAATTTATCTAACTGTTTGATCAAACTGTGACAGGTGTATATTGTTGGAGTGGCAGCTGACTGTGTAAAGAAGAGAACAAGTGTAAAAATGGACAATTGGCATCCTGTTTGGGATGAAGAGTTTGAATTCTCTTTAACTGTTCCTGAACTGGATTTGCTCCGGATAGAAGTAAAGGATAAAGACAAGACAAATGACGATTTTGCTGGACAGACTTGTTTGCCAGTATCAGAATTAAGATGTGGATTTCGATCAGTTCCTTTGTATGACTCAAAGGGAAAGAAATTTAAATCTGTGAAGCTTTTAGTGAGGTTCCAGATTGAAACTTTATAAGTTGTAGTACAAACAATCATTCATATAAATAAATAAGATCTTGTTGTTTACACTGCAATGCATCTAAATATGTTCCTTATATGCCTACATGGAATGCTCCATTGTGTCTTACAAATAGTTGAGAAGCTCAGCCTAGCTAGATGAATAAGAAGGATCAGCTATATTATCATATATCATATATAATATATAATGATCATATAGAGAAATAGTATTTTGACACATAAAATCAACAACAAACTACAAAAATCAAATCAATCTTTTGTGTTCAAATAGAGCGTCATGAACATATTTAACTTGGAGTCCTACGTCGGACGTCATGAACCTGGTGTAGGGGTTTATAAGGGTGGGACAAACCTGTCCTTACAACTACAATTTTAAGGAGGAGTTAGGCTTAATTCTTTTAACATACTGGAATATGATAAAATGACGGCGTACCCTCTAAATGAAGAAGAGACTAGGTGGGTGAGGGTCTTTCATCCCAGCTTCATAAGATGGTGCGTCCCACCTTTCTTGCCTAGCAAATTTGTTCTACTTCCTTTATCATTGCTGGTTTCACATTACAACAATTCAATTCAATGATTTATGAGTGTCACTTTTTTTATACGTACAACAAAAGGGGTAGTACGTATAAGATACTTTCTGATTATTAAAGGCAAAAACAAGGAGCATATGCCATGCCAGCATTAAAGGCAAACAAAGGTAAGGTCCAATCCAACATTGTGCTTAATTTAGTGCAACATTTTTCACAATAATAATAATAATAATAATAATAATAATAAAGTTACTCCAAATAATGTAACCGTATCTGTACATGAACATGCAAAGATTAATAGTAGTACAAAATGGTTTGCCGTCACAACGTGGAAATTAGTTAGGCAATATGTTTAGTACTTTAGTAAATCAAGGTATCATCCATGTTGACGAGACTAATTCTTCAAAGTTCAAAATATTGGAGATGTAAAGAATTGATATCTCTTGACAAATATTTTTTCATACGCATGATCGAACTCATCACCAAATAGTTAAAAAACCAGTTATGACACTTGTGCCGCATCATGTATCAATCATGATATTTAACTCAACACACGTTTTCTAACATACATATAGAGAGATAAAGGACAATTATGATCAACCAACCAAACCAAACTACTCATCTTACTACTTCATTTATTTTATTATTTATGGATTTCCAATCCAATCAAAGTGTGACGTGGATCTCAAAGAAGAGATGAAACGTGGCCAGCATTTCATTGATCGGAGGTAGAAGAAGCTAGAGCGGGTCCCACCCCGTGAGACACCCAACATCTCTGTCGCTTTCCCTTCTTTCTTTCTTTCATTGCCAACAAAACAAGAAACGTATCCATTCCCCATCTCATCTCTAATCTATTCTATTCTATTCAAAAGGTTATCCACAAAATCAAAACACAGAATTCACACGCCCTCCACGCGCGCGCGCGTACCCAGTTAGTTAGTTAGTTATTTTATACAGAGTGATCTTTGTTTCTGTGTGTAAGAGAGAAAGGAAAAGGAAAAAGAATGTTGTCTAAGCAGAAACAAACTTACAGCGTTTGCTTTTGCTGCCGACGGCGGTTTAAGCTCAGCGTGTCGGAGGCACCACCGGAGATAAAAGAACTTTTTCATCGTTACTGTGATGAAAACGGCATCATGACTGCATCTCACCTTCACAGATTCTTAATTGAGGTGCAAATTGAAGGGAAAATCACTGAGACAGAAACACAAGCCATCATCGATGGCCACAAACATTTGAGTATCTTCCATCGAAGGGGTCTCAATCTCGAAACTTTCTTCAAGTATCTATTCAGTGACAATAATCCTCCTCTTTTACCTTCTCGTGGGGTAATTAATTCTAATCGTTTTTTTTCTTTTCCCTTTCTATTTTTCTTTTTAGATTTCATTTTTCTGTTAATTTTAACCGTTTAAATGCATATTGGTTCACACTATTGGACTACTGAAATTTGTAAATTATAGACTTGAATTGAAACTGCAAGGTATTAACTTAAATTAATTAATTAAAATTAAAAAAAAATGTTTGGGGCCAAGTTGTTTGTAGATATGAAATGAAACTGATAATTATGAACTTCCATAAGTGTTGAAATATTTATATTGTATCATGTATAGTTTTATGTACTCTCTTGTTTAGATTACTGTTTTGGGGTAATTAATTTTATTTCTTCTATTGTTATTATTTCAGGTGATCCAAGATATGTCTTCACCGTTGTCTCATTATTACATACATACAGGCCATAATTCTTATCTAACTGGAAATCAGCTCAGCAGTGATTGCAGTGATGTCCCAATCATCAATGCACTGAAGAGAGGTGTGAGGGTGATTGAATTAGATATATGGCCTAATTCATCTAAGGATGATGTTGATGTCCTTCATGGAGGGTAAGTTTACTGTTTGAGTTATGCTCTCTTTAAATTTGAATTGATGTATGCTCCAAAGAAACTCATTCACACGTCCTAAGAGTTATAATTCATTTCAGTTATCTTTTTGTCGGGATATTTTTTGTGTTTTAAATACCCTATTGGGGAAATTCAAACACACTAATGTCGAGAAGAGGGGTATCCCCATGCCCCAACATATCAAATGTCCCTGCAGCTCCCATATGAGTTGTACTTACGAGACTTGTCGGGATTGTAATCATTGACTTGAGAACAAGATTTTGCAGAATAAATTATATCTCCATCAGTTTGATGAAGATTAATGATTCAATCAGACAAAGCATGATAATGATGTTGTTACTAATATTGGCAGTTGAATTTATTACTTGTTTTACTAAATATTGTGAAATATAATTCTCCACATATTTTTTATTTTTTTTACAATTCAGGACGTTGACTACCCCTGTCGGACTTATCAAATGTTTGAGGTCTATTAAAGAGCATGCGTTTGTCGCGTCAGAATATCCAGTTGTAATAACCTTAGAAGATCACCTTACTCCTGATCTTCAGGCCAAAGTGGCTGAGGTTAGTTGCTTGAGTTGGAGTTCTTTTGGGATTCAAAGTTCTGACATTCTTATAGTTGACACTTGACAATCATGTTCAAATTTTAGATGATTAAGCAAACTTTTGGAGACATACTATTTTCTCCTAGCTCAGAAAGCTTGAAGGAATTTCCTTCTCCTGACTCATTAAAAAGGAGGATTATCATATCAACTAAACCACCTAAGGAGTATCTTGAGGCAAAAGAAGGAAAGGAAAAGGAGGAGGGATCAAAGAAGGGAAAGCCTTCAGATGATGAAGAAGCATGGGGAAAAGAAGTCCCGAGTTTGAGAGGTGGCACCATAGCTGATTACAAGGTGTGAGATAAAGTCAATGTTGTATGTAAATTGCAACTGCATTTTATTTTGTAAGGGAGATTTGTTGATTCATTTTCTGGCTTTCCATTTTTAGCAGAACAGTGGGGGCGATGAGGATGATGAAGATGACGACGACGATCTTGATGAAGCAGAAAAGATATGTCAAAATGGATCATCAGATGAATATAGACGTTTAATTGCCATTCATGCTGGGAAGCCTAAAGGTGGAATACTGGAATGTCTGAAAGTGGATCCTGATAAAGTGAGACGTCTAAGTTTAAGTGAGCTACAGCTCGAGAAGGCTGCTGAGACTTATGGAAAAGAAATTGTCAGGTATTGTTAACTGTTTCCGGTTTGTTCTTAAGAGAGAATCCATTTGTATCATTGCATGTGATAATGCTAATGAATACTACTCTAGCGTTCGACTTCTTAATGCTTACTAATGCTAATGGCATTGACACTTACCTGACACAGTTTGTGGTTGTGTTAGAAACTTTTTTCCGAGTGTATTATGTTCTAGGCAGCATATCTAATTGTTTTCTCATTTTCATAAAAGATTGAAACAAATCCATAGCTTTTATATTTTATTTAGCTTTGGGACAAACACATTGCAGGATGTTTCTTTATTTGATAATGAGTAGAGAAGTATTTCTTTCCTGATTGTTGGCAGGTTTACTCAGCGGAACATCCTGAGGGTGTATCCAAAAGGTACACGCATTACCTCGACAAATTACAACCCATTAATTGGGTGGATGCATGGAGCTCAGATGGTTGCATTTAACATGCAGGTTTATATTTCTTCCTTTCCTCAACCAACCCTCCAATCCCATCAGCTTCCTTTTTTTATCTTTGTGATAGAACTCAGCAATTGAACAGTGTAAAAAGAGAACAAATATAGTATGAAATAGGTATATTAATCTCTGAATCAGTGACTACAGAGAATTAAGTACATAATAAGCATAAAAGAGGAAAATAACAAAGTGCAGTAACTCAGAATGAGTACTGTACTCCCACCCAATGGCCTAGCCCAATTCTTGCCTGCTCTCTCCCTTACATCCTTCCCCTTTTATTCTATTCGCTCACACCAAAAGTGTGAACCTCATCACCCTCCCCACTTGCTGACTCAGCATAGTTGGTTACAATTTTCCCTCCACTACTTTGAGACATTTCCCCTTTTACCCTCTCTAGAGTAAACCCTCCCAAACCTATTTGTTTGCCCCAATTCAGCCACACCTATGTTCTCATCACTTTGTATTGGGGATTTCTAGAGGAGTAAGAGGAACTTGGTAAGCTTCAAAGTAATAACTAGATATTACACTAAACCTGTGAAGTCTAGCATTGTGACTTTGGAAATTTGGGGCAGTACTTTTTTAGGATGGTTTATAAATATTTTTTTATTTGATGTGAGTTTTTATGCTATTACACACATCAACGATCATGGAATTTACTTATGATATGGATGATATTGAAATCATGAAACATTTCCACTAATCGGTTGTTGTGTTTGGTTCGATTGTAGGGGTATGGGAGATCTCTTTGGTTGATGCATGGAATGTTTAAAGCCAATGGCGGATGTGGTTATGTTAAGAAACCAGATTTTCTATTAAAAACGGGTCCCAATAATGAAGTTTTTGATCCTAAAGCTCCTTTGCCTGTGAAAACTACTTTGAAGGTGAGGTTTACAAGTGCTATCTCTTTCAAATGTCTCTAGAGTCTAGTCTAGATTCTCATGCCTTTTTTTTACTCTTAATAGGTGACTGTGTACATGGGTGAAGGATGGTATTATGATTTCAAGCATACACACTTTGACCAGTTCTCACCTCCAGACTTCTATGCAAGGGTATGTTAAGATAATCTATTAGATCATTAGATTCCAGTTACAACTTACAGCATCCATATTTTCTCTATTGCTTCCTTGCAGTCTACTACATATGAATATGATACCTTTCATGTATTGCTTCTATCACTTTAATTCAACTCTATTTGATAAACTCTCTCTATTCTAGGTGGGTATTGCTGGAGTTCCTTTTGATACTGGTATGAAAAAAACCAAGACAAAAGAGGACAGTTGGTTGCCTTCTTGGAATGAAGTATTCGAGTTCCCTCTTTCGGTTCCAGAATTGGCTTTGCTTCGCATAGAAGTTCATGAGTATGACATGTCTGAGAAGGATGACTTTGGTGGGCAAACATGCTTACCTGTGTCGGAACTAAGAAGTGGAATTCGAGCAGTTCCACTTCATTCCCGCAAAGGAGATAGATACAACAATGTAAAGCTTCTCATGCGTTTTGAATTCATCTGATTTCTGTGCGTCCCTCTGCTCTATGTTTTGTACAGCCATTCCAATATGTTAGCAACAGTTGTGTGGTATTGAATGTTGCTTATTATGAGTGATGTTTTCTTCCTTTGGGCTATTTACCTGAATATCTAAAGGTGTGAGACTAGTCTGTTGGATGGTGTGGATGTTGTCTCTACCTAACTACTTAAAAGGGCGTTTCCACGGATTTTGTATGAGGCTTTGTGAAATAAGATGTGTACACTTTGTTGTTTTAGGAGACGCCAGTGTATTTTTTTGTTGAATTGCAATAAAGAAACACCTATGTGTATATATACAACTAAAGGCTGTGTTTTGAAAGGCTATTTTCTCTGACTCTCTTCTCTCCTCTTTCCCTATGCTATGGTGATGATAAATTCTCCTTCCAATAAACATTTGTTATTTGTACAATTGGAAGACGACCATTATGAAACTCTTGAACCTGAGGAGCCCCAGTTGTCTTTCAATGCAATGAATGAATGGATCCAACGAAGTAAAGAACACTGCGAGTGCTAGTGGGTTTCATGGATGGTGGTAGTTCGGATTGTTTTCTACAACCCAAATTGGTTAAATTCTTAAAACTACCTATTGAGCTAGCTTCTTGTTTTAAAGTGCTCACAGGAAATGATCAATCCATGGGATTTGATTTTGAAGGCAAGATTGCAACATTAGTTGTTCTGGTTGTCAGTGCTTATGTATTTCTTCGCTATGGCAGCAGTTGATTTGATTTTATGGCTCACTTCTCTGAAAATCAATGCGCTGATGTTTTGATGTTTTGGCCAAGAATTGGTAGAGATCAACAACTGCCCTTCTGAGTTGTTAGTTCTTTTAGCTGATGCAAGTGTTGTAACTTTCACTAGGCCTTACTACCTTAGTGCTGTTCTTTTTTTTGGTTCTCTTCTGTAACAAAAAGCCTTACAAGTTACAAATAGTGATCAATAACATTAAAAACTGTAATTAGTGAAACTCAGTTGATAATTAATGAGTTCTAAATATATTCTGAAAACTGAACCGGACATTGAACTAGTGAGATCTCCAAGTCATGGTTCAACCGTTTAAAACCGCTTTGAAGCGCTGAAATAAACCAAACCGAATAAGGTGTCGAGTCATAGTTTAACCGGATCAACCGCTCCGATTGTTTCGGTTTTTTTTTTAAAAACATTGGTTGTAATAACTCGATTTACTTATTAACAAAGTTCAACACTTTCATCACCCATATTTTAAAAAAAAACACTCTCATCGCCCGTAAATTACATAAACCATCAATGGGGTCCCAATTTATAAAAGACACTTTTGGATATTGATGTAGATTTGTACATGTACATGGTTATTTCTTTGCTTTAAATGGTAAAATTATTTGGGTTTTTTTTTTGGTACCCCCTCCTTATCACCCATACCCCATAATTGGCATTTCAACCAAAATGCCCCTGACTTTTTTAAAAAAAAAAACTTTTTTTTTATTTTCCCGGATTTATGCATATATCCGGAATGCATGTTTTTAAAATTTCCGGATTTACGTCGTTGGCACGTAAATCTGGAATGCATTCCGGATTTACGTGCCAACGACGTAAATCCGAAAAGAATGTTCCGAATTTATGTCCAGGGATGCATAAATTCGGAATACAAAACTATGGGGGTGGGGAAATTTCCGGATTTACCATAAATCCGGAATGTATTTTTTATAAATCCGGAATGTATTTCGTAAATCCGGAATATTTTGTTTTTTTTTTGTATTCCGGAAATACGGTAAATCCGGAAAACTTGAAGAAATACGTTCCGGATTTATGTGTAAATCCAGAAACTTTTAAAAAAACGTTTTTTTTAAAAAACTTGGGGGCATTTTCGTCCAAAATGCATTTGTGGGGGTATGGATGATAAGTATGGGGGTATAAAAAAAACCCAAATTATTTTTGGTAGTAAAACATTAACAGGAACGAAAAGTTAAGGTAAAATATCATCCGGGGTCTCTTAACTTATTTTCAATTTTCGGTTAGGTCCCTTATGTTTTAAGTGTAACGAATAGGTCCCTTATGTTTTCAAATTGTTGCACCATTACCCTTTTTTGTAACTTCCGTTTGACTCTGTTACAAAAACGTATATGTGGCTGTTAGGGTGCCTATATGTCAATTATTCTGCTTTGGCAATTTAATTTGCTGATTCATTATTTAAGTCATATTATTAATATAAAAAAATATAAAAAAAATAGGGAAGCAGCAAGTGATGTCCTTCGTCTTCTTCACCCCTCGTCTTCTTCAATCCAGATCCATTTTTTTGTTTTGTTGCACCCCGAAAAATCCGGTTTGGATCCTTTTTCGTACAACGGGAAAAACAATGAAGCCGCCACCAATATTTTAATTTAGGAAAAAAACATTGGAAAAATCCTTTTAGGCGATTGGTCTTTTGAAAACGAGAGATATAGGTTCGGGGGTCGGTTATGTGTGGGGAAGGTATTAGCACCCCACACATCCTTTCTACCGAAAGGGAACCTTTAATTTAGTGTGTAGTTTTTGACTGTTGATTTGAAACACTTTGTTCTACTTCTTTTCTTCTTTTTTTTTTATTTAAGAAAATGTTTTTGAAAACTGGGGAAAGAAGAATCTTTTTGTTATTATTATTTTTTAAAAGGGTGCTTGACGGGAGGTGAACCCGCTCCTACGTATCCTCCGGTGCGATGAGGAATTCAAAGCTACGTAGTTCTAGTCTTGTTTTGAAAAGGCTCTTTTGTTTTTAGCTTTTTAGTTTTTAGGTGTTTTTTGAAATAAGACTCGAGTGTTCACTAATACCAAGCAAGCAATGGCTTCGAGTGGTTTTCATTACTAACTCGAAAGAAAATAAGTTGAAACCGATAATCAAACAAGCAATGGCTTCGAGTGATTGTAAGTAACAACGTTTTTTTTTTCTATCCTTTTTTGCAAATGAGGCGAGCATCGGTGATAATCATCTAGCAAAGGCTTAGGACAATTACCACTAATGACTCGTGTTGTTTTTGGAATTGAATTGGGTTCGCATGTATTTAAGGTTTGGGAGCTTTCATGATAATCAAACAAGCAACGGCTTCGAGTGACTACCACTAATAACTCCTCATTAGTGATCAAACAAGCAAAGGCTTCGAGTGGCCACTAATGATTTTGTTTATGAAAAACTTAGGGTTTAAGCTTGGAAAAGAAATTGGTCTTAATTTGTTAAAGACATAGTTTAGAAAAGAAGTTTGAAAGCAATTTGATTTTTGGAAAAGAGTTTTGGAAAACTAGTAGAACATTTTCAATCAAGTTCCAAGTCAATAACCAAAATGCAAATTGCTAAACTACAATTCATGCAATGATCTAAACTAGTAACCATTTTCATGTCAAGTTGTTTAGAAAAGAAAACAATGAATGCAAGAAAGTTCATAGATGCAAGCATAGCACATTCATTGAGATCATGTTATCAAGCAAGCAACAACATAGACACAATTTGCAACTTACCCTTTCATGTTGAAAACATCTCATTACAACATTTGAATACACAATGCATGAATAGGCAAAGATGAACCTAGACTACACATATCATGTCACAATACATAGATAGGCAAAGAATGAACCCAAATTGAACATTTTGGCAAAAATGCATGAATAGGCAAGAGAATGAACCTAGATTGCACATCTTATTGAAGATGCTAGGCAAGATGAACCTAAATTGAACATTTTTGCAAAATGCATGAATAGGCAAGTGAATGAACCTAAATTGAACATCTTATTGAAGATGCATGAATAGGCAAGTGAATGAACCTAACTAGGCATTTATGACACAACATGTGAGTAGGCAAGGAAGTTACAAAGCACAAGTGAATTCAAACATTTAATGAATCACTTGCAAAATCCTAGGGATTTCACATCAACATTTGACATAAGCAACAATGTGGTATCATTTTGATGGCATCAACATTTAGCATATTTCTACAATCAACCACATGAAAGGGATAATTTGGGAAGGGCATTTGCCTCAAGTAAGATCATTAGCAAGCCGTGAAAAATCAATTTGACATTTTATTTAGCAAGCATATGCAATTAAGGTGATGAATCCCTTTAGGCAATCTTTAACACTTGGGATATGCACAAGTGCATAAGCGTCAAATCCTCTTACCAAATCATCAACACAAACATGATTTTCAAAGCAAGCAACAAAAACAAGCACAAACCCTAATTATCTCATGAAATGCGACACCAACATAGAGCTAAAACCTCATTTTATTCTTTGAAAGCAACAAAATCATGCAAGCAAATGACATAGAGCAAACTTTTTGGCAAGGATTCACATGATTAAGCAAAGGAATGCACTAAAATCACACAAACTCTAATTTTTCTACAATATGCGAAATGAAACATAAGCCCAAATCACAATTTTATTCATGAAAATGCAAGCACAAAATGAAAATAGCACAAACACATAATTTATTCCAAGAGAGATATGCATTTCAAGCATCCAAACCTCCCAAAGTGTTTGTCAAAATGCTTGAAACACATCTCTCATTCAACAACAACAATTATATCAACATTTCAACATAAAATAGAGCACTAAAATGCAAAGAAATGCTTGATATGCAAAAACAGATTGATGATCTACATTTTTGGTGCTAAAATTTTGATGATGCTAAGATTGAGAGTATACCTCAACTCCAAGCTAGAATAGCGAAAGAAATAAGGTGAATGAACACTAAACCACTTGAATCAACCCTCTAATCTTCAATCTTGAGCTTGATTCTTGAGATTTGAAGATGGATCTTTGAAGAGAATGCAAGGATGATGAAGGATTTAGGACTAGAATGTTGATTTGAAGTGAAAAAGTGAAGAAATGAGGTGAGGGAATGAAGAGGGGTATTCGGCCAAGAAGGGAGAAGAGGAGAGGCTAGGTTTTTGAGTGTGAATTGTGTGCAAAAACTTGTGAGAGGTGAGGATATGAGGGTATATATAATGTGCAATTAGGTTTAGGGGTATTTAGGTCATTGTGTACCTCATCTCATTCTAGGATTGCATTTTAATTTTGAATCAAGGGTGAGGATTGAAACACACCTTGATGAGGGGCAAAAAAATGCAAAATGAGAGGGGAATGAAGGGGTAGATATTCAGCCAAGCAATGAGAGTGGTGCCCAAGTTTTGCAAGTTGGCAATTGTACTATTGTACTATCCATGAACCTTCCAATTATTCTCTCAATTGTGATTATTCCTTTCAAGATAATTGTACATAAATCTAACCATTTTGAGCCATATACAAGGTATCTTGAAGAATATGCCATTTTTGAAAATGAGAGATGACCAAAATTGCCAACAAAAATCCTATCATATAATTTTTGGGAATATTCCTTGTACTATTTTTTGAAATGCTTTCTTGAATTAATTTGAACTTGATTTTTTTTTACTACACATATAAAATATGCGCACAATTTGAAAAATGATTTTCTTTATTTTTTATTTTTTTGTTCAAAATAATACAATTTCATTAAATAAATTCCCAAAAATTAATTAATTGGATTTTCAACTAGCAAAAATTTATTAAATTGAAATTGACCAAACAATGCCCCTTTTAAATGCCCCAAAATTCCTTAATTTCTCAAAAATGATTTTGAAAACCTTAGAATGCTTGGGTAAATACCCTAAACCCTTTCTCAAATAATGCATCACTCACAAAATTATTTATTTTTGCTGAAAATTAGGGTTTTGAAACTAGCGGACAAAGTTAGGGTATGACATGTTTTCCTATTTTCTTTCGTTTTCCTTTCTTCACCCCTCAATTTTGATTTCGATTTGGTTTTATGTTCTTCGATTTGGTTTTACGATTTTGGGTTTAATATCCACTGTTGCTTCGATTTTGACGGTTCTGGTTTTTTAATATTAAAAACCATCTCCTTGATTTCCCAGATCTGGAGAGTGAGAATTGGAGGTCTGATTGGTTAATATAGGGAGGGGAAGAGTGGAATTGAAAATGATAGAGAACAAGATAAACATGCAAGTTACATTCGCAAAGAAAAGAAATAAACTTCTTAAGAAAGCTTATGAGTTATCTGTTCTTTGTGATGCTAAAGCTGCTCATAAATTTCTCTACAAGGGGAAAGCTTTATGAGTTTTTCCTGTTCAACAATCTTGGGTGATGAATCTTGATGTTTTTCTGGGTTTGATTATGTGGGGTTTGAAGTTGATGATAAGAAAGGTAATGTGGGGTTTGAGATTTGGGGAAGGTTGGTCTGTGTTGATGGAGGAGATGGAGGGGAATGAGAGACAATTTCCTTTTATTTTTTTAAATTTAATAAAAAATTAAATTAAATTAAATTAAATTAATAAAAAATTTAATTTTTAAATAAAATCCAAGCCACGTCAGTATTGTCAGCCAGATAGACTTTTTTTTAACAGAGTTAAACGGAAAATCAAAAAGAGGATAATGGTGTAATGATATTAAAAGTTAAGGACGTATTCGTTACATTTAAAACATAAGGGACCTAATCGAAAACTGAAAGTAAGTTAAGGGACCCGGATAATATTTTGCCAAAAGTTAAACACAAAACAAAACTGAGACAAACACGTACCCAACCGGAGTGCCAAAGGCAAATGGCATCACCGCCCCAACCATTTTCCGACTCAGACTCCGACGGCGGATCCTCCACCTCGAAGCTCCTTCGTCACTCAGACCTCTCAGATTCCATTTTCAAATCCTACTTCAATTTCACCGGCCATTCCACCGCCACCTCAGCCGACCTCTCCAAGATCCGATCCTTCCTTGCCTCCTCCTCCTCCGGTGCTCTATCCTGTCTCATCTGCCTAGAACGCATCAAGCCCTCCGATCCCACGTGGTCATGCACTTCTCTCTGCTTCGCCGTCTTCCACCTCTTCTGCATCCAAAGCTGGTCTCGCCAAGCCTCCGACCTCGCTGCCGCACGTGCCGCCACTCGTCTCCCTATCTCCGCCGACCAAGCCTCAGAAACCGCCGTCTGGAACTGCCCCAAATGTAGGGTAGATTACCCCAAAAGCCACATCCCCAAAATCTACCTCTGCTTCTGCGGCAAATTGGAAAACCCTCCCAGTGATGATCCATGGGTTTTACCCCATTCATGTGGAGATGTTTGTGAGAGACCATTGAAGAACAATTGCGGTCACCATTGTTTATTACTCTGCCATCCCGGGCCTTGCCCTTCTTGTCCCCAACTCGTTAAAGTTCGATGCTTTTGTGGGTCCCACGAAGATGTTCGACGATGCGGGTTTAAGGAATTCTCTTGTGAAAATCCTTGTTCAAAGTTATTGGATTGTGGTGTTCATAGATGTGTTGAGATTTGCCACCGTGGTCCTTGTCCTCCTTGCCGGACACGTGGCGTTTACAGGTGCAAATGTGGAAACTTGAAAGAAGAAAGGGAATGTTGTGATCGTGTATTTCAATGTGATAATCCTTGTGAGAAGAAGCTAAGTTGCGGGAAACATGTTTGTGAGAAGGGTTGTCATTTTGGTGAGTGTGGTGAGTGTCCTTTACAAGGGAGGAGAACTTGTCCTTGTGGGAAAACTGTCTATGAAGGAATGCCTTGTGATGCTCCTGTGCAATTATGTGGTGCTACTTGTGATAAAATGTTGCCTTGTGGATATCATAGGTGCCATGAACGTTGCCACCGTGGACATTGCATTGAGACTTGTAGGATTGTTGTGAAGAAGTGCTGTCGATGTGGAAGCCTCAAGAAAGATGTAAGTGGATGCTATATTTTTTTGTTTGAAATTTTGATGCATTTTGGTTTCTAGTTGTGGTTTGTTAAATGGTTATAGTAGACAAAGTTAATTGAACTTAAAGTAGGTTCCTTGCTATCAAGATTTGGCTTGTGAGAGGAAGTGTAATAGGATGCGTGACTGTGGCCGGCACGCTTGTAAACGTCGCTGCTGTGATGGGGATTGCCCTCCGTGCTCAGAGGTGTGTGCCTGTTAATATCATTCCCACATTTTGACAAGAGACTTGTTAGTTGTAAACTTGGAATGACATTGATTGATTTTAATTTGATTTTTCAAAAATTATTAGATATGTGGCAGGAGGCTTCGATGTAAGAACCATAAATGCCAATCTCCATGCCATAGGTATGTTCTTTTTTTCTGTATCTGCAAGATCTTCCTGTAGTTTAGGCAACGGCATCAAGGGTGGATAGCTGAAATAATGTCTTCGATGTAATTTTATGAACTCCTGAACTGAAACAATTTGTTATCATCTTAGATTTTAGCTGAAAACATGACAGCCCAATCACTTTTGGTAGCTAAATACTGGGTTCAATGGCCTCTTCTAGGCACTTACCCAAATCCAAATGCCAATACCATGGTCATTTGGGTACAAGAGTTTTTATGTATCATCGGCTACTAACAATATGATCAAAATGGACTAGATGGCGAAGGAATATATAACATCTCATCATTATCACAAAAAAGTTGAGTTCTGCATTGATCAATTTAGTTAAGAATATGGGGGGCGGGGAGTTAATATCTTATGGATATCATACGGATGAATTAGTCTTTCAATCTTTAGCCTGTCAAGCTTGTAGTGTTACCGATTGCAGATCCGTCATAGAGCGCCATGGTGCCCTCATCCTTCACAAATTCATCATAGCAGTTAGCAAAAAATCCGCCATGGCGCTACCATGGCCACTATTTGATTAGTATAAGACAAGTAGAATACGCCATGATGCTAGCTAACTTTGTTTTTGCAGAGGCGCCTGTGCTCCTTGTCCAATAATGGTGACAATTTCGTGCGCATGTGGGGAAACACATTTTGAGGTTTGAATTTGGCCACCAGGATTCTGATTATGTCTTGACTTGTTACATAAACTATTTTTGTCAACTGTGCTTGTTTGTGATTATTGTGAAGTCCCATTTTATAGTTGTATTTCCTGTATGTGAACTTCGAAGTGTTGTATGAACTGTGAACACATCAACACATTTTTGTGAAACAACACCATTGGCTGCTTGTTTGTTTCATACAAGTTGGTGGCAGATGATGTCGGACTCATTGTCTGGTGAGATGTTTGAAAACTTATGGCAAGAATTTCAGTGAGTAATACATTGCTGTTATATGTGTCACTCATTTCCCAGCAACTTTATGGTCTTTGCCAGGTTTCAGTTGATTGGGAGGGGGAGAGGTGTTGATCAGTAGCACAAGTGGTGGCTGTGGCCCTCTGTATGTTTGGAATGACCGACTGCCCAGGACCCATTTTTAGGGGCCACCAGACAAAATTTTACTTAGTGTTTGTACTATGTTCAAATAAAATTTTTAATAACAAAAATTATGTAAAACATTTATATAAAATTTTATTGTAAAAAATGGTAGAAATGCTTAATAAAGTGGTTTTCTCCCCGGAATGTAGTCAACCAATGGGTGACGTTTCCATTTCTCTTATATCAACAAAATTCTACCCATGATTTTGGACAACTGAACTAGTGGTTGTCCAATTTAGGTGCAGAAATTGGACTAGTATATTATTGCTAAATGTAGTCCATCTCTCAAATTAGTGATTTTGCAACCCAAAAAAAAGACAAGGAGGGCAATATTAAAATGACTATGAGGATATCATTTTCATGTTTTGCATAGGACGCCCAAAATCTCAGGATGCTAGCAGCACATGATTTTCGTTGCATAATATAAGCCCATTGCATTACACTGCCTGCTGATTAAATGAATGCAAAGTCATGTGAAGGTATCCTGGGGACCAACAAAGCTAAATGCATAATTTGAAATCATGGAGGGTTGTCCTTGTTAATTTACGTAATATTCGCTGTAGTTAGTGTCATATTCCCGTTTTTATATTACTTGTGATGCATGCTAATTTCTTAGTGTTTTCATTGAATAAATTAGAAGATGAGTTTGGAGATCAGAGATATATCGAGTTACTCATCGCTGTTACTTTTTGTATAAATTGATAGTTTTACCTGATCTTGCTATGTGCATATGTCAATAAGTTCACACATAAATACACCAGAAATTCATATTCTGTTTTTTCTTCATTCATGTGGCGTGTGTATGTTTTATTTTATTATTTTTGGTCATCTATTTTCTTTTAGCCAATAAACTATTGTCTTGTATAATATTCTATATCTTGATGTTTTATACATAGATTTCATCAATTTTTGTTGCACTTGTTTAAACTATCTTTGCTGAGTGATGGATTTTTCATCAGGTTCCTTGTGGTACTGAAATGGATCAAAAGCCACCCAAATGTCCTAAACGATGTCCTATTAAGCCTTTATGCCGGCATGCACTAATATGCAAGGTACTATCTGTTACTGATTTGTTTTGCTACAAGCATAGATGATATATTTGAATTATGTGTACTTGGGTGAAGCTATGATAGAGGAAAATAATTTAGGAAAAAAACTCTAATTCATACATCTTTCTTTCGATTAATGATAATATCAAGTCTTCAAAGGGTATCTATGACTCTGATTTAATGGTAATATCATGTCTTTAGGGTTAGGGATATAATCCTTGATTTCGTGATACGGGTTATGCTCTTGATTTAATGACTAAATAATCTTTTGTACAATTGTACCAAGAGCATCTTTAGTGGGAGTTGCTTAAATGAGTGAACTAAGTTGATTTTTGTGGGGTCAAATTGACATGTAGGATTTGAGTAGTTTATAAGAAGTCTAGGTAGTTTTTACTCCAAAGGTGGTTGTATATAAGCAACTCATATTTGGTCCCACATATTTATATTTTTATATTTTTTATGTGTATATATTTGATTCAAATTTAATTTTTATATAAAAAACTTAATTATTAAAAATGATAAATCTTATTTCAACTATAGATTTTTTTTTTTACAACATTTTGATTATAGAGTTATCAAAATTCAAATTTTATTTTATTTTTTGGTATACTTATTTTAATTTATTTTTTGCCTGAAAATATTACTTTAAGTTATTTAAAATGAAATATATTAATTATATTGGATATGTAGAAATGCTGAAAGTGTTTCAGTCCATCTCTCTTTCAAAGTGCAGGGCAAATACCATTCGGTCCTTCGTTTCCTTGTTTTCAAATAATAAAATTAAAAAAAATTAAAGGGGCAACCGTTAATGTACGCATAAGTCAAAAAAAAAAACAATAGTCACCGCTTTCTATATAGTCACCGGCAAGTAATTTTAGTTTCCTCACACTGCCACGTCATATTACTTTAGCGCAGGTTTCTTTTAGTTGTGGTTGCTTATAGTTATTTTGTGAATTTAAGCTACTACGTTAAAGATGCTAATGTGTTTACATAAAATATAAATGAATCAAGCGAAAATAACAACACTGGATTCTCCTTGTCGTCTAAAGTTTAAAGTAGTGTGTAATGTAAATAATTTGTATGTGACTTTTAAAGCAATTTTATGTGAAGAATTTCATCTGATCATAATCATAAAAAAGAGAGTTACAAATTTTGTGATGAAGTCCTTTGTATTTTGGAGAAGAAGCTCGTTGTATGAAGCATTATTAGATGAGTTACAAATTTACAATGTTAATTAACTTGGTTTTAAGTTGCAATTGTTTGATTAATTTCTACTAAAACTTTTTTGGAATATAGGAAAATATTTTTGATGAGTCTGAGGCAGGTTTAGATTATCTAGTCCTTCATTTGGTTTGCCTATGACCATTTATAAGATGTGCTACCTGCCCCCATATATTACTGTTATTTTCTCTTAGTTCTAAGTTATTCTTTCTAACTGCTACTTTGAAATTTATGAATTAATAGCTTTAGGCTTTTGGGCTTCTATTAGCTAGCTCCAAGTTCTAGCTTAAACCCCTTTTCCTGTTTTTTCAACACATTTTGCAGATGAGTTTATCTTAAAATTAGGCTGTGTAAATTGGTGAAATTTGAAAATGCATTAGTAAGTCTATACTCTATAGTCTTGGCTTAAATTTGAAAATGCATTTTCAAACTCTGTTGTTAGGGGAGATCTATTAGATGGTAAGGTGGCTGACAAAAGTCCACCGCTTCCTGACCACATGGCACCATACCTCACATATCGCCATGAGGCATTTTTTTCACACGTCAGCCCTTCCCCCCTTCCTGCCTCTCCCCCTTCCTGTTCCTATCTGCCATCCCTTCCCTGTCATCCTCTCTGCTTCCTATCGGCATTTACAAATCCAAACCTAGAGATGAAATCAAGTGACCATAAAGTGCTTCAATAGGAACAATACCAGAAGAATAATTACGTGGGCCTTCAATGAAGTAGCTTAGCAGAAGAAGCACATTCACTTCCACGATGTATCCAGATTAATTTAATGTAAACAAGTTTAACAAGCAGAATGAGAAAAGTAGAGAAAAAAAATAGCACTAAGCAAATTCGGTATACAGTATACTTGAGCGAGAGCCTTGATGGAACTAGTGAAATTCAAAGCCCAATCCGAAACAATAATACAAAAGGAGTTCAAATCCAATCCATTATTATCAACGAGCAAGAAAAAGAACAAAATATTGGATTGGTAGAATGTATTATCAATCACAATCAGTGTTCTGAAAAGCGATAGAACAAAAAAGGGAGTGGGGTTCACCTTTAATAAATATGCAAATTGAGAACCCTGAGCATCGGAAGCCATTTGCTATGACAGTGAGATTGGAATTGCCAAGTTGGTGACCCCAGGATAGAATGACCAAGAAATGGACTATGCGTCAATTCGACCATGCATGTAATGAATCTATCAGCCATTGTGCAGAGCATGTGGGGACCTGCACATGCAGTGAACTTATTCCTTTTGATGTTTTGCAACCAAAGCCACCTCTTGCACACCAACACAGTGTTTCCTTGTCCTTGTGACTCTCCTTGTCAGAACTCGCTGTCCGTCCATGCCTAGTTATGCATGACCTCCACTCCAATACTCCTCGATCAATTTCAAACCATGATGCACACGAAATCCTAACCCCACTATTCGGCTAATTATTGCGATATGAATTATTGGCATAGTGATTGAGTTTTTAGTTCAGAGATTGTGGAAAGGAGGGAGGGAGAGGAGAAGGGAGTGGTGGGGAAGGGAGGGGGTCGGGAGAAGGGACGGTGGGGAAGAGCTGATGTGTGAAAAAAGTAGCATGTGGTTAAGGTGAGGCAGACTTCTGCAACCATCTCACCACTTAACAAACTTCTCGACGGTAGGTACTAAAAATAAAAAGATGTTTCTGGGACCGAAACACAATAATTTTACGAGGACCAAAACAGAACCCCCTACAGAAATCAAAATCATATTTAAGGCAATAACTTATTATTGTACGGTTGGAAAGCGAACTCGAGCACTACCTTCACCCCCAATCAGGTCTTTTAATTGACTTATTAATGTCTCTGTTTTTTAGGTTTCTATTAAAAATATTTTGTGGATGCATAGGTTGTTGGTTGAAACATTCCGTGACATGCTAAAAATGAATTCTTTCGGTGTTCGGTGCAACTAAATTTGAAAATGGATGACATAATTTCATAATGCAATTATTTTTTTAAATGAAACATTCATAGTATATCTTAATGGGTTGTTCTTTTTGTTTTTCTCTAGATTTGAATGATTAGAAACTATCCAAAGATTTCATCATCATTCTTGGATTCTCCTTAATTATAAAGAAAATCTGTGCTTAGTTACTGACAATTTATCTTTTCTTCTTAATGTTATTAACACATTAATTTTGCTCAGCCACACAAATGCCATTATGGAGGCTGCCCTCCTTGTCGCCTACCTTGTGCAGAAGAGTACCAATGTGGCCATACATGCAAATTAAGGTTTGAGAAAATTTTCTGTCCATATGTCTGTGATTGAGGTGTTACTAAGTATCATTTTAAAAAATATTCTTTAAACGATTAAGACTTCTGAACTTTCAAGCATTTTGGCGTGAATGGAAAGTCAAAAAACAGAGACCCCTTTGTCCTTACTCATGTCTCAAGTATTGACAAAGTCACAAAGGCATGCATAGGTTTCATCAGAATCCAACATCATATGGTTGAACCACATTGTTGAACTACATGAGACTAAACATTTAATTTTTGATTAATATCTTTCCTTATAACTCTTTTTTCTTTGTGAAGGTGTCACGGTGCTAAGCCTTCTCCTAATCTAGAGTTTACTCTCAAACCAAAGAAAAAGAAGAACATACAACAAAGTGAAAGTGACCCTGGCACTCCATGCCCTCCTTGCCCAGAACTTGTGTGGAGATCGTGTGTCGGAGAGCATATTGGAGCAGAGAGAATGGTTCGTTTTGCTTATCTTAGAAGCTGTATATGAACTATGGCATGCAAGATTCTTCTCAACGATTTTGCCCAAAAGCTATTTGTATTAACTGCTTTTAATGAGGTTTCTGTTTTCTTGTCCACCCTCTTATCAGATGGTCTGCTCTGTTAAATCAGAGTTCTCCTGTGAAAATTTATGTGGCAATCCCCTACCATGTGGTAATCATTATTGTACTAAAACCTGCCATGCCTTGGAGAACCAGTCTTCAAAGAACCGGTTACTGAGAAGCGAGCCTTGTGAAAAGTGTCCGCTTTCCTGCCAAAAGGTTTTGAATCTTCCACAATTCCATTAATCTATTGCATTTTATTCTTTCTTTTGCACCAGTGTCTTTTGTACCATTGGAGTGTGCCGATTGTCTTCTTGTGTAAAGTTGGAAATTCACTTTTTTACTATTATCAAAGGTCAGAACTGATAATTTGTCTCTTGATGTGTAAACCGCATTGGTCAGGAAAGAGAGCCTGCATGTCCCCATCATTGCCCTCGGCGATGCCATCCTGGAGACTGTCCCCCATGCAAGGTGCTAATTAAACGGTCATGTCATTGTGGTGCAATGGTCCATGTTTTTGAGTGCATATATTACAACAGCCTGTCTGGAAAGGATCAAGAGGCTGCCAGGTCATGTGGTGGGCCATGTCATAGGTAATTTACAGAGTAGCAAGTTTTAACTCTTGTTTTAATTTAGTTTAGCATTTGAATCCAACTTTAAGTTGAAAATATCTGTTACTTCTGTCTTCTTCTGTTCTCCATGTTCCTTGTCCTCTAGATTGATTAACTAGATGACAGCCTTATTGATCACAATGGTTTTGCAGAAAATTACCAAATTGTACACATCTATGCCCAGAGACATGTCATCCCGGTGAATGCTCAAATCCTGAAAAATGCTGTAAAAAGGTACAAAATTTAATAGCCATATCACTTCATTCTTTAAAAAGTCGTGAAATTTGAAAATAACACTATTAGCTCAAGCAGTGTCTAGTTTTTGCATTACTCTTCTAGGTAATGCAAAATAAACAAACTAGTAAACTGCACCTATTATTGATTCTGCCTTCTAAAATATGAACTCATTCTTCATAAGGTCACTGTTCGTTGCAAATGCCAAACACTGAAAAAGGAGTGGCTTTGTCAAGATGTTCAAGCAGCATATAATCGTGCTGGAGGTTGTCATCCAAGAGATATACCAAAAAATCAATTTGGATTAGGACTTATTCCTTGCAACTCTGACTGTAAGAGTAAAGTGACGGTTGTTGAATCAGAACTGCAATTACGAAAATCTAGAGTTAAAGAGGTACTTTTGTGCTTCTTCCGTCAGAACTTTTGACACGCTTTCAGTAGCTTGAAGCGGTAGACTAGTGTCTGATACTCATAAGTTTTGCTTAAACAAGTCTGATACCTAGTAATTATTGAAGGTAAAGGAGCCAGATGATGAAAAATCAGTTCCGAAACGACGAAAAAGGCGAGAGCGGATAGTAGAATCCAAGGAACCGACGATACTACAGGTATGGTAGTTTCCTTGGCAAGAGACTGGTTTTCAATTTCCAAATTTTTTCTTTTTGCTGACCACTTTTGACTGTCATCATTGAACAGAAAATTATTTCCAGAACAAAAAAGCTTCTTCTACGTGTCTTTATTTTAGTCATACTTGTTGCTGCTACTTATTATGGGTACAAGGGACTGCTATGGCTCAATGATTGGATGAATAAAGTCGATGAACAAAGACAGAAATATTCACGAATCTGATGATTAGTGTTTACTCCATGAGTATTTTTTTTTTGAATACTAACTGCACTTGATGCTTGCCATACATTCTTTTCCCTTAAGCAAGGAAATAATCATTCCATAGACAATTACACATGCTCATCTTCAGAGTTTTACTACGTCATTACTTTTTTGGGGGGGGGGGGGGGGGGGGGGGGGTGTAATTTTCATTTCTAATATTGTTGTTAAGGATGAATCTATTGTATGCTACAACCCAGTACATCTGTATAACTTATTGTGCTGATATGATAACTCAGTTATTGGTGGATTGGTCATGTAGCCATAGCATTTCCATTTTCAATTGGTTGCATTTTGCCATTGTATCTGCTTGAGTGGTTACTATACCTCAATATGTGGGAGCCAACCAACACATGTACTATTCATTAGATCACTACAATTAAATTAGGAAGATAATTTTCAACATTACGTCTTAAAATTCATATTTTACTATCTTATGCTAAAGTTCAACTAGCCAATATTCTAATATCTCATGATAATGGATTCTTGTCTCTTTTGAAATAATAATAAGGGACCATTTCTAAATCTAGAAACAAAAAAGTTGGAAGTGCGCTATAAAGAACAAAATCATTTAATTCATAAGAGTAAATTGTGAGACCAAGTCTTGAAGATAATCCATTGATAAGACTTGTCAATTCAAACTTTTTGTGCGTAGCTAACTACTCTTGCCGTGTAATAAAGAAGCAATATATGCAATAGCCAATCTACTGCTTCATTTGGTATTTCCTCGCCTTATGTTATGTGGAATTTAAGTCAAAAAGAAACAAAACTATAGACAATGCCTATCATGTGTGTTGGGGACCATGGTTCAGTTGACACAGGAAATGCCAAAATATGTTCACATTTTTCTCCACATGCCCCTCAAATGCGCTGACCTGGCATTTGAAGGAAATCTCTATGTTACTTCTTAGTTTGAATGAGACCAAATAAGTAGGAATTTGTGAATGTTCACCATCACCATCTCCTCCAACTTTATATAAATAATAGTATTCACATATTAGTTAATTCCGTGAGACCTGTTGTTTGTTTGGTCTTTGGTGTGTAAGAAAATACTTTTTTTCTACAAAAGTGATGTATTTTATTTCTTTTCGGGTTACATAAATTTTAAGATAAAGGGATGACACCCAGACCAAGACAGAGAAGAGAAAACTTTCAAACTCTTTGAGCACTTGCAAAATGAATTTTACATTTATCTCATTCTAAAAAAACTAGAAACTGTAAAAACAATAAAATCAAATATTCAAACCAATGTATAGGATCATTTTTTTTCCTGGATGAATGTTAATACTTTTGCAAGATTCTACAATCTACAATTCTACAACTTAATGTTAGATCATACTCCTAATCTTTACAATTCAATAGCACACCTTGGGATGTATCACAAAAGAATCTGAAATTTCAACAATCTTTTCAATATTTTTTGTTTGAGTATATATCAATCTGAAACAACAGAGATTGTAACACTAGCAATGCTGCCATAACTACTATCATCATCACAAATAAGAAAAGCCCTCTCCAAATTAGCCACAATATCAGCCATAGTTGGTCTATCTTTCCCTTCCAAATTCACACAATGAATTGCAGTATAAGCCATTAACTCCACTGCCTCCGCTTCATTCGCCTCCGGTGTTCCGACTCTCGGATCCAAAATTTTCACCAACTCACCAGCCAATATAGCAGGCACTGCAAAATCTACTAAACTCAATGGTGTACCTCCATTTTCACCATGCTTAAATATAGCTCTTTTCCCTGTTAAAAGTTCTAGTAATACAACTCCAAGTCCATACACATCACTCTTTGCTGTCAATACATTTAAACCATAGTACTCAGGATCAATATATCCGATAGTTCCCGCCGCCTTCATTGGTCGGTAATCCCGGTCCGATTCTGGACTCATCATTGACAATCCAAAATCAGATACTCTTGCTGTCCATGTCGCGTCGAGTAAAATGTTTGAAGACTTTATATCTCTGTGAATTATAGTTGGAACTGCATAGTTATGCAGATATTCTATTCCTCTTGAAGCATCCAAAGCAATCTTGATCCTCATTTTCCACGAATTCAATAAACTGCTTTCCTTCTCCACATTGTTCTTATCATGTAAATGATCATACAATGCACCATTCTTCATATACTCATACACTAAGAGCCTCTCATCTTTCTCTTCACAGAAACCAACCAGTCTTACCAAATGCTTATGGTGTAAGCGCGACAAGAAGGCTAATTCGGAATCAAATGCACTCTCTTTCTCTTGAAATTTCTTAACCTTTGTTCCCGTTTCGCCCCTCTTGATCGCTACTTCGCGACCATCGATAAGTTTGGCTTTGTACACTACACCAAAGCTTCCAGCACCAATTTTATTCTCATGTGAGAAATTATTGGTGGCTGCTGCAAGATCAGCAAACGTGAACTCGTCTGCCTTGTCTTGGTGTTTTACTGAAGAAGGTCCACTTCTTTGTCGCCTCATTATTCTCGAACCTTGACGAATAATGGCGGATTTAATCGAATTTGAACTATTACTAGAAGCTCCTCCACCATTTGAACTACTGCTACTACCTCTTGTGATTGTTGGTTGCACAGAATTATGCACTTTCTTTTTCCCAAAACAAACACCGGTCCATAAGCAATAAATTATTGTGCATATACCAGCAAAACCTCCCACTGATCCAACAATGACAAATACCAATAAGCCTGTAGTCAATGTCTTCGATCGAGATGATGATGGAGGAGACACCGGTGCTGGTGGCGGTGGTGGCAAAAGTGGCGGCGAGTTTGCTATTTGAGTCCTACAAGTATTTGGCTTACAAATGTGACCAGAGTTAAGGCAAAGAGATTGAGAATCCGGATATATACCACATTCACTACAAGAAGATTGAACACAAGGTCCAGGAAGAATACGATTCAAGGGAAGATCAGATTCAGAAGCATTAGACCAACCAGGACCCCAACACAATATTGAAAAATTACTTGTTGTTAATCCACAAGTAAAATTAGAACCAGAAACAATTAACTCAAATGAAACACCTTCAATAAGATTCACAGAAAATTCCCCTTTCCCACCCCAACAAACAACTGTGCCATTCAATCTTCTAATAGCACAACCATGTTCAGCTCCAATGGCCACGTCAGCATACTCAAAAGCCTCACCTTGTGGAACATTCAATTGTCCAGAACTATTACTTCCTTTACATAACAAAAAACCAGTTGAATTCAACCCACAAACATGTGATCCACCAGCTACAAGACTCAACATAGAAATGTTCCCAAACTCATTCTGTATACTATTTGCAACGGTTTTCTCTCCCCAACAACGAACTTGAGAACTATTTTTAAGAATTCCACAAGAGAAGTTAAACCCAGAGGAAATTGAAGCAAATTGAATAGACCCAGATGATTCAAAAGCTTCATTAGTTCTCCAACAATTCACGGTTCCAGTACCCACCACCGTGGTGCAAATATGGGAATCTCCAACGGCGAGATTCTCTAATAAAACGGAGTCGTTTATGTAAAGTCTTTTACTTTGGAAAGAAGAGATAGTATCCCAACAAAGTAAACTGTAGTTACCGGACCTGAGGCCACAGAAGTAGCTTCTTCCACCGGAAATTGATGAAAAGGAAACGTTTGGAGCAATGGGAATGACTTGACCTTGACGGTAACACTCAATGCGTTGTGTGGATTCACCTGCTATGATGCCGCAGACGGTGGCCGGAGTGTCGGTGATGGCTAGGGTGGTGCCGGAGCCTAAAGCAAGGGAAGAGGGTAGCAAAGAGAATATAATTATTACGGCGGTGATGGCGGTGGAGACGAGAAAGGAGGAAGAGGAAGGTGGTTTCTTCATTTAAAAGAATGGAGGTTGATGTTAAGGGTGGTGGTGGTGGTGGTGGGTTGCGGTGGTTTATGCTTCATTGGCAGAGATGAAGAATAGAGAGAGAAAGAGAGAGGGAATTGAAATAATTGGGTTACATGGTGAAGATGGGTATATGGTAGGAATTTTGAGGGTGGTTGTTGTGGACTGTGGAAATCCGAACACACAGGACACGCCTCACTCCCTCTCTCTCCCTCTTTGCATAGAATAATAATAGTGTCTTCAATTTGACATGTCAAGTGTTAAAACTATTACTATACTATACCGTGTTTGGTTCTTCTTTATACATCTCAATAATAAAAAAGACCCTCTTTTTTAGTCTATAATTATACTACTTGAGTAGTTGGCAGGGCTCTTGTGGAAGTTGTGTCTTAGAGTCCAAGTCGATGTGGTACTTGCAATGATACTCTGAAGCTCAAGTTAGCCATGAGAAGTCAAGAATGAGGAAAAGAGTTATACACTAAATTAATCACTATATGGTAAAATGAAAATTTTAACCATCAACTATCTGCTAATACTTTATGACTCTCAAAAAAGCCTTTTGTGCTAGGTTGTTTTCTTCATGAATGTTTTTAGTTTTGTTGTACATGTTGAACTTTTGGGGGCTATGAAGGCTATAAGCTTGAGAAATGTTGGTATAATCTTCGGTTGCAGTGTGATTTTCAGTTGGTTTAGGTTTTCTCTTCGGTTTATATAGTTCCTTGAAGGATGAGAATTAAGTGGGGAAATTGTTTGATTCTCACCTCTAGATCGTCTTACAAGGTAATAAATCCTACAATTTTTTTTGACACCTATCATAAATACTATGACAAAATTTAACCAAAGGGACTAAATTGAGGGGTCGGATATAGACTTTAGAGAATGGTTAATAGACTTTTAGTGATTAAATTGAAACTTTCTAATATATTTTATATGTCATTTTTTTTAATATTTTAAAAAAATTAGTTCTGTTGTTTTGTAACAAAGACAAAAAAAATTTTTGACACAAGATTAATGTTGTTGACAAATATAATATAATTTATATTTTAAAAAAATACCGTGTAAAGAGTTATTTTTTACTTAACTACAATTCTAAAAAAAATATTTCAAATATAATTATTAAGTAGTTGCTTAGAATAATTTAAAAAATTATTATTTTCACATTTTGATATTCTTTATAAGTTTAAATGAGTATTTTTAAACAAATCAAAAAGCATTTTTAAAAAACAAAGTTCCCAAACACACTTAATATCTTACCATTAATTTTTCTGTCAAAAAAAAATCTTATTATTAATTTCACCGCATTAGTTGTTTAAAGTTTTTTGGTAAAACATAATTTTTTTAATTAAACAACAGCTTGCATTAAACAGAAACAGAAACAGAAACAGAATAATTCTAGTTGCTAATTGTACTTTGTTTGATTCAAAAACTAGTCATAGTATTATACACAAGATATAAATTCTCTATCAGCACTTTTAGTAGTTCCCGCCGTTAAGTGAACGCTATTGTCAAATGCTGATACACGTTGTGGCAACCGAGTTAACAATTTTAACTTATATGAATTGTGGTCATAACAAAAATATGGTGGGAGAATCTAAAAGAATGTGAATGCCAAAGGAAATGTAATAAATGAAACATTATGTGGCGGTAATTAACTAACTCAAAAGTTCTTACTTTCATCATGATAATTTTGTTTGGTTGTAGAATCTTCGTTAGGAAAATGTGTCAGTGGAAGAATACTCCAAACTTTTTAGGAAAATCATGAACTAATTGCATTGAAACGCAGAACATATAATTTTTCTTTTCCTTGATGGATTAAGTAACTTATTGGTGAATTAGGTTGCTAGATCTTAGGGTTAAAAGCACCATCCCCCATTGCCTTCAAATCCTTGTTGTTGAACCAACGTAATGTGGCATAAGTGGTAGATACTTGGGTCCTCTAATTATTTGGTCATGGGTTCGATCCCTGGTCGGTGCGTATGGAAAAACATTTGTTGGGAGATGTCAACCCCTTAAATGGATCTCCGATACTTCGAAGGATTAGTCTCCACAATCATAGTGGAGGATACCTTAAGTTAAAAAAAATCCTTGTTGTTGAAGGATAAGCTAACTAGCTAGGAGCTTAGGAACCTTATGATAGCTTGTGCCTCTTTATTACCTTTCACTTTTGCTTGTTACTCATTTATGGACCTTAGATTCTCTTCATATCTTTCTCTCCTGCATCCCTCTCCATCTCTCTCTCTTAATTTACTTTCTCTCATGATTAAAATAGGGTCCGACATAAGCACTTATTGTATAAGTACTTATACATAAGCTGTTTATATAATAAACAATAAAATAATGTTAAAACTATTTTTCTATAAGTCATAAGCTGTTTAACTAATCTATCTCGATGAGCTTATGGAAATTAGCTGAAAACAGCTTATGAACAAGTCATAAGCTGTTTCCATAAGTTCTCCCAAACAGTTTCATAAGTGTTTATAACAGTAGATAAACCCAAATAAGCCGATCCAAACGGACCCATAATTGAAAGATAATTACTTATGTAGCCTACCAAAAAAGCCAATGCAACTTTTTTTTTAGAATATTGCCTACTTCTATCCGATTATTACGAAATGTTAGTCCAATTTTTTGTGGTTATGCTTGAAAGTTGAAACAAACACAGCCCTATTTTTTCTAGGAAAAAAGAATGATTAAAACATAATGCTTTCTACTCGCCACCGCCAACATCCACGTGTACCATAAATGTTTTCTCACGCGCCTCCACGGTAGAAGCTTGCGTAAGATATGGATTTAATTGTCACGGTTTGACCGTAATTATCATACAACGAAAAAGGCCGCGAAAGACGAATGTTCTTTCTTCCATTTTTTCTATAAACTTCTTTCTTTCATTTTCTTTTCCAGTCTATTTTCATTTTCATATTCTGTAACTTTTTTTTATTTTCAAATTCAGTAACTGAATTCAATAAATTAATGAATTTCCCGTTTAAAGTTGTCAATAATTTATTATTACTTTTTTAAGCCATCCAAGTAGCTGAATCTTCTAAACAAATGATAGTGAATTTGTTATGTTTGAAATTCAAATTCGAGATCCAGACGCAGAATGAGGTGGTCAAACAAAACGACATGAGATTTTGGGTGTTTGTTTGCAAAGAAAAAAAGCGAGAGAAAGAGACAGAAAATGAGACTCGGTTTGAGGAGGGACCAGATATAAATATTGCAATGTTGAGTGTTGAGGATTTGAGTCAAACAAATACAATTGAAACGATGGACCAACAAAATTATTAGGTTCGTCATGCGTGAAACAACGTTACCTGTACTTCTTATTATTCCTACTCATTTTCATCTTTTTAAAATGAATAAATAAAATAAATTTGGGTTTAATTTATGCTTGTACCACGTGGATGGACTTTTTATGCAAGTTTTATAAAAGCAGGGGTTTGAAATTATGTAGGTCAAAGGAGAAAGGAGGTGTAGGAGTAAAAACATTTGAAAAATTTTAACATTGCTCTATTATGTAAGGAGAAATAGAGATACCTTCATGATACAAATGCCTTATGGTTAGGGATGGCAAAAAAACCCGGACCCACGGGTACCCGCGGGTAAAACCCGTGACGGGTATGGGGTGGGTAGTCAAATGGGTACCCGCGGGTTAATAAACGGATAGTCAAACTACCCGTTAATAAATGGGGCGGGGTCGGGTAGCGAGGTACCCGTGCCCACGGGCACCTGTACCCGTTACAAAATATAATTAAATACCTCTCATATATATACCTAATTAAGAAATCCTAAATTTTCCCTGACACTTGTACCTTGTTGTCATTTTCAATAATTTGTGGTCGTATGTTTTATTCTACTATTTTGGATGATGTTTAGTGACTTGTTATTTTCAAAGTTGGAAATTATTATAATTTTAGTGTTCTTTATCTCCATTCATTAACGATTATATATTAATAAAAAGTTGATAAGATAAATGGGTATCGAAATGCATAATTTTCTTATATAAATGAACCGAAAAAATAGTGTTCAAAAGATTAATTTTACATGGTATTTCAAATTTATTTTTTTAAAAAAAATATTTTTATTAATTTACAAATATACGTGGGTACCCGTTAAGAAACAATACCCATTTAAAACCCGCTACGCAGGTACCCGCACGGGTCTGGGGCGGGTACGGGTCCCATTTATACTAAACGGGGCGGGTAGCGGGTAGTTGCTACCCGTGCCCGCCCCGTCCCGCCCCGTTGACATCCCTACTTATGGTTGATTTTCTATCTTACAGATATGGCTCACATGTAAGGAAAATTCCAAGTTCGGACTCATTGGAAATACGATGAAAAAAAAGTTATATGGTGGAGAGATATTTTGCTAGCCGGAAATGACAGTTTTATGACACTCCAATAGTTTTCATTTAACATCAACAAGCACTACTAGAAAAACTAGCCGCCTAACCCGTGCTACGCACGGGGTTGTTTAATTTTTAGTTAACGAAATTAAAGTAAAATCAGAAGGGGACATCTTTAATAAACCAATCATTCAAGACAACATCCACAGGAATCAAACTCGGGAGCACTAAGTCGACCCCGTATTCCAGGGTAGCTTATGCTAGTGGACCAATGATGTTGGTTTGTAAAATATATAGTCAAATAATTGTGGATTGAAATTAAATTCTACCTATAAATTAAATAAGAAGATTATAAAATTTAAAAAGAATATTGACAAAAAACGTTGAAATTAAACATCCATAGATAATGGGAAGAAAATGTCTAAAACTTTTAATAACATAATCCATATTTATCAAATGTTAATATAAAAACTTAGCCCATAATATGAAAGAAAAGAAGACAACACAATTAAAGACTAAAACACGTGGGTATCATGCATGGTTGTATGAAAACTCATGATAAAATAGGAGCAGTTATACAAAGTTGAAAGAAGATGGTGGAGGTTGTATTATAAATGTGGCTGAAGTTCTCGTTGAAAGAAGATAAAAATTTAAACACCAGTTAAAGTATGTTTTTAATACCGTTTGGTGCGAAATGACAAAAATAAAGATGACAACACAAATAGAAAGTGAAACACGTGAGTATCGTGCAGGGTTAGACAAAAACCACCAATAAAATAGAATCACCTATAGAGAGTTGAAAGAGGGCGGTGAGGGGATCTATTCTAAACATGGCCGAAATTCCCGTAAATATAAATTAAATTAAAAAACTATAAATTAAATAAAAATATTATAAAATTAAAAAGAAATATTAACAAAGACATTGAAATTCAACATTCATAGATATTAAGAAAAAAAACGTAAAAAATATTAATAACAACAAATACATTGAAGTTGAACATCCATCGACAATTTGAAGAAAAAATTTAAAAAACTTTAATAACGTTATCTATATTTATCAAATGTAAATATAAAAACTTAACACATAATTAAAGAGAAAATAAGACAACATAATTAGAAAGTGAAACACGTACGTATAGGTATCATGTAGAGTTTGATTTAAAACCACAAAATAAAATAGAAGCTAGCACATATACAAAGTTGAAACTATTTTTGAAGAAAGAAGTTCGCATATTTGAATAAAATAGAAGCACATAGAAACACTATTTAGTATCGCACTACATATTTTGTCACAGTTTTTTTCCACCAAACGGGTTTTTGAGGAATGAGCTTTGTGTATCCGAACATGTAAAAAAATTTGAATCCTAAAGTACCTCAACAAATTGTTTGGCATCACATTTTACGTATTTTGTCACGTATTTTTTTATTTTTCGTCAAACAGCTTGTTCATGAACAAACTTCACGTATCTGAACATATAAAATTTATTTTGGACCCTAAAGTACCCCAAAATTCAATGTTGGCATCACACTTTACCTATTTTGTCACAAAACTATTATTTTTTTGACCAAACCAGTTATCGAGGAAAAAACTTCGAGTGTTTGAACAGCTAATTTTTTTTCTAAATCCTAAAGTGCCTCAACACACACTGGTTAACATCGTACTTTACGTATTTTGTTAAAAAAATATTTTTTCACCATCAAGTACAACAAAGCACACTGTTTAGCATCTCATTTTATGTATTTTGTCATGAAATTAAATCTTTTTTTCACCAAATCGATAATTGAAAAACAAAACTCGCATATTTAAATATCTAAAAATTTTCAAGACCGTAGAGTAATCGTTAAAATATTAAAAAGGAAAAATAAAAAACATTAAAATAAAAAAGAAGACAAAACAAAAAAAAAGAAAAAGAAAACTAAAAAAAAAAAGGGCGGCAATTCCCGCCAGCGGTGACAAGCCGCTTACAATTAAAGGATCATTTTTAGAGAGAGTTTTTTGAGTCAGACACTTATCCTTAACTATTAGTGAGAGATTTAGTTACAAAAATTAAGATTCACATCAACCACATTTGCAACAAAGTTAGTGACAAAAAATATTCCTCTCTAAGATTTCCGTAACAAAATCTGTCACAAAATTATTAAAATATTTTTAGAGACGGATTTTGAGAGAGTTTTCCTCACTAAAATAAGTTTTCACTAATCTCTCACAAAAACATGTTCCGCGCAAAATCACTCAAAAAACATTTCCAACAAAAATTTGTTCCCTCCGCTTGTTTCTATCCTCCCCTCCAAAACAAAACCCTAATTTCTCCAATCACTCCCTGTGTCCAGTTCCTCTCAATGAGCACACATCTTGTTCGTCAAGTTTTGCTAAGAAACTCATTTTCGTTACTTCCATACGCACCGAACACCACGACCGTCACATCTGTTCTTCCATTCATGTTGACACATCTCACTAAGAGAACATGATCTCTCTCTCCCTCTTCCATCTGTGGTGAACAATTGAGTTTTACGGTGAGCACCACAATCTCTCTCTACATTTGCAGTTGTAGATTCTATCGATCTCTCTGGTGGTCGCTCATCCCACCATTCTGCATGTCCTCTCCATTTGCTCGCCCTTTTTCTCTGGTATGTCACTTGCTCTCTATATTCCCTTTTGCCCTCTCTTCCTCCCATTTGTAATATTTTGTTTGGTTGTTCAACTTCTTGTTAATGTTGTTGGGGAAATCACAAGAATGAAAAATTACAGGAACAAAAAACTCATAGTGCCTAAGAATCATATTTAAGCCTATCATTAAATAACCTTCCATGATCTTGGTAAATTTTTTTTTTCCTAATTTTGTGTTTCTTCTAGTCTTTCTTCGTCAATTTGTGACCAAAGTTTGTAAGCTCAACTACTCCACATAGAGTATTTCTGATTAATAAGTAATTATAATTATGCTGAATTGTTGATGACAAGGAGTCAAGGACTACTTGTACGAATCCATTTTTGTTACCTGAAAAATGCTAAACAGTAGTGCTTATCAAACACGTCTATTCATCATTCGCTAGTCAAATCCGCTATCCGCTGGCGAATGAGATTTGAGAAAACACATTTTAGTGATTTTGAAAAATATATTTACGCACAAGTCCCATGTGAGAATATATTTCCGAATGAGGGTAAGATTGGAAAAATAAAAGAGAAAAGGCAATGTTGGTGTATGCTAGAAATTTTGGAGGCGTATTTAACAATTCCCGCAAAGAATCAGAAACAATACTAAACTATATGGCCCAAACATAAGCAGTTAAGCACACAATTAGAAGGCCCAACTTGAGAATTATTGCTAGACCGAAAGTCCAATTCCTCACAGATCTATAAAGTTTATAGATCCTCAAAAGGATACTGATTTTTATACCCCCCAAATTTATTTCATACCAATTTTACCCTTCTGAAAATTATACCATACGGATTTACCTAGTTAGTAGATAAACCCGCAGGTTTAAAAAATTAATTTATGGATTTACAAATTTAGTAGATAAATCCGCAGTTGAAAAAAAATCAACTACACATTTATCTATTTAGATGAGAAATCCGTAATTGATTTTGTAACCGCGGACTTATCTATTAAATCGATAAATCCGTAATTGATCTTTTCAGCTGCAAATTTATCTACTAAATAGGTAAATCCGCAGTGAAAAAATCAATTACGGATTTATCTATTTAATAGAAAATCCTCAATTAAATTAAATGTTTTTTAAAAATTAATTACTTATTTAATTGGTTATTTTTATTTTTTATCCTACCGACAATTTTAACCAACGATCCACTTTATTTTATCTTGATGTCTGTGCCAAAAAAAGGAGTTGATAAATTTGTCTTGATTATTGTGCCCAACAGACAAAATTTCAACGGTCTAGATTACTTATCCACAATCTTGATCAATGTACACAATCAACGACAATCACTATAAATATTCAACCCTATCCCTTTTTTTCACACCAACATGTCACTTTGCATTAGTAAACATTTGCTTCTTTTCCAACACAGCAAAATGAACACTTTTTCAACCCAGTTCCCTAGTGATAGTTGGCTGACATCCCTTCACCATCGTGGGCAAATAACTAGAGTTTGGTGTCCGTTTTCAATGTGGTGACCCTATTTTATGTAGTCTAAAGAACAACATCACCTTCACGAGCTTGAAGAATAAAGTTGAGAAAAATGTTCAACAGGGTGCATGGCACCGATCTGTCAATCGTATTATTTTTTGCAAACCCAGCCGACGAGATGATGGCCGTGTTTCCTGGTCACAAATGGATATTAAGGATGGAGATGACGTGAGGCAAATGCTAGGCATCCATGAGGTATTCCAAGTGCTAAGTCCTATTGAGTTGTACGTCGAGACCATAAGGAACGAGATAATATTCCTTTTGAGTCAAGGACCGTCACAATAGATTGTTTTCTTCATCCCCAGTTGTTGTTGCTAAGTTTGTCTTTGTTGTTGTTGTTGTTGTTATTTCTATTTAAATCGTGACTATGTATGTCGTTACTATCAATAAAAGTTTAGCTTCTTTTAGTAATCCAACCATGCAATGTTAAAAACAACCATAAATAAAGATATAATCCACAAAATGTTATCATAAAAATAAGTATAGTTCAAAACAAACAATACTAGAAAAAGTAAATCAAGGTCTCCTCCCTGGACCAAGTCAACCATGCTCCAGATAAGTGTGTATTCTGGACAGCCTGGAGGAATGCATCCTCCTTGTAGCACCACCCGTAACCGCTGAGCATTAATCATTTGTCTCTCTTCATTCCCAATCCCTACCGCTGGTGCCATTGGTTCTGAAATGTCCTCACCAGCAAACTGCTCAGCAACAATAGGTGTGAGGAGACGGGGAACTGATATATGTCGGTACCATGGTAAGTAATCGGATGGCACTCACCGCTGATCGTGACAGTAATAGACCTACTCATAACATTTTGAGAACTTTGAGACCAGTTGTTGGACCACTACAAAATGATGTCTCTAGGCATTGGAGGACCCACAAGTGAAGGATCAGGGATGCCTTTGATATATCCAAACTGCCGAAGGCATCTATCCGACATGTAAGGTAAAATGATGACACTCTAGTAAAAAAATCCCTTATATAAAGACATAGGGTGAAAGTGCCTATAGTCCTGATGATCCTCAAATGGTCTCCATATGAAGTCATCGTCATATGGAGTCTAACATCAGTAGTCTCCTGGTCAGCTGACCGTGAGCTCTGACGCCTCTCCAGATGAGGCGTGCGTCACATAATTTTTTCGCCTCTACCTCTAATATGCACCACTGCAATAAAATAATAAAACATTAGTTAAAATATATCAATTTAAAAACATTAAAAACTACACTACATATTTATCATTTTTAACATAAATCTGTAGTAAAAAAAAACCAAAATGGATTTATGTCAAAAATGTTAAATCCGTAACCCATTTCAACAACTCAACTCTGGATTTATCTCAAGTGCATAAACCCATAGTTCATTTGACTAAAACCATATGGATTCATCTCTTACTCAATAAATTCGTAGTTGATTTTACCAGACCAATAGAAATTTATCCCGTAAATACAAAAATACGCAGTTGAATTTTATGGGTTTCAAATTTGTGATAAATCTATTTGGACAGGTTGAGATAAATCCATGTTAGTATTGGGTTCTTCATGCACTCCATTAACCACTGGTAGATAATCAAGTTCTATAGAGATCATTGGCAGTCCCAAATCCCTCAACTAGAGAAGAGATTGCCAAAGTCTCATTGCCTCCGCTTTTTGTGGTGTTGGAATGCCATTTAACCATATGGTCTTACCGCGATAAAATTCACCTGTGTTGGTCGAACCACTATTCCGATAAGGACTAAGGACTAAGGAGTGCAGACTCTAGACCATTTGTTTTTCACAAGGTAGACAACAAGGCTAACATAGTGTAGCTGATTCTCTTGACTTTTTTGGGCCATAGTTTAAGTTTGGGCCTTCTTTTATTTTCTCTCCCCCCTCGTGCTTAATTGTAAACCATTGCTCATGCAAGATGAAACGAAATACTATTTATGTCAAGACAACATAGGTGCATGGATGGTCTCAATCCCTCCTTCCTCTCCTTCTCAAAATATGTGTGAAGATAGAGAAAATAGTTAAAATAAAGAGAAATAATCGGGAAAGATAGTGAGATTAAGAGAGGGATACAGAGGATGGAGGGAGATGAAGAGATAAACAGAAGAAGAGGATCCCAAGTCCGACAAAATAGAAAAAATCTACCTAAGAAGTCTATACTAATCTCATTTGTCACGTTCTTAACCCACTACCTCACATATTACATCATATAAAATCATGGCTAACAAAAAAATTGTAAAGGTTAGTGCCTAATTGGCTAAGTTATATCCCAAAAAACCTAGTCAACTAACTTATTAGCTGTCACATAAGGTGTCCACATCCTTCATTATCCTGTTTCTAAGGAAATATGCATTCTTGTACGTTTTTTACTTGATCAACTAATATAATTTGCATATCTCCTCGGACAACTAAGTATAGATCAAAAGTCTAACTGCTCCATCAGAAGGATTTAGTGAGACTTTCTTCTTTCTTTTTGCTTTAAAAAAGTCTAACTACTTGTCAGCTAACCTGTTCTTCAAAAAAAATATTCTATTTCTAAGGAAATAAGCATTGTTGAAGGAACATGATAGATTTATTTACTCATAGTACGATGAATGAGAAGAGAATTCTTAACTTTAGGAGGACTTCTTTACTTTTACCCACCACAGAGAGTGTCAATTAGCTTTTGATTTATATAAAATTTTGTAAACTCAATATTATTTTTAGCATTAAACTTAATATATTTCACTAAGTACCTTATTTATAATATATAAAGAACTTTCAAATCTAAACTTAATATATTCCCTCACGCTAAAAGTTTTGTTACAAAAAAGAAAAATATGCACATAAATCTAAGAATCAAATCCAAAATGATTTCAAAAGAATCCGAGTCCCTTTCTAAAATATTTAAGCCAATAAGAAAAGGCAACCTTGGTTTTAATTTTCATTTTTGACATTATCTTTATTCTCCTCTTCATAATTAATTTTCTACTTTTACATGATAAAGAAAAACTTTTTCCACGGATCATGGATCACATCCCACGCATACCAAAGAATAGGAATCTTCACACAAAAGAGAATGGACGCAACTACTCTCTTACTTTCTTCCGTGGAAAATTATTGATGCTGCTTGACTTAATTTAGTGATTATCATTATTATTATATTATGAAGTGTTAGTGTGGGGACAAAAAGCACTATAACATTTTGATCTTTCACACACAAAAGTACCATGGAGGATACCATATTTATAAATTCGGTTCCCTTTTAAAAAAATGTGGGTAATTTACTTAATGTTATGTGAAATCAATAAAATTAACCATTTTTTTGTGAAATCTATTTTTTGTCAATTAAAATATATTTATGCTTTTACACTAATTTCGTATTATATATGTGACAAATTCTGAATGAATGCAAGTGAGATTAGGTAAGTTACTCACCTAAAAAATAAATTTCACCTAGTCACGTGATTGATTTGTATATTTGTATGTTTAGATCACATAGATATTAAATTAGTGAGATATATGTGTTAAATTTTAAGAAATACAACTGAATGAGTAAACTACTCACATTTCTCCAAAGGGCAACCTAGAACATACTATATTAAGTAGTAACCAAAAGTATGTTTGATTAGTCTTTTAAAAACATTTTTTATTTATAGAAACTAACTAACAACAAAATTTGCTCTCGATTAATTTTTTAAAACTAGTAGCATACTCGTGCATCGTATTAGTTTGGTTCACCTTTAGGAGATTTAAAAATGATTTTAAAGACATAAATTGAATTTGACATATTTAGATATTTTCGTGTAAGATTGACTTTGTCTCTAAAATGAATTCCAAATTGAAGCTCGTATTTGGAGCATTTGCTTCAAACGTAATGTTCAACTCACTTTTACTTGAATTTATCTGTAACTTTTTTTTAAATTGAGGAAGAGCGAAATTTTATTAATCAAAGTGATACTAATAACCACTTTACAATGGTCCTCAAAGGGATTTGAACTCAGCACATTGAGGATACAAGACTAAGCTTTTATCACTCAACTAGCACCTCAAGTGTAATCCGTCTATTAATCACTTTGCCTTCAATTCATTTTTAACCGTGCAAATTTTTCCGATTTGGCTCAATGTCCCTTGTCATGGAATTCTTAATAATGTAAAGTGGAGGATTGTGGGCTGATTGCTCTGGTCAAGTTGGGGTGGCCTGTCTGGTGCCTTTCCAAAATTATTAGTATTGGTGTCATGTCATGTTGCTAAACATTGTTGAGCTTCTTTTTGGTGCTCATTTCAGGGTCATGTCACCAGTAAGGGATCTACTTTTGGCAAAAAAAATATAAGAGAAAAAAATGATTTGCATGCCATGGAATCAACTTGTAACTTCATTATTAGTTAGTGTTGATTATAAGAAAGGTAATGATCTGATTTCAAGATATGGTTGAAGCATATCAGGACATGTTTTGCAGAAGAGCAAATGAAAATTTTGAAAGAGAAAGAGTGCGGTCGTTTCTCATTCACCCTTTATGCGACAAGCATATGTTGTGATATATGGTGGTGCTTAAGGAGTGAGTGAGATTATTCAATTGTGGAAGTGATAGTGATGTTGAATATATTCGTGGTCACTTTAATAGCACCTTACAATTACAATCAGCAAAATTGGCTTCTAGCATATGGTCATGATGAACCCATAGAATCACTTAGGATTACAAGTTTTTGTCAAATAAAATGTATTAAGTAACTAGCTAGTTTGGTTGGTGAGCTAAGAGGTAGGAGTTTGAAGTAGAAGGTTTAAGTTCAAATCATGAAATCTAACATTTTAATTTCTTCTCTCCTAACTATCAGACAATCACTCAAGAAAATTAATGGACGATTGGACTTGAAAGACAAATGACAACATATTTGAAGGACTTCGCATTTCATGCTTGTTGCTTGAAGGACTCGGATTGGTCAACTTAGGGATGCACCCACATAGACCCGTCCGAAGAGTCGAAGGGTAACACTAGTAGTCGAGCAAAACATAAATTGTGCAGTCGATCCGACATTATACAGGTAGTTGATCAGCACCCTAACCCTAATAGAAGATCATGTCCTCAGATATGTAACTCTAATCTTCCCACCAATGAATGATCTTGGATTTCTCGCCTTTCAATTGTTCGAACAAATCCAATCCAAATTGATATGTTTGGTTCGAGCATTTTTCATGTTGGAGCAAAACCTGGACCAACTCATACTACCTTTGTAATTTTAGAAGCACAAAATGCTATTTGCTTAAACTTTTTAACTAAATAATTTATGTTTGAGTTGTAAGATTTTAATACTATGTATTGGAAGACTATTAATTGAGTTTGAAGTTGATTTGGTGTAATTTTCAAATTTTAGATTTTTTGGCTAGTTAGAAGTATTAGAATATTACCAAAAAAGTGTAATTTTTTATATTTTAAAAATTTTACATTTTGGTGCATGACCTATGAACCCAATTGAACCAACCCGTCCAATATCACATTGGTTTTGTTCGAGTTTTGAAGAACAAAAAACGTATATTTTGAACCAACTCAAACCAAATAATTGTAATTGATTTGAGCAACAGATTTAGGCAAATACAATCCAAACTGACTTGTGAACACATCTATTACTGCCTAATTATCCTTCTAACGGTCATAGTATTAACCGTGTAATTATTATGACCTAGATTAATATAACTATTTGTATGTTCTCCCTCATAGGCCAACATTGAGCATGCAATAGTATTAAATCTCTTGAGAGAGAGTTTTGCCGCCCATTGTATCCTACCCAACTTGAGAGATTAGTCTCTTCAGTTGCGCACAGATAATACTCGATTTATACAGAAACAAAGGCTTCATTTAATAACCCGCTTTCTCTTGAGGGAGAATTTTGCCATCCATTATGTCCTACCCAACTCGAGAGATTAGTCTCTTCCGTTGCGCAAAAAACAAAGATTTCATTTAATAAACCGCTTTCTCTTCTGCTAAGATTTGTTGAATCGAAGCACTAACGGTCGCATCCACTTGCATCCACATCACAAAAGGCACCAACCCCACTTTCTGGTGAATGTATAGCTACCAAAAGGTAAAACTACAGCACATCACGTTCAAAATATATAGAAAATCCTTAGTGCGACCGAAACGTCAAAGTCTGTCTCTTTCTTTGCCTTATGCACACATATACGGTAGCTTATTCTTCATATGTGGGCAAAATACAAAAGTTTCTGTAGGTAAAGTTAAAATGGTTAGATTAGCGGATATGTTCATAGCATTTTTCATCTCTTTATTGTTTATTTTTCGGTGTTTTAAAAATCGAATCAACTAAACGATTCAATTGATTAAACTATGATCCAACACCATCTCCAATTTATTTGAGCGGTTCGACCCCAATTTTATTCAGGTTCGAGCGGTTAAAAGCAGATGAATCATCACCCCGAGGTCTCCCCAGTTCAATGTCTGATCTGGTTTTCAAAACATTTGTTTTTTCAGACACTACTTGAACTAGTATTTGATCTATATTTTTTGCTAGTTTTATTTTATTTCTTCGTGCATCCTCCATTTAATGTATGTTATTCTCAATTTTAAGCATTAATTACACATTTATTTCTGTCATTTCTAAGTTGGTTTACTCATATATTTTTTTCAAACATATTAGATTCAGTTTTACTAGCTTATTCATTATCAACTATAGGCTAGTTTATCCATTATTAGTTAATTTATCCATTTTCGGCAAACTTTTACCAAACTGAATAATTTTTTGATAGGAAAAATGGACTTTATTAAAAAAGAATCAGAAATGCTAGAGGTTTAGATACAAACACATTTAGGGTGTGTTTTTTTGTGGTGAAAGAGGGAAGAGAGAGTGAGGGAAGAGAAAGTAAGGGAAGAAAGAGTGATGTTTGCATGTTTCTTTAAGGAGAGAAATAGGAAGGAGAGAGGGAGGAAAGATTAGTTTAGTGCTTTGTGTAATCTCTTATTTTCTCCACAAGTGGAGAGAAAGTGGAAAGAAATAGGCTCTTAAGTTTGACTTTTACCATTTTGCCAATTAAATGAATAACAATTATTATAATTTATAGGTTAGGACACTTTATAAATTTATACTACTATTATAGTTTGACTCTTTTAGAGAACAATTTTGATAGAGAGAGCATGAAAGACTAACTAGGTAGTAGGAAATAATAAAAAATCATTAACTTATAGGATAGCGATGACTTATTATTATATGAATAACTTGTATACGTTTGGTACTCTTTCGTTACCCAACCAAGCAGGTACTAGGTCTTTCACATCGCATCTCAACCTCTACTAAAAAAGTTGTAAATATAATCCGAATTTAGCAGCGACCCTCGACACCGACGCTAGTAGGATCGAGTTATCATCAGCCAAACCCGCACTACATTATTTTCCATGTTTGTTTCGTGACATGAATATTAGCATCTGTCATAACCAACACTACTTGTTAACAACACTGACACAATTTTTCATTTTTTAAATCACCAGTTAGTGTCAGATGAGCCGACGCAAAGTTACACTTCCTTTTTCCAAAAATCCCTAACTCTCTCTCTCTTTTTCCCTCTCTTTATTTTCACTCTGTCAGTTGTGGACGACCTCTGCAGGGGGTCGTATCTGTCACCGGGTTTATCGCACAAGAGGCTTGTCTGTGAACCTCTGACTTGGGTGCACGTTGTTTATCCAACAATCCTAGGATCCTTCTGTAACAAAATAGATGCAATAGCCCATGCTTAAGTGGCTGCCAAGGTCGCCCGAGAGGCGGCAGAACATTCCTAGGAGTTAGAAATGATTTTAATGCATTGAAAAAATATTTGTAGATCGCTTGGACGCTTTGGAGCATCAATCAAGTGGTGGATCATATATAGTGCTAGCCATCTTCCTTCACATCCTTATCATGATGATGATTTGGGCGACCAGTCACTTGATGGTGATGTTTGACATAGTTTGTTATTGTTACTTTTTTTTAGTAGTCGTTGGAAGACAAATACTTTGATATTTTGTAGTTTCATGATGACTATTTTACATATTTTGTAGTTTCAAAATAGTTGTGTTGTTATAGTATTTTGTTGTTTCTTACTGTTAATTAATCTTTTATTCAGGATAGTTGTGTTGTTATGATATTTTGTTGTTTCAGGATTATGCATTTTAATGCTCTATTTTTGCTTTTAATGTTTCTCAAGTAAAGGAATTGCTAGTGTAAAAATGATAAGTAGGTAGGTGCAAAAAAAATCTATCATTAGCATCGACGACGTTGCAGGCTTTAGATGAATTTTCGGTGGTTGACTATAGCGTCGACAAGGGTGACACTACTCTTTAGTTGTTTTTTTGTGGTTGAATATAGCGTCGGTCTAGCCAACGCTACACATTTTGTGAACTTTTCTTTGGTTGACCATATCATTGGCAAGGCCGACGCTAACATATAAGGAGTTGACTGTCCTAGAAGGGTAGCTCACGTGGTTAAGTGAAAGGGACATCATTGGTGAAAAATGTAAGCGTACAGGTTCGAACCCCGCTCCCCCCTCCCTCTAACTACTAACATACTAATTTCTAACCACTTTGCCGATCAAAAAAAATATAAGGAGTTGACTTTCAATGAGTTGACCACAGTGTCGCCCTTGACAATGGCTATTTTAGTGTGGGTCTAGCCGACACTAACTTTGTGTCAGTCTTAGTTTAGCATACGCTACACTTTAGCTTCAGACACTTTAGTCGTGACCCCGACTCCAACACTAAATTGCTATTAGCGTCATATTTTAGCCAAATAGTGTGAGCTTTTGCCCGACACTAAAAGCTATGTTTCTGACTAGTAGTGAACGTAAATGAAGTTGTGCAACAAGACCACCCATTGACCATGTTGAGGTAGAAAACCCAGCTCCACCTCGACCACGTTGTAACTAGCAACCATATCACGGTGTGGGACTGAACACCATTTAAGAGATTAATACATCATCTATTAGTAGCTGATGTGACAGAATGCCAAGTTAATGTGATTGAAAATTTATTTTAACTGTCAAATTTTATTCTCCATTTTATTATTAATTTTATTGCTAATATAAGAGCTAAAAGTTTAAATAAAACTAAAAAGATTAATTATATCATTAAATAAAAAAATTATTAACTTTTTATTCGATAGAATAAGGAAGACAACCAAGAAACCCCTTGCATCAAAGCCAAGGCTAAAAATTGCTCCATTGATCTGGATTAAGCAACATATATAGTCCAGAAATCTTGCATTGCACCACACAATCTCGCATCATATGCATAATTGGCATCTTGGGCATAAATCATCAGTGGTCAAACACCGCTTTTTCCTTTCAACATTGGTCATCAACCGAGCATGAGCTAATTTTCAGAGGAAAGCTTTAACTCTATTAACTTTGTATCTGATTCATAAAAAGTAATTTATTCAATTATATCGATAAATAACTAATTATTTAATTAATTTTTTTATTGACAACCAACCAAAATTTGAGTTAATTATGTAATTAAAACATGATTTAATTAATTAGATAATAAAAATTAGTTTCTTTTTTTAGAAAAGTAAAGGTGAGAAATAGGTCCCTAACGAATTTCTCTTAAAGATAAAAAAAAGAAAAGAAAAATGAATTAAGTGAGGAATCGGTTTGGGAGGACTGGTTTCTCACTTTTAATGAAAATGAGTGGTAGTTTGGTATATAATGTGGGAAAAATGGTAGTTTTGGGATATAATATTTTTTAGGACTCGTTTGGTGGTCAAAAGGAAACAGGATATGATAAGTTTATTATATTTTGTGTCAATCTAACATTTGTTGAGAGATAACAGGATATGATAACTTAATTCTGTGACTTATCCTATTATGTCTTTTTGGTTAAAATTTTATTTTAAGTTTGAGTTGAGTTAGAAACCAGCATGAAACGATAAAAATTAATTTATTCATTTATCCTTTTAAAATATATTTAAAATTAAAGATATGAAATCTATTAAGAAATATATATTTAAAAACAAAAAAATTGATGTTAAGTTAAAAATTAAAAACCTTAGTACTTAATTTAAAAAATAATGTATGAACTTATGATAAGGGTAGTTTTGTCTTTTTGTATAATCTAAAAATTAAAAAATCACTTGAAATTTTAAAAATTAAAGTAAGTAATAGAAACGTAAACTAAAAAAGTATGAAAATCGAAAATCAATATAATTTTTCAACAAATAAAATATAGTTGTCACAAAGATAGTTTTGTTATTAATATAATTTTAATATATATATATATATATATATATATATATATATATATATATATATATCATAAAAAAATGTATATTATCTTATATTTTATCAGCTGATGCACATCAAACACATAATAATAGTGTTATCATGTCTCTATCATATTATATTATACTATTCCCCCTGTCTCACTTTAAGTGTCCTGTTTACCATTTTTCTTTGTCTCAAATTATTTGTCACTTTAGAATACTAATACAACATTTATTATTTGTTTCCAATAATACCCTAATTTATTATTTGTATTTCTAACTTTTCCATTCCTCTCTCCTCATAATAATATAGGGATATTTTAGTCCACCATATTTCTTAACCATAATCTAAACATTTTCTTAATTAAAATTTGCACATAACCTTAAACAATAGTTAAATTGAAACGGAGAGAGTATGTCTATCGTATCTCAACCACCAAACAGACCCTTAGTGTACGGTGTTTTTTCCCACGAGGCATGATTGGGGTAGTAAAGGCTACAATGCCTTATAGTTATGGCTTTGGAAAAGCATACTCGTGTATTGAAATTGAGATGGGAAGAATTTTGCATCATGACAAGTGGGATAGAACTCCCCCACACCCCTAACTGTGAACTTCCTTTTGAACAAAGCATAGTATCTAATGTTAACTCCTTGTAAATGTCCAACATCTGTAAGCACATATATGCGCGCTTTTTTCCACCTTTTTATGGGAATGGGGAATATTTCAATTTCATGCAAGAGAATACACCAAAAAAGAGGACACGTTTATAAACAACTCAAACGACTTCCATAAAAAATAAAAGTCAGCACAGAGAAAGCTAACGAAAAGGGATCAAAAGTAGAGCAGAAAGTGCAGCTGGGGAAGGGCATATATAAGAAAGGAGACAAAAGACTTAGGAATGCAATTCATGCGCACTAATTAACCACTCATAAGAGGTGGTCCATGAGCTATGAAGGAGATGGAAGTCAAATATTAACCTTTATTTGAAAAGTTTTTAGCAAACAAAACTATAGATTATTTTTTATCGTATTATTGGTACGCAGTATCCACTGGCTTTGCCGGTGACTAATCTACGCTAAGGAACCTAGCTGACTGATATATAACTCTTATTTATAAGAGTTATTTATGTTTTCTAGACTTAAATCAATGCGAGTTCGTAAGTAATATTGTTGTTTAATTAAGTAAATATATGTTGTTTAATGTAAAAGAGGGTTAGAATCTGATTAATGATCATTTGGCACTTTGATGCCTCTTGTTGTATTTTAATTTGTTTGTCCAGTATGTTGCAGCATTGGATATTATAGCACTATTTCTGCAGCACAAGAGAGAGAAAATGCTGAAGCACTAAAAAACAACTTTTGTTTTATGTCAAATCGGCTGAAATCAAGTGGAAAACTGAGCTATTTCAGCCACCAACCAAGTTGCTTTATGGGGACACTTGTCCACTTTCAAGTCGGAGATGAAAAGTTTGTGGTTTGTCACACCTTTTTGCTTTATGTCACATCCACCTTTTTGGAAAGTTTTTGGAGATAAATATCAAGTTTTTCTTCTCCTTTAAAAAAGCTTCATCCAGCTCCATAGAGCTTTATTCTTGTTGGTTCTAATGGAGAAACACTTAGACATATTTTTCTCTCTATTTTTATCACCAAAGTAGAAAATTCTGCACTTGGGATGCAGTGAGCGATGCTGTAGCATCACGGGGGTTCTCATCATTTGGAGTATTTTCCTTCTCTTTGTGATTTCGGTTTTATGGCTTTAGGTAACTCATTTATGCTTTATTTCATGTGTCGGTTCTCATCATGAGATGACTCTCTTGTAGTTGGAAGCTTGAAGTTATGTAATGATATTTTAAGATTTAATGTAATGCTTGATGTTAGTATTTTTAACCCTTGCATGAAACTTTTTCCAATGCTTATTTTAGAACTGATCAGCTAAATATAAGTACATTTATAGGTTCAGACATGCTCTATAAATCGAACTCAAGGATTAACGTGGGTGAGTGGTTGTTAAATGAAGCTTTCACAATCCATGTTTAAACTTAGACATGGGAAAGCATAGTCTATAGGGTGAATACTGTGGGTGGTTAATTTACAGAGGTGAACCTATTTAGAGCTTAAACATAAGCCCTTGTATTGAAACCTTGACGATAGTGACTGAAAGGCACGCATCAAATGCTATAGCATCCAATGCTATAGCATTAATCTGTTTTAGAGGACTTAGTGAAAGGCATTCCAACTACTCTTATTCTGAATTTCTACTTATCATCTATCTTTACTTGCTTACTTACATTTATGTTATTCACAATAATTGTTGACAACATATTATTGTTATTTGTGTTACTCACTAGCTAAATTACTAATTTAAATATAGAAGTGTGTAGGCTCTGTTTGGCCTCGTGGGAACGATCTCTACTTACTCTTTATTATTTGTTGCGACTGTGTATACTTGCACATCACCTTTTTGCACAACACTGGCCACTGGATACCCATTTTTACCGATCCGTGTGTTATCCCCTCCCAACTGTAGATTGGTTTGACTTTAAGGGAGCGAAATAATCTTTTGTTTTTATTTTTTTTCTTATTGAGGGGTGGTCCAGTAATGTTATTCGATGAGAATTCTCTTTTGAAATGTTAGAGGGTCGGGCGATAATGACATTGGTCTTGTTCTTCATAACTTGTATCACACATAGGTTTGAATTCGTTTTTCTTTCTAAACCTTGAGTGGATTCTTCGTCTATTCTTGTTACTTATTCGAACCATATGGTTTTGAAGTTGTTTGTTCTTAACTCTCAAGACAACCTAACTCCAAGTTTTTTTCAAACCACTTGGCTTTTCGTTTGTGTACTGATAACAATCAAATATGATTATTATTACCTCTTATTTCAAGCTTAAATCATTGTTAATTCTCAAGCAATTTAGTGATTAATGTTGTAAATAGATTAGTTTAGAATAATTAAAGGTGCAAGCTGAATTATGTTATTAATGGGCACTTTGGTGCCCAATTGTGGTTTAATATGTGTGTTTAATTGCTACAGCACCTGTTGTGGCAGCATTGCCATTTTACACAACATGAGAGAGAATGTAGCAAGAAACACGGAAATCAAGGCAAGGACAGCTGTCAGCGTGTGTCATGCGTGGGTGTGCGTGCCAATCATTGGTGATGCGTGAATGACCTAGGGTTTTGGGCAAAAAGGACATTGTGCCTTGAAAAGGACAAAATGTGCCTCCACCATTTAGGGTTTCTCTCATCCCAAGGCCTTCCCTATATAAAGGCACTCACCCCCAGAATTAGGTTAAGCCGAATTCCTGAGGTATAGACATAGCCTCAAGTTTTCGTGCCTCCATTGTTACTTAGAATCAATTGCTGGGATATTGATTGCTGCAGCAACGTTAGATCTACTTCATCTTCGAAGGAGCTACATTTTGAGAGCTGGAATTGCTTGGTGGATCACCATTGAAGCTGTCTCAGTATCAAGACTTGTAGCTGAACTTCTCTTCTCGGGTTTTAGTATGAAATTCCTACTTCCCTTGATGTTTAGTTTAGTTGTAATGTTGTGTAAGCTCAATATGAGCTAAACCTCTGTAGTTGGGATGCTATTATGAATTTAATGAAGTTAATTTGTTCTTAATGCTTGTGTTATTGTGTTGAGCACTTTATCTTGTGTGTTTTTACTATTTCCATCTTAGATTAGGATTGGCCGTCTAATCTAAGTAGATATACATTCACAGACATGGTTTGTGTATATATCTCACAAGATAACAAGGTATGTTGCACTATAGACATATAGTTGTTCCTTGCTTGAGTCCTAGACATAGGAGAGGCATAAGCCATGAGGTAAAACACTTAGGTGTAATGCTGCTTGTTCTCCAGTAGCCTAGGGAAATAATCTCTGCCGAATTAGACATAATTTGGGGCGACTAAAGCCTAGTGTTAAGCATTAGACATAATGCACAATTGCGGCAGCACCTAGTGCTGCAGCACTTAACATAGCATTTTGAGCATTTTAATGGATTTATTGAAGTATTGCATCTCAACTTGTCTCAAATCTGATTTCCACTACCCTAATACCTTTTTAGTTGTTTGTTACTTGTTACCCAACCAATTGTGTGTCATTTACTTTTGTTACTAAAATCACTAATTGTTACTTTGATTAAACTCTTGTTTGGCAAATTAATCCTCGTGGGAACGATCTCTACTTTCATTATATTACTTGTTACGATTGTGTACACTTGCACAAAAGAACGTTCACGTTTTCAAGCAACAAGTTTTTGGCGCCGTTGCCGGGGATTAAATTGATTAAACACTGTTTAATGAATTGGCAATTTAGTGATTTCTTTTGTTGCTAATTCTGGTGCTCTGTTTTTGGTTGTTTCAGTAAGTTAATTGCTGCAGCAACTGTTGCTGCAGCATATGTACAGACGCAGATCACCAGAATATCAACTTCATCCTGAGATAGAAAGACTGTTTAGAGCTTTGAGAAGGGGACACGACCATTCTGGTCTCATTTCTTTGGGAAGAGCTGTCAATATGGCTACACCACCACCTTCTAATCATGGAAACACACCACCTCCTAGCAACCATGGTTCTGACAGACATACTTTAGCTGCCACTGAGCAACCTGAACATGTGAGACAAGTTTTGAATGAAACAGTTATAGGCATGGCTAATGACAGGGACAGACCTATGAGGGATTATGCAATTTTTGACCCTCACACTATGAAAACTAGCATAGTGAGGCCTGAACTTGCCACAACTCATTTTGAATTTAAGCCTATGATGTTCCAAATGCTTCAAACAATAGGGCAATTTGGTGGAGGACCTACTGAGGACCCACATTTGCATTTAAAACAATTTGTAGAAGTTTGTAGTAATTTCATTCTCCCTGGTGTAAGTGATGATGCTTTTAAACTTAAACTTTTTCCTTATTCCTTGAAGGATAGAGCTAAGGTTTGGTTAAATTCCTTGGAACCTAACTCTATCACTACTTGGAATGAGATGGCTGAAAAATTTATGACAAAATATTTTCCACCTATCAAGAATGCCAGTATGAGAACTGAAATTACATCTTTTAGACAAACTGAATTTGAAACATTGTTTGAAGCATGGGAAAGATTCAAAGAATTGTTAAGAAAATGTCCACATAATGGGTTGCCTGTGGTTGTTCAAATGGAAACTTTTTACAATGGGTTGGAACCTCAAACTAGACTGATGCTTGATGCTTCTTCTGGTGGAGTCTTGCTGAATGGCTCTTACCAAGATGCTTATGATCTTATTGAAACTATTGCTGCAAACAGTTATCAATGGCCAACAGCCAGGGTTAATGCTCAAAAGAAAGTTGCTGGTATGCATGAAGTGAGTGAGGTTACTGCTTTATCTGCTCAGGTTGCATCCTTGTCCAACATGATCAAAAATATGAGTGCAACACCTGCTGCAGCAATTGAATCTGCACCAGAAACTAGAGTGGCAGCAATTGAACAAGTACCAGTGGGTTCTGCTAGTTGTGTGTACTGTGGAGGAGGCCATTTGTATGAAGAATGCCCTGCAAACCCTATTTCAGTCAACTATGTTGGGTATGACAAGAACAATAATCCTTATTCTCGTACCTACAATCCTGGGTGGAAGAACCATCCTAATTTTAAATGGAGCAACAATGCAACACCTGCTACAGCTCCTGCAACACCACCAGGAACACCTGCTCCATCCAAGGCAAAAGAAGAGAGCTCTATGGAACTTATGTTGAAGGCCTTCATGAATGAAACTAAAACTCAGTATCAAACCCAAGGAGCTGCAATCAAGAACTTGGAGAATCAACTTGGTCAAATAGCCACTGCCCTGACCCAAAGACCTAGTAGAGCATTACCTTCCACTATTGAACCAACATCTTCTAAGGGAAAGGAACAAGTCAAGGCTATATCTTTAAGGAGTGGGAAGGACTTGAAGGGACCATCTACTGATCCTAGTAATGGAACTGCAATAAAAGAAAAAGACAAAAAAGAGAAACAAAACGCACCAGATGCTGTCACAGTTGATGCTGCAACATCTGATGCTGCAGCAATTCCATCAAAGATTGCTGATCAAGTTTTGCCTGATCCACCTTATCCTCAAAGGTTGAAAAAGGCTCAACAAGATAAGCAATTTGGCAAATTTCTGGAGGTGCTAAAACAACTTCACATCAATGTTCCTTTGGTAGAAGCACTTCAACAAATGCCCAATTATGCAAAGTTTATGAAAGATGTGCTTTCCAAGAGGAAGAGACTTGGGGAGTTTGAAACAGTAGCTATATCAGAAGAGTGTAGTATGATCATGCAGAACAAGCTTCCAAGCAAGTTGAAGGATCCAGGCAGTTTCACTATTCCATTCTCAATTGGTGAAAGCTATACTGGCAGAGCTCTTTGTGACTTAGGTGCAAGCATCAATTTGATGCCTAAGTCTATCTTTGATCAGCTTGGTATAGGTGTTGCCAGACCTACAACTGTTACCTTACAGCTTGCTGATAGATCTGTTGCTCATCCAGAAGGAATCATTGAGGATGTTCTAATAAAAGTTGATAAATTTGTATTTCCTGCTGACTTTGTAATTTTAGATTTTGTTGCAGATAAGGAGGTACCTATAATTCTTGGAAGACCTTTCTTGGCTACTGGAAAGACTCTAATTGATGTGCAAAAAGGAGAATTGACTATGAGAGTCAATGATCAAGAGATCAAGTTCAATGTGTTGAATGCTCTCAAGTTCCCTGACCAAGGAACTGAGGAGTGCTCTTTTGTAATGTCTCTTGATTCTGTGGTTCAACAACACTTCCACAAGCAAAGTGATCATCTGGTGAAAGCTCTTTCTGAGATTGATAAGAGTGAACTTGTGGAAGAAGGTATTGTGCACAAGGAGGCTGAGGTGAAAGAATTATGGAGTAGACATTATGAATCCCTTGATCTAGGGGATTCCAATCTCAAACAGAATGTGCCTTCTATTGAAAAACCTCCTGTGCTTGAATTAAAAGAGTTACCCAAGCACCTGAAATATGCCTATTTAGGGGAAAATGATACATTGCCTGTGATCATTGCTTCTGACCTATCCAATAGTCAAGAGCATGATCTCATTACTACCCTAAAGAGGCATAAGAAGGCAATTGGGTGGCAAATGGCTGACATAAAGGGGATTAGTCCTAACATCTGCATGCATAGGATCATTCTTGATGAAAATGCTAAGAATAGCATTGAAGGGCTGAGGAGACTAAATCCTATCATGAAAGAAGTGGTGAAAAAGGAGATCATCAAATGGTTAGATGCTGGCATTGTGTATCCCATCACTGATAGTGCATGGGTGAGTCCTGTGCAATGTGTTCCAAAGAAAGGAGGGGTCACAGTGGTAGCCAATGAGAAGAATGAACTTATTCCCACAAGAACAGTTACTGGTTGGAGGATTTGTATGGATTATAGGAAACTCAACAAGGCTACAAGAAAAGATCATTTCCCCCTACCATTCATAGACCAAATGCTTGATAGACTTGCTGGCAAGGAGTTCTATTGCTTTTTGGATGGTTACTCTGGCTACAATCAAATAGCTATAGTGCCTGAAGATCAACAAAAGACTACTTTCACTAGTCCTTATGGTACTTTTGCTTTCAGGAGAATGCCATTTGGGTTGTGCAATGCCCCAGCAACATTTCAAAGGTGTATGATGTCAATCTTTTCTGAATTCATTGAAAAATCTATGGAGGTGTTTATGGATGATTTCTCTGTCTTTGGAGAAACATTCCAATTGTGCCTTGACAACTTAGAAGAGATTCTGGATAGATGTGAAGAAACCAACTTGGTCTTGAATTGGGAGAAATGCCACTTCATGGTCCAAGAGGGTATTGTGTTGGGACACAAAATCTCAAAGAAGGGAATTGAGGTTGACAAAGCTAAAGTTGAGGTGATTGAGAAGATGCATCCTCCAACAAATGTCAAAGGTGTTAGAAGTTTCTTAGGACATGCTGGATTCTATAGGAGGTTCATCAAGGACTTCTCTAAAATTTCAAAGCCATTATGTCAATTGCTGCAGCATGACACTCCATTCGTGTTTGATGACTCATGTGCTGTAGCATTCCAGAAACTTCAAAATACTCTAGTTACTGCCCCAGTGATAGTGACTCCTGATTGGAGCAAGCCTTTTGAGCTCATGTGTGACGCTAGTGATTATGCCATAGGTGCTGTCCTTGGCCAAAGGTATGGTAAAGTTTTTCATTCTATTTATTATGCTAGCAAAACGCTTGTTGAAGCTCAATTAAATTACACTACCACTGAAAAAGAATTATTAGCTGTGGTTTTTGCATTTGATAAGTTTAGATCATACTTAGTTGGCACAAAAGTAATTGTTTTCACTGATCACTCTGCCATTAAGTATTTGATTGCTAAGAAAGATGCAAAACCTAGGCTAATAAGATGGGTTCTCCTCCTCCAAGAGTTTGATTTAGAAATAAAAGATAAAAAGGGGGTGGAGAACCAAGTTGCTGATCATTTGTCTAGATTGGAAGGTGATAGTGCAGGTAATCATTTTGGAGAAATCAAGGAAAGCTTCCCTGATGAGCAATTGTTAGCTGTTGCTGCTGCAGCACCTGATGCTGCAGCACCTTGGTATGCAGACATTGTTAACTTCCTAGTGAGCAAAGTGGTGCCATGTAATTTAAATTATCAGCAAAAGAAGAGGTTCTTCCACACAATCAAGCAGTATTTTTGGGATGAACCTTATCTGTATAAGAAGTGCCCTGATCAGTTACTAAGAAGATGTGTGGCTGATGAAGAACAACAAGGAGTGCTGCAGCAATGCCATGCTGCAGCATATGGAGGACACTTTGGAGGTTTCAGAACAGCAGCAAAAGTGTTTCAATCTGGTTATTTTTGGCCTACAATTTTCAAGGATGCTCATGAGTTTGTTAAGAAATGTGATAGATGCCAGAGGAGTGGAAATATATCACATAAAAATGAAATGCCATTGTCAAACATCTTAGAGGTTGAACTCTTTGATGTCTGGGGAATGGACTTCATGGGACCTTTTCCTCCCTCTTTTGGCAACTCTTACATCCTTGTTGCTGTGGATTATGTATCAAAGTGGGTTGAAGCAGTTGCTTTACCTAACAATGATGCAAAGTCTGTTAGCAAGTTCTTATTAAGAAACATTTTTACAAGGTTTGGAACTCCAAGAGCAATAATCAGTGATGAAGGTTCTCATTTTTGCAACAAATTGATTGAAAATCTCTTGGCCAAGTATGGGGTTAAGCACAAGATTGCAACAGCATATCATCCTCAAACAAGTGGTCAAGCAGAGTTGTCTAATAGAGAGATCAAGAGAATGTTGGAGAAAATGGTAGGGCCTACCAGAAAGGAATGGTCAAATCATCTTGATGACGCTTTATGGGCTTATAGGACTGCTTACAAAACTCCTTTGGGAATGTCCCCCTACAGACTTGTGTATGGCAAGGCTTGCCATCTGCCTTTGGAGCTTCAATACAAATCGCATTGGGCTATCAAAAAGCTCAATTTTGATCACACAAGGGCAGGGGAAGCTAGGCTATTACAATTGAATGAATTGGAAGAGATGAGACACTTTGCCTATGAGAACTCAGAATTGTACAAGACCAAGACCAAGGCATGGCATGATAAAAAGATTCAAAAAAGGGAATTAGTGGAAGGTGACCAAGTGTTATTGTTTAACTCAAGACTTAAACTATTCCCTGGAAAACTCAAGTCTAGGTGGTCTGGGCCATTCAAATTGGCAAAGGTGTACCCTCATGGAGCTGTGGATCTGTATGATGATGCAAGTGACAAAACCTTCAAGGTTAATGGTCAAAGAGTGAAGAAGTACTATGGTGAATCAGTGGTGAGGAGTAAATTCACCACTATGATTAAGGATCCATGACCTTTGAAGGAAGTCAGGCTGAGGACTCTTAAACCAAGCGCCACTGGGAGGCAGCCCAGGGTTTTTAATCTAATAAATTAGTTGTTTTGTTTGTTTGGTGTTTGTTGCAGGAATTAAAATTTCAGCAAGTTGAAGTTTGTGGGTGTGACAGCAGTTGGTGCTGCAGCATTGCTTCCAGCAACTGATGTTGCAGATGCTGATGTTGAAAGCCCAATGTTCTCATCCTCTAAGAGAACAAGAACCAAGCATGCCCCCAAAAGGAGGAAGATGTCTGTCGTGCCTGAAGATGTTGAGCTGAATGTTGAAGGCGTAACTGCTGAAGAAGACGCTGCTGTCAATGCCACTGTGGAATCTGTCTGCAAAAGTGTTGATGATGCTGCAGCAATGGAAGCTGCGAAGATGGTTGATTATGAAAAGAGATCAAAGGCTGCTCTGGACTTGGTGATTGCCCAAAAGAAGGCAAGTGTTTCTGCTACTGGCCCTGCTTTTGCAGATGCAGGTCCAGTGCTGCAACAGCAGAAACCCCAAAGGCACCAGAAGCCCCTGTGATTAAATCACCTAGAGTCAAGAGGCCAGTAAGAAGAGGAACAGCAACAAGGCAGAGCCCAAGAACTAAATGAGGATTCCTTGCACCTTTATCTTTTAAATTCTGTCATTTAAATTCTGTCTTGTTAGTCTTTCAAGTTAAATAAATTTGTTGAATGTGTCGTGTTCGTGTTTGCATTCAATAGTTGTGTTTGTTTGTTTTTATTTCTGTTTTGCTTTAAAATAGGCCTCTCCCTTATATTTCATGAGCAGTGGGGACACTGCAAGGTCTTAAGTGGGTGGGGGGGGGGGGGGAGGACCTATGGTCATTGTAATATATCAGTATGCCCAGTTAGTTGAATGAAAGTTTTTAATTTCAGTTGATTAAGTTGAGCAAAACTTATTGATCAACTGGTGAGAATTGAGTGATTAGTGCCCCTGTTTATGAGTGAACTATATTGCTCCTATTTTTACACTTTGCATGAAACTTAGGAATGACTTAGTAAGTTAGAAATGATCTGAAGCTAGACTAGTGTTGGTAGACCTAGAGACTTGCCAAATTTTTATTAAAAACTTAGGGTAGCATAAGAAACTAAGTTTGGGGGTTCTTTAAGTTATATTAAGGCAAAGCATGAAGGAATGGGTTTAGGTCAAGTGCACATAGTCAATTCGTTGTATTGTGTTGTAAATATGTGTAATTGTTGTCATTGCCCATTGAAAAAAAAAAGTAAGTAATAAGAGAAAAAGAAAAAGAAAAGAGTGCAATAAGCTGCCATTTTGAACTGAGTAGGGAGGCTATTCTGTGGAGACACATTATAGTTTCAGTCAAAAGGATGATAAATGGTAGTTAGGTTGATTGTGAAGTAGGGAGGCCAATTTGTGGTGACACACTTTGGTTTCAGTCGAAATCAGCAGTCAGCCTGTGTGAAAAGTGATGATAGAATAAGGGCAATGCAACATCAATGTCAAGTATTGTGTGTTTTTAAAATTCTGTTCTAGTCTGTATTGCTGCAGCAACTGTTGCTGCAGCATTGAAATTTCAGTTGTAATAAGTGCACTGGCCTAGAATCCTATAATTGCTGAATCAAAGCCCTTTGTCATGCTTATCCCCCCTTTCTGTGCTGAATTGTTAGTCTACCATTAGTTTTGAAACATCTTTGGCTATCTCAAAAGAAAACCTCTCTAGTCTTTAGTTAATTGAAGTTTTGAACCTTGCTATGTTTTGAACTGAGTTGAATGCCACACATACACTACTGAGCAGGAGTAATTTAGGGAACTTATCATTCAGTGGGTTTGCAAGTTGAGTGGCCAATCTGAAAGTTCTATGCTCAGCTTAATATTCTGTTTTGTGTGCCTTTATGAATAATTCAACTATCTGGTTTGTTGCTGATATTTTGCTTGTCTGTGTCAAGTGTCATTGCTTGAGGACAAGCAATGGTTCAAGTTTGGGGGTGTGATAACAATCAAATATGATTGTTATTACCTCTTATTTCAAGCTTAAATCATTGTTAATTCTCAAGCAATTTAGTGATTAATGTTGTAAATAGATTAGTTTAGAATAATTAAAGGTGCAAGCTGAATTATGTTATTAATGGGCACTTTGGTGCCCAATTGTGGTTTAATATGTGTGTTTAATTGCTGCAGCACCTGTTGTGGCAGCATTGCCATTTTACACAACATGAGAGAGAATGTAGCAAGAAACACGGAAATCAAGGCAAGGACAGCTGTCAGCGTGTGTCATGCGTGGGTGTGCGTGCCAATCATTGGTGATGCGTGAATGACCTAGGGTTTTGGGCAAAAAGGACATTGTGCCTTGAAAAGGACAAAATGTGCCTCCACCATTTAGGGTTTCTCTCATCCCAAGGCCTTCCCTATATAAAGGCACTCACCCCCAGAATTAGGTTAAGCCGAATTCCTGAGGTATAGACATAGCCTCAAGTTTTCGTGCCTCCATTGTTACTTAGAATCAATTGCTGGGATATTGATTGCTGCAGCAACGTTAGATCTACTTCATCTTCGAAGGAGCTACATTTTGAGAGCTGGAATTGCTTGGTGGATCACCATTGAAGCTGTCTCAGTATCAAGACTTGTAGCTGAACTTCTCTTCTCGGGTTTTAGTATGAAATTCCTACTTCCCTTGATGTTTAGTTTAGTTGTAATGTTGTGTAAGCTCAATATGAGCTAAACCTCTGTAGTTGGGATGCTATTATGAATTTAATGAAGTTAATTTGTTCTTAATGCTTGTGTTATTGTGTTGAGCACTTTATCTTGTGTGTTTTTACTATTTCCATCTTAGATTAGGATTGGCCGTCTAATCTAAGTAGATATACATTCACAGACATGGTTTGTGTATATATCTCACAAGATAACAAGGTATGTTGCACTATAGACATATAGTTGTTCCTTGCTTGAGTCCTAGACATAGGAGAGGCATAAGCCATGAGGTAAAACACTTAGGTGTAATGCTGCTTGTTCTCCAGTAGCCTAGGGAAATAATCTCTGCCGAATTAGACATAATTTGGGGCGACTAAAGCCTAGTGTTAAGCATTAGACATAATGCACAATTGCGGCAGCACCTAGTGCTGCAGCACTTAACATAGCATTTTGAGCATTTTAATGGATTTATTGAAGTATTGCATCTCAACTTGTCTCAAATCTGATTTCCACTACCCTAATACCTTTTTAGTTGTTTGTTACTTGTTACCCAACCAATTGTGTGTCATTTACTTTTGTTACTAAAATCACTAATTGTTACTTTGATTAAACTCTTGTTTGGCAAATTAATCCTCGTGGGAACGATCTCTACTTTCATTATATTACTTGTTATGATTGTGTACACTTGCACAAAAGAATGTTCACGTTTTCAAGCAACAAGTACTTTAATGTAATGCAGTGAACTCTATTGACTGGGAAGATGAACAAAGCAATTTTCTCTCTAAGTCTTTGTGTGTGTGTGTGTGTGCAAAACTCACTCTTTCTAACTTCCTACTTTGGTTAGCCCTGTCCCCGATAACCATCGTGTTGGCAGTTCTCTAGATCGTGGGATGTCTTCTCATCCTTGTTTGTTTGTCGGATGGGCTGAAGACTAGATGGGGCCGGGTGGGCCGAGTTTTATTTCCGCGTTGAGTCTTGGCCCCAATATACCGGTCTACAACCCCCAAGCATGAGTCCAAGTTTGGATGATATTCTAAAGTTCGTTGTTCTCGGATCTGCAACCTATGTTCTCAAGAGGCAAAGAAATATAGTGAAGCTTCCGTGGTCGTTCCGATGTGGTCCACAACCCTCCAGGCATAGGTTAGAAGTTGGGTGACGTGTTTAAGGCTTGATTTAATAGAAAGTTAACCCTTCAGCCCCTAGGTATACGTTTGGTGAGGTGTCTAGGCTCTGTTTGGCCTAGTAAGTCTTATTGAAGATGGATGGCTTTGATCGGACATTCGTGACAAGTGTGACAATAGTAGGCTACGTAGGGTACATGACGCGTCGAGGCCTAACCTTTGATGTGGTGGGGGTACTCTCAAGTGTTTTAAAAAGTTCCAGGGTAAGGAAAGGAAAAAGGCTTTTGTGAGTTCTTATTCTTGAAAGAGGAAATGAAAAGGCACGTAAATGAAAAGGCATCTATTGGGGGTGTGACATAAAAAGTAACGATCTTGATTTTAAATTGAGCATGATGTTGGGAAACGAAGCAGTGGCAGAAGGAAAGCATTACACTGTTTAATCGAAAAGACATCTTTCTTGGGGTGTTTTTCCTTTGGCATTTTTTTCCTATAAAAACCTGTGGGAGAGGGAAAGAGACCACTTACTGCTTACCTTGTGTGCGCTTGAAGAATGGGAAGATCATTGGCGTGTCTGAGCAACTCTCCAAAACACTAGGTACCTTTTGTCTTCCTTTTTACTTTCCTTTTTGTGCATTCATAGGCGTAGGTTCCTTAATGGTTAGGGTAAGGGAAATCCAAAGCGAAGGTGAAGAAGTGGCAGAGGTTGCTGATAACTCTGTTTTATATAGAGTTATTTATGCATCTAAACCTAAATAATTGTTTAGAAACAAGTAAAGTATGTGTTAAATATAGTAGTATGAATAAAATAAACAACATTCAAGGTTTCCACTCATGATTTAGCATTTTGCATATATATTGGTATGTTTGATGTGTTTGTTCAGTGCACCTGCAGTTGATGCATCTGCACCGGAAAACAGCAGTGCACCTGCACTAGATGTAGTTGCACAAGATTACCACAGTGCAACACTGCAACTGCACTTGGTGCATCTGCGCCACCTTGCACCAAAGACAGATTACCCAACATTGGAAGCACCTCAATCCATACCAATGCATAAGCACCTCTATGACATCATGCTTAGTCACAAGTCACATGGAGGCACATGCCAACTTCCAAAATGCGGCGCCTACAATATAAAGACCATCATGAAGAGCCATTCACATGGGACACTTGGCCATCCATAAGTGGACCTCCCTTTGAGGTTGAGTGTTGGACTCAAATTGCTTTATCAAGATCTAAAAAGTAACCATGGTTAACTCCTCAAATTTAACTTAATCTCCAAGCAAACCCTCACTTGAAGGAAAGCTCAAAGCCTATATAAAGACCTTCATTCTTCACTTGGAAAAACATCTTAGATAGCATATATTTCACTTCTTTTTTGATAGTTCTAAGTAATTAGTAGTTGTAAGAAGGCAAGGAAGGAATTGACGACTTCTTCCTTCACTTCTTCATAGAGTTAGTTAGTGCAGGGAATCAGTGTACCTACATTGCTTGGCACACTTATGCAAGAGTACTTCAATTTGTGTAATATCTACCTTATTGTTTTCTCTTGTAATTTCCATTATATCAACATGCATCCCAATAGTATTGCTTAACTATGTGAAAAAATCTCATTCTTTGCTGGTAATTCATGTCCACTGGTACAACTATGCTCACAAGGAAATTGACTATGTCAGCATACCATGGTGCAGCAGCATGAGATGCACCTGCACTAGGTGCAGAAGCACTGGATGCTGTCAAGGTAACTGCTAACAATGTTTCATCTGCGAAACTTTCCTTGATCTCTCCTTCATGTGTACTTGTATTTTCACCTTCAAGTCTAGATAAATGGTCAGCAACTTGGTTCTCCACCCCTTCTTATCTCTAATTTCAAGATCAAACTCTTGAAGGAGGAGAACGCATCTTATTAACCTTGGTTTTGAATCTTTCTTTGAAATTAAATACTTGATGGCAGAATGATCAGTATAAACAATAACTTTGGTGCCAACCAAGTAAGATCTAAATTTGTCAAATGCAAAAACAACTGCTAATAATTCTTTTTCTGTTACAGTATAATTCATTTGAGCTTCTATGAGTGTTTTACTAGCATAATAAATGGAATGAAGGATTTTGTCATACCTTTGCCCTAGGACGTACAGCTCCCACAGCAAAGTCACTAGCATCACATATCAATTCAAAAGGTCTGCTCCAGTCTGGTGTAACAATCACTGGTGCAGTCACCAAAGCCTTTTTGAGCTTTTGGAATGCCTACATACAAGATTCATCAAAGTTGAATTGTGTATCTTGTTGCGAAAGAGTACACAATGGCTTGGATATTTTTGAAAAATCTTTGATAAATCTCCTGTAGAAGCCTGCATGACCTAAGAAGCTTCTAATTCCCTTGACAACTGTGGGAGGTGGTAGTTTTTCAATAACCTCAATCTTAGCCTTATCCACTTCAAGACCTTTCTTTGACATTTTATGCCCTAGCACAATGCCTTCTTGTACCATGAAATGACACTTCTCCCAATTGAGCACTAAATTGGTTTCCTCACATCTTTGGAGAATTTCCTCTAAATTTGACAAACATAACTGAAATGTTTCTCCAAAAACTGAAAAATCATCCATGAAAACTTCCATTGATTGCTCAATGAAATCAGAGAATATGGACATCATGCATCTTTGGAATGTTGCATATATATTGGTATGTTTGATGTGTTTGTTCAGTGCACCTGCAGTTGATGCATCTGCACCGGAAAACAGCAGTGCACCTGCACTAGATGCAGCTGCACCAGATTACCACAGTGCAACTACACTTGGTGCATCTGCACCATCTTGCACCAAAGACAGATTACCCAACATTGGAAGCACCTCAATCCATACCAATGCATAATCACCTCTATGACATCATGCTTAGTCACAAGTCACATGGAGGCACATGCCAACTTGCAAAATGCGGCGCCTACAATATAAAGACCATCATGAAGAGCCATTCACACGGGACACTTGGCCATCCATAAGTGGACCTCCCTTTGAGGTTGAGTGTTGGACTCAAATTGCTTTATCAAGTTCTGAAAAGTAACCATGGTTAACTCCTTAAAGTTAACTTAATCTCCAAGTAAACCCTCACTTGAAGGAAAGCTCAAAGCCTATATAAAGACATTCTTCACTTGGAAAAACATCTTAGATAGCATATATTTCACTTCTCTTTTGATAGTTCTAAGTAATTAGTAGTTGTAAGAAGGCAATGAAGGAATTGACGACTTCTCCCTTCACTTTCTCATAGAGTTAGTTAGTGCAGGGAATCAGTGCACCTGCATTGCTTGGCAAACTTATGCAAGAGTACTTCAATTTGTGTAATCTCTACCTTATTGTTTTCTCTTGTTATACCAACATGTTTTATTTCATCTATCTTTGTCTTGCAATGCCTATTATGAGCTAAACTTCTTGGGTTGAGATGTTCTAACCTTATAATGATCTTTTGAGAAAGTTATTGTGTTTTTACATGATGTATGCATTCTGGTTCTTGTGTTATACTACATCCATCTTATTTTAAGGTTGATCGCTTAGAATAAGTAGAGTTATATTCACAGACATGGTTTATAACTAGAAATCAAGAACTAATAAGGGTGAGTGTTTTAATAAAGTCTTTGTTAACTTGTTTTAATAAAGAAATCTTTGCTAAATCCATGTTAAGTCCTAGACATAGGATAACATAGTCCTTAGGGTGATTCAGTGGGTACTTCAAAGGCAGGAGTGAACTTATTTAGCATGCCTAGACATAGGAAGCTTGTAACGAAACTCTGAAGAAAGTAGTTGAAAAGCACATACTGATGCAGCTGCACTCAATGCATCTGTACCACATAAAAGCACATAACTCTTGAAAGTGACTTATTTGGTGAAGACATCTCAAATATCATTTTCAACTGATTTCCTCTACATTTTATTGCATATTTACATTCTGTTCTCTTAACATCATCATCCAAAATTGTGAGTAGGATAACTTGTACTAATTTATACACTTTGAGCTACAAGAATTAATCCAATCCCTGTGGGTTCGATATTTTATACTACTTGTTTGTGACTGTGTATACTTGCACACTTTTTCGCACACCAGTTGCTTCCACCCTAACTCTGATTTTGAATGACCTTCGTGGGGATGGAGGCTAGGCGTAAAATCAGAGAGAACCTTTATCGTTCTTGGTGAGAATTGTTGGGGATTTCTATTAGTTCTGATTCCCCTAGATATGATAGCGATTGTGCTACTTCTCGTGTCTCAGGAAAACAAACTCGATCTGGTCATCTTCGGCACTCAGAAGGAAAAAGAGCGAATAGGATGGAGATCCCATTGAAGATCCCTGTCTGGGCTAAAGTGGAAGTGAAGAATATTTCTTCGTATTTCCGAAAAACAGAGTTGGCGGACGAGTTTAGGAGGCAGGGGAGTCTATCAACTATTGGGAATGAAAAAGATGTCATCCCAGAGGCACGGCAAGACGGTGAGGCAGTATGCATGATGCGACCAAGGGGGTAGAGGGTCCTAGTACATATGTATATGCTTTCTTGTTCGAGGACCTCAAGGTTAGGGTGCCCTTCTCGAATTTAGAGTGCTCAGTTTTAAGGAAAATGAATGTTGTCTTGGACTTTTCCATACACCACATCATCAACTAACCCTCTAATTCATAATGAAGTGGTTCGTAGATTAAACAGAATGTGATTTTGTAGCGATGGCCCGTCATAAAATTAGGTGGAACTTCTCGATTAAACGGTCTAGATTAAAATGATGTTTGTGCAACTATTTTTAAAGTCTAGTGTGGTACACTATCTATGATAGTTGTTGTTATGGTGAGTCTTTTGACCATATACACCCCCTTCTTTCAAATCTATTCGCACCACACAATGGCCCAATATCAAATGGCCCAATCCAAACATCAAGGACTCAGATCGAATCGCAAGATCAGACGGTCCTAATTCGTTGAAACAAACCCCACCACACTCTATAAATACAACATTCATTGCCTCATTAATGGTAAGTATTCTCACATTTGTTACTTTGCTAAGACTACTCCACTGACTTTAGCATCGGAGTGACTTTGCAGGTACAACACCAACAGGATCGGATACGTCATTGACTAAGAACATCAACCATTAACTACCTCAGACCACCCTTCAACGTCGGAAGTACAGCGCAGTTGTGTAACCTAGCAAAGCCTAGGAAACATACCGTGCATGATATGAGTGGAGTAAAGTAGTGATAGTGACTATAAATTTAGTACGTGGGCCGTGTATGACGGGACGACCAATAAAATTAAATATTTTGTTCACATCCAATAAAATTAAATATCAATATTGATGGAATTAAAATTTAAAACTAAATATATAAATGTCAAGTCATATGCTAGGTATGTACTAGTACTACCATGCAATTATTTGCATAGACCGACCATTTACCAATGGCTTAGCCTAAAAAGTAATATTATTCAATCGTGGTAAAAACTAGTAGGATACCCGTGCATACGCACGGGTGTTGCGTCTTCTTTTCCGTAAATAAACTTAGACATAATTTAAATAGTCTCAGCACCCCGTGAAAAAAAGATAAATTTAAAGTAGACAAAAAATGAGTCTTAAATAAAAAAAATAGATAAATATTAGAATCTAAAAATGTAAAAGCATCATTTAAAAACAATCTGTGCATTTATCCCGTGTTCTTTTATATATCAATGCAATATTTTTTTAGTGTTCTTATCCCGTGTTTTTTTATATATCGGTGCAGCTATCCCGTGTTTTTATATATATCATTGCAGTTATCTCGTATTTTTTATATATCAATACAATTATCCCGTGTTTTTTATATATCAGTGCAGTTATCTCATAGTTTCAATTAATTATTTTAGTTGATTAGTAGATTATAGTAGACAGTGAGATATTATCAAAAAAAAGTAGATAGTGGGAAAAGAAAGTGGGTGAGAAGAAATTTGAAAAAAATGTGATAGTAAATTACAATGTTGCTCTTAGTTAGATGAGTTGTCAAGTAAATAGGGAGACTTGTTTGGGTAATTTAAGTGTGATTTGTTTGAATAAATAGATATTAGATTAGGTTAGATAAATAGATATTAGATTGTCATTAAGAGATATTTATCCCGTGTTTTATTATTTACCCGTGACAATTATTTATCCTTTTATTGGTATTAGTGACAAATATTTGTTGCATGTGTTTTAAATATTAATCAGTAGTTTAAATTGTCATTAAGTCTTATTGTGTTTTTAGATATCAGTACAGTTATCTCGTGTTTTTTATATATCAGTGCAGTTATCTCGTAGTTTCAATTGATTATTTTAGTTGATTAATAGATTCTAGTAGATAGATAGTGTGAAAAGAAAGCGAGTGAGTATGATTAGAATTTTGAAATTTGAGAAAAAAGTAGGAGTGGGAAGAAAGTTGATTGGGAGAAGAAATTTTAAAAAAGTGTGATAGTAAATTACAATGTTGTCATTTTTAAGTGTGGTTTGTTTGTATAAATAGATATTTAGATATTAATCTGGTGTTTTTTTATATATCAGTGCAGTTATCCCGTGTTTTTTATATATCAGTGCAAGTTTCTCGTAGTTCCAATTGATTAAATTAGTTGATTAGTAGATTATAGTAGATAGTGGGAAAAGAAAGTGGGTGGGTTTGATTTCAATTTTGAAAATTGAAAAAAAAAGTAGGGGAAAGTAGGAAAAAAGTGGGAGTGAGAAGAAAGTGGATTTTGAGAGAAGAAATTTGAAAACATTTTGATAGTAAATTACAATGTTGTCCTTAGTTAGGTGAGTTCTCAAGTAAATAGGGAGTCTTGTTTATGTAATTTAAGTGTGGTTTGTTTGTATGAGTAGATAAATAGATATTAGATTAGATATTAAATAAGAGTTAATTGTAGATCATTATATATTAATTTAATTTAATTATATTATTTAGTAGATTAAAAAATGGAAAAAGAAATATTTTTAAATAAAGGGTGTGGGGGCCATAAATAGTAGATGTGTATAAAAGTGAGAAATATTGGGAAATGTGAGATTGAAATAGAGTGAGAGTGAGAAATGAAGAGAAAATATAATTAAAAAATGAGAAATAAAACTAAAATACATTATTGCCCACAAAAGTGGTGATGTGTCAAAAAATGAAGATGTCTAAAATTGTCTTTTGTAAGTTGTTTGTTTTAATAAATAGATAGATAAATAGATATTAGATTAGATAGTAAATAAGAGTTAATTGTAGATCATTAAATATTAATTTAATTTAATTATATTATTTAGTAGATTTTTAAAAATTGCAAAAAGAAATATTTTTAAATAAAGGGTATGGGAGCCACAAATAGTAGATGTGTAAAAAAGTGATAGATATTGGGAAATGTGAGATTGAAAAAGTGAGAGAGAGTGTGAGAAAGGAAGAGAAAATAGAATTAAAAAATGAAAAATAAAACTAAAATACATTATTGCCCACAAAAGTGGAGATGTGTCAAAAAATGAAGATGTCTAAAATTGTCTTTTTGTAAGTTATTTATTTGAATAAATAGATAAATAGATATTAAATTAGATAGATTGTTGAGATGCATATGATCAGAAACATATAATTTATTTTTTTTGTCTAGACCAGGGTATTCACCACCGAACGCAGTGACTAATCCCTCCATACTCAAGACGATGATCAAACCCTCGACACTTAGTTAAGGGAGGATGAGCCCCAACTGCTCAACCACACCCCCGAGTTAGAAATATGATTAGAAACATAATTTATTTAAACAAAGGTTTCATAGGAATTTTTTTACAGAAGAAGGTCTCATTAAAATATGCACTTTATCATGATTTAAACTAGCTCATTCTATATTGTATGAAAAAAAATCTTAAGTCACACGTACTAAATAAAAACTTTGGAAAAAACTAGTTTTAATTATATTATTAAATACTCATTTTTTTTGCCTTCAGAAATACTCCTTTTTATGAAATGATGCATTGTGAAATGTTTTAATTATATTGTATTTGAAAATTGATGCATGTTTATTGTATTTTGGAAAGAGGGCCAGCCAGCCTACCCTTTTAGATGAAGTGATAACATAAAAATTTAAATATTAAAAGAAATTTAAAAAAGTAAAACCTTTTAGAGTGGAAGAGTATTATAGAAATAATAAGCCTTATAAAAATAGAATTTCATACGGAAAATATTTATAATTTTTAAAATTTAAATAAACTATAAAATGTAATATAAATTTAATAATTAATATATATATATATATATTTCTGGTTTATATATTTTATTTATCGTTATGTCAATTATTGTAAGTTGATGCCGTGGTAGTTCAAAAAAAAGTTGATGCAATGAAAAGCTTTTGACTAATTAATAGTATTGGACCTTAGTTTAAAATCCATACGAAAATAGATATGTTTATTTGATTTGATAAAATATAATTTAACGAAATGATCTTTTTGGGATTTGAACCCCTTATATATTTGCATAACTGCGCCAACACACCTTAATCAGTTTTTTTGACAATGCCTTAGTCAATTGCACTTGTATATTAGGATTATGGAGGCTTTTAAATATATGATGCTTAATTCGATGTTTTTTTACCCATGTAAAAAAAAAATTGAGACCTAAAGCGAGAGTTTAGACCACCTTAATGATTAATGAGCGTATGAAGAAATTTCCTCTCTTCCTAAGACATGGATGTTGTTATGTCCCCCCTCAACTTCTCATTTTGTGGCACGACACTTGGATCTTTTGGTTTGTCTTCTTATGTTGTTCTTTCTGAAATCAATAATCTTCCTCTCATTATCAAACACTGTTCTAAGAATCCTATGCTGCTGCTCTCCTTTCTCTCTCGCGTACGCTCTAGTCTACCACCTCTCCCTTGATTGGTTTCAATCCCATCGTACCTTCTTTCATTTGATTTAACTTTTACTATAGCTGTATATATGTATGCTCATATCTTTTTGGAATTCGATCTCTAAAAATATGCGTGCATTTCCAGCTGTTCTTCAGTACATGTGCAAATAATAAAACAAAATAACCATGGTTTAGTGTATCTCTAAGGACGAGGTCCCAAAGTTAAGCCTATTTGTTCTTTAGAAGAAAAAAAAAGGGTTTAAAAGAAGAGAGAAGAAGAAAAGGAGCTGAAAAGGTTGACAAAAGGGAACAAATGAGGTAAAAACAAAAGAGGATGTCAAATCCATAGCCTTTTTACCTTTCTCTATTTGTTTTTCTGGTGGGGAAGGAGAGGGAAAGAAATGTAAAAGCAATTTGATAGTGATAGGGGATGGATGCTTAGGTTGAAAATGAAAAGCAGTGGTTTCACTTTCACGCCCATGAATGGTATATGTGTGGTGGTGGTGGTTGTAGGGTTCTTTTGCTCTTTCCCTTTCACCCAACCTTTTTACATTCCAAGAGACCTTTGACCCTTTCTCCTTTTCTTGTGTTTTTAGAAGAGATGTTTTTGTATGACCAAAATATATAAAAGTGATACTTTTTGTTGAGTATGTTAAATTATTTACACATCAATTGAAAATGCATACAATTATAAATAACATAAAGCATGGGTTTTGCATTTCATATCCATAAAAGAATATGAAACTCGTAAAAAAAAAAAAATTGAGTTATCCCCCCTTCTCTTCCATTCTTTCTTTTCACTCTCCACTCTTAAAAGTAACACATTGACTTGGACCCTTGACTCATCCGATAGCTAGCTAGCTAAAATTTGACTTGATGATTTCATTTGGATTTTCTATATATTGGGAGACTTTTTTTTAAGCCAACTTCATTTTGATTTTCTAAATATTCAAAAACATCATTATAGGTATCGAAGAATATGGTATCCATTGAAGATAAGAGAGAAAGGATTACAAGATTTTAGTATTTATCAAAAGGAATTGATACAAAATGATAAGAGTTGTTCTAAAATGATTACATGAAGCCTATTTATAGGCATATATCAACTAATAACAAACTCACTTATAACTACCAATAATCTCCCTAACTACTAACTAACTATCTACCTAACTACTAACTAACTATATATATCTAATAGTCCCCCGCAAGCTAGAAGTTATTGACAACACTTCTAGCTTGACATGAACAATAGAGAGATACATCAAAACAAAAGAAAATTACAATGATTCATATTAGGAAGTTAGTTTTAGATTCATCTTGATTATTCTTATGAACAAAGAACCATTAGGTGCAATAAGAACCGCAAGAAAATCTTTCTTGGCTTCTTGAAATGGCTCAAATATAATCCCAATTAATAGTGCTAGTGAATCTCTAGCAGCAAAAATTATCATAGTCTGCTTCTTCATGCCAAATTCTCCAAAGCAGTACCCTAGTAACATGACACCAGAAATCATAACAACACCAACAACACTGAAATTAGGATCAAGCCAACCACCAAAGTATAACAAATATATATACTTCTTCATGCATACTTCCTTCTCAAACTAGGGATAAAGTCACCCATTATCATCACTGGCAAAACCTTTGTGGATTTGAACATGATAAAGATCCCTTAATTTGTTAAGCCATGTGAACCCATGAGTGCAGCAGAAAATTTCCATTGCGGAAACAAAAACAAAAACTGGATCAAGAATCGATCCAAGAAGAGACATCAATTTCAGAAAATCGAAATCGCAAAGACAAAAGGAATATCACGATCCAAAATGAAATCGAACTCCGCTTCAGATCACAATCATCGGGAATCAGAATGAAAGGAGACAATGAAGTGAAATCGCAAAACTGATGTGCAAGAATCGCAAACGAAAAGGATGATTACCGATACAGGAATGACAAACAATTTGTGTCAAATGAATTAGAAACGGAACAAACGAAAGCAAGTTGCACAAACAGAAACTCTCAAGGAAGCGAGAGGAAGGAGAAAAACACAATTCTGATTGAAAAGCGAATGATAGAATCAAAATCAATTCAAGGAACAGAGACGAATTTGTGAAATCGAAATTGGGGAAAACGCAAAAATCAGAGGAACACACAAGAAAAACAATGAAATGCGTTGAATGAAAGAAACGGAACTGCGAAACTGCAAATCATAGGCAAGAATCGCAAGAGAAGAAGGAGAAATCACGAAACCAGAAAGAATCGCGAAAAAGATATTTCTATGGTTACAATCACCATGAAAAGAGAAAAAAAGTGAATGATTCTGTTTATCAGCCATGAATAGAGAAAGAAAGGGAAAGGTTCTATTTCTCATAGAATGAACTGATCAAGAAACGAAAAAGAAACTAACAAAATGAAGAAAAGAAACCTGACTGGTGCGAATCGCCACGGGAGTGAAGATCTGGCGAAGCAGTAAATAGGATGAAGCGATCCAAATGTCGTAAACGCAGATTCTATGAATTGATCTTGAACTGATTCTAGGTCACGAAAATGGCGACGAACCAAGAAATGTGAATTAAGAAATTGAGAAAAGGAATCGATAACAAGAACATGTGGAGCTATTGATAAAATAAGGGAATTAATTGAGATGAAAAAGAATTCAAAGCACACAATGCATTTGAAGAGTACATGGAATTCGATAAACATGGAAAATGAAAACAAAAAGAAATGGAAAATTAAAAATCGCCAAGAATTGGATGATCTTGGAAAAATACAATGGAATTTTCTTTCAAGGTGGATACCATTTGTGCTCTGATACCATATTGAAGAATATGATATCCATTGAAGATAAGAGAGAAATTAATGATTACAAGACTTTAGTACTCATCAAAGAGAATTGATACAAAATGATAAGAGTTGTTTTAAAATGATTACATGAAGCCTATTTATAGGCATATATCAACTAATAACAAATTCACTTATAACTACCAACTATCTTCCTAACTACTAACTAACTATTCTCTAACTACTAACTAACTATATATCTAATAATAGGGGCATCTCAACTAGATTGGCACATCTGAGGCTATCAATAATTTGCAGCACCTCAAAAAAAAAAATGAGATCTATACCAAAACACATGAAACCAAAATAAAAAGATACAAAAAATACATGGGAACATAAAACCAAAACACATGAAAGTCGGGATTATGAGATCTATACAGTCTTTAAGAATATTTCTTCATGGAGCAACAGAATGCCAACTACTCTTAAAACATGTATGATACACAAAAGCGTTTTTAACCTTTAAATATTTCTCTGGCAAACGTTTTTTATGAAGCTTAGAAATAACTTTTGTGAAACTAGAGGGAGCATCGAAATCATGAGCAGATTCTTCATCACTCTCAGAAACATCCTCCTCGTTAGACCACAGTCTACCCACTGGTCTAATACTCTTCTCAATAGCAGAATTCTTAAATGAAGAGATTAATTTTTTTACCTAAAAGAGCTTAACAAAACTAGCATGAACAGAGCGATCTGCAGACCGAGAAACTAATTTCACTCCTTTCTTGATGATTTTGCTTATAGCAATTACCAACAATAACATTTTTATTAGAGGAAGCAACCAATATGGTTGAAACAGGCATACGATGTTACTCCCCTTGATGACGATCTTTAACCTAAGAGTTTGACACAGGAGAAGAATTTTGTCGATCCACAGTTTGCTGCTTTAATAGAGAAGAATTCTGACAAGTTTGGGAACGACAATACAACTACTCACAATAATTAGATGACAAAAATTTAATATTAACTTTTTTACACCGCATACAACGAATTCTCTAACGCTAGTTTTATATTACATTCTAAATATGGACACGACACTAGTACAGGAATAACATAAAAAAAAAATTATATTTAACACTGCTTTTGCAGAAATCAGTGTTAAAAAATATGGTGACAATTTTGCAATCATTTTGACAAACATCATTTTAGTGCCATGTTTTTAGCACCCGTTTTAGCAATATTCGGTGTTTAAAGTACTTACAACGCCGGTCATTCTAACAACCAGTGTTTAAAGTTTTAAAAAATCTCAAACGTGTGGCAAAGCTTTGTATTTAACACCTATTAAACATAATAATACGAGTTATATGTTCATTTTCCCAATTTTAATACGTTAAACCCCTATTCATTTTGATGTGTCTCTTTTTTTGTTACAGAAAACTTAGGGTGAGGGGATGGCGCCCCTGTCCAAGACAAGGAATGAAGATTTTCGAGATTTTTGAGCACTTATAAAGGTAATTTACATTGACCTCACCCCAAGAAGAATGTGTCTCTCTAATCTCACTCATCTTACTTCTTCTGTCCATCTTTCAAAGGCACACTCATCCGTTCTCACCCTCTGTCGCCTCATGTTCTTACCTTTGCCACCTCTGCACGTCATTTTCCTCCCTGCCTTTATGAATCATCGTGTCGTGACGTTCTTCTTCCTCGTCATTGCATGTCCCCTCGTGTCGTCCTTCCTCCTCCTTGTCGTTATTTCCTCTGCATCCTCATCGTTTTCCTATCATTTCTCTTCTTACCCTCCTTCTAGTGCTTTAAAGACTTAGTAGCATGGTAAATGTTTATCGAAGGCAGAAGCTTTGCTACGAAGAATCAAAGAGAATAAAGAATAATGAAACAATCATCTCAAGCACCAAAAGCATTGTGTGCATACATTCTCAGTGTGATCCCATGCATGCTTTTAAATGGTTTGTCCTATTGTGCAAAATCCTAACAAAGTCACAACAACTTTACTGAGACTCCTACTAGGTATCAATGACACTGTTTCAAGCTCTACATATAAATTCGCGCTATCATCTCTGGGAAAAGAATTTTTGTACGTATTGTGAATATCCAAATAGAAAACCTAAAAATATGAGCCGAGAACGCTTCACATTTTCATATACTCTTTTGAAGAGAAGTTTGATTGTTATTGTAAAACCCATTGAAACTTTAAATAGAGACATTTTCCTCAGAGACTTAACTGTACTTTGTCATTCTGAGAAGTTAAGAGTATAGCTAAGATTGACGTAGAATACTGCTAAGGTTGTAACCTTACGAAAATAGTGGAAATCCCTCTAGTCAGTGGCGGACCTACATGTGTTCCAGGGGTTCAGGCAAACCCCTTGGAAAAATAATATTAGCACCGATACCTTAAGAAAAAATATTTTTACTACCTAAAACAAGACACGACCTACCGCCAAAAATATTAATTAAAATATCATCAGTTATGGTTATTTTTATATTTTTTCTTCATAATAATTAATTTTTTTAGTATTATGTTTTTTGTTGTTAAAATAATTAATTCTTATATTTTAATTTTTTTATATACAATATGTTTTAATTTTTAAAACATATACAATATAAGTTTATCTCCAAAATAAAATAATATTTAGTCGTAATGATGAAATTAGTTAGTAAGAGTAGGTGAAAACTTTTAATTTGTAAATCAAATTAATTTGTATTTATTAATGATTAAAGCTCAATTATAGAACGAAAGACTCTTTTGTAATACCAATCTGCTAGCTAATAACAGATAACTCTTTGTAAGTGTTTCGTATGACTAGCTTATAACATTTTTCTGTATATCACTTGAAGCGTTTTAGACTTTGAGCTTGTAGTTTATAGTCTGTCATTTTTTTCTTATTTTCCGTTATTACTTTAATTTTTCTCTCATTTTCCCCTTATTAGCTGCTACGAGCAACCCATTATCATTTCATATTTTCATCCATTTTAAACTAGTTTATATGCTATCTGCTAGCTTACTAACTATTTTTTTTACCAAACTTAGCCTAAGTGTATATATGTATAAGCTAAATTGCAGTTTTGGCCCTTTATTTTTGGGGTTGGTGTCACTTCGACCTTTTATCTTTTTTTTTCTCGTTTTCGTCACTTATGTTTTTTTTTGTGTCATTTTGGTCCATGCCATTAATTTTTTCTAACGGACGTGGCGTCCTAATTGTCCAATCTGACGTGTCTCCATTAAATGACATGGCCAATGGGGGACCAAATTGAAACAAAAAAACATAGGAGGCCAAATTGACACAAACACGTCAAAACATAACCAATCACTCTCCATCTTCATCTTCTTCTTTTCCAGCGAGCCAGCACCACCCTCTCCTCCTCCATCCACCGCCACTCTCTCCTCCACCACCACAACATCAAAACACAGCCCTAAATCCCTAAATCCCAATCCTAAATCCCTAAATCTCAATCCTAGATTCATAAACTAACTTACTATTATCTGATAGAAAGATTTCGTCCCAGATGATCAAGAGGTTGTCAAGTGAAAATTCACGTCCAAATAAAACTCTCAACCAAGATCAACAAGATGGCTATGCAAAGATGAATCCACGTGAGATAACAAAAATGATACAATGCAACAGAAGAATACGAGAAGAAATCAGCCCCATTCATTAAAGTGACACCAACCCCAAAGATAAAGAGCCAAAACTGCAATTTAACCATATGTATAAATTGTTTAAAAAAATGAACTTCTAAATATATCAACTAAATTTAGTTTCTTGGCAGGCCAAATTCCATCTAAGTTAACTGATAACAGATGAGCTGGTAGTAGATAAACTAGAAGGTTGAAGTTTAAGCTTGGTAAAACTAGTAATTGAACTAGCTTATAAATATAATATGACATATGTAATTAATGGTTACAAAGGAGAGCAGATATATTAATTAGTGGAGGATAAATGAAGAATTCTATTAAAGAAATAGATGTAAAAGCAGGAGAAAAATAATGACACTATATATAAGTTCGAGTGCTAAAAGCTAGTAAAAAGATGCTATAAATTATTCGTTAAACATATGTTGCATGCCTCTTCAAATAGCTTTAAACCAATGTTTTTAAAGTCGGACCAGAGATTGAACTGGCGAGAGACCTTTGAGTCATGGTTCAATCGGTTCATTTGGTTTAACTATTGTTGAACTAGATGACTAATAAATAACTAATTAAAAAAATATGAAATTTTGAGTAAAAAGTAAATGAAAAAGAAAAAGAATAATCATTCTGAATGGTTCAACCCGTTTCAACTAATGGTTTAAAGTGACCCAACTATAGGTCAAAAATAATTGAAGTTGAACCTGATCATATTCCCAAAACACTAGTTTAAACAACCATAATTCATAATTAAAGGGTGAAACTCCTTCCACATTGAGTTTTGTTGAATATGATATCAAATATTCATTACTTCTCTTTTTAATTTTTAAATATTTTAAAATAAATTTAAATGTACTATTTTTTAGTAGATAGTATCCTATCTTACAAAAATCAATGGATATAGTAGAATTCTACTCAATTAAAAAAATAATAGAATTCTACTGATCGAATATTATTAAAAGAAGAAAATAAGAGACCCCGATCAAAGTTGACTCATTTTCTATAAGAATGTAAATTTAACTCTTGCTGTCTATCTAAAAATATCTTTAATGAATGATTTGTAAATACATTTATAAGCTGTCAAAAAGTCGTGAGTCTTGTGGTGACTTATGTGAGCTTCTAGAGCTCAACTCACTTACACTTTCATGTAAAAGGAAAAAAAAGAAGAAAAAAGAGTTACAGAAGTAGACGTAAGCAGAGGATGAGGGTGAGTGGTTGTTGGTTGGCCCAGCGAAAAGTAAGTGGAGGCAGCATCTCTCTCTTTCTCTCACTGAGAAAAGAAAAGAAAAGCAACCATAATTATAAACACGATGATGATGAAGAAGATGACGACGATGTAGACACTTTGATACTCAATTTCACCCTCTCCCAATCGCAAAACAAACAAATAAACACCACCAACAACAACAAAAAATCTCATCACACATCTAATCTAATCAAACTCTATAATACCGTATAGTATACTATACACTACCCCCCATTGGAATTGAAATAGAAGAAGAATTTGTGCGCATTACTCACTCAGTTAATCTCTTTCTTCTACAGGTCCCGCCATTTTCATCCCACTCCTGTTATTCCCACAAAAAAATATTTTTTTATCTTTTCCCAACAAATAGAGATGCTGCTATCATTAGTCAAAAAAAAATCATTAGTTCACTAATAATCAAACAATAAATACGATTATTTATTGTAGAGAGGAAAATAAGTGCAACCAGTAAAGTAACTATAGTAAAAAAAAGTCTAATAAACAGTGTCAAATTTGGATTGAAGAAATTCTCACCGAACGAACACAACCCCACCCACCTGGTGCGCTATGGCACTGTGTCTACTTTCCACTCAGTCACAACACACAGTCCACACCATTATATATATATATATATATATATATATATATATATATATATATATATATATATGCAGATTGCAAATGCTAAATTATACGAGAGAGAGAGAGAGAGAGTCCCCACTCTATTCACTCCACAACACAAAACTCCTTTTTCCATTTTATAAATCTCCCACAAAAAACTCCAGTTTTTCCCTAATAAGGAAGTTCCACTCACTCTCACTCTTCTTCATACTCCATTTATTATTCTTATTATTATTTTTCGTATTTAATTATTTCCTCGCAAAGAGAGTGATCATTTTATGAAGATGCCAACGCCGGTAGCAGTTGCGAGGCAATGCTTAACACCAGAAGCAGGAGGAGCACTAGACGAGGCGGTAACAGTAGCACGCCGGCGAGGCCACGCACAAACGACGTCACTTCACGCGGTGTCGGCGCTACTATCGCTACCGTCATCGTCGCTTCTCCGCGACGCATGTTGTCGTGCAAGAAACTCAGCGTACTCGCCGCGTCTACAGTTCAAAGCACTTGACCTCTGTTTATCGGTATCACTTGACCGTGCACCTTCTTCACATAACAATCTCTCCTCTGATCACGAACCACCTGTTTCTAACTCTCTCATGGCTGCTATTAAGCGTTCTCAAGCTAATCAACGCCGTCACCCTGATAACTTTCATTTATACCATCAACAACAGTTACAGCAAACTCAGCAACAACCGTTTTCCGTTTCATCTGTTAAAGTGGAATTGCAGCATTTGATTCTGTCGATTCTTGATGATCCTGTTGTTAGTCGGGTTTTCGCTGAAGCTGGTTTTCGGAGCTCTGAAATTAAAATCGCCATACTTCGTCCTCTTCCGCATCTTTTCCGTTCCCGTGGACCTCCTATTTTTCTCTGCAACTTGCCGGAGCAACCTCGTCGGGGATTTGGATTTCCGTTTTTCGCCGGGGTTGGGGATGAGGAGGATAATTTCCGGCGAATCGGGGAGATTCTCGTTCGGAGTAGGGGGAGGAATCCTCTGCTTCTCGGCGCATGCGCGAACGATGCTTTAAGGAGCTTTACCGAGGCGGTGGAGAAACGAAGGGAAGGGGTTTTGCCGTTGGAGTTGGCGGGGCTACGCGTGATTTGCATTGGGAAAGAGGTAGAGAGTGGCGACGGTGACGCAGTGGGTCTGAGGTTGAAGGAGATTGCTGACGTGGCGGAAAAGTGTGTGGGACCCGGCGTGGCTGTGAGTTTTGGAGATATGAAGGCTTTTGTGAACGATGATGGTGAAACTGTGAGGCACGTTGTTGGTGAATTGGCGAAGTTGATACAGCTTCATTATGATAAGTTTTGGTTGCTGGGTTCTGCTGCTAGCTATGAGAGCTATTTGAAATTTCTGGGTATGTTTCCTTCTGTGGAGAAAGATTGGGATTTACAGCTTCTCCCTATAACTTCTGTTAAGTCTTCTTCCGTTCCCGTTGACTCATATCGGAGGCCTAGGTCCAGGTATATATCACCTTCTCTCACTTCTCACCATAAACCTTGTTTCTTTGTTTATATTTATGTTCATGTCTCTTATGCTTTGCTTCCAAATATTTTAATCCTCTGCTTGTATATTTTTTTAAATAAGAAAGTCTATTTCTTTAACTTTGGTTTCAAATCTTTGTTTGTGACGAGTTCGTCTGCATATGTTTATTATTTTTTAATATTTATCAAATGTTATTATATGTGGATTTGCTGATGCACGTGTGAAGGACGTGGATTTGTTTGAATGATGAAACCTTAAAATTTGTAATGAGTGGAAGCTTACTCTGCTGTTCTTCCATGAAGCTCACTCCTTCAGTTTTATTCGTTTAGTGCCATTTGATTTCTTGCTGTGGCATTTAAATAATGAACAACAAAGTCTCTTTGGTATGCTGTATCATATACTGGATTTTGATGTTTCTGATGTAATTTCTCTCTTAAATTACTATTTAGCACAGTAGAAACAGCCTCTCGATTGGCTCTTCCTTCAATCCTGACCTTGTGTTTGAACTTTAGTTTTGATGACAACGGTTTGCATATTGTCTTCTATTAATTAAAATGCCGATGTTGAAATGCGCATACCTGGGTTGTGAAATCTGCATCTTTTGCATAGTAGTTAGTTTTGAACGTGTTTTGTGTTAACCAATTTTTTTTGTTTTACAGCTTAATGGATTCATTTGTACCATTTGGTGGCTTTTTTTCATCACAGTCTGATCTGAAAGGTTCGCTAAATGGCTCATTTTCTTGTCTTCCTCACATTCATCAATGTGATGAGAAGTCTGAACATGAAGTCCTTGCTGCTTCGATGAATAGATTTTCTGCTCCAGCTGCTGATTCATATCCATCTAACTTACCTCAATGGTTGAGGACTGCAGAATCCGGCACAGGAAAAGCATTGCAAGTTAAGGTATGTAGCACTCTGATACATCAATTAAATTCAGTATAAATTATTTGTATCAAGAGGGCTCAATTTCTTCTTGAGTGCGGTTATTTACCAAACCTAAATGGAGAAAATTAAAAGAAACTATATTTAAGGTCAAACTATGGCCCTGGAATAGAAAACGTTTCAAGCGAGCTTGATTGGGGAAATGGACCTATTCCCACTGCAGTTTTTGATGTTTAAAGGGTTGTTTGGGTTTACTGACCATTTTATCTTTTTCCTTTTCCCCACATAACATGCCCAAGAGAAATGGTAGTAAATACTAAGAATTCACAATTCCTTAAATCACAACCTTTTCTTTGCTTACTGGCCACTCCAGTAACTTGTGCTCAAATTCAAGAATTTGAAATTTTGAAGGCACTAAAATTTTTAATAGCTCTTTTTGTTAGTCTTGACTTTTCTGGTTTTAGTAAAAGGAGATCACTGAGAATCGAACCACTGTTTTTTTCTTCCCATGATACATTATGACAAGCTATACAATAAACAACAAATAATTTCTGCTCTACTGCTGTGGTGAGTACCTTTTTAATAAATAAATCACGGATGAAATATTTAAAGTAGTTGACAATTGACAGATCCATGCTTTTTTTATATTCTTCCTACTTTTTGAGGAGTTATTGCACAAAAAAGGGAATAAACAAGTTGCTGTGTGTTCATACAAATTTTGGATTCTATCTTCACTGATGTACCTGTAAAATCAAATGGCTCAAATTGACGACTTTAACCTTGCTGCATTACAATAATACTATCTGCTCTTCTCTTGTTTTAGTAATTGGTAAATTAGCATATCATGAACCAAACTTCAAGTCCTATAAGACATCCTTGCAGGTCATTTGTGAATATACTTGCAGGGCATCTGATTGTTTAGTAAATCATCTGTAATTGATTCACAATCTTAATTTTCTACACTCCCTTTACACCTCTTCTTCCCATATCTCTCTTTCTTTCACACCACAATCTCTCGCTTTCTCTGTGGGGGAGGGGGAGGGGCGAGACAATCTTTATCCATTGATTTATAGATTATTGATGAAGACCTCTTCATTTTGTTTGTGTAAAAACCACTTTTCTTTCATTCAGTGCAGACCAAAGATGATGGTGTTTTGCTGGATAGTAGCGAATCTGGGTCACCGCATAAGAACTTTGATAACATATGCCAACATCTGCATCAGTGTATACCTGATTCAAATTCTTGTCCAACTGCTGTGGGGTTTCACTGTACTGACAACAAAAAGGAAGATGATGACAACTTCTGCCGCAAAATGACAGACAAATCACCTAGCGAGTACATCAATCTCAACTCCCATGTACCTGTTGGGGTTCAAACGATGTCTACATCACAATCCGGCACTCCTTTTCCTGCTCTCTTCATGACAAAGCAAGATAAATGTACTTCAAAACTTCCTGGTATGTTCCAGAAAGTGGAGGATCTTGAGTCAGGTGACTTAAGATCAGGCAACTTGTCCAGTTCAAGTGTCTGTGATGGTAGTCAAATGTCTCCCACATCCGTGACTTCTGTAACCACAGATCTAGGCTTAGGAATATGCTCCTCTCCTACCAGCAGTAAACTGAAGAAACCTACCATTCAATATACAATGGAGCCTCCGAAGAAAATCTCTAATCGATTTTCCTCGAACTTTAATTTGGCTGAAGGGAATATGTGGAAGCATCCATCCCAATCTTCATCCTGCTTAAGTTTTGACTATTCTCGACAAGTTGATGCACGAAATCCTAAAATTCTTTATGAAGCTCTTTTGAAGGAGGTAAGCTGGCAAGAAGAAGCATTATGGGCTATTGTGAAAACTTTAGTTTGCAGCCCAACAAAAAGGGATAAAGACCATGGGGCAAATCAGCGTGGGGACAGATGGATGAATTTTGTGGGACCTGATAGGCATGGTAAAAAGAAAACGGCTGTTTCTCTAGCTGAGTTACTGTATGGAAGCCAGGAAAACTTCACTTTTGTGGACCTAAGTTCTGAAGAAATGAAAGGATGCAATGTGAAATTCAGAGGGAAGACTAACCTTGATTTTATTGTAGATGAGATCTGCAAGAAACCCTTATCTGTGGTTTTCCTTGAAAGTGTAGACAAGGCTGATATAGTAACTCAAAGTAGTTTGTCTCAAGCCATCAAGACAGGAAAAATTGTAGACTCACATGGACGGGAAGTTAGTGCAAACAATGCAATATTTTTGTTCTCTTTCTCAGGTTACCAAAATGGTTCCATGCCAACAAGGGAACCTTCCTACTATTCTGAGGAAAGAATACTGAGGGCAAAGGGGGGAGGAATCAAGATCGAAGTTGAGCATGTGGTTGGAGACTTCAGAAGCCAAAGCAACAGCGTAGCTAACTATCCAATAGATGTCATTCCTAATTTAACTTTCATAAACAAACGAAAATTGAATGGTGACAATGAATTCAATGATCCTTGTTTACTCTCAGGGACAACTAAAAAGGCACATACAACATCAAATTGGCTTTTAGATTTGAATCTTCCAGCTGAAGAAAATGAACGGAAACAAACAGATGATGAAAACTCTGAACATGCCTTGACTGAGTACCAAAACCTTTGGTTGCAAGATTTGTATAATCAAGTTGATGAAACAGTTCTTTTCAAACCATATGATTTTGATGCACTTGCAGACAGAGTGTTGAAAGTGGTCAAAAGTAACTTAAACAAAATTATTGGACCCGAATGTGCCTTACAGATCCAGACAGAAGTCATGGACCAATTGCTTGCAGCTGCATATGTTTCAGAGAGTGACACGGTGGTGGAGAATTGGGTGGAGCAAGTTCTCTGTGGAGGATTTGCAGAAGTAAGGAGAAGATACAACCTCACTGCTAGCTCTATTGTGAAACTAGTCACATGTCCAGAGCAAGCTTCAATTGTACACCTTCCGCCAAGGATAATTTTAGACTGAATTGCCTTGTGCAGATGTTGTCTTCTCTATTGGGATGTATAATTTAGCTGTACCATATAGTGAAACTATTTTAGCCTTCAATCCTATTATTTTGTCTAGGTTTTAGTTGTGTATAATATGTGTTTTGCAGCTAGTGCTTTGTGTTATTATCCTTGCATAATTAAATCAAATGTCTTCTTGGTTTATGTAAGTTTGTTGCTTGATGTAATGTAATAAATACACATACTGATGAGCTAGACTTTTTTTGGCCTATAAAAGGACCGTCTGCATCATCATCTTCTTCGTATGTAGTTCCTCGTTCTAGATCTCTGACTTGTTATAATGTATGAAGAATTACTGGACTTGAGTGCTACTACCTCCTGTTTGGTTGAAGAGAAATAGGGAAGAGAGAATCTTTTCTCTCTTCTCTTTTCTATTGTTTGGTACACTCACTCTCTTCTTTCTTTCTTTCTTCTCTTACTCTCTTTTCCTTCTTTCACCTCAAACAAACACACTCTTAGGGTGTGTTTGTTTGGGGTGAAAGAGGGAAGAGAGAGTGAGGGAAGAGAGAGTAAGGGAAGAAAGAGTGATTTTAGGATGTTTGGTTAATGAGAGAAATAGGAAAGAGAGAGGGAGGAAAGATTAGTTTAGTGCTTTTTATAATCTCTCCACAAGTGGAGAGAAAGTGGAGAGAAATGGGCTCTTTCTCTCTTCTCTCACTCTCTCTTCCCTCACTCTCTCCTCCCTCTTTCTCTCCTAATCCAAACACACCATTAGTGCAATAAAAAGCTCTCTTCTCTCATTCTCTCTTCCCTTTCTCTCTCGCTCCAACCAAACGGAGCCTAAGAGCAATTCGGCTACTATAAGATCAATGGAATGTAACTTGGTCTTTGTTTTTAATTTCAAATGTTTTGGTCTCTAGATGACTCTAGCAAGCATTTGAAAATTAGTATTTATAAATAAATAAGTTAGGTATTATTATCGGCCGTGCTATATCTCTTGATGTTTTCTTTCTGAATGACACACGAGTTAGTGATATTAAGTATTTTCTTACGGAAAACAGTTACAGTACCATAGGTAGGTAAGTGTGGTGTTGAACTTTAAAGGAAAAGTAGGAAAACTCTAACTAACCACTTAGCAGTTGTAAGGTTACAAATCCATTTTTTTATTTTTTATTTTTTTAAAAAAAATGTCTGTGTTTAGACTATATGGTTAGAGAAAAAATAAATGAGTTTGGTAAATGTCTAATTTGGTAAAAAAATAAATGTATGGTGTAAAAAATGAATTAGGTATTATTATTAGATATTAGATAAAAGATTAATAAATGAAGTTAGTTTTAATTTGATATAATTGACTTAATAATTTAAGTGAAAATAAAATCTAATGTAAATAAAAAAATATTAAACATGGGTACTTATGAGACTCAATTTTGTAACAAAAAAATGAGACTCAATTTAGGTTTTTGAGAGTATTTTTTTAATTAAGACTATTGTTGCTACCCACAGAGTGTCCCGATGCTTTCAACAAAAGACTAATATTTACTCGAACTTAGGAATGAATTAAACTTTGCACTGATCAACACCGAATTCATTAAACTACGGGAATCGAATTTGAGAGCACTGAATCGACCCTCCGTGGCCCCGAGTAGCGTAAGCCGACATAGAGGTTTTTGAGAATTTCTCACTGTAGAAAAATTATCTGAAGTAGTTAATAGTTTTTTGATGAGAACAATAGTTAAAAGTTAAGTAGCCTTAAATAGGCCTTGAAAAAAAACATAAATCCAGTAAATTTAAGCCCATATCAACAAAAAAAACATAAAATTAAGGCAAAGAAAAACAAGCGTATCCGATAATCCCTCCACGCTTAATTGAATTGTTTGATTTGATTTAACCGCAGAGAATAAGTGACAGTACATAGTGGGTTGTGTCTGGTCTCTCTATCTAACTCTCTCTAAAGTCTAATCTAATCTAATGGCTTCGTTTTCGTCGAGTCCACGCAGCGTTGAAGATATCTTCAAGGACTACAACGCTCGCCGTAATGCCCTCCTTCGTGCTCTCACTTATGGTACTATCCCTTATCCTCCTTCTTCCTCTTTCCCCCTTTTCTCTCCAAACCCTAATTCCATCCTTTTTCTCTCTTCTTCTCAGATGTCGACGACTTCTATTCCCACTGTGATCCAGGTAAACCTCATCTCTCTCTCTCTCTTGTTCACTTTCTAGGGTTCTGGAATTGAAATTCAGATGCATAATTTTCTACTCATTTGCATTTAATTTACATTGCTCACTGGATTTTTGTTTGTTTGTTTGTTTGTTTCCCTTTAGAGAAAGATAACTTGTGCCTGTATGGGCATCCCAATGAATCATGGGAAGTTTCTCTACCAGCAGAGGAAGTTCCACCTGAACTTCCTGAACCCGCGTTGGGGATCAATTTTGCTCGAGATGGGATGAATCGTAGAGATTGGCTTTCATTGGTTGCTGTACACAGTGATTGTTGGTTGCTCTCTGTTGCATTTTATTTTGGTACCAGACTAAATAGGAATGAGAGGTATGAACTATCATCTCATTCATTGCTATGCTTAATGTTTAATTCTATGAAATATCTCCTAGCTTTTGATGGATTTTTTGCATTTATGAATATCCATTGCCATGGTTGTGGTTGTAGCATATATTATATATTATATTATATTATATACATGCTTCTCATCCATTTGCTTGAGGTTCCAAAGCATTGCATCTTTACTAATTCCTCTTGGTTTAAGTGATAAGAAACTTGGTTAACCTTAAGTAGGGCTTTGGATTGATGTTTCGTAAATGGATAAAATAGCTAGTTATGCTTCTTCAAGTGTCTTTACTGGCTCAATTCAGATTGGTAGGTGTAGGATGTATTATCAGATACCAAGGGTCTCATGAAAAGAAGTATTGAGTTGAGTAGCATAATTGTTTTCTAGATGGCTTATAAGTCCGGCTTTTGTGCCAATATCAGAATTTGGAAATTTTTCTAAATGATTACTCACTAGTAAATTTGGTCTGGTTATGGATGAATGGTAAACTTTTGATTTGGAAGGTAAACTTGGTAAACTAGGAAATTTGGTCTGGTGATGGATGATTGGTAGGTGTAGGATGTGATTATCAGATATGGAGGGTCTCCTGAAAAGAAGTACTAAGTTGAGTAGCGTAATTCTTGTGTAGATGACTTATTATAAGCCTGTCTTTTGTGGATGATCGGAATTTGGAAATGTTTCTAAATGATCACTCACTAGTAAATTTGGTCTGGTGATGGATGAATGGTAAACTTGTGATCTAATTGCTATCATATCACTTGATTGTGGTTGCTTCTTGCATATGCATCAGTTATCTTTGTTATTTTTTTGTTAAATTTGGTGTATTATGTCTGGATAGGGGAGTTTGAAGAGAAATAGACGGGAAAGTGAATCTTTCTTTTTAAGTAAATAATTTGTTCTCTGGGATCTTCTTTTTGAAATAAAAGGAATGAAATAAGATATGATGGAGTGTCTTCCAGTCATCCTCTGTTCATTTTTACAAATATTTATGTCTTTCTAAAATTAAAATAAAAAATCAACCCTTCCTTTACTTTTAATCCAAACCTCTCTATAGGAAAACCTACAGAGATTGAATGACAGCCCCCCCTCCTCTGTTTTCTTCGATGACAGACAATTTCTTATGTTATCCTCTTCATATTTGTCTATTTTTTCCAGTATTGTCAAATTTCCACCATGGCATTATGGCATGGCGGATTCTGTGCCCAGCTTCCATTGGCCGCAATACCTATTATGTTCGCCATAGGCCGCAGTGCCCTGTTTATATGGTGGAGTTTTGGCTAGCCACCATAACCTGTCAACCCCTAATGATAACACTATTTTTTATATACTTTTCCCACTGTCAGAAAAACATATAACAAGTATCCTTTTGGCATTTATCTTATGATTGTCATGTCCCTTGTTCCTTTTTTTCCCTTTAATTAGCATTAATTTGTGTCCATTAATTGACTATTAATTTTTATATGAATTCTGAGGATACTTTTTTTATTTCAAAAAGATGACATTTTGTTTGGGAAGGGTGTGTTTACAAAGTGCACACTGCTTAATCTTTCTCCGTGTGTGTATTTTTTAGAATTTATAAAAGATTTTAGCCAGTCAGGGTTGGCAGGATTTGAGTGCATTTGGTTTGGTCCATCCTCCTGAATTCACGTACTTAGATTAGATTTTGCTGACATTGCTGTGTGAACTGATATGACACTGTTGCATAATTATCATTCTTTGAAGTATTTATTATAACACCAAAGGAAAACATCTAGATGCTTACTGAACCAAATCTTGTAACAGTTCCAAATCCTTATACTGAAATGAAAATTGAACTTCAGATTCTTTAATTTACCTACTTTTACCCTCTTTTTTTTTGTTTGAACCACTGACTTTTTGCAACTTTTTCTCGGGTAATAAGTTAGGCTAATTTGTAGGATCAAATTCCGCCAACAAAAAAGGTTTTAGGTTTTGGTTCCTGGCAGTGATCATTCCTTGGTAGTTAGTGCCATAAGCTCGTGGCTTATAACATGCCCTGACCTTGGAATGTGAAATCTCCCCTCTTTTCTATACTTTTTTTTTTGGAAGTTCTCCAATGCTTCCGTTACTCGTTAATTTGTTATTATTTGAGGCAGGAATAAATTCACACAATTACTCTTGACAGGAAGCGTCTATTCAGCATGGTAAATGATTTGCCAACTCTCTTTGAAATTGTAACGGAAAAAAAGCCTATAAAAGACAAGCCCGCAGCAGATAGTGGTAGCAAATCCCGCGGAAGCTTAAAGGTAGAACCATAGAAGATTTTCACATCATACTTAAATTAAAATGATTCAGTTTTTTTTCTTTCTATTTCTTACAATATTTTGATTTCTTACTGACCTTTGCTTTGTAGAGATCAAATGAGGGACATGTCAGAAGCAATTCCAAATTACTTGATGATCATAATAGGGAAGATGAGGAGGAGCATGGTGAAACGCTTTGTGGGAGCTGTGGCGGAAATTACAATGCTGATGAGTTCTGGATTTGTTGTGACATATGTGAGAGATGGTTTCATGGAAAGTGTGTGAAGATCACACCAGCAAAGGCTGAAAGTATTGAGCAATACAAATGCCCTTCTTGTAACACTAAGAAAGGTAGGCAGTAGAAGCTACTTAAGATTGTTAATTTGGTCGCTGATACAACATATAACAATGGCAACAACAGCTCTGTCACTTGTTTTGGCGCTGATTTCGTCAAATAACATTATAACTGTAGGTCTAATAACTAGAGTTATTTCGGTGTAAGGAACTTGACTATTTTTTTTTTTGACGGAGTAAGGAACTTGACTATTATTTTCTGTATTGTGGTATTTATTTGTTGTTGTTCTTCTTTGGGTGATTGGGGCTAGATTTTTTTCGCTGCATGTTGCTGCAGGCAAAGTTTTTCCTCATTTTCATAGAATTTGATCTTAAATGGCGGTAGCTGAACAAATTATGTGGCAGACTTTGAATGTAAAAACTCCAATGCAAATCTCATTTTTATGAACTCATTTTAGAGGATATAGTAATGAATTTTAATAACCCCAAAGGGTTGTTATAGTAGAACATGACTTGTATCGTGGGTTTAAGTTTCCAATAGTTCCTTTCTGATGAGTTAAATGTAATTCTATTTGTAACTGTTCAAAGAGTTCGACAGTTGTGCCTCGCTTTAAAATTTCTTATTGTTCGATAAAAGTAACGAATTTTGACGGTTGATAAATAAAGTTCGTTAATATTATATGTACATGTATTATGGATGTTTAGAATTTTATCTATTTTAAGTAGTTGAGACGTCTCATTTTATTTTCTAAAGTGTGAAAGAATCAATTCTCCTTTGTTTTAACTAGCCGTGTTACCCGTGCCGTGCATGGGGGGGCAAAAAAAATAGAAATTGCAACACAAAAGGTCTAAATATTACATTCCCATAGTAATAAAAGTTTCAACAAAGGTTTGAAGATGAAAGAATCAATTCTCCTTTGTTTTAACTAGCCGTGTTACTCGTGCCGTGCACGGGGGGCAAAAAAAATAGAAGTTGCAACACAAAAGGTCTAAATATTACATTCCCATAGTAATAAAAGTTTCAACAAAGGTTTGAAGATAGAGCAAAATAAACAAAACAAAGATAAAATGTCTTGAAGGTACATGCCACTAAAAAAAGTCATTATAATAATAGGATTGTGAGCACTTTGGCCAACTTCTTCATGATGAGAAGAGTTTAGTCCTATGAATGGGACGGCAGCCTCGATGAGGGTAGAGCATCTAAATTGGAGGCGGCTAATTGCGCATTATTCTAAGACGAACACGTGCAGCGGTCATCGGACAATGGATTTTGAAGCAACCCTTTGAAAGATAGGTTAAAACGACCTCACTCCTAGTAGGTGTTCCAATCAAACCATCAACAACAAAGAGATTCATAATCTCAGTAGTCTTGGTCTTAATATAAGGCACGTTGTGTTGCTATTAGGTTGTTAGCATACCCACCATCGGCATAAGCACCGTTAACATTTCCACCATAAGCATTTTGATTAAGATACTCCACTTGGATGGAAGGTCATTGATTACGCATAACACGTCGTCAACGACGATCAACAATAGTTGTTAAGGAACATGAATATTGAAATGTACTTGAGATACATAAGTGAAATCAAAAAGTGCAGGACCTTCAAGCAAAAAGATTCATTATAGCAGTGATTTTGGTCTTTAAGTATGATTGCCCAATCTTATTCACACAAAGAGTATACATCAACATAAAATGTTTCTCAAAACATAAAGAAAGTTATTTTAGAGTACTAAAAATGCCAAGCATTTAGTAAGTGACACATTTATCAACTTCTCAATTACTGAATCTGGCCCAAAGTGAGTTTCTTGATGACAAACCCGCTCAAACTAATTTACAAAATTTAAATATGATTCCAATCAACGGCTTTCAAAATTTAACCCCTACCAAACCCTTTACTCGCCCCAAAGAAAACAATCTGAAGACAAATCAAACTCTACTCGTTACAAATTCAACACAAGAAAAAGAATGATATAAGACGTCATCACTCTACTCTCAAAGTGTGGTGTTTTTAAAATGTGGTGTAGAATGATACTGCAAACTTTTGTCCCCTGTAGCTTTAACTTTGTCTTCATCTTCATCAACCCACCTTGTAATCCTATGAACAAAACAGAGTTTTCTGGTTAGTGTCAACTTATTATAGGCCGTAGTTATTCACATGCTAGAGAAAATATCCAAGTTTTATAGGTTTATAGCTGACATTTCTCTTAAATAGGTGGCATTGGCACGGGGTAAAAGCTCTAGTTAATATAGAATTGTTATTGGGTAAAATTTGTTTTTTAAATTACAACATGAGGAAACTTTGTTTAAATTGAAGGTAAGTATAAACTAAAAAAATATTTATTTAATAAAGGCAATTGCGGACTTAAAAACTAAAATAGAGTGTGTACATATTTGTCACGAAATTATTATTTCTCACTAAATCGGTTATTGAGGAATGAACTCTAAGTACTTGAACGGTAATTTTTTTTTCAAACACTAAAGTACCCAAACATACGCTGCTTAGCATTACATTTTACGTATTTTATCATGAAATTATATATTTTTTTCACTAAATCGGTTATTGAGTCACAAATTTTTGACATTTGAATAGTAGATTTTTTTGGAAACAATAAAACATAAAAAACACATTACTTAACATTGTACTTTACATATTTTTTTGAATTTATTTTTTTCACCAAACCGGTCACTGAGGAACAAACTTTGTGTATTCGAACACCTGATTTATATTTTAAAGATTTCATAACACCTGATTTTCTTAGCAATTTCCCTTTCTTCTTCCTTTGTGAAACCCTAAATTATGAACACTCAAATGAATCGTATTCCTATTACAATATGGAAAGCCAATAACTTCAAACACAAACAGAACAAGAATATAATAGATTGCTATAGTAGAAAATCCAATGTCACACACAAAGAAGGAAAAAGGGTTCAATCCTCGACGATGGAATAAATTGGAGTCAAACTTTACTTACCTCTGTATCGAACTCCAGATTATTCAGGGCCCCTTTGCCCTGGACACTAGAGCAGGGTCAAAGACCTCGGGACTAAAAAAAAGGAAAAAGGGGTTTGACTCCCCAAGTTGTAGCACCAGCAGTCTGTCGTTGTCAGATAAAATGCTGTGCTCCATGGACTCCTCGTTGTCCACCATGGGATGGCAAACTTCCTCTATCTCAGACCTCTCTCCTTACACTCCCCTTGCGTGAAATCCTATCACCTTTTACACTTGTGTTTCAGGACCCTCCCCTTTTATCTTTGTTTGATCTTGGAGTTATTGATTTAGAAATATGTGTGTTAGTCTCTCTCTTCCCCTTTGTTGTATTGTGTGTGTGAATAATTGATTTGGTTTAGAAAATTCTCCCCTCCCTTGTTAGGAGCAAATGTTTTGCTCTCTCCCAAACATTTCATTTTTTTCTTCTGTGATGCTCCCTATGTAATCAATCCTATCTGGTGAAGAACCTAGAGGGTGGAAAACTCAACACGCATTTTAGATTTAGTGCAATTAGAGATGAGTGCAGTCACATAGTTGGTAAGTTTGGAGTTACCCGATTAAGATCAGATAGTCCAAATTCAAGAGTAGTTTTTGTTTTTATTTAATAAAATATTTGACTTTGAAATCCAAACCGTCTGATCAATTGGACGGTCTTCAGCTTGTTGACTGTTTGACTGCATCCAACTCCAACTGTACACAAACAGGATGTGAGAAAGGGGAGTAACAAGGAAATGAGAAAAGGGTGTTGTGTAATAAGTAAAACAATAGTGCTTTTTTGTCCCGATACGATATTCCCGAATAGCTGCCAAAAATAGTTTCAACCAATCATCAACCTATTTGACCTTACACGTGCTTTTAATAAATGCAATGGAACTTGTGAATTGCAATGTTCTGCCAATTTGGGACGCAATCAGGAAGTTAATCATTTTCGTAATTAAAATAAAGGGGAGGAAGTTTTTGAAATTTTTATTTTGTTTCCATGTCACATGTGCCTAAGTGGCATTAGAGGGTGTCTAGCAAGGATAAATTAAGACGCATGCATTGAATCAGTCAAAATAAATGTTGTTGCTATTTTTGTTACTGCTGTTGTTGTTTTTGCAGATGCTGTTGTTGCTGCTTATTGTTGGTGCTGTTGCTATTCGCTGTTTTGCTATTGATGTTGTTTTGCTGCTACTGCTGTTTGTTGCTTTGCTTCAGCTTGTATTTAATATGGTTGTTGTTTGCTGTTGCTGTTGCTGGTTGTGTTGGTTGTTATCAGCTAGGATTGTATGTTTTCACACTGCTGTTATTTGTTGTCTCAGTTCGCTTTTGGAATTCCGTTGTGGGCAGAACTGATTGTCGCTATGAGCTTTTTTTTATGAACATTGCTGGCTGCTTAGTAGGTCGCTGCTTTTTTTGTATTACAATACCCGTGTAATTGGTTTTGTCGCCTTGTTCTCCTTGAGGTACTCTTTTTTCTCCTTGGGTATTTTTCCCATGGGGTTTTGTCTCTAGGAGGTTTTAACGAGGTCCCAAATTAATTGTACGGGTTGGAGTATCCCCTATACTCCCCGTTAATACAATTTCTTACTTTTTGAAAAAAATAGTCAAAATTGAGGGACTGCCACAAAATTTCAATTGAGGGTACAAATTAAAGACCAATTAGCTCATTTTAGAAATAGGGGACCCTAAATTACCAAATTGTGAAACTTAGGACCAAATATGCATCTAAACCATAAATTTATCAGTTTGGTGTGAAACATGTTTGTGCCTGCCAATGTTTTCCATTGGAAGTAAATGATTTTAAAATCACTGATCACAAATCTTTTTATGCAAAAAGAGGTGCAACTACCTCACAATGTTAGAAGGCATCCTAGTTAGACTAGCACGCCACTAGCACCAATAATCTGCAGCACTTTAAGAATTTATCAAGGCTTAAATATATGTTTGGTCCCTGCAAATATGGCTATAATCCATTTAGGCCCCTATAAAAAAAAGTTTTAAAATGGTTTGTTGCAAATATTAAGTGTTTCTAGTTTGGCCCCTACTAATAATTTTGGTTAACAACGTTAACTCTAAGATGACATGGATGTACAGCGGGGCTTAATACGTGGAAGAACAGTGTTACACGTGTGACACTTTACTTTTCTACACTCCTCCCTCTCAGTTCACTACTGTCATTCTCATCTCACTATTCATCTCGTTTTCGTGGAAGCTCTAGGGTTTCTGAGAAACGAAGAGCGAGAATAAGGAAGCATTGACGAAGACGAAGGAAGAATCGCAAATACGAAGAATGGTAAACTTGATTGCTCGTGACGAAGAGTAGAATCCCGAAGACGAAAAAGGGTAGTCTTGAGGAGTAATAAAGTTTACCCTTCTTCGTCTTCGCGATTCTTCCTTCGTCTTCGCCAATGCTTCCTTCTTCTTGCTATTCTTTCTCAGAAACCCTAGAGCTTCCATGAAAACGAGATGAAAAGTGAGATGAGAATGATAGTAGTGAACTGAGAGGGAGGAGTATAGAAAAGTAAAGTGTCACTCGTGTAACACTGTTCTGCCACGTATTAAGCCCCGCTGTACATCTATGTCATCTTAGAGTTAACGTTGTTAACCAAAATTATTAGTAGGGGCCAAACTAGAAACACTTAATATTTGCAACAAACCATTTTAAAACTTTTTTTTTATAGGGGGCTAAATGGATTATAGCCATATTTGCAGGGGCCAAACATATATTTAAGCTATTTATTAATAAAAAGGACAAAAGCAAAAGAATACAAAGGGGCATAGAACGATACCCCAAGATCAAAGCTAAAACCGGAGTTGATGTAAACTCATCATATTCCTAAAGAACTCATCCCTAGTAAAATGAGGAATGGAATCCTAGTATCTCACTAACTAAAACTAGAAACAAGAATACCATGAGAGACCAATTTATCAACACACTAGTTACCTTTATGAAATACATGACAAACAGTCAAATTTACTTTAGAATGTAAATCTAAACAATTTCACCACCCAATGTGAACTTGCCAAGGAACATGTGTTCCAATATAAACACTTCATTTTGTTATCTTTGATCCAGTTTCCCTAGCATGGGTATGGTAGCGTCCTTTCCTTGCATTCTTACGAGAATGTTGTTTCGACGTTTCCTCAGATTTTTTAGGCACTTCTTCAAAATATGCATTATCAGTATCAACCACATGCCTACCCCTCAATGCAACAAATATCGTCATGAGCTTCTTTATGGCTCCAAACCCAATTACCACATACTTCGCGTCTTTGGGTGCCTTTTCTATCCATGGCTACGCCCTTACTCCCAGCATAAATGATCAAATAGAAGTATGCCATGTGTATTTCTAGGCCCTTCAACATCATGCCCACATCTGCTATCAGTGGCGTATCTAGGACCTTGGGTTAGGGTGTGCAAAATTTTTTAAATACACGCATAGCTATAAATCTAATAAAGGAGGAAGAGAAGAAAGAAGAACTTACTCGAGAAGGAGGAAATGCGTGGAGAGAGAAAATTAGAAATGTGTAAGAGTATAAATAATTCTGTTAATATGGTGTATTAGATAGGTGCAAAACTAGGAGTTTCGATGCAAATAAATATTTTTTTAATAAGATATTTGTACTGATATTATTTTTTTAATAGGAGCATTAGTACTAATATTATTTTTTCAGGGTGGTCAGTTGACCACCCTGACATACCCTTAGATCCGCCCCTGTCTGCTATCACATTCCAACTCAAAAACTATACCTCTCTAGGCATGTGGTCTTCCACGAGTCTATATTCCCTTTCACTATCACCGGTCCCCAACCCACCAACCTCAAACCCAAATACAACCATCCCCATATCTCGTCATCCACTCATCCTTCAACAACCCTATGCAAATGTCCCTCCTCCAACCATTCCACCAATCACCCCTCAAAGCTCAAATGCATCTTTAGAAAACCCTCCTATAACTACAAATGTCCCTCCCACACCCACATTATCCACACCATTGGTTGATCAAACCACCTCCTACACTCCATAAATTCATCACATTAGTTGGATTCGCCTGCATCGTCACCACCTCAGCTACCAATTTTTTGCCCAGTCGCAAGAGTAATGAAAAAATTCGTCAACCAATTCCTAAGTACCTCCTCACCACTAAACACAATCTCCCACTCACAACCGAGCCCACCTGCCTAGGCCAAGCACTCAAATAAAGTGAATGGCTTGATGCTATTAGCCATGAATTCAATGCCTTGCTTCAACCACAAACATGCGATCTAGTTCCCAGACCTCACAACAGGAATCTCATCGGTTGCAAGTGGGTTTACCAAATCAAAAGAAAAGGAAATGGTGATATTAAAGGCTTCCATCAACGCCGTGGCCTTGACTACACTCAAACCTTTAATCTCGTAGTCAACAATGAATTATTGCATGGCACTCTAACAGAAGAAGATTACATGCAACAACCCATTGGTTTCATCCATCCTGATAAACCTTATCATGTTTGTCACCTTAGGGAGTCTATTTGTGGACTCAAGCAAGCACCATGTGCTTGGTATCAAACTCTGCGTAAGTTTCTCTGTGACTATGCTTTTGTAAATTCGAAGTCTGGCTCATCTCTATTTATTCTCCAAAACCAAGACATGGTGTTATACATGTTGATGTATTTAGATGATATCATTATCACAGGAAACTCAGTTGCAAAGGTCAATAAATGCATCGCCAAGCTTGCCCCCACCTTCTCCATCAAAGATATGGGCTCACTACACTTCTTCCTTGGCGTTGAGGTTATTCCCACCTCGACGAGCCTCTCTCTCTCTCTCTCTCTCTCTCTCTCTCACAACACAAGTATATTAGAGAGTTGCTTGAGAGGACAAAGATGATTGATGCCAAAGACGTTCTTAATCCTCTTTAAACATCAATCACCTAACAAAAGATGTTGGTAACACCGCCAACAATGCTACCTTCTACCACAGCACCATAGGCAGTCTCTAATATTGCACCATTGACACAACCCAATATTGCATTCTCCGTCAACAGACTTGCTCATTTCATGTAGCGACTGACCATCATTCATTTGACAGAGAGAGTTCTACGCTATCTTAACGAAACCATCTTACATGGTCTTCTTCTTCAGAAACTGTCCAACTCTTCCTTCATAGCATACAAATGATACTGATTGGGCAGGAAATAAAGATGACTAGACCTCCACATTTGCTCACATTGTCTCGTTTAGCTCTAATCTCATCTCTTAGAAATCATCTAAACAACGAGCAGTAGCAAGATCATCAACAGAAGCAGAATACAGAGCTTTGGCAAACACTGCAGTGGAATTGTCTTGTATCCAATATCTTCTTATATTGACTTAAGTGTACCCTCTCCCTCAGCACCTTCTATCCTCTATGACAATTTAAGTGCTAATATCTCACCAAAAATCCAATATATCATACTCGCATGAAGCACATCTACATTGACGTTCACTTTGTTCGTGATTTGGTACAATAAGGAAAGCTCAAAGTTCACCATGTTAGCACCACGTACGTGACCAACTTGCAGATTGTCCCACCAAACCTCTTTCCAAAGTTCGACATCACTACTTACAAAACAATATTAGCGTTTTTGACGGCACTCCAATCTTACAGGCACGTGGATAATGTTTTCCTATACAACTATGTTTTTACCGTGAATTTGTAGAAACTACGATTCCTTGCTTTTAACCCACGACACATCTATCCAATATCGATCACAGTTACAAACCGTTTATCAAACAATATTGGTAGTACACAGTGATGTTGAAAAAGTAATTTTTAACTTCAAGAAAACAAAGAAACTAGCCTTATGAACAAGGGCCGTACAAAAAGATTGCTGAAATAAAATTAAGGTAGTAGACTTGATTATCAGCGCAACCGTGGGCCGTGGGCTGGGGAGTAGGAGACAAAGTGCAGTATATGTATTTATTCACCTAGTTCTAGGAAGGAAGAATCTTAAATTTTTGTGGTCCATTCAAATATTTTTGCCATTATTACAAACCTACAAAGTAGAAAATAACTTTTCCTATCTTTACTATGTGGATTGGAATGTGCAATAATATTTATGAATTGACTAGTATAAAAATATCAGCGACATGAGAGAGATACACTGTACGTTAATATTGGAAATATATAGACAATGAATTATTACCCATTGAACATGCATGCATGATTATCTAGCTAGGAGACATCATAGATTCCACTTGTGATTTCCCACGAGGTCCCCTGGTTCTAATGAAGAGACGATATTCATCAAAAGTCATTGGTGTGTAGAGTGCTGGATTGTCCTTTGTTACAACCTCTTTTACTGGTTGTATTGGAATATCACTTTTGGGATTATAGAAAAAGGCTAAGGATAGTCTTTCTTTATCTGAATTCACTATTACTCTGTGCTCCACACTCTTGTAGATTGCATTGCTTAGAACCTTTGTCAATCACAAAAATAAACAAATTATTAACCAATGTATTCATGTTATGCAGGTATATGCAGTGCTTATTTATAATGAGAGTATACCAATATAAGAAATTATATATATCTTAACTTTTTGAAAAAACTCCGTATGTAAAGGCCATATGGGTAGCATCCATATTAAAATACCAAAAAATGCCTACCCATTAACTAAGTTCACATGGATATATCATGAATACTGGCCAAGTATTCTAACTAGGAAAATTATTGGTAAAAAAAAAACTCAAGTCTCACATCTGATATAATATGCATGGTATGAAAAAGAGTTTATAAGCGAGAGAGAAGATTATTATTTACCAGTATTTCGTCCAAAAAATATTATAATTAATTTTAGAATATATTTAGATTTAATTATTTTCTAAAGCTAGAACAAAAAATCCTAAAAATTAATTATTTCTTTAAAAAATCTGAGTTTTTTAATAAAATAATATGAAACAAATGGCTCTTAATTAATATAAAAGTTAAACAAGGGTCTATGAAAAATATGACTAAAACATTTTTTTTTGAGTACAACTAAAACATTTTTTTTAGGGAATATGAGAAAAATATGTCATTAGGACTTTTTGGATAATAATTCTTCAAAACATGCTAATTAACTAATATGTCATAGTTTTTATTGGTCTTTTACTACAAATGTTTGGGGCGGAGGACGGGAGAGAAACTAGAGTGTTGCAATTTGAATCTTGCACTCTTAATGTCCAAGAGTATTTTACCACTTGAATGCCCTCTCTAGGACATACAATTTTTTTTTTTGGTTCAGACTATTGTTGGCTACCTACGAAGTGTTGAAACACTAATCAAATTTTGTCATACAAATATTTACTACATAACATATATAACTAATTATAATAGTTTGTTCTATTTCCATGTGCAATTAGTTGCCTAATTAGGGAAGAATTCCACAGTCGTAATTTTCTAAAGATAGAGCGCAACTGAGCTTGTGGCTATATCTTGCTCACAAATCTATGACTTCAACCCTACAACTAAAAGTTCCTCTCAACTTTATTATGTACACACACATACACACATGTGCGTTCACTTTATGATAATAATAATAATAATAATAATAATAATAATAATAATTGATATATAAGTGGTGGTGAAAACCTATATAAGAAATTATATTTATCTCAATTTTTAAAGAAATTCCGTACGTAAAGGCCATGTGGGTAGCATCCATATATTTAGACATTAGATGAATTAAAATAATAAAATATGCCTACCCAATTAATTAAGCTCACATGGATATATATATCATGAATACTGTCCAAGCATTCAGTTAGGATAATTAACGGGAAAAACCTAAGTCTCACCTCAGATATAATATAATTTGAATAAGAGTTTATAAACGAGAGAGAAGATTATTAGTTACCTGTATTTGGTCGCCGATATTGACTATGAAAGCATGACGAGCAGGGTTAACAGTAATCCAATTATCAAATTTTCGAACTTGAAGACCAGCAACTTGATCATCTGGAAGCAATAAAGTCATGCCTCCTGGATCTGAATGTGATGATAGACCAAGTGTTAATTCTGGTCTTGGACACTTTGGGTAAAAATTCACTCTCATGCATGCTCCAATATCTTCACCCCCAAATGCTTTTTGAAGAATTTCTTCTCCTAATCCAAGGTTTATTGATAAAGCCTTCATTAATCTTCCACATAGCTTCACTAACTCTTTCCCATACTCATCAAACACTTCCCTTCACACATAAGCAACAACATACAACTTAATTAATATACTTTATAGTAATATATATTAAGCTCAAACAAAATTCATTTCTCTTTAGGTCTTTTAATATATAGTTGACCTAATTTTAAATCTTCGTTTTCCTCTACCTTAATTAAACTATAACTCATCTAACCCACTCTCCTGAATTATAGTTGATTATATACATCTTCCCCAAAAATCAATGGTATATGGAGGCTGCTACCCAATATTTTTCACTCTAATAATAGCAAATCACGTGGGAAAAGTCAACATATCCATTATTTAATTTACTTTTATTGTTTAATTTACACATGTGCATGAAAGCTTTTAAAAAAATATTAAACTGTGATCTAAGCGACGACATCATAGTTTATGGGGTTTTCAAACAGTGAACAAGAATGTCAGTCTAACTGAGATGTCTTCTATAGAAAAAAACAACTATACTATTGTGATTCAGGTTGCATCAATCATATTTAACCGCAAAATAGTAAAGATTATATAACTTTACGGTGTATGCGATTTAAAACCTTGATTATATTCGAAAAATAAGATAGTGAATTACCTGCAAGAGGGAGGCAAAGAAGGCCATTTGTTGTGATCCTTGAGGGAAGAAGGAAGGTAGTGAAGGAAGTAATAATCACTCCAATCAAGAATAGCACCTTTCTCAACTCCAAGTCTACTTCCATACCCTTCATAAGTTTTTGGATTATTTGCATATTGTTGCTTCATCTCCATAGGTAAGTGAAAGAATTGACGCCAAGTTTCTCTAGCTTTATCCATCAAAACAGGGTCAACCCCATGATTTACTATTTGGAAGAAACCCCAGTCACGACAAGCATCTGAGATTTGCTTAAGAATTGAACCATGATCATCACCATGTAACCCTCCAAGATCTATGATTGGGATGTTAGTGTTATTACTATGAATATGATGACCATGATGACGGTCATCAACATAAGGAGATTGTTCGGATGGTCTATCACTTGGTAGCTTGATGTACCTTTCAGGAATTGAATCTATGCAATTTTCAGACAAAGATTGAACCCTGATTATTGGTTCAGGCCAATCTACTTGGCTTTTTGACATTGCTAAGGTTGCTATGCTAGTTAGCTAACTTGCTTTTTTTTCTTAAAGGTGGATGATAATATGATATACTAAATTGGCTTCTTGTAAGAATAATAAATAGTGGATTATGAAACGTGGGTTCATTGATTTTATTCACACACTTGGGTTAGTTGCCATGTTGTGTGTATGTGTGTCAATGAAAATGACTTGGATTTTAGCCAAAATTAAAGTAATATAATAATAGCGCGTAGAAAGAGGTGGATGATATTGGTGTAAATTAAATGGGAAAAAAAAGGTGACCATATAAGGTGGCATAGAATATGATATGGACGTTTATAAAAACGTGAAATTTGTGGGGATTAATTTTTTCAAATGTATCAAGTTTTGTGTGTAAGTTAATTAATTAATTCTATTGCAGACAATGACACCCCGACAATTTAGCGGTGTTTATATTTTTTTGTTGAGGTGTGAATCGGAGTGGGTTGTGATGTCTTTGATGAAATTGACAGAAAAGATTAGTGAACGACTTACTTATAATTAAACAGTTACTTTATATTATAAGTTTAATAGCCACGAGAATTCGGTCAAAAACAAAATTGCCACGAGGATTGTTCTGGAAAGTGGTCCCTAGACTATGTCAAGATATGAGGATTGAGGGGTTTACGTGTCATTCTCCGATTGGTGACTTTTTCTTTCTTTTTTTATATCATAGATTTTTCACTTGTTTTTTGTTTTTTCTCATATTGATCTATTAAGCATCTCTCGAATTTTGTATGATATTTCTCACTTTTTATATCTTTTCTCATATTTTTTTAGCAAGATTTATTCGACTCTCGCTCTTTAAAGAAAAGAAGTTTCGACTAATTTAAAGTTCAACCGAGAGATAGATAAAGTCTAACCTCAATTTATTCTATTGCGACGACTTGGGTATTAGCCAAATGCATCCCTTTAAATTGAGTGTGTTTCTTTCCGGCATCTCTACGAGTTCAACTTGGCAATCATGGGGAAATAAGGTTGGAACATCACCAACTCGAATAGGCACGAAACTTCAAAGCTAAATATTTTCCTAAAGGAAACTTTTTGGGATTGGTCTTAGGGCATAATCCTAATTACACTTGGCGTAGTATCTAGTCTTTCCAAATAGTGCTTGAGTAAGAAACAAGGTGGAAGGTTATGAGTGTTAAAAATATAGATGTACCTCCTTGTTGCGGAATAAGTAAGATCCTAAAATTCAAGCGCAACTAGCTCTAACCAATTCAATCCAATGCGTGAATTCTCTTTTTTTGATAAGCCCAATGGGTGAATTCTCTAATTGATGGAAATAATAGGACATAGAGTGACCCCTTATTCGTAATACCCTTGTCCCTAGAGATGTACTAGAAGAGATTCTTGCATCTTGCATTTGGATGTGACTCGGGAAGTGATATTATTTGGCAATTCAATCCTTGAGGGTGTTATATGGTGAGAAGTGCTTATAGATGTTGCATGGAGAGGGTAGTTGATTTGAGTGACCTCAAGGTTTAGGGTCAATAGGATCTTTTATGGGCTCTTTGTGTTCTCCCAAAGGTAAAAACTTGTCTTTGGCATATCACTACAAAAAAATCAGTTATTAGCGAGGGACATTAGCGAGGGAAAAGCAATCCCTCGAAAAAACCAAAATTAGCGACGGAATTTTGCACTGTCGTTTTTGTCTACCATTAGCGACGGAATTTAGGGCTTTAGCGACGGAATTTTCCGTCGCTAATTGTTTGGAGGGAAAATTCAGTCAAATTCACGCAAATCAAGTAGTTTAGCGACGGAAACTAAAATCCCTCGCAAATTAAAGTGAGTATTAGCGACGGAATTAAAATCCCTCGCAAATTTTTTTACTTTTTTTTTTACTTAAATCTGTTTCAACCACACAACCACTCTTCTTTCTCACTCACAACACCCTCACTCTTCTTCTCTCCTCTTCACCATTCCTCTTCCCTTCCTCTTCTTCTACTCTCCACCACCACCACACAACCAACCAACCACCGTCACTCTTCTTCTCCCCTCTTCACCCTTCCTTTCCTCTTCCTCTACTCTCTCTCTCACCTATAAACACTAACCCACCACCACACAACAACCACCACCCACGACACCACCACCACCACCACCTTCTTTCCTCTCTCTCTCTCTCTTACGATTTTCCCTTTCCTTCTTCTTCTCTCCACCTTCTTCCACCACCACACCACCACCACCACCCACGACACCACCACCACCACCTACGAATTTCTTTCCTCTTTCTCTCCACCTTCCACCACCACCACCAACAACACAACCATAAAATTAATAATATAATATAATTTTCATTAATAATATAATAATAAATTGCTTCAAAAAAATATAATAATAAATATATAAAAAAAACAAGCCATTCAAATTTGAAAATTTGCACAAATTTTGAGGCAGACATTAGCAAGGGAATTAGCGAGGGAAATTCCCCTCGCTAATTAGCGAGGGATTCAAAATCGATTAGCGAGGGAACTGGTCCCTCACCCTCGCAAATGACCATTAGCGAGGGATTTTGGTCATTTTGCGAGGGAAATTTCCCTCGCTAATAACCAACTTTTTTGTAGTGTATGGCTCGTAATTGCCTTTCTACTATATGGTAATTTGAGTAGTCGAGGAGTTGCTTTCCCTTAATGTATCTATTGAGACCGGCTAGTGTTCAAAGTTGGAAGGAGTTGAATCTTTGGGACATGATGCATCCCCTACTCGCCTAAACTAATAATTTTAGAGCTTGTTTTTTCGATTGTCACAAGTGTTGGGTGTGCCTCAACATCCTTCTTTTGCTATGAACTTGTGGAGCATCTAGACTGGTCGGAATCAGCAGCTTTGGGATAATGCATTCAACTCCCTCATCTATCAGCCATTGGGGTATGGACCTTTTGTAGCAATGTGGGCATGCTTGCTAGTCTCATTCAATTATTTAAGTTCATGATGTAGTAGATTGGCTGAGGTGGAAATGTGCCTCTTATTCACCAGATCAAATGCAAATTAGATGCAGTTGTTTTCCTATACCATAACAAAATTGGTGGGGGCTGGTGTCTTCGGAACCACCTTGGAGAGTTCATATCTGCTGCCAGTGGCGGATCTCGGACTCTCGAATAGGGGATGCAAAAAATTTCAAACAAATAATTGAACTAAATTTGACCCTATTAATAAACAACTAATTAGGAAACAAACTTGAGCAGCGCAAAATACAATAACGGGTTCACAACTTGTGTTGAACAAAATCAACGCAAATTAAATAGCACTAACATGTTCCAAAATACAAATTAAATAACAGAATCAACATATTCACACAATGCAAGAACATATTCGAATTAAATAGGCTGACAAAATCAAAATAAATTAAATAGCACTAACACAAAATACAAATTAATTAAATAGTACTAATACAAAGTACAAATTAAATAGCACTAACAGAATCAAAATTAGAATAATAAGAAAGGGAACAGATTCAATATATTTACGAGAATAACAACTAATTCAATGGGCTCAACTAATAAGGGATTTAGGGTTTTGCGTGAAAATAAATTGCTAAGCTTAAATCCACCAACAATGGCAACAAAAGTCTCATGAACGGAAGCCTCACAGTCACGATTCATGAATGAAAGCGGCAGGAGAACTTGGTTTCGATGGTAGAGGGAGGGAAGAGGTGATCTGGTTTCAATGGAGAACTTGGTTGCTTCGAGTGGAAAGGAAGAGGAGAGTTGGTTTCAATGGAGAGCTCAGTTGCTTCTGTCGCCATTGTTGAAAAAGAAATAGAAGAAAGAAAGCCTTTGTTGGGTTAGAGTACCCCTAGTATTCTCTGTTAAACCAATTTTTGCTTATCGGGAAAAAAAGTCACGGGAATGGAAAGGAGTACAGTCACTGAGGTGGGAAAAAAATTAAAAATATGTTAGAGTGTGAGTGATTGTATGAGTGTGGTTCATTAGAGTGGTGCAAAATTAGAGACTTTGCCTCAAATTGGTGCTCGACAACTCTATCTATTCTGGAAGCTCAAGCTTGGACCCTTCTTAAATTTCTTGCTTGGGTTGCCAATCATAATATTTGTGCCATAACTTAAGATGGATAACGATTGTCAAGTTGTGCTAGTGAAATGACTAACGAATGGTACTGCTCATATCTTGGCACAAGCATCTATAACATATGTTCCCGCAGTTCCTTTAAATATATTCCTAATTGTCTTTTGAACTATATTTTAAATGAAATGCATTGATCTACTTGATGTAAAAAGAAAATATCTTTCTAACATTTGTGTGACACCTTAAGGTTGCTATGCTAATTATTGATGCAAAACTATTCATCAATAGATTTAACATTGCTGCATGTTCAAGACTGGATTTGAACCCAAAACATTAATTAAGCTAAAAGAAATTCCTATTATCTCATACAAGTGCTCTTGGATTTTGGGTCAACAGTGTTGATTGTGAGAATATCATTTTTGCTATATATGAAAAGTACCAATTTTCCAATTTCAACAATAATAACCACACATGGTGTGCGATAACGCCTCCGATAAAGATGTAGATACCTCTCACCCTTGTCATCCACACCTCATCTTTTTTTTTTTTGACGTGTACACACCTCATCTTTTAATATTAACAAAAGAAAAAAGGGTTTGTAGTCTCATTATATGAAAATGACAAAATATCAAATAATCGGCCCATTTGTTTTTTCTGTCAATCAATTTAAATTCTTATTTTAAGCACGTGATAAATTCAATATATATATATATATATATTATTTTCTCCATGAAGTCATTTTTTTTGTCCAAAAGTCATACGATATTTGTTCAATGTTTAAAAACTCGGACGGGTGATCGACTCGGTAAAAGTACCCGGTCACAAGTCAAGGGTCGACAGTTGAACCGCATGACTATGACTCTGTCTCAATTAAAAAAATTCTGAATTTTCAAGACATATAAATTTCATACCTGTAAAACTTAATTTACTAAAATTACACATCATGCCTAAAAAAGTCTAAAACAGCTTAAATCACGTTGTTTTTGTGTTTTTGGGCCTTTTTAATAAACATGCAAAACTCAGTCCAGTTTTACAAAACCCACCAAGTCACCGATTTTTACCAAAACCGACCGGGTCATCTCGGTTCCCGTCGAGTCGCTGCATTTCCGATCCATAGCATGGCTCAAACCGGTTACCCCTCAGATTCCTGATTCGTCCGGGCCGAGCCGACTTTTAAAACACTTTATTTGTTTACATAATTGTGTGTCTTTCTCTTTAAGAAAATTGTGCGTCTTTCTCATATTACGTCTCGTATTTATGATTTATGTTTAGTCATAGCACCAAATAGTAAATATGTTTTTCTTTATTTAATTAGTAGTTCATCTAACGAAAATTTGTAATTGTTTAAAAGAGAGAAAATAGTAAATTTAATCTCTAATATAAATAAAAATAATATATAATCATTAAAATTTGTGAAGTTCTTTTTTTGTCCTTGAAACTTTGTGAAGTTCATCACATTAGTCGGTGTAACTTGTAAGTCTGTAAGACAACACACATAAAAAACTAAAACACATTAAATGGATTTTTAAAAAATTATAAAATATGTATCATTTTTTTATATACTTTAGAGACTTCTTTTTTGGTTACAAATGCAAAAAGAAGAGACAAAACAAAAAAGAAACTAAACTAATTTCTCACAAAAAGCAATCTCAGAGGCAAATATGAAATCCTCATTTGCATGGGCTCCATATTTTGCCAAAAAATATGTATAATGATTTCCTTCCCGCAAAGTGTGATGAATAGTAATATCCCAGTTATTTCTAAGAATATTTCTGATAAGAGCGATCTCATTACCCAACACGTGAAAATCTTAGTTACAAGTTTTAATCAAATTTGGTGCATGGAGTGAATCTGAATAGCAAACAAGCTTGGTGAATCCCTTCTCCCAACACAATTGAAGACCATGAAGTAACCCCATAACCTCAGCATGAGAACCATAGAAGCCACATGTGAATTTACTATAATAGCAAAATCATGTGAAACTACTATAATAGCCCTATTTTAATAATCAAACACCAAATATATAAAAGTTTTGCGAAAATATTACAATTCTGACCGTGTGGACTATTGGTTGAAATTAGAGCCGTCAAAATGAGCCCAGCCCGACGGGCCTGCCCAACCCGTCCAACAAAATAAGTGATTTGGGCCAAGCAAAAGGAGTTATAAAAATGTTTGGCCCGGCTTGAACCTGCCCGAAAATTTATCAGCCTGTCGCCCGCTGGCCCGACAATTTAAAAGAAGAGAGTGTAATTACATTTTTTTTAAATCTGACCCAGTGTTTCTACTTAAAATAAATTAAATAACAGGCCTTCTAGTTAATTAATTTTTAGTATAAGAATAAGTATTAGATATTTAGGAACAGGTGGTGACAGGCGACCTTCTAATTTAAGCATTCATCACTCATGGGATTTTGACATGTTTATAATCTAATGATGCATAGCTAATAAACATGATTATAAACATCTGTTTGTGTTTTTGTAAAAATGATGCTGGACAATGAATGTAGCTATGTTGCTTATTTTGGACCTTGCTCATTTTGACGGCTCTAGTTTCAACCAATAGTCCACACGGTCAGAATGTACTAGTGGTCTTGTTGCCTATTTTGAAGTGACTATGCTAATGTTAAAGTTTAAGTTTTCAATGGTGTGTCTGTTTGTTTAAGTTTCCAAAGGTTCCCAATTGTGTATCAGTTTGTCTAACAGTGGAATACATATATCCTTTTGTTTAAGTTTTCAATGGTTTGTCAAAAAAAAAAAGTTTTCAATAGTGGGAAATGAGGATAATATTATAATAAAATCAGTGTTTAACTAAAAAATTGAATTGAAGAGTCCTTGGCCCAGCCCGTTTGACCTGCAACCCGCATAGGGTTGGTAATTTATGAGCCCGAAGTATATTTGGCCCAACCCGTTCGAGCCCGTAATTGTCTTTGAACGAATGGGCTGGCCCGCCCGAAAGCTCTAGTTGAAACCCGTTCACTTCACCATATGCTTCCTTGTTTGATTCTTTGTATTGTCATTTTTAGTGTTTTTCCGTTTTGTTCTCTTTAAAAAACAACAACGCTTATTTTCTTTTTTTCAAAATGTATCTCAAGAGAATGCATTGTGGCAACACATTTATAACCACTATGCCTCAAATAGTTATTGCTATATTCATAAATTTGCACTATATATACTATAAAACCAAAATATGTTTTTATGTATTAATAATTCTTTTACTCAATGTATAGGTAATATGTATGTATATGTATATGTATATATATATATATATATAATTCTCTTAAAACTATGTTTTTACAAACAGCATCAATTGAGTCTTTTTGTGAAATGAAAATTATATTTTTAGTTATTTAATTTTGTTTATACATAATTTTAATTTATATTTATCTATTTTAATTGTATTTGCATTTACGTATATCATGCATTTTTGAGTTTTCGTGACTCTTTTGTGAGCAGTCCACCCTAACTTTTTGGTCAAGATTCGCCACTGGAGAGACCCAAAGTTTATTTGAAAAATTGATTAAATCCCAAATAAGCTTTCTTATATATGAGAGCAACATTTTGGTCCCTCATAGTTCTAACACCCAGACCTCCCAAATTCTTTGGTTTAGTCACAATGTCCAAGTTGACCATATTCATACCACGGTGCATATCACCCCTCCAAATGAATTTCCTCACAGTTTTATCAAGGTGGTCACAAATGAGGAAACATTTGGATCTGCATGGTATACGGTGGGATGGAGGTTAGGACCTCATTAGCAAGCGTAAGCCTACGAGGTTTGTTGAGTAGGAGGCGTCCTTTCCAATAGGCTAATTTAGAATATACTCTCCCAACAACATCCCCAAACTCAACCTTAGTAACTCTACCATAAACACAATCTTCTTGTCTGTTGCACACCGGCGGAAGCAAAAAGCTTAGACTTTGATGACTGGTGTGCTAAAAGATGTGCAAGTATACACAGTCACAAACAAGTAATAAAGTAGAAGTAAAGTATCGTTCCCAACAGAGATTGTATAATTCTTAATGTATTGTTGTGAAGACATGTAAATTAATGCAACTATCTACTCACAAAGTTTTGTTTTGGTTGAAGTTGAAATGAAGTTAAAATGACAATAAACAATAGAGAGGAAATCAGTGGAGAAATATAGTTGAGATGCTTTCATCAAATAACTTTCTTTTAAGTGTTAAGTGCATTCGTGTGGTGCAGGTGCACTGGATGCAGCTGCATCAGTTGTGTGCTTTTCAGCTACTATTTCAAAAGTTGTTTTACAAGCTTCCTATGTCTAGGTGTGCTAAATAAATTCACTCTTGACCTTGAAATACTTGCTGATTTAATCCTAAGGGCTATGTTATCCTATTTCTAGAACTAACATGGAATTAACAAGCTTCTTTTATTAAACAAATTAATAAAAGCTTTATTAAACTCTTGCCCCTATTGATTCTTGATTTCTAGTTATAAACCATATCTGTGAATATAACTTTACTCATTTTAAGCGATCAACCTTAAAATAAGATGGATGTAGTATAACACAAGAATCAAAAGTACATACAACACACAAATGACACTTAAACTTTCTCAAAAGATCATTATAAGACTAGCACATCTCAACTAAAGAAACTTAGCTCATGATAGACATTGCAAGATGAAAAGAGATAGAATAAAACATATTGAGGTAATGGAAATTATCAAGAAAGAACAACAAAGTAGAGTTTACAATATTGAAGCTTTCTTGCATCAAGCAATGCAGGTGCACTGATCTTCTTTCTATATTTATGAAGAAGAGAATGGAGAAGTTGTTAATTCCTTCCTTTTCTCCTTCTCACTATCTAAGAAATTAGAACTAAAAACTTGAAAATAAAAGTACAAGAAATTCTAAAAATGTAGAAATGTGAAAAAGAGATTATATGATACTCGCTTCTTTTCCAAGTGAAGAATGAAGGTCTTTATATAGGCTTTGAGCTTTCCTTCAAGTGAGGTTTCCTTGCTGATTTGAGTTAACCAAACCATGGTTACTTTTCAGCCTTTGAAAAAGCAATTTGAGTTTCATACTCAAATATCAAGAGTGGTCCAATTAGAGCTTGCCATATGGTTCATGAAATGATTTCTTAAAGTGGTCATCTATTGTGGGCGCCTCCTTTATAAAGTTTCCATGTGCCCCATGTGATTGTGGATCAGCTATAATGTCATTTGGATGTGCCTTTGTCTTCTTTTGGTTTGAGGTGCTTCCGGTGTTGGCCTTTTTCTATCATTCGCAGAATGGTGCAGCTGCATCAGGTGCAGGTGCATGAAGTGCAGGTGCATGCAATGCAGGTGCACTGGATGATTTGGATGAAATCTTTTACTTTGTGTATTTGAGTTTTTCCAATGTAGATGTTTTATCTGAAAATACTCACAAACATATCAAACATACCAATATCTAGACATCAAGCTTAATATTGTGAATGACCACTTGCTTTATCCTTTAATGTTGTTTATCTAATTTCTTCTATGATATTTACTTAATTTATACTTGATTTCAACAATTATTTAGGTTTAGTTGTATAAATAACTCTATATAAAATAGAGTTATCACACCCCCAAACTTAAATTGTTGCTTGTCCTCAAGTAATGATAAGAAAGAAAAACTACAATAGACTTCTATAATTAAGAAGAACAGATCAGCTCATATCTTTTCAAAAATTTTCAAGATAGAAATGCATAACTGAATGAACTTCTTTTCTCGGAAATTTTGACTTTGTGCTTCTGAAATTCCAAGTCATCCAAAGTTATTAGAACTCATTTATGTGAGTGTGTGCTTCATTGAAAATCAATCAGTTCCAAACTAGATAAAAAGTTTTTCTTTAACCTTTGGAAATTTCTAGATTACGTTCGGTCAAAACACAAGAGGTTTCAAAATATAGATTAGACTCACAAAATTCCCAAGACTTGAAGGGCTTTAAGTACAACAAAGGGCTTGAGTGGGTATTTCAAAACTGTTGGATCAATACAATTTTTCTGTTTTTGGTGGTTCTTTTTCTTGATGCAAATGCATGAGGTGCAGGTGCATCACTTTTCTTCAGTGCAGGTGCATTACTTTTCTTTAGTGCAGGTGCACTGTGTTTTAACGATGCAGGTGCATTAAATGCAGCTCCACTGGATACTACTTTTGAATATTTGTTGCACATATTGCCCTCCTCACTGACCTCCTTATGCATACTTTTTTTCTTTGGTCAGTTCTGTCTTCTTTTCTTCTTTTTATTGACCAAATGCATTATTGGAACAGGTACAGTTTAATGACTCAGGCAATATAGCTTTTTGAGTAATTTTTGGTAGTATTTTGGGCTAACCTATTGTATTGACCACTCTAAATTTTTTCATTACACAACCTTTGTATTCATGAAAACTCCCCCAAACTTAAGTCTTTATGCTCTTCTATATTTTTACTAAAAATTTGTTTTTGACCTTAGCTTTCTAAAAATTTCCTCTTGCATCAGATAGCTTTTAAAAAATAGCAAGGTTCCTTTTGAAATTCAGTTCATGTGGTGGAGTGATAATAACCTTGGTTATTTTTGAAAAATCATAGGCTTTTTCTTTTTCTCTTCTTCATCATTGAAAATTGATTCAATCAAGCCATGCAAAGTTTCAGTGGAAAAGAAATTTAAGCTGATCATGCTTCAAAATCATCAAATCCTAATTATAGCTGCTGTTTTTGAAAGATGGACTTTTGAAAACAACATTTTGAACATAGACATAAATACTAATACTAAAACAACACACTTAGTTATAATTAAACATACTACCACACATGCATAATGTTTTCATGAAGTTCTCCCCCTCAACTTAAGAGTGAGCAGTGTCCTCACTGCTCTAAGTTGAGTAGCCAAAATACCAGAAATTGTTCAAAATGGGTAGGGGGGTTAATACATGTGGGATGGGAAGGGGGAGGTAAATACATATGGGATGGGACTCTAACAGTACAAACATAGTAGTAAAATATAGCAAAACATAATAAACAACATTAAAAGTTTACTCTTTCTTGGCTCCACTTCTGAGCCTTGAGCTGTATCTGATTGGAGCATGCTTGACCTTCTGTTTCTTTGTCTTTGGCTCCTGTGGCTTTAATGCAGCTGCTTTGGATGCTGGTGCATCAGTTACTGTTGCTGTTTCTGCAAGATTTTCCAGTGCGGCTGTATCAGATGCAACTGCATCAGCTAGTTTGTCAACAGCAACTGGCTCATCCATGGCTGGTTGCTTTGGGTCCTTAGCAGCTTCAGGTTGGTCTTCTTGGGCAGGCTCTTTAATTGTTGCTGCATCTGTTACCTTTGGATTTTCCTGTGGCTTCTCTGCAGCTTTTCCTTCACTAACAACTTCACCTTCATTTGCCTTAGGGTTCTCCTCCTCATTCCTTGTAACTTCAACCGCCTTTTTAGATAATTTCTGGGTGTTGCCCATTTCTGCCCTCTTCTTTGCATTAAGTTCCTGCAACACAAGTTTAATTGTAGCATTGGGATCAGTTAAAATGGCAGTCACCGTAGGCACTTGTTGGGATGCAGCTGCATGAGATGCAGGTGCATCACATGCAATTGCACCAGTTGCTGGTTTATCAGGTTCTCCAGCTCTTTCCTCCTCTGAACTTGTTTCTTTTTCACCAGACATATTTTCTTCAATAACCTGCAAAACAGTTTCTTTTTCAATTGTTAAGTTCACAGGGGTGATGATTGGGTCAGTTGAGGTTTGTTTTGTTGGAATTTTTGGTTGAAATTCTGATTCTGATGGATCATTTGTGGGGTTGTCACTTTCTTTTTCTAGTTCAGGGTCATTTTGCGTAGGTGTAGGTGATTGTTGTCAAGGTGGTGAGGTGTGTGTGGTTGGTGATTTCTGATGAGGTGATTTTTGATGTGGTGATTTGGGTGATGATGGTGGTTGTTCTTGCCTTTTTGTTCTTTTAGCATACTTTTGTCTTGCCACCTGTTCCATAGTAATATCTTCTTCAACTTCTTCCTCCTCAAAGTCAGTTTCTTCTTCATCTTCCTCCTCATCTTTGTCTATCTGGTTTACCACATTCTGCAGATCCTCATCCTCCTCAGTGTCTTCTTCACTCTCCACTATAGGTTCTTCCTCACTCAATTTTTTCTTTCCCTTCAAATCTTTCTTACCTTTTCTCTTTCTTTTTGGTTTTCTTATCTCCTTCTCACTCTCCTTTTGCTCTTCTTCTAAGTCTTCCTGTTCACCTTCTTCTAAGACCCATTTTGGAAAAACTGGAATTTCCAATTGAGTTTCCTTGTCAGATATCTCTCTCAACCTGAGTTGGAGCCAATCATGCTGCTCATCCTGAAATTTCCACACTGCCTTCATTTTCTGCACAAAGTGCTTATGTATCACTGTACCAACTTCTTGTTTCTTCTTTTCTTTGAAATTTGCAGTGAGTGCACCAGGGGGAAACTTTCTTTGTAGTTGCTCTGTTTCAGTTATTTTAACTCTTTGTTTTCTACACAGCTCAGTGATCAAGCAAGGGTAGAACAAATTTCCAGAATCTTTCACAGCAAAATCAAATATTTTTCTTGAAATAATTCTACCTATATCAACATTGGTTTCAGTCAAGATTGCATCTAGGAGAAGCAATCTCTCCTTAGTCAATGTGTAAGTGTGTGAAGTAGGGAGGATAGAGGCATCAATGAATAAATGCCAATTTCCTAATTCTGGAATCAAATATCTACTTTTCATTTTAAATTCAGTGTGTGTAAATTTCTCCCAAGGAGCCCCTTGAACAGCAATTCTAGACATGACCTTAGTCATTTCCTTTTTTCCAAAATGTTGAACTTTGTTTTCAAAATCCTCAGAGTCACAAATCAACATGACATGATTGTTAATCCTTTCAGAATCAAAGAATACCTTTCTACCTCTAACAATGGAGTGAGGGATAATTTTACCTCCTTTGGTATCTTGAATACCTGCATAGAATTCTCTGACCAGTTGCTCGATGTAATAGGTCTTGTGTTGCACAAACAGTTCCCATTTGAGATTTTCCACTGTAGAGAGGAAAGATTGGCTTGCTTTGGCTAAATTATACCCTCGTTCTGGTAGCATGTTCATTGTCCAGAAATGTGAGCTTTCTTCGTCAACGGCAGTTGCGGAAGTTGTCTTTGAAACTGGTTTTGATGATGCTCCTGCAACTGAGGCATGACTGCCAGAAGTTTTGGTAGCAGACTGCTTTCTCACCATTTTGATTTGATAGATGTCAAGTTTCTGGGTTTGATTTGCTAGAGGTTAGGGATGATTGAAGTTTTGGGATGGTTTCAGAAGTTTTGTGTTTCTGAGAGTTTTGGGATGATTTTACGATTTTGAGAGAGAGGTGGAAGTAACGGTTAGATTAATGGGGTAGTGGGTTATTAAAATCGGATTTAGGAGAGGTTAATGGGAATTGATGTGATGGCTAAGTAGCCGTTTAGGTTTAAGTGGGTTATCATGCCATAAGACACGTGTTACACTAGGTGTAACAGCACATCATCTTAGCCATTGGTCATGATTACTTCTCTGATGTGCTGGCAATTTTTGAAAATTATTCTCCTAAGTAATTTTGAGTGAAGGATGTAAGTGCCTAAAACAGTGGATTTTCACGCAATGCAGGTGCATGAAGTGCAGGTGCTTGCAGTGCAGGTGCATGCAGTGCAGCTGCACCAATACCTGTATCCTACAAAACACTTGAAAAACCATCAAATTGCACAAAAAAATACTAATATTTATCAAAAAGTTATGGGTTGCCTCCCACAAGCGCTTGTTTTAAGAGTCTTTACAGCCTGACTTTTTCATTTCTTTCTCAAGGGTTCTTGAAATAAGTGGTGCCTTTATCTCTTACCACATGCTCACCATAGTACATTTTTACTCTCTGACCATTCACTTTGAAAGTGGTTTCTGATTTTGCATCATATAAATCCACTGCACCATGAGGGTATATTTTAACTAGTTGGAAGGGTCCTGACCATCTTGACTTTAATTTTCCAGGGAATAATTTCAACCTAGAATTATATAATAGGATCAATCCTTCTTCCTTAAGCTCTCTCCTCTGAATTTTTTTATCATGCCATAACTTGGTTTTTTCTTTATAAATTTTAGCATTTTCATATGAGAAATGTCTAAATTCTTCTAACTCATTTAGTTCCAAAAACCTTTCTTCACCTGCTTTATTGAGATCAAAGTTCAGCTTTTTTATGGCCCAATAAGATTTGTTTTCTAACTCAACAGGTAAATGGCATGCTTTGCCATAAACTAACCTATAGGGGGACATTCCTAATGGTGTTTTAAATGCAGTTCTATATGCCCACAATGCTTCATCTAAATGTAAAGACCAATCTTTCCTATTTGGTCCTACCATTTTCTCAAGCATTCTTTTAACTTCCCTATTGGATAGTTCAGCTTGTCCACTTGTTTGTGGATGATAGGCAGTAGCAATTTTATGTTTGATCCCATATTTTGCAAGAAGATTTTCAATGAGTTTATTGCAAAAATGAGAACCTTCATCATTGATGATAGCTCTTGGGGTGCCAAATCTTGTAAAAATGTTTTTCTGTAAAAATTTACTAACTGATTTGGCATCATTGTTAGGTAGTGCTACTGCCTCAATCCACTTAGAAACATAATCAACAGCTACTAAAATATATTGATTTCCAAAAGAAGGTGGAAATGGCCCCATAAAATCCATGCCCCAAACATCAAAAAGTTCAATTTCTAAAATATTGGTTCTGGGCATTTCATGTCTAGCAGATATATTTCCACTCCTTTGGCATTTATCACAAGTTTTAACCAAAGAATAAGCATCTTTAAACAAAGTAGGCCAGAAATAACCTGATTGTAATACCTTAGCAGCTGTTCTATGACTTCCAAAATGATCTCATAAGGTGCAGCATGACAGTGCAAGAGTACTGCTTGTTTTTCTGTTTCTGATACACACTTCCTCATTATTTGATCTGGACACATCCTGTATAAGTAAGGATCATCCCAATAGTATTGTTTTACTATATGAAAGAATCTCCTCTTCTGTTGATAGCTCATGTCCACTGGTACAACTTTACTCACAAGGTAATTAACAATGTCAGCATACCATGGTGTATCTGCATGTGGTGCACCTGCATGCAGTGCAGCTGCACTGGATGCAGTTGAGGTTATTGCTAACAATTTTTCATCTGGAAAATTCTCCTTGATTTCTTGTGTACCTGCATTCTCATTTTCTAACCTAGATAAATGGTCAGCTACTTGGTTCTCCACCCCCTTCTTATCTCTGATTTCAAGATCAAATTCTTGAAGGAGGAGAACCCATCTAATTAGCCTTGGTTTTGCATCTTTCTTTGCAAGCAAGTACTTGATGGCAGAATGATCAGTATAGACAATTACTTTAGTACCAACCAAGTAAGATCTAAACTTATCAAATGCAAATACCACTGCTAATAGTTCTTTTTCTGTCACAGTATAATTCATTTGAGCTTCAATTAAGGTTTTGCTAGCATAATAAATTGAATGAAAGATTTTATCATACCTTTGCCCCAGGACTGCTCCTACTGCAAAGTCACTAGCATCACACATTAATTCAAAGGGCCTGCTCCAGTCTGGTGTTACTATCACTGGTGCAGTTATCAGTGCCTTTTTAAGTTTTTGAAATGCTTCCATACAAGATTCATCAAAGTTGAATTGTGTATCTTGTTGTAACAAATTACACAATGGTTTAGAAATTTTTGAAAAATCTTTGATAAATCTTCTATAGAAGCCAGCATGGCCTAAGAAACTCCTTATTCCTTTAACTATTGATGGAGGTGGCAATTTGTCAGTGACTTCAATTTTAGCCTTGTCTACTTCCAATCCTTTATTTGATACCTTATGTCCAAGTACAATGCCTTCTTGTACCATAAAATGACATTTTTCCCAATTGAGCACAAGATTGGTGTCTTCACATCTTTGGAGAATTTTTTCTAAATTTGATAAACATAAAGGAAATGTTTCTCCAAAAATTGAAAAATCATCCATGAAAACTTCCATTGATTGCTCAATGAAGTCAGAAAATATAGACATCATGCATCTTTGAAAGGTGGCAGGTGCATTACATAAACCAAAAGACATCCTTCTAAATGCAAAGGTGCCATAGGGGCATGTAAAAGTAGTTTTCTGTTGATCCTTAGGTTCTATTGCAATTTGATTGTAACCTGAATAACCATCTAAGAAACAATAAAACTCTTTTCCTGCTAACCTATCTAGCATTTGATCAATGAAAGGCAAAGGAAAATGATCATTCTTTGTGGTCTTATTGAGTTTTCTGTAATCCATACAAATTCTCCACCCTGTGATAGTTCTTGTTGGTATCAACTCATTTTTTTCATTGGCTATGACTGTTACACCCCCTTTCTTAGGAACACATTGTACAGGGCTAACCCATGCACTATCTGATATGGGGTATATGATTCCAGCATCTAGCCATTTTATAATTTCTTTCTTAACAACCTCTTTCATAATTGGACTTAGCCTTCTTTGTCCTTCTATGCTGTTTTTAGAATTTTCTTCTAAAATTATCCTATGCATACAAATTGAAGGGCTAATTCCTTTTATGTCTGCCATTTGCCAACCTATAGCCTTTTTATGCTTTTTCAAGGTATTTATGAGATCGTTCTCCTGCTCTAGGGATAGATCAGATGCAATAATCACTGGTAGAGTATTACCTTTTCCTAAAAAAGCATATTTCAAATGTTTTGGCAATTCTTTCAACTCTAGTTTAGGAGGTTGTTCAACTGATGGTAATTTCTTTTTAAGGTTGGGATTTTCTAAATTAAGAGATTCATAAGTTCTAGCCCATACCTTAGGTGTTGATTCTTCCTTTGGCAGTATACCTTTTTCTGACAATTCTTCTTCTGGTAGTGCAGCTGCATCTGGTGCAAGTGCACTTGTGAGGTGGTCATACTGCTTGTTGAATTGTTTTTGTACTAAATGGTCAAGAGAGATGATTGCTGAACATTCTTCTCTTTCCTCTGCAGGATACTTCATAGCATTCATCACATTGAAAGTCACCTCTTGATCATTTACTCTCATGGTTAGTTCTCCTCTTTGAACATCAATCAATGTTTTTCCTGTTGCTAGGAATGGTCTTCCAAGAATCACTGGTACATCTTCATCTGCAACAAAGTCAAGGATAACAAAATTTGCAGGAAATATAAATTTATCAACCTTTACCAGTACATCTTCAATGATTCCTTCTGGGTAAGCTATTGACCTATCTGCTAGTGACAAAGTTACAGTTGTAGGTTTAGCATTACCAATTCCTAGTTGTGTAAAGACTGATTTAGGCATCAAGTTAATACTTGCACCTAGATCACACAATGCACTACCTGTATAGAGCTTGCCTATTGAAAATGGAATGGTAAAGCTACCATGATCTTTCAATTTTTTTGGAAGTTTATTTTGTAATATTAAACTGCATTCCTTGGACATGACAACAGTTTCAAAATCACCTAATCTTTTCCTCTTTGAAAGGACATCTTTCATGAACTTAGCATAATTAGGCATTTGTTGTAATGCTTCAAGCAAAGGAACATTGATATGCAATTGTTTAAAAACATCTAAGAATTTACTGAATTGCTTCTCCTCAAGTGCCTTTTTTAATCTTTGAGGATAAGGAGGAGGAGGGTATTCAGGAACTAACCTTGGAGTTGGTACTTGATGAGATGCAGATGCATCAGATGCTTCTGCATCTTGAGAATTTTTATTTTTTCTCCCTTACCTGTACCTTCATTCTCATAAGGTTCTGCAAGATCCTTCCCATTTCTGAGAGAGATAGCTTTTACCTGTTCCTTACCTGGCCTCTGAGATGGACTTGCTTCTGTATTTGATGGTAGTGTACCTGCTGGTCTTTGATACAGAGCAGTAGCTAACTGACCTACCTGATTCTCCAAATTTTTGATTGAAGCTTCATGAGCTTGCCTAGCTGTTCTATTTTCATTAATGAAAGCTTTAAGCAAACCTTCTAAGGAGTTATCAGTAGCAAATTGTTGTTGTGGCCTTTGGTAATTCTGAGATTGAAATGCTGGTGGAGTTGCTGGTGCAGCTGCACTTGGTGCAGGTGTACTGGCATTATTGTTACTCCACTTGAAATTTGGGTGGTTCCTCCAACCAGCATTATAGGTATTAGAGTAAGGGTTGTTATTTTTATTATATCCTACAAAATTCACAAAGACAGGGTTGCTAGAACATTCCTCATAAAGGTGACCTCCCCCACAATAGACACAACTTACTGTTCCTGGAGGGGCTTGTTCTATGACTGCTGTAGTGTTCTCAGCTGGTGCAGCTGCACTAGATGCAGGTGCACTGTTACTATTGAGGTTTTTAACCAGATTTGCTAGTGAGGCTACTTGAGCAGATAGGGCGGATATTTCACTAATTTCATGTACCCCTGATGATTTCTTTTGGGCACTCACCCTCTCAGTAGGCCAACTAGAGCTATTGGTAGCAATTCTATCAATTAATTCACATGCTTCATTATAAGAAAGATTTAACAAAACACCACCAGATGATGCATCAAGCATTATTCTGGTTTGTGGTTCCAGACCATTACAAAATGTTTCCATTTGAATAATAACTAGAAGGCCATGAAGTGGACATTTTCTTAAAAGTTCTTTCCATCTTTCCCATGCTTCAAACAATGATTCTTGGTCTTTTTGTCTAAAAGATGTAATATCATTTCTCATTCTGGCATTTTTAATGAGTGGAAAATATTTTGCTAAAAACTTTTCAGCCATTTCATTCCATGCATGAATAGAATTAGACTCCAATGAATTTAACCATGATTTAGCCTTATCTTTCAAAGAATATGGAAATAGCTTAAGTCTAAATGCATCTTCACTAACACCAGGTATGATAAAGTTACTACGTACATATTTCTAAAAACTGTTTTAAATGCTCATGGTGATCCTCATGAGGATATCCACCATATTGACCAATTGTTTGCAGCATTTGAAACATCATAGGTTTAAATTCAAAGTGGACAGCATCTATGTGAGGTCTTGCTATGCTTGTTTGCATGTTTTGATGATCAAACATAGCATAATCTCTCATAGGTCTATCTCTATCATTAATCATACCTATTTGTCCCATGTGAATAAATTGATTCCTGTGATCTGCTTCAGCATCTCGTTGTGATCCAGGACCACCTCTGACTGAGGCTGGTCTTGAGCCTTCTCCTTCACCTTGTTGAGACATGGTATTGCTGCTGGTTTGCAGCCTTTCTTTTTGGATTCTACGCAACCTTCTAAACTGTCTTTCTATCTCTGGATTAAACTCAAATTCTGGTGGTTTGTCTCTGGGCATAAGCTAGTGCAGATGCACCTGTTTCTACACAGAAAACAAAACACAGAATAACAAAATAAACACTAATCTACTTTCTTCAAAACAATAAGAAAAAATTATTGCCAATCCCCGGCAACGGCGCCAAAAACTTGGTGTGCTAAAAGATGTGCAAGTATACACAGTCACAAACAAGTAATAAAGTAGAAGTAAAGTATCGTTCCCACAGAGATTGTATAATTCTTAATGTATTGTTGTGAAGACATGTAAATTAATGCAACTATCTACTCACAAAGTTTTGTTTTGGTTGAAGTTGAAATGAAGTTAAAATGACAATAAACAATAGAGAGGAAATCAGTGGAGAAATATAGTTGAGATGCTTTCATCAAATAACTTTCTTTTAAGTGTTAAGTGCATTCGTGTGGTGCAGGTGCACTGGATGCAGCTGCATCAGTTGTGTGCTTTTCAGCTACTATTTCAAAAGTTGTTTTACAAGCTTCCTATGTCTAGGTGTGCTAAATAAATTCACTCTTGACCTTGAAATACTTGCTGATTTAATCCTAAGGGCTATGTTATCCTATTTCTAGAACTAACATGGAATTAACAAGCTTCTTTTATTAAACAAATTAATAAAAGCTTTATTAAACTCTTGCCCCTATTGATTCTTGATTTCTAGTTATAAATCATATCTGTGAATATAACTTTACTCATTTTAAGCGATCAACCTTAAAATAAGATGGATGTAGTATAACACAAGAATCAAAAGTACATACAACACACAAATGACACTTAAACTTTCTCAAAAGATCATTATAAGACTAGCACATCTCAACTAAAGAAACTTAGCTCATGATAGACATTGCAAGATGAAAAGAGATAAAATAAAACATATTGAGGTAATGGAAATTATCAAGAAAGAACAACAAAGTAGAGTTTACAATATTGAAGCTTTCTTGCATCAAGCAATGCAGGTGCACTGATCTTCTTTCTATATTTATGAAGAAGAGAATGGAGAAGTTGTCAATTCCTTCCTTTTCTCCTTCTCACTATCTAAGAAATTAGAACTAAAAACTTGAAAATAAAAGTACAAGAAATTCTAAAAATGTAGAAATGTGAAAAAGAGATTATATGATATTCGCTTCTTTTCCAAGTGAAGAATGAAGGTCTTTATATAGGCTTTGAGCTTTCCTTCAAGTGAGGTTTCCTTGCTGATTTGAGTTAACCAAACCATGGTTACTTTTCAGCCTTTGAAAAAGCAATTTGAGTTTCATACTCAAATATCAAGAGTGGTCCAATTAGAGCTTGCCATATGGTTCATGAAATGATTTCTTAAAGTGGTCATCTATTGTGGGCGCCTCCTTTATAAAGTTTCCATGTGCCCCATGTGATTGTGGATCAGCTATAATGTCATTTGGATGTGCCTTTGTCTTCTTTTGGTTTGAGGTGCTTCCGGTGTTGGCCTTTTTCTATCATTCGCAGAATGGTGCAGCTGCATCAGGTGCAGGTGCATGAAGTGCAGGTGCATGCAATGCAGGTGCACTGGATGATTTGGATGAAATCTTTTACTTTGTGTATTTGTGTTTTTCCAATGTAGATGTTTTATCTGAAAATACTCACAAACATATCAAACATACCAATATCTAGACATCAAGCTTAATATTGTGAATGACCACTTGCTTTATCCTTTAATGTTGTTTATCTAATTTCTTCTATGATATTTACTTAATTTATACTTGATTTCAACAATTATTTAGGTTTAGTTGTATAAATAACTCTATATAAAATAGAGTTATCAATGACACTAATTTTCAGACCTAAAATAGCACAAAAATTGTCCAACACCTTCCTAACAACCTTAGCTTGAGTCACTGTTGCTTTGGTAAAAAGGAGCACATCATCAGTAAAAATTTTAATAAAGAGATGGGAGATCTTCGGGCCATCATGAGATAATTGTATAGGCATCCACTCTCCTTCTCTCACGCCACTTGAAATCATTTCTCCCAAACTTTCTATACAAAGAACGAAAAGATAAGGGGAGATAGAATCTCCTTGACGCAATCCTCTTTTTGGTTTAAAAGCCTCCTTCTTACTCCCTTAACAATGAAATTGAAGATGAAGTAATACCATGCATAATAAGATCAATTAAGATTTGAGGGAATCCAAACATGGTGAGAGTATCCTTCAGAAAATCTCAATTCACCATATCATAAGCTTTCTCAAGAACAAGCTTAAAAACAAGGTCACCTTTCTTACTCTTCTTCTTCTTTAGGTGATAAATAATCTCTTGAAGGATAATGGCATTATATATCATTGGTGCTACAGCCAGGAATAAAGCTGCTTTGAAGAGGGCTAACAATCTTGTCAAGATAAGGTCTCAACCTATTAACCAGGACCTTGGAGATCAATTTATAGAGCACATTAGAGAGGCCAAGTAAAAGTATTAATTTATTTTTAAATGAAGTCAGAAATTCTTTGGTCAACAAATTCTTTTCTACTTTAACTATTAGTAATAAATTACCTCTTGGATAAATACCCGTAAGTTTTTTTTATAACAAAATAATAGTAAAGTGGGCAATCCCTATATATACAACAATATACACAATTGAATCAGTTAAGGGAAGCTGAGTCAGTTACTAAGTCTAACACACTAGCAACTGTACAAACTCATCTAGAGACTAACTCATACCAAGTGAACTACATGACTAAATAATACAAAGTAATAGAGAATACAAGTAACTATTCTAATTACAATAATAATCTGGACAAGCCTATTCTAACAGCCCCCACAAGCTGGATCATGAGTAACAATCATGTTCAGCTTGAAGAGAAGAGTATAAAAAGAAACTAGGAAATGTGAGAAGAGTCTTCTTGTTGTGAATATCTGCCAACTGATCTTTAAAGGCAATTGACATGTAGTAAATGAATCCTTTTGGAACTCTTTCTCTTTGCCTGGACACCCCTTGATAAATCTGTGCGAGCAAAGTCTTGTGTGCAAGAGACTGAAAGTCACCACGAGGAGCTGAAGTTGTGGAAGCGGAAGTCGCCATAAATGCTAACAAGCAATCAAGAAATCCATAAATCCAATAACAATAATAAGCAACAAACAGCAACAGTCCAGTAACAATCAGCAAACTAGCAAATGATGCTAAGTCAAGAATCAGTGATAATAATCCAAAATCAACCAGCAACTTGCAGCATAACCGGTGCTTGATTGAGAAGCCGTGCAAATTTGAATTGAAGTTGCTTTTGACCCAATACCAAACCATCAAACATGAGGATTCAGATTTCAGAGAAACAAAAATGTTTTTGCTATCTTTCTTCTTTTTTTTTCTTTTCAGATTTCAGAATATGTTGAAGAAGCAACTTGCAGAGGATGATTGAAAAACCAACACAATAACGACGAATCAGAATATGGTTGCAACTCAAAATAGCATATCACAAAAGAGGAAACAAGATCAAGAATCGATCCACGAAAACAGATAGAAACAAAACTCGAAATCGCATGCAATCTTGCACGATTCAAAAACGAAATCGATGCAAGATCAATGAACAATTCAGAGAGGACGAAACACGAACAGAAAACGTTTCGAACCAAGAGCCGAAAACATGATTCAAAGTGAGAACAAAAAGAACGAGGACTGAAAAACACAATTTCGAAGCAAGAACACGATTGTAAATCAAAGAAGAATCAATTTCAAGAAACAGATGAGAGGGAATCGAAGTTGCTAATAGAAACCGATCTAGGTTACAATCTAGAATCGGAAGAAAGAAAGAAATACAACATCGATTAAGGAGCAAGCCTATTCAGAATCAAAAAGGAAAAGAGAGATTCACATCGAAAATGAAACTGAAACAGATTTCGAACCAGAAATCAAAAGACGAATCAATTGAAAATCGGAGAAGAATCGCGATTGCAAACCAGATGGAAATCGCAACGCACAATGAACAATCACAACGCACAATGAATTAGAAGTGATTGGAAAGAGGAGAGAAAAAACCTGATCAAGATTCAGATCATGAATCTGAGAAAAGAATGAATGAATCGAGATCTAGAAGAGAACGATGCAGCGATTTGAAGCGGCAATTCGAAGGAGAAGAAGAAACTGGATCAAGATTCATAGAGAATGCATCGCTCAACATTGCGATGAAGAGAGGGGAAAGAAAAACAGTTATGTGTTTTCTTTCAAGAGAGAGGCTCGCGAGAGAGAAAAGGAATTTTGGGGAGAAGACTCGCGAGAAAGAGAGAGTGAAGTTCAGGAAAAAAAAAACTTTCATCTGATACCATGTTAGTAATGTAAATCTGAACTTGTTTATTGAATGAGGGATCAATCCCTATATATACAACAATATACACAATTGAATCACTTAAGGGAAGCTGAGTCAGTTACTAAGTCTAACACACTAGCAACTGTACAAACTCATCTAGAGACTAACTCATACCAAGTGAACTACATGACTAAATAATACAAAGTAATAGAGAATACAAGTAACTATTCTAATTACAATAATAATCTGGACAAGCCTATTCTAACAGGCAACATACTTATGATACGATATTTAAAAGTTGACATATCACATTTCTCAAATACATTTTTTTTCATAAAACTCGAATTCGAGACTTTACCTACGGAATTTGAAGAGTGTAAATGCTCGGACGAGCATGTTTTGGTACACCCATAACTTGTAAGCATATTGTCTTACAATAAATTGTCAGTATTACTTTTTTTTGGGGAATCGAGGAAAAATTTAAGACAAAATGTGATACAGCCATAACCAATTAACATGAAAAATGATATTTTCCATATGTTGGTACTTGTATCATGCTAGACGATTGGGGAAAGACGCACATAAGAAGTTGGAAGGTTGAAGGGACAAACACTCAGGTAAGAACACTCTTGCATTGCAGACTCGACGCTTGAAGGACTAAAAGTTAGTATTTACCACAATTATTTTAAAGCTTAATTATGGTTTGTAACGAAACAATAATGATGTTGAAACTCGTAAACATTGACCCTTTGATGACGCGTTCAGTGCAAGCATTAGTTGTGTTCTAGGCAATAGTAAGAATTTACTCTTTTGGAAACATAGATGGATTGGGGCTGATTCTCTGCAGGTGGTGTTCCCTGATTTATTTAATGTGGTGGTGTTCCCTGATTTATTTAACGTTGGGCACCCATGAACGATGTTGTCCCTTCTGTTTTTTTGTAGAATGGATCATTATCACATCTTTTTTTTAATGTAACTTTGTTGCACATGTTTGGTATGGCGTGAATCGGTGGTTGGGAATTTCTGATTGTGTTTCTTTCGAGCCGGTGGAACACCTTAGTTATTACGGAAGAATCATGACGGGAAAAAGAGCATACAAGGTTAAGAATTTGATCCGACTTGCAACTTTGTGGCTGTTGCATAATAATATTCTTTTCAGAGTAATGGAAAATGTGAATGTAATCCTGAATATATTGTTAGAACAATTTGTTGGTGGGAATAATGCTGCAACAAAGAAGAAGAACCAAACATAGAAAACCATTAGTACGAATAATTGTTAATATCATGAACAAAAAAGAACAAAGGAGAAAGTGAATTTATCATTGCGCAAGACTCCAAGGCGTGTATAACACTAAGCTTTAGGTTCGATTCGCCCCCACCAATCACTCTAGATTGGATACAATAGGATGACTGGCGAATCCCCTTCAGGATACAATGGAGTTCCTTGACATGGTTTGCACACCCACACCAAGCGTATATTCAACGGTATTTTACAGAACAATAGTTCCCTAACTTCAATTTGCGCATAAGAGAAGAAAGAGAATGATTTGGAATAATGAATTTGGTGGAGTTTTGTCTTAGACATATGAACATTGTATATGTGTATATGTGAATATATATTTTCTACTTGTAAAGTTGTTCTTATATATATAGACCAGCTCATACCATTTGGTGAAGATAAGTGTCTCTTCACTACAAATGTTCATGAAAGAACACAACTACTAGTGAAAGCCACCAAAGGACACACCTTTAGAACAAGAAACATTGTGTCTCTCTTTCACTTTAGTGTTATTGGATTTCTATTATTTTGGAAATCCCCAACAATCCCCCACCATTTTCAAAATAAACCCAAATCCCATTATTCCGGAAATCACATGCTTTCGGCTAAGGTATCTTACGATTTGAACCTTTACTTAGTAAGTCAATGTTTCGCTCATCCCCGAATAGATTGGTAGACAAGCTTTGAACCAATTATTCATTAGAAAAAGCATCAATTAACTTACACATGAGATCTCGATACCATTGAACGAATTGTAAAGTGACACATTTGTTAAGGCCTTGTGTCGTGTATCCTTTTCATGAGAGCTTTAAGATTCAAGCCCTTAATCTCCAAGAAGCGGCCCCACTGCACTCTCATATAGGTAGACTCTATCGGAAGCACTCCCATAATAAGCACTTCAGCACATATATGCTATAGGTCTATTAAGAGCAAAGGCTCAACCTTCCAACTTTATACTTATGGTCCAAGTACTTATAAACCTTGGGATGTATCTATTATCAAATACTTGCAATTACTCTAATAGTGTACTTTCACCATTGAACTCAAGACTTAATGCTACTCAAGTGTGAGTTGGGATTCTACCATTGGTAATTATTTAGATATGGGCTTGAAACTCATCCCCAACAATGTTATAAAACATCATATCCCTTGTCAACCTTTTCGTCAAAAGATTACAAGATTATTTCATTTTCTTATAAAATTTTGAAGACCACTTATTGACATAGCTATGCTTTAATCCAATGTCCTTTGACATTTCTGTTAATATACTCTTTGATAGTATTGAATAACTATCACAAAAATGGACCACCAGTCCCATTGCCTTTTGTTGTCCACTTGGAGGCCTTTGATATGTTGACAATCACAATATATGTACACTTGTGCCATTGGTTTAGACAAAATTCTTATAAGCATTCAATACCCATTTCATGTTAGAGTTCTACCTCTATTTCATCCATCTTAAATTATTTAAGATATCATTTATTGAATGCACTAAAAATACATAACAACAACCAATGCAGTTATTTATTTAGATACTAAAATATCTTTACACATATCTAAGATGGGTCAATCATATAAATCACATAACATAATAACAAATAAATTTTATTTTCTTCACCTTAAAATTCATGTCAACTCCACTAGAATCATTTCCATATAACTTAGTATACGAGTAATATATGCACCATATATTCTACTAGTTAAATATTATATACAAATAACTCATCGTAACATTTAAATATACTTGTCAAAATGAATAAATAGCATTTAAAGGTATCAAGAAAATGAAACAACATAACAAGTATTCATGGAGAGTGACTATCATAAATAGGTACAAAATAATGTCACAATATTTTCCATTCTAATGAAATAAATAATAATCACAATTTTTCACTTTTTAAAATGATTTAAAAGTTATTAAACTATATAAAATTAACAAAAACTAGTTTTGTACGTTAATTCGATATTAAACCTAGTTAGTCAATAACTAGAGGTTAATATAAATTTAATGCAAAAAATGGCACATCAAACGAAGCTTTATACAGTCCACACTCTCCTACACTCTCTCGGATCCGAGAGTGAATGTCGTCCCGCGGTACTGTTCATCATCTTCTACGTCAAGTGGGTCAAATTTGACCCAGATATGTAGAAAATGGGTTTCTGTCCCTGTACCTTTTGGATATATTTTCTCCCTCGTTTTAGTACCATCTTAAGCGATTCTTGAACCAATTTGATAGTACATAAAACAAGGATTACAATGGTATAATTTTTAGACCATGAAAGCTTCAAAAACAAGTTCAAATATATACCCAAATATCAAAACGAAACTGTTTTCAAAAAACGGGTCTATTGTGACCCTTCAAATGTTGTCTTTCTTCCCCAAAACTTGCATCATTTCATCCGAAAATGAATGGGTTCAATTCTTTTCATAATTTTAGTTCAAATGGAACAATTTTCTTGCCAAAGATACACTAAGAAAAATGTTGTATTAAATAATGCCTGAAATTCAATCCGAATTAATTTTGAAAAACTTGGTCATGATCAACAGTTGTGTCTTTTTACCAACCTTGGTAGTGTTTCGATCCAAAACAAAATGATTCTATCTTTCATGATAAGGGATCAAATGGGACAATGTTTATAACGATACAGTGTTGAAACATAAATAGGTGCCAGAAGTCAAAAACTGAAATATTTTCAAAATGGTTTGGTTGCAATCCATAATGAACCAATGTAACTTATCACAAAACTTCACAACATTTCATTTAAAAAGAAAACATTGGACAATTATATTCTCCAGGATTTATAAGAATTCATTGTGTGAAGAATAAAATACCAAATTGTGATGAACGAGTACCATGACATGTTTATATAATCATGCATTAATTGAAATGCAGCGCCACATGTATTTCATGACTGAAATGATAATCGCATCCACAAATATAATACGCATATATAGAATTTATGTACCTTTCACCATGGTTATAAATGAATTGTTTATGGTAAAATATGAATGTTCATCTCTCTCAAATTGTAACACAAAATACATCTTCAAAGTTGCATCATCAACACAGTTGCAAAATCGAACCTAAAGATTGTTAGAACAATTTGTTGGTGGGAATAATGCTGCAACAAAGAAGAAGAACCAAACATAGAAAACCATTAGTACGAATAATTGTTAATATCATGAACAAAAAAGAACAAAGGAGAAAGTGAATTTATCATTGCGCAAGACTCCAAGGCGTGTATAACACTAAGCTTTAGGTTCGATTCGCCCCCACCAGTCACTCTAGATTGGATACAATAGGATGACTGGCGAATCCCCTTCAGGATACAATGGAGTTCCTTGACATGGTTTGCACACCCACACCAAGCGTATATTCAACGGTATTTTACAAAACAATAGTTCCCTAACTTCAATTTGCGCATAAGAGAAGAAAGAGAATGATTTGGAATAATGAATTTGGTGGAGTTTTGTCTTAGACATATGAACATTGTATATGTGTATATGTGAATATATATTTTCTACTTGTAAAGTTGTTCTTATATATATAGACCAGCTCATACCATTTGGTGAAGATAAGTGTCTCTTCACTACAAATGTTCATGAAAGAACACAACTACTAGTGAAAGCCACTAAAGGACACACCTTTAGAACAAGAAACATTGTGTCTCTCTTTCACTTTAGTGTTATTGGATTTCTATTATTTTGGAAATCCCCAACATATATAAGATTAAGCATCTATTGTAGGGTTGGTTTATTGGTAGACTAGGTAATTTCAATACTTTTACGGTAAACGATTGATGGTCTAGGCCACTCGCGTGTCTGTTAGAGGTCTAATTATTGTATTCGGTTAGAGCATCCCTAGTGCCCCTATTCTAATACAGCTTTCTTATCCAAACAAATAAAACACTATGCATTTTTTTAACGATTGAAATTCGAAAATACAGCTAAATTTATGTTAGACTGGGGATTTTGTGGGTCTTTTATTTAAATTTCATGCAATAAGAGTGGGTACATGTGTTGAGAAAGGTATCTTAGAAATCTGTTTGTGACGTTTTTACTTTTATTCTTTTTACATAGTTTTTATGCAGATAATAATAATAATAATAATAATAACAATAATAATAATCTATAACTATTAATAAAGGGAATTCCAAAATAAACTGTCATTTTTGTGTCATATTTTTCTGACCAAAATGTCCTTATTGTAATGATAACTACCCATTAACTCACCAACACATTTCTTATTCTAATAAAAAATAAAAAATAAATAAAAAGAAATAAAATCAGCCACTAACACACCAACATACTAACACATGAAAGACGGGTCTGAAGGGCCCTTCTTTCCCCTACTAATAATAATAAAAGAGTCGGCACAGAGCCTTGTGGCCTTGATTTGCTAGCTAGTGCAAAAAGTTTGAGGCTTCGATTTGAGTTATGCCAAAGTATTTGGTGGGGCAACATGGGAGTGGGCAATTTCAGTATATTTGGTGCATGAACTACCTTTTCCTTAATTATCTTTATTTTTATTTTTCACATATTTTTTTCCTGAAAATAAAAACTACTACTATAATGATGATTTGTTCATAGTTGGCGTTAGATTACAGGTTGGAAATATAAAGCAATCTTCCTGAATTCCATTTACTACAACTAACTAAACTAAAGAGAAGCCATGGTACGAGGATAAATTGGCAGAGACAACTTTGAAGAGAAGCCTGAACCAATAATTGTCGGTGTTCAATTTCTGCACCCAAATTAACATGCACTGCAGTCCTGATTTTGTCTCCCTTGCATGAGGATATAAGGTTCTGTGTATTTTTCATCCCTTATTTTTTATTTTCACTTTCAATTATTTTTATAAAATTGAGAAATATCCCATTAAATAAATTAAGTAATTTTAAAAGTTTTTAAAAAATATATACAAAAATGCAATTTTCCTAAGTTCATTTTTCTCTCTAATTCTATTAGAGTGATTCACTATAAAAGTCACCATCTTCTATTTAGCAAGTTAAAATGAATATAGCTGTAAAAAAAGAGCTTTTTTTTACAAATGTGAAAAAAAAAAAAGAAGTTAAAATGAATGTAAATTTTAAAAAGTAGAAACCAAAATATTTTTAAAAATAAATGTGGTTCTTGTCAAAAAAAAAATAAATGTGGTTAAATTTTTTGGGATGTGCCAAGATGTGTTAGGAAAATCGGTGGGTGGGCCTAGATTTGTCGGCAAAATTGTTAGATGCTCCAGTATGGGTATAAAAACCTTACACTTTTACGTGAAATATTTAGTTTTTGGACAAGAAAATGAAGTCTTTTTTTTGTTACAGAAAAGGAAGTCTCATTCAATTCAAAGTAGCGTGTTCTCTCTCTTTTTTTAAGGCAAATAAGGCTAAGCCATTTCATTCATTAAAATTATAAGGAGATACATGAAGGAACAAAGTCATGTATTTGGTGACTAGCAAAACGTTGAGTCGCCCTAACTAAACTATGAGCCACATAATTGGCTTGTCTCCTAATATAACTGATGGAGCAGTTACTTAAAGATTGGTAAAGTTGTTTACAATTAAAAATAATAGAGCCAAATTCATGATAAGAAAGAATGCCCCAGTGAATAGCATCCACCACAAGTTTGCAATCCAATTCAATATCCACACTAGTAATTTGAAGTTGTTGCGGGCATTTTAGTGCTTCAAGTAGCCCCACGGCTTCAATCTCAGATGGTGTAAGGAAACCATCAAACCAACCAGACTTAGCACCAATAAAATTACCAAAGTGATCGCGAATATAAATACCAAGTAGCGATGTGGGTGACTCACACTTGAGGGGGAGATTGTTGAAAATTCAAGTGTGAGTGGTTAGTCCCATATCGGCTAGGAATGAGCTATATGAATGACATATAAGAGAGCGGACCCATATACCTAAAACCTTAAGGTTTTGGGTGGAGATGTGGCGTCCAAGTCTCTTAGTGGTCCGGTTCATTGGTTCGGCTCTGTGGGGGAGCGGCTAGCGATGTGGGTGACTCACACTTGAGGGAGAGATATGGTGTCCAAGTCTTTTGGTGGTCCGTTCATTGGATAGCTCGGTAATTCTCCCCGTGCTCCCCGGACTCCCCCAACAGATTTTATATATACTGAAAGTTTTCTATGTGACATCCAATTGGTGCATTTCCAAATCACAGTTAGCTGTAAATGCCATAATAATCTAAAGAAACCACTTAGACTTGGGTTCTAGGTGTCTTCTTGTTAAGGATTTGATATATTTCATTCATTCTGCAAAAAATTAAAGTTACACTAAGTGTAAACTTCTACCATTATAGGTACGATGCATGATTCAAGCCATATCAAAAAATAAAAAACCTTATTGCTCCAGACTACTTTTTTTCCTTTTGGTTTAAGAGGCCGATATAATGGCCTCCAGACTATTTTATTAACAGAATGGCTTCTGGAATCAATCCTCCTTTGAGATGTTTTCTGAAAAATTTAGCAAATTTGCTTTTGGAATCATCCTCTTTTGAGGTGTCCGAAAATTTTTAAAAAAATTAGTTTCAATTTAAATTTTGGTAAAAAAGTGAGGGTATTTTTGGAAATCTACTTCTATCTACTCCACTATAGGAAAACAAACCACCACCAAAATTACTAAAAAACCCATAACTAAAATATTGATCATAACATCATTTAAGGGGTAAATTGGTAAGTGACTAAAAAGTTGGGAGTACAAAAGATACTAACTTTTTCAAAAAAACAACAGTGACTTAGAGAGAAATGAAACCCATAACTATAAAACCCATAACTAAAACATGATAAATATTTGTCATTAATAATTATAATTTTGGAAGACTTTTGTAAATCTACTATCTATCTTTAAATATTAGCAAAAAAGTTCAAACTAGAAATACACATGACAAATATTTGTCACAGATACCTAAAAAAATGATAATTGTCACTGATATCTACTGTTGTAAATCTCCTATTATCTACTAATCTACTAAAACTAATCAATTTAACGACTAGGAAAATTTCCAAAATAACTTTTTACTCTCTTAGAAAAAATGATAAGACTTAATGACTATTCAAACTAATGACAAATATTAAATAATTGTCACTGATATATAAATAAACACGAGAGCAATATTTGTCATTGATAATTATAATTTTTAAAACTACTTATCGTAAATCTACTCTCTATCCTTCTATCAACACAAAAAAGCACGGGAAAAATATGGTGAAAGATAAAATTAATTTATTGTAAATCTTATTGACCACGGGAGTGACAATAAAAGAGGCAACGACAACGCCAACTTGGGTGCATATTTTCCCTTATATCTCAATTTCTCTTTTCTTCATTTTCACTCAATCTAAAATTTACTATATACTATAGGATCAGCAACGAGAGTCTGACAATGGGATTAGCAATGAGAGAGCCAACGAGGGTGCATATTTTACCTAAAATTTCATTTTCCTTTCTCTTCGCTATTACTCCATTATTAATATTATTATAAGAAGATACCGGCTTTTTAAAACTTTTTCAAAGACAACTATTTTAATCCTTTTATCAAGTTTTTCCTTTTTCTTTTATTACATTTTGCAACTTTCAACGTATTTATAATTTCATAGCAAATTAGAACAAATACAGTATCACTGGTGCATCCGTGCATATGGACATCTTAGAATCTAAAAGGTAAAGAGTAGTATTTCCGCCACTTTTTTCAGCAATTTTGGCTACAACATTTCACTTCCCGCTGGATTTTTGAATCAATTTGCAAAGCTATAATATGTGAGCTTGCTGTTTGTATGGATATCCAAGTTTGCAAGCAATGTTATTAATTGGTGGATAAAAAGTTACGTTGACTTTTTGTAAAAATAATAAGTGGAGATTGTGTGTGTAAGTTGTTGAACAGTATTGAGAATAGATGAAATGATAAAGATAAACAGTACTAATAATAGATAGAATAATCCTGGTTACTGTTGTACCAAGTGGTAGGAGTGAATAATTGTCCAAAAAAAGTGGTCATGTCATATCATTCTGAAAAGTGTTCGAGATGATAAACATGAACAGTGATGAGGATGGATGGAATAGCAGCTTTTTTATTTGAGAGAGAAAGTTGGGACAGTACAGTTACTATTTGAATAGGATAAAACCAGATTTGGTATAAAAAATACAAATTAGTTAAAAAATCGATAAGAAGAAGCTGCCTTCGAACTCCGGCCACCACTGACAGTGGCCTCCCCCCATCGCCGTCAGCCTCACCGGCGAGGACTGCCGTCACAGAACCATCCCCTTCAGGAGATCCTCACCGTCGTGATTGCTCTTTTATCCTCGCTTTCCTGATTTTCAAAAAAATAAATAAATTAGAAAAACAAAAACAAAAAATTAACCGTAGAAAAAGAACCAGTAGAAAGGAGGGAACGAAAAAAGGTAAAAAAAAAAAAGGAAAAGGATCAGAACCTTACCAATTCCGACCACTGTCTACGGTGGTCGTCTCCCCAACACACGCCGCCGCCGTGGCCTTCGTGACGTTCTCCTCCGTGAAACTCCTTTTCGTTTTTTCTCTCTCATCACGTTCACATCCCACCGCAAAAGCCGTCGACCCCACCGTCACCACCGGCCAAGGAACGGCCGGTCGGCGTCGTCCTCATCCTCGCCGTCGCGTTCTGGTTCTTCGCGTGGCTTTCTCTCTTCTTCCAAGATCTTCTCTCTCTCACGTTTTCTCTCTCTTGGTCTCTCCGAAAATCCCTCTCCATTCCCTAAAATTTCGAAAATTTCTCTCTCTCTCTATTCTCCAGATGAGAAACGGCGCTGGTGGTGAAGTTGTGATGATGGAATGAGATTAGGTCTAGGTTAAATGTTGTGCTGTATATAGTTTGGGCTTTTTTGCTTTTAATTTTAGTTTCTGATTACTAATTACACTCCTCATTTTACTGATATAACACCCCCATCCAAACCTTTTTTAAACGTAGGCCAGTCCTCATTTACACTCCTCATTTTAGTTTCTGATTACGAATGACACAAAAATGAGCTGGGCTGCTTCTGTCCACACCCTCCTTCTTCTAATACAACCCCCAGCAGGTAATTGCACCCCTATTTTACTATTTCACCTCTTTTTCATTTTTTATCTATTTCTTTCCAAAAAACCATTTCTTTCACAAAAAATCTATAAAAATAAATAAATATTTTCTCTACAAAAATATCAATAGGGGATTAAATCGACTGTACAGTCGGATTAGTCAGCTTTTTAGAGCCACAAATGAACCGTTACGGATCCGGTCCTAAAATCTCTATTTAAAACAAACAATTTCTAAAATAAAAAACACAAAAACACAAACATCTCTTTTCTTTCAAACAAATACAAATATTCATAAATAGGGGATTAAGTCGATTTTACAATTGGATTAGTCATATTTTTAGGACAAATGAACTGATCACTCAAGAGTCCTAAAATCCCTAAATAAAAAGCACCAACAAACAAATTTTTTCTTCCACCTCTGTTATGGCTAAACGATTAGTTTGAAAAATGACCATGTCCTATTATTATCAAATATTAAATCTGTGTTGTGAAATTGTTTTGGAATTTTTAGGAGTGGTGTGTAATTTTAGTAAATTAAATTTTATAATTATGAAATATATATAACTCTTTTTTTACCAAAGAAATATATAAGTCTTAAAAATTTGAGAATTTGACTTCAGATTTTTTTTTTGTTGAGAATTTGTAATTGAGACCAAGTGAATGGTTGTGCGGTTCAACTATTGACCCTTTGCCCCAACCTTTGACCCAATGACACGGTATTTTTCACTGAGTCAGTGATCGGTCCGGTTCTTAGAACATTGGTTTGAAAATGTGGGTTTCGGAGAAATGTACTTGAGAGTCAAGGTGAAAATAAATTAGGGAGATTAGTAGATTAAAATATAATTGAGAAGCTTTTAGAGGCAACCGGAAAAAAAGATAAACTAAATAAATAATAAATTAAAATGAGAAACATTAATTTTTTTGTTTTGTATGTTGAAACTCTATGATTCAACTTAAGTCCAATTTTACTAGCACACATGAAAAAAAAAATTCTTACTTCTTTTTTTATGAGTTGTTTAAAAATCTAATTAATACTAACATGTGCAACGTACTCTTATACTAATTTCACCTCTTAAAAAATCAATTTATTTTTATACTTCTTTTTTCGGAGCAGGTCGGGTGGGTACCCGTGGATTTGGGTTGCGTTGCCATGCCTAGCCCAATATTCCTCTTGACCATCAAATATTAAAACACAAAATCAATGGTTGTGAGGTAACTTTCCCAACTTGAACAAAAAGATGATTTTGTGAAAATTAAAGGCCAAAAATGGGTCGTGTATCTGGCTTGAAGAAAATATACTTCTTTTTTTCGGAGCGGGGTGGGTGGGTACCCGTGGATTCGGGTTCCGTTGCCATGCCTAGCCCAATATTCCTCTTGACCATCAAATATTAAAACACAAAATCAATGGTTGTGAAGTAACTTTCCCAACTTGAACAAAAAGATGATTTTGTGAGAATTAAAGGCCAGAAATGGGTCGTGTATCTCTAGCTTGAAGAAAAGATAGAATTGAGGGAGAAAATCATCTCCTTCTCAACTAAAGGTATTAAGACAAAAGGATTAAAACAAAAGGGAATAGTCGAATTCTTCGAACAGAAATATGAAGCAAAATATAAACACTGAAGATTAAAAGTCGTTTAAACAATATTGAAGATTATCTAAAAGAAATCACGTATTAGAAAACGAAATCATTTTTAATGTTTTGAAAAACAACTGAAAAAATAAATGAACTTCAACATCCATTCTTTGCAAACAGAAACCATAAATATACTTTTATTTGAGATAAAAAAAAGACATTTCTAAACTCTCTAAAAATAAAATTAAGTTGAATAATAAAAGGATCATCATAGATAAAGAGTTATAGTAAATTAATTTAAGAAGAAATTAAAAAAAAATATAAATATGTAGGATCAAGTATGAATTGCTGGGAGGATTTTACATTCCTCATCCCCATCCCCGAATCTCATCTATATAGTTCGCTGTTCCCCTACCCAAATCCAACATGAATGAATTATTGATCCACATCCCCGTACCCAACAGGTTCGGGGATCCCCACCCCAACCCCGTCCCCGTAGTGGAATCAATTTTTTTAAATTAAAAAATAGTTTTTACCTGTCCCAAACCAGAATCTGCCCCAAACCCATTATTTATCCCACACCTGAACCAGCCCCAAACCAGGAATTTAACATAACAACATAAAACCAATGGAAGACAACATATAGCCAAAATGTCACGAGAGTGAGGCCGAGAGAAGAGAGAAACCCGAATGAGAGAGTGAGACTGAGAGAGAAGAGAGTGATACCGAGAGAGAAGACAGATACTTGAGAGAGTGAGACCGTGAGAATAGTGAGACTGTGAGAATAGTGAGACCGAGAGAGAAGAGACACCGAGAGAGTGAGACCACGAGAGTAGTGAGGCGCTAACAATGAAAGACAGCTCCATTTAGGGTTTACTTGAGATTATGAGGGTTTATAATTTAAGATGGGCACGTAATATTGTAATTTCAGACATTCAGGGCGGGTTCGGGGTGGGTACCTCTATCCACATTCCTCACCCTTCCCCGTATTTTGATTTCGGGGAAAACCCAAACCCAGTCAAAGCGGGGAAAACCCGTCAAATCAGGGCGGATTATAGTGGGTCCCCGCGGGTACGGATTTTATTGCATGCCTACTTATATGTAACTACTTTTTGAGTAAAGTTAATTGAGTTGTTTATAAATAGTTTAAATCCTACGTGGCAATTTGGACTAAAAAAACAATTCAATTTTTTTGTCTTACTAAAGATGCTCTAAAGTACACCATTGGTTGAAAATATATAATTTTTTCATCTTAAAATGAAAAATAAGGACAACCGAAGAGTTACCAAAATAATAAATATTTAATATTTTATTAGTATTGAATAAAATAGTTGAATTAATATTTAAATTTGAAATAAATCTAATTGTAAAATTAAAGTATCAAAGTGAAGCATTGCTCAAAAGAAAGTGTAGTATGTGAGGATCACTAAAGAAACACATTATAAGGAAGAAACCTTTAAGCAAAATTAGTGTGTGTTTATTACTTAATTTGTTGTTATTTTGATGCTTTTTTATTAGGCATCATTTTTCCTTTTTATACATTATCATACACTAATAGTTTTAATGTTAATGTTAACTTTTTTTATCTAAATTTGTTTCTTAGTATTTACATTCTTTATTAGTTGGTTGTAATATATGTCAACCAATATGAAAATAATTATAATGCAAGTATGTTGTATAACTTTCTTTTACACTAAATACATAAAATCATGTAAATAGAACCAAATGAAATTACTAAAACTTTCACCATTGGAATGTAGCGAAACAAAAAAAAGTGATCATTGTCAATATAATGAGGTTATTATATATATATATATATATATATATATATATATATATATATAAACATGATTTTAAGTTGATTTTAAATCTACTTTACCTGTGCATGCACGGGTGCAAAATCTAGTACTAGTAAAAGGTAATACGGAGGTATGGGGGGTTAAAAAAAAGCCAAAACATACTGGGTGAAGAGGACTGAAGACGACGGAAAACAGAAAAAAGCCGAAAAAACGTAAACAGAGAAAGGAGATCGCCGGAAAATACAGGTTTTCTTCCTAATTCTCCTTCTTCTCTCCCGGTGTGGCCCCATAGCCCTCGAAATGTTACAATTTCTGTTCTCATCTCTCGATATTTCGTTCAATGATGTGTAGATAAGAGTTCTGACTTTGAATTTTGAATGTGTCTTTCACTGCAGCGGCAACTTCTTTCTTTTCTGCTGTTATTTCGTTCACTGCCTGCTTTTCTTTTCTTTCTCGTTGGACGGCAATAACAGCGGTTCTATCACCATTCCAAAGTATCAATATGCTTTCAGGTTTATTTCTCTCTTTACCCTCTTCATTTCCTACTGCTCTCTACCGTGGAATTCATTGTGCTTCTGAAATTTAAACTAGGAGAAGACTAATTTCTCTGATTAAACTTCCCTGAAGCCATCCATAATAACTATAGCTTTTAGGAATTGCAAATTCCCAAGTTTCTTATATTTAGTTTTGTTAGAGGAAGGAAATATGACAAGCTCTTAAGGTGCGCTAACTAGTATATCTACATTCCCCTTCAAACTGATGATTTGTGCTGGCACTCCCCTTTCAAGCTCTGGATGGTGAAGACTTCCACTTTAAACTTGCATCAGCAACTTGATCATATGACAGTATATGTTTAACTCCAATCTTTCGCTGAATTGCCTTTTTCCGACCAAAGTAAAGATCAAGTTCAAAGTGTTTTGTTCTAGAGTGAAAACAGTACTCATATTGTCACGCTAGACATTTTGGGATTTTGGTAACAAGAATATGAAGTGCAATGAGTAATTCCTTCAACCAAAGCAGTAGCATCTGTGGCTGTCATGCTCCTAAACTCTGCAATCAATGCTAGATTTGGAGATAACTTTGCTTTTTTAAGAACCATGATACCGGTTTCGGCCTACAAAATACAATAGCCTGTGGATTCTCACAGATTTTCTTCACACTCTTGTGTTGTACTTTCAGCTCCTTGATTTTGGCTTTTGGTTGAGAAGCAAAGAATGCATCCAATTGCTGTCAAGTTTGATATGCATGATCACACCCTACTACTATACATACAATGAGAGGTATCGACATCAATGCAAGAAGCGAAAATACCAGCATAGCAGTCACTCTCGTTGCTCCCAGTTGAGCTACTCTTTACTAAGATTGTCATCGAGTTCATATGCATCTTACCTTCTATAAAATGAAAGGAGCATTTAGCCTCTGATTGTAGCTAATGCTTGATTTCCACGATAGGGAATTTGCTTCACTGAGGTTGAACTAGATTGGGCTTGAGGAGCTGTGAAGAACACAGCTTCTGCCTCCATTGAGGATGTGAAGCTCCGATACCATAGAGATATCACAACTAAGACAAGAAGAGAGAATTTGAGGTAAATCAATGACAATGTGTATTGTAAAACTTACGTATCTGAGTGAGATACACTGTATACATAGAAACTCAGAACGGATTTAGAACCGAAACTAATTTCTAGCCAATTCTTATTGCAAAAAGTTTACCAGCTCCTAACTGCATTAACTAATCTCTTTACATATCTTGAAATCATGTCTCCATCTAGCATTTTCTTGTTAGTATTGGTGCCAATGAATTTTCCATGTACTTGGTGTCTTTTTTTTTTTGTTCTGCTAACCATGCAAGATATGTTTTTCTTTTTGTACAGGTTCTGCAACGGGGACTTACTTGCAACTTAGAGCTGCAAACTTCCACAAAAGACCAATTCCAGGTAGTCTGATTCTCTTTCTTACTGAGTGAATTGTCTTTCTTCTGATATATCTCTCGACTTTGCTGAAAGCCAAAGTAGCATTTATTCCTCGTGCAGACTTAATTAAATGTTTTCTCTTGTATTCAATATGAAAAGGCCATTATTTCATTGCTTGAACGTGTAATTTCTGTAGGTTTGAAAGGAAATAACCTTCAATTTTCTAGCGCGAGGTTCTGTCTGAAATATGAAGTTTCCTGCAGACTGACCGAGCTGCAAAATGATCCATCCTCATCAAAGAAACTTGAAAAGACTAAACCTGTGGTCAAGATGTGCGGCATCACATCAGCTAAAGATGCTGCTATGGCGTCGGAAGCTGGTGCAAACTTAATTGGAATGATAATGTGGCCAAACTCAAAACGTTCTGTTTCACTTTCTGTTGCAAAGGAAATAGCAAAAGTTGCAAGAGAATATGGAGCAGAGCCTGTAGGAGTGTTTGTGGACGATGATGCAGAAACAATATTAAGAGCTTCGGATGCATCGAATCTTGAATTTGTGCAGGTATACTTTTACCTGACATTTATATATGACAATCTTCGGATGCATGACAATTAAATGCTTTGTGTCGTAATATTTGGACCATGCAGCTTCACGGATCTGCTTCCCGGGCAGCTTTCTCGTCTTTAATTCAGGAAAACCGTGTAATTTACGTTCTCCATGCAAATGGGGACGGGAGCCTTTTAAATACAATTTCTGATGAAGAGTGTTCTCTAGTTGACTGGGTTCTAGTAGATAGTGCAAAGGGTGGCAGGTAAATGCATAGTTTTTGTCCATCTGCTTGTCAGATAATCTTTTTTTTCTGCATTAGTGTCTTAAAAATGGGATATCTTTGCAGTGGTGAAGCATTCAATTGGGACCAGTTTAAATTACCAAAAATTAGAAGCAAATATGGTTGGCTCTTAGCAGGAGGGATCAATCCTAAGAATGTTTCTGAGGCTCTGTCTACTCTCAAACCGGAAGGTGTGGATGTCAGTAGTGGCATTTGTGCATCAGATGGAATCCAGAAGGATCAATCAAGAATTGCTTCCTTCATGAATGCAGTACATTCTGTTCAGTATTGAGTCCACTCCCCTTAAATTATTATAAACATAAACATCAATAAATAAGGTGAACTCTCCGGCACCTATGAATTGATTGGATAGTAGTAAGACCCAAGAAAAGTGGATGTGCATGTGTATTCTAGAAAAGGTGAAATATTTATTTTTGATTATTGTATTTTGAAAAATTGGACTTTCATTCTGCTAATCGGTCGATTTGGAATGTTGTTCAACAAAGAAACTAAAATAGTTGACAATTCAAAATGATGTAATTACACTCATGGTAGCTTATGTACTCTATTATATTCGCAGGTTTTGGATTCTAGTGATGGCTTATATCTTTACTCCACCACTCACATTTCATTATAGTAATTGTTCAAATTAGAATAAGCAATTAAATAATATACTACCTTTGAAAACTTAGAATTTTTTGCCATCACCTGGTTATCTGGAAATCAGACACGGTCCACTTACCATTCCCCACTTACCATTCCATGCTAGGGGAAAACCTTTAAACACTTGCAAAAGAAATTACAATTTATCCAATTCTAAGAAGACTTGTCGTGCTTAACTGAGGAGGTTTAACTACTCATTGCAAAATAAATAATTTTCTTTATTTAAATAACCCATCGAAAAATCGACTGATATTAATTAATTTAACTCAATATGAAAACATACAACATAAGTATGATAAAAAAAAATAAAATAGTTTCTCAGAATATAAATTAGAATTTTTTTGTAATTTTTTTTAACTAAAATAGTTTAATTAACAACTATCGTATAAGTCTTTTGTAGTCTATTAGTCTATACTTATAGGGTGTGTTGCTTAAAAGTAAGGGACTGGATAAGACAACTCTAGTTGCACTCTGTTTGATTTGGAAAGTGTTCAGAGTTTCAGACAAAGCTGGGTTAAAGGACTGCACAAGAGCCCAAATTCCTATACCTCATAGATAGAACCACAACACAACTTTCTTTAAAAAAAAAATACTAAAATGCTACTTTTATCTCCCCCCCCCCCCCCCCTCTCTCTCTCTCTATATATATATCCTATCTCTCTTCTCTATCTTCTCTCTCCCATCTTCCATTCTCTCTCAGGTTTTTCTTTATAATTTAAAGATCGTAAAGGGAATTGCGAAATGAAGTTTGATATATGAATTTCAATGAAGACACCCATCGTCTTTTTTTTTTGACAAATCACACCTAGTGTCTTTTGATTTCTATTAAAAAATTTAAATTAATAACTACTGCGTGATTTGTTAGTGATTCTTACAATTTGTTTCACACTGAATAGCAGAACTCAAAGAGAATTATAATAAATTTTATATTTTTTTGTGTTGTCCATTGTCCACCAAACGGTGTACAGACAAAAAACTTGTCTAGTGTTGTTCTGTCCTTGTACTTAAGGGCGATTGCGGTGTGGGTTGGTTCGATTTTGAGCAAAAATGTTAACCGAACCACAAGGTTAAAATAGATGTGGTTTGGCTTTGGTTCGGTTTGCTTCTAAAAAAAAACAAACCAAACCAAATCAAACCAATGCAGTTTGGATTGGTTAGTTTGGTTTTTTACCAGAAAAAACACAATTTATAAATCTGCCAAAAGAAGAAAATGATTGTGTTGTTGCATATTACTAATTACTTATTAGCATCAAAACACTTTCATACAAAATAAATATCATTCCAAATAAGAAAAATAAACAGAAAAAAAGAAGAAAAACATTCTTTATGACGTTTCCTCGTATTTACATGTGTTCCAAAGCATTCTTGTAACCAAAACATTAGAGCATAGTTGAAGCTACATATTAGATTCATATAAAAAATTAGACTTTATATACATTGCATATTCATATAAAAAATTGTATTGTATATAGGATTTTGCAGTTTGGTTCGATTTCAGTAATTAAAACCACTAACCGAACCACGCGGTTCACTAATAATAAAAAATGAACGAACCAATAAGAAGTAGTTTTTTCCAGTTTGGTTTGGTTTCTGTTTGCGATTTTCTATTGGTTTGGTTCGGTTTTGAACATTCTTACCTGTGTACTTACCTGTTTGCAAATCAAAGAGACTCATAGTACAGCTTACCTAGAGTTTCTTACTTTTTTTTGTCATTGCAGTCTGCAAGCAAAAAACAGGCCAAAAAACAAAACAGGCCCAGCCCGGTTATCAAACGGACTAGGGTTTCGGTCAATCCTATATACTGCTTCCTCTAGCCGCACAACAAAAAATTAGGGTTTTTCCCGCGGTACTTTCTCTTCTCTCAATTTTCTTGCTCTTTTATTTATTCTGTTTCGTCTTTAACAACTCTGATTTTCTTGTTCTTTGCAATTTCAGTAATAGCTGTGAGATTGGTAGCCGTGTAGCTACTAATTCGAAACCAAAATGAGGTATTTATCCTTTATTCTTCTACTTGTACTTGTCGATTGTCACATTTTCTTTCGGGTCGTTTCTGATTTTGAAAAGCTAATGTTTCTGATATGAATGTGCAGTAAGCTTCAGAGTGATGCTGTGCGAGAAGCAATCTCAGGAATCATGGCTGATTCCAAAGAAAAACAACGCAAATTTGCTGAGACCATTGAGCTTCAAATTGGGCTAAAGAACTACGATCCACAAAAAGACAAACGTTTCAGCGGATCTGTCAAGTTGCCCCATATCCCTCGCCCAAAAATGAGAATTTGTATGCTTGGTGATGCTCAGCACGTTGAAGAGGTATCTATCTGTCTTAATTATATTTTCAAAAAAAAATATCTGTTCTCATTTTCGAGCTGTTTACTGGATCTTCAATTAGGTGCTGTGGTGAACTCACAACGTTAAACGTTGGCTTCATTATTTATTTCAACTGTGACATGGATTAGTTTGGTTTAACTTGGAACTTACAGGAGCATTTTATTTTAACTTAGTCTATGATTCTTTATGTATGACGTTGTTTTTTTGTTTATAAGCCTAGAGGTGATAGGGTAGAAAGATAAAGAGTGATTTTTTTAAAAAAGAAAATCAGACTTACAAACTAATTACTGGTTGTTTTTTTGTTGTCATCCTTCCCATTTAATTGAGTGCTTTTTTGAATTACTGATTGATACCATTACCTGAAATGAGACAATGTTATGTATATCAGTAACCTCAATTCATGATAGTGTTGTTGTTGATGTAGGTTTGATGGTGGTGGTTCTGTATTTTGTGCTTTAGTGGTTTAGATAATCATCTTTTAATTTTTAGCTATTGTGTTGTGTGCTCATTCTGTTTACTCCAATCTACAGGCAGAGAAGATCGGATTGGATTACATGGATGTTGAAGCTTTGAAGAAGCTCAACAAAAATAAGAAGTTGGTGAAGAAGCTAGCCAAAAAATACCATGCCTTCTTAGCTTCTGAGGCAGTCATTAAGCAGATTCCTAGGCTGTTGGGTCCTGGTCTCAACAAGGCAGGCATGTTTTTTTTTGGGTTTAGGATTTTAAACGTTTTGGACATTTTGAGGTCACTTTTGTGCTATTGATATTTTGGTTTAAAGTACTAGCCACCTAAGGAAATCCTTTAAGCAACTTCCTATGTTGCTGTTCATACCTTGTTGGAGGTAGTTATAAGTAGGGGTAACCCTCTCCCCTCAAATTAGCTTTTGAGTTTGAGTTTAGACTTGACCCAAATTCTAAAATGGTGTCAGAGCCTATGATAGATCAAATGTTGGACTATTCGGGTCACACATTAGATGTCTAGTGTTGGGCATGGAGGGCTGTGTCGCATATCTGACATGGAAGAATGAGATGGCCTGACCAGTGGTTATAAATGGGTGGATTGAGTACTATCCTCTGTGGGACTCCAACACACCCCCTCATGCTTAGGCCCCAACAAATCTGACCGGCTCATTCTTCCATGTGCGACTTCCAACATACCCCTCTCAGACCCATGACTAAACATTTGGATCTGGACCCGAGTAGCCCTATAATGGGTGGCCCCAAAATGGAACTATGTTTGGTTGTGCGGATGGCCCAATGAATCTATGATAGACTTGTAAATTACTTTGTTTAATCGAAATGTTATTGTGTTTATTCAAATTTTAGCTATTGCTTTAGTTAATTTTGTTGTACTTGATAACTTTGCAGGAAAGTTCCCCACGCTTGTCACTCACCAAGAATCTCTCGAGTCTAAGGTGAATGAGACTAAAGCCATGGTGAAATTTCAGCTTAAGAAGGTGCTTTGCATGGGAGTAGCTGTAGGTAATGTTAGCATGGAGGAAAAGCAAATCTTTCAAAACGTACAACTCAGTGTGAACTTCCTTGTATCCCTCTTGAAAAAGAACTGGCAGAATGTGAGTATTTCACTTTATCTAGTTGAATAAAATCACTTCTTTGTTTCCTTTTTATTTTACTGTGCTTTTCCTGAAGTTTTATGTGATTATGTTCTTTGATCTGCTTACCTCTTTCCATGTAAGATTGGTTTATGGTTATTGCTGCGATTTAGTCTGAATAAAACACGTCTTCCATAATAGATTAGCCCCACCCTGCCCTTCTGCTTTTTATAATAAGCATGCAAATGCTTCCGTCATTTCTATTCCTAGTATGTTTGTAACATAGTGTACATAATTGACCTCAAATAAAGGGCAGTTTGAGGATTGCTGCTTTAATTTGCATCGTGTTGTATGTGTTACTTAGATAACTTTGGGAGGAGTATGTTGGGGAGTACCTGAATTATAACTTTTACTACTTCGGTAGTATGTGGGAGCACCTGAGTAGTATTTCTTAGGGCTTGATCTTCAATATTACTGCACGTGGTATTATTTTTTGTTAATTTCTTACTTATCCTTGGAATATTTGATCATCTAATATAGCCTCCTGTTTATTTCAGGTTCGGTGCTTGTATCTGAAGAGCACAATGGGGAAATCGTACCGTGTGTTTTAAAGAAATTTACTTTTTGTTTCCTTTTTTCCATATTCCAAAAATTTGTCATCTCCTTCAATACATTGATTATCGTATTAGTTGGATAAAAGTTTTCATCTTGTTACAAATTTGTTGGATTATTTGTAACTGAAGTTTTGTTTGTGTTCGAACATTTGATGATGCTAGGCGTACTATTTATGGTGATACTCGTGTTTACTTTAATATTTTATGTTAGATTTATTGAGTTGAGAAAACTAATCAGTAGAAACAACAAATGATGGTAAGCAAATATCTTATACTGGCTTGAGAAATCGACCAACAAATACTCAGTAAGTCGGATGGACACCACAAATTTGGTGGATGAAATTCAATGTGATATAGCTTGGAAATGAGTTGTTCGGGACGTGGGGGGGACGTGGGGTGTATGTTGATTGAAGACGCTATCGATTAGAAAGCAACTGAATAAACTAATTATTAGAGTCACTCAAAAGGCATTGGTTGATTAATTATTGTTGTTTTGTTGATGATTCAGAAGTTTCTCATGCCTTTGGTTAAGGCATAGTTGCGAATTGCTGCTATCTTTGAATTTAGAAGTCAAAGTCACACTCACCTTAAGGGTTTGTTTGGATTAGGAGAGAAAGAGGGGAGAAATAGAATAGATTAGGAGGGTTGTTTGGTTTAAGAGAAAGAGAAGAGAAGTAGGGTAGAGAGAGTTGTGTCTCTTGGTTTTGAAAGGACAAATTTCTGTGTTTGATTTAATTTTTTAATTTAATTAACTTAATGGATATTTAATTGTTTAATTAAATATCATTTAGTTGATGGCAAAATGGTAAAAGTCAAATTTAAGAGTCTCTTTCTCTCTACTTGTGGAGAAATTACAAAAACCACTAAACTAACATTTCCTCCCTCTCACTTTCTTATTTCTTTCCTTAACCAAATATGTTAAGATCACTTTTTCTTCCCTTCCTCTCTCTTCCCTCTTTCACCACAAACAAACACACCCTAAGAGAACTAAATCGATGTACAAATTGGTTAGTGAACCATAGCTTTAGCATAGACACAATGAGTTCAAAAGTCTTTCGAGGAAGCTACAACAATCTTTTGATGGCTTTAATAAAGAATAAAGAAGTACTCGTATTTGACACGTATTCAACATTGATACGTGTCAAATAATCTTGCCAAGAGAGGAAATCTTCTTGGTGATGAGTAGTTGGTATGTCAACTTCTGGTTTAAAGATATTTCTCTTTTAGGGTTTGTCTAGAAGATCCCATGAAGTTAGAAAAGGTAGTTAGAATTGCGATTATAATTATATAATCGCACGTTTTTACGATTTCATAGCCCTTCAACGATTATGATGCTTAGCATAATCTCAAAATGGTGGAATCGGGTGAAACACCTGATAGGATATGATAGTGATAGGATAGCACTATCATATCATGTGTTTGATGTGCAACACCTGGTAAGATATAAGATAATATATATTATTTCCTTTTTAGGTACAAATAATCAAAGATAACATATTTTGGGAAGACACGAAAAATACAGAGAAAAAAATTAAAATAAACATGCCTCTTACAAACTGAACCCTAAGGGCATCAACCTGCCGTAGAGGGGAAATTTCGTCTGGGGATTCCAAGAACTCAAGCCGACCACTAGAACTAGATGCTCCTATTTTTGCCATAAAGTCTGCCGACGAGTTTTCCTCCCTCAGAGTGTGGACAATTTGAATGCTCCAATGTCTGTGCATAAGATCCTGAATGTTGCAAATAATTGATGCAAAGTCGGGCCACAGATTCATAGGTGCATGAATTAACTATGTTGCCAGAGCTGAGTCAAAATAGCAAATAATGTCTTTGTACCCTATCTCCCAAGCTGCTTAAAGACTGTGGTAGATTGCAAGTAACTCCACATGAAGGACAGTCGAGATACCAATGTTACAAGCAAAGCCAAAAATCCAAGACCCATCAGGTCTACGAAGGACACCACCAAAACCAGAAGTACCTGGGTTTCCCAAACTGCTACCATTAACATTAAGGACCATAGCCGTACCTTCCTCCAGATGCCAACTCACCCATCTTCTCTACTAAATCAGTATCAGCAATAGTAAATACAACATTCAGAAGGGCTGGCAAATTAATAATGTCGTGCATAAGCTGACTAATTGGGATACGTTCATTCTCCATGCAAAGTAAGTTTCGAGCACGCCAAATCCACCAAAGAGCAGAGAGGAATAAGCTTGTCCTCTGAGAAACAGAACCTCCTCTAAGCCATGCAACAACCGATTGCTCCGAGAAGAAATTAATGTTACCAAACCCAAGAGCAAGCCAAATACATTTTGAGGACAAACAATCCCTGAAGGAGTGCATAATACTTTCATTGGCATTAGTACATCTCCGGCAAGAGGCAGATTGCAACATGCCTCTATTGTGTAACATTAACTTCGTAGGAAGAGCATTGTGACAAGTCGTCCAAATGAGAAATTTTATCTTCTCAAGGGCAGCTAAGCGCCAAATCCACTTTCACGAGCCTGCAGTGATCTCATCACTCGTAGCAGGTCTGTGCATAAGCCATTGATAACTTGCCTTAGTAGTGTAAATACCATCTAATTTTCCTTTCCAAGTAAAACCATCCGAAATTTGGTCATTCAAACAAATCGGAGTTGCTAAGATAGTATTAGATACCAATTGAGGAAGTGGAGTATACAAATTGTCAAGGATCCATTTTCCATCCTGCACTACATCAGAAATAAACAAATGGAGATCATGAATATCAACATACAGTACCTGCTTGCTAAGCTTCACAATATTGGTCCAGGGAACAAACCAAAAAGAAGAGGACCCATCACTTAGACGGTGCTCAAAGCCATTTCTAAGAGCTGTCCTAGCTTTCATAACAGAGTTCCACACTGCGGAGCCAGGAGATTTAGGGTTATCTAAGAAAATTTTATCTCCAACATACATGTGCCTCAAAAGATTAACCCACCACTATTTATCTCTATTACGATGAATGTCCCAAGAAGAAGCTAAACAAGTTAAGGTAAGAGCAAATTGAAGCACAAGAAGAAGCTGAACTCACTCGTGCATTTCACTATTATATATAAAAGTTAAATAACATTGTGTTAAAAAAATAAAAATAGTAGCGTTAAATTTAAATGCCATATAATTTATTGGGTCTTTTTTTTACCCCCATCATTGTCACTCATACCCCCATAAATCCCTTTTGGACCAAAATGCCCTGATTTTTAAAAAAAACGTTTTTTTTTAATTTTTTGGCTTTATAACATAAATTCGGAATTTAAAATTAAATTTTCCGGACATATGTGTAAATTCGGAATACATTCTTTTTAAATATATTCCGAAAATACGTGTAAATTCGGAATAAAAAAAAAAAATGTATTCCGAATTTACCATATAAATTCGGAATAATTTAAAATTATTTCGAATTTATGTGGTAAATTCGGAATAATTAATTTTTTTAAAAAAATCAGTTTCTTTTAATTAAAAATCATGATTATTACGATAAATAACAGTAAATTATGAAACTCGCTAAACTACGATAACGATAACAAACGAAAAAACGAATACAACTCAAAAATACGGTAACCATAATACAAGAAATCGATAGCGCCAACGACAGTCGACAGCGCCAACGGGAGCACCAATGGAAGCGACAACGAGAGCAGTGACGGAAGCGTCAAAAAGCAACAAAAGCGAGTTTCTTATATTATGGTTACCGTATTTTTGACTCGTATTCGTTCTTTCGTTTGCTATCGTTATCGTAGTTTAGCGAGTTTCATAATTTACTGTTATTTATCATAATAATCATAATTTTGTAATTAAAAAAAACTGATTTTTTTTAAAAAAAATCAAGTTTTTTATTCAGAATTTACAACATAAATTCGGAATATTTAAAAATTATTCCGAATTTGTGGTAAATTCGGAATACATTTTTTTAATTTTTCCGAATTTACAACATAAATTCGGAAATTTCAAATTTAATATTCCGAATTTAAGTTATATATCCGGAAAAATGTAAAAAATGTTTTTTTAAAATCAGGGGCATTTTGGTCCAAATAACAATTATGGGGGTATGGTGATAATGATGTAGTTTGTCTAAAAGAATACCATGTACTTTATCGATAAATTAATCATTTTTGATACTATATATCAGAGTATTTACATAAATCTCTAGGCTAGCTGTCCCACCCTTCGAGGTGCCTCCAATCCAACGAGGGGATTAGTCATTGCGTTCGGCAGTGGATACCTTGGTCTCGACAAAAAAAAAAGTATTTACATAGTAATACTGTTATCGTAATGTACTTTATCGGAGTATTTACATACTATTTACATAGTACTTTATTAGCTATATCGGAGTACTTTATCTGTTATCAGAGTATTTACATACTATTTACATAGTACTTTATGAGCTATATCAGAGTACTTTAACCAAATTGGTGGATTGGGCTTCACTTACTCTCTTTTTTTGGTAATACTGTTACATTTACAGTAACTTTACTTTAATTTCTCATTTTTTTGTTAATACTTACTTTTATTATAACTTTACTTTACTTTTTATTTGTTGCTTTAAAAATTCACATCGAAAATCTTTGTAAAAAAAAAATTCACATTAAAAATATATAGATAACTAAAATGGAAAAATAAATAAACACAAATAAATACACTCATTGCTTAAAAAAAACAAATAAATACACTCATATGAATATTATTTTGGTAACTTAAAGTAAAAAAGTAAACAAAATATTTGTTTAGTAATTTTTTTGTCTATTTTATTAAATTTTAAGTTAAGACTCGTTTTGGTAATTTCACACCTAAAAGTAATTTTAGTCTAATCTATCCAAACAACAATGATCAACCAAAATCACTTTTTCTGTAAAGATATCCAAACAAAAATCATGTCACGTTCAATTCACTTTTAACTAAAATCAATTCTACCAGAATTAATTCTCGTCACCGCAAAACCAAATACACACTTAATCTTTTTAGTGGCCACACAAGCGTTCAAACTTCCGAAACACACACCAAGATTGCACACGCCTCTTGGTGAAAGGAATCGAGAAATGATGACAATGTTTAAAGAAGGTTACAGAAGCAACCCCCATGGGTTTTAGCTATTGCCTCTCTAAAGTTACAACCAACTTAATTATCAGGCCTCGCAAGCACACAAATATACTATAACTAGAGAATTAAGGAAATTCATCCACGAGATATGAAGCAATTGAATCACTGTGTTCAAGTAACATGCTCATCCAACTGAAAATGGAAATCTTTCAAAAATTGTCCATAACGTTGGTAAAAAAAAGATTGAGGTGAATAATCCTGAAATTTGTGCTTCAAAGGGGCTTGTTAACTTCAACTATTGGGTACGCCAAACATCAAAATAGATGCTTTGGCAGAAAAACTATTCATGGCTTTCTTCAACGAAGCAACAAGGGGTCACTACATATTTGCAGTTCCTAGTTGAAAACAATTAAGAGTTCTTTGTAGTATTCTCTTCATTCGTATTTTTGATTTCAATTATTTCAACACAATTAAAAAGGAGTTATTTTAGTACTTAGTATTGCTAACATAAATTAATTATACTTTCATTTATATATTACAAATTAAAAGTACTAAAGATTAGAAACAAACGAAAAGTGTATCGGGAAGTTCAAGTTACTACTAGTGTGTTGTGAATCACTAGAAACAAACTTGTGATGTTCCTATGGAAGAAGTCACTTCGAGGGACTAGCTATAAAGCCCAGATACGGGATACGATACGACACGATACGTGGATACGGAAAAATTTTGAAAATCAAGATACGATACGGTAGGGATACTTCAATAAAAAATTAAATCAATATTTAAAAATATAAAGCATAACTAAATATATTTCACTTTACTAATTGACAATTGCTCATAATATTCAATAGATACGATCACATTTACAAAAAAGATACTTTTAATCAAAATAAGTAAGCTTAGTTAAATGTATTTTCCTCGCCCATTTTAAAATATATTCTTCCTCCTACGAACATATCACAAAAGATATACTGTTTACTACGCAAATTAGAATATAGGAAAAAATATCATAAGTCATATCCGAAAGAAGTTTCGGCTCTATAGAATTGTCTACTATTCACTATTTAACACTAATTGTGTCATTCTCGTCTCATCCATTTCCATCGTCAAAAAATAACATAGCTTCCAACTCTCGTTCATCAAGAAACATCTCAAGATACTCCCAAGATACGTATCTCCAAAGTGTCCCTCAAGTATCCGATAAGTATATTATCTTTTTTAAATTAAAAATAAATATAAATTTCAGGATACTCCCAGAATACATATCCAGAAGTATCTGACAGGTATCGGTATCGGATACGTATCCAATACGAATACGTGGTCTATTTTAGAGTATCGGGAATTCATAGGGGACTGGGCTCTAAAAAGTTGACAGGTTTTAACCAGTTAACAACGTTAGTAACAGAAAAGAAAAACACGGAAAGAGATTCGGGTTGGACCTTTACCCGGTAGGTTCAGCTCAGCTGTCTTCGTAAAATCAAAGCTAAGCAATCGCCAAATAAACTACACGTCTCGGTGCTAATGCTATGCAAAATTTATGCTCGTATTAGCGAAATATTTGCTTATCTGTCATTAAACTTTCTTATATTTATTTTTATTCTCTTAACCCGCTTTATTAGTGTCTCTGAACCTCCTTTATCTCTCTTTCTTTCTTCCCCGTAGATCTCTCTCTTCGTTTGCACTTTTGAGGGTCCAAGTTGTCTCCAGATCTTACACTGATTTGGTTCCTCTTTTGACTCTTCTTCTTCTTCGATTTCAACCACCGCCGCAGATCTGATTCTTCATCCAAGCCATCATGGCGGCTGCCAACGCTCCGATCGTCATGCGAGAAGCTCTCACCGTGAGTTCACTCTCCGTTTTTTCTTCACTCTATTTTCTACTCTGCTTTCCAACTCAACAGTAACAACACTTGCTTTCACGATATCTATAGAGATTTTACAAGCTATGCTTTGCTCGATTTGGTTTTCCGATCAAGTTTACTGTGTTACTTTACTTTCGTGCTGTTGAATTTGCTTAGATCTAGATGCTTCTTGTCCTTGTGTTTGAACTGTATAGTGTTAGAAATTTAAGAGTGAAGTTGATAAAATTGAGTGTGGTTTGAATTGTTTTGTGATTGCAGTTGCCAAGCATTGGCATAAATCCGCAGTTCATTACTTTCACGCATGTGACAATGGAGTCTGATAAGTATATATGCGTTCGAGAAACGTCTCCGCAGAATAGTGTGGTTATTATTGATATGAGCATGCCATTGCAACCTTTGAGGAGACCTATTACTGCAGATTCTGCTCTTATGAATCCGAATTCTCGAATCCTTGCTTTGAAAGGTTGGCTATTATTCTTTTCTATTCATCACTTGCACTTACGACTTGTGTTTCTAGCTAGTAATTTTGTGGATAATCTAGCTACTAGCATTTTAGTGTTGATTTGAATTCTGTTTGCCATTGTAAAGTTCCTGATTTTTTGGGAGCTTAAGTTCTCTATGAACATTGACACAACTGGTTTTAGGTGTGTCCAGCGTCCGACATGTGTTGGTCGTTAAACTCTTGCGTTAGTTTTTAAACTCTTTAGAGTTTATGATTCTAGATCACACAAACGAGTTAACTCACATTAAAACTCTCTTTTTGGTAAATTTGCACGAGTTTAACTAGACTATGATAATCGGTCAACTCTCAAATTTTCTAGAGTTTACGAGTCTATAATTTTATAATTTTACATTGTCTTAGCCTTAATTGGTAAAGTCAACCTTGTGAGCTACTTGGGTTGAATTATCTGTGCTGCAATATAGATATTAATGTATATATAAATAAATATATATATATATATATATATATATATATATATATAAGATATAAGATTTATAAAGGTGGTTTATGTTTTCATTTTTATTTTTATTTTGTTTTATTCAGCTAGGGAATAAAGTATATGACTAAAAATTATGTGTGCTGTGCCAAATTAGGTATTTATGAATTTGTGTATGATTTGGTCTTTAATGTAGTAAGATCTTACCAAGTGCATTAGCAGTAGCACAATTTATTATTGTGGTTTGCTACTTTGCTTATACTATGGAGTTAGAATGTTGAATTATTGTTGTGTTAAACTATTTTATATTAAGTATATTTGTTGCTTATATGTTTATTTAATATTAGGTCAAGTCTTACGAGTTTACGAAGCTCCACGAGTTTACGTTGACTCTTGAGTTTGACTACACTGGCACTCTGTTTGACACCTGTCACTGTCAGACACCTCTTTTTTTTGGTATGGAAACTCTTACCATAGGAGTTACTAATAACAAGGATATAGTTAGACACCTCATTCAAGTATTCAGATAAAAAATAATAGAGAAGTTCTTCATCTCCCAAATATTGGCTTCTCGAAAGATCGTGAGGTGTTATGCTCCGTTACATGAACGTGATTCCCGGACATAATACCTTCATTACTTCCCATTTATTTTATAAACGGTCGGCATGTTTATGCAAAATTCGTGAATGTTTCTCCCGCGATATTTAGCACTGCTGAAAATAATAACACGGCTGCGCTGCGACATAGATGGAAAACTGTTATGATTGGAAGGGACACCTTGTTTTTCTGCATTAGTTTTTCTAGTTTGTAACTTGTTTTGGATATTCAAATTTGTTGCCTATTTCTGTATTTTTGATTGGTTGGATTTGCTTCTAACTTTGATTACGTGAATCATCAATTTTCACCTCGTTTTGTTTTTTCATAAAAAATGCTTATATATTACTTTATCGAATTCATATATATATATATATATATATATATATATATATATATATATATATATAAATGCTGATACGTGTTGGGGTCCTACATTTTGGATTGAGCTGTGGATATGTGTTCGATGTGTAGTGGCGGATCTACTCTATACTCAGGGCGGTCAATCGCACACCCTGAATAAAATAATATTAATGCCGATGTTTTTACTAAAAAATAATATCAGTACTAATATCTTATTAAAATAATATTTTGCACACCCTGAGAATATGTTTTCCAGCGAAACTCTTAGTTTTGCACCAATTTAGTGCACCATACCCACACATCTAATTTTCTCTCTCAGTGTTTTCTCACTCTCGAGCATGTTCTTCTTTTTTATCTTCCTCCTTTAAGCGACCAATTATGAGTTGTGTAATTTATTTAAATAGATTAAAGAGTTTTTTATTATATTAATAGCGATTGCGTGTTTAAATTTTTTTGTACACCCTGACTCAAAATCCTAGATACGCCACTGTCGATGTGTGTTTGTGTCCACGCTTCATAGTAAAGTCTCTATTTATGTACTTTTTTGGAGAGAGAATGCTTGTTTTCCTCATGTGTTTGCTGTCCAATAATCAATATGCTATCCTCTACCCTCGAAAATATTAGAAAATATTGAAAATTAATAATGCGTTGAATATCGTGGTTTCTGATACAAACTTTTTAAATCTTGTTTCCCTAAACCATGACCCATAGTAGGACCTTATTGCCATTTGTGCTGCCACTATAGGAAATAAAAACCACTTAGTTTCAATTAGTTTGACTAGGAGCATAATAACCAGTCTTCAGATATCCACTTCATGTGTCCTGATTGCTAGGGGTACATATTTGTGAAGCATAGATCTATGGTTGACTTGAGAAAACAAATCAATTGGCATTCTTAGTTTTCAACTCTATGTATTAAATCAAAAAATCACGTCCTTCAGAAATTTATACTTGCATCCCTGAAGGTATGTTTAAATGTCACACCCCCTTCTATTTTTTTTTAACAATCACTTACCGCCCCCTATTTGTTAGGAAAATTACACCACCTCCCTTCAAGCTTATTTGAATGATATTCCCCCATTTTCACATAATAGAGTGGAGGTGTGTGTACCTGAGGTGAGGCCAACGTCTCTTACAAAATATAGGGGGTGTATATGTATCATTAGAGCATATCTCTAGGGAGGTGAGTGCAATTTACTGTCATTATATATTGAGTGGAAAATGTTAAAACTTTTCTTATCTCCCATTGGTTAATAGAACCCTTACATAAGGAAAGAAAGAGAACTGTTGTTAAGATCGCCTAATTTTCATAATACTTCCAAGTACCATTGGGAAAGAATTTATGGTCCTATTTGATTATATCATGTGATTCTATTTGCGCTGCACCTTATTTAGTATTTGCTTTTTGATTATTTTCACTTATAAGCTACATCATTCTCTTGAAGCCCAACTCCAAGGAACAAATCAAGATCACCTACAAATATTTAATATCGAAATGAAAGCAAAGATGAAATCGTATCAGATGCCTGAGCAGGTAACTGTCATAAGCAAGTATACATGTACTGAATAATAGTAATAAATAATAATAATAATGCGTGATAAGGACAACCTTGTTAATCCTTGTTAAACAGCCTCATTTCATGTGCAGGTAGTCTTTTGGAAGTGGATTAGCCCCAAGCTGTTGGGTCTTGTCACGCAGACCACTGTATACCATTGGTCAGTTGAAGGTAGGATAAAGATAAACTGCAATTCTGCTCAACGCTGTTTTGTTCTATGTTTTTAAGTTTGTGCATTGTTCTGTCAGTTAATTGTAACTTGTCTGCAAATTGTTAACTGGTGTTGATCTGTGGTATATGTAACTTGTAGGTGACTCCGAACCTGTAAAGATGTTTGCGAGAACAGCAAATTTGGCAAACAATCAAATAATTAATTATCGATGTGACCCTACAGAAAAATGGCTGGTCTTGATTGGTATTGCTCCTGGTTCCCCTGAGGTATATCTCCAGTACTTGTTATATGAAGTAGGATATCATGGTGAATTGCATTTCCAGTTGCAACCATACTAAAGTTGTTCATTCAGCTCATATTCCTTTGGCTATTCATATATTTTGATTGGATTTTTCTGTGTAAAATCTCATTATAGTTGTTAGATGTAAAACCAAACAGTTCACCACCATGCGCCAAGGATCAAGTGACCAACTATCATGAGATTTCTAGTTTCCCTTTTTCTTCTAATTGAAGTTTTTAGGTAGGTATCTAGACAAAATAGAGAAGAGATAGTGAACTGGGTTTGTATTATGTACTCCTAATTTCTGATGATCAACCAGAAATGGGTATGAAACGGATTACAAGATGAAAATGAAAGAGAATGATAGAGATAGGAAATTCGAGAGTGCCTATTCTCTCCCAGGAATTTCACTACAATTTCAACCTACCTCACTCCTGGCCTCGGCGCCTAATATCCTCCCCCTAACAGAATTTCTCCCACATGCCCTCCCTATCATGGTGAATGCCAACAAGACAGTAGTTAGTTATCCAGATGTGTGTGACTTGCACTTGTGCACCCACTCTATGGGTTTCCACTTTTCTCTGCTGTCATCCAACAACCCAAGAACCTTGGCAAAGTGGGACTCCAGTAATATAAAACTATGTATATTTTAACTAACAGATTAGGATATTGAATTAGTTGGTTATTTTAAGCAATCGTGATCTCTTTACTATAATTTTCTCGAGCCTGATCTAGTTTGGTTTATTTCTTAATATTGTTCGTTGTGCATTATAGAGACCACAATTGGTTAAAGGAAACATGCAACTCTTCTCGGTGGAACAACAACGCAGCCAGGCTCTTGAAGCACACGCTGCATCATTTGCTCAGTTTAAAGTATGTCTCTTTGTGTCTTGATTTTTTTAATTCAATGTTTAGTATTTACTTGAGTAACTGTATACTAGTCTATCATGTTGCCATGTGCTGAAAAAGTTGAATTATTTTTGGACAGGTTCCTGGGAATGAAAATCCTTCTACTTTGATTTCGTTTGCCACAAAAACACTTAATGCTGGTCAAGTTATATCCAAGTTGCATGTTATTGAGCTGGGTGCACAGCCAGGTTTGCATAGTTTTCTCTGTCACATTTACGTCTTCCATATTAATCTATGGGTATTATGGGTGCTGGATAAATGTCTTGTATTGCCAATTTAGTCGTCATGTTGAGTTTCCAACCATACATTTTTCGTGTTGGCGAAACATAAACTTCAAATTTCATAACCTGTATCAAATAGAGGTGTGTGGAAGGGGGGTGGGTAACCTTTCTTAAATATGTCCCTAAATGACATTTTTGTCTTGCAATCTAAAATCCTACAATTCAGAGTTACTGTCACAAATTTAAATTCGTAAATCGATCATGTAGTGGACGAGGCGTATGGAGGATGTTACTCATCATTGCTAATAGTTTTAGTTAATGAAATAAATTACCTGTTATTGTTAGGCCATACTCTAAGAATTACTTTACGTTTGAATGATGTGATTGTAACAGACTTTTGGGTTTTCAATTTAATTATAAAACTGTGAAGCTGCTGTGAATATATGTTAGGTTTGAGCGGTGTTTGGTAGTTAATTTCACAAATTGCGGAAGCAGTATATTGAAACTAGTGAGGGGGTCTAAAGATGGATTGGGATATTGTTTTATAGTAAATCATTTGTATCGTCAGTTTTGATGTAATAATGTGATTCAGTTGATTTTATCGTCAGTTTTCAAATTTGTTGGCAGGGAAGCCATCATTTACGAAGAAACAAGCAGATCTTTTCTTTCCCCCAGATTTTGCTGATGACTTTCCAGTTGCCATGCAGGTACTGAAGTTGCTGATGTTTGTTCTTCATTTTTATTAACCATGCAGATATTTGATTTACTGGTTGTTGTTTTGGCAGATATCCCACAAGTACAATTTGATTTATGTTATTACCAAACTTGGTCTCCTATTTGTCTATGATTTGGAGACGGCTACTGCTGTATATAGAAACAGAATCAGTCCAGATCCTATATTTTTGACATCAGAAGCTACATCAGTGGGGGGCTTTTATGCCATTAACAGGAGAGGCCAGGTGTTACTGGCAACTGTTAATGATCAAACTATTGTGAATTTTGTCAGTGGTCAAGTATGTTCCCGATCTTATTATCACTTCTATGATCTAAAGGTGGAAAAAGTGGCATTTTTACAATTTTCATTTGGTTATCACAGTTAAACAATTTGGAGCTAGCTGTTAATCTTGCCAAGAGAGGAAATCTTCCTGGTGCTGAGAAGCTGGTATGTCAACTTCTGGTTTAAACAATATTTCTTTTTTAGGGTTTGTCTAGAAGATCCCCAGAAGTTAGAAAAGGTAGTCAGAATCGCGATTATAATCGTATAATCGCCCGTTTTTACAATTTCATAGCCCTTCATCGATTATGATGCTTAGCGTAATCTGAAAATGGTGGAATCGGATGGAAACCTTATAGGATATGATGGTGACAGGATAACACTATCATATCATGTGTTTGGTGTGCAACACCTGATAAGATATAAGATAATATATATTATTTCCTTTTTAGGTACAAAGATAACATATGTTATTCTATTATATATTTTAGATAGGCTAATAAATAATATGATATATATATTATATGTTAATGACAAAACCAATGTTTTAAATTGCGGACCACATTACAAATTGCGGCCGCACTGTTGCAGTTGCAGCTTGTGCCGCATCCGCATCATATCGCAATTGCGGTGTGATTTCCAATCACACACAATCGCTGCAACGCTACCGCAACACTCCGCGACAAACAAAAAGGCGAGAGTGAGAGAAGAAGAAAGAGTAATAAAACGGAGGTTCAGCCTCCTCTGCCTTCTTTGTAGCACAGATGCAGCACTGCGGCCCATAAGTCTGGTTCATCGCTTCTTCTTTCACTGCTACAAGTCGCCATAGGCTTCGCCAACATCACCGGCTACTCCTTCCTTTCCATTCTTCAAAGCAAAATCAGAAAGTTGCCTCCTCTTTCTATTACTAAGCTCTACCCCCCACCTTTTCAGCAACTTCTCTGCACATTTTGAGAATTGGGGGAAAAAGAACCTTCCAGATTAGTTTGGTAATTTGGTAAAGGCTTGTCTAGTAAATAACACCTTTTATAGGCTTTTATTGGTTAGTAAATATTTGGTCTTGGACTTCTATAGACAATCTTTACATTAATGTTTTTTTATTGGATTGAGGGCCGAAGCCCAAACTTTTTTGATAATTTGCTAAAATCCAAATTTGGTAATTTGCTAAAAACAAACTATAGTTGGTGAATTTTTTTTTTGAGAGACTAAACACTAAACAAAAAAACCAAATTTTTTAGAGACGGTTGAAATAGGAGACAGGACATTGGTTACGCAGTTCGGCCAATCTTTGCCTACGTCTGCGACTACAGAGCAGCTGTAGTTCCGTATTATTGATTGTATATTTGTGTAAAGAGTACAAGCACTAATGAGTTTAAATAGAGAAAACCTAACGGGCCTGGGCCGAATACATATAAAACTACTATTTACAACATATCTTAACACTCCCCCTCAAGCTGGAGCGTATAGATTGTAGGCATCCAGCTTGTCACATATGTAAGTTATCCTTGGTCCCCGAAGAGCTTTTGTGAAGATGTCTGCCAATTGATCATTAGAACCAACAAATGAAGTAGCAATGTCCCCGGACACAATATTCTCACGAACAAAGTGACAATCAATTTCAATGTGTTTGGTTCGCTCATGAAAGATTGGATTGGACGCAATATGTAGGGCTGCTTGATTATTACAGATGAGACTCATAGTGCCTATTTTACAAAAGCGCAACTCTTGGAGAAGATGTTTCAGCCATATAAGCTCCTGAGTGGTAAGTGTCATAGCTCGATATTCAGCTTCAGCGCTGGATCTGGCAACAACATTTTGCTTTTTACTTTTCCATGAAATTAGATTTCCACCAATAAGAATACAGTACCCAGATGTGGACCTTCTATCAAAGGGACAACCAGCCCAATCAGCATCTGTGTAAGCGACGACATTTGAATCACCTCTATCTGTGTAAACAAGACCTTTTCCAGGAGCTCCTTTGATGTATCTCAGGATTCTAACCACGACATCCCAATGACTATCACAAGGGGAATTTAGGAATTGACTCACCACACTAACAACGTAGGAAATATCTGGCCTCGTTATGGTCAAGTAATTCAACTTCCCAACTAGCCTCCTATACCTCCCTGGATATGAAAAGGACTCCCCCTGATCCGGTAGGATCTTGACATTAGGATCCATAGGAGAGTCAATTGGCTTGCAATCCAGCATGCCGGTTTCTTCTAAGATATCCAAAGCATACTTTCTCTGAGAAATAGCAATGTCTGCCTTAGAATGAGCTACCTCAATGCCAAGAAAGTATCGTAACTTCCCAAGATCTTTGATCTGAAAGTGGTGGATTAGATGTTGTTTAAGTCCTGCAATCCCATCATGATCATCACCTGTAATAACAATATCATCGACATAGACAACCAGATAAATACATTTGTGAGAGGAAAACTTATAAAAGAAAGAGTGATCAGCTTCACTCCGAATCATGCCATAGTCTTGAACGACACTGCTGAATCTTCCAAACCATGCCCGAGGGGATTGTTTAAGACCATACAAGGCTTTGTGAAGTCGACAGACATACCCACAACACTCCCCCTGAGCAACGAAACCAGGTGGTTGCTCTAGATAAACTTCTTCAAGATCGCCGTGGAGAAATGCATTCTTGATGTCAAGTTGATACAATGGCCAATGTCGCATTGCAGCCATAGAAAGGAAGAGACGAACAGAAGCCATTTTGGCCACCGGTGAGAAAGTATCACTGTAATCAAGACCAAAAACCTGAGTATAGCCCTTAGCCACAAGGCGGGCTTTCAGACGATCAATACTTCCTTCTGGACCAACTTTGACAGTATATATCCATCGACACCCAACAATAGATTTACCAGGAGGAGGTGGCACAAGAGTTCATGTCTGGTTAGATTCTAAGGCTGTCATCTCATCAATCATAACCTGTCGCCAACCTGAATGAGAAAGGGCTTCCTGCGTGGACTTAGGAATGGTGATGGAAGAAATAGCAGACACAAATGTATAGTGTGAAGGTGATAAGCGGTGATAACTGAGGAAATTATAAATAGGATGAGGGTTACGGGTGGAACGTGTACCTTTACGCAGGGCAACAGGAGAGTCGTCTGACTCGACAGGCGGATCCGGAGTAGGAGAGGAAATCGGGGCAGGAAATGAGTCACTAGGATCTTCTGTAGGAGGTGGGTCGACAGGGGGGAGACGGGCACGACGCTGATAAGTTTGCAAGGGAGGAGGACTTGGAAGTTTCATAGGAGAAGGTGAGGGATGCCTCTGATATCATTTTAGAATGTGATTTGGGACTAGAGGCAACGGATCTTGGATTGTCTCTGATACCATCATAGAATGTGATTTGGGCCTAACTCAACCCCACAAAACCGGCTTGTAAGGTGAGGGATGCCTCCCACTTATAAACTCTTTTTCAGGCCATATCACCTTCAATGTGGGACTCTTAACAGAGATTAAAAACATATTTAACCCTATTTTTAAAATTAAGTACTAATATTTTTAAATTTTAATTTAAAATAATTTTTTATTTTTATTTATGGTTTTATTATATATTTATTTTTATTTATGGTTTTTAATATATATTTATTATTTAATAGATTTCATATTTCAGATTTTTCAAAAAAGGCTTTTTAGATTTTAAAATATTTTTTAGCAGGGGTAAATGGATAAATTATTTCCTTATCCTATGCTTCATTTTTCTAATCTGTTCAAACTCAGGATAAAATACTGGAATGACATGGGATATAATAGATTTATCCTATCCTGTATTCTTATTTTGCTTATAAAAAGAGTCTAGTTATTTTAGGGTTAGTTGCCCAATTAAAACCCATGTACAAAATAAGTGTTTTTAGGGTAAAAAACAAGTAACTGTTACTTACTCACGTACTGCTCGTCTCTCTCCAGTCTTTCGCAACACTTCCTCCTGATCGTCTCTCTCCCTTCTCTCACGACAAACTCTTCTACATCTCTCGCGACCTGAACCAATAACATGGTTCACACCCCAGGAGTCAGTTTCATAATTTTTTTTGAAGTTCTTCCTTAAAGTTTCATTAAACTCTGTTATTGTAATTTTTTTGAAGTTCTTATTTAAACTGTTATTGTTAAGCAATCTCTCTTTGAAATTTTTATTGAACCTCTATTATTGTAATGTTTTTGTAAATTTCTGACTTACTAGTTGTACTTTATGAAATTATGACTTATCAATCTTAGTATTAATTAAGTTTTTGTTGTATTTATTTATATATATATATATATATATATATTACACCTTCAATATGTGTTTGATGAGTTTTGTATAATCTTATCATTATAGTTACGATTCGACGATTTTACATCCTCTTACCAATTATATGTATAATCTTGATTTTGACTACCAATGTGCATGGTCGCCATAGAAAGTTCAATGTTTTAAGCAATACTTGGTAATCTTTCTTTATGGCATTCACCAGTTCAGGTTATTACAAAATACAAATCTGTACCAAAATATCCTTTCCTCACTGATATTTGTATTACGTGCACTACTAACTTTGCAAATGATAGATTCTTAGGGCAAGGGAGGTTATGCGGGTGACCTGAATACTGAATTACCACTAATTTGTTTCTTTTTATACTTGCTTTTCGTTTTTTATTTATTTAGACATTAACATGTATCCTTCTTGACATTACAGGTAGTGGAACGCTTCCATGAACTATTTGCCCAAACAAAGTATAAAGAAGCAGCTGAGCTTGCTGCTGAGTCTCCGCAAGGACTCCTTCGCACACCTGATACAGTTGCCAAATTTCAGGTTTCTTGATAGGATGTAGCTATCAAAGATTTTGTTCTTGCTGTTTATGCGACAAAATTTATGTAGACAGTCATCTTTGTATATTTTGAGGGATAAAAGAAATCCTACTATATTTTGCTGTCCCTTTTTTTGGTCAATTAGATTGTAGTCATTAGTGTCACAAATCCGCTCTATGTTGCAGAGTGTTCCTGTGCAAGCTGGGCAAACTCCACCTTTGTTGCAGTACTTTGGAACCCTTTTAACAAGAGGAAAGCTGAATGCCTTTGAATCGTTAGAGTTGTCACGGCTGGTTGTGAATCAGAACAAGAAAAATCTTTTGGAGAACTGGTTGGCAGAGGACAAACTTGAATGCAGTGAGGAGCTCGGAGATCTTGTAAAGGTTGGTTTCTTTGACATTTTGAAGACCTTTAAATTTGTTCTGTGTATTTAATTAATTTTTGTTTCTTTTTGTTCCTAATTCTTGAGTAATGGTATACTATTTCTAATTGGATTTACTTATTGTGAAATTGTGGATTTTTTTAAAATTTTTTATTTATTAATGTGCTCTATTGTAGACTGTGGACAATGATCTTGCTTTAAAGATATATATCAAAGCCAGAGCTACTCCAAAAGTTGTTGCTGCTTTTGCTGAAAGAAGGGAGTTTGACAAGATTCTGATATACTCTAAGCAGGTAGAGAGGGCTTGCTTTCTTGTCAAAGAATATTAATTTTGATTTATAGGATTCTTTGTTCTCTCCTAAAATGTTCTAATGTTGCAATGATCTGCAGCATATTTTACTTAGCCTGTATTATTGAGATGACAATATTTTACTTAGCCTGTATTATTTAGACATTAACATGTATTCTTCTTGACATTACTGTAATAAATCACACATGAACATTTTGATTACTAATTTTTTTTGCTATAGGTTGGATATACACCCGACTATCTCTTCCTTTTGCAAACTATACTCAGGACAGATCCTCAGGTATTTCAGATACCTATGCAGTTCATGTTGTTCAATTATTTAAATTGAGCTATTTTTTGCATATCCCCCATTGTCTGCCATCTTCTAGATGATGATAACTGGTTTTTGTTTTTTCAATGCACCTTAAATCATACATTTTTCTGACAGAAAGATTCTGCAAGTTTTTATTATTCTTTTGATTTGCAAAATTATAGTTGTGCAAATTAATTCAACAATTATTTTTCATTTTGATTTGTAGGGTGCTGTTAATTTTGCATTAATGATGTCTCAAATGGAAGGAGGTTGCCCAATTGATTACAACACCATAACTGATCTGTTTCTTCAGGTTGTTATATACTGCTATTAAGCTATTATATGAATTTAATATTCCTTCTTCATGATCATTGACTCAGTATGTAAGGTTTCCTTAAGTGGCATTATCTTGATCAAACATAAAAGCACCTGGACATGTCATATCCTCTCTGAATTTTAGAGATGTATTACTGGAAAGTCCATTTATTAGCTGATGGTTATTTTTATCCTGCTCAGAGAAACCTGATCCGGGAGGCGACTGCCTTTCTCCTAGATGTTTTAAAGCCAAATTTACCAGAACACGGGTACCTTCAAACAAAGGTTTCAGTCACAATTTCTCATTTGTTATGGCATTTTACTCCTGTAATTTGTTTTTTGTACTGATCCAATTTTGTTAATTGTTGTTCAGGTGTTGGAGATAAATCTTGTTACTTTCCCCAATGTTGCTGATGCAATTTTAGCTAATGGCATGTTTAGCCATTATGACCGTCCTCGTATTGCCCAACTTTGTGAAAAAGCTGGTCTTTATGTCCGAGCTTTGCAAGTAATGACCCTTCATGCTTGTATTTTTTCCTTAATTTTTTCTAGTTTAGAGCTGAAAGTCATCCTGCATTTTGATTCCATTTTTGTTGGTACAGCATTACACAGAGTTGCCAGATATAAAGCGCGTGATTGTAAATACACATGCAATTGAGCCACAGGTTTATGCATATTTTCTTATTATTAATTTATCTATTTCAACATCATGGTAGTTTAAAATTGCTTAGTCATTATTTGGTTGTTGCAGTCACTCGTTGAATTTTTCGGTACCCTATCACGAGAATGGGCGTTAGAGTGCATGAAAGATCTGTTGCTGGTCAATCTTAGAGGCAACCTACAGATAATTGTGCAGGTGAGAGAGTATCATTTTCTTCTACAACTGGAAACTACTAATAATTAATTGATAACTGAAGCTTACTTATGTCTGTTCAGGTCGCTAAAGAATATTGTGAACAATTAGGTGTTGTTGCTTGCATAAAGATTTTTGAGCAATTCCGATCATATGAAGGACTGTATTTTTTCCTCGGTTCATATCTGAGCTCCAGGTAATCCTCTCATTTTGAAATATCTGTTTTAGCTGGTGGACAAATTATCCCATTTGTACATAAGAAGACTGTTCGGTGTATGTCTGCTAATATACATTTTTCTGTATACTATGGGACAGTGAGGATCCCGACATTCACTTTAAGTACATTGAGGCAGCAGCAAAGACTGGTCAAATCAAAGAAGTCGAGCGTGTTACTAGAGAATCGAGTTTTTATGATGCTGAGAAAACAAAGAACTTTCTGATGGAAGCTAAGCTTCCAGATGCACGGCCTCTAATTAATGTTTGTGACCGATTCGGGTTTGTTCCAGATCTAACACACTATCTATACACAAATAACATGCTTCGCTACATTGAGGGTTATGTTCAGAAGGTATTTTGGTTTGCATTTCTATTGTGGTATCCCCAACTTATTTCACTAGTTCTATCTAGTTTCCCTCTCAGTCATATCGTTGTGCCTTGCTTTATAGGTGAACCCGGGGAATGCTCCTTTAGTTGTTGGGCAGCTGCTAGATGATGAGTGTCCAGAAGATTTTATCAAAGGCTTAATTCTCTCTGTTCGTTCATTACTTCCAGTGGAGCCCCTTGTGGCGGAATGTGAGAAGAGGTGGTATCTGTTCTCTAATACAAATCTTGTTCTCCACTCACTTTTCTGATTTTCCTCCGGTATTTTTTATGCCATGCAGGAATCGGCTTCGTTTGCTCACACAGTTTTTGGAACATCTTGTAAGTGAGGGAAGCCAGGATGTACATGTTCATAATGCACTGGGTAAAATCATCATTGATAGCAACAACAACCCAGAACATTTTCTTACGACAAACCCATACTATGATTCTCGAGTTGTGGGCAAATATTGTGAAAAACGGGACCCCACTTTGGCAGTTGTGGCTTATAGGCGAGGACAATGTGATGATGAACTTATCAACGTAACAAACAAAAATTCCTTGTTCAAACTACAAGCAAGGTTTGTGGTATATATCTATCTCCAAATAATTATCCGTAGCTCCATTGCTTACATGTTTTTGTTGCAACTACAGATATGTTGTTGAAAGGATGGATGGTGACCTTTGGGAGACAGTTCTTAACCCTGAAAATGCCTACAGAAGACAACTGATTGATCAAGTTGTATCTACTGCTCTGCCTGAAAGCAAGAGCCCTGAACAAGTATCTGCAGCTGTTAAGGCTTTCATGACTGCTGATCTACCTCATGAGTTGATTGAGCTTCTTGAGAAGATTGTACTTCAGAATTCTGCTTTCAGCGGGAATTTCAATCTACAAAATCTGCTTATTTTGACAGCGATAAAGGCTGATCCATCCAGAGTAATGGATTATATTAACAGACTGGATAATTTTGATGGTCCTGCAGTTGGAGAAATGGCTGTTGAGGCTCAGTTATATGAGGAGGCATTTGCAATTTTCAAGAAGTTCAACTTAAATGTTCAAGCAGTCAATGTCTTGCTTGATAATATTCGTAGCATCGATAGAGCTGTGGAGTTTGCTTTCCGGGTTGAAGAAGATACTGTTTGGAGTCAGGTAGCCAAGGCTCAACTCATTGAGGGGCTAGTTAGTGATGCAATTGAGTCATTTATACGAGCAGATGATGCCACACAATTTTTGGACGTTATCCGTGCTGCTGAAGATGCCAGTGTTTACCATGACTTGGTGAAATACTTGCTGATGGTCAGGCAGAAGACAAAAGAACCCAAGGTCGACAGTGAGCTTATTTATGCATATGCAAAGATTGATAGGCTGAGTGACATTGAGGAGTTCATTCTTATGCCAAATGTGGCAAATCTTCAAAATGTTGGTGACCGATTGTATGATGAAGAGTTATATGAGGCTGCAAAAATTATATTTGCTTTTATATCTAACTGGGCCAAGTTAGCAGTCACACTTGTGAAGTTAAAGCAGTTCCAAGGTGCTGTAGATGCCGCTAGGAAAGCTAACAGCTCAAAAACATGGAAGGAAGTTTGCTTTGCATGTGTTGATGCAGAGGAGTTCCGTTTGGCCCAGATATGTGGGCTGAACATTATCATTCAGGTAATATTGTTAATTCTTTAATTGTCTACATGATGACATGAACTATGAAGTTTTTATTATATTCAGTTGTGGCTTGATTTCAATTTAGAAAATCTGAAAGATTTGAGCTTTCAGAGTGTAATGGGGGAAGAATATCCATTAATGTATGCTGTGATCTTGAGATGATGTGATGCTTTTGTGAGCACTGCTTTGGTTTGCAGTTAGTAAGCTTCTATTGTTGTTTTAATGTATAAAACGTTGATTTTTGTTGTAAATTTTATAGGTTGATGACTTGGAAGAGGTAAGTGAATATTACCAAAATAGAGGTTGCTTCAATGAGTTGATATCCCTCATGGAGAGTGGCTTAGGATTAGAACGGGCACACATGGGCATCTTCACGGAGTTGGGAGTTCTGTATGCTAGATATCGTCCTGAAAAGCTTATGGAGCATATCAAACTTTTTTCAACCCGACTCAATATTCCAAAACTCATACGAGCTTGTGATGAACAACAACATTGGAAGGAACTGACCTATTTGTATATCCAATATGATGAATTCGATAATGCTGCAACAACCATCATGAACCATTCACCTGAAGCATGGGATCACATGCAATTCAAAGATGTTATTGTCAAAATTGCTAATGTGGAGTTGTATTACAAGGCTGTTCACTTCTATTTGCAAGAGCATCCAGATCTTATTAATGATGTTCTGAATGTCCTTGCACTCCGGGTTGACCATTCACGTGTTGTTGACATCATGCGAAAGGTTGCATTAATATTGTCCATAATAAAATTTTCATTATACTTTATAACTGGTTTTCTCTCTTACTCATTGTTTTTCCTGTAATGTACTATAGGCTGGTCATCTCCGTCTGGTCAAGCCATATATGGTTGCAGTTCAGAGCAATAATGTGTCTGCTGTTAATGAGGCCCTGAATGAAATATATGTTGAGGAGGAAGACTATGATAGATTGCGAGAGTCAATTGATTTGCATGATAACTTTGATCAAATAGGCCTTGCACAGAAGGTGAGCTCCATTGATTCTTCACTATGGCTATTTTTCAGTTGCAACCTTATTTATCATGATCATCATCATCATCATCATCATCATCATATGTAATGCAGATTGAAAAGCATGAGCTTCTTGAGATGAGACGTGTTGCTGCTTATATTTACAAGAAGGCAGGTAGGTGGAAGCAGTCCATTGCTTTGTCAAAGAAGGATAACCTTTACAAAGATGCAATGGAGACGGCCTCACAATCTGGTGAACGTGAACTTGCTGAGGAGTTGCTTGTTTATTTCATTGATCAGGTACCAAATTCTGTTTCAATAGTATGTAATCCTTTTTCATACCAATATGGGGCCAGCCTATATGCTGTAGCATGGTTGTCAAAATCGCGCTCCACCTCGTAGGATCGTACGATACTACGCGATATGTCTTCTTCACTGTTCCAACTCGTGAAGAAAAGTGCTGGAAGTGGTGGAGCGGTGGGCGCGCCGTGCATGCTCGTGAAATCGTGGGATCAGCGCTTCTCTCGCGCGCTTCAGAAATCCCAATTCACAGTTGACCCGTTACCCGACCCGGAAGAGCAAACGTGACCCGGTTTGAAATTAACTCTAATTTCGGCCAACAAATGAAATTAAACTGCCGATCCATGAGAAAATCAGACATAGATGAGAGAAGAAAGGGGTAGAAACAGTGGGCAGAAAGATGCGAGAAGGGGGTAGAAATTGAGAGGGAAAGTGGCGCTCAGTCACATTAGGTCAGTCTTCTTACTGAAATTAGGGTTTTAGTTGATAAAATGGGCTTGGCCCAATAGGATTAAAGGTGCCGTAAATTAAAAAGTAGCTCCAGAGTTTGGATTGATACAAATATTAATATTAATAACAAAACAACTATAAAATAATTATCTATTTCTTATTATAATTATATTTATATTTATATTTTCTTTTATTAACTAATAATTCTATTATCATATTTTATACTATTAATTAATTATATTTTTATATTAAAATATATTTTATTATTTTTGGTGGGATCTTACGATCCCTGTTATGATTTCACGATTTACGATCTTGACTTCCTTCTCCGATCTTTAGTGGGATCTCGAGTTTGACAACCATGTGCTGTAGGGTTGACTCTTGCGCTCGGTTAGCTTGTTTTATTTAAACTAAGATGCTAAACCATTATTGTTTTTGTTTGTTGCGTATTTGTGCTTGTATTCTGAAAGCATTTGCAATTCTAAGTCCGGCAGGGAAATTAATATCAATTAGTATTAGTGGTTTCCTGAGGCTTTATCTTTTATGTAAGGGTTTTTACTGTCAATACTCGCCGGTGGATGGATTGTGATTAAATTTCTTACTATATGGTCAAAAAACTTTTTACCTTTGGAATGGTGATAAACATTTTTATATTAATGTGCATACACTCGATAAGGGTAATATAGTCTAATATTATTTTTGAAATGCTTGTGCAGGGAAAGAAGGAATGCTTTGCTTCTTGTCTGTTTGTTTGCTATGATTTGATCCGGGCAGACATTGCTCTTGAACTGGCTTGGATGCATAATATGATAGACTTTGCCTTCCCATATCTCTTACAGGTTTATATTTTTTGTGTCCTGCTTACTTGTATCATATATCATAGATTATACAGTACAGTTGATACGCAAGTTTTTTTCATCATGTTATCTAGTTCTTACTTTCACCGTCTTCTCTTTGCTGTCATAGTTTATCCGTGAGTACACTGGCAAAGTTGATGAGCTGGTGAAGGACAAAATTGAAGCACAGAAAGAAGTGAAGGTTAAACAACAAGAAGAGAAGGAAGTAATTGCACAACAGGTAATTAGTTTGGCCATTTATGTTACCTGTTTATAACTAAGTTGATAATTTCCATCTTCCTCTCATCCATCACTGTATAATACTGAACACTAATAGAATAAATGTTTTCTCTTGCAGAATATGTATGCTCAATTATTGCCTCTTGCTTTGCCTGCACCACCAATGCCTGGAATGGGAGGAGGCTTTGCCCCTCCCCCTCCAATGGGTGGTGGATTCGGGATGCCTCCAATGCCTCCTTTTGGCATGCCATCCATGGGCAGCAGCTACTGACACATAAGGGACCGTGGTTAGTTCATATTATTGAACTCAAATCTATACAGATTACAGAGACCAATGTCAGGTTGAGTTTTCAAAAATATTCACATTTAATGCAGTATTCTTTCTTTGCTTCTGATGGAGGTGGAGGTTCAAATCAAAATAATTTCAAGTTTCTGTTGGGGGGTTTTGTGTCATAGTTTTTTAATATTTTTTGTAGTTGAGGCATTTTTTTGACTGCTTATACGAGCTGGAGGAAGATTTTTCTGTATGTAACTATTTTTCTTGTACTTGGTAATACAAAATAGACCGATTTCGACTCCTAGCCTGCGTTTGTCTCGGCCTGCATTTTTTCCACTTGGAAAAGTGGAATAAACAAGCTTGTGTGGCGTGCTGTTTATCTTGTGCATATTCTGTTCTTTTACATACGTGGTTTGTTGCGACTAATTTGTGATTACTTTTATTTCGTCTTGAGCTCTTACACATCTCTTGTGCTTGAACTCTTATAGCCTACATGTTTCCGTCAACATTTATCACTATGTTTGCGTCATCACTGCTGATTTTGGTGAATATTACAAAGTTTAAGCTAGAAAGATTTATCTCAGGAAATCAGTATTCCCATGTACTAGTAGTACACATCTCTTGTCAAAATGTGATTTTTGATCAGATTGTAGGCCTTTATAATGTGATGTTTTGATCGGATTGTACGCCTTCTGTTGATAAAATTCATTCCCTATGAAAGATGTATCTTCTAGGAATAAAAAAAATAGGAATTCTTGTAAATAATTGTATTCATAAGCTTAGCTCTTGCATTGACTTCAGTCTAGTAGGAGATCAGTAAATACAGTTGCTCCCAGTTTAGCTAGTCCCCATATCTATGATTGGATACCTACTTGTATTGATATTCTTATAGCTAATGAAATGATATATAGGCATTATCTTGTTTGGGAAAACTTGTATATCCCACTTATTTTAAAAAAACTTCTAATTTACCGTTGCATTGTTTTTCTTTGAATTCAACAATAATCAACTTGAATTATTCTCTCCGTCGCTTTCTCTATTTTTTAAATGCAACATTTGCGCCTTTTATTTATTTATAATAGTTATGCTATTTGGTACGAGGGATTTGATATATGAATTGTAAAAATTAATACGTGGTAGAACTATAAACAATTAGTAGGAGAAAAAATACGGCAAACTCACCCAAACACTTTCCTCTGCGCACATTTCATTTTCGTAATTAAAAGCATTTCTCTATTTATAAATATTAACTTCAGCTCTTTTTTATTAACTTGAATTATTCACCTAGGTTTTCACATCGTCAATTAATTATGAAGTCCACATACTTCAAAAATGGGAATGTATTCGTGTCGGATACGTATTTGATATCGACATGCACTCGATACTTCCTGATATGTACCCAAAGAGTATCTATTAATTTTTTTAATTCTTTTTAAAAAATATTTTACTTGACACTTTTCAGATACTACATCTTTGACACTTTCTTACCAACTAAGGATATTTCTCATATACATTTTCTATACCTCTTACCAACTAAGTACACAATTGTCAGTCATATATGATACACTTTAATACCTCAATAACTAAAAAACAAATTTATGTTTTTTTTTGGTAACACAATCATAGAAGAAATAATACATTGTGATATGGATGAAATAAATATACGTAACTACCATTACTTGATATGATCACAAGAATTTATTTCTATGATCATATATTGACTAATGATATGCTTATGTATTAGTAAGCAACTACTAATATGAATATCTTAGTCTATAAAAAGTCACCTATTTATTATATCTATATAAAGTCCAAATTGCTTATTTCAATATTATATCAAATCATGTATGTGATCTTCTTAGTCAATAATATTTTAGTTAGTAAGTATCGCTCTCCTCAATATTTAAGGCAAGCTCCGCCATTGACTACTGGGATTAAACAGTTTCGAGTAGTCTCGGTTACTTGTCCACCTCTACTTTTTAGGACTAGTCACTCATACATATGTGTGCCACTTTTTCTCTTCCTTTCATCCATAAATTCTGTGTGACTTTTTATTATCTATTTGAGCAGTTTTTTAGTCATCTCTATAATATTTCTGTTTTTCATATTTGTTTTTTTTCTATTTGTGTTGATTCATTTTATTTTTTCTATTACGTTTTTATATATTTAAATTTAATTTTTTATTAAAGTATCCTAGCCGTGTCGTATCTTGATTTTCAAAATTTTCTCGTATTCCCCATATATATATATATATATATATATATGAGAAATACTAGCAACAGGTCAATAAGAACTAAAATGCTTCTAGAAATTGGTAAAAATACTAATTTAACCCGCATTTCAGATGATTGAGGAGTTAATTAGTAATTTTAATTACTCAAAAACTAAATTGGTATCCACGTTTTTCCTTTCAAAAAGATCAATTTAAATGTTGTGAAAAAAAGAAGAGAGGAAGCAATATGAGTGGTCACGCGCTATGTGGCGTGTAATGTATCCACAGCAGCAGCAATTCCAGTCCCTCGCGGTAAGAGAAAGAACCCTCTTTGTTTTGTGGATAACCATGGTTCTGCTTTGAAACACAACAAAATGACCATATCTTTAAACCCCATCATCAGCTTCTCCTCAACGGTATGTTCTTTCTCATTTCCTCTTGTTTCATTACACCATTTCTTTTTATTTCCTTTGATTTGTGCCACATATCTGTTACAATTACAATTGTTTCAACATATCTCGGACTATATTTATGAGGTTTCATACAATTAGATTCAAGATATAAGCAATTTTTGTTGGTCCTGGTGAGATTTAGATGAATATATGACGTGCTTGCTGTTTTGGGCTCAGCTAAAAAATTTATTGCAAATCTGAACCTCTTTTTCTGATAATTTTGTGTAGAGAAAAAAAAAATACAAGTAAGGACAAGATGAGTTACTTGGGGAAAATTTTTAATTTTGCAAAGAATTGTAGTTACCACCAGCACTCTTTGAGAACAATCTCCATCATAAAACGTTTATGGATTTATTAAAATATGGTTAAAAGATTCTGTTTTAGAATTAGATTGTAAGAAGAACCCTAACTTATATGCAATGGGTTATAAATGGTTATTGTATTGTGTTTAACACCAGTTACTTCAGTATGATTCAATTATGTTATTATTGGCTATCGTTTTTCTGATCACTTACACAAGCTTTCATTCTTCCATTAAAAGTTGGAAACAAAGTATCAAGATGCATCAAGGTATTCTGTTGGAGCTTCTTTCGCAAAGGCCACTCCGATTACACCCTTCTCGTTAAAGTCTAGATCTAGATCGAGAATGTTTGTCAAGGAGAAAAGATTTAGTCATTGCTTTTCAGTTGCAGATAGTGATCAGCTTGCAGCAGATTCTAGTAATAAGGATATTAGCAATGCTGAAAACTCACCTGCCAAAAATGATCAGTTAGCATCTATTAAGACTCCAGAAGAGACTGTCCAATTGCAAGCCAAGTCAGAATCCGAGACATCTTCAACATCTGCTAAATCGCAATCTGCGACAGCACGAACATCTCTGAAAATGAGAGAGAGGATAAGGGCAGCACGAGTTCTTAGCGGGTACAACAGGGAACCAAAAGCAGCTAAATCAGAAATGGGGAGTGGAGTTTTGAGTGCTTTGAAAGAAAGTGAGAAAGGGAAGAAGAAAAGATCTGGTCTACCAGAAGCTCCTAGTAATATTTTTGATGACAGCAAAAGAGGGATGCCAAAGGAAGGATTGACTTTTGACTTTCCTGGAGGTTCTGATCTATTTTTAATTGGTTTTTCATTTGTTTTTATCAGCACAGTGATGTTTGCAACAACTTACATTGTGTGGAAAGTTGGTGCTATCCATTTTAATGAGTACTGAGATGAAATTTCAATAGTTTACCATAAATATAGATAGCTTATTTATATATTTGGACAAACTTCACCTTCTTTTGAACTTCATGATATTTTATGCACAAAGCTTTCCATATTATTGTTGAGGTAGTAGAGCTTCTGTGGTTATGTGATGTAAATTTGAATTTTTTTATCTAACTTGACAATGAGTTAGTTGAGTAATTAAGAGTTGCTGAGGTGCTACTGGTGTGTCTAGCTAAGTAGCTAGGTATGGAGAGTTAATTCAAAAGCAAATAATATTTATGGAATAGATTAAACAGTTTTATATGCAGAAATTGAAATGTATTGAATGGATAAATAATATACAAATATGATCAACTACAAGTCTCTTCATTTCTTCCTGACTGCAAGATTGTTCACAGAGTCTTGGACTATCATATAGCCTGCTTAGAAAAAGCTGGTTACAAAATACCATGCAAACCGCAATTATCGTCTTTTTGTTGCATCAATTGCAACAGTGGTCCTATTGTAAAATGAGTAACTGTGTAATCTGTGTTCCTCTTTTTGGGCTTAATAACCCTTTAATTTAATCTCAAAAAAAGAAGTATTACTATTAGTAAGACTCGTAACAGTAGCAATTGGAATATTTATCTGAAATAGATTATTAAATATTAAATTAGGTAGAGTCATAATAATAACTATGATAGTATTAATGCATGGCAGAAGTTGAATGTGTGTATTTAGTTGCTGAACCAATTTCCAAAAGTGTATGAATACATACTGGTATATGAATCAGTATATGTTATTTCAACTTGTAACTTGTACTACCATCTCATTGAATTGTTGTTAGAAAGCCAACAACAACAACTGGTTTGGGATGTAATATTCAGTATATGTACAAACAAACTATTTGAACTGAACGGAATGTGTTTTGTCAAGTTGGTAAATGCAAAAGAACCCCTCAATTATACATTACAGCATGTGTAGGCTAGAAAGCCTTAAGAAATTGAAAAGTAGAAACAGCAAATTGAAGTTAATGAATAATGATCTGATCGTAAGCGGTCATTCATTGCAAGTATTTTTAACAGTGTAAAATCTGTAAAACTGCAATACTCCAACAATTTTGAAATTTGATTACATGATTATGTCGCTCATACACTCAGTGAGACCACTGCACGTGTTTTCCATCATAAGATATTCTATAACTATTTGTCATTTAATCAACTTGTTAAGTGTACAATTAAAATACTTCTGATATTTTAAATCTATAAGATCCTTGGGTAAAAATTAACGTTATGCAGAAATTGGAACACGGTAGTTTGCATTGATTGAAAGAAAGATAATGTAGTAATGTGCAAATAAAAGTAACTTGCTCGGGTCATTATTTCTTTGAATATTCTCATTATGATTAAGTACAGAAATAGCTTCTTCAGTATAGGCCTGAAAGGAGTAAAATCAAGGGGAAAACAGCAAGTATACAACTTCGTATCGTATCAATCGCTACAACAACTATGGTTGGAGATCAAATTCAGGAGGCGGTATAAAATTAAATTCTTTCTAAATAACATGATTCCTGAACGCGGTTATCATTTTGGGTGACAAAAACAAGATGAAGGCCAAAATTGAACCAAAAAACAATTTGATAAAGTATCTAACTGGATCCTGATCAACATCTTCATATGTTCTGACCGGGGCATACATTGCTGCTGCTGATGGTAGAGCTTCTATCACTGCATCTGCCAGATCTGTAATGAAGGAAGGGGTAAGACCAAGCGCAGGGACACGTTCCCAACTCTTGATCCCAGATTCAAGAGCCAACTCCTTGTATTCCATGTCAATTTCTTCAAGAGTCTCGATGTGCTCACTCACAAAGCTGGAGTACAAGTTTTACTCACAAGGCTATATTTACAAACGTTTTAAAATCCATATGCTACCGTCTAGAGCTTGAATCAATAAGAGCAACAGGAAAATGATAGTGTACCTCACTGGAACAGCTAAAAGACTCTTCACACCTTTCTTGCCAAGCTCAACTAGAACTTCATCCGTGTACGGCTTCAGCCACTGTACAGGGCCCACGCGACTCTGGCAATATATCCGATAAAAGTGTAAGAACTAAGATGCAGGAAAAATAAAAATTAAAGCAAGGAAAGCAAGAACAGAAGCCGGCAATTAATTAAACATTAAGATTAAAATATCTGTTTAACTCGAGAAGATTCCAGAAAGGCGAGTTGAAAAAGTTCAAAATAAACCTGATAAGCAAGAGTGTGGTCATTACTAACTCCTCTAGCCTTCAACTCCTGCATGATCAAGAAGATGCAATCCTCCATTTGATCTCGGTATGGATCCCCCGCTTGCTCAACATAACTGACAGGTACACCATGGGCACTGAAAAATATCATTGCCTGAAAAATAGAAAGAAAAAAAGAAGATATGTGACGGTTCAGATTGCTGCAATATACACCATAAAGCCTTCAAATTGTTTAAAGCCCTGATAACAGGCCCCCATAGTGAAATCTTTTTGTTGCATTAAAAAACCAGGTTGAAGGGATTCGACACAAGAATTAAATCCACCTCATTTGGTTCAGAAAATCTTTGGAGCTCTTTCTCAATTAAGTCAGCCATTGACTTAATATAACCTTCTCGTTGATACCAAGAGTTTATAATGGAAACAGGAAGCCGGGACAAATAAGCATCTTCCCTGACAATTAAATAATATTAAAGAACAATAATTTAACAATAATCTTTAAATCACGTAAGAACTTTCACAAAGTGTCACTAAATAGTACCTGAACTCCTGCTCCAGAACACGGACACTTGATCCAGTTGTGGATATAGAAAACTGGGGATAAAGGGGTAGCACCACAAGCCTTGTTATTCCATCCCTCTTAATCTATTACACAAGAGAAGCTTTTAATTTTAGATTCTCAACTCTAAGGTGATAATATATGGAGCTTAGAATCAATAATCTAAATAATGATTGCATATGTGTGATGAGAATAATATAAAATGGTGACATTGACCAAAAAGTATAAGGACTTACTTGTTGAACCGCTTCTTCAGTGAATGGGTACCAGTATCGCATCCCAACATAGACATTTGAAGAGAGGCCCTTCGCTTCCAAAGCCATTTTCAGTGCAAGTGCCTGCACGAGCACCAGAAAGCATAGAAGACATGTCTAAACCACAGATACACAGAATTTGCATGTAATGGAAAAACCAAAATAAAGAAGGCACAATGGAGAATTTGAATTGTACCTGGTCATCTGTAATTTTACGTAAAGGAGAGCCACCTCCAATAGCAGCATACCCTTCCTTGGATTTAGGAGCCCGGAGAAGAGAAATCAATTGTGCCAATGGTCGCTGGAGAAACCGAAACAACCTTGGGAGACGGATGATATCCTATCTCAATACAAGAAACATATTAGTATACAAATTATATGAATGTATCTACACAAAGAGAAAGAAAAAAAGGTCGAGTAAAAGTGAAAGAAGAAACATACAGGATCTGCAAAGAGATTAAACAGAAAAGGTTGAACATCATTGAGAGTCTCTGGTCCTCCTAAATTGAGAAGCAAGACACCAACTTTTTCTTCCGCAACATGGGAAGGAGATCCTAAACCAGCCCCATCATAAGTGGTTGCATCCACACAATCAAATGCTCCACAAACTAAGTTTCTCCTGCCATGTAAAGATCCCTCAAGCACACCAATTTTGCTATTCGGAGATAGAAACAAGGATGCCTGAGATGTAGACTTGTTACAATTCGAGTGGCAAGTCACACAACTAAGATTTCGGATATCATAACATGACCTGTGGATATAGAAAATAGCAAATACTATTTTATAGTGACAAATAGAAACAAGTGCTTGTTAAATTGCTGCTATAAAATTAAGACAGAGTATGATTAAATTTGAAAAAGATATATAACCTAAAGGTATGTTTTAGGAGGGGAGGGTATATTTTTCAATTTATAATTGAGGAAGCTATAAAATGTCTCTAAACATGAATCAATTGTGATTAGAAATGTTATATTGATATCTATCAATTTGTTCTTTTAATTTTTTGAAATCTTAAATACATATTAAAATATAAACTAATCTTTTTCAAACTCTTCGTAAAACCCCCTCCTAAACATATCCTAAATGGTGATTCTACTATCACTACAGTGCCAGTGTCAAAGGCAAAACAAGCATTTCATTTTCCTATATTTATAGTTACACAACAACAGTAATGGCAGAAAGGATCCATATGATTATGCCTATAGCAATTTGCAAAGACGACGCAAAACAAATAAATAGGGTTTTGAGAAAGTTTTGGGAATTGAGCGAGCAATGGGTAAAATTCAGAAACTGAAAAAAGATTAAGAGTTGATGAGTGAGAACTTACGCTGAGAATCTACGATTGAGGTTGGGAAGAAAGGTAGAATGTGAGGTTGCTGCGTTCATGATCGATCCCCAAATCGAAATAAAAATGGCGAATAAAGCTGGATTGAAATAATTATAATCTTAACTATTATAACTATTCCTCAAAAAAAAAAAACTATTATAACTATTATTATTATTATTTAGTTGGCGTGTTGAATTAGGTGAAACCAAGCAAGCGTTAAAGTCAATACCGAACCAATAATCAGTCATTAGTCGACGGCATCATAAAGGGTTCGAATCCTCTTTCACACAAATTTCTAGCTTTCGCATTTCTTGTTCTCAGACTGGAAACTCAACTTGTCCATTTTCCTTTCTCATACACGGGCGCTAATTAAACTACCGTCTAAATTCGTTTGGAGTTTGGACCTTTCGGTTGGTTTTTTTCGCAATTTGGTCACAACACTTTGGCTTGGATGAAATTCATTTTGGTTCTGTTACTTTAGTAGGACGCACTTTAGTTAGTGGGCTACTTTAATTTTATCTACATTTTTTTTTCCTACCTTCACCCTTTGAGGCTATAGCCCACACACCCAATGAAAAGACGCAAATACCCCCATATATTTTGTAAAACTCGGAAATACCTCCTGCTCAAAAGGTTCGCTCTCTTTTTGATTTTTTTTTTTCCTAAAACGGATTTATCTTACGTTAGATAAATCCGTTTTTGTTATTTTTAAAAGCGGATTTACCTTATTAAGAGACATATTATGTGCGAGAATCATTGCCCGATGTGTGAGGGGAATCCGGAGAACGAATGTCATGCTTTTTTTGATTGTATTCATTCTGAAAATGTTTGGACAGAAGCTGGTTTGCTGCAGCAAGTTAAGGCGGCGATGGATGAATCTGAAAGTTTCCGGGAGTGTTTCTTTAAGCTGTTGACAAAGCTAACAGGCAGTGATAAAACCAAATTTGTTATGATGTTGTGGGCTATTTGGCGTAGGAGGAATGATAAGGTGTGGGAGGGGGTGTTGCAGCCGGTCGGTGTAGTGGTTAATCGTGCTTTGGACTTCTTCCATGAGTGGGGGCTGGTGAGATTTCGGCCTGCAGTGGCTGATGATGTAGAACAGCAAATTAAGCAAATTAAATGGAAAAAACCAGTAACCGGAATGCTCAAATGTAACGTCGATGCAGCTCTTTTTACTAATGATAACAAGTATGGTATAGGTATGTGTATCTGAGACTCTTCCGGTGCGTTTGTTAAAGGGAAAACAATATGGTTTAATGGCACTCCAACACCTCAAGAAGCAGAAGCGATGAGACTTTGGCAAACACTTCTTTGGTTGGGAGATTTGGGACTGACATCAGTGTCCATAGAGCTGGATTGCTTACCAGTTGTACAAGGATTGAAGACAGACCTACGGTCTAACACCGAATTTGATGTGCTTTTGTCTTATTGTAGAACTTATTTATCCAATTTTTCAAGCTTGCAGGTAAGCTTTGTGAGGAAACAAGTAAATCTTGCAGCTCATACGTTAGCGAGAGCATCAATATTGAATTCTTATTTCTATGTTTTTGATTTTACTCCATCCTGTATTGAGACTATTATTATTAATGAAATAGTATGAGTTTGTTGTTGTCAAAAAAAGCGGATTTACCTTGGGTGGGGGTTAAATCTGTTTTTGGTTTTTAAAAATAACTGTTGTTTATTTACATTTTTAAAAAAAGCTTATAAAAACACTACTAAAAATTCGTTAAAGAGTCAAAACTAATCTAAAAATTATAAAAATTTAAAAATTAAAAAGAAGTAAACGATGAAATTTGGGATTTTGAGCCCATTTGTCCCAAAAGAAGTCTCTTTTAGCCCTGATTTTTTTTTCGAATTTAATGGCTGTGGTTTCATGACAATCTTAGTAGGTTTCCCAAAAACCGATTTTTTAGCCTAAATTATTCATCCGACGTACAACATCGTCACATGTTAACGAACTACACACTAAACAGAACCATAAGGCGGCCGATATTCATATCTATTTTATTTTTTCAGGTCTATTCCAAGCCTCACTCATCACCCTACCAAAGTCATGATGGGTTAACCAAGCAGCTTCAAAGTGAAAAGGCCTTCTATGTCTGTTGCTTCTAACTGGATTAGCAAATTTGATCAATAGAGCCTTATGATCAGATTTGTATGAGGGAAGGTGATGGAGAGTGACCTCACTAAATTTAATTCTCCAAGGAAGATTAATAAACATTCTATCTAATCTTTTCCTGGTACCATCTCTCTCCCAAGTAAAAGGATCACCATTGTATCCAGCATCAATGAGATTACACGAATTAATAGTCTGCAACAAACCTGTTTCTTGTCTTAGAGGGTTTCTCAGAGGAGGACCTTGTCTTTCAGAGTCACTAGTAATGGCATTGAAATCCCCTATCAGAGCCCAAGGCTCAGAAACATCATCACCAATATCTCTCAGCTCACTCCAAAGCTCTTATCTTTTAGAGAAATGAGGTGAACCATAAATGGCAAAAAGAAGACAGTAGCTATCATTCATATATTTAACCTTAATATGAATGAATTGAGTGGATGTTTGTAGGATCTGAGCCTCCCAAAGATTTGAGTCCCAAAGACACCACAAACCTCCTGATTGCCCCCTAGCTAGCATCCACAGTGAAGAATTTGTCTAAACCACATCTCTTGGCAATCTTCTTAACAGAATCTCCACTAGTGTGAGTCTCAACTAAAATAATTAAAGAGCTCAAGAATTCTCTTTTAATATCTTTCATTAAACCAGTAAAACCTTTACTAGATGTACCTCTGCAATTCCAGCAAATAATATTCATTGACAAGATTTTGGATTTTGGGATTCTACAATCCCTGAGACATCCATAGGCATTGCACCTTTCAATAGATTGTGAAGATCCCCTAATCCACCTTTGTGAGGATTAATAGACCCCTCATTGGAGTTATTCTCATCAATCTGTTGCAAAGCAACTCTTGGCTTAAAAGCCTGCTCTATCTGATCAAAAATGGCTCTTTGTTTAGCCTCATCCATGTGCCTCATATATTCTAACAGCCTCTCTTTCTTTGGTCTTCAATCTATTCTCCTCAAGTGAATTATCATGATTTCCATTTGAGGAACTTGTATTTTTCTTTATTAGTAGTAGCAGCACTTTGGTTGGGAATTTTTGTCACTTTTTGACCAGCTTTACTCACACTAGGAGTATGTTTACTTGCAATAGTAGTAGGTTTATTTCTACCTTTAGTACTAACTTGTTTATTCCTTCCTACTGCAGGATTTCTGATTTTGATGATAGTATTATCTATTTGTTTCACTGCTGCACCATCATCACTATTAGGTCTCTCTTTGCTGAGATTTTGCTCTGGTTTGTCTCCATGATTGAGCACACCAAAACGAGAGTTTTGTTGTAAGTTTCCAGAGTATTTGAAACCCCCTTTCACCCCTGGGACATCATTTGTTTGAGGTATCACTTCAACTTTCTTAACTTTCTTTTTCTTGAATTTCTTAGGAATGTTCCAAGGTCCAAGACCTAAATCTTGCTCTTCAGTTTGTTGGCTAGGAGGAACATTAGGGTTATCATCAACAGGAGCACTATTATTTGCAACCACCAGGGCAGAGGAGATCTCATTAGGAACAGATTGTTCAAATTCTTTTGAAGTGGATGGTGAAGCTGTAGGCATCTAGCCCATGAACTCTCTACAATGATCTTTCTTATGTCCATACTTACCACAACGGAAACAAATGGTGTGCAAACCTTCATACTCTAAACAAAGATGTACCCTAAGCACAACATGAGATGGAAGCTGTTAGTTTAAATCAATCTCCACACAAATGCGAGCAAAACGCCCCCTATCATGGAGTGATGTTAATCTGTCTACTTTCAGCATTGTTCCAACTATGGCTCAGATTCTTCTCAGCAAAACATCATTGCTTAGCTCAAGAGGAAGGTTTGGGATACGAATCCAAACTGCAATTTTCTGAGTTAGCGTAGCAGACCAATTAAACAACGGTCTCCATCTCTGAACAATGAGATTGTGGTCAGCAATCTTCCAAGGACCATCAAATAGAGCTCGTTTGTAATCCTCTTGAGTTTGGAATCTAACCAGAAAGAAATCATTTGTCATATCAGTTACCTTGATGGCTCCTTTTTGAGACCAATCTTTCAACAACTTTGCCTCTAGATGCTTGAAGCTAACTCTCTTACCCATGACCTTGACAATAAATGTTTTGCACCATGTCTTGGACCAGTGATCCAGCTCTTCATCAGTGACGACAACTTCTGGTCTAGGGTTAAAAGGTTTTGGTTCATTTGGCCCATTCATATGCTCTTCATCATACCATTTATTCTCAGGGTAATCTTTCTCATTTTCATCCCAAAGATCCTCATCCTCAGAACTTTCTCCAAAGACATGGAGCAACTTATCTTTGTAAGATTGGGTTTGTAAAGGATCTTCCATTTGTTCATCCCACACTGGCGGCGCCACAGGGTCAGGAGCACCAGTGGCTTTCATCTTCTAAGCACTGCGTTGGAGATTATCAAGCTCTTTTGTCGATGGGGAAGCACCCCCAATTCGAGCCGTTGAGGAAGAAACCCTAGCGGACATTTTTTTGTAAGCATTTGACATTATTTCAACCTACCAACCACACACACATCAATCCTATACATATTGATTCCTGCATATGCATGTATGCATAACATATGATCTATATATTGCAGATATATTATAAGATTATGATTTATGAGACCCACCTAAAAGATGTAAAAGAAAATAATCGGATCATAAGAAACCGCACAATTTGTTGATCAGAAGTGAGTGGTTGATCAAAAGAGAAGTCGTGTCACTCTTTAAGTTGCTTATTATTTATTATTACATATTAGTATTTGTGACTTAGCATATAGGGCCCTGCGTTGTGAATCAATCGAGCCTTCTTTGTTTTCTAGCTAATGCTGGAAAGAGACTAACAAGATTTCCAATAGGAGTACCATTGGCTTCTATCAAGATACTACATATGAAGTAAACTAAACCTTGTCTAGTAAGGAAGGATGTGAAGTTTGACTAGTCCACTTTCTTATCACAACACACACCAAGAGATAGCTAAAATGGGTCCACCAAGACTTCAACTGAAAGGTCATTTAGATTTTTTACAATTGCATAAATCTTGTGGGTTCTTTTTTGTACTTTGTGACTCACCATGTGTTTGATTCTTTTATTTAACCTTTTTCATTTTGGTGATCATGGCAAAGACTAAAACTTGGGTTGGAATAATTGTACAAGTTCATAAATGAAAGCTTAAGTCTACCTAATTGATATGATTCAATGTGGAAAATATGAAAGTATCTACGATGAATGGGATCCACCACCAAAACTTAATTAAGAATTTATTAAAAAAAAAGGGTTTGTAAGATATAAATAGTTTCTATAATTAAAGGCAAAATATAATTAAATTACTGATACCTCAGTTGCTATTTGTATTCTCTAAGGTGATTGCTTTCTTTTGGCAATTACTTTTGGATAGGGTGTGAACTCAGACAAATTTGCACACTAGAGTGATTATCATTAATACCTCGGTTGCTACTTGTATTCTTTGCGGTGCCCATAAAAAATCATCTATCCATCTCTCATCTAGAGTGTGCCACTGTGTGGTATCTATAGTTTGTTGGTAGGGTTCGAATTTTGTCACGTCATTAGATATGTTTATCTCGTTCTCTTTTACTGGTTCTTTGGGTGTAAGTCCAATTTGTCGTCGAGGTCTTGCCCTAATTTGACATTTGATTCTATCGGCAATTTTGAAACACAAGAAGAAACATATCTATTCTAGTAGAGTGTCTGACTTAGCACATGTGGTCGATCACATTATATCTTTATCCTAGAATTTAATTTCGTAAACCCATGTATGTGTGTTATGAGTAATTTGTAGATTATCATTGTGTTGGGAGACAATAGAATTAAATTTTAGGTGGTTTGGTCAAATGGCCACCCGTTTTGTTCTTTAATGTAATTAATGGGTTGGAATACCTTAAAACTCCGATTTAGTTAATATGTAAGGACGTGGGTTGGAATACCCTAACTTAAACAATATATATATATAGTCTTTCAAAGATCAACACAAGTGTTTGTGTCAATAGATAAGTTACCAAAAAAACTGTTCAAGCAAACATTTGTCGAGTTTGCTTATGCTAAAAGTCTTTGTAAACATATATAATACACATTTGGCAAAGGTTCAAGTAAAATGACCCTTTTGAGGCTAGAGGCCAAGAGAGACCAATTGGTTATAATTACCAATTTACCATCAGAACAGGTGGATGAACCCTTAGTAGTCAGTGGTCCCATAGGAATAAGGCACAGAGTCACTCACTGATCAGCATCATCGTCGTCATCATCCACTACATCAACTAAATGCCAGGCCAAGCGATTCTAAAAGAAAAAGTTACATTAGTGCTTTCCAAGTCTATTTTTAGCATATAGTATATACTATTTAATTTCTCTTTTAAATTCTTACTAAGCAAGGAAACTAAATAATATTATTTTATTAGGACAAGCCACTTATTATTGCTCTTCATTATATAAAGTCCAAGTTCATTAGATTTATTAGAGAGATTAAATGGTATAGCTGATGTGACAGAAAGATAAGGCCAAAACCGATTTTCATTTTGACTAATCAAAGGTGATGATAAGAAGAAAGAAGATCACCCATTATTATTAGTGCGCCAAACAGTAGCTACAGATAGTTGATAAAAAGCTCAATCAGAAAGCATGAGAGAAACTTTAGAAAGGTTTTCTTTATTTTCTGACCATGGAAAATTACTATGATTCTCCTTTTCCTGTGGCTGTGACTGTACCAACACAAATACTTCCTCATGTCTCTGACTATGCTTCTTTTCAATATGGTGAATTTCACTCTTTACAACCCAATGAATGGACTTCAGAAGAGAGAGCAGCAAGTGCTTCCAAGAATCACAGTCAAGCAGAGAAACGGCGTAGAGACAGAATCAATAATCAGCTTGCTAATCTCAGAAAATTGATTCCCATGTCTGATAAGGTAAACCAATTTTCACTTCTCATTCAAAGGCTCCAAATCCAATGGTTCAGTTATTCGGTTAGAGTTAGTTGAAACTAACTACCTCTAACTCAACTAACTCTTACTAACTGAACCATTGGAACCTTTAACTTAATATAACACGGTCGTGATATTTCATATTGCAGAGAATCACGGTCAAATAAAGTTGATGTAGCTTCTGCTAACATTAGATACTAACAATTTGTGTACTTGCAGATGGATAAGGCAGCATTACTAGGAAGCGTAATAGAACAAGTAAAAGATCTAAAGCGAAAAGCAATGGATATCAGCAAAACCATTACAGTTCCAACTGAAATTGATGAAGTATCAATTGACTATGACCATGTTGAAGATCATGAAAGCAATACTAATAATAAAATGAACAAATTGAAGCAAAATATCATAATCAAAGCTTCTGTTTGCTGTGATGATAGACCAGAACTTTTCACTGAGCTGATTCAAGTTCTCAAAGGTTTGAAACTCACAGCAGTTAAAGCTGACATAGCAAGTGTTGGTGGAAGGATCAAAAGCATATTGGTGCTTTGTTGTAATAAGGATAGTGAAGAGAATGTTTGTCTCAATACTCTCAAACAGTCTCTTAAATCTGCTGTGACTAAAGTTGTTACATCTTCTTCTATGGTTTCTTATTGTCCCACTAGAAGTAAGAGGCAGAGGTTTTTCTTGCCTTCTCATTTCTTACAGTAATTTACTGCAAAATCTTTTTTTTTTCTTCACCCCCTTTTTTTATTAGGAGGTTTGTTTGAGTGGGGATAATTATTTGCTTCATTTTTCAATATTTATTATTAGATATATATAGTTTTTGTCTATTAGGGAGCTGTTGTATTGGTTTTGTAACGCCAATTAAGGCTAAAGGGTAGGAAATTGAACGGAAGTAAATCATATGCGAAGGTAAAGAAATTAGGTTTTGTGATCACTTGCTGTTTCCAAATTAGAAAAAGTAGCTAAGCCAATTATTCAGATATCAATTAATTGATTGGATTAATTATTGGATAGACAAAACAGTGAAAAACTTAACGTGAGAGAGAGGGAATGGTATTTTATTAGGTTCCCTTTGTTTACAAACTTCTTAAGGTTAAATTAACCAGTAATTCTCTGTACATCCATTCCATATAAGAGTGATGACTTACGAGCAATTAGGAGAGTGAGGAAGGGAAGCACAACCTAGCTAGTGATTTCTTCTTCATGGCATAATGATTGGTAATGACACACTTACAAGCTATCTCTCCATAGCATGTGTTAGACACGTTATTACTTAATTAGCCAATCCATTGGCCTTCAATAAGTAATCTGTAGTAGCTTACAGGAGATTCTTAAGATTTGTGAAGCTACTTCTGGCCAGGCCTGGCAAAGTCGGAGATTTTCTTTAGCAGAAACACAATTAGTGATATGAAAGATCTGATTATCAACATTCTAAGAGTGACTGAATTTATTGGGACTGCCAAGTACGCCTTCCATCTATGATAGTTAGGAGCAAGAAACAATTGTTTGGTTATTTGAGGGACAAAATGCGGAAAGGGTACAACAGTGGCCCGGGAAACATTTATCCAAAATGTGAAATCGGTGGCTCAATCAATTCCCACCTATTAATTGCATGAGTGCTTTCTTGCTGGCTACAATTGGGGGAGGAATTAGAGAAAAGGATAAATTCCTTTTGGTGGGGTAGTAATCGAAGTTCAAGGAGGGGTATTCACTGGTGAAATTGGGATAAGCTCACTATGAGAAAGGAATATAGAGGCATGGGATTTAGACATTTTCGTGGTTTCAATTTAGCATTGCTAGGGAAGCAGGCGTGAAAACTCTTGCCCCACGCGGATACTATTGTAAAACGCATCTTCAAAGCAAAATATTATCCGAATAGTAACTTCATGAGGGCTCACTTAGGCCATAATGTCAATTATGTGTGGCGCAGTATCTACTCTTCCCAGATGGTTGTGAATGTGTGATCACGATTGAGATTAGGAGATGGTCGAAATGTCTCGATTTGGAGAGACCCTTAGTTGAAGGGTAGGAAGGATCATTTTATTCGACCACCTACGGTGACAGAAACAAAGGATATGATCAAGAGTGTGCGATTTGTGGCATATGAGAGAGTGTGATTTGTGACAAGAACGAGAGATTAGTAGAATCCATGTTTAATGATCAAAAAGCAAAACTAATCAATTAGATGCCTTTGTTTCAAATAGAAGCTGAAGACAAGTTGGTTTGGTGGCGAAACTGTAATGGAATGTACTTGGTGCGGTCAACCTATTACAGTATTATGGAGGACTTAATTGATAATCAACACCTTAGGAGACCGGGGAAATAGATGCTAATACGGAGACTCAAAATTCAAGGTAGGGTAAAATTGATTTTATTGGAGGGTGGCGCTAGGTTGCCCACCCACTTGAAAGAATTTGCGAAAGCGACATGTGCCTTGTGAGGACCATTGTCTGATTGTCCGATGTGTAAAGAGGAGACTGAGGATGATATACATTTGTTTTTTAGATGCGATGAAGCCCAATCTACGTGGGAGCAGAGTCGCATGCTAAACACCGTTCGTGCATGCAGCGGAGACTTAATGATTTTTCTGAATGTTTTTTGCTTTCTTTGACAGCCAAACAAAATCAAAACAAAAAGAAGCTGCAATGATTTTCTGGCGCTATGGAAAAGACGAAATGACAAGGTCTAGGAGGGAACGATGAGGCAACAATTGTATCGCAGCAACTCGTGTTTGATTACTTGTGAGTGGGAGTAGGAGAGGACGACGCCGAGAAACAACAAGAAGGCACATATGGCAAAGAAGCAAAATGTGCAGCCCATATGGCAAAGACCGGATCCAGGTATAGTGAAATGTAACGTTGACGCTGCAGTATTCAATCAAGAAGGCAAGTTTGGAGTTGGTATTTGCATCAGGACAAGAATGGAGCCTTCATGGAAAGGAAAACAATGTGGTTCGAAGGATTTCAAGGACCCCAAAAGGCTGAGGTGATGGGTTTATGGCAATGCTTAAACACCGAATTTGCTGACATAATTGCTCATCAGAATAGTTTGCTCTCAATTATTAAAAAATTCAAAGGCAATCAAATCTGGTTCTTTCTCTTGAAAGGACATCAAGATCCTATGCAAGCTCCTACATTGTACTACAACTATTATTGATAGTGAAATAATATAAGTTTTTTGAGTAAAAAAAAGTAATCTACAAAACATAATCGGCTTGTCACTTAGGCGGGAAGTTGTGGGTTTTTTTTGGGGCACCATCGCCAAAAAAGTTCATATTTTATTGGTGTTGTTTTTGTGGTTTGACGTGTCACCGTTTCCGAATTTACATTCTTCTATTTTTCCTTCACTTTTCGCAATTTCCCTCCGGCGAATCACATCATCAGCAAACAACAACAATAACCCAGCAATCAAACCCTCTCACCCTCTACTGATTCTTCTTCTTCCAAAACCACTGCATCTTCTCTTTCCGCTCTTGACTAAACTTGGTTCTGAAACGTTTCCTTGAGTGGGATCCAGGGGAGATTAAAGCGGTGTTAGGTGCGACGGTGTTTTCCGGCGGTGCAGCAAGTCCGGTGGAAAGAGCAAGGAGCATGTGAGGAGCTAAAGGGTAGTAAGAGGAGGAGATCGGTGGTGGTTAAGCTGAATTGGGACTTCGGTTAGAGAACGGCGGTGGAGGAAGTGGTTGATGGCGGTGGTGAGGTTGATACTCGATGATGTAACACCCCCCTTTTACTATTACAACTAAATAGACAATTATCGGAGTCACCTCGAAGGGCGCTACATTTTTCACCATTTTAAAAAAAAACACCATTTATTCCAAAAAAAAATCTCCAAAATAATTTATATAAAAGAAATCACCAAGCAGCGGAAATATTAACCAGTTTAAACATCTCCAGAATTAACAATTAGAGACATCTCCAAAATTAATTAAAACAATTTCCAATAACTAAAATAATAGTTCAAAACGATAACTAACGACTCCCCGGTGCTACATATCAGAGCTGACACAGACCCAAACGAGAGAGGAAGCAAAACCTAGCAATTCCTCCACGAGCACTAGCGATCACCTGCAGCGTTGCCGCATGAGAGCAACATTCCAAGCAGAAGGGGTGAGTCTAACAGAGGTAATAAGCAGATGATAAAAATATGCTAGCATCAGGTAACTACAGCAACACAATACAACTACACCATATCACAGCACCAGATACCAAAGGAAAAGTCCATTTGACAGTGAACCACCAAAGTTATAACATTCATAGACAATGGGATGATATGCAACCCCTCCAGTGGGCATATGCATGCGGTACCGATCACCAAAATGAGCCACGACGGGCATATCACCAATAAACACCAGAGGCAGAGCCTATATCACCAAAACATGCATATGACAATGCGACACCATGATTATGCACCAACTCACCATAACAAGTATTTAAAATAAATACTATATCACCAGAATCAAAACAAATGATTTCACCAAAAATAGCACCAAGTTGTAGCATCACAGCTACCACTAAACTCTCCTGAGCATACCAGCACCGCACCTGAAATATTAACACCAGACGGCTCCACAACGCGGACATAACGCACGCACACCACGCACAAGACTGGCGCACAGCGCCTAGGCACATCGCACCTACTTCAGCGAATTAATTAAAATAGCAAACGACATCGGATTTCAACAAATAAATACTTGTTGGAAAGCCCTATGGGTCTGGTTATCATCCCTAAGTTCAGTTTTTGAAGGAGAGTGTCCAATAGGTACAGTTTTCGAAAAGCACACAGGCTAGTTGCAAAAGAGGACAGTTTCTGTCTTTCAAATTCAAGCAATTCCAAAGTGACCAAAACTCAATCAAATTGCATGAAACTTGTGCATAAACTGGGGCAAATTTTGTCTAGTTTTCAAAGAAATTGGATTCGTTCGAAAAGGAGTTCTTTTGAAAACGTGGTAACCAAAACACTGACCCTGTGTCCAGATTGTTTCCAGAATCTTACTCTAACTTGTGGAATTCATATCTCGAGCTACACAACTCTAAACACAACCAAACCAGTGCCAAATTAACAAGCATTAAGTCTATTTTCCAGAAAAATAAACCACATAATTTTTCGGTCAATACAACGTTCCCAGTCACCGAAATACCGAATCTATACCCAAATCGTTTCCAGAATTTTAACCTAACTTGTATCGCCTATAACTCGAGCTATACAACTCCGAATTTAACGAAACTAGTGCCAAAACGACCGGAGTTAAGTCTATTTTCAAAAACAATCAACCTCAAAATTTTTGGATCAACCAAACAGCGCCAGTTTTAGAAAAACCGAACCTGTGTCCAGAATCGCTAAATTGCCAAACACCAAACCCTAACGGCAACGACACCGCAACCACCACAACAAAAACGACAATTCGACAACGCGACAACAACAATCAACCACGCACAGCAACAACAAAAACACGAACAATAACAACACCATCATCGTGATACAACAATCACGCAACAACAAATAACGACACAAATCACAATAACGTGCAATAATCATCAAAGCACCAATCTCAACGAAAACACGATACGCAACAACACGAACAATTCAACAAAACCCTAGACTACCCACACATAATTATCATCAACCCATTATCAAGGTTAAGCCCACCCTTACCTCAACTATGGTGGCGCAAACTCCCTCCTAGCCTCGTTCCTCGATCTCCGAATACGGCGACTCCCCCAAACTGCAGCTTCAGTGCGAAGCCAATATCTCTCTCCTCAGAACTCGTTTCGAAGATCCGAACGGTGAAAGTGTAGAACTATATCTTACGAACCTTCTGCCCAAAAACGAAGACGATCCAACGGTTAACGAAACCGGAATCGCAATTTTACGGTGACAGGTTTGAGAAAAACGGGAATTGTTTTCTCTCTTCTTTTCTCTCTCTTTGGTGGCTGCTCTAATCCGAAATTCCTCTCTCTCTCAACCCTAAATTAATCCTCTCCACTTATAATAAGTGAGAAACATAATGGGCTAAATTATTTGGGACTTTATCCACATAGGAAGGGAGCCCAATGCTATTTTTAACTAGCCCACAACACGTGATTATCATCTAACTCATTTTCAACATAGCTACTACGCCCATAATTTCAATTCTTACAATCATCCTACGGCAATCCAACTTCGAAATAATTTGATTAAATTTTAGGGCGTTACAGATGACATGAGTGGCGGGTGAGATTGGTGGTTCTTCTGGTTCACGACGGTGGAAATTACGGTGACAACCACAAGCGGCACATTTTATGGAATTCTGGGTTGTTTTAATGGGAGGAATCATATCTACTTTTTTCATGGATTTCTAATTTTTAAGCATTGTGGTTCCTCCTTCGACTTTGACGACGACTCTGAGGACACCGTCGACGAGTAACCGTTGTTTCCTTAAGTGCAAATCAGGTTCATTTCATTCTTCAATCTACTATTGAACCGATTTTTTCTCACCATCTCACATTTCTATCATTTTCTTGAAGTTAACTATTGGTGACATAGTTTGTTAATCTCCATTTTTTCAGATTTGCCCAACATGTCCAATTGAAGCTGAAACTTCACTAATATCTAGTAAATGTCACATTGTTATGTTTTTCATAGTTGTCTTTATCTATTTATGATCTTCTTTTAATCTGCATTTTTGCTATTGTATGCATTTTTTCTTTGTTAGTTAGTTAGACAATTCAGCATCAACTATGGTAGACATGAGGTGTTTGATTAAATGCCAAGAAGAAGAACCCTTTACATTAGAAGAACTGCTATTTTTATCCGTGTATCATTTGGCTTTGAGGAAACAATTTCAAAGAGAGAGGCTGGAGATGCAACGCGACTGGCCGATTTGAAGCAAAATCATAAGGTAGTTGTGATCAATCATGAATGAATACACAAGATTCTTTAAGAATTTAATTTTAATGCTTAGAAATCATTTTAACACATCGATATCTCCCATTGGCTTCACACCCCTTGATCAATCCATTAGAATATGAAATGTGTGTTTATTTTCAAGCATATTGCAATCATTTGGAACAATTCACAATAATTTTGGTAAGTTTTTTAATTTTTATGTTAGTGTAGTAGTTTTTAGTTTGGTCACTATACCATATTCAGCTTTTAGAATTAGTGAAATGCATTGTTGAGGTTTCTATGGGAAATGTATGCACATAAATTTCTTTGAATTTGCGTCTGTGATGAGAATGCTGTGAGAAAGAACGACAAATATGGGAAAGTTTACAGTAGGAAGGGTAAGAGGGTAATTGCTCCAAAGTAGTGGGAGAAATCTTGCAACAACCTGCTGAGTTGGCAGGTGTGTGCGTGATACCACACCTCATGCATGATAGCTGCTGAGGATTGGAATAAAAGTAGGCTAGGAAAGAGAAAGTTTCTTTAGGCAAGTATTGGCTTAGGCTTGGCTGGGTGGGTCAGTTTCTCTCTCTTGAGAGTACTGCACTTGTATTTCCAATTCCCTATACTGATTTTGTACTACATTCTTTGTAATTCACACTAAATTCCAGAAATATATCATTCTATTTCGTCACTTTGCCCTTTACATTTTACTATTACATTAAACTTCTATCAGTTTGTTTCAGCCTTTCATAACCAAATGGACTTGATATCTATCTCTCCATCACGTAGTTGAAATTGTGGATGTGTATGAGTCAGACTTGATATCTATCTTCTCTGCTATTTTTTGTTTACACTTTACATACATGGATTTCATTAATTATTTACTTCCTATGAAAAAGCTTCGGTATTGTTATGAAGTTTGTCAGCTTTCCTTCCCTTTCTCTCTCGTTTTTGTGGCTGATAAGCAATTTTTGCGATTTCGTGACCACTCTTCCCCCTCTCTCTTTTGCCATTTTGTTAATCTGTTCCTTTTCTATTTATAGAGTTTAGGGTTTGTAAGTGCTTCTTCTGCTATTTGTCTTGCTTTTTGTTTTTGTTCTTCTAATATGGTGCTCTTCTCTGTAGGCGCTTTGCAGTGGCAAGAGAAAAGGTGCACTGAACGATATACGAGGAAGGCATTCTTTCATTGTTCTTCTCCACATGGTTCTCTTCATAAAAAATTCTGTTGAAACTGTTGCTTTCCCATTCTGCATAATTAGAATCAAATAGAAAAAATTATCAAAAAAAAAAGAGATCAAATAGAAAACAGTAAGACTAACAATCACATGCCAAGTTCAAACACCAAATGTAAATTCTCAGTTTATTCTAATTCCAGAAAGTAGTAAGAAGGCAAAGTAGAATACAATCATATAATTTCATATATTTGAAGAGGAAAAACTTAAATCAGATGATAGTGTAGATTTAACAAATCAGTTGCTTCTGTCTGGCAGGGATCTTGCTATTCAGTTGGTCTGCATGATAATCATTTATGTGTGGAGAACTCAATGAGGCATCACTGTCCCGTTTGCTATGAGGTGCCTGCTCTTCCTCCCTTTCTCTAGCTCACAATTTCTATCAAACAAGGAATTTCTCTAAGTTTTCAACTTGATGAGAGGTTTAAAAAAGTGCAATGCTTTCAGCTATTTACTGATGCTTTCTTCCTTATGCAAAATGATTTCATTGTTTTTCTAACTTTGTGATTGTTGATGCTCTCAATGCTTTTGTGAATTAAAAGCACTTGGCCAACTACTGTTATTTTACTGTTTTTAGTTTGATTCTTAGTTTGGTATTTGGAAGAGCAACAAAACCTAGCGCCTTAGACAAATCTAAGAAATCTTTATATTGAATTATTAGTGATCAGTTGTTTTATTATAGAATTCGGGATTCATTTATATATTTTTCAACTTACATTGACATTGTAGTGATTAGTTATATATTTGATTCTCACGGTTTAAGAAGTATGGAAATCACCTACCAGTACCACTGCCACATCCATTTTCTCAATCAGATCATGTGAGTGGTTTTATCTTATTGGTCTTAACAAGAAACTGGCTGCTATGCATAGAGGTGATTCTTCTATTTAAACTTTTAGAGTTTGAATTTTTTATTGTATTATGGGTGTTGACACCTTACGGGAAAACTCTATTAATTTGTTGCCTTGCTTTGTTCTCTTTGATTGCAGTGTATTTTTTTTTTTTGATTTTTTTCCTATTGGTACAAGTGTGGGTTATAATCTTTTCCTTTACTTTGTTATTAAATTTTGGGTTTTGTCTTTCTTTCCCCGTAGGTAAAAGGCCATTAAGTGCAACATAGAGTGTGTTGGTTAGTCATCAACTATATTATATTGTTCATGATAACAGGAATGTACTACAAAAGAAGAACGCACAAAGCACAAACTTTCTTCGGTAATTTCTCCTTCGTTATTGATTGCTTGCATCGACTCCAAGGGACTCCAGATTCCCTCAATTCTGATCCCTGAACTTCTTGGGTTCAATTTCTCGCCTTTAGATTTATCTTTTAACCTATAGTAATATGCGTTTTATCTTATAGAATGGGGTTTATGTAGAGAGCAATTTAGATGGTTAATAAAGTTTGTTTTTCCTTTTTTTATTATCAATTTTTAAACTCTATCCATTAAAATGCAAATTGATTTTTGTGTTTTTTCCTATTTCTTTGAGGTTGAAAAGTTAAGTTATTTATACATGAATTTTACCTTTTTAAAGTTCATTCATTGAATTTGTTGAATACATATTGAAATCTTAATGGTTTTTCCATTAGCATTCTACTTTGAGGAGATTATTTACTCTTTATCTTTCCTTCGAAATTCATGTTTTTGGGGCGATTTTATATATGAGAATTGAGCATAGTTTTTTGATTTAGTTTTGGGATAATGATGTATGAAATTCAAAATGTGACTTTATGTGGGAAAGATTATTGTCTCATCCTTTTGTTTGTGAGAGTTTACTGGGACTTTTCTTTCAGCTTAAGGATATTTTGAGAGTTGCAGCTTAGAGGATTAAGTTTATGAATGGCCAGGGTATTGCGGACAAAGACTTTAACTAGGCATAGAGTGTGTTATAGGTGTTTAACACCAGAGGTTAACTTGAAGCTAATGCTAATAAGCCAATTGTGGTTAACTTGGACGATAATGAAGTTGTCGTTGATCAACCGAAAGTGATAGATCCTTAAGGAGTTATTGTCGTTGATTCTGTTTTATATTACCTTATGTTTTAAGTTAGGCTTAAATACAGTTTTGGTCCCCCAAGTTTCACCAACTCACGATTTTGATCCCCCAAGTTTTAATTTAACGAAGTTGATCCCCCAAGTTTCCCAATTTGTAAAATCAGGGTCCCCCACTAATCTGGTCAAAATTAATGCTGACCTGTCCGCCACTTAAACTACGTGGCAGCCACGCTGGCATGCTAAAGTGGCTTTTCTATATTAAAAATTGTTATTTAAGAAATTGTTTATATATATATACTTATATTATATTTAAGAAATTAGAAATTAAAAAAAAAAAACACTTAAACTATCTCTGATTTTACAAATTGGGAAACTTGGGGGATCAAATTCGTGATTTGGTGAAACTTGGGGGACCAAAACTGTCAGCATCAATTTTGACCAGATTAGTGGGGGACCCTGATTTTACAAGTTGAGAAACTTGGGGGATCAAATTCGTTAAATTAAAACTTGGGGATTCAAAATCGTGAGTTGGTGAAACTTGGGGGACCAAAACTGTATTTAAGCCTTAAGTTATTATTGATGTTGTGTTTTGATGGATATCAAATCTAGAACTTTTTAGTGTATTTTTCCCATACTTGGAACTCTAAGCTCCTACCTTTTATTACTGTTTTTTACCTATTTTTGTAGTACTTTATTTGACTTCTTAATTATTCTTAAATTCTTATTAACAATTATTAGTCTAGGGCATTTACATCGATTGATATTAGACGACCCCGTGCATCACACGGGTGGGTATAGAGTTATTTGGTCCTTATAATTAGCAAAATTCTAAAATGAGAAACCAAATTTTGTTACAGAACAAACTTGTGATTAGCTTTACTTAGGTACTTTGAAAATTTTGTTTTTTGTGGCTCTTTATTTTAAGGATATGGGAATTGTTTCATCAACAATGTGTAGATGTTGTGTTTATGTGATGCTATGTTTTTGGGTTTCTAGGTTCATGGCTTTTTTGGAGCAACCACAGCTTGAGAATGCGCTCACAGACATGGACTTTGTAATTATACCTGTTGGTGTGCCAAGGAAATCTAGAATGAGAAGGGTCGATTTATATAAAATAATTGCTGGAATTTTGAAGACCCTTTGTGAAGGAATTGCCAAGTGTTGTCCCAATGAAATTTTTACCTTGATTAGCAATCCAAGTAATTCCCCTGTGGCAATTGCTGCAGAGGTTTTCAAGAAAGATGGTACATTATACATATGAATCAAAGCAACTATCAGGAATTACAACCCTTGATGTTGTAAGGCCAAATACTTTTGTGGTAAGCCTCCTATGTCTCATAATTAAATTTCTTTCTTCCCGGTTGCACAACTAAAGCTAAAATTATAAACAAATCTTTAACTGTTTGACTAAATTCTTTATTCAAAAAGTGTTTTGAAAAACAGTTAATATTATTGCAATGATCTGTACAAAACAGATATTTCCATGTTATGAGACTGATATACTTCACTGATGATGTGTGTGCGCGCCACGCATCTATGTTTCCATGCAGGCAGAGGTACTTCGGAGTTTATCCAAGAGAGGTTGATGTGCCAATGGTGGGGGGGTTATGCAGGAATTACAATATTGCCTCTTTTGTCACAGGTTTTATGAAGACTACTTCTTACTTAACAAAAAGAAAGATAATATTACATTATAGGACAAGTCACCAAATTTGAATCAGTATCTAGCGAAATTTGAATTATTTTTCTCATAAAAAAGGTGTCACAGGTTGTTTTGTGGTTTGGATGGCATGTATTTTATCATTGAAGGCTGTAGATCAAGAGTTGAGAAATATCTTGTGGGGGAGTATTGGTTGCAGTTTGTTAAAGATCACAACCTACAAGTTGGTGATGTTATTGAATGGATGATAGAAAGTTACCCAATTAGTATAACTGTTAACATAAGTAGGAAGTAAATGAGATATATTAGGTTGTTGTCTTTAACTTTTAAATCCTACTGTAGTCTATGTAGTGTAATCGCACCTTACAAAAAGTTTCTCACCCAATGTGTTGTCCGTTTCATTTGTCAAAATTGTTGTCTTTGTAGCATCCGCCTGGACAATGTAATGTAGTTATTTTTCTAACTTAATCGAATCGCCTTTTTATTAATTATTTATATTAGTCATATATCTTTATCTTGATTATTCATAAATTTTAGCTGTTAATTTGCTTTCTAATCATTAACGACTTGAGCTTTTTTCATTATTAATCGATTGAAGGGCATGCAATTAGCCGACCCCGTGCATCGCACGGGCTATGGGGCTAGTATATAGTAAACACCCATTTTGGTTTCCAAAGTTAGCTATGTATCAAATTAGTTCTCCATAATGGATATTCAGACAAGGTTTCTATAAATTAAAACTTAATCAAGTACTCCCACGAGTATTAGCATGGGTTAAAATTACATGAAATGTGTAATGAATGAGATGTATTTTATTCTGGAATAATTGGACCAAGCAGGAATACTCCACAGGCCAATTCCCCAAGGTACCCCAAGATCGAATCAAACAGAGTGGATATTGAATGAATAATGTGGGGGTGTATTTGCTAACTAGCCCAAACAGAGGTGATATTGAATCGAAGTTTGTCTCTCTCATCTGGATTAAAACTCCTTGGTCTAGAAGACTCAAAGGAAACTAGAAGGCCTAAAAAAACCCATCAAAAGGGGAAAAACACTTATAAGAATCCAGATGCTTATTTTGTAAAGGAATCCTAGGTGGAGGTGCTTATTGGAAAATTATAGTCGCCGGCAACAAAATAAGCACCGGCTACTATGACAAACTGATTCGAATTAAAATTAATTTTTTATTACAAAAATTTGACAGAGTAGTGAATCTCGTTTGGAAAAAAAGACTAAAATTTTGAAGAAAAAAACAAACACAAAAACTTCATTGTTGATTTACCATTTAATTTTAAGTAATTTTTGGCTCTATGGGCACTGAATCTGTGTACAGATCTGCTGGGTTGTTTGTGGGTGACCGGATGTAGCTTGCATGTGGGTCGAGAGAGATGAGGAAGAAAAAGGGGTGAGGTGGGATGAGAGAGATGGGGAAGAAGGAGAGGTGAATCAAAACTCACTATCGTATGACTAGCTTCTTTTCTTTTTAGACTAGAGTCTTTTGCGTGATGAGTGTTGGTGAGAGAGATGAAGCTTTCATGAGTGGCGGTGAGCTTCGAAACGTGTGATGAGGGGAGAATAGCACTTGGATAGTTGATAGAGGAGGGTGAGAGGAAAATACAAGTACAATCACAAGCAGTGAAAGGAAATTGAAAAAATAATGAAAGAAGCACATAGATACAAGTGACAAAGGTGAGAATGTTCTGGAGATTGTAGAGAGTATAAGAATTAATTTAATTTAATGTGAAACGTTTATTTTACTACAAAAAACAGGGACCACTTGGAAACTGAACTGGTGGTGTTGGTTTTTTTTAACAAGAAAGGGTGTTGAGTGGGTAAGTGAGAAACGAAAACATTGGGAAATAAAAAAAATATGAATAAAAAAATTATAAATAAGTTAGGTAATGTATAGTTTTTTATAAGCAACTCTCATTGGAGTAAAAACTACTTGAGTCAACTATAAATTACTTAAATCTCATATGACACTTTGACCCTACAAAAAAATAACTCAAAGCAACAACTCATTTAGTTACTTTCCATTAAATTTAGTTGCTATCTATTAAAGATGCTCTCAATGTACAACAGTTGTTACCGCAAATGAAAGTTTCTCTTAATGCATTCGCTGCAAATTAAAATCCAACTTATTTCGCGATGTTCAATTCATTGCAACGAGTCAACGACGGTTCATGACCATGAACAGTAGGACTTATACACCGTCGTAGGGTAAATTCATGTTCAACAGAGCAGCAAAATGGAAAAATAAATGAACTCGATTAATATTTTCTCTTTTATGTTTAAAAAAAAAATCCTTCCATTAGCACCTACTCAAATGAATGAAGAAGTTCTAGTTTGTGATCCCTACTATAAGAAGATTCAGATTTGAAGTTCTGAACTTCATCAGGGGAAAGGGAAGGAGAGAAAAGAGGGGCTTATTATGTAGTCAGGGTATGAAGCGGTGTCACAATAAGCCAAACCCTCCATTGTTTTGAAGGGATATAAAGGGATCTTAAGAATACGTCAAAACCTTGAGGCCTAAATGTCAAAAAGGGGAAGAATTTTCTATAACTTGGCACATACTTAGAATGATGCATACATTCCTCACATTCCAAAGGATACCAAACGAGGGAGCTTCAAACAGAAAACCTAACACTACTACAAGCATTCCCTTCCACACAGGAACAAATCGTAACTATAACATACTACGGTTATAACAAAGCTAATTTAAGTGCATAGTTATTAAAACAGATTAAACTCCAAAATCAGAAATATTAGAGACGTCTCTCTATGAACTTCAGACATTTTCATCTCGCACCAAAAATGTAAACCTCTGTCCAAAAATCAAGATATTATCCTCTCTTGATCACCAATTTAATTTAAGAATATCAAATTTCATAATTTGGTTTAGCAAAATGTACTAAATAAACAATCAAGAGAATAGCATCATTCAGATTATACGCGACTACTTCGTAACATAATTACGCAGAAAAGCACATCAATCCACCACCGAAATTAGCCGCACAGTAAAACGTAGATCACGAAATTTCCAAAACCTAATACGGTTAATCAATATAACTAAAGCACACAAGAGAACCGGATCGAAATATGAATCCAAATATTAAAACTAGTTAATTCCATAATAAAGAACAATATCTTTGAACTAAGGAAAAAGCAAGAGATCATAACATCAAAAAGAGAGAGAAAACCGATACTACTCTCTTACTGATAAGTCTCAACAAAAAACAAAACGGAATGAAAAAACAAAACTAGTCGCAATTGTCGTCGGAGAACACAAACAACCTACTTGGATCTCTGTCTCATCTTTCGGCGCTTCCTCTTCAACCTCCTCATACGCTTCTTCTTCCACTGTACAAATCAATCCACAATCACAATCAGAACCAAAATCTCCATAACAATATCACAATACGAAAATAAAATGAGATTGTAAAAGGAACTAACCTTGGCCCTCATGGTTGTCGATTAACGGGTGAAAGCCTTCGAAACCAAACCCTAGATGTCCGAAGTAAGATAAGACTGCGCACAAAAACTGAGATTGGGAATCAACGAATGCTGTGTTCGGTAATTTATAGCGAACTACAAACCCTAGAAAATACTAACATGGTGGATCAGGCTTTATTTTTCAGCCCGTGGACTCTTAACTTCGGTAAAAATGGATGTTACTATTAGTATTTTTTTTCTTTCAATACACCCCCTAATTAGTCACATGTTTTTCAGAAGTTTTATAAGACTTTTATTTGTGAGTTAGAGTCTCTCCCTTGTATTGCATTTTTAATAAACAATTTCTTATTATAAATAATTCTATATTGGTACTCCTTATTGAAATATTATTACTAATTCAAAAATTGAACCTTATACTTTACAAAAATAACTATGAACCCTTATTATTATTCAATGTAGTGGGGTGATACCCTTCTTGTAAAAGACGTATATCAAACCTAACATATTGAATAATAGATTATATCCTCCCCTGCTTTGCGCGATCCCCTAATCCCTCGTGTTTAGCGATAGGATCTCCTGATTTCCTTAATTTTCTCCGAAATCTCCATACCTTGTCATCCACAATAACGTTGTTGTTCTCTTAATATACTTTTTGTTGCACTTGTTGATGTCTAAGTCGGTTACTGAAATGCAGCAAGCTCTACAACTCCCATGAAATGGAAAAATTGGAAATACAAATAAAAGTAAGGGTATTATTGGAAAAATAATAATAAACGTTGCATTGGGATTCTAAAGTGACAAATAATTTGAGACAAAGAAAAGTAGTAAAGAGGACACTTAAATTGAGACGGAGGGAAAGCATGATTAGAAGAAAAGAAAGCCTGATTGGGACACTTAAATAATTTGTGTAAGCCTGATTATTGAAGGAAAGCATGTAATGATTAGAAGAAAAGAAATTTTTGGCTACTAGATTATTGTCATGGCGTCACCTCCTCAAATCTCTCCTCACACTCAACCTATAAAGCTAGAAGGAAATAATAAAGCTATAGGCTAAAACTACACTACAATACAAAACCAAAATTTCCTTTATTGTAAGAATTGCTTCCTTTCATTCAATAACCAAGCATAGCTCACGTGGTTGAGTGAAAGGGACATCGTTGGTGAAAATGTAGGTGTATGGGGTTCGAACCCCGCTCCCCCCTCCCCTCTAACTACTAATACACTAATTTCTAACCACTTTATCTATCAAAAATATAACCAAGTGTACATATATAACACAGTGTCCCAAATACAAACAATCTGCTACAACTGTCATATGGCTAGAAAAACAGTTGGATTCATAATGGATCCTTCTAGAAAGTTTTATCTAATGGCAAGCTTATTAAGCATAATCAATCCCTCAAGTATTTGGGTCTTACCCTATTTCTCTTGGGTCATAACATACATCTAATATATTAAGGTTTCGAGTGAAAGATATCGTGTCAAGTCCACTTATATATTTATTCTAAGCCTATTGTGGAACAACACCCAAACCGGTCTAGACTCTAGATGACCCAAGCTAATGAAGACCCCAATGTGAGGGCATAATTTCTTTCCCGTATTAATTTTCTTTTTTAAATTAAGGGTTAGCCCAATGCAGGGACATGTAATGTAACTCATTTGAAAGAGTTTACTTTAGAATAACTTTATCCAGAAAAATTAAATTTTATCCCTTAGACAGTCAAATGGACAATTCTATTTTAACTCTTGAAAAATATAAATAGATAATTATTTGTTAACTACGTTAAAAAAGAAAGAGGCATTACTATATTGTATCGGGGTGATTGTTCGGGTTGTACTAAAAGAAAATAAAGAGACGCATTACCATATGTTTCATACTTCGTCCAACCCCTAGCTATTTTGTAGACACCTCTAACACGTGTGAAAAGACCAAAATGTCATTAATGAGTTCTGTGATCAAATGATGGTTCGGCGCACGGTCGTCCGAACCGGTTCGGACGTGGTGCCACCGAACCAGAAATAAACACACAAACACCCCCTTTTTAACTGGTTCGGCGGCACCACGTCCAAACTGGTTCGGCCAACCGTGCGCCGAACCAGTTAAAATACAGTGTGGGGGTGTTTTTCTCGTGAGAGTATTTTGGGAATATTAAAGGTTTGGGGGTATCTACCGAGTAGAGGGGATGGACGAAGTATGGCACTTACCATATTGTTACAAAGTAAAGATGTAACCGTTCTTTGGGCTCTGGCCCTATTCTTTACCAAAAGAAAATGAAATAATTCAATGTTACATTATATTAAAAGTAGTCAACATTCCGTCAAAAAAAATAGTCAACATTATCATATAATAAACTTCTTTATTTGGGGACCTTCGGGAATGGGAGGAATTTTGAGGAATGAGGATGGCAAGTGACTTTGCCGAGGGATAATTTATTTGTTGAGCTTATGGTTTTATACAAAGGCTTACAGCTTGTTTGGGACAAGGGGAATCAAAATTTGGTGTGCTATTCGGACTCACTGTTGGCTATTAATCTGGTACAAGGTGCTATCAATAACCATCACTGTTATGCTGTCTTTATCCACAATATAAAAGACCTGTTAGCCCGATAATGGAGTGTCACGTTGAATCACAGTCTGAGAGCATGTTTGGCTTGACGGTGAAAGGTGCTAAAAGTGCTTTTGACATTCACTTTCGTGATTAATTTCAAGTAAAAAATAGTTTTTTGGCTGCTAAATGCAAAAGTAATTCTTTCTCCTAGAATTGATTCTAGCAGAAGCAACTCCTTGTAGCTTTTCATTCTAACTAGAATCAATTCTAGTTAAATTCTCAGTCATTATATTGATTCTAGTTGAATTTACACCCAAAATCAATTTTGATCAAAACTATCCAAACAACACATATTCATAAGAATCACTTTTTCGTTAAGGTATTCAAACAAAAATCATTTTTTTAATCATTTTTAGCGATCCTGATTATATTTGTTTTAGCTTTTCTGAAAAATCACTTGCTTAACAAAATCATTTTTATCCTTAAAATGAGAATCTTTTTTGAGTAGCTTCTCATGAAAATCATTTTTTAAAGAAGGATTTTTTTTTTTAAAATAAGTGCTTTTCTGTATGTTACACAAACACAAAACAACTTTTCATTTTCTTAAAAATTTCTAAAAACTAATCTCCAATTTATTTAACAACAAAATCACTTATTTTTTAATCCGTAACAAACGAGCCCTAAACTTACTTTTAACGAAAATCAATTCTACAAAATCAATTCTGTTAAAATCAATTTTAGTCATCGCAGAACCAAACATACACCGAGAGAAGGAAATTTTGGAAACTGCTTGGGAAGTTTATGAGCATTCACCACTTGGCATAGAAGACATTCTAACATTTGATGCTAGTCGAATTCCTATTCTTAGGACTTAGATAGCTTTCCTTTTTGTTTTCTCTTTCTTAGCTTTCTTGTACCAAAAATATAAAATACTTCTTTTAAAAAAGTTTTCAAAAATGAGCAAGTAAAAAGTATTTGTTTTGTTAAATTAAAAAATTATAATTTTTAGCTCACCAAATATTTTAAGAACTGATACGAGCAACTCCTTTTAAATGACTCTTATCTGAGGAATGAATGAAAAAAGATGGTGACTTTTTTTCTATAAATCTATAATCTATCTCTAAATCTATAAACAATAAACAAATAAAAGTAAAGGAAAGGCGTTTTCTTGATTCAATTGGACAAATACCTTACTTTCGGTTCCCCAGTCAATGTTCATAGCCCGCAAGTCAAACGTTTTTTTTCTTCCTTTTTTTATAAACCGAGTATTCTCTGCACGTAACTGCAAATACTAATCATTCGGACTGGATAGGACCACAATAGGCGGCAAAACTCTCGCTTAAGAGATTTAACCTTGTCTTATGCCCAAAACTGAATTCAAACCCATAAGCTTGGTTAACCTAAAAGAGACATCTACCATCTAATAAAAATACTACCGGGTACTTGTTCTTTTTTTTGATCTTACCTTTAAATCAAACCAAAAATATTGTTTTCAAAAACATTATATCTATAGTATCAGAACAAAAGAACAATCAAGTTGCTACACGGAACTATCACGTGGTGCATGGACCCATATCATGTCATTAATCAAACAACCAATTATTCAGTTTACAGTATAATACCCTCCATCACCAAGTTCCCACAATGAATGCAACTAAGGAACAATATGGCAAGTTGGCCTGTTCAATTTCTAACAGCACATACAATTATCCAAACAGGTTCAATTGCTTTAATATATGCAAGAAAGCAACGTTAAACTTAGCAGATAAAAAGGGATAATAAGATGAGAGGTCACCATAATTAATTTTCGTAGTCGACGTAGGTCTAATTAATGGCGTAATTATAAAATTGAATTGTGATATGGAACTCCATATCAGTATATTATTATAAAGCAAAAAGAATTGAAGAAGCTGATGGGGCAATACCTCTGTGGCACGATGCCACAACCCCGGCATTCAAAGTCACAACAAAGTAAACTCCCTAGAGACTAGAGTCATCTTTTTAAGGACCCAATCTCAATTAAAAAAATGATTTCAATATATACAACACATAAGAAACTGGACCACGTATCCAAATCCAAGTAGTAGAACAAGCCAAAGCTGACTCAGAAGTGCAACATCTTTCAGGACTTCTATCAAACAAGTGGTCCTCATATCTGCATTTTCATATCATCCAACGTGGGAACATAACATAATAAACTAAACAAATGTACCAGACAATTCTACTTTTCTTCCACCTAATTCATGTGCAATTGTCTAAAATCTTTGCACAAACAATATTTTCAAAACATAAAAAAATGAGATAAGAAAAATATGATAATTAGCATACATTTTTTTACAAGGATTTACAATTACAACAAGACTCAAGATAAATTAAGAAAAGCTATTATTTATATTAATATTTTGAAATAAGATTAAAGACCCAAAAGAAAAAATGAAGCTAGAACTGGATATCAATTCTAATGGGTGGTTCCTGAATCAAAATCTTTGGAAAAGAAGATTCAGCCTTAAGAGAAGCTCTGCAAAGTGGGCAACTAGATTGATGAGTTAGCCACTTATCAACACAATCACAATGAAAATAATGTTCACAAACCGGCAAAACCTTAACTTTTTCACCGTCTTTGAACTCACCGAGACAAATACAACACTCAGTTTCCTCCCACGCGCCGTCTTCAGGGTTCGTCGGAGCCTGGTGAAGGATAATGGGAAGTTTCTTAATCAAATCGGAGTCCAATCCCTGTGGTGCCTGAGGTGGCGGCGCGTGAACAGAGGCGGAGAGCGTGGTGGTTGGGAGACGGCTATGGTAGCGGCAGACCCAGCGAGTGTAGAAAAAGAGAACGATTACGAGAAGGAGAATGGAAAAGAGTACTATGACGATGAACAGTGTTCTGCTTCGGATCTCGAGATCTCTGTCATCTATCTCTGCATAGTGCCAGTTCAATGATCTAGCATCTGGGCTTGACATGGTGACGGCGATGCGACGGCGATTACGGTGGTGAATGACGGAGAGAAACTACGACGGCGAGTTTGCATCAGAATAAGAAGTGTTATCAATGAGACTCTCTGTTTTCTTGCTGCAATAATAGATAGTAACAGGTAAGTGTGTGAAGTGGGAAATTGAAACGAGTGGTTAACGTTATTTATAGTTAAGTTTCGGTTATTAGGTATACTCGCAATTTTAGCGCGTGGATAAAGTAAAATGGATATGCTTTTTAATGAGATTTTGTTTTGGATTTTCAATATTAAAATATTAAGAAAAAGAGAAAAGAAAAGAAAAGAAAAAAGAAGAGGAAGGGGAAAGTGTCATTTGTGAGAAGTAAACATCAAGGTTGCCAAATGCCATAGATGATACAGGATTGTAGCTGGTTCGCCGACAAGTCGTTTTACCTTTGAGACATCATGGGCAAACTCGATAGGATAATGTGTTCAATGTATACACTTTAATTTAATGGGATTTAGATTTGAGATCGCATGTGGAGTTGGAAATACAAACCAAGACACTTCATGTTAGCATTGTTATGTTGTATTAAGTAATTCATTGGTGTACATGTAATTAAGTTTTGGGCCTGGTAATAGGCATTAGTAGCCCAGCCCATTTGCTTGAACTTCACTAGATTCTGTTGACTTGGATTAAGTGCAAATGCACTGTTTGAATTGTATAAGTATCAGAGATCAATGTAAATGAAAGTTCGTTGATTGCAATTAACCGTTTTACACCATTATGTTATAGAAACATTTCTTACATTTGGTACCAGAGCTCCGATCAAGGGCTTGGCCGGGAAAACAAGAACGTGAACTGCAGATTCACGACGATAACTGAATAACGACGATGGCGGAGAAAGAGAACAACAATTTTGTTCAACCGGCGATTCTGAAACTTGATGCGCACTACGAGCACTGGGCGCGCTTGATGGAGAACTTGCTACGATCCAAAAAGTACTGGGAAATCGTAGAGAATGGAGTTCCAATTCTTGGGAACAATCCAACACCAGAGCACAAGAAAGCTGTGGACGAAGCGAGGTTGAAGGATCTCAAGGCAAAAAACTACTTATTTCAAGCAATTGAACGAGAAGTTCTTGAAACAATCTTGGAGGTTGACACTTCAAAAGGAATTTGGGATTCGCTAAAACAGAAATATCTGGGATCCACAAAAGTCAAGCAAGCGCAGTTACAAGTATTGAGGCGTGAATTCGAATTACTGGGAATGAAGGAACGGGAGTCAATTAGCGACTATTTCGCAAGAACACTGGTAATTGCGAAAAAAATGAGAAGCCACGGTGAAAAGATTTCGGAAACGGCGATGGTTGAGAAGATCTTGAGGTCATTAACGGCCAGGTTCAACTACGTGGTGTGTTCAATCGTTCAAGCGAATGATGTGACAACCTTATCAATTGATGGCCTGCAAAGTAGTTTGGTAGTTGAAGAAGTACGAATGAAAGGACAGAAAGAATAGGAACAAGCCCTAAAGAGTACTGGTGATGGAAGAGGCAGAGGCGCTTCCAGAGGAAGAGGCACCGGAAGAGGAAGAGGAAGACAAGGCTCGAAAGAAAATCTAGAGTGCTATAAATGTGGTAAACTTGGACACTTTCAATATGAATGTCCAAGTCTTGAGGACAAGAAAACCAACTACGCTGGTTTTGATGATGAAGAGGAAATGTTGTTGATGGCAAGATGCTGTGATGAAGTCACAGAGGAAGAATGTGATGAAGAGGAAACATTGGTGACAACACAGCACTGTGATGAGGTCACAAAGAAAGAATGCATATGGTTCATTGACTCTGGCTGCTGTGGTCACATAGGAGGTGAAGAGGAGATGTTGCTGATGGCACAAGGTAGTGATCAACACACAGAAGGAGAATGGAGATGGTTTCTTGACTCTGGGTGCTCTAACCACATGTGTGGTGTTAGAGAGTGGTTCTTTGAACTTGATGAAAATTACAGGGAGACTGTCAAACTAGGTGATCATTCAAGGATCAAAGTCATGGGCAAGGGAAGTGTTAGACTGAAAATACAAGGAAGAGTACAAGTAATCACTGAAGTGTACTTCAGTCCAAACTTGAAAGATAATCTTTTGAGTGTTGGACAATTGCAGCAGAAAAAACTCAAAGTTGTATTTGAAGATGATGAATGCAAAATATATCATAAGGAGAAAGGACTCATAATGACCTCAACCATGTCCAAGAATAGAATGTTTACTGTCATGGCAACTCCAATCCTACCAGTGTGCTTTCAAGTGACCAGTGAAAGTGTGACAGATTTATGGCATAGGAGATTTGGGCATTTGAGCTACAATGGCTTGAAGTTGCTGCAACAGAAGGAAATGGTCAGGGGACTTCCAGAACTCAAGAGCAGCAGCAGTGTATGCCTAGAATGCCAAGTAGGGAAGCAACACAGAAAAACTATGTCAAAGCAAAGTAACCGGAGAGCCTCCAGGAAGCTAGAGCTGATTCATTCAGATATATGTGGTCCAATTACACCTGAATCAAACAGCAAGAAGAGGTATTTTATCTCATTCATTGATGACTATAGTAGAAAGGGTTGGGTGTATTTGTTATTAGAAAAATCAGCTGCTTTTGATACTTTTAAGAGATTTAGATTGATGATTGAGAAAGAGACACCGAGTCAGATCAGTTGCCTAAGAACGGATAGGGGTGGAGAGTTTAACTCTAATGAATTCATTGAATATTGTAATGAACATGGCATCAGGAGGCAGCTCACAGCTGCCTACACCCCACAGCAAAATGGGGTGGCAGAGAGAAAAAATAGAATAGTTATGAATATGGTTAGAAGCATGATGAATGAGTCTAAACTGAAAAGGGAATTTTGGCCAGAAGTAGTAAAGTGGTCCTTTTATCTGCTAAATAGATGCCCTACTGTATCAGTTAAAGAACAGACTCCAGAAGAGGCATGGAGTGGAATAAAACCCTCTGTGAAGCATCTTAGAATATTTGGTTGTATTGCCTACATGCATGTGTCTGATAACATTAGAAAAAAGCTGGACGACAAGAGCATTAAATGCATTTTTCTTCGCATTAGTGAGGAGTCTAAAGCTTATAAGCTTTATGATCCAAACACCAAGAAAGTCATGGTAAGTAGGGATGTTGTATTTGCTGAAAATGAAACTTGGAATTGGGAAGATACAAGTAATAGCAAGACTGTGAATTGTGACTTAGCTGAAGGTGAAACAGACACAGAAGTTGGAAAAGGTGTAGAACTGAACTCAGTTGCTGATAACAATGAAGATACAGGCTCATCAATCAATGCAACTGATAGTGGTCAAAATACTGAGAATGCAACTACTGAGGGAGAAGTCACTGGCAGAACTAGAAAGACTCCAGCTTGGTTCAATGACTTTGTAGTAACTCGTGACCAAGACAGTGATGGTGACCTAAATGATCATGAAGACCTGCATAATCTGATGGCATGTGAAGAGGGGGATCCTCTAAGGTATGAAGAAGCTGTTAAGCATGAGAAATGGAGAAAGGCAATGGATAGTGAGATTGCATCCACTGAAAAAAAATGATACATGGGAACTGATAGATATGCCAGAGAATGGAAAGAAAATTGGGGTGAAATGGTTTTACAAAACCAAGTATAATGAAGAAGGAGTTGTTGAAAAACATAAGGCTAGATTGGTGGCCAAAGGATATGCTCAAGTTCATGGAATTGACTATTCTGAGGTCTTTGCTCCAGTAGCAAGATGGGAGACAATAAGAACAATTCTAGCTGTGGCTGTAGATCAAGGTTGGAAGGTATATCAGCTTGATGTTAAAAGTGCTTTCTTGCATGGAAAGCTGGAGGAAACAGTGTTGGTTGAGCAACCAAAGGACTGAAAAAAAGGGAATGGAAGGGAAGGTGTACAAGCTAAAGAAAGCTCTCTATGGCTTGAAGCAAGCTCCTAGAGCTTGGTACAGCAGAATAGAAGGCTACTTCATCAAGGAAGGGTTCAATAAATGTCCTTATGAACACACTTTGTTCACTAAAATTGACAGTAAGGAAAATGTAATAATTGTGAGCCTTTATGTTGATGATTTGATCTTCACAGGTAGTAATGAGCAGCAAATTAAAAGTTTCAAGGACTCAATGCACTTAGAATTTGATATGACTGATCTTGGTGGCATGAGATATTTTCTAGGAGTAGAAGTGATGAAAAAGAAGCCCTACATATTTATCACTCAGTAGAAATATGCAAAGGAAGTGCTAGACAGATTCTCTATGGCTGATAGCAAACCAGTGGTGAATCCAGTAACTTCTGGCAGTAAACTAGACAAAGATGAAGAAGGAAAGCCTATGGATTCAACCAAGTTCAAGCAGATAGTGGGCAGTCTCATGCATCTAAATGCAACAAGACCTGACCTGATGTACTCAGTGAGTCTCATCAGTAGGTATATGGAAAGGCCAACTGAGAAACATTTGATTGCTGCAAAGAGAATTCTTAGGTATCTAAGAGGGACCACAGACCTGGGAATCTTATACAAGAAGAATGAGGGACAGCAGCTAGTAGGTTACTGTGATAGCGACTATGCAGGTGACTTAAATGATAGGAAGAGCACCTTAGGCTTTGTATACTTACTGAGCAGTGCATCTATCTCTTGGTCATCCAAGAAACAACCAAATGTCACTCTCTCCACCACTGAGGCAGAGTTTGTAGCTGCTGCCCACTGTGCTTGCCAAGGGATTTGGCTCAAAAGAATACTTGAAGAACTGAGAGTGAAGCAATCAAAGTGCCAGACAATTTTCTGTGATAACAGCTCTACCATTAAACTCTCCAAGAATCCTGTGATGCATGGAAGAACAAAACATATTGACGTAAGATTTCATTTTCTAAGAGATTTGTGCAGAGATGAATTGATAAAGCTGCAATTCTGTGCTTCAGAAGACCAAATAGCAGATATTCTAACAAAACCTATGAAGAATGATGTGTTTGTGAAGCTGAGAAGGTGCCTAGGAGTATGTTCAGTATGCGAAAGTGAGTTCAATATAAGTAAACTACAAGCTGAATGAGCTTCAGTTTAGGAGAGTGATTGTTAGCATTGTTATGTTGTATTAAGTAATTCATTGGTGTACATGTAGTTAAGTTTTGGGCCTGGTAATAGGCATTAGTAGCCAAGCCCATTTGCTTGAACTTCACTAGATTCTGTTGACTTGGATTAAGTGCAAATGCACTGTTTGAATTGTATAAGTATCAGAGATCAATGTAAATGAAAGTTCGTTGATTGCAATTAACTGTTTTACACCATTCTGTTATAGAAACATTTCTTACACTTCATTCATGCTCGTTAAGTTATTGTCTTCTGGAATGCTCTTTATAATTAAAATGTTAATTATTACAAGTATCAATGTATCAGTTCAAGAATGAAACATGAGATACTTGCGAAACTACTCTAACGCTCAGGTCGTACTCCTCTAATATAATACTATAGTTAGGGTTTACATAATATCTAATATATGTTGGTGATTCTCTGTACTCCCTCCGGTCTCTTTTATAAGCAAAAACTGGTAAACGCAAGTTGATGTATTTGGCCCATATCATGAACCACATACATCAACTTGTGTTGACCAGTTTTTGCTTATAAAAGAGACCAGAAGGAGTATATAATTGACATATTGGCTTGATAATAGGCAGTGGCGGACCTAGGTACCAGAATTAGGGTTCAAAATTGTGTATTAGGTGTTATTTGGTGCAAACTTAAGGGTATTTGCAAATTTAAAATTTCAGAGGGTTTAGTAATAGGTATCAAAGCTCGTATGGTTTTGTCATTTCTAGTATTATTTGAATAAAATAAATTCGTAATAAAGAGTAAAAAAACCAAAACTCAAATCAGAATATACTTGGAGTGGTGATCAAAGAAGATTTGAACAATAATCAAAGTCAAGATGATGCAAAAACTCGACAACGTGATGCAGTGAGAACTCTAATGCTTAAGTCAGTAATTCATTTAAGCGGAGTCTAGTAAGTAAAAAAAAGTCATTCATAGAAAAGACCTTTATATAAGCAACAAAGCAATTGTGTCCTAAGTAGAAAATCTTAGTGCATAACCGATCTAGCGAAGATCATGGCGTGAAATGCGCTCAACCATAGATAATTTGAATGAACTATCTAAATGTGAACTCTCGTGTGTCTGTGATTTTTGTGAGGCTAGTCATCGTGCGGTCCTGATCGGTGAGAGCATCTTCATCGTCAGGTCAGATCTCACTATGTGATTTACAAGATCAAGTTTGTCATCTCAATGAAACCAACTTCTTCGATTAGCTTGTCATATATGCCTCCCATTTTGTGATGAACTTGGGACTCGAGTTTGTGCCCAATCCAAAACTAACTTTATTTTTAAAATAGTCACTAATTTCTTGGTCTCCTTATTTGAATTACTTGTTTCCGTTTGACTAAAACCACTTGAGTCGCTTTGTTGGGACACAAAATGAACTTCATCTCTTGGCCCGTATTCTAAAAATTTTAGGTTTAAATATGTTTTCATCCCTGCAAATATAGAGATTTTTGTTTTTGGTCCTTGTATTTTTTTTTGCTTTTCAGCCTTACCATAAAGAACTTTTCGCTTGAAGTCCTTGTTGTTTTTTTAGTCCCTATAATATTATTGTTTATGTTTGGTTCTAGTCCCTGGAATTAGAGACCATTTTAATTTGAGTCCTTGAATTATGGACTAAATGAGGACTAATTCCAAAACTAGATATTTATTGCAATGACGAAAATCAACAAAAGAAGTTTTCAAGGATCAAAAACAAAAATTACAAGATGAAAAACATTTTTTTTCCAGAGACGAAAAATAAAATACTCAATCTTCGCAAAAACAAAATTCATAATTAAGCCAAAATATTATTTCCAATAATGTTGTGGCTTTTATGATAGGAAAATGAACTAATATTCCCATCACGAAAAATGACCTACCAACCATAGATGTAATGATACAATACTAAACCAACCAGAGATTTTGTCAATGCAACTTGTTACTAAAAGTTGTTGGTTATGAAATGTTATTGGTCCACAACTTCTTGTATTAGGTCTTTTTTTTTATAAGCAAATGTTAGTTGGGGTGGGGGAATGTTAGTTTCCGGGGATTGAACCCTGGACCTCCTTCTTACAACTCCTTCATGTCTCTTAGCTCGCCAACTGAGCTACCTTCCTGGGACAGATTCTGCAAATCTCGGCTTAGAGACATATATAAAACGAAAGAATGTATTGTAGGGAAGGTTTTTTTTTTATGACAATAAGGGCCAAAGGCCCAAAAAACACACAAGGCTAACGGATCACAGCACGACCCGGCCCAATCTCATCAGAGGAGAAGGAAAAGAATAAAAAGTCTGGAACAGTCTCAAAAATTACAACATTACCATCACACTTATGACTGAATCTAGCTAACTTATTAGCTACTTGATTACATGATCTCTTTATCTTCCTCCATAGAAGCACAAAGTCATCATCTCCAAAATTTTGGATTTCGCGCACCAGATTCTTGATACTCGCCACCATCGAACCATCGCCAGTTAACAAATCAACAGCCTCACAAGAATCTGATTCCACCTCCAAGCGACGTATCCCTCTAGTCCAAGCTATCTCAATTCTAAGCAATATTCCATTCAGCTCCGCCTCAATAACACCACACGCAGTCAATTTCTTGGCAAAAGCGAAATCGAAGGATCCATTTGCGTCTCTCACAATTCCACCGCAACCAGCAGATCTTCCATTGCAAAAAACTGAACCATCACAGTTAAGTTTCCAATTCCCTATCTCAGGTGGTTTCCAATAATCATTCGTTTCAATTGTTGTCAATTGAATCTGAGGGTGAAGATTCTGATTTCTGTTCAAACAATTCAAGATATTGTTAACCTGATGCTTAATTCTGATAACAGAGCTCTCTGTAGAGTGAGAATTCTGAGAGAAGATTAGATCGTTTCGATTCGTCCACAAAACATCGAGAGTAACCCCAAAAGCTAAATTCCAGTAAGTTGCATCTCCATTACAGTGTTTCTGATTAAGATTTTCATCTAACCAATTGTGCCAAATATTGTAACTGAAAAATTTTCTCTGATTTGGGAATTTGAGGCCGCTCCAAACAGCAAAGCTCACCCTACAATCCCTAAATCTATGAAGCAGAGTTTCATCACCAGAATCACAAAGTGGACAAGCTTTTACATCAGTCATTTTCCTGCGGTGTCTCTCCACATTCGTAAGGATAGATTCATGACCAAGCTTCCAAAGAAAGGTACGAATCCTTTCATTACCTTTCCATTTCCAAATACCACTGAAAATAGTGTCTGGAATGTTACCTTGAGTTCCCATAAGAGTAGAGTATGCTGACTTAGATGAGAAACTCCCATCAGGGGTGGCACTCCAAAGAAATTCATCATCTTCGGCAAGAATTGAAGGAGGGGGAAAATTTGCAATTTTTTGAAATATCCCCTCAGGGAGTAAATTGTGAATTAAACTTCAATTCCACTCACCATTGTAGTTAATGAAGTGTCTAATAGACAACTTAGACTCCTCAGGGCTTAAAGGAATAGTAGAAACAGATTGCAAAGCTTCACAATTAGGCAGCCACTCATCTTGCCAAAATCTAATATCTTCCCCATTACCAATCTTCCAACAAAGATTTTGTCTGAAGTCCTCCCAAGAATTAATCATGCCATTCCAATAATTGGATCCTTTTTTTGAAGGATTCATTTTAGGAAAAGACCTCCAGCCACAATCATATTTACTTCTAAGGAGAGAGACCCAAAGAGAATCCGGATTAGAGCAAAAATTCCATAAACCTTTCATCAAGAAAGCAGAATTTACAATTCTAGAAGACCTTAGACCAAGGCCTCCCTCTTTCTTAGACTGGCAAACTTTATCCCAGCTGATTAAATGCATAGCTTTATGTTGATCAGTATCACCCCAAATAAAGTTTCTGTACTGTTTATCAATTTCATCACACGTGCCTCTAGGAAGGGCACTAGACTGCATAACATAAATAGGCATAACCTGCATAACTGATTTAGCCAAGGTGACTCTTCCTACAAAGGAGAGAGTTCTTGATTTCCAAGTACTGAGTCTCTGTTTAACCTTGTCAATGACATGGTTGAAAGTATTCAACCCCACTCTCTTGTGAAAAATCGGAACCCCTAAATACTTTCCCAAATCATCAGTTTGTTGGAATTCCATAACTTCACAGATGGCATTCTTCAACTGCTTAGGCGCATTTTTGGAGAAAAACACCCTAGTCTTATCATTACTAACCTTTTGACCAGAGCTTTGACAAAAGAGGTTCAAAGTTTCCTGAATAATGTAGGCTTGATCCATAGAAGCTTCAGAGAAGAAAATTAGATCATCAGCAAAAGCCAAATGAGAAATCTTAGGACCACCCCTAGATATTTGAATAGGATTCCAATTACCAACATCAACCTCTTTCTCAATAGACTGAAAAAGTCTCTCAATGCACATCACAAAAAGATAAGGTGATATGGGATCACCTTGTCTAATTCCTCTTGAAGGAGAAAACTCCTCCAAAGCTTCACCATTCCAAAGAACTTGCATTGTTGGAGTAGTTATACAATGCTCAATCAAAGACTTAATCTTCTCAGGGAAACCAATGTCATTGATAGTGTCTTTGATGAATTCCCATCTAAGCCTATCGTAGGCTTTCTCAAGATCAATCTTAATAGCCATCCACCCCTTCTTTCCACCTTTACTTCTCATAGAATGGAAAATTTCTTGAGCAATAATAATGTTGTCATGGCTATTTCTTTTAGGAATGAAAGAACATTGGGCAGGGCCAATGATGCTTTGGAGACAGTCCCTAAGTTTATTGGAAATCAATTTAGTAATAGTCTTGTAAGCCACATTACAATGACCTATTGGCCTAAATTGTTTCATTGAAGTAACATTGTCACCTTGGGAATAAGAGCCAAATAAGTAGAATTAATCTCTCTAATCTTCCAAGGATTCTCCCATATGTCTTTGATCATTCTACAAAAAGAATCGCCAATAACACTCAATTGACTATGGTAAAAAATAGCTTGATAACCATCAGGCCCAGGGGCTTTGTAGGCACCAATTCCTCTAACAGTTCTACCAATTTCAATCTCTGTCAGGCTTCTCTCCATAATCTCAATCATACTATCTTCAAGAATTGGGAAATGACCCGAGAGCTCATAAGGGTTGATAGTATCATTAGCACAAAACAATTCCTTGAAATAATTAGTAGCCAAATTCTCAAGAGTAACCGGATCAGTTAGCCAAACCCCTTGAGCATTTTGGAGAGTGGAGATGTGATTTTTCCTTCTTCTAATGGTTGTAACTCCATGAAAGTATTTTGTATTTCTATCTCCAAATTCAATCCATTTTGCTCTGGATTTTTGGAACCATAAAACTTCTTCTTTAGCCAAAATATCTTCATAAGCCTCCCAAGTTGACTTTTGAAGGTATAGAAGATTCTCACTCCAGCCATTCTTGAGTCTATTATCAATATTCCTGAGATCTTTAAACAATTTCTTCTTTTGATTGAAAATGTTGCCAAAAGTATCCTTATTCCAATCTCTCAAGATCCCTTGGAATTCTTTTAACAGTCTAGGAAAATTCTGCATATTGCTTCTCCAATTATCTTCAACAAGTTTATTAAAAGTAGGGTGAGTGAGCCAAACAGGCTCAAATCTGAATGGTCTCCGTCTCCTATTTTCCACCTGTCTGTGATCAAAGTTAAGGAGCAAAGGAGAATGATCTGATTTCAGTTTTGGGAGGTGAGTAATTTCAGAGAATTGGAATCTAATTCTCCAGTCAATATTACAGATGGCACGGTCAAGTCTCTTTCTAGTACGCCCTCTAGCCCAAGTAAACATATCACCATTGAAACCCATACCCATTAGATTACAAGTATTCAAGATTTGATGAAAACCATTTTCAATAGGTTGAGATCTAACCATAGGAGGGCCAACCCTTTCATATTCAAAAAGGACTGCATTAAAATCACCAAGAGCAATCCACGGACCATCAATCTCAAACTGAATATCCTGAATTTCGTCCCACAACGCTTGTCTAGGAGCAAAATGAGGACTACCATAAACTATAGTTAGAAACCAAGGATTAGAGGTAGCAGGACAGACCTTTAGATGCACTAGCTGATTAGAGTCTTTAAGAATTTGAACATTCCAGTGAACACTATCCCAAAGAAGCCAAATACCACCAGCTTGACCTTGAGCATCTTTAATAAATTGGTTTTCGAAACCCATTCTCTTGGCAATCCTACTAGCTTTTACCCCACTAGTATGGGTCTCAAGAAGAGCAACAAAAGAAGAAGAATATTCTCTCTTCATATCTTTAACTAGCCCTACAAAACCCCTAACTGCCGTTCCACGGCAATTCCAACAAATGAGATTCATTAAGATGATGTAGGTTTGAGGATTTGAGAGTCTACACTCTCACAGGCAACCAAGGGAGTAACATTCCCCGTATCCTTCTGACTTCCAGAATTCTTGTCTCCTTTAGAGACATTGAGATTTGTAGCACTCTTGCTAGTGCATTCCATAACATTAGATCCTTGACCTATGGGTTTAGACATAGAGTTACCAATGCTGTCTATTTGCCTAAGAGTAGATCTTATAGGTTCAAAGCTTCTAAACTTATTTAGAAGGTTTTGTCCATGAGTTTGGTACATATTCTTCATATAAGCCAACATAGCTTCTTCTTCAATCTTGCTTTCTTCAGTAGAATAACTTGTAGAAGGCATATTTTCCTTCCCCGGGGCAGGTTGTTTAATTCTCAATGAATTAGAATTCATGGGATCTTTAATTGGATTGCTCTTAGCAATACCTTTATCCTTCTTAAGAGCTTGTCTTGAATTCTTTGTCACCTTCTTACCTTTAACAGATAATTGAGAATTTTTACCAGCTAGCGGATTTCTAACTTTCTCTTTAATGTTGTTTTTGTTTTTAGGTAAACCACTGGACTCTTGAAGCTTGGGTTCTTCATGATGGATCTCCATTGGCTCCTTTTCTTCAACAACAGAAACTTTAACACCAACCATAGACTCTGAATTAGTCTTTTTGACAACTTTCTTCACATTTGTAGTAGGTACAGGACCTTGATTTCCTCTTTTCGTAGCCTTAGAAACATTCTGTTTTTTCTTTTTAATCATGTACTTTGGAATATTCTAGACCCCCATTTCAATCTCCTCTTGATTCACATCCTTCCCTTCCATTTGTGTCTCCTGTTCTGGTTGTTTCACCTCAGGAACCATTATCAAACTCTCCTCTTGAATGACATCCATTTGACTCACCACATTGGAAGCAGGAGGTATTGCTGATTGCACCTCTAATAGTTCTTTGCAACTGTCCTTTTTGTGATCGTATTTACCGCATCGAAAACAAATAGAATGCAAACCTTCATACTCAATAGCGAATTTCATTCCATTAGCATCAATATGTGATACTAGCGGCTGTTCTAGATCCAATTCCACGCATATTCTAGCATATTTACCTCTAGAATGTAGAGATGTTAGCTTGTCTATTTTCATCATATTGCCCAAAGTATCACCAATCCTAGTTAAGTACTTCTCATTGCATAACTCCTTTGGTAATTTAGGGTTACGAATCCACACGACTACTTTTTGAGTAAGAGAAGCATTATAGGAGAAATATGGCCTCCATCTTTGAACAATCAAGTAATGATCTGCCACTTTCCAAGGTCCTTCATACAAAGCGTGCCTATAATCCTCAATGTCTGATAGTTGAACCATGTAGAATTCATCTGCCATATCTGTAATGCGGATAGTACCGTTTTTGACCCATTCCTTTCGAAGTTTATTCTCAAGCATACGAAAGTTGATCATTTTTCCCAACACTTTAACTATTGAAGTATTTCTGCAAGGTTTTGCCCAATCATCTAGTTCCTCCACAGTGAAAGGAACCTTAGGGCGTGAAGACCTAACTTTGGGCAGCTCCTTTGGTTCATTGTACCACTTGTTTTCTGAAAAATCCTCATTAATGAGTTCCTCCCAACAAGCATTCTTGATTCCCTCCTCACCCAAAGCTGTTAGCAGCGCTTCCTTCGTAATTCTATCACCTTTTAGTATTATTTTCATAAGTGAATTTATTCCTTCTTGAAAAGTTGCCTTAATTAATACTTGTTTAGCTCCTATGCAAATGTAACCTACCGTCTTTCTTTCTCTTTTTTCCCCATAAGCACCTATTGTCTTTCTATGTTCTTTTTAATTCCATGAGTTTCTTCCTTTTAATAAATATATATATATATATATATATATATATATATATATATATATATATATATATATAAATAAATAAGTATGTCATTGAGCATCTTCCATGTCGGTGAGTATTTCACTAACTATTTTTCATAATATATAATAGGCTAAATACCACTTTTGGTCCTTTACCTTTGCTTCAAGTTTCATTTTGGTCATTTATTTTTTTTGGTCCGTTTTGGTCCTCTATCTTTCATTTTCGTTTCATTTTGGTCTCTGCCGTTAGTTTAAGCTAACGGACGCCACGTTGGCAGTTAACTGCTGACGTGGCGTCCGTGTTCATTAAATGACATGGCAAAAAATGTATTATTTAACTGTAAATCATTTTACACATAAGCATTTTAGTTTTTTATATTTTAAAAACACAAAACATAAATAAACAAATAAAATCTGAGAAACAAAAATAAATACAATCAAAATATGCAGATTCAAAGAGAGAAACCCAGATTATTTGAAGAACAACCAAGAACTTCAAAACAAAAATGAACAATTTTGTTCTTCTTCCCTGCTTCCTCCCGTCTCTAGCTGTAGCGTCAATCAACAAGATTTATAACAAGAACAAAATCACCCCTCTTCCTTTCTTCTTTTCCCCAATGCCTATTTTCTTAGGTCACATTCAAACCCACTTTCTCTTTGCCTTTCTTTATCTTCAATTCCCCATTGTTCTTTCAATTCATCTCCAATTTCACTCGAATTCAATCCATTCCCCATGTCTTTTCCATTAAATTTCACACAATCGCTAGGTTCCTTCACATTTGTGTTCAATTTGGGGTTTATGTTTATTCCCAGTTTCATCCCCAATTTGAAACTGAATCCAACGATTCACAAAACGAAGCCAACGATTCACAAAACGAAAATGAAGATTTAACGAAAAACGAAGCAAAGATACAGATATACGATAGGGAGCATGAGAGGAAACAGAAGAAGCAAAAACGATTTGAGAACAAATTCTGAAATCCATGAAGGCCATAACAATCAGATTAAGATTTGAGAAGAAAGATAATGATTTGAGATTATTTGAGAAGATGAAGAAGAACGTAGGTTGAAGATATGCTGCAACTTTAGGTTGATTTGAGTTTGTTGAGATATGTGCAATGTTAGGTTGAAGAAGAAGAGAATTTTTTTGGATCCAGATCTGCAAACGTGAGGTTGAAGAAGAAGTAATGTTTTTTTTATTTAATTTGTCATTTGTTATTTTAGTTTTGTTTTGTTTTAATTTAAAAACATGAAATGCTGATGTGTATTTGCCACCTCAGTTAATTTTGTCACGTCATTTAATGAATTTAAGACGCTACGTCAGTAGTTAACTGCCAGCGTGGCGTCTGTTAACAAAAACTAACGGCAATGACCAAAATGAAATGAGAATGAAAGATAAAGGACCAAAACGGACCAAAAAAAAGATAAAGGACCAAAGTGAAACTTGGAGTAAATATAAAGGACCAAATGTGATATTTAGCCTATATAATATTGGCTTTCTGATTAAATCTCTTCATTATCCTCCAATTCTTTGTTTTTTATATTTGCATTTTTTGCAAAATCCAAATCTTCTTTCTATATGTTCTGAAATAAAGTTTGATATACTAAAATACTTCATAATTGTCATCTTCTTCATTGATTTGTAAATGCTCTATATCACAATTATTAATTAATGCTAAAAAAATTCTTTAGTACAAATAATAAATTATAGTAGATATGTAAAATTGACAATTAACATAATTGATAATCATACCTACTTAAATATTTTGCCCAAGAACGACCCACAACAACTTTCACATTTGGACGAAATGTTTATGGATCAAGTAAATAAGTATGTTTAGATGGAGAATAATGACCATATAAACAAGTAGTATATTTTATTGAGGTTTAAAAGATAAGTACTTAATTAATATTTTTTAAAAAGCACTATTGACTAATTTCTAGAGAGACTAGCCTATATTTCTATGAAGAAACGCTAAGAGAAAAAAAATCTCTCTTACAATCTCTCTTCTTTTTTCTCCATGTTCTCCATTAGCTTTGGTAAAGCCATATTTATAGCCAAGCTCTCCCTAGGATTCTTCAATTGTTCATTGCTTCATGGGTTTCTCTGTCACTTCTTCACATGACACTCTTTATTACTTCTTCACAAGGGTCTTTTAACTTTATCCTACCGATCAATGGTTGGTCACTTCTTTGCATGCATGTATTTTCACTCTTCTGCGATTGCTTCATATGAGTCACCATGCTTATCATTTTTTAATACTTTCTCCTTCAGGCATTTTTCACATACATGATTCATATTTTGCTTAATACTTATACACAACTGTTGGAGGACAATTGGACTAGTGTGTAGAAAGGATTTTGGAATTGAGGTATTAATAGAGCGTACAACTATCGGCAATTCATACGAGATTACTACTTAATTAGTTCTGATTCTACACTTCGCTTAATATCCTTACACTTTATTCTTGATAAACAATTTGAAACGCGTCAAACCAAATTTTTCCATCAATAAACCCTACTCGAGTCAAATCCAGGTAAGTGTAAGCAGATGGCAAGCTCAAAGTCTGAAACTAAAATGAAGTTTTAGTAATGAAAACAAGCTCGCACTCGGCTCAAATTGAACAATCAACAAATCAAATTTCATATTTTTATTTAAAATTCATTTTGTAGATTAACATAATTGGACAATTTGTGCAACTCAATTCCACCATATAATTTTAGCCAGGTGTACTTAGGAAAAAAAAGGCGACATAGACATAACATGCCTCCGAATAGTAACATACTGCAAATCGACATATTAATTTATTGTCCTGTGTTTCTGTCTTGTTATTAGAAATCAAAATAATTCTCAAGTGTAGCTTACCAAAAAAAAAAATTTCTCAAGTGTTAATGCGTAAATACAAACATACAAAACAAATATCAAAGCGTCTTGTCAAAAAAAATAATATCAAAGCGTGATTAGCGTGTGGGCCTGAATCTTTGGGGCTCTAATGGATCGAAGCTTTGAGCTGAGTCCGACCCATATTTCTTCTATTAGTTTTCTTTTCTGATTTCACATGGGAATAACGTCAAGGTCTCTTTTTTTCTTATCTTCTTTTATTTTGGTCAAATGTGTTTTTCTTTTCTTTCTTCTTCCTTTCTTTTTTTTTGTCAGAGCGTCAAGGAACCATGACTGTGTAAGACTTACTTTCCAACACGGATATGGGCCCATTGTAAGCCCAATTTCAACGGAAGTTAGGTCGACATAGCCATCCCCTTTTTTTGATATAGCTATCCCCTAAAACATGAAAACGATACATTTATGAAAAAGTGATCTTATAACTGATTTGCGAATAATAGCACATATGGCAATGACTCAAAAACAACTAGACAGTCCAACCTCATGACCCCCCAAAACTTAAAACTATACTAAAATGTTATAGGCCCACAATATCCACTATCGATTTTGGTATGGTTCCTTCTTTCATGACTCATAATATCACTTAATTACCTACTTTTATTTCCTTTAAATAAGAGAGCGATCTATCAAGGGAACCAATCGGGATTCACCATCTGATTTTTCTCTTTTACATTGATGTTTTTAATTAATTTCTTTTTGTAAAGTAATCGTATTTTCTTAAAACAACAATTTACTTTGCGCTACTCAAGCAATCCCTTTCTTTCTTTCTTTCTTTCTTTTTTTCTTCTTCTCTAAAGATACATAGATTCATTAACAATGGTAGCTTAGACAGTTGAAAAGAAAAGGGATTGAAGAGAGAACAGACGCAAGCCAACCGTAGCCGCCACTGAGTGAGTAATGTGCATTCATCCCCCACGTATACATCTAATATGCTATTTTCCTCTCATTAATTATAAGTGTCTTTTTTACGATATTTTTCTTTCTCAAATTCTTTGTCACAATAAAACACCATTGTGGTATTTATTAACTTTTTTTACTAGTAGTATATTATTTATTGTATCTCAACTCACCTAATTATTCAACTAATGATATTTCAGGAAATGAAACTCATTTTATCATTGAAATCAACACAATTAGTGTATATCCATTAGTGTTGTATCTTTCCTATGATTCAGAATATGCTCAAGACTTCTCCACAACACAATTGCAAGCAAGCACTAACACCCCAGTATTCGGATTTGGATCTTCTCATGCAACATTCTCTCAATCACTCTCTACACTCTCTATCTCTCTCAAAAATTTATATCACCTCTCTTACTTTTTCTCTCTCAATCACCCTAGTATTCCTAGTTACCGACCTCAAACAAGGACTTCACCTAAACACCAAAAGCTTTCCACACAGCCTCTACAAACTGAGTTGCTTAAACAATCCCCATCAAACCCCCTCTCTTTATCTGGAAAACTAGTATGTATCACCCGTGCCAGCACGGGTATACATATCATTTGAATTTTATTTTGTAAGTTTTTGTAAAAGAAATAAAATTATATCTTAGTAATAAATTGACTAAAATATATTTAGATAAATATTACATACTGAAAAAAACTATTTCAATAAAAAAAAATTACACACACACATATATATATATATATATATATATATATATATATATATATATATATGTAATTATACAATAATGTGAAGGCAGTATTCAATACCTATATTGTCCTAACGCAGTTGTGATTACAATTACTATTGTTTACTATTAAGAATAACAATAGTGCTGATTGAAAAACGATTCACAATCATGGAGATAATATTATTATATCTCTCATATTGAATATTTTAGTAACTCTTTTAATTGATTTACTATTAAAAACATTTAGATTTTTTACCAAAATAAAGTTTATTAAACTGTTTATAGAAAAAAGTGATTTTTAAAAACTCAAATTATAAACCATAATTTGCAGCCAAAAAAAAGAAAGAAAAAAGGTATATTTCCAAACAGGAGGTGTTTTCGGTATTTTTACGAAATTAAGGGTTATTTCCGTCTTTTAGGTTTAAGTTGAACTGAACTTTCCAAACCTAAACACTCTTCATAAGACAGCTTCCACTACTTTCTTCTTCTTCTTCTTCTCATCGTTCCCAACCTCTACAATATCACTCTCAATCGAATTTGCGAAAGTTCAGCTAGTGTTCCTGCTCGAAAATCAACAATGGCAACAACTTATGGATCATCTTCTTCATGTCATGGGCTGCGATTAACCGCAAGGTCTCCGCAACAAACTGCTGACAAATCAATACCAAAGGTACGATTATTACAAACGATTTTGTGTGGGTTTGTCGGTATATATATTGAATTCGTTGGTTGATGTTTGTAATTTGTGAATCTGATTAGTTTCTATTATCTGCCAATCGTAGCTTTTGATTTGTTGGTGCATGTATTCAATTTGGATTTGTTGGTTTCAATTCTGATAGTTTATATTATCTTGCTATCGTAGCTTTGGATTATTGCTGACAGAACTATCCTAATTATTTTAAATTTGGATTTGATGGTGCATGTATTCAATTTGTTTACCGTGCTTTTCTTTTGGATAATCTATGCCATAATTTAGCATCGGATTTGCTTAGTTCCCTAGTTCGGGTCATAATCTATGCCATAATTTGTTTACTGTTCTTTAGTCCCATGGATAATCTATACTCATTCTGGATTTTAACTGTGGGTTTCGGATTGGAAGGGATTGAGACTCTATACCTAATGCTTTAGCAAAAACTGGGGAAAATAAAATAATTAGGAATGAATACAACAAAGGCAAAATAAATCTACATTAGGCTCTCAATTAGTACATATTGAGCCACAGTTCCATATAAATTTAAAAGGACTAAAAAGCAATACTTATATCAATGAGATAACTAAACTGTCTTAACAATCTGATAATGGAGATATATCATATATGCACACTGATTCGTTTATTTGAGTTATACTCTAAGCATTACTTGTCTCAAAATTTTCATTCTATATTGAATATGTACCACCGTAGATATCATAGACATTGTGAAATTCAATACCCAATTAGTTAGTCCTTAGTTTGATTTAACAATATCTGAAGAAAAATCTACTGATAGGGACCAATACCCAATTATCGTCATCTTGCTTGATAAGGCCATTGAGTGCTGTTTGGGCGCTGTTTTGATAACTCAAACTCTTTTCGCAGGGTTAGTGGAATGGATGGTATGTCTGCAGGTAATTTCTATTCAAGGTTATTTATAATGGTAACCATTGTATAATTATCACAATGAATACTGAAAATATAAAATTGTTTTTCCTCGTGTGTAGCATATTGATACAATATATAAAATGGGTGCAAGGACTAAACGACAATATAGATAGGTTTGGCTCTTAGACATGAATGCTATTATTTTATCCATTCCTTTTGTGTGTTTATCTGTGGGACAATATAAAGAAACAAATTAGTTCATCAACCACAATCCATCAGTGGTGTCTTTGTGCCTCAAAACAAATGACTACATAGAAGAAATAAAAGAAATACAACCCTGATTGGAGAGGAAAGGGGTGTTCTTAGACAGGGAAAGATCAATAAATGAGAGGTTGTAAATAATGAGAACAACATTCCCCTTGCCCATATTGACGTTAGACACCATGACAGTGGCCTCAAGGGACATAAAGGGCCTAAAGACGAAGTTGTAGGTCTTTTGTGGATTTTTGAGGTGGTCATTGTTGACTACCATGAGAGAAGCCGCGAGACAGTTGTGGAGGCTCTTTGGAAATTGCAAGTGTATATGGTAGACATTGACAAAGGGCCTGTTTGGATAGAACTTATTTTGAACTTATGCAAAACAATTTATGTAAATAAATAAGTTTTTATGTATTATTCATAAGCTTGTCAATATAGTTTATGGAAAAACAACTTATGGAGATATAATTTTTGTTAGTGAGAACTTGTGAATCAACATAAAAACTTATTTATTTCCATAAGTTGTTTTTCATAAGCTCAAAAATAAGCTCATCCAAACGGGCCCATAGAAGAAGAGTTAAGAACTTAGGTTTGAGAGAGAAAGAGATGTGTGAGATTTAGAAAGAGGTTATCTATATTGTAATTGAATCCACATATAAGAATACAAAGTAGGTTATAATTCATGCATACAAATATAAAAACAAAGTCCAGTAACTTCATCAAAGGACTTAGTGTGCTGATATATATCATGAAAGCATATAGGAAGACCAGCAAATTGCTAAATAAAAATATAAGGAAAGCTGGTCCTCTTTGAATTTTCACAAAACAATTGAAATGAAAACCTTGCCTGCCATGTCTTTGAAAATTAGAAACCTGGGAAGCATGTGAAAACAAAATACACAAATTAATGACAAACAACATTTCATCAGTAAGAGGTTGCAAAATTATTTAACATAAGCAGAATTCAGTATTGCTAAACTTAACAAAAAAGAAAAACAAAACCAAACCATCTTATGCAGTATAGAGGGGATACACACATTAAAGGACCTTGTCACAGTGCACATTAGCAATGCATACCACTGAAAATGATCCCATTTCCCAGTAAAAAGTGAAGCTAAAAAGCAGCTTCATCCAAACATAAACGAAGTCTCACCTCTTATATTCAATATAAAAAGTGCCATGCCAAGCTCAAAATTGTCTCCCATCTCAATTTGACCCATGACCACAAAGCCTCTATTGTTGTGCAAATTTTGACAGTAGCATCCTAATATAAACCAAAACGTGGTTTTCCACCTATAAAAGACACGTGCAAGATGCCTGAGTTGCCATACACATTCCAAAGGCCTAACAAACTCAGAGAAATAGCAGCACTACCAAGCAATATACCAAACAAAGACTAAAAGAATCATGTGGTGACAGCCTAATTCAAAACTAATGTCTATTAATTATGTTGCCAAGAGAAGCACAAATAGGAAGATAAACACCTAAAAAGTTTGTTTCTTCGGTAAATGATAAATATAAGTACCGGCGACACTGTAAGCTAAATCATCTTCATCTGAACATCATGTTGTCGCACCACATCCGATTACCGGCGACACTGCAAGTGCAAGGATAGAAATAAACAATTCCACCCTCAAAACCTCCAACTTGAAATGAACATAAAATCTTTTGACGGTAGCCCTTGAACAATAAATAAATAAATAAATAAATTCTGCAATTTCTAATCACTAACCAATTACAGGTTTCAAAGAGTTTGAGAGTAACAAATAATAATATAGCAAAGAGGGGTTTTCCCCCAAATGTTTAAATAATGGAATTACAATAAAAGCGACAAAAAATATGAGAATAACATACTTACTAAGAGTTGATGGATAATATAATATACTTACTATGATACCATCGTTTCTACAGATCCCTCGCAAATTCCTAAGTCCTAATTTCGCAAAGCCTTTATCACTCAAAGCAATACCAGGGCTGTTTTTTGACGGTGGAATAGTGAGGGGTATCAACATTTGATTGGCACACGAAGAGATGATTGTTTCAGCTGTTATACACAACCATAACAGATATCTATGACTGTTTTACCTTTTCATAGCTCTGACTAAAACTCTAATCATCCAGAACATCTGCAACATGCTTCAACAAACCATCTTGATTATATTCATATTCACTATTTCAGATTTACACTACACCAAATAACTTCAGTTACTGTGACAAATTTGATTATAGTCCCTTAATAAAAAAGAAAGAAACTGAACATGAAGGCATAATCCCTATAAATCATCTACCAAATCAGTATGACAATTATATCAATAATCAATAATAAGCATAGTACTCACAGACGTACCTCCAAAACCTGATTGAAGAAGAGAGAAGACAACGAAATATATATTTGTAAGCATCGATTTCGTTTCCAAATCCGTTTTATATTTGTAAGCAGCATCTTCGTTCCCAAAACCGTCTTCTGCAAATCAGTTTTTGTTTTTGGTTGCTGATTCGTTTTCGTTCCCAAACCCAGAAATCACTGTTCCCAAATTCATGGATTTCGTCCCCAAATCCATCGTTTTGGTTGCTGATTCGTTTTCGTTCTCAGATCATCGATTTTGCCGTTTAGGGTTTTGAAATCTGAGAGATTGATGGTTGATTCGCCAACTCCGTCGCACAACCGACGCACCACTTCCGTCGTCATGACACCTCTCACCCACACAGCAAACATCTCGTTCTTCATCTTTCCCACCTTCGCAAATCATCATTGTTCCTTGCAAAAAAAAAATTAGGATTCCTAGTTTTCTTATAATATTGATCGAGAGTGATGAATGATTATGAGTTTTCTTGGTTGGATTTGTGTGGTTTTTGGTTTTGGGATGGTGATGGTGATGAATGATGTTGAAGAGAGGAATTATGAGCAATGATTGACTTGTAAGTCGTGATTTTGGGATAGCGTTGAAGAGAGGAATTAATTAGCATCCAACTCAATTGAATGTTGCTTATCTAAAAAAAATAAAATTGAATGTTGTTTTTTGAGCTATTTGAAATAGGCCAGTGTGAGCCGTTGAGATGTGGTTGTTATGATACCCGAAATATCAGCCATTCGAATTATAGTACTCCCTCCGTTCTTAATCTTTGGTATTTTTGGCTTGTTACACACATAATAGGTACCATTAATTTGTGTTGTTTAAGTACTAAAGTGCTCCAATTGTAGTTGTATTGGGATAATTGAAGTTAAAGTAAAATAGTCTTAGGACAATTAATTCATGCGTTGGAACTCTAAAAGGATAAATAAATATAGAGGGTATATTAGGAAAAATTAGGTGAATTGTACATTGGGTTTTTAAAAGTACCATTGTTTTGGAACAAAAATAAAAGGCCAAAAGTACCAAAGATCAGGAACGGAGGGAGTATCTTCATTTGTTTATTTCTATAAATATCAGCCGCAATTTTACACGATATCAGCCGTCCAGATGTTGTCTGGGTTTAATTTTTAATCGTAGCCGTTCAGTTGTCGTGTGACGCTTACGTGGATCATGGGTGGAATGATTTTGCTGATGTGGATGCCACGTATTTATTCAGAAATGCGCATGACATTTTTTGATTGGTCTTATGTGGACGCCTATGTGTATAATCTCTTGATTGTAATTACTTATGATTATGATAGCTAATATCTATTTTTACCAAAACGAATCTTGATACATTAAAAATTGAACAGGTAGGGAAATTTCTTGTCGAGTAACAGGATTATTTAAAAATGAATTAACCTCAATTCAACAAAATCATATGTGTGAGTGCAAGGTAAAGAACCGAACAATTTTGATATGAGTGACAGACAACTTGCAAACACAAAGCACTCCACTACATACAAAGAGTCCCTCTCTTCTTTTATCTTTTATGAGGGTCTCATTTGGAAATGATGTGAATTATTTATTAATAATAGGTTTAAATATGCGTTTGGCCCCTGCAAATACATGCACAATTCAAACAGGTTCCTGTAAATTTTTTTTTTAAAATAGCCCCTACAAAATATAAATTGTTTACGGTTAGGCCCCTCGGTCAGTTTTCTATAAAAAAAAGGTTTAAATATGCGTTTGGTCCCTACAAATACACGCACAATCCCCATGTAGGTTCCACTTTAAATGAGATAGTCCAAGACTACCAGATGCAAGGATATAAATCCCCATGGAGGGGGCTAGGTTTGCGACGAAAGGAACTAGATTTGGTCTAACGAGAGAAACGGGGTCACCAGGGTTTGTTCTTATGGAACAAGATGGCTTGAAATTGATCTTTGCACCAGTGTTTTAAAAATCGAACCAACTGGAGTGGTGGATCCAGTTAAACCATGACTCGACACCTTATGCGGTTCGGTTATTTCAACGGTTCAAAGCGATTTTAACCGTGTTTGAGCAGTTTTAAGTGGTTGAACCATGACTCGGAGGGCTAACCAGTTCAATGTTCGGTTCGGTTTTCAAAACATTGTTTTACACCTCTATCTGGCAGCTCTAGTGGATGGGACAAGAATTGAATCTGTTTCTAGTGAGGTTTAAGGAAGCTGGACATAAAAAAAAAAGTCATGGTTATGCTAGATACTTCCCAATGAAACCACAAGCAAGCCCAAAATAAGACTAAGCTCCCAAATCATTGCATAGGCGACGTTACACTGATAGGAAGTCCTTCTAAGTCCCTCTCGCCCTACAAAGGTTACAAGGGACTAAATGACAAGAATTAATTCACAATGTTCGACATTAATTAATAAAATAAAAGATAACATAATGCATCAAACATTAATTAATAAAATAAAAGATAACATAATGTATCAAACAAAAGTCACCCAACTCCAATATAAAAACATGCCAAAATCTTACAAAATTTTCTTCAAGTGAAAATACAAAGTGTGACTAAAATCATACCAACCGAACAAAATACTAATAAATATGGCACATGAGTTAGAAAAAAAAACATATCAGTACTCAGATGGGGAAATAACATCATCAATTTTCAATATCATCTTGACAACTTGAGTTGCAAGTAAGATCTGTTGTTGTTTCCCGATCAAAGTCTCGAAGACACTAATTAGTTAAGGTCAGTGTCATAGTATACACTATACACGAAATTGTATTGACGCTAATTACTCAAAGCGGTCATTGTGTTCTTTTATTACGTTTATTTGCAGAGACTACACAGCAGATAACGTTTCAATTGGTTGGAGGCCACTATTTTCTGCAAGGGCCATTGGAATAGCTTCCAAAGCATCCCCAAATGCTCTAATAGCATGCTGCAGTGGGGAAAAAAATACAATTCAACATAGGTATGGAGAATAACCAGTTGTCAGTAGATTAGTAATAATGAGAATACAATTGATCCGCTGTCAATAATTAAGTCAGTATTAATCTCTATTGGTAAAGAACAAACTGAGACTTTAACTGCCGCTTCATACGGGTGGCATCAAAAATAAAACTCTATTCACCAAAAATAAAACTCTTCTCTGTGAGGGTCGATGTTAAATTAGGGCTAAATTGTAATTTTAGTCATTTATCTTTGACTTAAGTTTCATTTTGGTCCTTTATCTTTTTTTTCTTTCTCGTTTTGGTTCTTTATCTTTCATTTCTCTGTCAGTTTGGTCCTTTATCTTTTTTTTTTCCCACTTTGGTCCTTTATCTTTCATCTTTTGTTTCGCTTTGGTCCCCTTAAACAAAAATACATAAAAATGAAGAACACTATTTATGTGCTCAAGAACACCAAGAACACTTTGATTTCTTGTTTCTTGAATAACTCATGCAATACACGATCAAATTGAATGAAACTGGACTCTAACTTGAATAAAATTTCGCAAGGAGCACAATAGAACCAAAACTAAGCTCAGAAAAGTGTTTATGTGCAAAATCATTTTTGGAACCGAAATCTTGAATTTGCAGATAAAAACTTTCAATCTCAACAATGGTGATTTTGCTCTAGAGCACCAAATTGAACGATTCTTGAGTCTAAAATGCTCAAAATTCAATAAGGGATCAGAATATGACAAACATTTTCTTTAGAAAAGCGCTAAAATGCAAAAAACCGTGAAAAACCAAATTGCATCCTAAAACGTGTTTTGGCTCTTATTTGCTCATTTCTCAACCAATTTGCGTCAAACAAATTGCATTCAACTCATATTGAGTGTAGAAATTGAACTAAAGTGAAAGGTTTCAACGAAAATTATACAAATTCGAGAACAATGTGAAAAATAGAAACGTGAATGAAAGTTTATGTTTTTCACATCGTTCTCGAATTTGTATCGTTTCTGTTGAAACCTTTTGCTATAGTTCAATTTCTGCACTTAATACGAGTTGAACACAATTGGTTGAGAAATGAGCAAATAAGAGCTAAAATACGTTTTATAGATGCGAATTGCTTTTTGACCGTGTTCGCTTTTTACGTGCTTTTCTAAACAAAATACTTGCCATATTCTGATTCCTTGTTGAATTTTGAGCATTTTAGGCTCAAGAATTGTTCAATTTGATGTTCTATAGCAAAATCATCATTGTTGAGATTGAAGGTTTTTTGAACTTCAAATTCAAGATTTCGGTTTCAGAAGTGATTTTACGCGTAAGAACTTTTCTGAGCTTAATTTTGGTTACATTGAATTCCTTGCGAAATTTTATTCAAGTTAGAGTCCAGTTTCATTCAATTTGGTTGTGTATTGCATGAGTTATTCAAGAAACAAGAAATCAAAGTGTTCTTGATGTTCTTTAGCACATTCATAGGATTCTTCATTTTTCTGTATTTTTGTTTAAGAAGACCAAATCGAAACAAAAAATGAAAGATAAAGGACCAAAGTGAAAAAAATAAAGATAAAGGACCAAACTGACACAAAAATGAAAGATAAATGACCAAAACGAGAAAAAAAAAAGATAAAGAACCAAAATTAAACTTAAGTCAAAAATAAAGGACTAAAACTACAATTTAGCCTAAATTAGACTTGTGAAACTGACATAATCTTTCAGCTTCCATAAATTATGAATTATTATTGAAATTTTGCATGCATCAACACATTTCAATCACGGGATGCTTCTACATAATAAATAATAAATGTATGCTATGTTAAATATTTTCTTTATATTTAATTTTAAAAAATCGAGACATCATATCAGTATACAAAGAGCTACATTGAATTTTACTCTCAGAAAATGATTAAAATCATATTTTAAACCCTATTTTACTTCAATTTCAGTAGTACCTCAAAGTTAACACTGAGGTGAGAAATCTTAAAACAATTTTATTTTTGTTTAAACAACAAAAATTTGAATTCAGGAATTTGAAGTATAGAGAACTCGCAAGTTTTCAGAAAGCCCGTTGAGTAGTGCCGCGCGTTGAATCCCGTTGGTATTTGAATACGACGGTTCTCGATAGCAGCGACTGAAAAATTGAAACAGATATTGATTAAAAAGTTGGCATCTTGACTGTGAATTCATAGATGGACTTTTCAGATAGCACCTACTTGTTTTCCAGCCTTCACTTTCAAGATGTGAAGATTATTAGCACTAACTTTTTACAATTTGTTCTTAGGAAAAAGAAAAAAATCTCAAATTATTTTTCAGAACCTAAACAACCAACCAAATATGAAAATAACCTTGTGGGAGAAGATAGGCGGCAGTATAGAAAGGGTGAACGGTGGAAACCTAGTCATTTCCATAAGAAACCTTCAGAACCCCACACTCTTCGATCATCAATATTCCATTTCAGACATTGAACGTCGTAACATCAACATCTTAGCTTCGTTAAGTTTCGAGCTTCAACGCCAAAAGAGGAAGTAACGTTGTCCAGCACGAAGTGGAGGAAGAGAGGAAAGAGATGAAGAAAAGAAAATTTTGAAGACAGAAGAGAGGAAGCGTGTTTTTGTTTTTAAATTTTTTAACAATATTTGTAATATAAAATAAAATGAAACGTACGTATTCTCTCCGTATATATACTTTTAGTCCACTTTTTGGGCCAAATAGCATTTCTGTTTATTAAAAAAATAAATTTAAAAAAAAATAAAATTGGAAGTGTACCGCTAAACTAAGAAGGATTTCGTGACAGTAGTTGAAATAACTAATATATATATATATATATATATATATATATATATATATATATATATATATATATATAATACATAATTAATCGATATTTAGCCAATTATGTATGCAGTTGCATACCCGATTAGCACACAAAAAAAGTTCAATCAATTATATAAAAAATAATTAAGTGTTGTTGAACGAAGGTGACAAATTGAAATTTTAAATAACACATTATTTTAAATACTTAAAGCATAATGAAATTAATTATATATGTGTTTTAATTATATATGTGTTTTAACTGTTAAAATACTCCAACTTCATACCTAAATAACCGGTTTAGTTTAGAAAATTCATGATAAAATACGTAAAGTGTGATGCTAACCAGTGTTTTTTGTGATATTTTAGCATTCAGGAATTTTTTTAACTATTCAGATACTCAATGTTTGTTCCTCAGTAACTGGTTGGTGAAAAAATAACAATTTCATGGCACTATCTGTCTAACTCACCCTTTTAGTGATTCCACCACTTTAAAAAATAAATTTATTTTTATACTATATTCTATTTATATTTTTCTGAACCTTTTAAAAAATAATTTACTTTTGTCCCCATCGGTCCTTATATTTTGAAATATTTATTGAATCTATCGGTCCCTCACTGTTTGGTTGCCTTTGCAATTTCAACGAAATGGGGACTTTGTCTCTCGAGTTCGAACTCAAGTGTGAGCAGTTGTATTGTGTGTGGTGTTTATTTTCCATTTCAAGTAGACAAAAAAAATCACAAATATATTTTTAAAATTTTTTAGAATTTATGGTTTATAGCTAGGAATTTATGGTCTATTAATAGTCATGTTAAATTTTAAAATATTCTTATTTAATTTAAAGTTATAATTTAATTTTTCTTCACAGTTATTAAACTATATATTTATAAACCAATACGACTATAGATTATGTGTATAGAACAATTTGTCTGGGTTATGTCTGTACCGAGGTAATCAAAACCGGACCGGACATTGAACCGGAAGAGGTAGCGGTTCAGGGGTTCTTGGGTTCAACCGGTTGAATCGGAATTAATTAAATAGATTATTTAATATATTTTTTACAATATATAAATGATAAAAAACAAAAAAGAATCATAATCTATACCTATATATAAAGAGAGTTCACCATAAAAACCAACTTTTGGTGTATCACTTTCTAAATGGCCATAATACCCTTTTAAAAATCACCCAAACAATTAACACATTCTTATGTATGTTCTAATAGTAACTGCTATTTCACTATATTATTATTTATTATTTATATATTATTTATCTATAACTTCTATAACCACACACCAACACATGGAAGACGGGCCCGGAGGGCCCGTCTTTCCCCACTAGTATGACATAATAAAACTATAATATTCAACAATCATAGATAATTAGATACTATAATGTAAATACTCTCATAGTAATATTAGTGTACACATTTGTTTTTTAATTATTTATTTATTTATTACATCAATTTAAATATAAAAAATGATAAAAAATATCTCATATACCAAAAATCAACATCATTTATCATTTTTTTCCAAAAATCAACTTGGTATACCATTTTTTAAGGAAAATAAACCAAATCTGGTTTTCTGCACGGTTCCTCGGTTTTTGGCCGGTTTCTTGTCCGGTTCCCGGTTTTTAGCCGGTTATCCGGTTCAATTCCCGGTTTTCACCGCAGGCGGTTCTGGGGTTCATTTGGACCGGATAGGGGTCCGGTTGAACCGGCCGGTCCGGTCCGGTTTTGACAACCTTGGTCTGTACACACTCTATTTTAGTTCTTAAGTTTTCAATTGTCTTTTTTTTATTACACAATGTTTTTAATTCCTACCTACCTTCAATTTAAACAAGGCTTTTTCAATTTGCAATTTAAAAAATAAATTTTACCCCAACAATAATTCTAATTAACTAGAGTTTTTACCCCGTGCAACGCGGTCAAAGTGCTAGTTTTAGTCTAAACTGATATGCATTACTGTGGAGCCAGTAAAATAAAATTAATAAAAAAAAACATAATAAGATAACACATATATTCACATTTATTGAGATTTATTCTCAATTATTAATTATATAGATATGCAATGAACACTCTAGGAAAATGCCACTTTCCCATGCACCAAACCCAAGTATATAAAATCTTCGTACATACACTCAACATCACTCACAGAACAAGTGAAAATATAGAAAGAGGCCAAAAGGTGTGTTGTGTTGTTGCCTTTTTCACTTTCCATTCTATGTTCCTTCTGACCGTCAAGAGCAATATTAAGACACTTTGAAGCTTCTGCAGCAATCTGAAGTCGCACGATCACTGCCACCACCCCTTTGCAGTAACTAATATGCATTTGAGATATTAAACTAAAAATTAATTTCAAATAGCTATCATTGAGAAAATAAAAGGGTACTAAATGGTTTGACAGAGATCAACAAATAGCTATCATTTTAGCACAATACCTATTTCTTCAATTCGAACTCACAAATTATTAGAACATCAGATTGTAAATAAGCATTATTTAACAGAAATAATGGCACTGTTCTAGAACTTTCACACATAATTCTCCATCTAAGAATCTGTTTTTTGTTCATTCATTTGGTTAACATTTTATGACATCAACCAGTAACATTCCTTCATAAAGTGATATCTGATTCAAAAGTGCTACTATAACACACAAACTTTATTACAAATACTTTCATTTCAAATAGCAATGCTATTTGCTACTATAGCATTTACCTCTTGTCAATTCTGCATGTTAAAGTGCTGCTAATCATGTTCCATAATTCTTCATCTGTCATTTTGGTCCGAGAATATCCGAACACAATAAAATTCCACAAAATGATTACAAATATAGAGCCTGAAACATTATATTCCAAAACATTTAAATCAAACAACTCATATCGCCAATGTTTAGCGCGCACACACACAACTTAAGACAATGAAAACTCAGACCTCACGTAACCAATCTTCATAAAAAAAGAATAAGCCAATTCCATAGGGAAGGATCAATTGCTAGATCAAGTAACAAAGGTACTATGCACAACCATTTTAGCACACATAAAAATTAAAGCTTCACAATATCTAATACAAGTTGAACATAACAAAAAAAGAAAAGGGAGTAATTTAAAGACAAAGAATGAAGAAGAAAACACACACCATCATGAGAAGAAAGTTGAAAGTGTTGACTGTCACTGCAGTACAAAGTTGTGGGTCATTCCTGGGAGTATAAGGAATGCGTTCTGAAACAACGGGGAGTTCGGTCCATGATTTCAGCTCCTCTGCTGATAAAGCTTCAACCAGTTTGGTGGATGGTTTTTTAGGTGCTCGTTTCTTTCCCTTCACGGTGGCGGTGGATGCGGCGGCGGGTTGTGGGAGGGAAGCAGAGATATCGCTGACAAAGAGACTGAGGAAATTGAGGGGATTGTTGGGGATTTTGTCCTTGTTGTCGTCGTTTTCCGGTTCTGGAGTCTGACTTTGAGATGAGACGAAACTGAATTTGGGGAGTTTCGGAAGCCTAACGAATTTGAGGTTTAGGAATGGTGATGAGGGAGTGGAAATGGAGTTTTGCTGAGTGTTGTAATAAGAAAGAGAGAGCGATGACGGTGGAACGAAGTTGCCACCATCATGGTGAATTCTCATAGCAATATTTTTGTTCTGGGGAAGAGAAGACAAGTGGGTGAAATCGTTGGGCAAGAGAAGACAGTGGCTGGAATCGTCGAAGACAGTGGGTGAAGGCTACTGATAACTTGCAGAAATGTGAGTTATTTATGCCAAAACAAATAAGAGTTAATGCTATCCGCAAGTAATTAATGTAAATAAATATGTCTTTTGTTAATATTTAGTTAGGAAAGTGTTTAATATGTCAAAAGGGTATTATGGGCACACTTGGTGCCTTTTTGTTGGATTTTACGCGTGTATTTAATGTGCAGGATTTTTGGTTCAAATGTTGTGGCGATGCTATGGCAGCACCGAGGAAGTTGAGGACGTGTGCAAAAAGAATCATAGTGGTATCGTGTGACAAAATGAAGAAAAGTGTGTTTTGTCCTATGTGAGCATGTGCAGAAAGCATGACAACGCATTAATGGGCCACAAAAAGACAAATAGTCCTTGATTTTAGGGTTGACAGCACTGTACTCGATTTGCGTTGGCCCAAATTGGTACTTCAAGTGAGAGAATATACTATAAAAGGGCTCTTTAACCTAGAAAGGGTACACAATTCCATCTGCCCATAGTACACCTTTCAGCCTCCACCATTCCCTAGGTCAGAGAGTACGGTTCCATTCCTTCCATCACTGTACTTCGTCTTCTCCAACTCCATTTCCACCATTTTCGATGCTGAAGCTCCATTTCTGAAGTTGGGAACGCAGGATCAGCAGCACAGATCTTCATCTGCACAACACAGAGAGTCTGGAGCAGATCTGCAGCATCTGAAGCTTACTTTGAGCTTCATTTCAGTTGTATTTTCTGCATATCTCTGTATACTCTGTTTTAGTGCTGTATCTGTTTTCATGGCTTTGATTATGGTAGCTAAGTTCCATTTTGTCATGTTTAAGCTCATTATGAGCTAAACTCTTCTATAGTCAAGACTATGGTGATGTAATCATGAGATGTTGATGTTTAAACGTGATTAATGCTTGATGCTTCATTAATTTGCGTGAGTTAATGTTATATATCCTTTTTAAACTTGATCAATTTAATAGCGTGCTTCTATTTTTGGAATGAAATTGAAGTGCTGATTTCGCAAATTAATATAGTTTGAAAGGTAATAGGAATATTATCTTTTCCTAGTGAAGGATAGAAATATGAAGCAAGAGCTATAGTGTGATCTGAATCGTGCTTTTCACCCTATGAAATGAACCTTAATGGGAGCTTAGGAATAAGAAAACCTTAACAACATTCTATTTTAGGATAGGAATATCCACATTCACTCTGCGCATTGAATGCTATCACAGCACTGATCACAGCATTACCTCAATATTGAGTAATTACGGATCCTTATCTTGGCTATACTCATCTCTCTGATTTTACCCTCACTTTTTACTGTTTTATTGCTACTCAACCTTTATTTTAACTGTTGCACAACAATGAATTTTTACCATGCTTTTATTTTTACTTTTTACTCATTAGTTCAAGTGCTAGCATGTAGAGTTAGTTGTTAAATCTCAATCCTCGTGAGCACGATCTTTCTTATCACTTTATTACTTGTTAGACTGTGTATACTCGCACACGTTTTTACACAACAGCTACATCAGCTGGGGACGAGAAGAAGATGCGACGGTTCAATGTTGGAGAATTGAAACGAGCAAGAATTAGCTTCACGTTGAAGTGGCAACGCTGCCGTAGGAATCAAGATTGAGGGCCCATTTGTTACAGATTAAAAAAATAAATGATTTTGTTGTTAAATAATTTAGAGATTAATTTTTAGAGATTTTTAAGAAAATGAGAAGTTGTTTTGTGTTTGTGTAACATACTGAAAATCATTTATTTTAAAAAAAATTCTTCTTTAAAAAAGGATTTAGGGCCCGTTTGTTACAGATTAAAAAATAAGTGATTTTGCAGTTAAATAATTTAGAGATTAGTTTTTAGAGATTTTTAAAAAAAAATGAGAAGTTGTTTTGTGTTTGTGTAACATACTGAAAATCGCTTATTTTAAAAATAAATCATTCTAAAAAAAATTGATTTTATGAGAAGCTACTCATAACAGCTTCTCATATGAAGCAGTTTTTAGATTATTTTCAGCTTTTCATTTTTTTAAGAATCTGTAACAAACAGATAGCATGTTGTCATAAGTGATTATTTTTTTTTAAAAAGGGATTTTTTAAAAAATAAGCAGTAACAAATGGGCTCTTTATTTCATGAGAAGTTACTCAAAACAGATTCTCATTTTAAGGATAAAAATGATTTTTTTTAAGAAAATGATTTTTCAGAAAAGCTAAATTAACACAATCAGGATCGCTAAAAATGATTTTTTTAACAAAAAATGATTTTTCTCATAAAAAAAACTAGGATAAATTTATTCTGTACGGGTGGGAGGTTAATAGAAGAGAGAAGGAAATTTGAGGGTGAGCAGAAATTAGGGTACAAAAATTAGGATAAATTTATAATTTCTCAAAATTACTATTACTAAAATGAGTTGGCAAAAATTTAAACACATCAGCTCTTAATATTTTGACAACTCACGTAGGTGTTGGTACCACACATTATGTAATAGGTACTTAAGAACTCACCTTTATGTGGCGGTGTTATAACTAAGATATTTTTTTTTTGACAAATAACTAAGATATTATTTTCTTCAATTAAAACTAGATGAATTATGTTGTCAAGGAGGAGCTACTACAAATGGGTTATGTGCTTGGGTCAGCCAAAAATGAAGTTTACTACATGGAGTATATTCCAAATGAGGTTATGTGGATTAGCCAGGCCATCAAATCCTTTTTTTTTGTTTTATTGCATTTTTTATGAGTGTTTGTCATAGCCTCACTTTATTCCCATTGTAGGATGTTGTCAAGCTACCAAAAATATTTAACAAGGAAAACATCTATGAGTTTGCAGAAACTTCTCTCTTAGTTGATCCTGTTGGAAACTCTTTTGAGGTTGTTGTTTTTGAGTTTCCGTAAAATATTTTGGAAAATCAATCCACCAAAGAAATTACTGGGTTGAGTCGCGGACTAGGTCGCTCTCTTTAAGACGTTTCGTGGCACTGCTTAAAATTGTGTAGACTATCAACCACGACGTCCCCAAGATAAAACAACCTAGTCAAAACTGTTACGAAATATCATTGCACAGTAAAATTTCGCTCAAGAAATACACCTTCATATTATGGTCCGAAGACCACTCAAATATGGTATGAAGACCGCTCTAATATGGTACGTAGACCACTCTATAAATATGAGAGAAGAGAATAAATTAGGGAGAAGAGAAAAAACTTGAGGAAGGATTTATCGTCAAGTGGTGTGTGGAATAAAGTGAGGGAGGGTCCTATTTATAGGAGAGAATTGGACTTGCTGCGCAAGTAATTTGTTGTAGAAAAATCCTCAACAGATAAGAACGGAGTACTTGTGCTGCAAGTCAACAACGGATAAGAACGACGTGCTTGTTGCGCAAGTCAACAGATAAGAACGGCTTTAAACGGCTATATCTGACGTGCAATGGTCAGTACATCGTATCTGGTCGGGTCAACGAATTTGGACAAGCAACGCACCAAAAAAAATAAAATAATTAATTATTTTCGCAAAAAGAAATTTACACCTCACAAGCCAAGCCCAAGTCCGACCCGGCCGAGCCGGTCGATCGGAGGCGGTGGCGCGCGCATATGTGGTGGTCAGTTAGTGTGCGTGCTTTTCCTTTCACAAAATTGGGTACCTATTGGGTCACACCCAAAGGTATCAATCTCCACACTTATAAACACTCTTAAAGTGTCTATTCTTTCCAATGTGGGACTTCCCAATTTTTCAATTCACCAACAAGTTCCAACAATCCCCCACTTGAATTTAAAAAGAAGTTTCAGAAGTAGCGTCAAACGCCTCCATAAGATTGTGCATAAGCAGAGGTGTCATACGACTTGAACCTTTGCATAGCGGTTAGGATTTAGATTCAACAAGAGTGACTCGTAGTCTTGAACTCTATCTCTAATCATCAAAACCACACACAACATTTTCCATAGGTGTATTTTCAAAAGCCCGTGCTTTTATGGCCCTGCACGTCTATCCCAGTTTAGTGAACGCTCTAGGAATTTCTGCCAAGAATTCCATAGGAAGCGGCCCCACTTCCACATTCAGAAAGATGAGTCTATCAAGAGTACTCCTGTAGCTAGGTACTCCACTCCATATATAGTATAGATCTCATTAAGAGTTTCTATTACCTCAACCTTACATCGCTTCAGGAATCATGCTTCTTTACTTATAGTAGCATGTTCATCTCCTATCACTTCACAACTTGTAATTACCCATTGAACCTAATTCTTGGGATCTCTAGTCTTTTAGGTCGGGTTACCATCATGAGTGACTCATGGTTCTAATGGCAGTAGTCCCATCTTTTAAGATGTATTTTGGACTTTCTTTTTGGCTAATCCTTTCGACAAAGGATCACCTAAGTTCAATCAGTGCGTACATGATCCACTCTCACAGCTCCTTTTGAGAGAATTTCTCTAACAATGCTGTGTCTACGACATATTTGTCGCCTTTTATTGTTGTAATAACAATTCTTTATTTTGCAATAGCCACGGTACTATCGCAGTGGATCAACACAACTGTCGTCGGTTTTCCCATAAGGAATCTCTGCTAGTAAGCATCTCAACGAACTAGCTTCTTCACTGGCGGTTGCCAATGCTATCATTTCAGACTCCATAGTGGACTGAACCAAAATGATCTATTTCTTAGATTTTAAGGAGACAATACCTCCATATATACTAAACATATAGTCACTAGTTGCTTTTGAAATCATCTGATAGAATATTCTAATCAGCATTACTGTATCCTTCAAGTACAGCTGGAAATATCTGATAATGTAATCCGAGATTCATGGTCCTTTTAAGGTATCACATGACTCTCTCAATAGCGTGCCAATGCTCTATACTAGGTGTTGCTTGAAAACGTGAACCTTCTTTTGTGCAAGTGTACACAATCGTAACAAGTAATATAATGAAAGTAGAGATCGTTCCCACGAGGATTAATTTGCCAAACAAGAGTTTAATCAAAGTAACAATTAGTGATTTTAGTAACAAAAGTAAATGACACACAATTGGTTGGGTAACAAGTAACAAACAACTAAAAAGGTATTAGGGTAGTGGAAATCAGATTTGGGACAAGTTGAGATGCAATACTTCAATAAATCCATTAAAATGCTCAAAATGCTATGTTAAGTGCTGCAGCACTAGGTGCTGCCGCAATTGTGCATTATGTCTAATGCTTAACACTAGGCTTTAGTCGCCCCAAATTATGTCTAATTCGGAAGAGATTATTTCCCTAGGCTACTGGAGAACAAGCAGCATTACACCTAAGTGTTTTACCTCATGGCTTATGCCTCTCCTATGTCTAGGACTCAAGCAAGGAACAACTATATGTCTATAGTGCAACATACCATGTTATCTTGAGAGATATATATACAAACCATGTCTGTGAATGTATATCTACTTAGATTAGACGGCCAATCCTAATCTAAGATGGAAATAGTAAAAACACACAAGATAAAGCGCTCAACACAATAACACAAGCATTAAGAACAATTTAACTTCATTAAATTCATAATAGCATCCCAACTACAGAGGTTTAGCTCATATTGAGCTTACACAACATTACAACTAAACTAAACATCAAGGGAAGTAAGAATTTCATACTAAAACCCGAGAAGAGAAGTTCAACTACAAGTCTTGATACTGAGACGGCTTCAATGGTGATCCACCAAGCAATTCCAGCTCTCAAAATGTAGCTCCTTCGAAGTTGAAGTAGATCTAACGTTGCTGCAGCAATCAATATCCCAGCAATTGATTCTAAGTAACAATGGAGGCACGAAAACTTGAGGCTATGTCTATACCTCAGGAATTCGGCTTAACCTAATTCTGGGGGTGAGTGCCTTTATATAGGGAAGGCCTTGGGATGAGAGAAACCCTAAATGGTGGAGGCACATTTTGTCCTTTTCAAGGCACAATGTCCTTTTTGCCCAAAACCCTAGGTCATTCACACATCACCAATGATTGGCACGCACACCCACGCATGACACACGCTGACAGCTGTCCTTGCCTTGATTTCCGTGTTTCTTGCTACATTCTCTCTCATGTTGCGTAAAATGGCAATGCTGCCACAACAGGTGCTGCAGCAATTAAACACACATATTAAACCACAATTGGGCACAAAAGTGCCCATTAATAACATAATTAAGCTTGCACCTTTAATTATTCTAAACTAACATATTTACAACATAATTCACTCAATTGCTTGAGAATTAACCATGATTTAAGCTTGAAATAAGAGATAATAACAATCATATTCGATTGTTATCACACCCCCAAACTTGAACCATTGCTTGTCCTCAAGCAATGACACTTGACACAGACAAGCAAAATACCAGCAACAAACCAGATAGTTGAATTATTCATAAAGGCACACAAAACAGAATATTAAGCTGAGCATAGAACTTTCAGATTGGCCACTCAACTTGCAAACCCACTGAATGATAAGTTCCCTAAATTACTCATGCTCAGTAGTGTGTGTGTGTGGAATTCAACTCAGTTCAAAACATAGCAAGGTTCAAAACTTCACTTAACTAAAGACTAGAGAGGTTTTCTTTTGAGATAGCCAAAGATGTTTCAAAACTAAGGGTAGACTAACAATTCAGCACAGAAAGGGGGGATAAGCATGACAAAGGGCTTTGATTTAGCAATTATAGGATTCTAGGCCAGTGCACTTATTACAACTGAAATTTCAGTGCTGCAGCAACAGTTGCTACAGCAATACGGACTAGAACAGAATTTTAAAAACACACAATACTTGACATTGATGTTGCATTGCCCTTATTCTATCCTCACTTTTCACACAGGCTGACTGCTGATTTCGACTGAAACCAAAGTGTGTCACCACAAATTGGCCTCCCTACTTCACAATCAACCTAACTACCATTTATCATCCTTTTGACTGAAACTATAATGTGTCTCCACAGAATAGCCTCCCTACTCAGTTCAAAATGGCAGCTTATTGCACTCTTTCCTTTTTCTTTTTCTCTTATTACTTACTTTTTTTTTTGTTTTTTTTCAATGGGCAATGACAACAATTACACATATTTACAACACAATACAAGGAATTGACTATGTGCACTTGACCTAAACCCATTCCTTCATGCTTTGCCTTAATATAACTTAAAGAACCCCCAAACTTAGTTTCTTATGCTACCCTAAGTTTTTAATAAAAATTTGGCAAGTCTCTAGGTCTACCAACACTAGTCTAGCTTCAGATCATTTCTAACTTACTAAGTCATTCCTAAGTTTCATGCAAAGTGTAAAAACAGGAGCAATATAGTTCACTCATAAACAGGGGCACTAATCACTCAATTCTCACCAGTTCATCACTAAGTTTTGCTCAACTTAACAACTGAAATTAAAAACTTTCATTCAACTAACTAGGCATACTGATATATTACAATGACCATAGGTCCTCCCCCCCACTTAAGACCTTGCAGTGTCCCCACTGCTCATGAAATATAAGGGAGAGGCCTATTTTAAAGCAAAACAGAAATAAAAACAAACAAACACAACTATTGAATTCAAACACGAACACGACACATTCAACAAATTTATTTAACTTGAAAGACTAACAAGACAGAATTTAAATGACAGAATTTAAAAGATAAAGGTGCAAGGAATCATCATTTAGTTCTTGGGCTCTGCCTTGTTGCTGTTCCTCTTCTTACTGGCCTCTTGACTCTAGGTGATTTAATCACAGGGGCTTCTAGTGCCTTTGGGGTTTCTGTTGCTGCAGCACTGGACCTGCATCTGCAACAGCAGGGCCAGCAGCAGAAACACTTGCTTCTTTTGGGCAATCACCAAGTCCAGAGCAGCCTTTGATCTCTTTTCATATTCAGCCAATTTCTCACCTTCAATTGCTGCAGCATCAACTGCTGCAGCATCTTCAATTCCTGTCAGCACTGATTCCACAGTAGCAGCAACAGCAGCGTCTTCCTCAGCAGTTATCTCTTCAATATTCAGCTCAACATCTTCAGGCACAACAGACATCTTCCTCCTTTTGGGGGCATGCTTGGTTCTCATTCTCTTAGAGGGTGAGAACACTGGGCTTTCAACATCAGCATCTGCAATATCAGTTGCTGTAGCACCAACTGCTGTCACACCCTCAAACTTCAACTTGCTGAAATTTTAATTCCTGCAACAAACACCAAACAAACAAAACAACTAATTTATTAGATTAAAAACCCTGGGCTGCCTCCCAGTAGCGCTTGGTTTAAGAGTCCTCAGCCTGACTTCCTTCAAAGGTCATGGATCCTTAATCATAGTGGTGAATTTACTCCTCACCACTGATTCACCATAGTACTTCTTCACTCTTTGACCATTAACCTTGAAGGTTTTGTCACTTGCATCATCATACAAATCCACAGCTCCATGAGGATACACCTTTGCCAATTTGAATGGCCCATACCACCTAGACTTAGAGTTTTGCAGGGAATAGTTTAAGTCTTGAGTTAAACAATAACACTTGGTCACCTTCCACTAATTACCTTTTTTGAATCTTTTTATCATGCCATGCCTTGGTCTTGGCCTTGTACAATTCTGAGTTCTCATAGGCAAAGTGTCTCATCTCTTCCAATTCATTCAATTGTAATAGCCTAGCTTCCCCTGCCCTTGTGTGATCAAAATTGAGCTTTTTGATAGCCCAATGCGATTTGTATTGAAGCTCCAAAGGCAGATGGCAAGCCTTGCCATACACAAGTCTGTAGGGTGACATTCCCAAAGGAGTTTTGTAAGCAGTTCTATAAGCCCATAAAGCATCATCAAGATGATTTGTCCATTCCTTTCTGGTAGGCCCTACCATTTTCTCCAACATTCTCTTGATCTCTCTATTAGACAACTCTGCTTGACCACTTGTTTGAGGATGATATGCTGTTGCAATCTTGTGCTTAACCCCATACTTGGCCAAGAGATTTTTAATCAATTTGTTGCAAAAATGAGAACCTTCATCACTGATTATTGCTCTTGGAGTTCCAAACCTTGTAAAAATGTTTCTCAATAAGAACTTGCTAACAGACTTTGCATCATTGTTGGGTAAAGCCACTGCTTCAACTCACTTTGATACATAATCTACAGCAACAAGGATGTAAGAGTTGCCAAAAGAGGGAGGAAAAGGTCCCATGAAGTCCATACCCCAAACATCAAAGAGTTCAACCTCTAAGATGTTTGACAATGGCATTTCATTTTTGTGTGATATATTTCCACTCCTCTGGCATCTATCACATTTCTTAACAAACTCATGAGCATCCTTGAAAATTGTAGGCCAAAAATAACCAGATTGAAACACCTTTGCTGCTGTTCTTAAACCTCCAAAGTGTCCTCCATATGCTGCAGCATGGCATTGCTGCAGCACTCCTTGTTGTTCTTCATCAGCCACACATCTTCTTAGTAACTGATCAGGGCACTTCTTATACAGATATGGTTCATCCCAAAAATACTGCTTGATTGTGTGGAAGAACCTCTTCTTTTGCTGATAATTTAAATTACATGGCACCGCTTTGCTCACTAGGAAGTTAACAATGTCTGCATACCAAGGTGCTGCAGCATCAGGTGCTGCAGCAGCAACGGCTAACAACTGCTCATCAGGGAAGCTTTCCTTGATTTCTCCAAAATGATTACCTGCACTATCACCTTCCAATCTAGACAAATGATCAGCAACTTGGTTCTCCACCCCCTTTTTATCTTTTATTTCCAAATCAAACTCTTGGAGGAGGAGAACCCATCTTATTAGCCTAGGTTTTGCATCTTTCTTAGCAATCAAATACTTAATGGCAGAGTGATCAGTGAAAACAATTACTTTTGTGCCAACTAAGTATGATCTAAACTTATCAAATGCAAAAACCACAGCTAATAATTCTTTTTCAGTGGTAGTGTAATTTAATTGAGCTTCAACAAGTGTTTTGCTAGCATAATAAATAGAATGAAAGACTTTATCATACCTTTGGCCAAGGACAACACCTATGGCATAATCACTAGCGTCACACATGAGCTCAAAAGGCTTGCTCCAATCAGGAGTCACTATCACTGGGGCAGTAACTAGAGCATTTTGAAGTTTCTGGAATGCTACAGCACATGAGTCATCAAACACGAATGGAGTGTCATGCTGCAGCAATTGACATAATGGCTTTGAAATTTTAGAGAAGTCCTTGATGAACCTCCTATAGAATCCAGCATGTCCTAAGAAACTTCTAACACCTTTGACATTTGTTGGAGGATGCATCTTCTCAATCACCTCAACTTTAGCTTTGTCAACCTCAATTCCCTTCTTTGAGATTTTGTGTCCAACACAATACCCTCTTGGACCATGAAGTGGCATTTCTCCCAATTCAAGACCAAGTTGGTTTCTTCACATCTATCCAGAATCTCTTCTAAGTTGTCAAGGCACAATTGGAATGTTTCTCCAAAGACAAAGAAATCATCCATAAACACCTCCATAGATTTTTCAATGAATTCAGAAAAGATTGACATCATACACCTTTGAAATGTTGCTGGGGCATTGCACAACCCAAATGGCATTCTCCTGAAAGCAAAAGTACCATAAGGACAAGTGAAAGTAGTCTTCTGTTGATCTTCAGGCACTATAGCTATTTGATTGTAGCCAAAGTAACCATCCAAAAAGCAATAGAACTCCTTGCCAGCAAGTCTATCAAGCATTTGGTCTATGAATGGTAGGGGGAAATGATCTTTTCTTGTAGCCTTGTTGAGTTTCCTATAATCCATACAAATCCTCCAACCAGTAACTGTTCTTGTGGGAATAAGTTCATTCTTCTCATTGGCTACCACTGTGACCCCTCCTTTCTTTGGAACACATTGCACAGGACTCACCCATGCACTATCAGTGATAGGATACACAATGCCAGCATCTAACCATTTGATGATCTCCTTTTTCACCACTTCTTTCATGATGGGATTTAGTCTCCTCTGCCCTTCAATGCTATTCTTAGCATTTTCATCAAGAATGATCCTATGCATGCAGATGGTAGGACTAATCCCCTTTATGTCAGCCATTTGCCACCCAATTGCCTTCTTATGCCTCTTTAGGGTAGTAATGAGATCATGCTCTTGACCTTGGGATAAGTCAGAAGCAATGATAACAGGTAAGGAATCATTTTCCCCTAAATAGGCATACTTCAGGTGCTTGGGCAACTCTTTCAATTCAAGCACGGGAGGTTTTTCAATAGATGGCACATTCTGTTTGAGATTAGAATCCCCTAGATCAAGAGATTCATAATGCCTACTCCATAATTCTTTCACCTCAGCCTCCTTGTGCACAATACCTTCTTCCACAAGTTCACTCTTATCAATCTCAGAGAGAGCTTTCACCAGATGATCACTTTGCTTGTGGAAGTGTTGTTGAACCACAGAATCAAGAGACATCACAAAAGAGCACTCCTCAGTTCCTTGGTCAGGGAACTTGAGAGCATTCAACACATTAAACTTAATCTCTTGATCATTGACTCTCATAGTCAATTCTCCTTTTTGCACATCAATTAGAGTCTTTCCAGTAGCCAAGAATGGTCTTCCAAGAATAATAGGTACCTCCTTATCTGCAACAAAATCTAAAATTACAAAGTCAGCAGGAAATACAAATTTATCAACCTTTATCAGAACATCCTCAATAATTCCTTCTGGATGAGCAACAGATCTATCAGCAAGCTGTAAGGTAACAGTTGTAGGTCTGACAACACCTATACCAAGCTGATCAAAAATAGACTTAGGCATCAAATTGATGCTTGCACCTAAGTCACAAAGAGCTCTGCCAGTATAAGTTTCACCAATTGAGAATGGAATAGTAAAACTGCCTGGATCCTTCAACTTGCTTGGAAGCTTGTTCTGCATGATCATACTACACTCTTCTGACATAGCTACTGTTTCAAACTCCCCAAGTCTCTTCCTTTTGGAAAGCACATCTTTCATAAACTTTGCATAATTGGGCATTTGTTGAAGTGCTTCTACCAAAGGAACATTGATGTGAAGTTGTTTTAGCACCTCCAGAAAATTTCCAAATTGCTTATCTTGTTGAGCCTTTTTCAGCCTTTGAGGATAAGGTGGATCAGGCAAAACTTGATCAGCAATCTTTGATGGAATTGCTGCAGCATCAGATGCTGCAGCATCAACTGTGACAGCATCTGGTGCGTTTTGTTTCTCTTTTTTGTCTTTTTCTTTTATTGCAGTTCCATTACTAGGATCAGTAGATGGTCCCTTCAAGTCCTTCCCACTCCTTAAAGATATAGCCTTGACTTGTTCCTTTCCCTTAGAAGATGTTGGTTCAGTAGTGGAAGGTAATGCTCCACTAGGTCTTTGGGTCAGGGCAGAGGCTATTTGACCAAGTTGATTCTCCAAGTTCTTGATTGCAGCTCCTTGGGTTTGATACTGAGTTTTAGTTTCATTCATGAAAGCCTTCAGCATAGTTTCCATAGAACTCTCTTCTTTTGCCTTGGATGGAGCAGGTGTTCCTGGTGGTGTTGCAGGAGTTGTAGCAGGTGTTGCATTGTTGCTCCATTTAAAATTAGGATGGTTCTTCCACCCAGGATTGTAGGTACTAGAATAAGGATTATTGTTCTTGTCATACCCAACATAGTTGACTGAAATAGGGTTTGCAGGGCATTCTTCATACAAATGGCCTTCTCCACAGTACACACAACTAGCAGAACCCACTGGTACTTGTTCAATTGCTGCCACTTTAGTTTCTGGTACAGATTCAATTGCTGCAGCAGGTGTTGCTGCAGCAGGTGTTGAACTCATATTTTTGATCATGTTGGACAAGGATGCAACCTAAGCAGATAAAGCAGTAACCTCACTCACTTCATGCATACCAACAACTTTCTTTTGAGCACTAACCCTGGCTGTTGGCCATTGATAACTGTTTGCAGCAATAGTTTCAATAAGATCATAAGCATCTTGGTAAGAGCCATTCAGCAAGACTCCACCAGAAGAAGCATCAAGCATCAGTCTAGTTTGAGGTTCCAACCCATTGTAAAAAGTTTCCATTTGAACAACCACAGGCAACCCATTATGTGGACATTTTCTTAACAATTCTTTGAATCTTTCCCATGCTTCAAACAATGTTTCAAATTCAGTTTGTCTAAAAGATGTAATTTCAGTTCTCATCCTGGCATTCTTGATAGGTGGAAAATATTTTGTCATAAATTTTTCAGCCATCTCATTCCAAGTAGTGATAGAGTTAGGTTCCAAGGAATTTAACCAAACCTTAGCTCTATCCTTCAAGGAATAAGGAAAAAGTTTAAGTTTAAAAGCATCATCACTTACACCAGGGAGAATGAAATTACTACAAACTTCTACAAATTGTTTTAAATGCAAATGTGGGTCCTCAGTAGGTCCTCCACCAAATTTCCCAACTGTTTGAAGCATTTGAAACATCATTGGCTTGAATTCAAAATGATTTGTGCCAAGTTCAGGCCTCACTATGCTAGTTTGCATAGTGTGAGGGTCAAAAATTGCATAATCCCTCATAGGTCTGTCCCTGTCATTAGCCATGCAAATGACCGTTTCATTCAAAACTTGTCTCACATGTTCAGGTTGCTCAGTGGCAACTATAGTATGTCTGTCAGAACCATGGTTGCTAGGAGGTGGTGTGTTTCCATGATTAGAAGGTGGTGGTGTAGCCATATTGACAGCTCTTCCCAAAGAAATGAGACCATAGTGGTCGTGTCCCCTTCTCAAAGCTCTAAACAGTCTTTCTATCTCAGGATGAAGTTGATATTCTGGTGATCTGCGTCTGTACATATGCTGCAGCAATAGTTGCTGCAGCAATTATCTTACTGAAACAACCAGAAACACAGCACCAAAATTAGCAACAAAAGAATCACTAATTTGCCAACTAATTAAACAGTGTTTAACTAATTAATCCCCGTCAATGGCGCCAAAAACTTGTTGCTTGAAAACGTGAACGTTCTTTTGTGCAAGTGTACACAATCGTAACAAGTAATATAATGAAAGTAGAGATCGTTCCCACGAGGATTAATTTGCCAAAAAAGAGTTTAATCAAAGTAATAATTAGTGATTTTAGTAACAAAAGTAAATGACACACAATTGGTTGGGTAACAAGTAACAAACAACTAAAAAGGTATTAGGGTAGTGGAAATCAGATTTGGGACAAGTTGAGATGCAATACTTCAATAAATCCATTAAAATGCTCAAAATGCTATGTTAAGTGCTGCAGCACTAGGTGCTGCCGCAATTGTGCATTATGTCTAATGCTTAACACTAGGCTTTAGTCGCCCCAAATTATGTCTAATTCGGAAGAGATTATTTCCCTAGGCTACTGGAGAACAAGCAGCATTACACCTAAGTGTTTTACCTCATGGCTTATGCCTCTCCTATGTCTAGGACTCAAGCAAGGAACAACTATATGTCTATAGTGCAACATACCATGTTATCTTGAGAGATATATATACAAACCATGTCTGTGAATGTATATCTACTTAGATTAGACGGCCAATCCTAATCTAAGATGGAAATAGTAAAAACACACAAGATAAAGCGCTCAACACAATAACACAAGCATTAAGAACAATTTAACTTCATTAAATTCATAATAGCATCCCAACTACAGAGGTTTAGCTCATATTGAGCTTACACAACATTACAACTAAACTAAACATCAAGGGAAGTAAGAATTTCATACTAAAACCCGAGAAGAGAAGTTCAACTACAAGTCTTGATACTGAGACGGCTTCAATGGTGATCCACCAAGCAATTCCAGCTCTCAAAATGTAGCTCCTTCGAAGTTGAAGTAGATCTAACGTTGCTGCAGCAATCAATATCCCAGCAATTGATTCTAAGTAACAATGGAGGCATGAAAACTTGAGGCTATGTCTATACCTCAGGAATTCGGCTTAACCTAATTCTGGGGGTGAGTGCCTTTATATAGGGAAGGCCTTGGGATGAGAGAAACCCTAAATGGTGGGGGCACATTTTGTCCTTTTCAAGGCACAATGTCCTTTTTGCCCAAAACCCTAGGTCATTCACGCATCACCAATGATTGGCACGCACACCCACGCATGACACATGCTGACAGCTGTCCTTGCCTTGATTTCCGTGTTTCTTGCTACATTCTCTCTCATGTTGCGTAAAATGGCAATGCTGCCACAACAGGTGCTGCAGCAATTAAACACACATATTAAACCACAATTGGGCACAAAAGTGCCCATTAATAACATAATTAAGCTTGCACCTTTAATTATTCTAAACTAACATATTTACAACATAACTCACTTAATTGCTTGAGAATTAACCATGATTTAAGCTTGAAATAAGAGATAATAACAATCATATTCGATTATTATCACTAGGTCGATTGGTAAACATGCAAAGCAATCCCATGACATAGGCAATGTCGGGTCTAGTACAATTAGTGGCATACCTTAGGCTGCCAATGATGCTCACATATTTCGTTTGTCTGACACTGTTACCAGTGTTCTTAAAAAGTTTGACAATTGGATCGTATGGTGAGCAGGAAGGTTTACAACCAAAATAGTTATATTTCTTTAAGATCTTCTCAATATAATGAGATCGATCCAATGAAATTCCTTTCTTGGACCTAGTATTCTTAATACCAAGGATTACACTTGCTTCTCCGAGGTCTTTCATATCAAGTTGTTGCATAACAATGATTTCACTTTATTTACAGCATGAATGTTTGATCCAAATATGAGTAAGTCGCCTACATATAAACATATGATAGTGCAAATGTCATTCTCAATTTTGTAATAAATGCATTTGTCACTTTTAGTCACTTTAAACCCATTCGATATAATTAAATTATCAAACTTCTCATGCCATTGTTTGGGAGCTTGTTTGAGACCATACAAAGACTTATCCAGACCTTGTGTTCTTGCTCATGAACTACAAAACCTTCAGGTTGCTCCATATAGATTTCTTCTTCTAATTTACCATTTAAAAAAGCCGTTTTGATGTATTTCTAAATTATAAATAGCGGTCAACGAAATTAGTACCCTTATGGATGCAATTCTAGTAACAGGTGAATATATGTCGAATAAATCTATATTCTCTCTTTGTCTAAAACCTTAGGCTACAAGGCGAGCCTTGTATTTATCAATAGTGCCATCAGGTTTTAGTTTCTTTTTCAAAATCCATTTACAACCAATTGGTTTGTAACCAGGAGGCAAGTCCACTAAGTGCCATGTCTTGTTAGACTCTAGAGAATCCATCTCGTTGTTTTATGACTTCTTGCCATAAATCTGCATCCAAGAAGACAAGCTTCTTGAATGTTATATGTATCCTCTAGTTTATGGACCGTATAATAGGTTCCATATTCTTTAGCAATTTGGACTTTCTTACCTCTTCGAGGTTCAATTTCCCTTTGTTCGTTGTTTTCAACGTTCTTAGACATAGAAACTTGACTAGTTCAGTGCCCCCACTATTTCTTAATTTAAAAGGGAATTTATTTTCATAGAAGTCAATGTCATTTGACTCTATGATCACTTTTGCATTAAGGTCATACAATCTGTATGATTTGCTATTTACTGCATACCCAATGAATACACATTCATAGGCTCTACTTGTGAGTTTAACTCCTTTTGGGATTATGACATAAGCCATATAATCCCAAATTCAAAAATAAGACAAGATGGGTTGTCTTTTTTTCAAGATCTCCAAAGGAACATTTTTATTTCTTTAGATTCAGCGAATCTATTCATAACATAACCAACAGTTTATAAAAAAATTTCACAAGAGAGATCAAGTGTTAGAATTCAGCAAAATAGCAAATCAATAAAGATTTTATTTTTGTTTCTCCTTTACCATTCATTTCAGAAAAAATATGGTGCAGTCATTTCATGTATAATTCCATTAAATTAATGAGAATCATACTTCGTTCCTTAATCGCTATAAAAACTCTTAACCTTTCTACTTAATTGATTTTCAAAAATCTGTAATGGAAAACTTTGAATATGTCAAGCACTTCACTTTTATTTTTCCCAAAGTATACTACAATGTAGTCAAAACAATTATAAATAAAAGTGATGAACTATCATTTTCCATTTCTGGTTAACGTTCTATCTTCGCATATATCTGAGTGAGTCAAAACAAATACTTAGATTTCCTTGCTGATTTATGCGAAGTCTTGAAAATTCTTGCTTGACTTCAAAAATCACAATTTTTTTCTTAAGTCATTTAAAAAAATAACTTTTGAAAAATGCTATTTGGCTCTTATTGAAAAGAATGCATTTGTTTACACGTCAAAGTCAACCACGTTTATAATTATATAGTGTACAAAACTTCCGATAGACGAAGTAAACAATGCTTTAAAAAAAATATCATTGTTTAAAATAAAATTTTCACCAGACTCAACATACTTTTCTTATTTTCAGCAACGGTGTATGTTCAAAACATAGTCAGTAACCATCCACCAACCTTCGCATTCACCAACACTGTTGATTTGAGAAATTATAGCAACAAATTGCTATTCAATCAGGTTAGCCTGCGGGGCAGAGCTTGGTCTGTTCCTACACTGCTTGCCATATGACCTGCTCTCTAGCAATTGAAACAATTAAAAGGAGGAGCAGCGTCATTTCTAGTTGCTGTTCCTTTGAGCCCGATTTCCGTTTTAATTTTTGAAAGGTTTTTCTAGAAAATTATATTGCAATCAATATTATATATTGCAATATATCGTAAAAAGCATAACTTCTCAAAAATAATATTGCTAAAAAGCAATTCTATGATTTAAAATCATTAACCGTTAACGTTAACCACTAACGGCAACAATATGAATTAAGAAAATTCATTCTTGTCGAGTAGGTTCCCAGGAAAGAGAGGTGGGTCACAATGAACATACTTAAGTACCAAGTCTTTCCTAGCCAGATCCTTTCCCAAACAATATGAATTAAAAAAAATTCATTCTTGTAGAGATGATTATTCTCTTTCCGTAGAATTAACAATGATATAGAGATAATAATTCTCTTTCTATAAGACCGTATAGAGAAAACTTTTCTCTTTCCAATGATAAACTCTATAGAGAAAACCAGCCTCTTTCTATTGATAAATAGTATAGAGAAAATTATTCTCTTTCTATCACTACGAAAAAAACAGGGATTAGCGAGGGAAAATTCCCTCGCAAACTGACCAAAATCCCTCGCTAATTGTCATTTGCGAGGGAATTAGCGAGGGACAGGTTCCCTTGCTAAATTCCTCCTCGCTAATCCAATTAGCGAGGGAATTTAAATCCCTCGCTAATTAGCGAGGGAAAATTCCCTCGCTAATTAGCGAGGGATTTGAATCCCTTGCTAATAATCAGAAACACGTGGCCAAGTTCTGACAGCCACGCGTCCACTATTCCCTCGCTAATCCCAATTTTTTATTTTTATTTTTTTTCTTCTGCTAAACCTATTTTTTATTGATAGATCTGCTTTTATACTTGATTGAAATAGCTAAAACAGTTTTAATTCCATCCAAATCAACATAAAATTCGAATTAAAACAACATAATATCCGAATCAAAAATAACATAATATCCGAATAAAAAAGTACTGAAATGTCAAACTATCCTAAAAGCTGCCGTCAGACTCCTCTGCCTCCTCTGACTGCTGAGCTTGCTCCTGATCTTCCTCCTAATCTGGAAATATATTCTTGCTCTTAAAATAGTTATACATCAGCTCCTGTCTCCTTAGCACCTTCGCATGGTCTACCCTCCAACCCCTAACCTCCTCCTGAGTATCCTTCAGCTGCTGTTTAGTAGATTGCAGCTCCTGCCTAAGTTGCTCTGTCTCCGCATCTGACTTAGTAGAAGCTGGTCGACTGCGTCCTCTGCTGCTCTCGGCCCCAGAGGAGCCCTTAGAACCCATAATAGGAGCCATTGGCCCAGTACCATACAGACGACCCTTGTACAAACCAACTAATTTCTCCCAATTGATGTTTGCCAGATCTCTCATCTCAAGAGGAAGTTCACCAAGTGAGGCAGGGTCCCAGCTCCCTTGAGTCAGCTGAGACATGATCTCATTAATTTGCTCCTGTTTTGCATAACCACAGAACATAGCATAATTAGCGCTCCATTTTAACAAAGCAACTTTATATAATACAAAGCAAGTTGTATATTTACCTGAGTAATCTTAGCGCGGTCATCAACATACTCGTTAGTCCCTTTCCTCAAATGGGTGACTCTATGCAGCTCAGGAGCAGTGATAGGGTGTCCTGCCTTCAAACTCTGTAAAATGAAATACATTTTCAAATATTGAAAACTAATTAACCAATGTAAAAATAACACAAAGATTTTTAAAATAATATACCAATCTAAGAGGATGCTGAGCCTGGTTGACGGACCCGCAGGTGTGAAGCGAGCCACCCTTCTCTGAGTTTCTATTCTTCTTGGCTGCTTCAGATTTTGCTTTGAACTTTGTTGTAGCCCAATGAGCCTGGAAGGCATTCCAAACTTCATCACTCATGTAGTTTGGCCACTGATTTTTAGCCCACAACTTATAAAGCAAATATGATAACTAAGCGCTCATCCTTTTATTAAAAACTCTTCTCACTTCTTCATCATCTTCTTCGCGCCATGTCACTTTACCCTAAGTAAAACAAAAATATGTATTAGTAATTATATTAAACATTAAATTTAAACTAACAATATAAGTAATGACATAATTGACACTTACCTTAAAGAATTCCAGCAGTTCCTTCTTTTCCTCGTCAGTGACCTTAGTCCACTTTGAACGGAACTTTTGAAAGTACATTTTCCGGATGACACGGGTAATGTTCGATGAAGCTACCTTTGCAGGAAGAAGCCTGCATAATGAAAGATATATCAAACAATCAAATATAAGTCGTTCCATAAATTAACTAAAAAAAAAACAAACAAAATACTTACGCGTCACCACTAGGATAAATGACTTTTAGTTTAACACCATCAATAACAACCACCTCCACCGTCTCTTCATCGATGTCAATATCATCCTGCTCGGGCTCAATATCAGGATCAATATCATCCTGGGGCGATGGGGTAGGCATAGATAACCCAGCTGGTCTGCCCGTATGTCCAGATGGTGCGCCCATATGCCCTGCTGGTCTGCCATGCCCAGATGATGAGCCTATATGTCCATGTGGTGCACCCATATGCCCAAATGGTGTGCCCATATGCCCAGATGATGAGCCTATATGTCCAGGTGGTGCACCCATATGCCCTGCTGAATACATATATGATGGGCCCATATATAATGCCCATGCGAGGGTAAATGAAAAAATCCGGGACCAGATGGAGACAGAGGTCGTGGGGCAATCGACTCGGTACCTGGTGGGCCCATATATGATGTATGACCCCTGCCTCATGTTGCCAATATTGAGAACCACCTCACGATTACGATGATTACGCCTCCTCTTGGGAGGTTCATCGGCAATCTGCTTCCCTACATCACGTCTCGGTGGGTCAGAACCTCCTGGATCCATATCTATGAAAAAAGAGAAACCAAATGTGATACTAACAACATTAATGATGTATATTATAAATAAATTAAAGAAAGTAAATTAACGAGAACAATCATGATATATTAATGATTCTAATAAATTTAAAGACAACATAATGAGTTAACATAAGAAAACACAAGAACAATAACTCTAATAAATTTAAATACAACATAATATTAATAAAATTATTCATCTTCATTGTCTTCTTCATCTTGTTCATCTTCATCTTGCTCATCTTCATGTTCTTCATAGCCCACTATTAATTGTTCTTTTTCCCTCACTCCTTGATTGAGTGTCAAATTTGTAACCGTTAACTAGGTATGTGTGCCACTCGGTCATCTCAAGAAAAGGACCCTCAGCTAAGTTCCTCAAGTGTCGGATTTGGGGAGTTGGTTCCGCTTCATAAACCTAAGTAACCACATATGGAAAAAATAAGTCATATCTCATATCTACTTTAAACGTATGACATTAAAATTAGTTTTATCTACTTACTCTAGCCTTAAACCAGGATGGAAAACTTTCATGTATACGAATAGAAGATTCTTCAGCGCCTATACCCTCAATTCATAAGAATGCACTGCAAAGGAATTATTCATATATCTTTAGATTGAAAGTTGATCAATACTTGATTTAACTTCATACTCTAAAGGTGTATAGATTAAAAATGGAATTGGAGCATACTTACTCAAGATATGGTTTAATTTCAGTGCAATTGATCAAGACATGAACATGTGCTGATTTATGCTCTTTATCTGATAAGTAGCTGGTTGACTTCTTTCCCGAGGGGCGGCCATGTTTGCTAAATACAGATAAAGCGAGCGGGTGTCTTTCTTCTTCAACCTCCATTTGGTTTCTATTATTTGTTGACAACATAAAGTTGTTGAAATAATGTGAACAAAAATAAATTGTTTCACGGTGTACGTATGCTGCGCAGATCGATCCTTCAACTCTAGCTTTATTCTTCACCGATCGTTTATAATCACCCATTAACCTACATATATATGAACGAAAGACACTTCATTAATCTACATATATATGAACGAAAGACACTTAATTGAAATAGATAATTACCTCTCAAATGGATACATCCACCTATAATGAACTGGTCCACCAAGTCTTGCTTCATACGCAAGGTGAACCAGTAAATGCTCCATGGAATCAAAGAAACCGGGAGGAAATATTCTCTCCAACTTACAGATAATGAAAGGAATATTCTGCTCCATCTTAATAAGATCATCCCTTCTCAATGTTGAAGAACACATATTTTTAAAAAATTGACTCACTTCAGTAAGCGGTTCCAAGACACACTTTGGTAATGAATCAAAAGCAATTGGAAGCAAACACTCCATGAATACATGACAATCATGACTTTTCATCGCATACATCTTCCCAGTGTTCACATCGGCGCATCTCGCAAGGTTAGAAGAATAACCATCTTAATGTCTTGCTTCCACGCTTCACCGTCAGATGGGTGGCGTAAAATGTCCGAGGTACACTTATTGTCATAATGCCAAGTCATTTTCTGCGCAATTTCGGCCGATGCAAACATTCTTTGCAACCTTGGAACTATAGGCAAATAGAACATCGACTTTATCAGGATTGGTTTATAATTACGTTTTGCCCCTTTACGATCGTGATACCTCAGTCTTCCACAGAATTTACATTCAAGTAGCTCACCATCGTTTTTACCAAATTCGTTGTTGTAAAACAACATGTGCCCTTCTGAACAACAATCAATCTTCATAAAATTCAATCCCAACTTCGAAACTAACTTCTTTGCTTCATAATAACTTTTGGGCAAACTATCCTTATTAGGTGTTGCTTCCAACATCATTTCAGTCACATAGTCTAAACCCACCTCAGAAATATTACTCATGGACTTGAGAGAGAAAAGCTTCACACATAGATAATTTTGACTGTGGGGAGCCTTCAAACAACGGCTTGTTCGAATCTCTTAACAAGTTATAAAATCTTTGTGCTTCTTCATTTGGAAGTTCATCATAATCGTCATATTGAGGCTCATCAAATGGCACATTCACCCTAAGATCATCACAAATCATGTTTTCCATCGACTCAAAAATTTCATTACGTGCAACACCAAAACCAGAACTGCTTGAAGCCCCTGAGTCAAAATTTGGACGTCCTTTTTCTCCATGTTCCACCCAACGATACAAGTGCTCCCTAATTTCATCATCGGTCTTAATAGGTATTCCGTCGCATTTTAAGCATGGACATCTAACCCCCTTTTCCCGTCTAGCCAATTCATGTCGCCACGCTACCATAAGAAACTGTTCAACCCCAATTACAAAAGTTTGCTTCAAACCCGCTCTTCTAGGAAATAACTGATCATGCATACACCCAATCACGATTAAATTCATACCAATTAATCTACACATATTTAAGAAAATGTGTTAGATTCCCATAACATTCCCAATAACCTATCAAGTTAGTGGCATCGATATGATCTCAGTGGAGATGATTCCGAGCCGAGTATGGGGGTCAAGGACAGCACAAAACCCTTTTCCATCCAAGTAGTGAAGGAAGTTATTTCATATAACTCCCAACCTTACCATTGTTATCGTCTCGCAATTATCTCAATGGAGATGATTTCGAGCAAATTATGGGGGTGAGGGACAACACCTCACCCTTTTCCATCAACAACACACAGTCATCTAACCTAGGATTCATCAAAACAACAATTAAACAATTTTCAATTAACAACTCTAAAATAATACACTTTTCAATTTCAACTATTTGACACAATTAACAACATACACAATTTTTAATTCTCAACAATTTTCAATCTAACTCTTCTCAACAATTTCACTTTAACAAATTTAAATTCATTTTTCAATTACTAACATTCACATTTCACAATATTCACTCAATTTTAACTCATATTTCACACTCAATCCTACAACTCACATTTCACAATATCACTTAACCAATCCTAACCAATTCACAACAACACACAATAACAACAACAAATAATTCAATCCTAACCAATTCAAAACTTAACACACAACAACAACAACAAATAATTCAATCCTAACTAATTCAATCCTAACCAACAACAACAACAACAACAATTTATTTTAAAAACATCAATTTATTTTAAAAACTAACCGTTATGAGCGAGATTGACGTCCGGTGCGGTGGTTCGGTGACTGTGCGCACTCCGGTGCAATTGTGAGGCTTCAAACACCAAATTTCAATCCTAACAAATTTCAATTTCAAGCAAACAATAAATAAATTAAAACAAATTCAATAAATAAAAAATTAAAATTATAACAATATCATAAAAAGTGCAAATCAAAACTTACAAATTGAGGGAAATGGGAGCTCTGGTGGTGGTGGTGGTTTCGTGGGTGGTGATGGTGGTGGAAGAAGAGGCAAATCGTGAGAGAGAGAGAGAGGAGAGGAAAGGAAGAGGAGCTCCGGTGGTGGTGGTTTCGTGGGTGGTGGTAGTGGTGGTAGTGTGGTGGTGGAAGAAGAGGGAAATCGTGAGAGAGAGGGAGAGAGGAGAGGAAGAGGAGTTCCGTGGGTGGTGGTGGTGGTTGTGGTTGTGGATTTGAGAGAAGGGGGTGAGAGAGAAGAGTGAAGTGAAGAGTGAGAGAGAAGAGTGAGGAAAAAAAATTAAACGGTTCATTTATTAAAGTTAGCGACGGATTTTGCGAGGGAACGCATTCCGTCGCTTACTGTCACGTGTTCCTAGGCTCTGCAACGGTCAGAAATTTAGCGAGGGACTTCCAATTCCGTCGCTAATCTCCTTGTTTTGCGTGCCACGCAATTTCAATTTGGCACCCAACGTTTTGCGAGGGAAATTCCGTCGCTAAAGGTTACCATTCCGTCGCTAATGTCCAGAAAAAACGAGGAAACCAATTCCCTCGCTAATGTTCAGCAAATCCGTCGCTAATTCTTGTATTTGCGAGGGACCAAGGTTCCCTCACTAACGTCCCTCGCAAATAACCTGTTTTTTTGTAGTGTATAGGAATATTTCTTGAGCTATTTTATCTCTTCTTTTATGATTAGCTGTTTCAGTGAGCACTTGAATGTCATCTTTTAAATGTTGGCAACATTTTTCATATTTAATAAAAATTGATTTTGTTACCATTTTTTTAATTGACATTCTTGAAAATGAAAGTATTTGTTGAAATTAGAAACAGCAGAATCAGAGCCAATAATGTCTTCGGTAGTCATGGCTAAATTTCGAAATATCTTAAATTGTTGTTTTTGAGTTTCCGGAAAATATTTTGGAAAATCAATCCACCAAAGAAATTACTGGGTTGAGTCGCGGACTAGGTCACTCTCTTTAAGACGTTTCGTGGCACTGCTCAAAATTGTGCTGGCAGGCTATCAACCACGACGTCCCAAGGATAAAACAGCCCAGTTAAAACTGTTACGAAATATCACTGCACAGTAAAATTTCACTCAAGAAATACACCTTCATATTATGGTCCAAGGCCACTCTAATATGGTACGTAGACCACTCTATAAATATGATAGAAGAGAATAAATTAGGGAGAAGAGAGAAAACTTGAGGAAGGATTTATCGTCAAGTGGTGTGTGGAATGAAGTGAGGGAGGGTCCTATTTATAGGAGAGAATTGGACTTGCTGCGCAAGTAATTTGTTGGAGAAAAATCCTTAACAAATAAGAACAGAGTACTTGTGCTGCAAGTCAACAATGGATAAGAACGAAGTGCTTGTTGCGCAAGTCAACAGATAAGAACGGCCTTAAACGGCTATATCTGACGTGCAATTGTAAGTACATCGTATCTGGTCGGTTCAACGAATCTGGACAAGCAACGTACCAAAAAAATAAAATAATTAATTATTTTCGCAAAAAGAAATTTACACCTCACAAGCCAAGCCCAAGTCCGGCCCGGGCGAGCCGGTCGATCGGAGGCGGCGGCGCGCGTGTGTGGTGGTCAGTTAGTGTGCGCGCTTTTCCTTTCACAAAATTGGGTACCTATTGGGTCACACCCAAAAGTATCAATCTTCACACTTATAAACACTCTTAAAGTGTCTATTCTTTCCAATGTGGCACTTCCTAATTTTTGAATTCATCAACAAGTCTGTTGATAAGAGAAATAATGATACATATCTTAAGATTATAAGTGGCTTGTCATTGCCACTTGCATTGCCACTTTTTTTTATTTTTTATATTTTAAAGTTATATTCTTTTTATCCTTTTTATACTTTTATATATTCCTTCTTTCATATTTTAAATTTTTATTTTTTATCTTTTTTATACCGGAATAGTTTACTGTATGAAAAAAAGTTTTAGATGTTTAAGTATGCAAACTCCATTTTTAAATAACCAATTAGGTGAAAAAGAGATTTATTTTCATGACAAAATATGTAAAGTGAGATGCTAGATAGTGTGTTTTGGTGTACTTTCTAGTTCTGAAAAATTTTTAATGGTTCAAATACACAAAGTTTATTCTTCAATAATCGATTCGGTGGAAAATAAATTTGTGCCAAACTATATAAAGTTTGATACTAAGTAGTATATTTTAGGGAGTACTTTATATACTTTTGTTTTTATATAATTTATGGAGTACTTTACAGTTTTGAAAATTTTAACATGTTTAAATATGTGAAGTTTATTCTTCAATAATCAATTGGGTTGAAAAAAAGCTTCATTTTATGAAAAAAGTTAGTAAAGTAAAATGATAAACAGTGTGATTTGGTGGACTTTATGGTTCAGAATAGATTTTAGTTGTTCAAATACACAAAATTTGTTCTTCAATAGCTGGTTTGGTTAAAAAAATCGTGATAAAATACGTAAAGTGCTTTATGGTTATAATTTAATTTTTATTCACAGGAACTTCAACCACATTTATAAAAGAACACCACATCATATTCATTCAACTTTCTACCTTCAAGTTTTGCATTGCTTCTATTTTATTGGTGTTTTTCATACAACCCTACACATGTGTTTCAATTTCTAATTGTGTTGGATTCTTTTATTTCTAATTATAAGTTAAGTTTTTATATTTATGTTTGATAAATATGGATTATCTTATTAAAATTTTTAGACATTTTCTTCCTACTATCTATGGATGCTTACTTTCAGCATCTTTGTTAGTATTCTTTTTTAATTTTATAATCTTCTTATTTATTTTATAGTTATAATTTAATTTTTATTCACGGTTATTTGACTATATGTTTTACAAACCAACACCATTGGTCCACTGACAGAAGCTACCCTAGGACACGAGGTCGATTCAGTGCTCCCAAGTTTGATTTCTGCAGTGGACAAATTCTGTATAGTTAAAAAAAATGAGTATGAATGTTTATAAGGTGGTTTGTTAATACATGTGTAAAAATTTTATTACCCATTTACACAAAGGAAATTAGCCAACCCCGTGCATCGCACGGGTTATGGGGTTAGTTTCTCTTAAGGGTGGGGGATGCAATGGGCAAGTTTTATGGACTGTTTTTGGGTGGGTGGGTTAGATTGAATTATGCTAGGAGTGATAGGTTTCTTATTAGGGTTAGAACTAAGTTGGATGAAGAAATAATGTATCCGACACCTGCGAAAGTTTTACGTCCGGGCGTGGCACGCTCATTAAATTCTATTTTAATGATACAGACTCATTTTAAAAAAGGCATGCTCATTAAAATATCTTCTGGTGGCTCTAAAAAATATATGATAATCCAATTCTAATATTTATTAAATTGGTTTGCTGAATATTAACTTCTAATAAAAACAATTCCTTATTAATAATATCAGGCCAATGCATGCTATCTGACTATAGATTTGCCACAATGGAAGCTACACTAACAAGTTGTATGGCAATGGCATAGGTTTGTAGGGTAGGCGTTGTATATACCCAATAGCATGACATTGGTTGTGGTATGGAAATTAGGAAATATAGCTATATTCTTGCACCAATCCGCAGGAGATTTTTTCCAGGGAATAAAATATATTCATTGGAGTAGAGGCAATCGTGATGTTATAGTACATTGATTCATTGGTCAGCTGTTTGCTCGAAGTATGCGTGGCACGATGTTGTTGACGGATCCATGCATAAATATTTCGGATTCGGATTCGGTGCATTCGGTTGTGGTACATTCAGGTGTATTCAAGTGTATTTGAACCACTAAATGCATTAAATATTTGATATGTAAAAAATATAAAATGGAGCCAACGTGATGGAACCAAGAAAGAGAGAGAGAATGGGAATACTAACAGATATTTATTTATTTAGTTTTTTAAAAAATGTGAAATATAAAATTACACTATTATCCATCATTAAATGTTGTATTGATAAAGAGAAAGTGTGGTTTTTGTGTCCAAATGAAAAGGTGTTGGCTTGCTAATGTACACCTTCTAATTTTTGAGTGGGTGTATATATATATATAAAAGGTTTTTGAGATTGTGGATCGAGTACGAATTCCAATATTATCGTTGACTCTTTTAAATGTATGAATTCCATTCAAATTTCAAAGAAGACAGTTTCCCATTGCAATACTATCATTTGCCATTACAATAAACAAAAGTCAAGGACAATCATTGCGAAACGTAGGAGTATATATCTTCCAAACTCTGTTTTTTCCCGTGGTCAATTATATGTCGCTTTTTTGAGAGTTACTTCTCGATAAAGGTTAAAGTCTTAATCATTGACGGTGAAGGAAACTAATTTTGACAAAACTTCGAATGTTGTCTACCACGAGGTTTTCAAGAATATACTATAGGTATCACAAGTTCTTTTTATAAATAAGTGACTTATGTATTTAATTTTTATAAAAAAAGGACAATAACTTTTGTAATTTTGTATACCAAAAACTGAATTGATAACTAAATTGAACAGGTCGAATTCAGTATAACACCGTCATATATATGTTTCATAACAATATATCCTTTGCAGCGCACAAGGTAAGTTCAAGTTGTTTCATATTTGAAACTGAGATACACAGTGGATTTGCATATCTCAGAATTTTTTGGGAAGTAATCAAAGCAAATCAAGACTAATTTTAAAGTAGATAAACAAAAAGTTTCCAATCGTAATTGAGTTAGTCCGAGCATTACCCCGTGAACATTTATCTTCAATATGTAATATTCCCCATAGAGATTAGAAAACAAAATTGTATTGAAGTTTCAAATTTTTCAAATTGTAATATTTTCCGTAGAGATTAAATAAAACTTATTGATTGAGAAAAAATGGAATATTAAAAATGAAAGAGGCATGTAGATGAAATTAAAGTAGATATATTGTGAAAAATATAAAAATGAGATAGAGTTAGAAGAAGAAAGATGAGGAGAGAGTGAAAAAATGTACTAAAATATATAAAAATGAGATAGAGTTAGAGGAAGAAAGATAGAGTTAGAGAAAGAGTGAAATTTTTTGAAAAAGTATATGAGAGATAGTGGAAGGGTGAAAAAGTTTGAAAAAAGTGTGAAAGAGTAAAAAAGTTTGAAAAAGTGAAAAAATGAAATGACATAAATGTCCTAAAATTGTTTAGTTGGGAAAAGAGTAAAATTGACATTTTGGTATAAATAGATAGTAATTGGTAGTAAGTTAATGGTATAAATAGATAGTAAATAGTAAATAGAAGATAGTAGAAGATTGGACTTTGTATACTCCAACTCTGGTCTTCAATTTTTCACTTGCCTGGTTATTTCTTCTTATACATGGAAGTTTATACCCTTACTTTATTAAACCTCTTATTCAAGTTTGGTTGCTTGAATCTTGCAAAAATGCTCTAACCATATTAGCCTTGTACTTAATTTCATCTAAAGAGACATAAATAAAAGTTAATAGAAATAGAAAAAATAACAGCAACTAACTAGGCTTAGATGATCAATGTTTTCTCCATATTGCACTCCTCTGTTGTATTTATCCTTGCCTGCTTATTTCATTCATCACCCTACCTCTACTCACCAGTCACCATAAACCATACTTATAAATTTTACTAGTATCTTTTATTCTGTGACTTACCAACCTAAACATTCAACTATGCCCCAACCCAGCTCTAATGAGAGCAAAACAGAAAATTGTGCCAGTCCATTCTGTCTTGGTGCCAAAGTACTTTTTAGACTATTTTCTTGGATGAATAACTTGCGTTAAGCCAGCAATATACAGAAGAATACTTGACTCTAAGACATGCTTCTTCTTGTGACTTCCACCAAGCCCCAATATGTTTTGGCACCGTAATACACTGGGTGATATTACCAACTACCTATATTATCTCGGAAATGGATCCTCTAACTTCCCAACCTCTAACTTTTGCTAACTTTAGTCTTTTTTGATGAGAGAGAAAAGAAAAACTGGAGGAAAATGGAGGAAATTATGATGAGAGAGAATGTATCACAAGAGAGAGATATATACAAAGTTAGGGGAAAGTTCCCTCCAAAAAGTTAGAGGATCCCTCCCCATCTCCCTTCTACTAAAATCTACTTTTTCTTATTCAATAAATAAAAATAACGCAAAGCCAAACAACGTAGGACTTCCATACATTTGAAATATCTCATAAAATTACAATAGGTGCGTTGCTGCGGCCTTCGCGTGACTGACTGAGTTTTGAATTCTTTCGTTTTAGCTTGGATTTCTGATTCGGAAACCTTTCGTTTCCAATGTGTGACAAAGAAGATCGTGGATTTTTTCAACACTTGTTCCTTATCGTGTGTGATTCTTGTTCTCTGTTTTGCAATTTGAGATCTGGTTTTTGGAAACAGGTTGAAGATGAAGTCTGCGGTTCAATTGTGGAAAAATAAGAAAATACTATTTTAAATGTTAAAAATGATATGACATGCCAACTATGGTAACTGAAAAATGCCACCTCAATTAAAATGGTTTAATTTGGTCAACATTTCAAAATTTAACAAAATAGGGGATCAAAATTGCCTAAAAGATAATAGGAAGATCAAAATTGCGCATTGAGTAAAATAGAGAGACAAAAAGTACATTTAAGCCTAAAAAAAATACATACATAGAGAACCTCACTCAGCATTATTATATCTACAACTTTCCATGCTCATACTTCAAAATCTATTAACTCATAATGAAAGGAAAGTAAGTATCTATCCTATATTTAATCCACTCTTTTTCTTTTGGTTTGGCTTTGAAGGTCCTCTTACTAGTATTATTTTGTACAGATTTGAGCACTCCAAGTAAATAAATAGGGCCGACAAATTGCTAAATAAGGATATGCTGGAAACTATATTATGCCGACACTACAAAGGACATGGGAGCATTGAAAAGTATTTACTATTTACCATCTGTTTACCGTGGTTTTTGGTAAACAACCACTAGTTTAAAATTATTTACTTGCAAGATCAACTAGTAAATCTTAAAACATATTGTGCGTTGATTTCCCAGAAATTATAGAGTTTCGTTAATATTCTTACGGTTTTAATGAAAAAGGTGAAGATAACCACCAATTTCAAAGGTGTTGAAACTGTCGAAATTACTTCAAAAATGATACAGTTCTGAAAAGAATGTATACAAAGCAAGTAAAGTGCAATGAATTTAATAAAACAGATTAAAATTGCATTGAATGAATAAAAATTGGTACACAAGTGCATACATTGTTCTGTAACTCGCTTTTCTCTCTTACTTGGAAGTTGGAGTATGAGAATTCTGTATGTGCGTATTGTGACCTGTTTTTCCTATGAAAAACTACTATTTATACAAATAGAAAATAACTGTACAGAATATTTAAAAAATGTAACTGCTACATCCCTTCGACAACGGTTGTTTGATTCCAATCCGTTACCAGTCTTCAAAACCTCTTCTTGTCGAAATCACTGTCTTCAACGCTTCGATTTCAGCAAGCCTCATGTCGAAATCATCTTAACACAACCAAATAACTTAACTCTTCTCAATGTCGAAATTGACATCTTTCTCTTGAAATAATAAGTCAAACCTTGTTGACCGCCTTTAATTGGGCTTGTCGAAAATGCAGGCTAACAAATTGCCCCCAAAAAATGTCTTTTTTGACTGAATTTAGAATGAAGAAAGAAAACGACGTTTTTGAAACTTCACTCAACAGTTTCGTGTCAAGTCTGCTGACGTCATTAACATCCTCTTTCAGAATTGAAAGGACGTTTTTTTCAAAAGGAAACCACTTTATTGCGCCAAATATTCAGAGTTAGTGGGCCACGTTTTACCGTGGAACTCTCCAAAAAACCACTTTTCCATAACTGTCAGGTCATGATTGTTAGTGGGCCACTCTCTGGAAGTGCAAAAAACCCCAAAGGTTTATACCCCCCTTTTTTTTTATCCAGCAACTATAAAAGGCGTACCTTCTTCTCCATTCTATTTTTTCACTCTTCATCTCCCTTGAGAACCCATATCCACGCTTAAAACCCCATTAACGCTTGAAACCTTTCTCTAGTTTTTACAAATCAAGAACAAATCACATTTCTCAAACCTGAAAAATGGCTTCTGCTTCAAGCTCTCAAGCTTCTGGGAAATAGAAATTTGTTGTTGAACCTGATTTGGAAGATGCTCGCGCTCAAATCTGGAAATCACGGGTATTAATTCCCTCTTCTGAACCTAACAAGCATGCTTTTCTTGGAACTCTCCCTGAATCTCACGAAGACACACAGAAACTTCAAGAAATTTTCCCTAGCTACCATAAATATAGCCCTAGGATTTTCAAAAAGGGCCCCTACGAAATGGGGTTTATGAATGCCCCCAATAGGGTCTTTAGGTCCTCACCCCACGCAGAGAATGAACTCTACACCAACTGGCTTAACAAAGTTCAGTCAAAGAAGGGCGAATTCTGGAAATCCCAAGGGATTTATGACCTTATTCAACTGTCGAGATATGGCCCTAGGTACCACAGTCCCATGCTCATCGCAGCATTACATTTTTGGGAACTCACAACTAACAGCTTACATCTTAAATGTGGCATGCTCACTCCCACCTTGCTGGATGTGGCTGCCATAACTGGCCTTAAACCGACAGGAGAAATTTTAAATCCCAACAACACCACCAATACCTACCAATTCGACTTCAAACGCGCCACATTTTCTGGGTACATTAAAGATCAGCATGTAGCTGATGACGAAGAGGTTTCTGACATAGAACACATTGCCTTCCTCACCTTGTGGCTCTCTCTCTATATCTTCTGCTCTTCATCACTCCAAGTGGCCAAAATGTATGTTAACTTGGCCATTCAGCTTCATGAAGGTCGAAACATATGCCTCAGCAAGCTCATTTTAGGATCTCTCTATGATGCTTTAGCACATGGATCCTTCGACTTGAGAGGACTTGGACCTCAAGCTAAACTACTAGTCTCAGGCCCTATTTGGCTGTTCCAATTGTGGCTCCTTGCCACCTTTGAGTCGAGATTGCAATTGTATTTCCCTAACGACTATGTTGAGATGGTTGAACAGAGGAGAATCGAATGTATGAGGCTTGCTGTTTTAAAGCCTAGGGAAATAGGTCAATCTACAGAAGACCTGTTTTCTGCTGCTTTCACCATGTTTCTGAACTGTGACACTTTCACACCTTCAATGGCACCATTCGTTGATAGGACTCGTGGACCAAGTTGGTTCACAAAAGAATTTCCTGCAACCTCTATCGAAGATGTCGAAGAAATCAACCAAATCTGGAGAGCCTACTTAACTCCAAACTTTCTGTCGACTAAAATCACAACTGGAAAGAGCAAGGCTCAATTTGGAATGACTGGATATCAACCAAATTTAGTGGCAAGGCAGTTTTGGTTATGTCAACTTCGACCTGCCCCGTTTTATAAAACTAAAAAGGACTTGAAGCATCTAGACAATGAAAGAGATTTCTGGAAACGTCTCGACAACACTGCTCAAAATGCTCCCACTTTTATTCCTTTTAAGGGGTGGGGAAACGTCTCGACAACATTTGCTCGCACTAAGGAATTTTTTAAGGGGTGGAGAAATTATTACACATCTAAATCTGCTGATGTCGAAGAAACTACATTGTTGTCCAACCTAATTTCTGCTTTCCCTCCTTTGCAGAACAAGAAAGACAAAAGTCAAGGTATGCACATTCGAGAAATTCAAGCCTTTCAAAATTACTTCGAAACTATATGTGATCCACATTGTCTTAGTCGAACTGTTTCTAAGGCTGCAAAAGTTTTAAAGCAAAAAATTATCGAAGAAATTCTGACAATGCACTTTCCACCCTATGTAACAAATAAATATGATTTTGCTTTGAAATGTAAGATTAAGTTTCCGCCTTTGCCAACCAGTAAACTAGCCTTAGCATTTCGACCACCAATTCCTGAATGGTTTGTGTGTGGTTCGACTATGGCGTTACAAAACTATTTTATAACTAAAACAGCCCAGAAAGTAACTCCGACTAAGCATAACATCTACACATTTAGAGGTGATCTCCATTTGGACATTCAACATGTTCGAATCACATCCCTCATCAAAACAGGTGATGCATAAGACTCTTAGAAAAAAAATTTAATTTTTCCTTTCATGTATGATCTTACTTATATGGTTGTCGAATGTCTGTAGCTGTCCTTATTCCAACAACTCCAGCTGCTGGTACAACAAAGTCACCCAAAAAGACGTCGAAGAAAGAAACCAGTACTTCTTCGAAACAAAGCAAACTCCAACAAACAAAGAAACAAGAGGTGAGTATCTTTGCAACATCTTCCTCTATGTTCAAACTTTAAATTCGACACCTGACTAATCTTCGTTTTGTAGAGTCGAAAAAGGGCAAGTAGTTCTACTACTGATGTTTCTTCCAAAAAATTGAAGAAAACTGATACGCTAACTGTGAGTGATGATTCAGAGGTCAAACTTCTTACCTCTTTGCCTTTTTGTAATTATTTGTATTTCCTTTTCTTGTTTATGCTGACATGAGTGTCGAATTTTCAGTCTGACAACCCAACAAGCAGCCTTAAACAAACTGAGGTTCCCAAAACTCAAGTTGAAAGGGAAAAGAAAAGAAAGAACTCTCAAGAAGCTCTTAAGATTCCATCTCAACAAGCTTCTGTCGACCAACGAGGACATGGCAAGGAGGTGCACAAAGGGAAAGCTCAAATGAACCCAGAAAAACCTCTAAAGAAGAAAGTGAAAACTCCTAAGAAACTTGAAAGTGCAGGTTATCGCATTGGAGAAACAGCTTCAAAGGTAGTTGACAAGTTTTTTATCTTCCCTTAATCGTTTTGATTCAATATGGCGAAAAACTCATCAATCTATTATAACAGGGAAATGAGGCCAGCAATGTCCAAACTCAACAGAAACAACCGACACCAACTTCGACTATCTCTCCTTCTATCGAGCCAATAGCTGAGAAAGTAGTCGAGGAACAACAAACCCCAGATAGTCCCATCAACACAACGGGAGAAGCTCTTCATCCACAAATAGAAGATTTGATAATCAACGAGCCTTCCTCTGATAAGAAGGAGCTTGGGAAAGAAGTTCTTGACCATAATCGAGAACAAAGAGATGATGCGATGAACGAAGGTAATCGCACTGCTGGTGTTGAAATTGAGAAAGACATTCTGGTTCCAACTCCAAATTCAAGTGACAAAGAAGAAGAGGAAACCAAGACGAAGACGACGAAGAAGAAAAAGATGATGATGATGACGCTGTTGAATTTGAAGGACAAGAATCTCAAGGCAATTCAGAGCATGTCGATGAATCGCCAAAGGACAATAATTCTTCTAAGGTAGTACCTTCGACTAGCATCACTTTAAGCCAAGAGGAATTGACAAAGCTAAAAAGTAAGAACCCTCTTGAGGCCTTGAAATTAATGTTAAGCAGCAGGGCAACTTCGACTGACAAGAGACAAAGCTCTTCGACTACTTCTGTTGGTGAGATGTCTGAAAGTTCGAAAGAAGATCTCATTCAGGAATTTAGGGCTAAAGTTCTTGAAGTGGATTTGTTTCAGACTGTTGAACAAAACCACATGGTCGCTTTTGAGATCAAAGCCTTGCTGCGCAAACTCAACAATTCAACGTCTAGCAAGTCTCTCATTGGCTTCCTTGTCGAATTTGAGCCTCTTCTGGAACAAATCACAAGGGATTTCCAAAAGAAAAAAAATGATGTTGTGACGAAAGAGCGTGAGGCTAAACTCCAACAAGAGGAATGGGCTGCGGTCGAAGCATCAAACGCTAAAATTTCTTCCTTGGAAGTTCAAGCAGCAAGTGATGCCAAAGAAATGGCTGCCTGTGATGATGCCATTTCCAAATATCAAGAACAGATCAAGAGCCTGCAATTGAAGATTAAGGCAGAGGAGAAGAAGAAAGCTTCGATTTGTAAACGAACTCCCGATTCTTTGGAATCTGTTATTAATGCAGAGGCAGCCCTGGCAATCGAACATCTGGAGGAATTCAGCAAGCATGAAGCAGAAGTTCAGAGGTTGGTCGAGGATGAGGCCCTCACTGCTACAAGATTGGAGCATGCCAAGGCCGTCTTTGAGAGGCTAAAAGCCAATCTTAAGCTTTAGATTGTAACTTTCTTTATTTCCAAACTTTTGTAATTCAACAATGTTTTGGCACTTCTACCTCAAAATGCCATATTTGAATTCTCTTTTGTCATTTCAGTCTTGCGCTATTTTAATTTCTTGCAATATTGGCTTATACTTTTTCAAATACTTGCCATTTATTCGCAAAACTTGATTATCAGCACCTAATTCTTCGACTTCATAGGCACCGTTAGAAAAAATTTGTACGATTCGAAATGGTCCCTCCCAATTTGGTGACCATTTGCCTAAGACTCTATCTTTTTTGTCCATAGGCAATACAACTTTCCAATCTAAATCTCCTAAGGCAAAGGTTTTTAACTTAACTTTTTTATTATAAGCTTTAGCCACTCTTTCTTTTTTTCTTGTAAGGACATCTAACGCAATTAACCTCTCTTCGTCTAAATCAACCAACTCATCTAAAATCATATTCCAATAATGATCTGATGGGATTTCAAATTGTCTTTGAATTCTGGCTGATTGTAAACAAATTTCGACTGGTAAAACTGCATCATGTCCAAACGTCAACCTAAAAGGAGTAGTATTAATTGACTCTCTAGGAGAATTTCGACAAGCCCATAACACTTGATCAAGAGTTTTATGCCAATTTTTAGGCTTTTGCCCAATGTGCTTTTTAATCAGATTAATGACAATCTTATTGGCTGCTTCGACTTGACCATTGGCTTGTGCATAATACAGCGTCGAAGTTAATAACTTGAAACCATGTTCAGAGGCAAACTCTACCATTTTTTGTCCTATAAAAACTGAATCTTGATCTGTAGTAATGGTTTCTGGAATTCCAAATCTATACAAGATATGGTTTTGAATAAAATTAATAACTGCCTATTGATCAACATTAGGTAAGGGAATAGCCTCTACCCACTTAGTGAAGTAATCTATCCCAACCAATATATATCCTAAACCAATATATAACGATGGCCTTTTGACGAAGTTGGTCTAATTTCACCAATCAAATCTAGACCCCAACCTCTAAACGGCCAAGGTTTCACTATTGAATGTAGCTCATTTGCAGGCACATGTTGAATTCCTGCATGTTTTTGACATTCTTGGCAACCTTTAGCAAAATCTATGCAATCTTTCAACATAGTTGGCCAATACACACCTTGTCGGAATAAAAGCCATTTCATCTTGTGACCTGCTTGATGAGATCCACAAGCTCCACTATGAGTATTGGAAAATGCCAAATATGCCTCACTTTCACTAAGACATTTAAGCAGAACTCCTTCAGGTGTCTTTCTGAACAAATCATTTCCAATAATCACATAGCTCAAGGCTCTATACTTAGTTTTCCTACTAGTCATTCCTGTTGGATTTTCCAAGTATTCGACAATTTGCCTACGCCAATCATCATTTGACATACTGTCAATGGTAAAAACTTCCACTTCAAAATTTTTGGTTTTAAAATTACAAATTTCAATTTCAGTTTGAAGTGGTAACATATTCGACTCATCTGCCACCCCTAAGTTTTGGAATTGACGATTCAGCCATAGAGAGGTCTGTCGAATTATGTTTGTCTTTGATTTCTATTAATTCTTGCAGTTTCTCCTTAGAAACTTTATAGCCTGAAGCAATTTGTGCCAAATCATTTGCCTCTTGGTTGTCAATTCGAGGCACATGTTTAATGTCAACATTATTGAACTGTTTTAACATAGCATTGGCAGTCACGAAATACACTATTAGGTTTTCTTTAATACATTTGTATTCTTTAGTTAATTGCTTCACAACTAATTCAGAATCCCCTTTTATTTCGACGTCTTTTGCCCCCAGTTCTAGCAAGATCTCAAGTCCTGCTAACAAGGCTTCATATTCTGCCTCGTTATTGGAGCAAAACTGTTTGATTCTGTATTTGTATTTCATTGGGATTTTTGTTGGAGATACAATTAAAATCCCAATTCCAGTCCCATTTTTATGGCTGGAACCGTCGAAATATAACTTCCATGGTTGAACATCCACAAAACTTAGCGTTGCTTCGACCAATGAGTGATCGACTATAAAATCAGCCACTACTTGGCCTTTAATTGCTTTTAATGGCTGATACGTTAGTGAATACTCAGAAAGCGCTAAAGCCCATTTGCCAATTCTACTGTGTAATATTGGCTTCGACAGCATATGTTTAATAATATCAAAATGCCAGTAAACATAAACATCAGCTGGTTTTATATATTGCTTTAGTTTTGTACATGAGAAATACAAACAATGGCACAGTTTCTCAATTGGATGGTACCTTGTTTCGGCATCGTTTAAAACCCTACTGAGGTAATAAATGGCTCTTTCGACACCATTTTCATCCTCTTGAGCTAACATACTACCTATTGTCAGTTCTGATGCTGCTATGTACAATTTCATCACCTTATTTCTAATAGGAGGTAATAAAATAGGTGGCTTTATCAAATAAGACTTGATCTCGTCGAAAGCTTTCTGGTGTTCTGGATCCCATCTGAACACATCTTCTTTCTTCAGTCGCAGTAATGGTGAAAAAGCTTGAGTTTTGCCACTTAGGTTTGAAATGAATCTTCTAAGAAAGTTGATCTTTCCCAATAGAGACTGAAGTTCTTTCTTGGTCGAAGGAGCTTTCGTATCCAAGATTGCTTTTGTCTTGTTTTGATTGATTTCAATACCTTTTTTGTGCACAACAAACCCTAAGAAATCACCTGCACGTACACAGAAGGCACATTTAAGTGGATTCATTTTCAATCAATATTTTCTCATCCTTTCGAATGATTGTCGAAGGTGGTCTATATAACCATTTTCTGATGAAGACTTAACAACGATATCATCTATGTAAACTTGCATAAAGTCTTCTATAAAATCATGAAACATAGAATTCATTGCTCTTTGGTACGTAGCACCAGCATTTTTTAGGCCAAAAGGCATCACTACCCACTCATAAACGCCTAAGGCCCCTGGGCATCGAAATGCTTTTTCGACACATCTTCTTCAGCAATGAAGATTTGATTATATCCAGAATATCCATCAAGCATACTTAGATAATCAAATCCTACTGCTGAATCAACCAACATTTCTGCCATTGGCATAGGATATTGATCCTTAGGTGTAGCATTATTTAGGTCTCTAAAATCTATACAGACTCTAAGAGTCCCATTTTTCTTAATAACTGGAACTATATTAGCTAACCAATCTACATACCTTGCAGTTTCTATGAACTTGTTTTTGAACAGCCTTTCAATCTCCTCTTTGATCTTAGACATGATCTGTGGTGCAAATTGATAACAATCAAATATGATTGTTATTACCTCTTATTTCCAGCTTAAATCATTGATTATTCGCAAGCAATTTAGTGATTAAATGTTGTAAATATGTTAGTTTAGAATAATTTAATGTGCAAGCTTTATTTTGTTATAATGGGCACTTTGGTGCCCAAATTGTGGTCTAATGCGTTTGTTTAATTGCTGCAGCACTTATTGTGGCAGCAATGCCAAATTACACAACATGAGAGAGAAAGCAATAGGAAATGCGGAAATTGAGGAAAGGACACCTGTCAGCTGTCTCCAGACGTGGGTGTGCGTGCCAATCATGGAATATTCGTTGGTGACCTAGGGATTTGGGCAAAAAGGACCTTTTGCCCCCATTAAAGGACAAAAGGCGCCTCCCCAATTAGGGTTACCTCTCATCCCTAGCCTCCTCTATATAAAGGACCACATTCTCAGAATTAGGTTAAGCCGAATTTCAGAGGTATAGGAATAGCCTCTTGATTTCGTGCCTCCATTGTTACTTAGAATCAGTTGCTGGAATATTGATTGCTGCAGCAATACTGGAACTACTTCAATTTCGAAGGAGCTGCATTTTGAGAAGCTGGAATCGCTTGGTGGATCACCATTGAAGCTATCTCAGTATCAAAACTTGTAGTTGAACTTCTCTTCTCGGGTTTTAGTATGAAATTCCTACTTCCCTTGATGTTTAGTTTAGTTGTAATGTTGTGTACGCTCAATATGAGCTAAACCTCTGTAGTTGGGATGCTATTATGAATTTAATGAAGTTAATTTGTTCTTGATGCTTATGTTATTGTGTTGAGCACTTTATCTTGTGTGTTTTACTACATCCATCTTAGCTTACGGTTGGCAGTCTAATCTAAGTAGAAATACATTCACAGGAATGGTTTGTATTTATATCTCACAAGATGACATGGTATGTTGCACTATAGGAATATAGTTGTTCCTTGCTTGAGTCCTAGGAATAGGAGAGGCATAAGCCATGAGGTACAACACTTAGGTGTAAAGCTGCTTGTTCTCCAGTAGCCTAGGGAAATAATCCTTTCTGAATTAGGAATAATTTGGGAGGACTAAAGCCTAGTGTTAAGCATTAGGAATAATGCACAATTGCGGCAGCACCTAGTGCGGCAGCACTTAGCATAGCATTTTGAGCATTTTAATGGATTTATTGAAGTATTGCATCTCAACTTGTCCCAAATCTGATTTTCATTACCCTGATACTTTTTACTTTTATTGTTTGTTACCCAAAATTGTGTGTCATTTACTTTTTACCCCAAATCACTATTTGTTACATTGATTAAGCAATTGTTTAGCAAATTAATCCTCGTGGGAACGATCTCACTTTTCACTGTATTACTTGTTACGATTGTGTACACTTGCACAAGAAACAATCACGTTTCTACGCAACACAAATCTCCTTGGTGTTTGTTTCACTGGTTTCTTATCTGGCCGAATTGGCAGCTTCAACTCCACCATTTCTCGACTTAGACTTGGCATTTCGTTGTAATCCCAAGCGAAACAATCTTTGAATTCTTTTAAAAGTTCACTAGTTCGAACTTTCAAGTCTTTATCGATCTTAGCACTGATATATGTTGGCCTTTTTGTAGAGCCATCTCCCAAGTCGATTTCTTCCAAGGGATCTTGCGCTTGTATCTTCTTGGTCGAACCTATTGGGTCTTTTTCGAAACCTAAAGTTTCGTCATCATAAACGCAGTCAAGCCTTTGGTCTTCGACCATGTCTTCTTTATCCTTATTCTTACTGGTTTCGACAACCATTTTCTGATGCATTTCGGCTTCCAAAGCCGCATTTTTCTTATTCTCGGCCACATAGGCCGTAATCCTATCCCAAGCACTGGGCTTAGATATATTTAAATATCTACGAATTCCCACCCTGTTGGTGGAATTGTACCTTCTAGGTAGTTTCCTTCACCTATTATCTCCCTCTCCCAAATGAATCCATGAGTTGGGTGAAGTTTGACTGAGGAAAAGGCATTATCTTGGTGAACATATCCAAGTTCAGAAGGTAGGCATGGCGCAATATTCGCCAGTTGTTTGTGAGACAAGTTTTAAATGAAACAGTCATTGGCATGGCTAATGACAGGGACAGACCTATGAGAGATTATGCAATTTTTGACCCTCACACTATGCAAACTAGCATAGTAAGGCCTAAACTTGCCACAACTCATTTTGAATTTAAGCCTATGATGTTTCAAATGCTTCAAACAATAGGGCAATTTGGTGGAGGACCTACTGAGGACCCACATTTGCATTTAAAACAATTTGTAGAAGTTTGTAGTAATTTCATTCTCCCTGGTGTAAGTGATGATGCTTTTAAACTTAAACTTTTCCCTTATTCCTTGAAGGATAGAGCTAAGGTTTGGTTAAATTCTTTGGAACCTAACTCTATCACTACTTGGAATGAGATGGCTGAAAAATTTATGACAAAATATTTTCCACCTATCAAGAATGCCAGGATGAGAACTGAAATTACATCTTTTAGACAAACTGAATTTGAAACTTTGTTTGAAGCATGGGAAAGATTCAAAGAATTGTTAAGAAAATGTCCACATAATGGGTTGCCTGTGGTTGTTCAAATGGAAACTTTTTACAATGGCTTGGAACCTCAAACTAGACTGATGCTTGATGCTTCTTCTGGAGGAGTCTTACTGAATGGCTCTTACCAAGATGCTTATGATCTTATTGAAACTATTGCTGCAAATAGCTATCAATGGCCAACAGCCAGGGTTAGTGCTCAAAAGAAAGTTGCTGGTATGCATGAAGTGAGTGAAGTTACTGCTTTATCTGCTGAGGTTGCATCTTTGTCCAACATGATCAAAATTATGAGTGCAACACCTGCTGCAGCAACACCTGCTGCAGCAACTGAATCTGTACCAGAAACTAAGGTAGCAGCAATTGAACAAGTACCAGTGGGTTCTGCTAGTTGTGTGTACTGTGGAGGAGGCCATTTGTATGAAGAATGTCCTGCAAACCCTATTTCAGTCAACTATGTGGGATATGACAAGAACAATAACCCATATTCTCTTACCTACAATCCTGGGTGGAAGAACCATCCTAATTTCAAATGGAGCAACAATGCAACACCTGCTACAGCTCCTGCAACACCACCAGGATTCCCTGCTCAACCCAAGGCAGCAGCACCAGCAGTTGAAAACTCTATGGAGGCCATGCTTAAGGCTTTCATGAATGAAACTAAAACTCAGTATCAAACTCAAGGGGCTGCAATCAAGAACTTGGAGAATCAAATTGGTAAAATAGCCACTGCTCTTACCCAAAGACCTAGTGGAGCATTACCATCCACTACTGAACCATCATCTTCTAAGGGGAAGGAACAAGTGAAGGCTATATCTCTAAGGAGTGGGAGGGACTTGAATGGACCATCTACTGATCCTAGTGATGGCACCAACAAAAACCAAAAAAATCAGAAAAATGAAAAAAAGAAGGCAACAGATGCTGTCACAGTTGATGCTGCAGCATCTGATGCTGCACCAGTTCCACCACCAGTTGCTGATCAATCTTATCCACCTCCTCCTTTTCCTCAAAGGTTGAAGCAGGCTCAGCAAAACAAGCAATTTGGCAAATTTTTAGAGGTGCTAAAACAACTTCACATCAATGTTCCTCTAGTAGAAGCACTTCAACAAATGCCCAACTATGCAAAGTTCATGAAGGATGTGCTTTCTAAGAGGAAAAGACTTGGAGAATTTGAAACAGTAGCTATGTCAGAGGAGTGTAGTATGATCATGCAAAGCAAGCTTCCAAGCAAGTTGAAGGATCCAGGCAGTTTCACTATTCCATGTTCAATTGGTAAAAACTATAATAGCAGAGCTCTTTGTGACTTAGGTGCAAGCATCAATTTGATGCCTAAGTCTGTTTTCACTCAGCTGGGTATAAGGATTGCCAGACCTACAACTGTTACTCTCCAACTTGCTGATGGATCTATTGCATATCCAAAAGGAATCATTGAAGATGTCTTAATAAAGGTAGATAAATTTGTATTTCATGCTGACTTTGTGATTTTAGATTTTGATGCAGATAAGGAAGTGCCTATAATTCTTGGAAGACCTTTCTTAGCTACTGGCAAGACTCTAATTGATGTGCAAAAAGGAGAATTGACTATGAGAGTCAATGAGCAAGAAATCAAGTTCAATGTAATGAATGCTCTCAAGCTGTCTGATCCAGGAACTTAGGAGTGTTCTTTTGTGATGTCTCTTTATTCTGTGGTTCAGAAACACTTCCACAAGCAGAATGATCATTTGGTGAAAGCTCTTGATGAGATTGATAAAAGTGAACTTGTGGAAGAAGGTATGGTGCACAAGGAGGCCACTGTGAAGGAAATCTGTAGTAGGCAATATGAGTCCCTTGAGCTTGGGGATTCTGATTTTAAACATAATGTGCCTTCTATTGAAAAACCTCCTGTGCTTGAGCTTAAAGAGTTACCCAAGCACCTTAAGTATGCCTACTTAGGGGAAAATAATTTCTTGCCTGTGATCATTGCTTCTAACCTATCCAACAGTCAAGAGCATGATCTCACTACTACCCTAAGGAGGCATAAGAAGACAATTGGGTGGCAAATGGCTGATATAAAGGGGATTAGTCCTACCATCTGCATGCATAGAATCAGTCTTGATGAAAATGATAAGAATAGAATTGAAGGGCAGAGGAGACTAAATCCAATCATGAAAGAAGTGGTGAAAAAGAAAATTATCAAGTGGCCATTCAAAGTGATGAAAGTATACCCTCATGGAGCTGTGGACTTGTATGATGATGTGAGAAAGCAAACCTGCAAGGATAATGGTCATAGAGTGAAGAAATACTATGGAGAACCAGTGGTGAGGAGCAAAATCACCACTGAATTGGAAAACCTATGATCTTGGAAGGAAGTCAGGCTGAGGACTCTTAAACCAAGCCCTACTGGGAGGCAGGCCAGGGTTTTATCTAATAAATTAGTTGTTGTTTGTTTTAGTGTTTATTTTGCAGGAATTTAATTCTGAGCAATTGGAAGTTTGAGGGTGTGACAGCAGTTGCTGCTGCAGCAACTGATGCTGCTGGTAATGAAGAAGGAGCTGCTGTTACACCATCCATGAAGCAAAGGTCAAAGAGAATGATAAGAAGAGGAAGATGACTAAAGTACCTGAAGAAACACAATTGGATGCTGAAGGAGTGACTGCTGAAGAGGATGTGTTGATTCAAGCAACTGTTGACAGTGTGATGAAAGGAGTAGAAGATGCTGCAGCAATTGAAGCTGCTGAAAAGGCTGATGCTGAAAAGAGAGCTAAGGAGGCTCTGGATTTCGTGATTGCCCAAAAGAAGGCAAGTGTTTCTGATGCTGGTCCTGCTGTTGCAGATGCAGGCTTAGTGCTGTAGCAATCCAATGCTGCAGCAATAGAAACCTCGAAGGAGCCAGATGCTCCTAAGCTTAAATCTCCAAGAGTCTACAAGAAGCCTGCTAGAAGAGGAGGAGCCACAAGACAAAGCCCAAGGGCAAAACCAGGGGCCTCTGCATCTTAATCTTTTACTTTATGTCTTTTAAATTCTGTCTTTTAATGCTTTTGATGAATAAACATGTTGAATGTTTGTGTTCTGTGATAGCATTCAATAGTTGTGGTAGTTGTTTGTTTTTATGTCTGTTTTGCTTTTAATTAGGCCTCCCCTTAGTATGCATGAGTAGTGAGGACACTGCAAGGTCTTAAGTAGGGGGAGGACCTATGGTCTATGTATTGTACTAGCATGTTCACTACAAGAAAAACTGGATTTTCCGGCGACCAAAATCCGCCGGAAATGACCAAAATCCGCCGAAAATGTGGACTTTCCGGCGGATTTTTGGCGCCGGAAAAACCCTCGTCGCAAACAGTTTCCGGCGGATTTTCCGGCGGATTTTTGGTAGTTTCCGGCGGTTTTTTGGTAATTTCCGGCGGATTTTAATTTTTTTTTTTTTTTTTTTGGAAAATCCGCCGGAAACTACCAAAAATCCGCCGGAATTTTTTTTTTGTGGACTTTCCGGCGGATTTTTGGCGCCGGAAAAACCCTCGTCGCAAACAGTTTCCGGCGGATTTTCCGGCGGATTTTTGGTAGTTTCCGGCGGTTTTTTGGTAATTTCCGGCGGATTTTAATTTTTTTTTTTTTGGAAAATCCGCCGGAAACTACCAAAAATCCGCCGGAATTTTTTTTTTTTTTAAAAAAAATTTCCGGCGGATTTTTTTTTTTTTTTTTTTAAAATCCGAAATTTTTTTAATTTTTTTTGAATTTTATAACTTAATATGTGTTTTAAATAAAAGTCAAAAATCTTGTCAAAAAAAAAAAATAAAAGTCAAAAAACGAAAGTAAAATCATATGTTGAATGGTATTGTTGAAAAAGGAAAGAATAAAAGAGAATATGAGAAGAAATGATATATGAGAGAATAAGAATGAGGAATTATGAAGAAATAAGAATAAAATAGTGAGATGAAGAAGGAATAAGAATAAAGAAGTGAGAATGAAGAAGAAAGGAGAATTATAGAAGAGAGATATGTAGAGAAATTTTTGAAGATTAGAGAGTATGAGAAAGAAGAAAAAAGATAAGATAGAGAAAATGTAGAAGAGAATAAGAAGGAAAGAAAGAGATAAATGAGAGAATGAGATGAGTGTAGGAGAAAGTTGTATTTATAGACGAATTTTCTTCCCTCTAAATTTTTCCGGCGGATTTTTAAAATTTCCGGCGGATTTTTTTCCCTTCAAAATTTTCCGGCGGATTTTTTGAAATTTCCGGCGGATTTTTGAAAAAAAAAAAAAATTTGGAAAATCCGCCGGAAAGTCCAAAAAATCCGCCGGAAATGACAAAAAATCCGCCGGAAATTTCCGGCGGATTTTTTGAAATTTCCGGCGGATTTTTGAAAAAAAAAAAAAATTTGGAAAATCCGCCGGAAACTTTCCTGTCGAAAACTCCTATTAAGTGCACTATTCAGTGGGCTTGCAAGTTGAGTGGCCAATCTGAAAGTTTTATGCTCATCTTAATATTCTGTTATGTGCCTTTATGAATAATTCAACTATCTGGTTTGTTTGCTGGTATAGTGCTTGTCTTTGTCAAGTGTCATTGCTTGAGGACAAGCAATGGTTCAAGTTTGGGGGTGTGATAACAATCAAATATGATTGTTATTACCTCTTATTTCAAGCTTAAATCATTGATTATTCGCAAGCAATTTAGTGATTAAATGTTGTAAATATGTTAGTTTAGAATAATTTAATGTGCAAGCTTTATTTTGTTATAATGGGCACTTTGGTGCCCAAATTGTGGTCTAATGCGTTTGTTTAATTGTGGCAGCAATGCCAAATTACACAACATGAGAGAGAAAGCAATAGGAAATGCGGAAATTGAGGAAAGGACACCCGTCAGCTGTCTCCAGACGTGGGTGTGCGTGCCAATCATGGAATATTCGTTGGTGACCTAGGGATTTGGGCAAAAAGGACCTTTTGCCCCCATTAAAGGACAAAAGGCGCCTCCCCAATTAGGGTTACCTCTCATCCCTAGCCTCCTCTATATAAAGGACCACATTCTCAGAATTAGGTTAAGCCGAATTTCAGAGGTATAGGAATAGCCTCTTGATTTCGTGCCTCCATTGTTACTTAGAATCAGTTGCTGGAATATTGATTGCTGCAGCAATACTGGAACTACTTCAATTTCGAAGGAGCTGCATTTTGAGAAGCTGGAATCGCTTGGTGGATCACCATTGAAGCTATCTCAGTATCAAAACTTGTAGTTGAACTTCTCTTCTCGGGTTTTAGTATGAAATTCCTACTTCCCTTGATGTTTAGTTTAGTTGTAATGTTGTGTACGCTCAATATGAGCTAAACCTCTGTAGTTGGGATGCTATTATGAATTTAATGAAGTTAATTTGTTCTTGATGCTTATGTTATTGTGTTGAGCACTTTATCTTGTGTGTTTTACTACATCCATCTTAGCTTACGGTTGGCAGTCTAATCTAAGTAGAAATACATTCACAGGAATGGTTTGTATTTATATCTCACAAGATGACATGGTATGTTGCACTATAGGAATATAGTTGTTCCTTGCTTGAGTCCTAGGAATAGGAGAGGCATAAGCCATGAGGTACAACACTTAGGTGTAAAGCTGCTTGTTCTCCAGTAGCCTAGGGAAATAATCCTTTCTGAATTAGGAATAATTTGGGAGGACTAAAGCCTAGTGTTAAGCATTAGGAATAATGCACAATTGCGGCAGCACCTAGTGCGGCAGCACTTAGCATAGCATTTTGAGCATTTTAATGGATTTATTGAAGTATTGCATCTCAACTTGTCCCAAATCTGATTTTCATTACCCTGATACTTTTTACTTTTATTGTTTGTTACCCAAAATTGTGTGTCATTTACTTTTTACCCCAAATCACTATTTGTTACATTGATTAAGCAATTGTTTAGCAAATTAATCCTCGTGGGAACGATCTCACTTTTCACTGTATTACTTGTTACGATTGTGTACACTTGCACAAGAAACAATCACGTTTCTACGCAACACAAATCTCCTTGGTGTTTGTTTCACTGGTTTCTTATCTGGCCGAATTGGCAGCTTCAACTCCACCATTTCTCGACTTAGACTTGGCATTTCGTTGTAATCCCAAGCGAAACAATCTTTGAATTCTTTTAAAAGTTCACTAGTTCGAACTTTCAAGTCTTTATCGATCTTAGCACTGATATATGTTGGCCTTTTTGTAGAGCCATCTCCCAAGTCGATTTCTTCCAAGGGATCTTGCGCTTGTATCTTCTTGGTCGAACCTATTGGGTCTTTTTCGAAACCTAAAGTTTCGTCATCATAAACGCAGTCAAGCCTTTGGTCTTCGACCATGTCTTCTTTATCCTTATTCTTACTGGTTTCGACAACCATTTTCTGATGCATTTCGGCTTCCAAAGCCGCATTTTGCTTATTCTCGGCCACATAGGCCGTAATCCTATCCCAAGCACTGGGCTTAGACATATTTAAATATCTACGAATTCCCACCCTGTTGGTGGAATTGTACCTTCTAGGTAGTTTCCTTCACCTATTATCTCCCTCTCCCAAATGAATCCATGAGTTGGGTGAAGTTTGACTGAGGAAAAGGCATTATCTTGGTGAACATATCCAAGTTCAGATGGTAGGCATGGCGCAATATTCGCCAGTTGTTTGTCAAAGGTCTTCTTTGTTATGTTGTTTACTTCTGCCATGAAGTAACTCTGATCCCCTTCAACATTTTCTACTAATCCATCTTCTCTCCAGATGGTATGTCTTTGGTGTAAGGTTGATGGCACTGCTCCTACTCCATGCATCCATTCTCAGCCAAGCAACAAGTTATAGTTTGCCTTGGAAGGAATAACCAAGAATAGCATTGATCTTTTCACGCTCCCAACAACCAGTTCGACTTCAATGGCCCCAAGGGAATGGCCAAATTTTCCTTCATAGTTAGTAAATACCACATTGTGTGGCCTTAAATCTGTATCAGATTTGCCAATCTTTTTCAGCAAATGTTGTGGCATCAGATTCACTGCTGCGCCACCATCGACCAGAACTTTGTTTAACGCTACGTTGTTGACTTTCGCTTGAATGAACAGAGGTTTGAGATGGCTCTTCATTCCCCCATCTGGTCTTTCGAACATGGCATGCTGTTCTTCGACGCATCCATTATTCATGACATAATAGCAAACTGGCTTGTGGATAGCCATATCTTCGTTGGAGTCTTCTTCGACCTCACTTACTTTTGAGAGCACATCGTATTCAATTGGAAGAATTGAAACGACATTACACAAAATATCGAAGTCTGGTTCAGAATCTGAGAAATTAGATTCCATTTCTTCGTCTTCTAAGTTGAGACCTTCTTTGACAGTTGATAAAGGTGGAAATATTCTCTCTGTTGCTGACTTTCTAGCCATTTTGACAGATGTCTGCTTACCTTTTCCCTTGTCTAAACTTTCAGCATTCCTTGAGGCATCAACCCTCTTTTGGCGTTGGTACCTTCGCCATTGTGTTCTGGTCATAGGATTTTTACCCTTGTAGTTGTTATTGTAGGCATATTTGTTAGATTCAGATGCCTTATTTTGGTTCGCAGCACTAGTACTTCCTTTGACATCTTTATGGGCTTGGTTTGGTATCCAGCTTTCTTCCCACCAGAGTACATCCATTTCTCCACAGGTGACCTTGATATTGGAACAAAAGTCCTAACTTGATCTTTCTGAGAACTCTTTGTTGGAGGTACAATCTTGTATGGTATACCTCTTTTGTTGAAACTGAACTTTGGTCTGTGTTCAACCCATTTCCCTTTCCGTTTCAATTGAGGCTTGAAGCCTTCAAGGCTTTTTGCAGCATTTTTGTCGAAGACAGAACTACACCTTGGGCACAGCATCACCTCTGTGTTGCTTATCTTGCAACGGTTGAGGAAATCAATTAATTCCTCTTCTGCTCTGGGATAAGCAACCTTCATTTTTTCATCATATTGGTCTTCAGTAACCATTTCAACCTCAACCTTTGGGCCTTCAGTAGTCCCTTTCACGTTGGCATTTCCAACAATCTTTCCAGCAGTGGCTTCAATAACCATTATCTCGACTGGTTCAGCATACATTGCATCCATTGCCGGGAGAGGATCAGTGTCAATCTGCATCGGAGGCTTTGATTTTCCGCCAAATTTCAGCCTGCCTTCGTTAAGAGCCTTCTGGACTAGGTCCCTGAAAAGAACACAACGAGAAGTATTATGGCCTAAAAAGTTATGGAATTTGCAAAAACCTCTTTTCTTTCGTTGTTCTAATGGTGGCGTTTTCAGGCCCTTAGGCACTAAAATTTGACCATCAGCAACCAAAAGATCAAAAATCTCATCACATTTAGTAACATCAAAGGTATAATAAGTCTTTGCAACAAACTTATCATTTTTAGGTTCGACAGGATTTTTCCCATCTGATGGCCTTAACAATTTGCATGTATAAGGAGGCCCAGATTTTAATTCTGCGGCATTGACCTCATTTTCTTCGACATCTTCATAGGCTATGTCGAATTCTTGGTCGCTGTCGTTAGTATCGACATAAGCAACTTTCTCTTTTTTATGGAAACGACTAGTTCTAGTTTTTTTCAACTTTAAGCCTTTCGACTTGTCGAACCCTATGGGCCAATTGTGCCATATCTCTTAAGTGTAGAGTATCTAATTTCTTTCTAATAGAATAGTCTAGGCCACCAGCAGCCATTTCGACTAACTCATGTTCAAGCACTTGAGTAAAGCACCTTGCTTTGAGAAGTCTGAATCTATTCAGGTAATCATCAATAGACTCTGCCACTTTACGTCAAACACTAGCCAATTCTTTAAGGCTAATCTTAGATTGGCCCATATAGAATTGCCCATGAAATGCCTTCTCTAACTGCCCCCAATTGAAAATGGAATGTGGGGGTAAAGTGGTGAACCAAGTGAAAGCATTTTTAGTTAGAGAGTTTGGGATTTCATCCTTAAGTTTTCATTATGTTCTATGTCTCCTGCCTCTGTTAGATAACGGGCAACATGCTCGACAGTAGATTCGCTAGTTTCTTCAGCGAATTTTGTGAACTTAGGGATTTTCCATCCCCTAGGATGTTCACTTTGTAAGACATACTCCGACAATGCTGACACAAAATTAGGCCTATGTAGGCCTAAATTAAGACCATTCTGGGCTAGAATAGTTTCGACAAGATTAGTCAAATTGTTTTGGGCTCCAAAATTATTTTGTTGAACTTGCCTAACCACTTCATCAGCATTTTGGTTTCTATTAACCAGCAACACGTCAGGGATTGCTTCGATTTCCCTTTGTACAGGTTGTTCGACAACTGGTTGTTGCCTCTGATTTATGGGAATCCCATTGTTAGGCCTTTCTAAAGGGTTTTCGACAGGCCTGACATTCTGATTCTGAAGATCCTGTTGATTACGCAATGGTGGAGTGCCAAAGAAATCAGCAATTCTCCCCATCTGGGTTGCTAACATTTGGTAACTATTGTTCGTGTTTTGTATCAAGGGATTAAACACTGTACCTATTTGTTGAGTCAGCAAATTAACCATGTCGTGGTTGCTATCATCCATTTATTGCCTTAGCGCTAACAAGGACGATGTGGTTAATGAGGGTTGAGCGTTTCGACTATAAACGCTCTCTGCTGAACTAGGAAGAGGGGAAAATGCCGAACCATTTGTTGGCATACCATATGGGTAATCCCTATTGATCATAGGTAATGTAAATTGTGGGATGAAGGGATTAACCATTGGAGGGCTTGTCGGATGCCCTAATGTCGGTGGCGAAGAAGCCATCGTACTAGACTGTGTGAACGCTGCAGTGGTCGACATAGACACAGGAGCAGTTACCCTATCGTCGTCGAAGATGGCATAGAAGCGGTTGCTCCTAAGACATTTGCAGTGTTTGCGTCGCTAACTGACGCTTGTTCTTGTGAACTTTGTGCATTGGATACAGGATTTAAAACAAGGCGAACCATTTCTGGAAAACGTTTGCCACTTCTCAAATGCATACAAAGATTAAATCACAAGTTTTTTTTTAAATTAAGAACAAACTCAGTAAAATTTCATTAGAAGAAATTGTTTCAAATTGTTTTGAAACTTAGCACAAACTGTCCCACTGGGCGTGGCAATTTGTTTACCGTGGTTTTTGGTAAACAACTGCTAGTTTAAAATTATTTACTTGCAAGATCAACTAGTAAATCTTAAGACATATTGTGCGTTGATTTCCCAGAAATTATAGAGTTTTGTTAATGTTCTTACGGTTTTAATGAAAAAGATGAAGATAACCGCCAATTTCAAAGGTGTTGAAACTGTCGAAATTACTTCAAAAATGATACAGTTCTGAAAAGAATGTATACAAAACAAGTAAAGTGCAAGGAATTTAAGAAAACAGATTAAAATTGCATTGAATGAATAAAAATTGGTACACAAGTGCATACATTGTTCTGTAACTCGCTTTTCTCTTACTTGGAAGTTGGAGTATGAGAATTCTGTATGTGCGTATTGTGACCTGTTTTTCCTATGAAAAACTACTATTTATACAAATAGAAAATAACTGTACAGAATATTTAAAAAATGTAACTGCTACATCCCTTCGACAACGGTTGCTTGATTCCAATCCGTTACCAGTCTTCAAAACCTCTTCTTGTCGAAATCACTGTCTTCAACGCTTGGATTTCAACAAGCCTCATGTCGAAATCATCTTAACACAACCAAATAACTTAACTCTTCTCAATGTCGAAATTGACATCTTTCTCTTGAAATAATAAGTCAAACCTCGTTGACCGCATTTAACTGAGCTTGTCGAAAATGCAGGCTAACACCATCATCCTACTCAATTTATGCACAAAAAAAGACAGCTTGTTTATGTTCTTATAATGCATGAAGTGACATAGTACTTGACCGACTTTGAAAGTTATTGATTGCAATTGCAAGTCAGTGACAGCTGGTTTGTACGCTTGGTGTTTTATCTTTGTAATTGTTATTTATCTCGACTTAAATTCAGTGAATATAGCTTGTGTGCAATCTCTTCATCATGTCTTCTTCCTTTTTGCCCCGAATTACTAACTCAAAATGTGTGTTCTTTGAAATAAGAATCTGATGGGCTCAAGCCTACTTTGTGTTGGGCTATGGTACAGTGTTTGGCCCATTCTTCTTTGTTCACCTGGCCCGTTCTCCTGTTCTTTCAGTTTCTACTCCTTTTGTGGTTTCTGGTTGTTAAACTAACTTAACAAATTGGCTAGTTGTTGACCAAAATAAAAAATTGGCTAGTTAGCTTTGTTTTTTCCTAATGAGGGTTTTGTATTAGAAAGTTTTAACGAGATTTCATATTTTTTTGTTTTGCAAAAAAAAGAGTCAAAGCGGTGATATTACAACTTTGTTTTGTTAGTTTGCAAAAAAGAAGTATTATTAAAGTTTTTATTATAGTCTCATCTTCAAATGATTTTACTAATAATTGATACTTGAACTTCAATCCAAAACTTTATTTATGTGTCCCAACTCACTACCGTGATGATGAATGTCAATTGAATAAAAAATGTTGAGATTTTTTTGATTTATGAACTCATTATGTTAATGTTAAGACATTGATTTAAATGTTGGTTTGTTTTTCTTATTCATACCGTTACTATTCTAATTTATCTACATTTTTTTTGTTTATTTTTCCTGAAAAATGATATTTACTAATGAATCTGGTACCTAACTCGTTTGTCATCGAGTTGACTTAGTTAGAGTTACATGAAAATTTGGGTATGGTTTTACCAAACCCAACTCATAAGTCTTTGTTTGGTTGAGTCTTTAAACGCATCAAAAGTCAAAACCCACCCAACTCAACTCACATCCACCCCCGACTCTCAAACTGTTGTTCTTGCATTTAGGTAAATTCAAGCAACTTTTTTATATATCAGTCCTCATTTTTCATGTAATTTTGGGTTGTAGGGGTCTAACTCGCCATTTTTGCCTTCTTAGAGGCATGTTTGGGTGGGTCAAGGCATCTCTTTTTTATCCTAAATTCTCTTTCCAATGACTTCTATTTTGAAGTGGTTAACGTGCCGATTCACTTATCTACATTGAAGTGGAGCGAGCTCAAGTTCTCAACCCATTAGTGACTCACCTCACGACTTGTTTGATGAACTTATAACAAAGTAGAGGAGACCGAAAGAAGCTGATCCGATATGTCATCCCTATCCTTGTGTTTACCTCAAATCTTGCTCCACTTAGTATGGATCCTAATAATATCCTTGAAATGCATTGAATTTGGGTCTTAAAAAAGCTGATAACTTTTGTTTAGCAAATCTTATATAAAAGTGCATTATCACGGGAGATATGTGTGTATAGTCCAGTCCATATCTGTATAGATTTGGAATCAAGAACGAATATTTTTAGAAAGACAAAAAAGGGTCGGTGGATGTTGCTTTCTTGGTTCTAAATTCTAGTAATAATATATTTATATGCTTTATTAGGATTAGCCATTAAAAGACACATCCTCCTCTGCAACCTATTCCAAATTTTTTGAGACTAGACTAGGATACCAGTTTTTCTTTATACCTTCCACAAATCAGGGCGACAATATTCCTCACAAACCGACAACAGTATCACTCTATAATCAAAACAAAATATTATGCTTATGTAGGCATCTACCTATTGACTATTGTCTCTCTTAATTTATTTTTTCTCTCTTTTTTTTTTTTATAATTTATTCCAAGTATGATCTATGAATTAAAAGTTGATGCCTACATAAGCAAGTAATTAGTATTTTCTTTATAAAAAAAGTAATTAGTAATTTTCTCTTGTAAAAATGAGTAACTTGTATTTTCGCTGGTTTTACAACGTCTTTCTATTTCCCATTTAGACCTTAATTTAGCTATATATACGTACATTTTGAACAAAAATCTCTTCAAATATTTTTATCCTAAACATAATTGTGAGACTTAAGCTCGAACTCGAAGAACAATAATATTCCTCCAATTTGGATATTATCTTGTTCGTCTCGTGAATGTATAAATCCCCTTAGGATCTGTTTGATTCGCAAACAGGTAAGTACTGGACTGGAAAGTACAGTAATGGACTGGACACTACATTTCTTGGTGAACACTGGACAACACAAGCAAAAAATGTAAAATTTACTATAATTGTCTTTATGCAGTTTATAATGATTGTATATAATATATATGATAATATAACTAGAAAAATATAGTGAAAATAATATGAGAGAGAGAGAGAGGGAGGGAAAGAGAAGACATGATATGAGAAGACATATATTAGAGAGATGGAAGGTAGAGGGAGGGAGAGAGAAGAATGAGATAGGAGTGAGAGATCCAAAGAGAGGGAGGGGAGGAAGCAGGGAGAGAAGGGTCGTGATATGAAAAGATATATATAGAAGAGAGATGAGATGTAGAGAGAGAGAGAAAGAGGAGAGGAGAATGAGATATAAGAGAGGGAGAGAAAGAGAGAGAGGAGAGAGGAGAGAGAGAGGGATAGAGGGAAAGAGAAGAAGGAAAGAGGAGAGAGAAAGACAGGGCAGAGGAGAGAGAAAGAGAGAGAATTGAGGAGAGAGAGGAGAGAGAAAAAAATTATTGACTATGAAATAAAAATTGTATTTTTGTAATTTTTGGGGTAGACAGAAAATTGTATTTTGGTTTTGTGATGGACATGAATTCGAGGTTTTGTCCAGTCTCTTGCCTTCACTACTGTCCAGTACCATGAATAGTTTTTCAAATCAAATAGGTACAAGTGGAGTTGTCCAGTCCAGTCCTCTGCTTTTTAGCAAATCAAACGCACCCTTAGGTGTGTTTGTATTGGTGATATGTGTTGGAATGAAGTGGAATGAAATGAAATGGTATAGTGCTTCATTGTTTGGATATTTAAAAAAGTGATGGAATCCATTCTATTCTATTCCATTACTTACCCCCAAATTTGCTCCCCTCCAATTTGGGAGGTATGAGATGGAATCATACTCTCTAATATATAGTCCAAATACATCACTTTTTCAATGAGTTTAAAAAGTTGCTTTTGCTTATAATCGAGTCCGAAGGTAGTATTATTCTACTCCTTCTTTGCCTCTTCTCATTTTTGGACAACTCTTCTGATTTTCATTCAACGCTATGTTATCACTTATCACATGCCAGATACAATTTTTAGCCTTTTCTTTATATAAATCCTACTTTTTTGTTGCTTATTCAAAGTATGTTATTTCATTCAATGCTATGTTATCACTTATTTCGACAAATACATTCTTGTTACTTGGTTTTAATTAAATCGTAACCTCTTATTTTACGTCACTGTTAAACAAAATTTATAATAAATAAATTAATAACATCACTACTTTTTTTAAAGAGAAACATGGCTCTTTTAATTTATAACTCTTGCTGCTAAGTTGCGGGAAAATGAAACTAAATATGTAAAGCAAAATGAAATTGGAGCACAATAAAATTAAGCAAAATTTAACTAAGAAATATAGTGTTGTTAGTTGATGATAAATTGAGGCAATTCTTCTCGTGCTTGCTTAATTTACCAAGTTTAATAAGAGTTGTAATATGAATAATATTGTTTTATAAAAGGGTAAAAAATACTCTGTGTTTGAGACTTTGGAGGGGAGGGGAGGGGAGGGGAGGGGACTAATAGTGTTTATTCTTTAGGGATCGATGGGGTTAAAAATTAATGTAGATAATAATTTTTTGAGCCCCTCCAAAAACCCTCTAAATTTAGTAATTTTGGTTCCTGTGATTTTTCATTGCACTTTTGGTCCCAAAAAAGGTAGGTTGTGCAATTTTGGCCCCCGGTTGTTCCAAAATACAAGATTTTTGGGAACAAAAGTGCAAATAGTCTATAATTTTGAGTACAAAAAATTGCCAAATTTAAAAACTTGTGTAAGATTATTGTCAAAAGTAAAAGAGATGACCAAAATTACGATATTTATTTGAGATAACAATTGGTTAATGGAGGACTTAATTTAACTTGTTGTTTTTTATTTCTCTAGACAAATAAACTTTGTTGAGGTAGCTAAATATTAATATATTATTGAAATAGTTAAATATAAAATATACATACGTATTTCAATACATATATTATTTTTGGGTAGCCCAAAACTACTCCATTTATACACTATGTCCACATGTGATTTTTTAGGTTATAAAGTTTTTAATATGTGAAGTTATGATTGATTAAGGGTGTAAAAATTCATTATAATGTAATTAAATATAAATTAAATCCTATATATATATATATATATATATATATATATATATATTACCTTTCTCAAAGAAAATATGTGTATGGCTATTAACAGTATCATTTGTATAGTTATTATCCTGTTCACGTGAGCTACAATGCTACGTTTACAATATTCTTACGGTAGGAGCATGTATCCTACTACTAGTAGAGTCTGCTTTGTAGCATTTTATATCATTTATAATTGGGACATCCCATGCAGCTTGACCAACGCAGTTTTCTTTTTTTACAAGAGCTTGACAAAGTTAGTTGATCGTGTACAACACGACAGAAATGATAAAATAAAATAGAATCCCCTTACAATATCTAATCCTAAAATGAAACATGCATATATTAATCTAATTTACAAAGATTAGAATGAAAGTTATCCGAATATGAAGATGACTAGGAATTCATGCTCAGCTCTCTAGCAATATTCTCCAATTTTGAGTGAGTGTGAATTGTGAAATATAGGAAGATAAGCTATTCTTTCGGGGATGGGGGAGAAAATCCCCCTGCAGTCAATTTGGGGATGGGGATGGGGTCCATATCTCCCGCCCCGTAGGGACCCCGCCCCAAATATATTACATTAAAGTACTTATTATAGATATATATTGTATTCTAAGTAGTAGATTTTTTAGACTTTTAATATATGTTTTTAAATAAAAATATTAATAAAATATTTAATTGTGGTAATTTTTATATTTTTATTCTTACCTTTATACTTTTTAAATTTTAAAATATCAAAGTAAGACTAAATTTTTTATTTTTTTATATTTAATGTTAAACTTATGTTTTTTAGTCTTACTTTTATACTTTTTTTCAATTTTATTATATTTTAATTTTTGCTAATTTTGAATAAATTCTTGGGGTCCCAACGGGGACCATGAGGATCCGCGGGGATGGGATGGGGAGGAAAATTTTCCGAAGCGAGAAATGAGGATGGGGGACAAAATGGGAGGCAGGGACGGGGAGCAGGGAAGTACTCCCCGCCCCAACCCTCCGAATTGCCATCCCTAGTCTCTCCCCTTGTGTTAATAATAAATGGGCTTACTTATCCATCATAATAAGCCCACACACACACAAAAAAACTCTCCACATTACCTAAAAAAGTGCTTTACAATCAATAAATTTAAATTAGTAATCACATAATTTAGACTAACAGTAATAAAAATATCACGTCTTAATAATTGACATCTAATTAATTTGAGTATTAGAGGATATGAAACTGACTAAGCTAGTCCAAATTAAAAGAATCTAATAACAAACTCCAACTGCTATTTTTTTAATTAAGGGGCTTACGGCCCAAAGTGAGATTACACATGAACTAAATGAGAAGTAGAGATTTGTCAAAAAAAAAAGAGTAAAGACTTCAATTACATCAACGACAACTAGATGCCTTGTAATATCAAAAGTATTATTGAAACAAAGGAAATTGTCATCTCCTACAAGATCATACCCCCATCGATGCAAGGCCATCTGAAACTTTGTTAGCTTCATGGTAAGCATGTTGGATCTTGACCAACCGATCCAAGTGGTGCAAATAGAAAATTCTTCTAATAATGTTTCTGCCTTGAGTAATACCCTTCGCCGCATTATGAACAACCGCCTTAGAGCAACATGAAGCTCAACATATTTAAAATATTTTTCTAGGCCAGCCCCGAATTGTCAAATGCTCCCCACAGCTCTGCAACATAAATCGTGGATAGTCTCAAATGTCTGAGTACATCACCACATGCAGATTTACAAGGCACTACACAAAAAGGGTATTAGTGACAAATTTTTTCCTCGCTAACTGTTGTTTTTCCCTCGCTAACAGCAATTAGCAACAGATTTAGCGACGAACCAGTTCCCTCGCTAAAAACCTTAATGCTAATCAATTTAGCGACTAAATTTTAATCCGTCGCTAATCAACCTTCTGCTGCTAGGTTGGCCACCAATTTAACAACATGAATTTGTACATTAGCGTCATCGATCTGACTCCAGTTGTGGTTGCTCAGTGGTGGTGAAGGGAGAGCTCCGATGAGAGAGAGAGGTTGTGGTTGTGGTTGTGGTTAAGGAGAGAGGGGGACGGTTAGAGCGTGAGAATCTGTATATGAGTTTGTGACCCGTTTTTCCTGTGAAAAACTACTATTTATACAAGGGATGGAAAACTATAACTAACTAACTATACAGAGAATTCAAAAAATGTCTTTTTCGACTGAGTTTTTATGTGAAGAAGAAAATGACATTTTTTGAAATTTCTTTTAACTGCTCTAATGACGTCATCAGCATCATGTTTCAGAATTGATGAGACATTTCAGCAAAAGTCACTTTATGGCGCCACCATTTCAGATTTAGTGGGCCACGTTTCGCATTGGAACTCCCCACTACTCATTGCAAATAACTGTTCCCTTTAAAAAGAAACTTAAGGGTTTATTCTCTTTTTTCTTTCAAACAGCTATAAAAACCAAACCTTTCCCCTTCATTTCATTTTTTTTTGAAAACTTTGAAATTGCAACTCTTTTTCTTTCTTCTCTTCCTCTTCTTCACGAAATAAACACCAATCTGCGAACTAGAAATTTCAATCGAAACCCCATTAACGTTCACGAAGCTCTATTCTTCGTTGAGATTCCTCAGAGCTACCGTCAATGGCGTCTTCATCCAAAGCTCAAACTCCTGATACTGTTTCTGGCAAACAGCAATACGTTGCTGAACCCACTTTGACAGAAGAAGAAGCAAAAATTCTGCAATCTCAGGTATTGATCCCTTTTCCTAAACTTGGTAGTTATGATGAACTTGCTCTTTAGTAATCTTTCTATTTCTGCTTTGATCTTCAACAGGATCTCTGGTGCAAATCTTCTTGGGGTCTGCTTCACTGGCTTCTTTCCTGGTTGACTTAATCCTGGCATTTCACTGTAGTCCCAAGCAAAGCAATCCTTGTACTCCTTCAGCAATTCGACAATCTGCACCTTCAATGCTTGATCAATTTTTGCACTAATATATGTTGGCCTTTTTATGGAGCCATCTCCCAAATCAATCTCTTCTAAGGGATCTTGTGTCTGAATCCTTTTGGTCGAACCCAATGGATCCTTTTCAAAACCTAGAGGCTCATCATCGTAGACGCAATCAAGCCTCTGGTTTTCGACAAAGTTGTCTTTATTTTCATTTTCAATGGCTTCAACAACCATTTGTTGTTGTAACTCGGCTTCTAAAGCCGCTTTTTGTTTGTTTTCGGCCACATAGGCCGTAATTCTATCCCATGCACTGGGCTTATCCATAAATAATTATTTATGGTCCATCCCACCCTGTAGGTTTGACAAAGCCTTGTGGGTGGTTGTCTTCATCTATAACCTCTCTCTCCCAAATAAATCCATAATTGGGGTGGAGTGTAACGGAAGATCTAATATTGTCTTGATGTTCATATCCAATTTCAGAAGATGCACATGGCGCAATATTCGCCAGTGTTTGTCGAAGGTTTTCTTGGTTATAGCATTTACCTTAGCTTTGAAATAACTCTGATCACCTTCAATATTTTCGACCAAACCATCTTCTCGCCAAATGATAAGCATTTGGTGGACAGTCGAAGGTATTTCCCCCACACCATGTATCCATTCCCTTCCTAGCAGCAAGTTGTAATTTGCCTTTGATGGAACTACCAGAAACAATGTTGGTCTCTTAATACTTCCCACAGCAAACTCGACTTCAATGGCCCCAAGTGAATGGCCACTTTTGCCTTCATAGTTTGTAAGTGTTACATTGTGTTTTTTCAAATCAGTTTCACACTTTCCAATTTTCTTCAACATATGTTGTGGCATCAAGTTTACAGCAGCACCACCATCGACCAGGATCTTGTTGACACCAATTTTATTCACTTTTGCTTGAATGTACAAGGGTTTGAGATGATTCATCATTCCACAATCTGGTCTTTCAAACACAGCATGTTGTTCCTCCACGCAACCATTCTTTGGCACATAGTAAAAGATTGGCTTATAAGTAGTCTCTTCGTCGAAATCTTCTTCCACGTCATTCACTTCAGAAACTACATCATACTCAATTGGTAGAATTGAGACCACGCCACATAAGACGTCGAATTCTGACCCAGAATCGGCAAAATCAGAGTCCATTTCTTCATCTAAGTTAAGACCTTCTTTGATTACTGAGAGTGGAGGAAATATCCTTTCAGTAGCTGGTTTTCTAGCCATTTCAAGAGACTTTAAAGGTACTTGCTTACCTTTATCTTTGCTAGAATTCTCTACTTTGCCTGCAGCAGCAGCTTTCTTCTGGCGTTGATACCTGCGCCATTGTGTTCTTGTCATGGGATTTTTCCCTTTGTAGTTATTATTATAGGCATCTTTGTTAGATTCAAATGTCTTCTTCTGGCCAGTAGCACTAGTACTACCTTTGACCATTTTTGCTGATTTCTGCTGATTTCCAGCATTCTTTCCATCATAATATACTGGGTAATAGCTAGTACTCATTCCGCCAGAATGTACCCATTTCTCGACATGAGACTTTGCTGGAGGTACATAGGTTTTGATCTGTTCTTTTTGAGGATTCTTTGTCAAAGTGACCTTGTACTGAATACCTCTGTTGCTGTAGCTGAACTTTGGCCTCTTGTCGACCCATTTTCCTTTGCGCTTCAATTGAGGCTTAAAACCCTCAAGATTTTTAGCAACCTCTTTGTCGAAGACAGAACTACATCTTGGACAAAGCATCACTTCAGTATTGTTAATTTTGCAGCGATTAAGGAAATCAATCAATTCTTCCTCTGCCATTGGGTAAACTGTCTTCATTTTTTCAGCATATTGGTCTTCAGCGACCATTTCGACATCCACTTTGTCAACAGCTTTCTCCACTTTAGCATCTTCAGCAACAACTCTTGTGATTTCAACCACGTTGATGTCAACTTCGACAAGCAATGCATCAGTTGTTGGTAGATGATCAGCATCAATTTTCATTGGTGGCTTCGATTTGTCACCAAATTTCAGTCTTCCCTCATTGAGGGCTTTTTGAACCAAATCTCTGAAAATAACACAACGAGAAGTGTTATGGCCTAAGAAATTGTGAAATTTACAAAAACCTCTTTTTTGTCGTTGTTCCAATGGTGGTACTTTCAGGCCCTTAGGCACCAAAATTTGACCGTCAGCAACTAACAGATCAAATATTTCATCACACTTAGAAACATCATAAGTATAAGTTTTTGCAACAAACTTATCATTTTTAGGCTCAACAGGGTTTTTTCCATTTGAAGGTTTTAACAATTTACAAGTATAAGGAGGTCCTGATTTTAATTCCGCTATATTAACCTCCTCTTCAACATCTTCATAAGATATGTCGAATTCTTGGTCACTGTCATTAGTTTCGACATATGGAGCCTTTTCTTTTTTATTTTGGAACCTGCCTGTTCTGGCCTTTTCAGCTTTAAGTCTTTCTACTTGTCGAACTCTATCAGCTAATTGTGCCATATCTCCTAAGTGCAATGTATCTAGCTTCTTTCTTATAGAATAATAGCAGCCATTTCGACTAACTCACGTTCAGGCACTTGAGTAAAACACATTGCTTTGAGAAGTCTAAATCTATTGAGATAATCATCAATAGATTATGCTCCCTTGCGTCGAACACTAGCTAGTTCCTTAAGACTAATCTTGCACTGGCCCATATAGAATTGTTCGTGGAAGGCCTTTTCTAACTGATCGACTCCAACTAAAAATAGAATTTGGAGGCAAAGTGGTGAACCATGTAAACGCATTCTTAGTTAGAGAATTTGGAAAATACTTCATTCTTAAATTCTCATTATGCGCTATATCACCAGCCTCGGTAAGATAACGAGCCACGTGTTCGACAGTGGATTCGCTAGTTTCTCCAGCAAATTTTGTGAACTTAGGGATTTTCCATCCCCTGGGTAGCTCTGTTTGCAAGGTGTATTCCGACAAAGGTGATACAAAATTAGGCATGTGCAAGCCTAAGTTAAGGCCATTCTGGGCTAGAATGTTTTCGACCAGGTTAGCCAAATTATTTTGCGCCCCAAAATTGTTTTGTTGCACTTGTATGACCACTTCGTCTGCATTTTGGTTTCTATTTACTAACACAACATCAGGGATTGCCTCTATCCTCATAGGTTCTTCGACAACATTTTGTGTTCCCTGATTACCCTGATTTATGGGAATTGCATTGTTAGGCCTTTCTAAAGGGATTTCGACAGGCCTAACATTTTGAATTTGGGGAATTTGCTGGTTATGCACTGGTGGAGTGCCAAAGAAATCAGCAATTGTTCCCATTTTGTGTCGCCAACATTTGGTAACTATTATTAGTGTTTTGTATTAAAGGATTAAACACAGTACCAATTTGTTGTGTTAACATATTAACCATATCATGGTTACTATCATCCATTTGTTGCCTTAATGCCAACAAAGATGTTGTAGTTAGATTAGGTTGGGCATTTCGACTATGAATGCCCTCTGATGAACTATGAGTAGGAGAATACCCTGTGATTGCATTATCTGCAAATGTAGACGAATTTGTCTAAAGGCCTGCCATCAATGCTGTTGGCATGCCATATGGGAAAGTCCTACCACTCATACTAAATGGCATGTTTTCAATCAATGGATTTGCCATTAAAGGATTTGTTGGTCCTAATATTGGTGGCATAGAAGCCATAGTATTAACATTTGTTAATGCTGCACTAGTCATCATTGACACAGGAGTAATTATGGGAGAAGTTATGACAGTTACTCCCATTGTTGTCGAAGAACGCATAACAACGGTTATGCCTACAACATTTGAAGCGTTAGCATCACTAACTGACGCTTGTTCTTGCGTACTTTGTGCATTTGATGCAGAAGCATTATTTGTACTAGAGTCTGCCATCTCTGAAAGATGTTTTCCACTCCTTAAACGCATGCACAGATAAGCACAATTTTTTAAGATTTCAACGAAAAACTTTAAAAATTAGCACAAATGTCCCACCGGGCGTGCCAATTTGTTTACCGTGGTTTTCGGTAAACACCGCTAGTTTGAAATTTCTTCTGCTTGCAGGATCAACTAGTAAATCCTAAGATCATTTGTGTTAAAGATTTTTCCAGAAATTATGAATGTTTTTACGGTTTTAAAGAAAAGGAGGAAGATAACTGGCAGTTTCGCGTGAAACTGTCGAAGTTACTTCAGACAGAGATGAAGAGAACAAATAAAAATGCAGAAAATTGCTTAAAGAAACAAAGTAAAATGCATTAATTGAAAAGAGAGTTGGTACACATGATCATACATTCTTCTCTGACTCGTTTTCTCTGTGATGTTGGAAGTTAGAGCGTGAGAATCTGTATATGAGTTTGTGACCCGTTTTTCCTGTGAAAAACTACTATTTATACAAGGAGGGAAAACTATAACTAACTAACTGTACAGAGAATTCAAAAAAATAGTAACTGTTATGTATTTTCGACCAAGATAACAGTTAACTGCTTCGACAATGAGCACTTGATTCTGGTCTACCACTGAGCTCTAGCTTCCTTCTCGTCGAACCACGATTCTTCAGTTCTTTATTTTCGTTAAGTCCAAAGCTTTGTCGAATTTACCCTCTGATACAACTCTTTAGTGTCGAAATAAACACTTCCCCTTGAAATCACAAGTCAATCCTCGTTGACTGCATTTAATTGAGCCTGTCGAAAATGCTGGCTAACAGTCGCTAAATCCTTGATTTGCATGCCTTTTTTCTTCAAATTTCCGCCTCCCTATAGCGACGACTATTTCGTTGCTAAAGCACCCTAAAATCCTACGCTAAATCATTGATTTGCATGCTTTTTTCTTTCAAATTCATGCGTCCGTCCCTATAGCAACGCATATTCTGTCGCTAATAACCCTAAATTCCATCGTCAAAAAGTCTGTAACGCTAAAGTCACTATTCGGTAGCTAATGTTGCTAAATCCGTTGCTACCTACGTGTTTAGCGACAAATGTCTTTTCCGTCACTAATATCCGTCGCGAATATGAATTTTTTTTAGTGAGGGTTTCCTTTAGCTGCACCATCATTATTTACTCGAGTTCACCCAAAATCAGGAAGGGATCAGCTGACATGAATTTCCGAGAACACCTTGGCATGGCACTAAGGCTTGGCTCGAGAGCTGGTGACGTAGAAGCTAAGATAACTAAGGATCACAGGGGACTTTCCTAACTAGAAGACCATGAGACTTTGTCATACCCTAATTTTGTCCGCCTAGGTTTAAAACCCTAATTTTCCGCAAAAAATAAATAAATTGAGAAGTGTGGTTTTATTTTGAAGAGTGAAGAGCATTGTGCATGCATTTTTTGGGTTTTAAAAGTCATTTTAGGGCTTTTAAATTCATTGTTAGAGTGGAAATGCATTTGTTGTTAAAAAAACAAGGTTTTTAGGGCAAAAGGGTATTTTGGTCATTGTCAAAAATAAGATAATTTCTCATCAAGAATCATTGTGCAATTTTAGAGAAATTTATTGAGGCAAAACATTTTTGGTCATGTATGTATGTATGCGCATGCATGCATACATTGTGCACAAAATTCAAATTCAAAAAAGGCATCAAAAAGGAATATTCTACAAAAATTTCAAGATGAGGTTTTTATGATATTTTTGGTCATGGTGATCTCATAAAATGGCATATTCCTAAGGTTCCTAGTATGTGGCCTAAATTGGGTGTATTTTTGTACAATTATCCTAAGAAGAATAATCAAAAATGAAGGGATAATGGAATGGTCATATAATAGTACAATAGTACAAGATGACAACTAGCAAAACTTGGTGACCACTCCCACTACCTCTTGGCCGAATTTCACCCTCTCATTCCCTCTCATATTTTCATTTTTTTGACCTCAATCCATGTGTGATTCAATCCTCACCCTCCATTCAAATTTTAGATGCAATCCTAGGGTGAGATGAGATGCACAATGACCTAACTACCCTTAAACCTAATTGCTTTCTATATATACCCTATTAACCTCACCTCACAAAAAAAAAAAGAGGAGAAAACTTTTGGCCTCATTTTCACTCACACAACCCTAGCACACAACTCCCTCTCCTAATTCCCTCTCTTGGCCGAAATCATACCACCTTCTTCCTCCATCAATTCTTCACTTCTCCTTCACCAAATCACCATTTTCTCACCTCATTTCCATTCCTACTTCATATATCTTCCTACTCTCCTAATTTAATTCAAGCTTGCGTCATCAAAGGGCATTTTTAAGCAAGCATTTCGTGGGTTTCATTGAAGTTTGGTGAAGATTCAAGTTGATTTGTGGTCTTGTTCTTCATATTAGTCTTTCCTTAGCTTGGATTTGAGGTAAACTTCTTAAAACCTAGCATCATCTTCAACTTTTTTGCATCAAAATGTAGATATCATGTTTCTAGTTTTGCATCCTACCATATTCATGCATTTTAATGTTGTTATATTGTTGATTTGTTGATTGTTGTTGGTGAGAGGTGTCTCAAGCATTTTGACAAACACTGTGGGAGGTTTGGGTTATTGAGATGCTTCTCACCCTTGAATAAATTGTGATTTATGTTGTTTTCGCTATGATCTTGCATTTTTGTTGAATAAAATAATGTGATGCTTCGCAAGTCATGATTAGAATTAGGGTTTGTTAATTTTCTTGTGAAATGGGTTTGCAATTGTGATCAAAAACGTTTTCTCAAGTTATTTTGATGTTAATAGATGGTATCTTGCTTGCAAGTCATTGTTATGTTGATGATTGGCAAGAGGACTCACACTTGTGCCTTTGCGCACTTAACTTTAAGTGTTGAGGATTGACTAAAATGATTCAACGCATTTGATTTGATGTTTTGATTGCAAAATATTGTTGCTAATTGATTGTATCTTGCTTGCAAGTTGTTATATGTTGATGATTGGCAAGAGGACTCACATTTGTGTCTTTGTGCACTTCACTTTAAGTGTTGAGGATTGCCTAAGATGATTCAACACAACCTTGCGCTTTGATTGTAAACTTTGGTTTGCTTATTAGTAATTGGTTTGCAAAGTTATTCTATGTTGAGGATTGGCAAGAGGACTCTCACTTGTGCCTAGTGCACTTCACTTTAAGTGATGAGGATTGCCTAAGATGATTCAATTTTCTTTGTGCAATTCTTGCTTGAAAATGCAAATGCTAGTTTTCTAACTTGATTAATCAATTTTGGTTACAAAAATGATTTGTTAATGCCCTCTTTTGGTCACTTTTGGTCTTGCAAATGTGATGTTCTTTCTAGGTCAATGTTATGTTTTAATGTTGATGATTTGGTAAAAGGACTAGACACTTATGCACTTGTGCATTGTCTCAAGCGTCAAGGATTACTAAAAGGGATTCAACCTTGTGCTTTATCTTGTGTTGACACCTAATTGAATTGAACTTTTGTATGATCTCTTTGTGTGCCTATTGTTGATCTTACATATGCATGCCATTAGATGTTGATGACTAAGTGTCATTCTTGTGCTCAAATGTTGTAATTGGTAATGTTTATGCTTATGCTTACATTGTTGATTGCTTTGCTTGCAATTTGTTAAATGTTGCACTTTGGTTCTTGACTTGGAAATTGATTGAATGTTCTACTTTCTTTTCCTTTTGGATGCCACGCCATCCCAACAAACCTTTTGTGACCAATGTCACCCTCAAACTCCCTTCTCCTTTCTTCAAATCAATCATTTTCTAAAGCTTTTTCCAAAACTTCAAAACCATGTTGCATACAAAAAACAACTTGTTACTCGTTAGTAACGTTCCAACTTCAAAACATTTTTTTGCATTTACATAATCATTGATAAACAACTTCACTTCTTCTCAAAACAATTCCAAACTATTTTTCACAAATCAAACTTTGTTGAGGATAATGCGAAGCCTTTGCTTGCACGATTGTCAACAATGGGGTGCTAGTGGTGATCACTTGGAGTCTTTGCTCAATTGATTATCATGAACACTCATTTTTCAAAAGAACTCTCATTTCACAAATTAAAAACTTTGTTGAGGATAATGCGAAGCCTTTGCTTGCACGATCGTCAATAATGAGATGCTAGTGGTGATCACTCGAAACCTTTGTTGTTTGATCACTATGAACATTCAATTTTCACAATTAAACAACTAAAAAATAAAAACCTTTTCTCTACAACCGAGAACTACGTAAGCTTTGAATTCTCCATCGCACTGGGAGATACATAGGAGCGGGTCACATTCCCGTCAAGCACGACAAATGAAAACCATTTTCTTTTCAAAAAAACAAACCCTTTTCCAAAACAAGGCAATTTCTAAAAACAAAACAATTTTCGAAAACAAGAACTACGTTGCTTTGATTCCCTCCCCAGGATACGTAGGCACGGTGCCCTCCCGTCAAGCGCAAAAGATTAAATTTTCCTTAAGTTTTTCCATAAAGTAAGGAGAGATAAAGAGAGATAAAAACAAAGCATTTCTTAAATCAACCTTTTAAATCACACGTCAAATCGAGGTTCCCTTTCAGTAGAAAGGATGTGTGGGGTGCTCGTACCTTCCCCATGCATAACCGACCCCCGAACTCAAATCTCGTGGTTCCAAGGACCATTGTCTTTCAAGAAAGGTTTTTTTCAATGTTTTACCTCTAAAAAAATATTGGTGGCGACTCTAATTCATGTTGTGCGAAGAGAAATCCCTCCAAAGGATTTTTCGGGGTGCAACAGCTGGCGACTCCACTGGGGACCTTTCTTTAGTGGGTCGAGCCAATCGATTCGACATGTGATTTATTTCGTTGATTTGAATGCTTTGTTATATCTCTCCTCCTTTCCCTTTCTTCTTTCTTTCCTTTGCCTTTAAAAACATGCTTGCATTATTCTTAGAATTGTCGTGTGCATTCTTGTGATGTTGTGCTTGCGTGCATTGTGTGTTAGCCTTTTTCCTCTTCTATATTTGCTTCTTGAGTAAAATAAGAGTAGTTTCTTCTTCTTCTCCTCTTACTTTCGTCGTTTATATGCTTTTCTCATACATTTCCCCAATCCTAGCAAGTTCCCCTCTTCTTTGCTCCCTTTATTGAGGTAAGCTCATGCATTTCCCCTAATCCTATTATGTCCCCTCCTCTAGGCTCCCTTTCTTAAGGTAGGCAATGCTTGCGATTGTTGTTGGAACCCTAGGTTAGTATACTTATGTTGAAATGATATTGAACCCTAGGGTAGACGACATGCTGTTGCTTGATATTGTCTGGACTGTTTTGGTTTCCCTTTGCAGGTGGGGTTTGGGTAGATTTTTAGGTGTTGTGCCCTCATCACACACTGCACACCTTATATTTGTGAGCATTGAGTGGGGCCTAAAACCCAAGGTCTGCAAAGAACCCTAGGAGAGTGGAAATGAGTAGTGACTGCCATTCGTAGACCGTTGTCTGTCTAGCTCTCATGAAAGTTTCGCCCAAGAGTGCGCTTTCTTCATGATACCTCACAATCGGTAGCTCTCTACGATTGTGGGTGTATTCATGAGAGAGACTTTAGCTCTTGGTTGCCATTGTGAGGCAGTGACCAGAACCCACATGGGAGGATTACCCTTGTCGTTGACTTTAGAGCCTACGATCTTTACCCATTTGTAGGACACGGGGGCACGCAAATTGTGTGTTGCATTAGCTTAGGCATCCTCTTTCGAAACTCTTTTACCAAAAATGTAGAAAGTAATTTCCTTTTTCCCTCATAAACACCTATATGAGGTGGCATATAGCGGGTATTTTCAAAAATGTTTTGAACCGCCACCAATAAACATCATTTTCTTCTCTCTTTTCTATGTAAATAAAAGGTCATGATCATCACATCTGCGTCATTTTGCATCATCATCATTGCATTCGCATCTAACAAAAATTTTGAAAAAACCTCCATTCTTTGCATCCTCCATGCATTAAAGTTGTTTGCCGGAGATCGCAACGTAACACAAAGTCTTGTCATAGGTGTGTAAGAAACGGAATGGAATCAAAAGGCAAAACCGTTTTCAATTCAAGGCTTCCTGTTGTGAAAGAGATTGATATGGCTAGTCTGAAAGAGTATGCATCCCTCCTAGGTCCTATTGAGGTCAGGTCTTTTGACAAAACCTATGGGAACATTCGCAAGCTGCTACAACTAGAAGTGCAAGAGAATGCCATTGCTGCCCTGTGTCGGTTCTATGACTCGGAGATTCGCTGTTTCATTTTTAAGAATTTCCAAATGGCGCCTACCCTAGAAGAGTATGATAGGATTTTGGGCTTTGATCGATCCAAGTTTAAGCCTTATCAATACCAAGGGGAGTATTATTCTGATGAAAAGCTTGCTGCCTTGTTGCAAATCAGTGCTGAGAAAGTGCAGGCCCATAAGATAGAACATAATAAGGTATTTGGGTTTCCTCAAGAATACTTTGAGAGTTTGATGACCAGCTATGTAGTGTCTGATGATTGGAATTCTTTCAAGCAAGTGCTAGCTCTGACCATCTTCGGCATTGTGCTCTTCCCTCAGATAGAGAGGCATGTGAGTGAAACTGCAATCGGTGTCTTCCTCGCCTTCAAATGTGCAAAAAATCCTATCAACCCGGTTCTCGCAATCCTCGCAGAGACATACCGTGCCTTCACTCGTCACCATGAATTCCAAAAGAATAAGATGTGTTGCTCCTTCCCTGTGTTATATGCTTGGTTGATCAGTCATGTGTGTACCAACAAAAGTGATGTGAAGGATTTGCTTTCCTATGCCTTGGGTTGTAATCCGAAGACTATGAACTCTCAAGAGTGGGTGCATGCTTTCAAGAACCAAGATGCTCTCCAGATTCGTTGGTTCTCACCTAAATGTTGGGTAGACAGGCCTTCAGTGGTATTTCGGTGTGGGAGTTTTCAGAACGTTCCTCTCATGGGAACCCAAGGATGCATAAACTATAACCCCTCTTTGACCTTGCGACAGCTCGGATACCCTATGCGGGATTCACCCTCCGAAGCTATGCTGTTTCGTTTTTACCTCCACGCGGGGATCCCTAAAGACGAGAGTCTACTTCGGCGAGTCCTGCAAGCTTGGGAAACCGTAGTGCGGAAGGACAGAGAAGAGTTAACCAGGAGGACCACTGCTATCTCTTTTTCTCAATGGCTTGAAGGGAGGATTAGTGAAACTCGGTCATCCAACCAAGGAGTACCACTGCTTGAGGAAAAGATACAAGAACCTCACATTCCTACCATTGAAGAATTGGAAGAGGTTAGGTTGGCCATGTCAAAGGTGGAAGAAGAGAAAAGGGCTCTACAAGATAGATTGAGAAAGGTGATGCAAGACAAGAAAAAGCTAGAAAATGAAAATGCTTTCCAAGCTGCAGCTATTGAGGAAGTCAATAGAAAACTTGAAATAGAGGGGAAAAGCAAGAGGGAAATGCAAAAGCACTTGAAGGGTGCCAAAGAGGAAGTGAAGAGGTGCACTACCAAGATGAATGAGGCTGTAGTGGAAGCAATTAAATGGAAGAGGCTATATGAGGATACATGGAAAGAAGAGCAAGCAGTCAGGCACGCACTAGTTAAGTCAAGAAAAGACTCTCGAATAATGAAGCTTGAATTGGAAGATCAATTAAAGAGTGTCAAGCAAGATCGGGAATCTATTGAAGGGATCCTGAGGGATTATCAACAAGCACTAAGAAGGGAACAAGGGAAGTCAGAAAGCTTGGCCAATCATGTGCAGTACTTGGAAGGGTCTTACCTCCGGCTAAGGGAGAAGAGTGACTATTGGGAGAGTCAATTTGCGGAATTGCTCAGTAAGGTAAAAAGTCAACAAGTCTTTGAGGAATTGAAAAAGGAAGGCTTACATTGGAAAGACAAGTTCTCCAAGTTAGTTTGGTTAGCTAATCAGGCTGTGAGAGACATTCCCAAGAAGCTAAGAAAGGCGGATGCAGAAATGAATCCTTTCAACACCCCTGTCAAGGTGTGTGAGTTTGTTGAGTACTGCAAGATTCTCACAGAAGAACTCCTGGAGAAAGCCCGGGGGGCAGCTGAGAGCAAGAAGAGGAAAAGGAGCGAGGAGTTGAAAGCCATATGCCTTTAAAGTTCCCTTTAAAGTATTGTAGCGATCCTTAGGAAATTGTAATTTTCTTTAAGAAGTTGTAACTTTCTTTGGAAAATAGTACTTTGTTTAAAATCATTGTATTGCACTCTTAAGGAATATTGTACTTTGATTTGCTTTCTATTTGTGATACTCCTTCGCATTCCATTTAATTGAAGTACGTTTGTTTTGCCTTGTTGCTTCCAACTTTGTTGCAATCCTAAAAACACCTGAACCTTAACACCTATGACAAGACGAGTTGCACCGCGATTCCCGGCAATAAACATAATAACATGCATATTGCATTGCATTTGCATCATTTGTCTTTGTGTTCATAAAAAAAATGTTCCGTCCACAGAAGTAAGACAAGCTGGTTAATCATCGGTATTGGACGCGATCACAGGCAAGAAATATGGCCAACAATCAAGACAACGCGAATCTGGGCAATCATCAACCAATCCAGAATGATGCAGTTCCAGAAGGTCCGAATCCAAATGGTCAGGGTCAGCATGATCAGAATCAAGAGAATCGAGCAATCAGGGCTGAGATGGAAGTTATAAGAGCTAAAATGGCAGAGGTCATAAGAGTGTTAAGTGCCTTAAGGGATGCTGGCATAACTGAAGGTGCTGCTGCCGCAGGAGTGGATCCTCCTCCTGAACCTAGAGTCTCTCAGGTTCTCCAGAACGTGCGATGGCCTCCTTATGGTCTCCCATTAGGGTACACACCCCCTGCTGCCGGTGCAAACCCAGAAAGTGGTCCTTCGGGAACCAAAGGACAGGCCCAGCCTGAATCAACTGTGAATGAAGTTGGAACGGGGACACCTCAGGTTCAAATTCAGATTCCTACTCCTGCTATTACCCCGGGAACTCCGGTTGGCTTCAATTCTCCAGCAACAATCCATCCACAAGTTCAGGGTCCAATTCCTCAGATTATCGCTCACTCACGTGACCCACACGTGACCCCAGCTGTGGTGTCGATGAATAATCTTCACTACGGTGTGAGTGGTTTTCCGCCGAATTACCCTGATGAAGCTAGAAGTCAGTACCAGATGTTAGAAGAAAGATTGAGAGCTGTTGAAGGAACAGGTTCCCGGGCTAGGAACGCCCATGAGTTATGCTTGGTCCCTAATCTAGTCCTGCCACCCAAGTTCAAAGCACCATTTTTTGACAAGTACAAAGGAGCAACCTGCCCGCGCAGCCATGTGACGATGTATTGCCGGAAGATGACTGCCCACGCCCGTGATGATAACCTGATGATACATTGCTTTCAGGAAAGCTTAGCTGAAGCTCCCCTTGAATGGTATATGCAATTGGAGCCAACTAATATCCGTTGTTGGAAGGATCTGGTGGATGCCTTTATCCGTCAATACCAGTACAACAGTGATTTAGCCCCGGATAGGACCCAGCTGCAATGTATGTCTAAGAAGGATAATGAGACATTCAAGGAATACGCCCAGAGGTGGAGGAACCTCGCTGCACAAGTAAAACCCTCCCTGCTTGATAAAGAGATGGTCCATATGTTCATGGAAACTCTTCCCCCAGTGTTCTATGATCGTTTGGTCGGCAGCGTGGCTTCGAATTTCTCTGAGATGGTTGTCATTGGAGAAAGAGTGGAGAACGGCATGCGCAGCGGAAGAATAGCCCATGGCCCAACACCTCCTTCCCATCAGAAAAAGCCTTTTTCTGGTACCCACAAGAAGAAGGAGGGAGAAACTAATGCAATCAGCGGAGCTAGCGGTCCATCACACAACAATCCCCCACAAGCCATTCCAGTTCCTGCTCAGACGCCGCCTGCTCAGCCATTCCAGTCCAACAATCAGTGCAGAAACTACAATGAAAAAAAGCCTGTTGTCTTTGAACCTATCCCCATGTCGTACACGGATTTGTTCAATTATCTCATTGCCAACAAGTTAATCAGCACTCGTCAGATGAAACCATATCAGCCTCCCTATCCCAGAGGGTATAATGCAAATGCTACCTGTGCCTTTCATTCTGGGGCAGTAGGTCATGTGGTGGAGAATTGTAAGGCGTTCAAGTACGTTGTGCAAGACCTGCTTGATGCAAAGAGTATATCATTTCAGCAACCTAATGTAACCACCAACCCGTTGTCGGGGCATGGTGGGCCCACTGCAAATGCCATTAATGATCAGGGTGGTCAGTACTTAATTAGGAAGGTGGAGTGCATTCGTACACCCCTGAGTATCATTCATGCTGCACTATGCCGTTGTGGTATCATCGAAGAAGGGTGTGCCAGAAGAGACATCTGCAATGACCCTTATTGTGTTGGGGCCTGTGAGAGCTTCAAACCCATCCTCCAAGAGCTGTTAGACAGACACCTGGTCCAGGTTGGGGTTCAGGAAAAGGAAGAAAGTGTATCTACTCTGCAATCAAACAACAGAGGTTTCAGGAGACCGGTTGAAATCCCTTGCAGTCTGAATTCAAGCTCGGTTGTGGCAAGACCTCTGACTGTTGTTATTCCGGTACCTGCTGCTACCCCTAGTAGAGAGACTAGGGTTATTCCCTGGAGCTGCAACGTGCAAATGCGAGCAGAGGTCCCTCAGGGCGTGTTGGATATAACAAACATTGCTGGGAGTAGTGGAATTACAAGGAGTGGAAGGATGTATGTTCCTGAAAATCTTAGAAAGGAACAATCAAAGGAAGCTGAAGAAAGGGCCCGTAAGGGAAAAGATAAGGAAACTGTGGACGTTAGAGAAGTATCAGACAAAGAAGCTCAGGAATTTCTGAAAATAATGAGACAAAGTGAATACCGGGTGGTGGACCAGTTAAATCAAACCCCGGCCAAAATCTCAATGCTTTCGTTGTTGCTCAGTTCCGAGGCACACTGAGCTGCACTGTTGAAAATCCTGAATGAAGCACACGTACCCCATGACATTACGGTCAACCAGCTTGATGGTATTGTTGGGAACATAGTGGCATCCAACTACTTGACCTTCACAGACGCTGAGCTACCTCCGGCGGGGAAGAATCACAATCAAGCCCTTCACATCTCTGTCAAGTGTGGGGACTACATGCTGGCCAGAGTGCTCATCGACAATGGCTCGTCATTGAATGTGTTGCCCAAGTCCACAATGGATAAGTTGGATGTGGATTGCTCATATCTGAAGCCTAGCTCCACCTTGGTTAGAGCATTTGATGGGTCTGTGAAAGAAGTTTTTGGAGAAGTAGAGGTGCCTTTGCAGGTGGGTCCTGAAGTGTTCTATGTCACATTCCAAGTCATGGATATAGCTTCCTCTTATAGCTGTCTGCTAGGACGACCTTGGATACATGCCGCTGGGGCAGTGCCATCTTCGCTCCATCAGAAACTCAAGTTTGTGGCCGAGGGCAAGTTGATAGTAATCTTCGGGGAGGAGGAGATGATGATAAACCGATCACTACCAGAATATTACGTTGAAGCAGCAGAGGAGTCTTTTGAGACTGCCTTCCAGGGATTGGAGATCTCAAATGCTATCTTTGTTGGGAGTGAGCCTCCCCAATTGAAGCCTAGGTGGTCCAAGGCGGACATGATGGTTGCAAAGGTGATACTAGGATATGGGTATCAGGTTGGAAAAGGCTTGGGAAAAGCTGCTCAAGGAATTGTAGCACCCGTCCTGCTGAAAAGGAATACTGAAAGGTTCGGTATTGGGTACATCCCAAGCCCTGCAGACCGAGAGAGGCTAGCAGCTGATAGAAGAGAGAAATGGTTGGCAAAGCTCAGAGGAAGGACCCCCAACCAGGGAGGGATGGTCGTCGGTGATCTTAGGAACAACTTACGAAGTGTAGGCATGCTGAACCCTGACCAGGTCAATGTGATTGAAGAAGATTCAGGCTCGAGTGACGGTGCTGTCGGCTTAGTGCGCCGTTGTGCTGCGAAAGAAAAGCTCCAGAACTGGGAGGCCCTAGATTTCCCTGTGATTTTCAATTTAAAGTAATTTTTCTTTGTAATGCAAAATTCCTCGGCTCTGCCCAAGGCCTTGGGATATTTCATTCGGGCATGCATGTTTTCGTCAAACTTCATCAATGAATAAAATGTTATTTTGGAATTTTCAATAAAATTCTCTTTCTTCATCTCTCATTTGCGTGTCTTTTCTTTATTTTTATTCGCCACTCCATTTTAATGCAGATCGAATACAATTCTTGAAAGTAATAATGCCCATAACTCATACTATGACTTTGATTACCCAGTTAACCAAACCGAGGAAGATGTTGAGGATGGTTGGGATACTCCTCCAGAAATTATGAGAATGGTAGAACAAGAAGAAAAGGTCATCAAGCCCCATGGGGAGCCCACAGAAATGGTTAATTTGGGTACTGAGGAAGATAGAAAAGAGATCAAGGTTGGTACCGCGATGGGGAATTGTGAACGTAAGAAGTTGATTCAGCTCCTGTTTGACTATGTTGACATTTTCGCATGGACTTACCAAGACATGCCGGGATTGAATACAGATATTGTTGAGCACAGATTGCCGGTAAAACCAGAATATCCTCCGGTAAAACAGAAATTGAGGCGAATGAGGCCAGAGATGTCCTTGAAAATCAGGGATGAGGTCAAGAAACAGTTTGACGCAGGGTTCTTAGCAGTGGCAAAATATCCTGAGTGGGTAGCCAACATCGTCCCGGTTCCCAAGAAAGACGGAAGGGTCCGGATGTGTGTCGATTACCGTGATTTGAACCGAGCAAGTCCTAAAGATGATTTCCCTCTACCTCACATCGATGTTCTGGTGGATAGCACAGCGCAACACTCAATGTTCTCCTTCATGGACGGATATTCAGGTTACAACCAGATCAAGATGGCTCCAGAGGATATGGAGAAAACCACCTTCATAACCCTTTGGGGAACTTTCTGCTATAAGGTCATGCCTTTCGGATTGAAGAATGCCGGGGCAACTTATCAAAGAGCAATGGTGACTCTGTTCCACGACATGATGCATAAAGAGATTGAAGTTTATGTGGACGATATGATCGCCAAATCAAGGACCGATGAAGAGCATGTTGTTAACCTGCAGAAGCTTTTCGAGCGCCTCAGAAAGTACAAACTCAGGCTGAATCCCGCCAAGTGCACATTCGGAGTGAGGTCAGGAAAATTGTTGGGCTTCATTGTTAGCCAGAAGGGAATTGAGGTAGACCCGGACAAAGTGCGTGCTATCCTCGAGATGCCGGCGCCAAAAACAGAGAAAGAAGTTCGTGGTTTTCTTGGAAGGCTGAATTACATTTCCCGATTCATCTTCTAGTTGACCGCTACCTGCGAGCCGATTTTCAAACTGTTGTGCAAAAACCAAGAGTTGAAGTGGAATGATCAATGTCAAGAAGCCTTCGAGAAAATCAAGGTGTATCTTCAGAATCCGCCAGTCCTAATGCCACCTGTGTCCGGCAGGCCTCTTATTCTGTACCTTACAGTGTTGGACGATTCCATGGGTTGTGTACAGGGGCAACCCCTTACTCGTTGGTTTATGGGTCAGAAGCTGTTCTCCCCATTGAGGTTGAAATACCCTTGCTGCGGGTATTGATGGAGACCAAATTAGAAGAAGCAGAGTGGGTTCAGGCTCGTTTTGACTAATTGAATCTCATTGAAGAGAAGCGAGTAGCCGCCTTGTGCCATGGTCAGCTGTACCAACAGAGGATGATGAGGGCTTTTGACAAGAAAATCCGTCCTCGGGAATTCCAAGAAGGAGACCTCGTGCTCAAACAGATCTTGCCAATCCAGACGGATCCCCGTGGCAAATGGGCTCCCAAATATGAAGGACCTTATGTGGTGAAGAAGGCATTCTCCGGAGGGGCATTAATTCTTGCAAACATGGATGGAGATGAAATCCCAAATCCAGTGAACTCAGATGTGGTAAAGAAATACTATGCCTAAAGAAATAGACAGAAAAAGAGAAAGATGAGCCAAGTAAAGTTTAGCTCGCTAGGTCGAAAACCCGCAAAGGGCGGCCTAGGCAAAATCAGAGCGACCCGGTGGATTGAAAACCCGCAAAGGGCGATCCAGGCAAAAATTAGGGTCAGAAAACTTGGACTTGAAAAAAAAAAAGGCAACTAGCACTCCCGAAGATTTGGATAAGGGGTTGATCAAGGTCACAAGTATGAACGGTGGGCACCGTTACTTCAAGGATAGAATCACAGGATCTGTTCCTTTTTCTTGTATTTTATCAGTTTAGAATAAAGATTGCAATTGTACTTTCAACTGGCGTGACTTTCTGCACGACCAGTTTCCATATCAGCAAAAGTCCAACTTTTCTTTCATATGTGTGCTTTTCGTGTCTTTACTTTCATTTATTCAGTTTCTTTCAAAATGATGATTTTATGATTGATGAAATTGAATTGCAAAACATGTGCATACATTCAGAGCATTACAGATTATTACGAAATCTTTGAAAATCACAAAAGGAAAAATGGTTTCCCAAAATGGGTAAAGTTGCAAAAAAAACAGTCACATGCACTGCCACCTTAAAAATAACAAGATCATTGCAAACCAGCGCGCAACCCTTGCGTTATCACCATCCTGGAACGGTCTTCGTGTCAAGTGCCACAAGTCCCGCGGATTGATTTAACCAGCAAAAAAAAACATTTTCATATCATTCATCATTCCTATATCATCCATGTCGTCAAACAGTAGAGCATTATACTTTCATATTCGCATCCCAGAAGGGCGAAAGGATACAGAAGAAAAAGAAACAGAAGAAAAAGAAACAGAAGAAAAGAAAAAGAAAAAGGAAAATCAAACAGAAAAAACATCTCACCAAATCAATCATTGCATCCATGTGCATCCCAGCATCAAAAGCTTGCATTCCATGCATCATTCAAAGCTTCCCAATTTTCAAAAAGAAACTCAGTTGCTTTGGACTCGATAGTCCCCAAAATTTTCAAAAAAGTCAGTTACTTTGGACCAATGGGTCCCCAAAATCTCATTTTCAGAAAATCATCATGGCACCGAGTTAGTGAACTCCATCAGCACAGAGTTAGTAAACTCCCACAGAGTTAGTGAACTCCTTCCACAGATCACAACGTCGCGTACGAGCGCGCGGCAGATCCTACAGACTTCGTTAAGTCCATCGGATTAATTGTGTCAACCTAAGGCATAGCGTAGATCCATTGATCATATCAGTTCCGGACCTGATATTGATCGGCCGCTCGAAAAGGCCACCCCCAGAGTTCGGACTCGACGAGAGTCCGTTAAAAGGTTTTAGGCAACCTCCGAATTCCCCAATTTACGGCACTTCCCATTTACTGCTTTCATTTACTGCTTTACGCAATTTACTGCTTTCTCGTCGACGCGACAAGTGTTGACTCTCTCTCTCAAAAGAAGAGAGATCAAAGAAAGGAAACAAAAAAAGAGAAAAAAAAAAAAGAAAAGGAAAATTCGGGTTTCTCTAAGTAGACAAAATTAGTATTATTTCTGAATTCTTTATTTCTATTTTGCCTCGGAATATGTTTCGGCCAATTCATATTACTTGGTAAAATCCAAATAAAGAGGGGCAGCTGTCATACCCTAATTTTGTCCGCCTAGGTTTAAAACCCTAATTTTCCGCAAAAAATAAATAAATTGAGAAGTGTGGTTTTATTTTGAAGAGTGAAGAGCATTGTGCATGCATTTTTTGGGTTTTAAAAGTCATTCTAGGGCTTTTAAATTCATTGTTAGAGTGGAAATGCATTTGTTGTTAAAAAAACAAGGTTTTTAGGGCAAAGGGGTATTTTGGTCATTGTCAAAAATAAGATAATTTCTCATCAAGAATCATTGTGCAATTTTAGAGAAATTTATTTGAGGCAAAACATTTTTGGTCATGTATGTATGTATGTATGCGCATGCATGCATACATTGTGCACAAAATTCAAATTCAAAAAATGCATCAAAAAGGAATATTCTACAAAAATTTCAAGATGAGGTTTTTATGATATATTTGGTCATGGTGATCTCATAAAATGGCATATTCCTAAGGTTCCTAGTATGTGGCCTAAATTGGGTGTATTTTTGTACAATTATCCTAAGAAGAATAATCAAAAATGAAGGGATAATGGAATGGTCATATAATAGTACAATAGTACAAGATGACAACTAGCAAAACTTGGTGACCACTCCCACTACCTCTTGGCCGAATTTCACCCTCTCATTCCCTCTCATATTTTCATTTTTTTGACCTCAATCCATGTGTGATTCAATCCTCACCCTCCATTCAAATTTTAGATGCAATCCTAGGGTGAGATGAGATGCACAATGACCTAACTACCCTTAAACCTAATTGCTTTCTATATATACCCTATTAACCTCAACTCACAAAAAATAAAGAGGAGAAAACTTTTGGCCTCATTTTCACTCACACAACCCTAGCACACAACTCCCTCTCCTAATTCCCTCTCTTGGCCGAAATCATACCACCTTCTTCCTCCATCAATTCTTCACTTCTCCTTCACCAAATCACCATTTTCTCACCTCATTTCCATTCCTACTTCATATATCTTCCTTCTCTCCTAATTTAATTCAAGCTTGCATCATCAAAGGGCATTTTTAAGCAAGCATTTCGTGGGTTTCATTGAAGTTTGGTGAAGATTCAAGTTGATTTGTGGTCTTGTTCTTCATATTAGTCATTCCTTAGCTTGGATTTGAGGTAAACTTCTTAAAACCTAGCATCATCTTCAACTTTTTTGCATCAAAATGTAGATATCATGTTTCTAGTTTTGCATCCTACCATATTCATGCATTTTAGTGTTGTTATATTGTTGATTTGTTGATTGTTGTTGGTGAGAGGTGTCTCAAGCATTTTGACAAACACTGTGGGAGGTTTGGGTTCTTGAGATGCTTCTCACCCTTGAATAAATTGTGATTTATGTTGTTTTCGCTATGATCTTGCATTTTTGTTGAATAAAATGATGTGATGCTTCGCAAATCATGATTAGAATTAGGGTTTGTTAATTTTCTTGTGAAATGGGTTTGCAATTGTGATCAAAAACGTTTTCTCAAGTTATTTTGATGTTAATAGATGGTATTTTGCTTGCAAGTCATTGTTATGTTGATGATTGGCAAGAGGACTCACACTTGTGCCTTTGCGCACTTAACTTTAAGTGTTGAGGATTGACTAAAATGATTCAACGCATTTGATTTGATGTTTTGATTGCAAAATATTGTTGCTAATTGATTGTATCTTGCTTGCAAGTTGTTATATGTTGATGATTGGCAAGAGGACTCACACTTGTGTCTTTGTGCACTTCACTTTAAGTGTTGAGGATTGCCTAAGATGATTCAACACAACCTTGTGCTTTGATTGTAAACTTTGGTTTGCTTATTAGTAATTTGTTTGCAAAGTTATTCTATGTTGAGGATTGGCAAGAGGACTCTCACTTGTGCCTAGTGCACTTCACTTTAAGTGATGAGGATTGCCTAAGATGATTCAATTTTATTTGTGCAATTCTTGCTTGAAAATGCAAATGCTAGTTTTCTAACTTGATTAATCAATTTTGGTTACAAAAATGATTTGTTAATGCCCTCTTTTGGTCACTTTTGGTCTTGCAAATGTGATGTTCTTTCTAGGTCAATGTTATGTTTTAATGTTGATGATTTGGTAAAAGGACTAGACACTTATGCACTTGTGCATTGTCTCAAGCGTCAAGGATTACTAAAAGGGATTCAACCTTGTGCTTTATCTTGTGTTGACACCTAATTGAATTGAACTTTTGTATGATCTCTTTGTGTGCCTATTGGTTATCTTACATATGCATGCCATTAGATGTTGATGACTAAGTGTCATTCTTGTGCTCAAATGTTGTAATTGGTAATGTTTATGCTTATGCTTACATTGTTGATTGCTTTGCTTGCAATTTGTTAAATGTTGCACTTTGGTTCTTGACTTGGAAATTGATTGAATGTTCTACTTTCTTTTCCTTTTGGATGCCACGCCATCCCAACAAACCTTTTGTGACCAATGTCACCCTCAAACTCCCTTCTCCTTTCTTCAAATCAATCATTTTCTAAAGCTTTTTCCAAAATTTCAAAACCATGTTGCATACAAAAAACAACTTGTTACTCGTTAGTAACGTTCCAACTTCAAAACATTTTTTTGCATTTACATAATCATTGATAAACAACTTCACTTCTTCTCAAAACAATTCCAAACTATTTTTCACAAATCAAACTTTGTTGAGGATAATGCGAAGCCTTTGCTTGCACGATTGTCAACAATGGGGTGCTAGTGGTGATCACTTGGAGTCTTTGCTCAATTGATTATCATGAACACTCATTTTTCAAAAGAACTCTCATTTCACAAATTAAAAACTTTGTTGAGGATAATGCGAAGCCTTTGCTTGCACGATCGTCAATAATGGGATGCTAGTGGTGATCACTCGAAACCTTTGTTGTTTGATCACTGTGAACATTCAATTTTCACAATTAAACAACTAAAAAATAAAAACCTTTTCTCGACAACCGAGAACTACGTAAGCTTTGAATTCTCCATCGCACTGGGAGATACGTAGGAGCGGGTCACATTCCCGTCAAGCACGACAAATGAAAACCATTTTCTTTTCAAAAAAACAAACCCTTTTCCAAAACAAGGCAATTTCTAAAAACAAAACAATTTTCGAAAACAAGAACTACGTTGCTTTGATTCCCTCCCCAGGATACGTAGGCACGGTGCCCTCCCGTCAAGCGCAAAAGATTAAATTTTCCTTAAGTTTTTCCATAAAGTAAGGAGAGATAAAGAGAGATAAAAACAAAGCATTTCTTAAATCAACCTTTTAAATCACACGTCAAATCGAGGTTCCCTTTCAGTAGAAAGGATGTGTGGGGTGCTCGTACCTTCCCCATGCATAACCGACCCCCGAACTCAAATCTCGTGGTTCCAAGGACCATTGTCTTTCAAGAAAGGTTTTTTTCAATGTTTTACCTCTAAAAAAATATTGGTGGCGACTCCAATTCATGTTGTGCGAAGAGAAATCCCTCCAAAGGATTTTTCGGGGTGCAACAGACTTGAAAAGAACACATACCATCCAACTCAAGGTTTAAAAGAATCCAATCTGATATGGTATCTCTAAAGAAGCGAGTCCTAAACCAAACTGGCAACAGATGAACCCAAACATAATTTTCCCAAGCATCGCAACATATGGATAATAGCTTCATCCATACTCGGACAATTGGTATAGTTACGGCTAGAGCTATACCATCTATTGAACCATTGATGTTTCATGGGAATCCGTCCATGAACCTCTCATTTTGCTCATAATATATGAACCTATTCCTGGGGCATAATGATGTTCTCATGAATGATATGGGTAGGAATGAACACAGTCTCATAAGGAAAAACGATACCTAGAATAAAAGGCTTTAGTCAGTTGACTATGATCTTTGTAAGGATCTTGTAGTTGACATTACAGAAGATATAGGCATGAATTACTCAACAAACTCCAGTTTGTTATGTAATTCAAAAGCAGGGAGATATATTACACCAATTTGATCTAAAGAAATCCACTTTAAAACCATCTTACGGGTGCCTTCCAAGGCGCCATACCAAAGGGAGCATCCTTAATTTCCTTACCAAAAGTTTTAGCCACATTCCACCCTAAGGACCCGTTTAGTGGTCAGTATAGAATAGGAGTAGAATATGATATGAAGCAGGATAGAGATGTGATATGAAAGATATATGATAACACTATCATATCACATGTTTGATGTGCAACACCTGATCAGATATAAAATAGTATAAATTATTTTCTTTTTAGGTACAAAGATAACATATGTTATTCGATTATATATTTTAGAAAAGCTAATAAATAATATGATATTTATTATATATTAACAACAAAACTACCATTGTGAAAACTATATTTCATTTGTTGAAAAATTAAATTAAATTTCAATTTTTATACTATTTTAATAATAATTTTTTATCACTTATTTTAATTTTTAAAATTTAATTAGATTTCTTGATTTTAGATTATACAAAAAAGACAAACCTACCTTTATCATAAAATCATACATTATTTTTCAAATTAAATACTATTTTTTTAAATTTTAATTTAACATCAATTTTTTTTTTTTTTTTCCTTTTAATATATATTTACTTTTTAATAGATTTTAAATTTTTATATTTTAAAATGTATTTAAGAGAATAAGTCACATGATTAAATTATCATGTTCGGTGGTAGATACGCTGGTTTCGACCAAAAAAAATATGACTCAATACACACATATTTAACGCATCCATAATATGATAGACTTCCATATCATGTCTTCTAATCACCTATCAAGCCCTAAACGTTGACAAATCTTAACAAATCTTTAACAAATCTTAAGCAAATCATTCTTTGACAATTCTCACAATTCAGGAGTAAATGTGAGAACTTTTTTCATTCAACAAGGTAATGTTTTTGATCAACTATAGTAGTATTTTAATGATTTATGACAATAATTGTCTAGGTATAGGGACATAAAATAGACAAAGATGTATGAGAAATGAAGCAACCAACCACCTACATGGATCAAGTTGTAACAAACAGAAAAAGTAAAAAAAAAAAAAGAGCAGCAAAGGAATTTTGAGTACGTGTAGATTGATTTATGATGATCACTGATCAGGTGAGTAAGGTGGGCATGGTTAAGAGATGACTGGCCATCTCCCAACAGACAGAAAGCAAAACCAAACATAGCTGTTTTACTATTTTTGTTTTTTTGATATTCATTTTCTTGCGTAAAGCTATTCCTAGAGAATCTTTCCACAAATCTTTCACAGTTAAACACACGGGTCCCCCTTACAAATACCACCCCCCCTCTCTCCCACACACACCACACCCTCAAAAAGCTCCCTCCATTTTCCCCTCTCCTCTTCTCTCCTCCAAATAAAACACAAATCACATGGGAAGTTCAGTGCGTGTAAAAGAAGCTGTGGTAGTTACACCTTCAGAACCCACTCCAAGTGGTATCTTATCACTCTCAGCAATTGACTCTCAACTCTTCCTTCGCTTCACCATAGAATATCTTCTTCTCTATAAACCTGGGCCGGGCCTCAACCAAGTAACCACCACGGCCCATTTAAAATCTGCATTAGCCAAAGCACTTGTTCCTTATTACCCCTTAGCAGGTCGAGTTCGTACCAAACCCGATGGTTCGAACCCGAACCTCGAGGTGTTGTGTCGAGCTCAGGGTGCGGTTTTTATTGAAGCTTCAACTGACCGTTACACTGTTAACGACTTTGAAAGAGCACCTAAAACGGTAACACAATGGAGGAAACTATTGTCGTTTTATGTTTCCGATGTACTCAACGGATCGCCGCCGTTAGTTGTTCAGTTAACTTGGCTTGCTGATGGTGGTGCTGCGCTTGGCGTTGGTATTAATCATTGTATCTGCGATGGTATCGGAAGTGCAGAGTTTCTAAATCATCTAACCGAAATCGCTTCTGGAAAACGCGGTGATCCGAAACCGAAGCCCGTTTGGGATCGTCACCTTCTCAATAAAAAATCTTTGATGATTCGTGCTGACTCGGTGACTCACCCTGAGTTTAACCGAGTTCAAGATCTTTGCGGGTTCATGAATCGGGTTACTAGTTGTTTAAAACCAACATGCATTGTTTTCGATAGAAGAAGAATCAACGAGCTAAAAGGATTGGCTCGCCGCACGTGTGATTTGTCGTACACGTCGTTTGAAGTGCTCGCGGCGCACGTGTGGAGGAGTTGGGCGAGAGCATTGGGGTTTCCGCCGAACCAAACGCTGAAGCTTCTGTTCAGTGTAAACGTGAGAAACCGGGTCAAACCGGGTTTACCCGATGGATATTACGGAAACGCGTTCGTTTTAGCGTGTGCGCAGAGTAACGCAAGGGAGTTGGGTGAGAGAGGTATCGGTTACGGGTCGGGTCTTGTGAAAAGGGCGAAGGAAAAGGTGGATAGTGAGCACGTGAAAAGAGTGGCTGAGTTGGTGTCCGAGTCAAGAGCGATTCCTGACTCGGTTGGTGTGCTTATACTGTCGCAGTGGTCAAGGTTGGGTTTGGAGAGGGTTCAGCTGGGAATGGAGAAGCCGGTGTTTGTGGGACCCATATGCTGCGATAGGTACTGTTTGTTTTTGCCGGTGAAGGGTGAAAGGGATAGCGTCAAAGTTACGGTGGCTGTTCCTGTCACCGCCGTTGACAATTACCACCGTTTCCTCGGCGAATCGCATTTATGAGCAAACCCCTGTTTTGTTTTTTCGGTCTTAAGTTGACTTTTCTACTTATTTTTTTACTTGTTTGTTTAATTTAAGAAGAAAAAATATATGTTTCCTGATGTTAATCCATTTAACGGATTAAGTAAGTGATGGAAATGAATAATAATGATATGATAATGATTACGAATAATCGTGACTGAAAAAAAAACAATTGGTTCGTTTTCAAATCTAATCAATCAATCAATTAAACTTTGGTTACTACAATTTCTACTGTTTTCTCCAATTTATGGGCCAACGCGATGTGGAATTAATGGGTGATCCAATTCCATCATCCTCCACGTTGAAATTAATCTTATGATGCCATTCCCACTCGCTTACCACTTTTTTCAAACTGATCTTCAAAATTTTCTTATCATGGTACGATTCTTAATTTCATGCAGTTACAACTACAAGATCCTTTCTCGAAGCACTTGCGAATCTTACTTGCTAGCTTTAAGTAAATTTCACTTGACACCTATGTAAAACACAGTAACAGGGGATTGATTTTTTTTTAAATATTTATAAATTAATTGGCAGTTCAAAAAGAATTAAGTTGACAGTTTCCTATAAGAATTCGAGATGTGATTTGCTTTGGTGATTTGAATCTTAATACAGTAACATGTAATAATTGTTTCAAATTAAAACATGTAGTTTATATATTTCTAATCAAAATAATTTTTCAACTGGAGGCAAATACGTCCAATTATATACCGTGAATCTATCCGTCCCTATTTTATTTCTTAGTTGTTGTATTTTAAATTTACTGTGATCATCCAGTTACCAACTTGATGGGGTAACCAAATATATGACAATTAGAAGATGGAGTTATTTACAACCTAGCTTCTCTATAAATAAGACAAAGAATGTAGACATTTCAATCAATTTGATAGTAGGATATCTTTTGAACCTTTTAATTTCTTAGCCTCTTCTCCATCTATTCTAAATATTGACAAATTATAATGTTTTTTAAAATAATTAAACATTATTTAATATACTTTATACATCAACGCATACCCCTTCAAATTACTATAGAGAATTGTAGAATGATTAGTTGATGTCTATGTAATAATTAATAATTTATTTTTAAATAAGTAGGTGAACATGGTCGAGTTGTTAGTATGGAGTCCTTTTGTCCAATATTGTTTGTTATTTAGGGTTGTGACACATACATGTTCTAAGACAAATAATTAATAATGTAGATTTTATAAGTGTACATAATAGTGCTATTTTACTCTTAATCATGCACTTAAATAAATTTTTACTCATTTTTTGATTGTAACAAATTCTCATCAAAAAGACGCGGGTAAAAGTATTTTTTTAGTGTTTTATTGAAAATATAAAACGATAGTCAAATTACTGCCGAGTTTAGTGCAATTGAGTGATGTCGAAGATGTGTTTTTGAACAAAAAGGGCCAAAGCTCAAGCAAACTGGAATTAATATAATGATTTTACTTAAACTTCAAACAACTTTTATTTTTATTTATCAAACAGGCACCCTGCCCAAATTTATTAAAAAAAGAGGAAAAAGGCAACGAAGAGCACAAGGGGAGACTAGACCAAAACTCTTGGCATACGAAAAGTAAAAGACAAGTCAAAATGGGAGCCCTTAAAAGAGACCCCTAAAACACAATAACCTTAAAAAAAACTAACTAACAATAGTTAGATAAAGAGAAAAGTCGTTGAAGTAGGAGATAAAACCAAACAAACTCAGGTCAAAAAGTGATTTTCTGAAAACCAAGGACTGACTAACAAAAGTCAAATAAAAAAGAAACAGAGACAGAATTTGTCTTAGATCGAATGTTATAGTCTATCGTTTTCTGAACCAGCTTCTTTAAACTCACACAATTTTTTCTTTATAGATATAAGTGACAAGTATCATCCTTAAATTCACACATCTAAAGTGGATATGCCGAGTTCGAATTCGAGTAACCACAAAATATATTTAGTATAACAACCCGTTATGCTAGTTTTAATTTCCAAATAACTTCAAACAATATGGAACATGGGGACTGTTATTTTGGCCTTATTGTAACATTAAATGTTTTGTATTAAATTGTAGATTCTTCATTTCTTTGTATATATGATGATATGTATCCAAAATCGCTTTTTTGTTGATCACTCATATCCTAAACGTGAAAAGTTATTTAAAAATTAAAAAATGTGTCATCCAAAAAAGTAGATTGTGTCTGTTTTGTTTTTCAACAAGATATGCATAACGCGCCGTAGGAATTTTAAATATTTTAGTTGCATATTCCTGATCTTTTTAAAGAACTTGATGCACCCATCAACTTCAGCCAATTGAGAAGTGTGGTATACAGATCAAGAGCAGGGCTGTGCACACAAAATTCAGGGCTTTAGCCCAAAAGAAGAATATTCTTAGAAATCAAATTAATGTATTAAGTTTTATTGGATGCGCTTATTAATAACAAACAAAAATAGTGAAATAAGGATGAGAAAAATGTATTGCTTTGACTTTCTATATGTTCTTGCCTAAAAGTGGAGGGATCAACTTCCTATGAAGTTAGGGTTTCTCTGTGTAAAAGTAAAGTGCCATTTGTTGTGTATGAGGGATCTTTTTATAGGGTTGAACTCTAAGGGATGAGAGTGCATGTCTTGGAGTGATTAACTCCTCCTTCTGTCTCCATTCCGCCTAGGATTAGGTCTTCTGCTTTGCTAGGGAGAGTTAGATCTCAACCGGGTCGGGCTAGTTGTGCAGCTGTGACAGGTCCAGACCCATAAGAGCGACTTACTCTTATCTTGTGTGCAGGAGGGCGACTTACTCATATCTTGTGTGCAGAAGGGTGACTTACATGTATCCTGTGCAAAAGGGCGTCTTACTAGTATATTGTGTGCAAGAGGGTGGTTTGCTCATGTTGAATGAGTATGAAGGAGACTTAACTTACTGCCAGTAGACTTGGAGAGACTTGCTCATATGGGCTACTGGATTCTTATAGGGCGACTTCCAACTATGTCAGTACACTATATTTTCTATTCAATATGTAATAATTGGAAAACAAAATAGATCTCTCACTCCTCTATATTCTACATCTCTCAAACCGAGTATACTAAGGAAAATAGTCTCGACGACCCTTTTATTTATCGGATGGTTGCGTGAGCGGCCCAACACACACAGACGCGCGTGCACACAAACACACACACATTCAATAACTGTATATTCATAAATAGCATTTCTATCGCTGCAACGAATGAGTCTCAGACTCCACAACCCTTGTCAAGAATACTAGTTGCTTGTCAATAATTGCATTTTTCATAAGGGGCCACATTAGATTTTAGTATTACATAAGGTACATTTAAGGCCTTGGACTTTGTATGTAATCATGTCTAGTTTAATTGACTGTATAACCGAACAATTAATAACATTAGTATATCATTGTTGCAATAAATATAATAGCCAAATGGGTACGAAAAGAATGCGTTAGATGTTCGATAATTATTCTGTCCCTCTCTTTTATTTTTTTTATGCTACACGATCTCTTCTATTCCATTTGATGTTACACTAAACAATCCTTTAGGTGCTTTTAGATAAGGTTTGAAGGATTCTCGAAATAAAACTATAGCAAACAAACATGAATGTCTACCAACATAGCAAAATCAATAAAAAATGCATTTATAAATATTTTTAAACAAAATCAATGGTTTTTAAACAAATTATTTGTCTCCTTGCGTGCTTTGCCGTGTTTTTTCTAGGCCTTGCTTTGCATTATCATAGCATAAAATAAACCCGAGGACTATGTTGAATTAATAAATTGAATTAACATGGGCTTAAAAAATAAACACTCAGAATGAAAATGTCAACTATATAATTAACTAGTATGTATCACCCGTGCCAGCACGGGTATACATTTTCTTTTAACTTAAATTTTCAAATTGTTGTTTGGGGATTAAAAAAGAGCCAGTTGAATGTTTACGTATATTATGTCAAAAAAATTGACTACTTTGGACACCTTAGAAAATAAACCCACCATGACAAATTTTAGTAGGACACATTTATTAAATTAGATTGTATACTAAAAAATATTATAGTTAAACTAAAAAATCATAGTTTAATATTTTAATATAAAATTTAGTCCTCCTTTTATTTATTGATATTCAAAAAATAAAATTAGAATAAAAGATAACAGTTAGCACATTTTTATTTTTTATTAATATTTTTAATTAAAAAACACATATAATGTACTCGGACGGCGGAATGGTCCCCGTCCCCATCCTCATCCCAGAGTTGACAGTGGGGGAGTTATCTCTCTCGTCCCCGTCTTCACATGGAAAAATTCCCCATTCATGCTCCACTGTGGGCAGTCCCCGTCGAGATTCCCACGTACAGGTAGAAAGCATTCGTTTAGTCCAGTGTGAGACTGTGAGGGAAGGATGAAACAATACATCCATCCATAAGTATACATAACAAAGATCCTTTGGTCACTCTAAGATCTTCCTCATGATCTTCATCAAACTTCCACCTTGAGTAACACCAAGCTTTGCTATCTCCGAACCTTCATCGCAGAAAAAGAGACTCAGTAAGTTGGAAAAAAGTAGATTAAAAAATAATTTATTACCAGATATTGGGATGTTTATTATTACTTATTTAAAAAACAAATTGTTATATTAAAATATTATGTTTTAATTAAAAACAGCTTCCAACACTCAAACATTGGATGCCACGTCATTTAACTTAATACCACTTCAACCATTAGTTTGACCAATTTCGGCTGGGTGACCAAAATCGTGAATGAACTATTATAGGGGGACCAAAAATGTAATTAAACCTAAAATATTTGATGTTATAAGTTTGAAAGCAAGATACAAAAAGAAATTAGAATATCAATATTAGTATTGCTTATTCCCCATATCTTCATTTTTAAAAGGGACTTATTCCCCATATCTTATTTGCCTATAAAGCTCCATAGTTAATGAGGTATAACAATTTTTTAGAATTGACAATAATTTATGATATTTTATTTTAATATGAACATTATATATTTTTTTATTAAACTTTATATATTCATTCTATTGTAACATCTATGACTGAATAATTAATAGTTTTTTTTGACAAAAATAATTAATAGTTGGAGAATGGTAAATATTTTACTTAATAATCAATAAAAGCATAATGATGCATTAGATTAGGTTTTTTTATCATATTGTTAGTATCCAACAACTTTGCCTGCGACTAATCTAATTTTGTAAAAAAAACTAAATATGGAACGATCTATTGCAATCTAATTAGTATTACTCACTATTAGGAATAACATTGAGAGTGATGATAAAAAAAAAGGATTGAGAGCAAACAAAAGGAATACAGAGCAGCACTGCTTTTCACATCACGCGATAGGGTTTGAAAGAAGTCCCAAATTTAGTGGGATATAGTGACTGTGCGAACAAAGAACCGTTAGTTCAAATTTTATTTTATCTTAGGGTTTCTCTCTTGGTGAAAGCTGTGAAATTGTATCCACAAAACCCTCTTGCATTGCCGATCGAGACATTGTCTCTAACAGTGTAAGTAATGTTATGGATTATGGTTTGTTGGAAAGTCTTAGCTTAAAACTATGAACGCTATTGAAAATTAAGATTTACGCTTCACCTTAACAACATTTGATTTATCTTTGAACTTTTTAAGCAAGTCCTAATCAATCATAATCCCTCAAACATGAAATATTTTCTCAAATATATTCTCGATGAGTCCCTCACATGAACTTTGAAGAGAACCTACCAATGAGGTCAGATATGTTCCTAGGAAACCCCATAGGATTTATATTCAACATTATTCAATAAATAAGTATTAGATATTGATGGATATTCAGTAGTATCCCTATTTAAAACACTAAAAGCTCCTCCGAGAATTCAAGAAGCTCTGAGCAAGACTTTTCAATCAGACTTATTGCATCGTGATTAAACAGAACAAAAGTTGCAAATTCAATATCATATATATGACACACAGCTTCACAATAACCTGAGATAAATTTATATATGACACACAGCTTCGCAATATCCTAATTGCACTACTATTTATGATAATTTTAATATTTGGATTTGAAAATTGATTCACTCTATCCATATATATATATCCATCATTGCTTAGTAGTTACTTACACGAACCCAAAATTACTACTTAAAGTAAGTTGAATGCCTTGTGAGCACAAATGAAACATAAAATTGAATTGTAGTTTTATATTTTGCAACCCCAACATGTACTAAAATGAAAGTTCAATGCAAAAGACAGAATATTGGTAAATGGAATATAAAATTTAAAGTTGAAAAGAACGGGAAAACCAATATGGAGTTATAAGAATACTTACGGAATGAATCCAAAACAGGTTCAGCACCTATGTTGTAACAACCAGGCTACCTTGTTGCTCTTGTGCTTCTGATAGTCTCCATCTTCTCTTGATAGTGGTTCCGGCAGAAAGGATTTTCAAAACTACAACAGTGATCAAAACAGGGAAAAAAAACCACATTGTTATAAGGGTGACAATAACACTTCCGTAACCGGACAACCATAATCGCTGCATCAACACATTTTTGTTACTATTATAGCAATATCTCACTATTTTCTACATCTGCTATTTTGGGTCTGATTATATATATTGGGGAGTATACCTATATACAATACAAACGTAAGAACAACTATATCCTTAATTTCTCACAATGGAGGTTGACTATATTGTAGGCACAGTCTTCAATCCATTTATTGAAATGAGATGATTGCAAAATTGATAAACTTAGGAAGTACTCCAAAACAATGTTATGATTTCAAAAGCTGAATCTTTTTAGTCATAAAGATACTGCACTGCCAAAACTCCTCTAAATCTTTATGATCAAAGAAGCAGAAGGGGAAAAAAACCATTTGAACATGATTGAAGAAAATTTCAAAAACTTCAAAGAATAAAAATATTACCAAGGAAAAGCAAAGAAAACTCATTTAGTTTGACATGATAAAAAGACAAACTTTACAACAGAAGAAATAGAATCAAAAACAAATCACGGTTAGGTGTTGAAGAAGTTGTGGTGGTTTAGAACGTCGGCATCTTTTGGCCGTGGAAGTAGCGAATATCGTTCTTCATCCTTCACACAGTATCATGGCCAAATTTGTTATGATGCTAACGAAGGAAATTCTTCAAAAATTTAGGGAAAAACGAAATCCTAACGAAGGAAGATAGAAGGAGTGATGGTCCATGGAGAGAGAGAAATGCAGTGCTCTGTTTCTTCTGATTTTCTTCTTTCGTTGCCTTGCGTTTTGAGTTGACCAAGATGAAAGAAAAGATGAAGGACAAACTTTTGTAGTTCATCAAAAAAAGATTGAAATTTTGTGATAGAAAATGAGAGAAAAAGAAGGAAGAGGAATGTGCGAATGAGAGATGAAGAGAGATTGTCGAGAAAGAGATTAGATCCACAAAATTAGCATTGTATTCATTACTGGATCCACAAAATTAGCATTGTATTCATTACTTGTTTTTGTTTTTTTGAAACAGTCAACTGCAATCAATGTTATTAAAACCGACCCGGTGATTGACCCGAGCTGGTCACTGGGTCATTGGTCGAACCGAGGGGTCACTAATTGACCCGCATGACCCGATATCAATAAAGTTGGTATTAAATTAATATGAGAATTAAAAAATGTAAGATATTATAAGTCAATGTTTTTAAATTTAATATAATTTTGAATTAAAAACAAATTTGAAAATCAATAAAATTACTCATATTTAATAACAAATTTGAATTACAAAATATTAGATGTCAAATAAATATGATATATAAATATGTAATATATCATAAGTAATTTGAATTACAAAATTACTCATATTTAATAACAAATGTGAATAAGTATTAAAATACATATAAATAAATATAATTAGTAGGTAATAGGTTTTGCTAGAAATAAAAGAAAAAAAAGGGTATATATTGTATAATACGCTTTAGTTATAACAAAAATGTGGTTGCTCAAATGGTTAGTGTTGGAAGGTGCGGGTGTGGGGAAGGGGGTTCAATCCCCTGATTCTTCATTTTTGAGATATATTTTGAACTGCAATCTCTTAGAAATTTACTCCCCGGCCCCAGAGCCATAGGTAAGAGGACTTCATAATTCATATTTGAGAGGCATTTTTTTAACGAAAATATTTTTTTATCAACAAAAACTTAACTCATTTCATTCCATAAAAAGAAAATCTTTAAGATCAATAAATTTTTATTTCTTCGTAATATTAAAAGTGTAAATTTGTTATATGAGCAAGAAAATACTCCTATAACGAACAGATTTACCTTTTTATAATTATATACAATTAAGGAGATTTTATTCCTTAACATTTTTTTTTGATTGAAAAGAGGGCTTAAAAGCCCAGGGGAAACAGAACAACAACCAAGCCAACTAGTTCAGAACTAATCGTGGAGACGCAACTCCGATGCTATCAAGTCTAAAGGCCTCGTCTAAACTAGAAGGCTTAACATCATAATACAAAATATCTTCCATTTGTTGGTTGCCAATACTTGCCAAGAGATGAGCACAAGTGTTTGCTTCTTTGTAAGTGTGCTGGAAACGAATGCACCAGCCCGGAGCTCTCAAGATATTTCTAATCCTTCGAATAAGACACCAGCCCTCACTCCTGCCAAGAGTACCTTTCTGCAGCATAGTGACGATAACAGCAGCATCTAGTTCCACAATTATGCGCTTGAGCCCTTTGGTTTGAGCCATGATAATACCTTCATAAACTCCCCATAACTCATCCACATAGGCTGTACAATTACCTAGAGATTTGGAAAAACCTCCCATCCAAGTGCCATTGGAGTCTCGTAAAAGACCTCCACATCCAGCCAACCCACACTCATACAAACAAGAACCATCAGTATTAAGTTTAATCCAATTATCATCAGGAGGGGTCCAGCTAATGAGCTTTAGCATCTTACTGGCTGAGGGTTTCATAATGTGATACTTTTGAATCTCATGATAATTCTTTGTTTCTTTGATGATTGACTCCCAAGGATGCCAAGGCATGGCATAGGAAGGGTCATGAATAAGTTTGTTTCGCCAATGCCACAAAGAATGGCAAGCATTGGCCCACACACTTGGCCAATTGAGCTCCGGGATGCTTCCCAGATTTCCATGCAGGTTCATATTAATCCAATCTTGCAGTCACAGTTGAAGAACATGTTATGATGCCTCGGCTTCACCAGGTGCCTCCATATTTGAGCAACACTAGAGCAATCCCTAAGGACATGAAGACAAGTTTCAGTCACTCCTGGGCAAGTGTAGCAGTCAGGGGCTCCTAGGTGCAGCCTAGCTTTCCTCTCATTTGTCAAGAGCCTCTCATGACCTATGAGCCATATGTGATGTCTGACTCTTTCCCTAGTTTCCAACTTCCAAATTGCCTGCCAGGTTAAGGTTTTAGGATCATCCTCAAAGTTGCACAGCAATTGGTAGCCACTAGTCACTGTGTAATGACCATCCATGCTGTCAGGCCAAGCACAAAGGTCCTTCCCAGCATTCTCAGTAGGAGGAGGAAGGGCATGAAGGTGTATTATCATATCCTCAAGAACCCAATCTTCAAGAGTTTCATAGTTCCAGCTACCATCAATTGTAACCAAGTCAGCAACCTTCATATTTTCCATTGCCCTAGGAATAGAAACATTAGAATCCGCAACAGATAACTCTTTAGTAATCCATTTTTGATTCCAAGCATGCACATCTTTGCCATCACCAATGACCCAATATTCATACTTTTGAAAAAAGGCCTCTAATGGAGCTAAAGATCTCCAAAGGCTTGAATCATAATTCTTGTGAATCCACTGTTGGTCACCATTTGTAGGCCTGTTGTATTTGCCTTCGAGCACATGGCACCAAAGACTATCTTTATTAATTCTTAGATCCCAACCAAGCTTGAGGAGGCAGGCGTTATTCATATTGATGAGCCTTCGTAACCCGAGCCCACCATGATGTTTAGGTCTAGTTATCACATCCCAATTTAGAGCATGTAATTTTCTTTGACCATCTTCATCACCCCAAACAAATCTTCTTTCAATTTGTTCCAATTCATAAAGCACCCCTCTAGGAATTGATTCTGCCATCATGGGGTAAATGGGTATGGCCTCAAGAACACTCTTTGCAAGGGTGACTCTACCCGCTCTGGATAACTGACGAGCTTTCCAACCTGCAAGTTTTTGCTGCACTTGCTCAATCAAGTAATGGTAATCATTTCTTTTTGGAGCCCTCCCTAATAAAGGAATTCCAAGATATTTGCCCATGCTGTGAACCTCCTTGAACCCGGAAACTGCAGCAACTTCTTGTCTGATATTATAGGGGGTGTTTCCAGAGAACATAATGCTGGTCTTTTGGAAATTAACCTGCTGTCCTGACATGGTGCAGAAAGCCTTAATGACCTGCAAAACACAGAATTTGTTGCTTTGATGCTTGCCCAAACAGGAGCAAGTCATCTGCAAACATTAGATGAGAAATGGTGGGACCATTTCTTCCCGCTTTGATGCCAATCCAGCTGCCATCTGCCACTGTCACAAATAAGGTGAGATAATTTTTCCATACAAAGAACAAACAAATAAGGAGACACAGGATCACCCTGTCTAATGCCTCTCTGGGGTTGGAAGTATTCATTTCTAGCCCCATTCCAATTAACATTAGTCCACACATTTGTCACAGCTTGCATGATAATATTCTTAATACAAATAGGGATTCCTATTTCAGTCAACACATTCTTGATGAAATTCCACTTAAGCATATCATAAGCTTTGGATAAATCAACTTTAATAGCAAAAAAACCATTTCTACCTTTCATCTTGCTCATGGAATGAACCATTTCCTGAGCAATTACAATATTTTCTTGAATCCTTCTGCTAGGGACAAAACCTGATTGGAAAGGACTCACAATATCTGGCACAATTTCCTTTAATCTAGCCACAATAGTTTTGCTAACAATTTTGTACAAAGAATTACACAGAGACATAGGTCTAAATTGATCTACAAACTCTGGTTTTTCCACTTTAGGAATAAGACAAATATCAGTAAAATTAATAGAGTTAATTTCACTAGGATTTTTCCAAACTCTTTTAATAAAATCACAAACCTGAGGGCCAACAGTGCTCCAAGTATTCTGATAAAACCCACCTGGAAACCCATCAGGTCCAGGAGCTTTCCATGGAGCCATATCAAACACTGCTCTTTTAATCTCGTCATCAGAGACAGCCTCAGCCAGCCTATCAAGAGCCTCCTGCTCAATAGCAGGATAAGACACAACAGTTTTAACATCATTTGTGGTGGTGGAACTCTCACTAAATAACTGCTTGTAGTGGTTAGTCATCATAACCTTGATGTTGCTCTCATCATATTCCCACCGACCATCCTGGTTTCGTAATGCTAGCACAGAATTCTTCTTTTTTCGAGCAGTAGCTTTTAGGTGGTAATATCTGGTGTTTCTATCACCTCCTATGAGCCATCTAGCTCTAGATCTTTGGAACCACAACAGTTCCTCTTGGTAATTAACCACATTTAACTCCTCTTGAAGCTTCCTATCCAATTTCCTAAGGTAGGCCCTTTCTCTGCCAATGCTTTGTTTAAGTTGAATACCTGCTATACGAGCAAGCAATTCTCTTTTCTTTTTTTTAACTGCTCCCACAGTATTATTCTTCCAAACATGCAACTTAGTTTCAAGTTGCTCCAAATTCTGCTCAATTTTCCTGTCTCTAGCCCAGCTGTCATCAACAAACTTTTGATAATTCTCATCTGTTAGCCATAGGCTTTCAAATCTGAATTTCTTATTTCCATTAGCAGTATTCTTTCCTTTAGTGACAATGAGAAGAGGATGATGGTTCGAGTAATCAACCTTGGCTAAAACCTTGACATATGCCTCATGGAACCTTAGGTGCCAACTATCATTGCTAAGAGCTCTATCAAGTCTTTTGAAAATGTGCTCCCCATCATGGAACAAAGGCCCTTTCCAAGTAAATTTAGATCCAACAGCACCTAGATCTAATAGCTGACACTTGTTAATGTTATCTAGGAATCTAGTGATTTTGGCATAAGGAATTGGACCTCCACCTTTTTTCTCAGCAGCACTTGAAATGTCATTAAAATCCCCTGCAAGCAGCCAGTCTCCCTTAATACTGGTACCCATTGTAATCAGATCAGCCCACATAGTTCTTCTTTGGTTTTCATATGGGCTTGCATACACTGTTGTCAAGAGCCAGGGAGGCTCCTGATTAATACACACTTCTGTATGAATGAATTGATTGGTGATTTGCAGAACATTCATAGAGACACACTGCTGCTTCCAAGCCAAGATGATACCACCTGCAAAACCATTCACAGGAGAGAAACAAAAACCAGAATAGCCTAAAAGCTTAAAGGTTCTTTTGATTGTGTTAGGATCCACCCTAGGCTCAACAATAACTAGGATCTCAGGATAATAAACATCAGTAAATTGCTTAATATTTCTAAATAACTCAGAATTACCAGCACCACGAATATTCCAAACTAAAATATTACCTTTACTAATCATAAAAACTAATATGAAGTTAAATAGCAATCAAATGAAACAACTCAGACCTTGTGGGTGACTGAGGGTTCAGACACAGTCTCCATGATAGAGTCCTCACGAGCAGCAAATTCAAAGTTAGCATTACCTTCCATCACAGCATCTTGAGGAACATTTTCCTGTCCAGAAAGATGAAGTTGTTGTCTCCAGCCAAGCTCTTGGCCATCAGGGGGTCTTGGGGCATGACCCTGAGTGTCTTCTAGCATATGCTGAGTAGCACCTACAGGATCTTCTTCTGTCCCTATTGAACCAGTCTTTTCAACTTCATATGAGTGCACATCGATTTCCCCATTTGCATCCACTTGAACCCAATCCTCATATCGAACACAACTAGCTGTTTGCTCATGATGAAACTGCTGAGTTACACTATTGTTGTCACTAGTATCCATCTCCTTTGTTGTTATCTGCTCTACCACTTCTGTTGTTATATTGCCATCGTTACCCTTTTTGACATTCCCTCTACTGCCACTGTCCTTAACTACTGCAGACTTTTCCAATTGAGACTTTTGCTCTCCTGTGTTACCCTTAGTACCATTGTGCTTGTCCATCTGTTGAGCACCGCCTTCCTTCCTTGAAGCTTTGCTGAGCTCTTCATTCATACCTTTATTGCTTTCCTCCTCACTAGCCTTGGTGGTCCCCATTGTTTCAGCATCAGTGTGCTCTTCGTTTAGTACATTGAATCTTGACCCACCTTTGTTTCTACCAGTATCAGGCTTGTTATTGGGTGGTTTCTTTCAAGGATTACCTCTGTTTTTTTGAACCACAGGCCACATGGAACTGGTTTCCCCATTAGACTTTTCTTGGCCCTCCTTCTCTTTGTTTGCCTCAGTTTCTTCATTCACCATAGAGCAACCTTCCTTGTAGTGACCAAAGCAACCACATTTCAAACACAGTAAATGAAGACCCTCATATTCAACCCTATAATGCTTCCCTTTGACTTCAAATACAGCAAGAAGGGGTTTGTGTAAATCAACCTCAACACATAACCTAGCATACTTACCTCTATCATGAAGCAGCGTGGTTCTATCAACCTTTACAGTTCTACCTATACGGTTTCCAACAAAGTGAAGAAATGCAGGATCATAGTACTCTATTGGGAGCCCTGAGAATCTCACCCAAACTGCAACTCTATCTATGCTTGCTTTATCAGGTTGAAAATTGGGGCACCATTCCCTAACTATAAGGTAGTGATCATAGATTAACCACGGTCCTTGCCCAAGAGCGAAATCACGATCCTTCTCGTCGGTAAAGGTTACCAGGTAGTAATCTTTGCCCAAATCGATGATGGTGATTGCCCCTTGAGAGACCCATAATTGATTGAGGCGATTTTCCAGGGCTTTGAAGCCAATCTTGCGCCCAAGAAGGTTGACGATTAATCCTTTCCTCCAAGGTTTCTGTATTCTGGCCTCTTCCCATTTTGATAATTTGAAGACAGGGCATTCATGTTTCCCCAATGTTTGTTCTTCAATTACTATCCTTCCGTCAAACATGTCTTCTGTGTATTCTATGGTATTCTCATCAACTTGCGGATTTTTCGTTCCTTTTGCCGTTGGATCATCAGCTTTGCCCATAACAGTGTCTCTGAAAGACCTCTTCGTGCTAGGGTTTCGAACGTCCTTACCCTCATCTCTAGGATCGCCATTAGCGGTAGGCATCGATGTTTCGTTGGAGAAGTTATGCTCTCCCCCTTTCACTTTATTCCACCGTCGTGGCTTTTGCGGTTCATCGGTTGGTAAAGCGACGGCTTCCGGCGCCGTCGCCATTTCAGGCGGGGGTTCCAAGGTGGAACGCCTTCAAGAATGCTTCGTGAGTCTTCAAGAAAATCTTTAAGATCAATAAATTTTTATTTCTTCGTAATATTAAAAGTGTAAATTTGTTATATGAGCAAGAAAATACTCCTATAACGAACAGATTTACCTTTTTATAATTATATACAATTAAGGAGATTTTATTCCTTAACATTTTAAATGTTTAATCTAGCAATGTTAATGTTATCCACATTTGTGCGTATATACACATTATGGGAATCAAAAACCTCATGTCACATCATGTCTTTTTTCCTCAATGGGGTCGTGTCACGTGGCTACATTTTATTGGGCTCAAACATACTTGTGCAACAAAATGTTAGCCCATTTAATTTTGCGCAATTCACATAAAAAAGGTTTTTTTTTACCCCACTAATTCACCTTATACCCCCACAAAAAAGTGAAATCCGAAAATACCCCTCCAATATTGAGTCAAAAGGATTTACCTAATAAAAGATAAATCCGTTTTTGATTTTTTTTTCCCAAAATGGATATATCTTTTATTAGGTAAATCCGTTTTTGTTATTTTTAAAAGCGGAATTACCTCAGGTGGGGATTAAATTCGTTTTGTAATTTTTAAAAGCGGATTTACCTATTTATTAGATAAATCCGCTTTAAAAAAATTCAAAGCGGATTTCGCCAATTTTATTCTCACTTTTTTATCTTCAATTCATTCTCTCTCCTATTTCAATATATCTTTATTATTTTCGTCTATTTTTAGGTTTTTCTCTCACATTTTCTATCACATTTTCGAAGTTCATTTATTCTCTTTTAGTTTACTCTCATTTCTTATTTAATCTTGTTTATTACGTTGTCAACTTTATTTTCGAAAGAAAACTTACTTATTACTTTTAGGTTCCAACGAGAAAGTTTGTCAAAAAAAAAGTCCCGACCGGAAAATATTTCTTAGGCTCTTGTTCGGTAAAACGTAGCGGGTAGAAGATAAGCTATTGAATGAGCTAGTGGATGAGCTAGTGGATGGCGAATAACAATCTGATAGCAAACGAGGTGTTTGGTAAAACTAGCAGTTAATGATTAAATTATTTTAATGATGACAAAATGTTTAATGAGTAAAGAGAAGTAATTTAAAAAGTAAAAAAGGGTAAAAATGTCAAAAAATGAGACACTATCCGCTAGCGTTTGATAAAACGCTACTTGAAGTAGCATCTGAAAAAATGTTTAACACTACTCGAAAAACGCTAAATGCTAGTGCTTACCAAGCACGCATACTCTTCACCCACTAGTTTCACTCGCTATCCTCTAGCAGATGAGATGCGCCAAATAGAGCTTTGCTTTCCGTATAATTGCTGTTATAATTTTTTTTTCATGGATTGATATTTTATATATTTTGTCTTTAATTATATGTGTGTGTGTGTTTTCTTTTTGAGTTTCCACGAGAAAAGACTTCTTGTTGTTATTATAATTTTTCTTCATGGGTTGATATTTTATATATTTTGTCTTTAATCAATCTCAATTTTTGGTGATGTTTTTTAATCATAAATACAATCCAAACAATTTTTCAGTAGTTCTCCCATACCCTTCTCTAATACAATTTTTAAGTTCCTCCAAATTGGGGGGATTTGGTTTTATGAAGGAAAACAAACTCTCCATTGAAGTTGAGGGTATATCCTTCTTTCAGTTTGCCTTTCATCCTTCCTTTTTTTTAAGTCCTCTCTTCTCTTCCAAACTCCCAAACATGCCCTAAGACATTGGTATATATGAGTATCTCATATATGATTCATTTAGGCTATTTCTAAGAAGTATGGAACTAACCATGTCCATTAAATTTTCAGCAACATTACGGTGTAAGTTTTCAAGAGTTGTTGTGCTGCCAGATATATATGAAATGGTTGATCACTTGATTTCTTATAATGTACACTACTTTATGGAAGGGCTCTTCTGAGCATAAGCATGCTCAAATGCTGTGCACTTGAATTGTTACTTTTGATGGTCAATTAGTTACCTTTAACTGGGAGGTGTGTGTAATCATCCTTCCCATTTGAAGTCGAGGAGTAAATCAGTGAGTTACATGCCAAAGTTATCTTTGTGTTGGCTTGTTTAGCCTTTTATGTTTTCTGTATTGGTTATACTTTAGACACATGTTTATCAAACACTTCAACATTTTGACGCTACGGCAATGCCTAAAATTGCAACGCTTATAAAACTATTTGCCTTTGATAACAATGACAACCGTTTTTTGCTCCCGTTGCTAAATCGTTTTTTCTTAAATTTTGGCAACGCTTAAAAACTGTCGGCGAAAGATTCATGGCAGCGGTTTTTTAGTTATCCTTTTAAGCAACGATTTAAAACCATTCCCTTAGAATATAATTTTTTTAAATAATTTATTTTGGCGGTAGTTATTTTAGTCTAGCGCTCTTTTTTTAGTGAAAAAAAGTATACCGCTCTTTCTTATTCCCAACTTTTCTATTTCCTTTAAAACCCTTATTCCCTTTGAAATCCTTAGAAACTCCAAGAAACCCATATTTCCCCTAATTCTCCCTTTGAAATCCTTAAAAACTCGAGAAACCTAAATTGTTCCCAGTAACTTTAGTCTCATGACTCGCTTCTCTCTGCTTCCCACACACTCGCTTTCAAACGTGGCTTGTCGTGAATGATCGACGTCAGTAATAACGTTCCTCTCTTCTTCCCGCACACTCTTTTACCTGTTCCAGTTCCTGTTCCTTCTCTCGGCTCCTTAGGATTTGATTTTTGCCTCGGAACTGTTCTTGTTTCTTCTAAATCACCGGTCTTTATTGTCGTTGTTGGACCCAAATTGGGCTCAATTGTCTTGTTTCTGCACGTAGTGATGTATGGGCCAGGCCCACTTTATTTCTGCTTTGTTAGTTAAGTTTGGTTGTTTTAGACTTTAAGCTCAAGCAGTGAACTAAATGCAAGAGTATATAAACTGATTTGTACACAATTATGAAAAATATGGATTCATTGCTCAATATCACGATGCTAGTTTAACAAATGGTATCCAGAGCTTGGTAACTAAATCCAAAACAGAACTCTCACAATAACCGCAGTTAGTTACAGAGAACGGAAGAACTGAAACCTTCATTCACGACCAATGACGACGGGAACAACGGCGGAGGAAAAGAATTTCGTGCAACCGGCGATTCCCAAGTTCGACGGGCACTACGAGCACTGGGCGATGCTCATGGAGAATCTTCTGCGCTCCAAGGAATACTGGAGTCTCATAGAAACTGGAATCCCAACGCTTCCTACCGGAGCTTCACAAGAACAGATCAAATTGATCGACGAAGCCAAACTGAAGGACCTTAAGGTCAAAAACTACCTATTTCAGGCGATAGATCGTGGAATCATCGAAACGATCATGAACAAGGACACCGGTAAGGAAATTTGGGAATCAATGAAGAAAAAGTACCAGGGAACGACGAAAGTCAAGAAAGCGCAATTGCAAGCCTTGCGAAGAGAATTCGAATTGCTGGGAATGAAAGAAGAGGAAAGCGTGAATGAATACATCGCAAGAACGTTAGCAGTGGTTAACAAGATGAAAGCGAGTGGTGAGAACAAAGTGGACGAGACGGCGGTGGTAGAAAAGATCTTGCGATCTATGCCAAAGAAGTTTCAATATGTTGTGTGTGCGATTATGGAAGCCAATGGCACTGATCTTTCTGTTGATGAATTGCAAGCAAGCCTGCTGGTTCATGAACAATTGATGAACGAATATAAGGGAGAGGAAGAACAAGCATTGAAGGCTACTGTTGCATCCAAAGGTGGCTTCAGAGGAAGAGGCAGAAATACCAGAGGTGGACGAGGCAGGGGAAGAAATATAAATAAAGATTCAATTCAATGTTACAAGTGTAAAAAATATGGACATTATCAAAATGAATGTCCAAGTTGGGAGGAGAATGCCAACTATGCAGAATGCGAGGAAGATGAAGAATTACTCTTGATGGCCACTACTGATCTGAAGAACATTCCCATAGAAAAGGTATGGCAGTGGTTTTTAGATTCTGGTTGTAGTAATCACATGACTGGTGTTAAAGAATGGTTTTGTAGTCTAGATGAATCCTTTAGAGTATCTGTAAGGCTAGGAAATGGTTCCACTATAATGGCTGCAGGGAAGGGCAATATTAAAATCAAAGTTAGAGGAATGATTCAAGTCATAACTGATGTCCTATATATACCAGAATTGTCTAGCAACTTGTTGAGTGTTGGACAGTTGCAAGAGAAGGGATTGGGAGTATATTTTGAAGACAATGTATGTGAGGTATACCATAAAAGAAAGGGGCTGATAATGAGATCTAATATGACTGAAAAGAAGGTGTTTCCTGTGTCTGCATTAATGATTGATTCTAGTTGTTACAAGGCAGAATGTGAAGACATAGCTAAGCTATGGCATTGCAGATATGGTCACCTAGGTATGAGTGGCTTGAAGCTCCTTGCACAGAAAGAAATGGTAAAAGACTTGCCTCTGCTAAATGATGAAAACAAAGTATGTGATAGTTGTGTGATTGGTAAGCATCACAGAGAAAGCTTTCCCAAGAGTACAGCATGGAGAGCTACTAGGAAGCTTGAATTAGTCCACTCTGACATCTGTGGACCTCTAACACCCGAGTCAAATAGTAGAAAGAGATACTTCATCACATTCATTGATGACTATTCAAGGAAAACATGGGTTTATTTCCTATCTGCAAAGTCTGAAGCACTTGATACCTTCAAGAAATTTAAAGCCTCTGTTGAGACAGAGAGTGGAGAAAAAATTGCATGTCTAAGGACTGATAGGGGAGGGGAGTTCACATCAGCTGAGTTTGTCAAATACTGTGAAGAGTGTGGAGTCAAAAGACAACTCACAACTGCATACAGTCCTCAGCAGAATGGTGTCTCAGAAAGGAAGAACAGAACCATCTTAAATATGGTAAGAAGCATATTGAATGACAAGGATGTACCAAAAACATTTTGGCCAGAAGCAGTGAATTGGAGTGTATTTCTCCAAAATAGATCCCCAACAGTGGCTGTCAAAGATAGAACACCTCAAGAAGCATGGTCAGACAAGAAACCATCAGCCAAGTTCTTCAGAATCTTTGGTTGTGTGGGATATGTGCATGTACCAGAAGCACAGAGAAAAAAACTTGATGACAGAAGTGTTAAATGTGTGTTGCTGGGCATTAGTGAAGAATCAAAGGCTTACAGATTGTACAATCCAGTCACTCAAAAAATCATTATTAGCAGAGATGTGATTTTTAATGAAGAAGAAAAATGGAACTGGAAAGGCAAGGAAAAATCGAGTGAGTTAGAACTTGATGAAGAAAATGAAGAGACTGAGAGAGATACTGCTGTAGAAGAGAATAGCACAGGTGAACAAAATGAAACAATTACCACTGACACTACAATTGAGAACCAGGTGAACAATGATGATGAAACAAACCAGTCACAAGAGCAAGGAAGGATTAGAAGGAGACCTGCATACTTGGATGCATATGAGACAGACTTACACTTCTCAATGGAGTGTGGAAATGAAGAACAAAGTCTAGCAGCATTTATAAATACTGAAGATCCTACCACATTTGAAGATGCAGTAAAAGACACTAAGTGGAGAGTTGCTATGGACCAAGAAATGGAAGCAATTATTAAAAATGACACCTGGGAACTTGTCTCTCTGCCTGCACATGCCAAAGTAATTGGTGTGAAGTGGATTTACAAAACCAAGTACAATGAGAAGGGTGAAGTGGATAAGCACAAGGCAAGACTAGTTGCCAAAGGCTATGCTCAAGAGTATGGCATAGATTACACTGAAGTATATGCTCCAGTAGCAAGATGGGACACGATTAGGACCATGCTAGCCATTGCTGCAACTGAAGGATGGGGAGTATTCCAGTTAGATGTCAAGAGTGCTTTCTTGCATGGGGAAATCAGGGAGAATGTATATGTAGAACAACCACTAGGGTATCAACAGAAGGATGCCAGGGACAAGGTGTACAAACTCAAAAAGGCCCTGTATGGACTCAAACAGGCTCCAAGAGCCTGGTACAGTCGTATTGAAGCATATTTCCACAGGGAAGGATTTGAGAAATGTGACTCAGAGTATACTCTGTTTGTCAAAGGCAAGGTCAGTGACAATTTCTTAGCAGTTAGCTTGTATGTGGATGATTTGATATTCACAGGAAACTGCAGCAACATGATGAGTAAGTTTAAGGAATCTATGATGAATGAATTCTCCATGACTGACCTTGGTAAGATGACATACTTCTTAGGAGTTGAAGTAATACAGAATACTCAAGGAATATTCATATACCAAACCAAATATGCAAATGAAGTGCTAAGCAGATTTGGTATGAACAACTGCAAGCCTGTCACTGTGCCTGTTGTGCCAGGCTTTAAACTCACAAAGCAAGGAGATGGTGCTAAGGTTGATGCAACCTATTACAAGCAAATTGTGGGTAGCCTAATGTACCTCACAGCAACAAGACCAGACATCATGTACTCTGTTGCTCTCATAAGCAGATTCATGGAATGTCCTACTGAGTTACACATGCAAGCAGCAAAAAGAGTGATGAGATACCTAAAGGGAACTGTAGATTTGGGCATACTGTACACTAGGCCAGAAGTGAATGAATTGTTGTGTTATACTGACAGTGATTTTGCAGGTGACATGGATGACAGAAGAAGCACTTCAGGATATGCTTTTATCCTAGGAAATGGAGCTACTGCATGGGCTTCCAAGAAGCAACCCATTGTAACTCTGTCTACTACTGAAGCAGAGTTCGTTGCTGCTGCTATGTGTGCCTATCAAGCCATTTGGCTTAGAAGAATCATGGAGAAACTAGGACACTCTCAAGTAGGAAAAACTGTGATACTATGTGACAATAACTCCACCATAAAGTTGTCAAAGAATCCCATTTTACATGGGAGGAGCAAGCATATAGATATTAGATTCCACTTCCTGCGTGAGTTGGCTAAGAGGGAAGAAATTGAATTGCTGCATTGCTGTACACAGGATCAAGTCGCAGACATTATGACAAAGCCTCTAAAGTTTGAAAGTTTTCAGAAACTCAGGGGAATGCTAGGAGTGCAGAGTGTGAACAACATCATATCAAACTGAATTTGATGCAGCGCGAAGTGATGAACAGAACCTGCTTCTGATGCAACACTGGTTCACTGAACAAATTCAGTTTGAGGGAGGATATGTTGGACCCAAATTGGGCTCAATTGTCTTGTTTCTGCACTTAGTGATGTATGGGCCAGGCCCACTTTATTTCTGCTTTGTTAGTTAAGTTTGGTTGTTTTAGACTTTAAGCTCAAGCAGTGAACTAAATGCAAGAGTATATAAACTGATTTGTACACAATTATGAAAAATATGGATTCATTGCTCAATATCACGATGCTAGTTTAACAGTCGTCACCGCCATAGGCATAAACTTCTCAGTGGCATCGTCAATCTTGCAGCGAGAAACTCTCTGCCACTTTGTCAAAATCATTGGGATTGCAGATTCGATTTTGGTGAGGTTAGTTACTTTTCACTTCCATTTGGATTCTTTCTAGCTTGTTTATGGTTGTGGTGATATTGGATTGAAGCCTCTTCTTGCAAATCAAATACGGAAAATCGTACATATGTACTAGTCGCCTGACCCGTGCTACGCACGGGGGTTGACTAAATTTTAGTTAGCAAAACTAAAGTAAAACCGGAAGGGGAAACCCTCTTTAATAAACCAATCATTCTAGACAACAGTTTTCTGTCCACTGCAGGAATCAAACTTGGGAGCACTAAGTCGACCCCGTGTCCCAGGGTAGCTTATGCTAGTGGACCAATGATGTTGGTTTGTAAAATATATAGTCAAATAATTGTGGATTGAAATTAAATTATAGCTATAAATTAAATAAGAAGATTATAAAATTTAAAAAGAATATTGACAAAAAACGTTGAAATTAAACATCCATAGATAATGGGAAGAAAATGTCTAAAGCTTTTAATAACATAATTCATATTTATCAAATGTAAATATAAAAACTTAGCCCATGATAAGAAAGAAAAGAAGACAACACAATTAAAAACTAAAACACGTGGGTATCATGCATGGTTGTATGAAAACTCATGATAAAATAGGAGCAGTTATATAAAGTTGAAAGAAGATGGTGGAGGTTGTATTATAAATGTGGCTGAAGTTCCCGTTGAAAGAAGATAAAAATTTAAACACCAGTTAAAGTATGTTTTTAATACCGTTTGATGCGAAATGACAAAAATAAAGAAGACAACACAAATAGAAAGTGAAACACGTGGGTATCGTGCAGGGTTAGATGAAAACCACCAATAAAATAGCACCACCTATAGAAAGTTGAAAGTAATGTTAGCTAGTAGCTTATACATAGTTGGTTGAAATATATGTGTATCACTCCCGTGCGATGCACGGGGTGAGCTAGTATCGATGGATGTAAATGTATTAAATCGACTCCTTTTTTTACCAAAAAAACATTAATATTGTGAGAAGATGACTATTAATTAGAAATAGTTTAGTAAATGTATTTATTTTTTCCATGAATCCAAGAAAATTAAATGCATAAAACTACTATTCTTAATATGTGTAAAGGTAATTATTTTTGCTTATAATCAAGTCCGGAAGAAGTACATCAATACATCATGCAAGGTTAAATAAAAATCACCATTAAAATAAAAACACCTATACAAAATTGTAAGAAAATGTTAGGGAGTTCTATTGTAAATGAGACCGAAGTTCCCATGGAAAAAAGTTAACTTTTAAATATAAATTAAATAACAATATTATAAAATTAAAAATAAACTTTAACAAAGACATTGGAATTGAAAATTCACAAATAATAAGAAGAAGAAAAAATATAAAAAGTTTTAATAATGTTATTTATATTTATCAGAAATATAAAAACCTAACCCATAATGAAAAAGAAAATAAGACAACACAAATAGAAAGTGAAACATGTATGTAGGTATCATAAAGAGTCTGATTTAAAACTAAACACCAATTTAAGTATGCTTATAATACTCGCTGGTGCGAAATTATCAAAATAAAGAAGAAAACACCAATTTGAACATGTAAACATTTTTCTGGAACCTATTTTGTCACGAATGTTTTTTTGCTTTTTCATCAAACATGTTATTGAGGAACGAACTTCGCGTATTTGAACATCAAAAAAAAGTTTGGGACCCTATAGTATCCCAAAATACATCGTCAGCATCACACTTTACGTATTTTATCACAAACTTATTATTATTTTTTACCAAACCGGTTATTTACAAAGATACTTCTGGTATTTGAAGACTTAAAAAGTTTTTATGAATCCTAAAGTACCCCAAAACATACTATTTAACATTTCACTTTAAGCATTTTGGTACAAAATGATTTTTTTCACAATCAAGTACATTAAAGCACACTGTTTAGCATCTCACTTTACGTATTTTGTCACAAACTTATTATTCTTTTTTAACCAAACAGTTTACTTACGAAGAAACTTCTGGTATTTGAAGAATATTTTTTTTATGAATTCTAAAGTACCGGAAAACATACTACTTAACATTTCACACGTATTTTGGTACAAAATATTTTTTTCCACCATAAGTACACCAAAACATGCTGTTTAGCATCTCACTTTACGTATTTTGTCACAAACTTATTATTATTTTTTACCAATCCGTTTACTTTCGAAGAAATTTTTGGTATTTGAAGAGTTAAATTTTTTTATGAATCCTAAAGTACCCTAAAACATAATGCTTAACATTTCACTTTACGCATTTTTGTACAAAATAATTTTTTTGCCCAAGTACACCAAAACACACTGTTTAGCATCTCGTTACATATTTTGTAATGAAATTAAATCTTTTTCTCACAAAATGGATTATTGAAGAATCTTTTTTTGCATATTTAAACATCTAAAATTTTTCTAGACTGTAAAATACCCCTTAAAATATAAAAAAGAAAAAATACAAAATTTTAAAATATAAAAGTAGGAAAAAAAAAACTGAAACCAAAATGGAAGAAGGGAAAAAAATGAAGAAAAAAAGTAAAACTTTAAAATATAAAAGAAGAAAAAGGAAAAAGAGAAAAAATGGAAAAAAGGAAAAGAAGGAAAGAAAAAAAAAGTTTTGGAGCCAATTTGAAGTGGCATGACAAGCCACATATATATAAGAGATATCGTTTCCAATAGTTTTAGGATCCTTATTTCCATTTCTTTTACTTTTCGTAAATAAAACATATCTACACCTATTATATCAGTTTGTGTCAATTTATATATATATATATATATATATATATATATATATATATATATATATATATATATATATATCATGTTTATTATTGCTTAAATAAACCAAAGTTGACTATTGTATGCTTTTTGTGTGTGTGTGTGTGTTTTTGTTTGTTATGTACATATCCGTTTTTTTGTGTTTTTATTATCAACATATCCTATTTCAATTTGTACTCATATAAGTAAAACTTTTAATGAGAGTTATAAACAAGAGATTGATTCACACTTGGGAAAAAGTTTATATTGACCCAATATATGAGTATAAACTTTTTGCCCATGTCTTCCAAAACATGCCTATTTCAATTAAGTGCTTAGGTGCTAAACTTTTAATGAGGGTCAATATATTGATTCACACGGGAAAAGAAAATTAAATATTTTGACCCGCTTGAAATTTTACCTTTGCACCTAAGCGCTTGATTTTGCACGACACTGTAAAATAAATTTTAAATTTATCTCCTATAAAAATATTTCACCTTAATTGAGAGAGTAAATTTGTAAACAATAGTACAAGAATGTTTACAATTAATATATTTTTAATTTAAAGACTATTATAAAAGGATGCAAACGATTTGAAGAATTTGCCTATGTCTTCCAAAATATGCCAAAATCGTCCTTCGATATATTTGTTGAGTTCCTCCAAATTTGAGGGATTTGGTTATAAAGAAAAATAAAGTTAATTGAAGTTTATGTTATATGAAGTTTTATTTATTTATTTATTAGTAATTATACACAAAAGTTTTAGTTTTATTATATTTTTAGTGAGACGTCATTTTAGAAAAAATTGGCTCCCTAACTTGAGTCCTAGATCAGCCACTCATAATTGGTACTACATCGACAAGGAACAACGTAAACTAAGAATATATAATAGATATAATACTAGCCATGGGGGGTGGGGGTGGTTGCATTGGGGTCGGGTTTTACATCCCCCATCCCCATCCCAAACGGGGACGGGTTCCCCGCGGGTACCCGTTTACGTCACAAATTTACCGGAAAGATAAAAAAAATGGTAATTAATAAAAAACAATCATAATAATTACACAATGATAAAATTAAGTTAAAAGTATTAAGTTAGACTTTTCTATAGAAAATAGATCAAAATTAAAATAATCAAATTAAATTTATGAAACAAAATAAATGAGTAAATATGCATAAAATAATTAATTAATGTTTTTCGAGAGGGTTCGGGGCGGGTATCGACATCCCCGAACCCCGCCCCGTCCCCGGTCAAGCGGGGTTTCCCCGTCAAACTCGGGTAGGGGTCGGGTGGGTACCCGCGGGTTCGGATTTCGTTTCCATGCCTATGTAATACATGTAATCATACTCCTATTACTTAATTATTTGGTGGTAATATGCAAATGTTTTATCATTGGTGTTCTGGAATGGGTCGACGCCCAATTCGCACAAAATGCGGCCCAAACCCAACACTGGAACTAGTCTATACTTCAGTCTCGGGCCGACACTGAGATCAACGGCTGGAATCGGCCTCATCTGATCCTGCGGCCCAGATTCAACCAAGGCTAGGGGCAACCTCCTCTTCGCGTTTATAAATACGATACCACTCTCAAAAATTAGGTACGCTTCGTTCATTTGTACCACCTCTTCATTTCTGATTGCTGACTTTGGTACCGCCGTACCGGAGTGTCTGGAGGTACCAACCCCACTGAACTCAACACCAGGCACGAAGACTTCCAGTAAATCCATCTGACCTCAACCCTGGCAAAGGACGACTTAAACGACAACACTACCAACTGCAACCCCAAATTTTTATCCTGAAGCAAGGTACTGAACAACTAACTGGGAATGCTTCTAGCATATGGTAGCATCATTTCTGTTAGGCTAAATTATAGTTTTAGTCCCCTTATTTTCTCAAACTCGTACATTTGGTCCCCGTATTTTAAAACTCAGACATTTAATCCCCCTATTTTAAAAAACTCGAGATTCATTCCAAATGGAGATTTTTCAGTTATTTTTACTAATGTGGATGTCTGTCCAAAAAAATAAGCTTATGTGGCACTCATTAAATGACATGGCAACTGACACAGCTTACACACGTGTGCCACATCATTTAATGATCCAGTCAGCATGCCACATAATACTTTAATAATTAAAATATTAAAATGAAAATTACAATTAAAATTAAAATGTAAATAAAGAAATCATCATCATCATCTCTATTCTCTATTGCACTGTAATTTTTTTTTCTGTTATATATTTAGTGCAGCGCATTACTTGTGTTTTTCTTGTTGAGTAAGCCGGTATAAATTGGCAGTATTACTTGCATAATTTTCATGTACTCCTGATTATTTATTTATATACAGACAAACAGCAGTTATCTAATACTCCCTCCGTCCCAAATTGTTTACAGCTTAAGGTTTTGGCACATCCTTTAAGGAAAATGATTAGGAGTTTAGATTTTTTAAAAAGTGTTATCCAATTTACCAATTAACCATTTATCTCTCTACATAGAAAAATGTGAATCTTTTATTAAATGAAAAAAGTTGTCATCATTAATAGGAGTACAAATGGAAAAGAATATTAAAAGTTACATTGAAATTCTAAAATAACAATCAATTTGAGATAAATTGAATTTGCTAAAACTGCAAACAATTTGAGACCGAGGGAGTAATATGTGTACAAAGTGACTTCTTATATATATACTTAAGCTAGCTTTGTGAATCTCAATTTAATAATTTTCCATCAAAGTGAAGTTCGCTTTGTTTTTTTGTCCGCGTGTGTATTCCAATGTTCAATTGTTTGATCGGTATCATGATTCAGATTCTTCTTGTAATTCATTGCTATAATTGCTCTAGTGTTAAACTTTGTTTCTCCTTATTTGTGCTTTTCGTTCTATAACCAATGAAAAGACCTCATCTAAGTACCGACGAACTTTGAGAAAGACAGTAGTACTCTTATCAATATGGTCATTGTTTCGGTCGCGTCCAATTCCTCATATTTTTTTATTTTTTTATAAATTAGGTATGCTCTATGTGGAATTCCAGCGACTAATCCATCGAATTGGATACGATCGGCAAAACTCTCCCTCAAAATATTTAACGGTGTTGCATTCACAAAACTAGATTCTTCATATTTGAAATTACATAGAATTGCTATCGATCTAATCCTAATGCGGCTGATGTGGCCTTAACTGCCATCGCAGAGACATAAACAATCTTAATGTAGCAGACTTCTAGGGCGGACGCGTCCTAGCAGGTATGATTCTGTACAACGACACGATGCTTACGACAGTCTCTACCTCCCCTGTTATGCACTTTTGGCGTCTGCTGGAGTTTTCTAGTCATTTGCTTTGTAGAACGCGCGCGCGCAAGCACACACACATGTGTGTGTAAATGTACCTTACTCGGATCCGATATGTCCGGCTTGAGTAGTTGGTAATGCTCTTAGTACAAATCGTCCTCTCCTATCCCAAGTCAAGGGGTGGTACTTGTAGACACTTCAATGCCAAAGTCAGGAAAGTGAAGTCAGTAAGAGGTCCAATTGAGAATAAATACCTGCTGCAATGGATTGGTGTCAGGTGTTCTTGGGGAGCTTCCAGGCATGAATTGGTGTGCCTCCGGCCGTCAGATCTAGGAGTGCGACCTCAGCCGTTGCTGGCAGAAGCGCACAGATCGCCAACGAGAGATGGTCTGTCGCACGCTTGGGCTGTTGTTGGGCCCGAATCCGAACTTGGGCTCGGCCCAGTCCGAAACACACACTCATATATGGAACGCATCAAGTGAGAGCACTTTTATTATGAGAGCGTGAGAGGAGTGAATCATAATCATAGAATGAATGCTTAGCGGTTGAGATTAAAACAAATAGTCAATATGGTAACCACCCACTTTCTAATCACAACCACCCATGTGTTGTTATACGGTCCAGATTTAAACCTCTCACCCTCACATATTAAAACTCCTCTCACTTGATATATATATATATATATATATATATATATATATATATATATAAAGGTTGCCCCCAAGAGCTAATTACTTTAAAAATGAAGGTATTCTTTTATTTTTGTAATTTTTATTGTTTCGGTCTCTTGTAGTACTAAATATACACAATGAAAGCTTAAGTATTTTGGTTTTAAAGGAGTAATGAGTCAAAAAAAAAATTACGAAAAATAGAAACCTATTTGCTCTCTAAGAATTGAAAATTACTAATTTGGTCATTAAAAACTCAAATATTAGTCAAACTAATTTTTACGGCGACTAAAATGTCCATAAAATTATTTCAAAATGACTAATTTAATTGATATTTGAAGAATAAATTAATATTTTATTTCTCAATGACCAAATAAGTTTTCATTTTTTGTCATGTAATATATATATTAGACTAAAGTTTTTCCCCTATCACATAAAATTTCTGGATCCGCCAATATATATATTAGAGTGTTACCAAAATATGTATGCTGATGAGGTTATGCAATACAAATTAGGGAGGGTAGTTTAAACTTTAAATTATGGTGTGCAATGCGTTTGGAAATATATAGGTGGCCCAAATGAGTGGTTAAAGATAATGCATGTATGTAGTTTGAATGGTAGGCAATTTATCTTGGGTCAGAAATATGTTGTTACCATCAGAAATGTAAAGAAAAGAAACTGAGAAACACTTTCGGTCTTGGCGTTACTCTTTGGATTCCCATAATGATAAAAGTTCAAGGCCCATTGGTGGGGTTAGTTACTACTACTTGGAGAGGAAAGAATCATAATGGGTGCTCTCCATGTTAGTTGCATTATAATATAACAGTACGAATTGGACCCACTGTATTGGGAAGCAAGCAAGAAAAATCGTTCAAAGATAAGCAAGAATCAACCAAGTAGTGTTGCTTTCTTTATGCTCAATGGTGTCTCACACTTATAGGTAGTAGTGGCAATTAATGAATCCTCTCCCTTCAATAGTCTCCATCACAACAATGAATCTATCTACACTACAAGCTTCTCTCAATTCAATTCACACTTGATGCTTTTTTTTTTATGCTTTTGATAATAAAATAAAATCAAATAAAATTGATCAGAGTTTGAAGCAGAATTTCAAATCATTTAGTGAAAATGAAAAGGCCAAGATACATATAATTTTCCAGTAGTTGCTATAGGCTCATATAATAAAAGAGTTTACAAGAACCGTGGAAATTAACACACAATATATAACAGTACATGTTTTTATGAGACTAGAGAGCTTTCTATTCAGAGTCTCATTTCATTCTTGGACTTGTTATTTATTATAATATATAATATACAATAACAATCAAAAGGGGGACCATATATATATATAAAGATCAAAATATATATGGGATTTGATTGAAATTGAAATTGAAGTTGAAATCATCCACGGTTTCATGTCGGCTCAATAATTGAGAAAAAGAAGCTTGGCAGAAGATATCATCATCAAGATTACTAGAAGTGGAAGAAAATTCAGGGAATGGAGGCAAGCTAACATGACCATGCAAGCTATCAATAGAAGGCACCGATGTGGTAGTAACAACAGCAGTAGTAGTAGCAGTAGCAGCAACAGCGTGACAACGAGCAAGACGATCCTTTGCAATTGCGAGATCATGTTGAAGTTCAACCATCTTTCTTTGCAATAAGGCTATGGAACCAATGCAACCATAAACCGGATCTCTAAGCCTTGCCTCTGCTTCATAAGCCAAAGAATTCACTGTGTCCTCTCTTTGCTCTTCTGGCACTTCTATGAGGATCTTGCTTACATTGCTAGCTCCAAATACCTTGTGGACTTTCGCGAATTTCTTGCACTCGTCGGAGCGGAAGTATGGTGCAAAAATACAATTTGGGGTGCATCTCCTTTTCAATAACTTGCAAGCTGCACAAGAAGAGCTTGAACGAGGCTCATAACCTTTCATGGCTTTCAATAATGTTACTCTCTATGCTCTATCTCGTATTATAAATAAATATATATGTTCCTTTATGTGGGTATTTTCCTATAGTCTTTAAGGTTCAGAGTATTTAAATATTGATTCGATAGATGTGGCTCTTTTAGGAACACAAGATCCGCGTGTGGGTGGGTGGATAAAGGTCCTATCTCCATACTTATATCGACACAGACATCAGACACGTCACAGATACACACACAAGCACAAACATGATACATACACCAGCGCAGACGTACATATACTAATAACAATTTGAGAAAATAGAAGTGATTATGGTGTATGTGTTGGTGTTCGAGACGACACGTTTTGAACAACCGTTACATCTTCAATCTGGAGTGTCGGGTGCTACATAGCTCCATACAATACACGTACATATATCCCTTTACCTTTTTTTTTAAAAAAAAAAATTGCAATATTGATTTTCTTTTTAAAGTGTATGTTTCATTCAAACTGGGAATGAAAAGTAGGTCCAAATAATTGATTCATGCGGGCAATGGGTGGGTCGTGTGGGTAGTTTTCAAGTCAGGCATGATAGTTGATGAATAAAGATAGGGATATTTTGATTGATTGAAGGCAAAAAAAAAAAGTAAAAAATATCCCTTGGCACTGTAGGAAGAGAGGTATGGTGTGGTCACAAAACAAGAAAGAAGGAAACTGATGGGATCGAAATAAGTACTTTTTTCAGTAGTTTGGCAGTATAACATAAGTGGAGCCAAAAATCAGGTAGGTATGTATAATTGATTGTTCTTCTGTGTTCTCTATAATCAAATAGAAAGATATATTTGGTTTTTTCAGTTTGTTATTTCTTTTCATTCTAGTTGGTTCCTAACGAATTAATGAATTGGGAATTCAAGGTGAAGCATATGGAAACAAAATAAGGACTTGCTAAATTTAACCATATCAATAACGTTAAAATGCATTTTTCAAAGAAAGGCAGGGTGTGGGTCTGGCGATTATTGTTTGTTTTCTCATTTTCTCATATCTGATGTTGATTGAGTTTTTATTTCCTTAACTGTAATGAGGTTTGTTTTAACTTAAACCCAATTAAGATCTTACCCAAAGGCGTTTGGATGAAATGGTTCGGGTCTAGAGGTTTTGGGTTTCATAAAAAAAAAGGATTTGAGTTCAAATCTAGCCCTGAGAATACAGCAGCGTTAAAACTCTTAAGAATAAGTTTTGTTGGCCATTTGAAGTCCTACTCAGCTCGAATCTGCAGTTTCATAGAAATAGCATATATAGCCTAAGATCAAACAAAAAACGATCCACCAATAGAAGACTTTGAAAATATAGTGATTTTCCAAAACACATGGTTTTATATGCAACTTCTACCGGTAGAAGTTTAGTACAAAACAATTTTCGTTATTACGCACGAAACACACGTATAGAGAAAGAACCGATATAACGAGAAAGGTAAAGAACAACAAACAACTCAAGCTTTGATCACCGAGTTCACATCAAAGGGATGTGTGCATCCGGGGATTAAGCAAATTGCTACGTCCACAGGAACACATCAACACAATTCATTCATCTCTAAATAATATGATTATAACAACTTGTAACACAACCCCAATATGTGTATTACCCTACAACACTCTCACTCTAAGAGTTACAAGGAATGATAACACTCACATCACACACAAGTGATCACCAACACCCAGCTCCTCTCTTTAGGACATGGTTGGAGACCCTTCAACTAGTGATCACCCAAGGAGGAATACTTCACCTTTCCAAATGGGGATCTCTCACCTCTCCATATGATCACCCAAAGGGTTTGCCTCACCTCTCCAATGGGAATGTCTTCACCTCTTCACAAGTCTCTCTATTTATAGAAGAGAACATGATTTTCATGCATGCATAAGACTTAGTGGACATTTAGTGTCACGCCTTTCCAAGACTCCATATGTATCCACCCACATTGTGAAATGTATCTCTCAAATTTCTACCCTTTTGCATTTTCTTGGAAATTATAATTGACTATTTCCAACAAAATCTTATTAGTGTAAGTGTAACATGGCCTTTTCGAAAGAAAAAAAAAAGACTCGATGAGGCAGATAAATTAGCAAAAACAAATAGACTAGTGGATAGGCTTATAGCGAATATTCATAACTGATAAGTTTGTAGACTGAATTTATAAAGTTTGGTGAAATTGATGGTACTCTTATTTTAGAGAACAACAATACGGGATAAAACCCTAACTAACAACAAACTAAAAACTACGAGGGAAAGGAACCCCCACTCCCATAACCTAACAGGGATATCATAATCATAAGTATATTAAATCATGAGTTTGTCCACATAAGCCCGCCAACTCATCCGTCCATAAAATGCCACGCGTTTCTATAAAAAAATACACGGCATGCCAACTCATTTCATCAGCCGCCACATCAATAATCTCAACGGCCCAAAGAATTCGCTTAAATACGTTAGATATATAAACGGCCCAGATTACAAAACTAGACCAAGCCTTGCTGGAAACGAAAATTAATTCAAACTCAATGTCCAAACTATTCTCTCATTGAACCATTCTCAATGGAGGAGATAAAGGAGATAGTGTGGGAGTGTGATGGGAACAAGAGCCCGGGTCCGGACGGGTTTAACTTCAATTTTATCAAGAGTTGTTGGGAGGTCATTTCGCCGGAGATCTTAAACTTTTTTAACGAGTTCCATAGGGCTGCAACGTTGCCGAAAGCCATTTGTGCGTCGTTTCTAGCTCTTATTCCTAAGACTAGCAATCCACAAGGCCTAGGTGAGTATAGACCAATTTCTCTTATTGGGAGCTTATATAAGATGCTTGCAAAAGTTCTAGCGGGAAGGTTAAAACGGGTGTTAAAAGGGGTGATTTCAAATAAGCAAAACGCTTTTTTGGCTGGAAGGAATATATTAGATGGTGTGGTAGTTGTAAACGAGGTGATGGACATGGCAAAGAGAAGGAAGAAAAAATGCGTGGTGTTAAAAGCGGATTTTGAGAAGGCGTATGATTCGGTGAGTAGGGCGTACTTGGATTATATGTTGGGAAGGTTGGGTTTTGGCGCTAAGTTGCGGGATTGGATGCGTGCATGCTATTCTTCAAACTTTATCTCTATTCTCGTCAATGGTAGTCCCACCGAAGAATTTGTGGCCCAAAAGGGCCTAAAGCAAGGGGATCCACTAGCACCCTTTTTATTCTTGATTGCGGCGGAAGGATTAGCGGGTTTAGTGAGAAAAGGGGTGGAAACAAATAATTTAACGGGCTTTAAAGTAAGTGACTCCCTTTCGGTAGAACTACTTCAATTTACGGATGATACTATCTTTTTTTGTGATGGTGGGGAACGGAGTGTGTGGTGTTTGAAAGCAATACTAAGAAGCTTCAAATTGGTGTCGGGGTTGAAGGTAAACTTTGCAAAAAGTAATGTCATAGGGATAAATATGGATGAATGTGCTATGGAGGGGATCTCTCTTTTCTTATTATGTAGGATGGAGTCAATGTCATTTAAATTTCTTGGTGTACCGGTGGGAGCGAACCCAAGATTGTTGAGTACTTGGCAACCGATTATAGATACTATAAAAGCAAGACTTTCTTGTTGGAGGAGTAGGCAACTCTCAATCGGGGGGCGAGTCACGCTTATAAACTCGGTATTATCGTCTTTACCTCTTTATCTATTCTCGTTTTATAGAGCCCCAAAGAAAGTGATTGAGGAGATTGTTAAATTACAAAGAAGTTTCTTGTGGGGAGGGGATGATAGCGTGGGTGAGTTGGGGGAAAATATGTATGGCAAAAAAGGAGGGAGGGCTCGGTATTAAAAATCTTGAAGCATTTAATATTGCTCTTCTAACAAAATAGCGGTGGAGGCTTTTGACGGAGGAGGGTAATCCTATGTGGAAGGAATTATTATCGGCAAAATACGGGTTAAAGGGGAGGTGGCCTACTTCAAATGAGTATAGAAGAGAATGGGGAAAATCATCGTTGTGGTGGAGGGACCTATGTCAACTAGGAGATGGTTCAAACTTGCACGTTGGTTGGTTCAACGAACTTGTTCACCTCAAAATGGGAAGGGGTAATTTAATCAAATTTTGGAAGGATAAATGGTTGGGTAATTGTTTCCGGTATTATATAGCGCTTGTGGTGTAAAAGACGCGCTAGTTGAGGAGATGGGGCGTTGGGAAGGAGGCGTGTGGAGTTGGGAGTGGGATTGGGTGTCGGAGGTGCCATCAACGGAGTCGCATAATGTTCAATATTTACAGGATATGCTGCTGGCCATTGTGCCAGATTCACAGGTGGCTGATTATTGGCGCTGGAAAATAGATGCGGCGCGCGGTTTCTCGGTTAAAAGTTGTTATCTGTTGCTGGCTGATTTTTTTGCACGTGTTGCAGCGATTAATTCCAGCAATTTAGCAGCTATTTGGTCGAAAATTTGGAGGCAAAACGTCCCTTTGAAAGTGCAGATTTTCGCGTGGCGGGTAATGCTCGATCGGATTGCAACGCGTGATGCTTTGTTCCGGAAAGGGGTGCTACAAAATGATGAGGAGAGGCGCTGCGTTTTTTGTGCAAATGAAGATGAGACGGTGGCGCATTTCTTCCTTACTTGTGCTGTTGCGAAATCGGTTTGGAGGCTGGTTTTTCGTCGGTTGGGGGCTGATCAACAGGTTGTAATCTAGTAGGGGGAGAAACAGTGGGTTAGGATGTTGTTCCTCACTGTAGTGAATATTGTATGAGGTACTCTTTTCCCCACCTGAGTCTTTTTCCCAATGGGTTTTGGCTCAGGGAGGTTTTGAGGAGGCCCTCCCCCTTTCTTTCATTTCCATTGTAAGGGTCGGGCACCCCTTGTGCTCCCTTCAATGAAATTGTGCTTATCTAAAAAAAATGTCCAAACGTATTAATGATGGAATATCCGTTTAACAAGGAAACAAATAAAATTGATACTGGCAGCATTAGACTTTCCCATGTAATTAATTGTCTTATTATTCCTGGAGTTTCAGATTAATAAGGAAACAAAATAACCATTGCCTAATTTTTTGGATCCAAACTTATTCCTCCTAAATACAGCTTTCTGATAGCGACCAAGCCATACAAAACACAACAACATCAGACCTGCACATAACAATCACAGCAATGGTTATTTTCCAGAAAATAATCACAACTTCGCAAGAATATGTCGCAAGAATAAAATGAAATTTAGACAAACTTTAGGAATGGCATTTATATATGTTTCTGCCTGATATTTTGAATCCCTTTCTATCTCCCAAACTCAATTCCGTACAGTGTCTTTCCTATCCACATAGCTACATTTGACATACTTACTCATCTTTCTCATTGCATTGCACAATGAATTCGCCTGATGCCTTTTTTAGCGATTTTCTTTTGCGATACGAATATATCAACCTCAATTCCTTAGAAACTGCTCTTCCCCCAGTGGTAAAAGAAGAGAAGTTACTTCTAATGCTTGAGTGTCGTATGAAGTAAAATAGTTCATGATATTAACTCTTTCTTTTCATTGTTTCAGGAATCACCGTATGTTGTCATTGCGCATATCATCAGCGTCGCTTCTACCAACGCGTAATATTCATAATCCTATACTATTGTACATTTTATAATCGTTACATGCAATGGTTATGTTTACGTTTTAGTGTTTCGTTTACCTCTTAATGTATTTTACTTTCGGCATTGATGTCAAAGTTCAAGATCACACTGGAATATCAGTTTGCAACCTTTACATGCATATAAGTTTTAGTAAAAAGTTGTGACCTTTATGTGATTTTTTTAATTTTACTACACATCATGGTGAAGTTATTGAATATAATGTTGTCCACAGTTTCTGTCCTGATTTTTTCTATTTTTCTACAGATCATGCTTCCATTAATATTAGGAAAAATACTTAGACCATTTAGACTCAAATTACAACGTACTATTCTGTAAACCGGATACACATCACAGGGAATAGTCAAGCCATAATGTGATGGAAAAAAATGAAAGATACAGGTCATCACTTTAGACGAATATAGCATGTGACATACACACAGAAATGAATAAAGTTATTTTCCTTGTAGAATAATTAAAGAACTACCGAGTAGATAACATGTACAAGAAAGAACATGTCCATGAACAAAGGATTAGCGAAGGCAAAAAGAGGGATGAAACTTACGGACAAAAAAAGGTGGTATTCTTTTATATGGATCTCCAAATAAGCTCAAAGTCGGGAAAGACAGATCATATCTTTTGCGAGCTGCACTTTTTACGAATAATAGATAATTCAAGTTAGTCTCTTGATAGGAACTATCTTTCAAACATATTCTCGTTATACTTATAAGAAATATATCTGTAAATGAAGGAAAAAGCCAGATTATATTGAAGAAGTAGTAGTTCAGTGGTTGTAAAAAATCAGATCATGTAACAAACAAATTCTTATAAATATTAAATCTATCACAAAAACAGATTAATATGAAAAAATCCTACATTATGTCTATAAAATTTCAAGATCTTGCTATGCCAGCTTATTTGACTTAAGCAAATGTAATATTTTAGTTACCCCAATAACAAGCAGCGTAAAAATTATTATTGAATATGAAGATGGTAAAATTGCAGTATATTGTGTTCTCTGGAAGTGGAACAAACAGCAACTCAATGCATCAAATAAATCGATCCTGAGTAAAAACTAGAGGGTATCCTTGACTGAAGTTTACCATTTATTCAGAATCATAATAATAAATAGAAGAACTATTGAAACCGAAGAACTCTATCTATAAACCCACTGATTATTGATCATCAGTTGTATACATTGTATTGTAATGAAGAAACTATAAAATCCAGAGACAAACCTGATTTTCGTAATTGCAAATTCACAGGTAAAATTCTTCTGCTGTGTTTTTCCCCCGTAACCGCAAATGGCGGATGTTTGTTGGAGGTCTGCTGTAAATATAACAACAGGTAGCAAACATATCAGAATTCATTATTGCCAAATAAATCAGTATTTATGCATCGACCAACCTGATTAAATTTACCTGTTACTTCAAGGAACGCTACTTATAACCATAGTGAATTCCCACCTGTACGCTATAAGTAACCTTATTATCACACTCAACTCCGAAACTAAAGAAAACCGGGATTCTCTTACACCCCAAAACAGCATCGTAAAACCGAAAAAATCATATACCAGAACGTATTTTATAAAAATAGGTGAACACACACAAGTTCATACATACAAGACTATAAAAGGTGCAATAAAAGTTTCTAAACATTGTTAAAGTCATAGGAAGTAGTCACCAAATGACACTATTTTCTAATAATCTAAAGTAGTCTTAAGTTAATTGGCATTATAACAAGGCCATCAGGTCAAAAAATTTCAACAATCATCTGGTTTTCTGCTCCTCTCCGACTAAACTTCACTGACTGGCCAGGCTTCAGATCATTGTCATCCCTGAATTCATACCATCCATCTCCAATGTGGCACTCATCATTGCGACCTGGACTCCATATCATCTTCCATTCTTTGACAGCTCCAGAAGGTAGTACAACAGAAATAGAACCCACTCCACTACCTAGGCATGAGTTAACTACCCTTGTCGGGACATACTACAAACAAAATGTGATCGAATTATTAACAAGTATACTTAGAATTTGTGTAATTCATAACAAGTAAACTTTAAATAGATAAAGTTAGAATGCTAACCAAAGGTAACCGCCTCCTTACTGCAGCCTTGGTTACCGTAGCTGTCCATAACTCCCTTACTTTGTCATCGATGTCTAAGACGTCATCGCGTCCAACTCTGTCTAATTTTTCAACCATACCAGAATCATTGCGCACTATACGAACTTTCATATCGCCAACAACACGAAACTTGATAATTAAAAGGTCATTTTTCTTCAGGTTGTAATTTGTTGCAAAATCAGACCAGCCTTAATTAAACCATATCGACCCATCAAGTTCGACCCAATGCACTATCCACTTGAGGCCATCAACACCGACCAAAGTAATAGGGTTCTTCAGTTGTCTACTGTATGTCATGGAAAATTCGTCGTGGAGAGCCTGTTTAAACATTATTTTTAAACCATTTAAATAGGTTGAAGCTCCTTACGTGCCGAACAGTAAAGTACTTAAAATGTGGAGTAGACAATAGGTAATTAATATTAAAACTTATATGCAACAGTATTTCTACTTTTTTTCAATCGCTATTCTAATATCTACTACTTACTATTTTCGTAGCATAGTCCCGTGTGACGATTTTCTTTAAGAACCATACAGGTACATCTGTTTGTTGTGCCCTCCCCCTTTCATACTGTAGTCCACCAGCAGTAAACATCACAACCTTAACATGATTCTGAAATTGATGCTTGAAGTACAGTGTATAAAGTACTTAAGGTCGTAAGTTTCTTTGAACCGGTTCATCCTTCCTAGCCAAAACCATTCCGTCTTTCCACATCAACAATCCACCTATAGCCATCCTTTGTGTTCAGACATACATATTGATCAATCAATGATCCCCACCGCTCTTGTGAATCCACGAGGAAATCTCTGTTTCATATATAATTTAACATGTAATCAGTGAGCTTATGTATTACAACTAAGTTCTATAAAGTAACCAAATTAATACGATACTTACAATTCTTTCCCCACGACCATCAGCTGCTCAACTCATTATCCTGCACCGGATAAATTGTTAATATTATAACTACATCACAAATTTTAATTTTAAGGGCTAGACATAGAACGATGTCACGACTGTTTGTCTAGATGAAGTTTCTAAGATTGTAGCAAAATCAGGCGGATACACAAATCAAGTTGACAAAATACAAAGTATATTTTTGTTTAATGTCCTAATTGTATAAAATAATATATATATATATATATATATATATATATATATATAAAGGTATATATCAGTATTGGTCCCTATATGCAGATTCTTCTTCACACATAGTGAAATCAAAATAAGTACTATCTAATTCGTTGTTGATTCTCCCAATGGCTACCATATTTTAAAATTTGCGTCCATGTTTAACATGAAAAACACAAGGACTCATAAACTGTAAAACAACTTTGCTGTATCAGGGTATTTGTAATTCAGAATCACTACATATAGACCCATTTCGAGGGCAGAATTCTGGGAAGAATGTTAAATTCAAAAACCAACTGGTTTCCCAACAAATAAGAGATACATCGTTAAATAGATGATTCAGTGAAAACAAAATCAGATTGATTCTCAACTTATTAATAATAACAACCTGAAGAAAATATAGAAGGAGTTACATTGACGAACTTCCAGCATCAGTTTCACATCATAATTAACTATTACGATTGTAACATGCTAAAGATTATAAATGATTATCATCAAAACCTATATCAAATTACCAAAATCAAGATGCTAATCGATTTTAGTAAGCATACCTCCATCGATTTTTTAGGAGGAGTTTGTTTCCCAGATGAAGCAACTGATCTGTGTCCCAATCTTGAAGAGGAGGCTGAATGGTGAGTCGCCATTGTTTCCCAGATGAATCAAGGTCGAGAAGACGATGAAGTAGAAAAGGACGCTTGGTGATACGTTACTGTGTTGCACGAGAGGATGAAAAGGAAAGACACGGCGAACTGAGTGGAGGATCGTACAATGGTAGGGTTTGAGAATGGTAAGTGGAGATGAACTGACAGGAAATTTACGTTAATACCCCTACTCTTACCTGATAAACCTAAAATACCTTTCAACCTCATTGACTATTTCTTTCATATCCATATCATGAACGCTCATACTTCGTCCAACCCCTTAGCTACTCAGTAGACACCCCCTAACACGCGTGAAAAGACCAAAATGCCATTAATAAGTTTTGTGATCCAACGATGGTTCGGAGCACGATCGTCCGAACCTGTTCGGACGTGGTGCCACCAAACCAGAAACACACACAGACACCCCCCCCCCCCCCCCCCCCCCCCCCCCCCACCACCACCCCCCCCTTTATAACTGGTTCGACGGCACCACGTCCGAACCGGTTCGGCCGATCGTGCTCCGAACCAGTTAAAATGCAGTGTGGGGGGTTTTCCACGTGAGGGTATTTTGGAAATATTTAAGGATTGGGGGTGTCTACTTAGTAGAGAGGAGTTGGATGAAGTATGGCCCTATCATGAAATATTCCTCTTTCAGGCATGGGCCTGAAAAAATAATGGTTGAGGCCCAAAACAAATTACACTAACATTCACAATTTGGCTAAAAAATGATAATTAGAAGGTTCATAATTTAATACTATTTAATTGGGAAACAATTTTTTAAAACTATTTTCATCCTAATTTGTTAATGTTTCTTTCAAGTATATAACTTCAACCAAAGTAGAATAAATATCAACAGATAATACAAGATTATGAAATATCAACTTTTATTTACATAACCAAAGATATTTCTTACTATAATAGATGTATAAACATATATTAATAATACATTTACATATATCTATTACATGATACAGCCTATTTTATATGTCGCATGATAACAAAAAATGTACTACAAACTATAACCTTAAATGTTACTTTAAGTAGTGTCCATAAAATACTATAAATTAATGAAAAAATAATATAAACTATTAGTTATCAAAATCTACTTCAACTTGTCCATGGTAAGGTATCCAATATAATTAAGCGGTTTCACTTCATCAAACATAACTTTTGGTCTGGATTGAGAATAGTCATTATAAACGATGAGAACAAATGAGTGAATGTCACCTCAATTGCTTGGTGGTGGAAGATTGAAATGGGAAATAAATGATGATAATACAGCCTCCAAGCATACAGTAAACATAGGGTGAGTCCACTATTGCGCCTTTGTTTTTTTCGTGCAGACAAACTAAAAAATATATACTTGAATAATAATTTTTCTGATAAGCCAAAAATTTATTTTAAGATAGAAAGTATAAAAAAAGAAAATACAAGTACAAATTGTCCTTAAGTACTGAAATACCCAACAAAGTTAATACAGAATCATGACCCTAGAGTTGCATCCTCTACTATATTAAAAATTTAAATTGAAAGTGCTCCAAAACTAGGGAGGGAAATATGTCACCCTGCCTCACCGAGGATAACTTGGTTAAAATAACCTCAATGAGATGACCCTTGTTTGAGCAAGCCGTAAAACGTTTGTGGCATTGTAATATTCCTTCTAAGGTACAAATCTTCAGTTGGAGGTTCCTACTCGGTAGATTAGCTACAAGGGATTTACTTATTAATCGTAGGATCATTGAAGCAAATAATAACTCTTCTTTCCCTCTTTGTTTTCTATTTGATGAAAACCATAGTCACATGTCTATTGATTGCTGTGTGTCCAGTGAACTGTGGTATATGATTTTGGGATGCCTAGGTGCACATGATGTGTTTCTTGAAGACACAATTCAGAATTTTTTTGCAATTTGGTGCTTTCATTTCAGGGAAGAGAAAGAAAAATGTAAGATACCTAATTTGGTTTCCCACTTGTTGGGTTATGTGGAGAGCTAAAAATGATGTAATTTTTAGGGGTAATCCTCTAAGCGTGGCTTGTTTCAACGAGTTGTAAATGTGTCATGACGTTGGTTTATCGAAAGACTTGTAGAAACTCGAGTTTAGTACTCTCGATGTGGTGTTAAAAGAACAATTGAAGAATGCATTTTTCAAAACGATGAAAACGGCTTTTTGTCATTTTCCAAACTTTTGAAAATACAAAATTTATTATCGATGATAATAACTACAACCAAAAGAATTAAACTAGCCCTTATTGCTAATTAGAGCCACTCTAACTTCGCGTGGTAATGTCCAACCCATTATTGATAACGACTATTATGTGGCTTTTGGCATTTTATGGATGCAAATATACGTGGAGGGCACCTCTTGACTCTCGAGTTGGTGCTGATATATTATGGAACTGATATATCCTCTTAAAATTTGTATACCATTTGTAGTATGTCAAGGAATAATTCAATAAGCGTATCTTGAAGGCTGCATGGAACCAAAAGAAAAGACAAAGAACTCAAAAATATGATATTAAAATTGGTAACAAGGCAGGAAGATTTAAAATAAAAGCCTTGTTAAGTTTCCTGTAGACATGATCTATAATTAATGAACAATATTCCTAAATGACAAATGAGGAAAAGGAAATGGTATATATCTAGTTGGAACATGGAAGGGCTGGTGATGTTTTATTATTATTATTATTTTCTAAATCGAGTATTCTCTGCGTAACTGTAGGGACTAATCCTTCGAGTTGAGTAGGACTATAATGAACGACAAAACTCTCCCTCAAAAATATTAACACTGCTACATTTCATGGTTAGATTCGAATCCAGAAACTCTAATTATTCGAAACATCTCATCCAAGTGTTTTTTGGGTAAGGATTGTTGACATTGGACTGTCCTTATATAATCAACTATCGAGTTGTGCTGATAAAAGAAATTCAAAATGTGCATGATCTGCAAGTAAAACAACTAAAAATAAGGTTTGACAAGGGTCATTATTTTCCATACATTTTTAAATAAAGAACAAGATGGGGAATATAACAATTCATGCAAGCCAGGAAAATCCTCCAAATGGCAGCCCAGTAGGCCACCCACAAATCCCCCTTTTTCACTATATACTTCTTTAGTTCCAACTACACTTGTAGAAAGGGTCAAGTGCCCATGCATTTGAATTAAAAGCTTGTCTGTCTTAGTTTAAGTTATTTTAATAACAAAATGCATACAAAATATCTCAAAGTAATCCAATTGTTTGCGGAATGCTAATCCTGTCAACCATAAAAATGAACAAAAACTTGCTCATAATGTGAGAACACAATGGATGATTCCACTATGATGATCTCCTCAGGCTTTCTAGCAACTAACTCTTTGCTAGAATCTTTGATTAGCATTTCCAATGAAGTTAGCTCAATTGAGAAGTTTCCTTTTGTACATGCAAAGAATATTACATTCACAATAAGGAGGATCATGCTTCTTTCTTCTTTGTTTGAAGAGATTCAATTTCAAGTATCAGATCATGCACTTCCTCCTTCAATCCTATGTTTCACCGAGTTATTATCTTTGATTACTAAAGCAAAGCTTTTGATCCAAAAATGCAAGGATGGAAGCTATCTCTGGGGTCTTATAAGGTTAGATTTCATCTCCAACCAATTTTATGTACTTGCAAAGGAGATGGGAAGGGCCCTTGATATCATGCCTCTGAGGTTGTTTAACATAACAGTAGATATAAGGGAACAAATGGAGCTTCTCCAAAAACAAACAAAGAGGGTAGAGTTATTCATTGATCCTCAAGATCTTCAAAGAAGAGATCATCTCCTACAAGTAATGGCCAACAACAGTTCACAGAACAAGAAGAATAAAGGATTTATTGAATTTGAGAAAGTGGAAGAGATGTTAAGCAGCATTGGTTTGAGAAGTCTATCAGATTATGAGAGAGAAATAACAAGGCTGGAGGCTGAAGCTCGGAATCAGGCCGGCACAGGAGGACTAATGGTGGTTTCTAATATAAATAGTCTCTTGTCTCTGATTTCATATTCAAAATCCATGTTATTAAGAGATGGAGAGAACAAAAGAGATGAAAGAAACTGCAAACCACTATCTGATTTTTTACATATTAAAGTTCATGATAGTTCATCATCCTCTCAGTCCATGACACTTAATATTCCTGATGAATTTTATTGCTCCATTTCACTTCAACTAATGAGAGACCCTGTGATTGTATCATCTGGGCACACTTATGATAGAAATTCCATTGCAGAATGGATAAACACTGGACATCACACTTGTCCCAAAAGTGGGCAAAGGTTAACTCGTACAGCCCTGATACCCAACTATGCATTGAAGAGTCTTGTCCAGCAATGGTGCTATGAAAACAAGGTCCCAGTGAATGATCCTACTTCTCTTTCAGAGGGAAACAGCAGCAACAAGAACTTCGATGAGAATGTTGTTCACATTTCTGCAAACAAAGGATCCACAGATGCTGTCAAAATGACAGCAGAATTTCTAGTTGGGAAATTGGCAACTGGCTCAGCTGACATTCAAAGGAAAGCTGCATATGAACTCAGGTTACTTGCAAAATCTGGCATGGACGAAAGAAGAATTATAGCTGATGCTGGAGCTATTCCATTTCTAGTGACATTATTAGGTTCCCATGATCCAAGAATCCAGGAACATGCAGTGACAGCTTTGTTTAACCTCTCTATCTGTGACAACAACAAGATTTTGATAATGGCAGCTGGAGCAATAGGAAATATAATACAAGTACTGGAATCAGGGAAAACAATGGAGGCAAGAGAAAATGCAGCAGCAGCAATTTTCAGCCTGTCTATGATAGATGACAGTAAAGTAAAAATTGGGGCTCATCCAAGGGCCATACTTGCCTTAGTTAGACTCCTTAAAGAAGGAACTCCTACTGGGAAAAGAGATGCTGTCACAGCACTTTTCAACCTTGCAGTTTACAAGCATAACAAGGCAAGCATTGTTAATACTGGGACAGTTAATTTGCTTATTGACTTGTTGATGGATGATAAGGCTGGCATAACAGATGATGCCTTGGCAGTGCTTGCTTTGCTTTTGGGTTGCTCTCAAGGGCTAGAAGAGATAAGGAATAGTAGAGCATTGTTACCTCTTCTTGTTGATCTTCTGAGATTTGGGTCAGCCAAGGGGAAGGAAAATTCAATAACTCTCCTACTGGGGTTGTGCAAAGAAGAAGGTGAACTTGTTGCGACACGTCTATTGGCAAATCCACGAAGTATTCCTTCTCTTCAAAGCTTGGCTGCTGATGGTTCTTTGAGAGCTCGAAGAAAGGCTGATGCATTGCTTTGCCTGCTTAATAGATGCTGCTCACAATCTCATTCTATTTGATAGCAATTTGATGTCAAAAGCTTTGAGCTTTTATCAATAATTGCTGGTTAGAAATTAGAATTACTTGAAGAAATGCATATTAGAATTGTTAAGAAACAGCATTATGAAAGTAGGTCACGATTATAAGTAATATCTAGATTTTAAATTCCATTACTAATACTTCTATGATTCTATCATTATGTTTCTACATAATTTTAAAAGATATCTGCAATTAAAAAACAGGTCTGCAATTAAAGAAATGCAACCATATTTATTGCTTGCATTACTCTCAATATTACAATGTTAATTACATTGAGATCATAATAATACAAAAATACCAAAAAAGAAAAACTAGAAGAAAACAGAGGGAAGAGAAGCAGATTTTACAATACTATCAATATATTACAACAGAAATCTAAAACAACCTAACGTCACAAAGGTTTAACTTATGTTCAACCTGTCATTTTGGTAGTCGAAATTATTCAAGGCAAGCTCCAACATCAACTGTGAACCATGATTCACGCAGCAGACATCTGATGTGGTTAGTGGTCTATGATTCTACTAATTCTAGCTGAATGTGAGAACCTTCTATCTTGTAATCCCAATGCCAGCTTCCACTGTCCATCATACCCTGTTCAATCGGATCCAACTGGATTGCTAAACCTGAAATAATGCAAACCGTGATTCATGTACTTATATCAGCAAGTTTCTATGACTAGACAGAAAAACAAAGAAATGACCAAGTATTACTACATGAGTAACTTCGTTATGATAATCATGATGATAGCAGCACTAACATACGGGTATTACTTAGGCAATTAAAAAAAGTTAAGTCGAAGAAATTTCTAAAGGATATTAGACCTGAGCTTCCTGGCATGACCTTCATTTTGTAGCCATCTGGAACTTCAAATACATGATTTCCCTGTATCAGTAAGGTAACAAAAATTAGCATTACATTTGTTACTGTTAGTTTGTATGTATGAAATATCCACTAGAATGAACTAAAATACTGTTTCAATTTTATTTATTTTTTAGGTTACATAATTAAAAGAGTGGTTAACGTCTTTGTTTCAAGACTGCTGCTTTTTAAGATTCTATTACAAGAGACTACTGGGTCAGTTTGATGGTTTAAAAATTGAAACTGTGAGTTTTGAACATGTCACAATTTAGAAAAGAAAGTGTTCCACGACTAAAAAATAATGTTTTTTTTGGAACATCTGGGGCGTTGGTGTTTGTAACAAAATAAATTCCACTGTCTTCGGCAATGTCTGAACGTTGTTGCCATCTTACCATGCACATTCATATATCAACTGGCCAATTGGTATTGGTCAAATGACAATCCTTTATTGCATGGAGTGAGATATCTTAGGCTTAAATCCGATGAGTAGCTGGTATTGTGTGCGAGACATGCAACTAAATTTTTAGCGAGAGGAAATAAAATCTGAATTTAAACTTTACCTGTAAGACAACATCAATAGCTTCAAATTCAGCATTTCCATGCAGTATGATCTGCAACACCTCAGACCGCTGAACGTCATGTTTCCAGTAAGCGTTTCTAGGGTAACTCCAATCAATTCCCTTGTTCAATACCTTGACATTCTGCAATTTACATCTTCCACACCTAGCAAAATAACAAGATGCTTGCAATTTAAATAATTTTTCCAGAAGGCTTAGATCTGAAGGCAAGATCAAGAGAATACAGTATCAGGGAAGTTTTCATTGATACATGCAGGCATAGTACCTTTGCCCATAATGTAGTATGGATTCACCATTCTCATCAATCTTCATTGATCCCATAATATTTTCAGCTATTATGGTCAAGCTTCCATTGAGCTAGAATAAATAAACAAGTCACAAACATTAGCCCACTATCTTAGCAACTCCATGCGATATAATTTTATAAAATCTATTTGAGAAGTACAACCTGAACATTCCTCCAAAAGAACTCTGCAACCTCTATTTGTAACTCAGAGCCTTCTGATATGGAACCACCATAAAACTGATTACAACAAATAATAACAAAATAATTGGAATCATTTGTTTCTATTAGTGATGATCAACACAATTCGCACTAATAAAGCCGTAAAACTATCATGTTTCAACCAAATAGCATTAAAGAAAGGACTACATCCAGATAGTCGTGGGAAGGGGACTTTATGGAAGAAGTTTATATTCATGTCATGCAATGTTTAACAACAAAGCAGAAGACCGAACAAAATGTGACACAACCTATTTGATTGGTCATGTCAAACACAATCAAGGTTGCTTTATTTGATTGGTCATGTCAACCAAACAAGAATTTACATTCATGTCAGGGTTGCTTTATTTGACCAACTTATGGGTAAAGCTTGAAATCAAATGTTTAAAACACATATAACCCATTAATTGTATAATTTGGATTAAATGTCAATAATTTATATTTGTCCAGACAAAATAGTGTAAAAATGATGAAATTATTGACAAATGAACCATTGAAAAATAACATAATAGTGTTACTTTTTGTCTGGTGACTTCCCAAAGAGGACCAAGAGCGGGATGAAGGAGGATGAGAAACGGTGGTCCTGAATCAACGTACTTTTCATTACCTTCAATCTGCCACAGCGAGATAACATAAATAACTGATGGTAGCTATAAAGATAATTATCAACCTTTTACAAACTTGCATGCATTATTAAATGAACTTAGAATGAAAAAAGTTCAGCAATAGCATACTATGATATGGAATTATACCCAACAAAACGACAACAAATTTATTTAAATACTATGGATACAAACCTCAGGAAGTCTTATATCACTTTGTGAAAGAAGATCACGAGCATTTCGTAATATATCCAATAGAGCTCCATCAGGTGTCTGCATATAAATGCAAAACATATTAGATATTTAAGAGCAACTATCATTGAAATGTTCAAGACATAAATTTCAATTTTTGTATATGCAGATGTTTGAGGAACATAAAAATAATCCTAATAGTGCCAATAACTTCTAGTGTGGTGGTTTTTGACTTTCACCATCGTTCTAGAACACGGCAGTAGGGCACTCGAATGGAACAATAACTGCTAATTGATCATTATCCAAGTGCCCAGGGAAGATTAAGTGCAAGCCTTAGAATAAGAAGCTAAAAAGATGAGATGTGGAAGTTCAAAGGACTGTGTCGATCTTAAAATGGAAATACACAATGCAAGATTAGATCATGTGTGTTGGTGGTTAGGCATCCCAGACACAACATAGATACTTCACAAAAGATCAGTGAGCCAAACCTGGTGTAAAGACTTGTCTCCATGTCTTCTTTTTTTCTTAGCAGATGAGGTAACCCTTCTCCGCTCATTATATACAATAAATGTATCTAGCTTGTCTGTCACAAATATATAATGACTTTGTTATGCTCAATCAAATGTGAAAGGGAAGGATATGCATTTGTCAGGTGAAACAAGCAAATACCTTCCACATCATCATAACATCGAGATGAATAAGAATTGAAATAATTGTCAGCTATATTTTGCATCGTGCACTCTAGTCTACCACCAGAAACACTGGTAAATGACAAAAAGAAAAGGGATGAGTATTAAGTATATGCAATGCAAGAATCAGCAATATATATCCTCATCTTTTTTACTAACAATCTTTGGAGTGTGAGTCAGGTCGGCTTAGTAAACATGTCAAAGCTTCCTTGCCAAGCACAGTTCATTGTTAGGAAAATTCTCCCTTCAATCATGTCCATTCCGCTCAAATGTTTGGGGTCCAAGTTGTATTAGTCCTATCCTAAAATAGATATAGTACTATGTTGTTTTCATTGATATTTTATCAAGATGCACTTAGATCTTTTTAATAAAAGAATTTTTAGAGCTGTTCTCAACTTTTGCAAGGATATCCAAACCCAATTTGGCAGTCCTATTCCCATTTTGCATGGTGATGATGCCAAAGAGTATTTTCCTTTAATCTTTTATGCGTTCTCATGGCATGATACACCAATACACTTGTCCACACCTTAACAAAATGGTATTGCTAGAAAACAATCACCATATTGTCGAAACAGTTTGTACTTTTTACCCTTTTGTTGCAAGCTATTTATGAGATTTCAGGGTGATGCTGCCCTCCCTACTAGTTTCTTAGTCATTTGAATGTCATCATCTACTCTAATGATCCACTTGTATAAATTTCTCACATGTATATGGTCTTTACTTGTTTTGTGCATGATCTCATACTAGGTGTTGATAAATTGTTTGCACGTGCTGTTAAGGGCATTTTTTGGGTTCTGTTTTAGTAGAAAAAAAGGGTAGATATATTATCCCCTTCAATGCATTGCTTCTAAAAATTTGTTGATTTCACCTTCTTTGAGAATACCCCATATTTCATTTCATCAGCGATCCTGAATTTTGTTTCCCCTGGATTATCTTTTTCTTCCTATCACTAATTCTTCAATCCCAAATGTGTCAAGGTCTCTAATTTCATCTATGCCTCCGACTCCGCATCCCATCACTCTCCTTGTATACACAGGTATTTGATTTTGTATTTATCTAGATTAGGAGTCGGCTGTAATTCCCTTAATTAAGGAATTTAATTTTGGATTGACTTAAGTATAAATTTCAATGGCTGGAAGCTAATCTCTTACGCATTCCATACAGCCCAAATCAGTTTCTCGAGCCTCTCAAAACTATATATACATGAATACAAATTAGTATCCTATGTGGGAGCTAGTGTTGCGATTAAATATTGAGATTTAGATGTCAATGGTTTATTTTGACTTAATACATGATAGGGAAATATGGTGTCATCTAAGCCGTGTAAGTGATCACCTAGTCTGATAAGGCTTGGTAGCTGTTGTTGTCTGTATAACTATAAAGTAGCTACCACTCCGTCAAAAAAAAAATAAAGTAGCTACCACTGCAGTTAAATATTTATACCTACTTTAAAATTTTGAAAAATATTTTAGAGAAAATATAAACTCTTTAGTTAATGAAAATCTAATCAAATAAAACCAAGAAAATAAAAAAAAATGCATTGAGAAGTTCATAGTGAAAAGACATACCTACGGTGTCTTCCAAACTGATCTACATAAACTATTGGCTTTCTTGTATTTAGCACCATTCCTGGTAAACTATTTTCACTCTTACTTGATCCAACTAGCTCCGCAGATGGTAAATCAACATACAGGATGTTTGTATTGGCAGGAAACTCTTCCTGCAAACTTGATTGTAGAAAATAAAGTTGTTATTTGGGTTATGGTTACAAATTATAAAGCCTAGAATACAGACATAATAAACAATTATGATAAAGGGAAGGTGAATCAAATGACATCTCATGAGATGGATGAAATAGGGAAATAAAACAAATGCAGGACAATCGTGTACCTTTTTGGAGCTAGAGGTCTATCTGTAATCCCAAACTTGTCAAACTCTGTGTATTCAATGCAAGACACGCCATATTCCCAGTTTCCATCAACACCTCTCTTTTCCATCAACACATTAATTCCTTCTGTGGCACCTGAGTTACGCTTACACGATGCGAACCCCAGTTTCTGTTAAACATCACAGATAAAAAGTGCACCCATTCTTATGTAACTTCCAATTTCTGACTGTTTTGTTGAATAAACTTTACAGATTGTATCTTTCATTTTTCTTAGGATATGTTCGGATATTTAATACTGTTGTGATGGAAAAGAATACTCCTACCTTTCCTTGATGCAACCCAATCCCCGCTAAGGCCAGGAGGGTTAGATCTGTAGCTGCCACAACATTACTGCAAGGCCACTAGTATCACTAACCCGTAAAAACAAATTTCTCTACTAGAAAACAAAAATAGTTTGAGCTTTCAAACATGACAACGGACCTGACTTGGCGCACGGTTGCACCTTTTCTTCCTTGACAATAAAACCATTTGAAGATGCCTTTGTCAGAAGCAAGTTTCCATATGACGCCATGACCACCAGGCTTGCTTAAGGGGTTGAACGGTTTAGTGACCAACCACTGCCCATCTTCTGCACCAACGACCGGAACAAGAGGCTGCCAATTTAAGAAGTAGATATTTAGATATGGTCGATATAAGATTATCCCTTCTGAGATGCAATTGTATAAGATTTATATAAAACCTGCTCAAAAAGTTGGAAAGTTGATTGACCTCTTCCAAACCATGAAAGCCTTTCACATAGGGAAGTGATGTGTTTGTGGTTGTTCTTTGCGGAACTTGTCATTATTGCAACAGGAGTGATACATTGTTTGCCATATAACTTGAAGTACAAGAACTCTCTAGCCTTGAAACGTGAAAGGCGAAATTAGATATTTTACTGCCCGTCTTAAATGATTAACTAAAGAGCACATGAAGTGTGGTTCTGTGATTGATAATTGGAGATCTAATACCTGAAGATCTCTTATCAGGCCTTCCAACAAAGTCCTTCCACAAAACGGCAACATTGCAGCAGGTAGGCATTCACCGGTGTACGGGTCAACTAACCCAAGTCTGTCTGCAGAGCCTCCCAAAGGATAAATTTCACCTAGGTCTGGCAAACCCTAGAAGGACAAGATCTTACGATTCCAGGTATCTATGAAGCAACTGTAGCTAAATGCAAATTATGAACCTTAAACTATAATTATACCAACCTCTATACCCCAGAGAGCTGCTTGAGTTGCGTACTCAGTATTTTCAGAAAGGTTGACCCCGCTAGGTGCATCTATTCCTGAAATTTGGCTTTCTTTCGCTTCATGCATGTGCTGGGACCAGTTTATATTCCGCCTTTCAACCAATTGTTGGTCAAGAAGTTCCAGTACCATTATCTGATATCTGCGGCGCATTAATTTGAGCAAACAAATAAACAGATGCTTATTGATTCATTTTTTCATACTAAGAAAAATACAACTTCTACCTGAAGCTTTTGTCTGAATGATAAAAGCTCAGATACTATTAGAAGACTTCACTTTGTTTGATGACACATTACAGCGGAATGGACAGGAAATTTCCCCTTGTTTTGGAAAGTCACTTCGAACCTGACTAATCTAAGTCTCATGATGAATCTACTTAATGAAAGCAAACCCTATTGCTTTTTCCCCCATTCATGGAAGTTCAAACAAGAGACTTTGTCTAAGGAAAACCAAGCTCTTTCCCACATTGACTATAAGGCATTGGTTCGTAAAACTAATTTTTATTCTGAAACTAACTGAATTAAGAATTAAAATAGTTATTTTATGTACTTCTACTTCTATGATGTAACTCTTAGACAAAAAGGTGACATAATTTTAAATTTTTTACTGTTTGCTTATTAATGTTTATTAACAAGTAAATTTAATGTAAGGGAAGCTAATTTTATTCCATTCCCTCCCAAAGTGAATGGACAAAGTAGAAAGTGAATGAACTGACCCAATAATTCCTCCAATGCAATTATAGAAGCGCTCAATTTGTGCCAATGTCTCTAATAATTTATTCAAGTCCCGAATTTCATGATCCTCCAAACTCATCCCCATCCCATTCTTCCCAAAACCCGCACCTGAATTGTCATTATAGGAATCCAAATTCTCAATCATCTTTGCCAAAGCATAAAACGCGCTCTTCACAGAGCCAGAAGCAGCCGCCGGCGACTCCAACGGCGGTCCAATTTCGCCCAAACACAACACATGCTCTTGTCCCGCGGCAACCAAGCACTTAAGCAATAACAAGCCATCAGAATCCAAACGGAGCGCGGCCAACACCCTAGCAAGTCCAGCATTCCGGCGGCGGGAGGAAGAACCAAACAACCGCCTCACTCTGGAATCAGCGTCAATCACTCTACGCTTATCGTTGAGAGTAGCACAGCCGGCGAGCTTGTCACGGAGAGAGCTAAGCCTAGCAATTTCGCGGCGGAAGTTGAAGCCAGGCGACGGCGGGGACAACTCCAACGCCTCCGTCGAGACACGCGCTACTCGGCAACATAACGATGACGATGATTGAGAAGACGATGTAAGAGATAGTGAATTTGAGAAAGAGAAAGGTTGTGATTGTAACTGTGTGTGAGAGTGTGAATCTGAATGTAAAAGCGAAGAAGGTTTAGAAGAACGAAAAGAGAAAAGGAAGCGATTGTTATGGTGAAGAAGAGAAGTGGAGTGAATCATGGTTTGAAAGGTATAGTGTGAGTTGAGAGATGTAAGAAAGAATGAAGAAGAATATAAGAATAGGTGAAGATGAATTTGGAGGTTGTGAGAGGTATCAGAAGAAAGATGCCGGAAGCATATACCATGAAGTGAAAGAAGGAGAAGGAAACAATGTTTAGCAGTTGATGATATTGTGGCTCTAATATCCCCTCGGCATTTTTTGGATTGGCTACTGCTATTATCATATACGCTCTTTCAATCCAATTTATAATAATATATTTTCTACAGTATTTTTATTTTTGATTCAATGTTGTATTTTTTAAAGTATTGCATAATGAGACACATGTGTCTTGTTCTATTTCAACAATAACAACAAAATGTTTCTTGTAGGGTGTTCAAGTTCAAATAAATCCAAAAGGTTAATTTTTTGGAAAATTAACTCTCAATATATTTGAAGGATATAAATAATTAAGTATATAATGTACCCAAAAGAAATAATTAAGTATATAAGGTTGGATTAAAATAAAATTGAATCATTCGATTGATCTAAACCATTTTTAATTGGATTTGGATATTTTCATCAAAACCATATAGTCAAAACTAAACTGTGTGTTTAAATCCTTGAATCAAATGATATTTTGTTTCAAAATCCCACTAAATCGCACCACGAACACCACTAACTTCTAGGTAGTCTTACTTTGAAATTTAATATTTAAAAAGTATAAAGGTAAGAATAAAAATATAAAAATTAGCACAATTTAATATTTTATTAGTATTTTTATTTAACAACACATATTAAAAAACTAAAAAATATATTAATTAGAATATTATATATATATATATATATATATAATACGAACATTTGTGTAATATATTCGGGGCGGGGGATATGGACCCGTCCCCATCCTCGAATTGACTGCGGGGAGACTTTCTCCCTCATCTCCGTCCCCACGGGGAAAAATTCCCCGCCCACGGGACCCCAAATGGGGTAACCCCCGCCGGGATTCCGACTTGCGGGTAGAAATTGTCACCCCTACTTTCAGGGTGCAACATGGTGCCGCAAACAAATTAGCCATTGAATTAACTGAGTACTAAATTATATTGTCCATCATGAACACCTTAGTTCTCCCCTACTATCTTCGTTCTCATTCAACTCATACCAATCTCTAACCTTCTCAGTGTCTCATCAATTAGAAGCATTGAAGCAACATCAATGATGCCTAGTTGAACAAATGTGGTGCACATCTAGGTAATCTCATATCAGACTGGCTTCCAATAATTTCCATATGTTGCTTAAGAGAAGCTTCTTCAACCATGCTTCACCACGAAAGAGGTTAGTCTCATGGATTTAATTTATATACACAATATATGTGTAAGTGTTTTTCGCTATCTACCAGTTACAAATTGATACATCATTAAAAAAGTTAGTCAATTGATAATCACCTTACATGTCAACCATTTCATAAATTGTTATTGATTGTGGTTGTAAAAACATATACACTATATGTGTACATAAATTAATCTCTAGTCTATATTGTACAAGAGTGCCTCAAGCTAATCGGACTGGCTTCCATTGATAAAAAGAAGTTAGTCTCCCATAACGTGCCAAATTAATGTTGGAATTCATGTTGGGAGAAGTGTCGGGGATTGCTTCATTCTATTTTGGTCTTTTAGTTTTTAAAAATAGTTTTATAAATAAGTCTTAAAAGTTGTTTTTTAAAACAAGTATTATTTGTTTTGATATTTTCAGCTTTATAAACAAGAAAACAATAACCGCTTTACAAAAGAAGTCAACTAAACAAGTTTTAAAAAAAATTATTTTTAGAAACTAAAAATATTTAAAAGGGAGTCAGATGCCCATAGTCAGATGCCCTTATTAGATGATGTGGCATTTACAGTAAAAAGGGAATTTGTATTGTAAGAAGTGACATCATTTATGCATGAAAAACTTAGTGAATAGGAAGAATTTCAAAATTCCAGAACTTCAATTTTTTTACCACCAAAGGTAAAAAAAATTGTTTGGATGTTATGTCAAGAGACTGTCTCCCAAATCAAACTAGACTACAAAAGGGTGTAGATATGTTGATTGTGTGCGTTGTGATTACCATCCAACAAACAATTTCCATCTATTCCTGTAAATCCCGACTAGATAAGAATATTGGCAGAAGACCTCACTAAAACATTTAACCACCGAAAACTTGAAAAAAGCTCAGGCACCTATCAATTACAATTAAGCTGGCATAAAGCCAACTTGCTGTTGCATCAATCTGAATATAACACGAAACAATAGCCACAGGGATGATCTCAACCAATGTTAGGGAGTTATTTGCATTTAAGCTGAACAAAGTGAGGTTTCTAGTGCCAATCGAGGCCTTCTAAGCAGTACAGGAGTGCACAGATTTTGAATTTTGAATTTCACACACCTCAGCTATGTATTGAGCACTAGCTAGGTGTTATGATCCCCAAGGGGTGATGTCTATTCCAAAAACTGATCCCTATAAATCCCCCAATCTGAAACAATGCCTTCTTTTGATTTTCGTCGGATTTTACATGACGGTGAAATGAACATACCTAGCTGTGCAGTGACCAAAGACAGACAGGAAAAATCTTTTATGCTTGAGAACCACATATAAAGAAAAGAATCATAGTTGTGAAATCAGCCCCTATGAAGGAGCTGAGAAGCTGAACCTAAATCCAGTTTTACCACGATCATGTTCATGCTGCCTGAGTATGTAGTAGAAGTTACCCTGCAACAAGTGAAAAGTATATCAGTGAGTTTTGATAAATACCAAATTAGGAGGGAGGTCAGAAGAGGGCGAAAACCAAAAAGAGATCAATACTTGTAAGAAACAATCCCGACCTTTAAACTTGTTTGCCTATATTATGTTAGTACATAAATTAAAGAGTAAAACACACACAACACACAGACACACCGGCTCACTCATGTGGCTTCAAAATAAATTCAAAGGATCATATTTTGGTGCAGATAATTTACTGGGCAAATACCATATGCTAAATTTGAGACCAGACATTAAGGAAAAGAAAAAGACATACACACGTACCCCAGGCCCAAAGTCCAAATATAACAAGACTAACTACCCCAAATTCTTTTATATTACCCTCAGTCACCCCATCTCCCCAAACCTATAAACAAAATTGATTAGCTTGACCTCCTGGCTAATTAAATACAAGTTGAAGCAGAAACTAACCTCTAGGCGGAAAAGTCTAGTAGGGACAACGAATCCACATCCCACTGAAGTTCGAAAGGATTCTAAGAATTTCCTAGGAGAGAAGTTCCTATATTCATTCTGAGTTAGTTTAGCAGTATTCCCAGCACCGGCAAAGACATGGCCATGGATTCCGTGTTCTCGTAGCCACCTAATTGGAAGATCAAAAGAGAGGTCTGCAAAAGCGGTAACAGCGAGATCTCCTCCAATGAAGTCCCATCTAGAGGAATCATTATTGTCAGCATTAAATACATCTCTACTCTGTCTTTGTGGTTCAGTAGGACCTAATCCCCTAGTTTTAAATCCCCACAATGTTGTTGGTCCTCCTGGGGTGCAAACAGGAGAGAAATCACCACCCAAATAAAACCTTTCTGGAAGGGGAGATGGCTTGTTCATGAAACCATGCCCCCATGGAAAAACAACACCAGTAGAAATCCCTAGATTCAGTGCTGTATTATAAAATCCAAAGGGGACAGCATACCGAACATCAAATTCCTGCATTACAAGAGTCAAAAAAGTTGGTCAAGAAAAATACACACACTCAAATATATCAGCAAAGTGAGTAAGAGAAATGTTAAGATGAATGAATGTTTCCATCAACAACTTCCTATGCTATGCTATAATTGAAAGACTTCCAAGTTCCAAGACAGATTTTGACAAAATTACATCATATACAATCAAGTTTGTAAAACACGAATTCTGAAATTACCCACTAGATAGCACCCATTGAAAAAGTATAAGACCAGAAGCAGTCCTACATGCATTAATGCCAAGATCTTTTAAATAGTGGAAATAAACATATAGATTGTTCAACATATAAGCATCCTGCTCAGGCAAAGCAAAGGTGTCCTTCCATTACATGGAAATACCTCACCCAGGTGAAACAAATACCTCATACTCTTTCTACAACCAAGGAAAATAAAATTTTAGAATGTCAAGATGGATAGGAAAAGTATAGTATTATATATATTATCCTATTGGGACAGCCAAACAGGTTCTGAATTTTTAATGTGTCCAAGGAGATGAATCTGGTCATGCCCAAAAAACTCTACAGTTTTAACCCTGATAAAGTAATCCTTAATTTTATTTACTTATTTAAATAAAAATATTTTGGGTCCACATCAATTTGAAAATTTCAGCGCTCACAAAGTTATTTCAATAATTATTCACCGGTATTGTATATAACTTAACAGAAAGATTATTATGTTTTACAATTACATTGCAGCAGATTAACTAAAGAACAAAAAAAGGATTTAATTGCACCTGGCGCAGAAACCGCAAGCTCCGATGATCTGGTGTAAGGCCACCAAAGTGAGTGGTAGAAAGAAAAGCATATCCATTAGTAGGTCTTATTAGTGAGTTTCTCCTATCAACTCTAAATGTATACTTCAAAGATGATAGCAAACCATGCCCAAGCTGCCTCCTTATAGACCTGGATGACATTTGTGATGGATCTGTTAAGGTACGCAATCCAAGAGTATATTCTAAGTCATGATACTTTGTTGAGATTAAGCCAAGAGACATGCCCAACAATTGCTCTTTGTAAGAAGAAATCTCTTGCCAATCTTGGGAAAGCATGAACAGTCGTGCTACCATAGGAGTTAAAAATCCTTTAAGTCGAGGGGCATGCACCCCTACACTCGCAAGTGTTGCTTGGTTGGCACCATTGTCCAACGAGGCATCCCATATATCCCCATAACCTAACAAGTTTTTGAACTTAAGAGTACCTTCAGTAGTCCAAGAACTAGTCTGCAAAAGCATTGCGAAAATTCCAAAAGGAAAAAAAAATATTAGCAAATTAAGACCAACGAATACTAGACAGACTAATATACAGCTTGCAATAAAACAAGGACTGAAACAAAAATGTTCTAATCCATCATGAGGAAAAGATTATAAAAATCATAAGTACATTAAATATAGTCATGCATATACTACTGACCTTTATATTTGATACATAGGCAACATATCATATCTTTTTCCCAGTCTGTTATTGTATTAAAAACCCTAACAAATTATCAATATGCAAACTGCACATACATTGTATCTTGATTTTCTTATTTACACAAGTAGCAGAAGGAACCTATTAGAAATAGAGATAAACATTCTAAAGGATCCAAAGTCAAGAAATACTTCACTCATTGAAAGATAAACCAAATAGGAGCTCCAAGTTAAGAAAAAGTAATTTGGAGTCTCTTGCTAATTTCTAGCATAACATATACCCTCAGTCTCAACAAGACCGAAAAAGTAATAATATAAAAAATAACTCATGTTCATACTTCATAACACCAAGAGCCAAGAAGTAAAACAAAGGTACACATTTGTTTGTTTTTCCGCATTTGTATACAAGCCTCATGCTAAAAGATGACATTAACCTCCCAAGGGAAGGAATATGGTGTTATTCAACAATTTAATCAAACCAAGAGTTAACGTATGAAACATGTGGAAATTAAATAAATAAGAATAATAATCTTGGTCTACTACTAGCAACCCCGACTATAAGTGAGACTATAACCAAGATTTGTTGTCCACAAAATTAACAGGTATTGACACTTTTTCCGCAAACTACAGAAGCCAATACGAGTCAAGGCGAACCTCTGCAGCCCTAGACATGGTGCACCTGCTGCACTGCTGCAGTCTGCAGAGTCGTTGGACCCAAAACATCATCCAGATGAAGTTGGATCCAATGGCTCTGTAGTGCTGCAGAGGGCACCATTACCAGAAAGAACTCTTCCATTAAAATGCTGAAATTTTACAGTCACTTAAAATATGACCACTATCCTAATAATTATCTGGCACATAAGCTTTTTTCTTCTATCCTCTTTGCAGGTTTGCTGTTTGTGCTGTACCAGAAAATAAGCATCAGAATAAAAAGCTACGACCTCAAACCTATGAGAAAAAAAAATCATTCTCATATAAACTACTAATAACTAACTAAAACAAATTCCAATAATGCACAAAATTTGCTACATAATTCTTAACAAAATCTCAAATTACACTAAAACGTCCCATTTCAAATGAATCTAGAGCAATCTCAAATTCTCAATAACAGATGGGAAGAGAATAGAGAATGAGATTGTACCGCAGGTTTAGTATAAAAGCCAAATCCACCGGAGACTTTCTTATCGGTCTCAACGACGTCGATGACTACATTGGCAGTGTTAGGCAACTCCGGCGGTCCAGCCTCGAGGCTAAGCTTCGTGGAAGAAAAAATCTCAAGTCTCTGAAGCCTAGCGAGGGCGACTTCAGAGGCGGCAATGAGCTGCTGCACGGTGGTGGCATTCTCAATTCCCTTGAGTTCGGCTTCGATCACCCAATCTTTGGTCTTCGTGTTGCCGCGAATCAGCACGTTGTGGACTCGAATTGGGACTAACTCCGACTTCAGTCGCCGGGATAGGGTTTCTAGCTTGAATTTCTGTTCGCGTAAACGGGATAATTGAGATTGGAGGTTTCGCTGATTCGCTTCAACCGAAACGACGATGTCATCGTCGTCGTCGTCATCTTCATCATCGTCTTCTTGTTCGTTGATTTCATCGTTATCGTTATCGTCATCGTCTTCTTCGGCGGGGAGTTGAGGGAATGGAATTTCGTCGTTGGCTTCTTCTGAATTTTTCATCGCTTTGGAGTTCAGTTAGCTAGTTTGCTTGTTTGGTTGACGAGATGAAAGACGAGTGAGTGTAAAAGCCACGCACAACCAGATGCTGATTCACGCCAAAATGTGTTGCTTTGTTTTATTTATTTTTTACAAATTAATCTATGTCATTTTTTTCATTATTTTCCAAATTGAAAAGATGGTAACTAGAAAAACTCAAAAACACTACTTAAGAAATAAAAAAAGGCTTAAATGCACGTTATCTCTTTGCAAATATCCTCATTTTTCATTTACCCCCCTGCAAAAATATTTTTTTAAAAAAACACCTTGCAAATATTAAACGTTTCTAGTTACTCCCTCTGTTAGCTTTTCTGCTGGGAATTGAACCCAACAACATTTAACTACTATGCAACTCCTTAACCACTACACCACTAATTCAAGATGATAATATTCTCACAAAAGTGATATATATCTTCTTCCAGATAAAAAAGCAAACAAAAAAATTACATCATCATCTTCAACAATAGACTGTCATAAATGAATTCATCAACAAAATCAACAACCATGACATAAACGAATTCATCAACAAAAACATATTTGTATTTCTAAAATCAACATAATCGAAATTTGTGTTTCTCAGATTAACAACATAAACGAATTCGAAATTAAGAAGCGGTTTCAATTGGGATTTAGAGATTTCATTTAAGCAATCTCGTTGGCAAACAGTGTCTATATCAGTGTTTTCATTACTTGTTATGAAATTGTTAGTTTCAGAGACCAATTTGTACAATGCCTCTTTTAGGAAATAAACAATTTAAGTTGCCAATTGCCATCAAAATTGTGTGTTAAATCACAAACATTTCTATTTATATGTCTAATTGGTATAATATGATGCATAGATATTGGGCAAATCATTTCAGAAGCAAAGCATCGATGGAGAACACAAATTGATGGAAAACGCAGATTGGAAACGAAATGGGTTTTGATGATTTTGGATTTACGTTTTTGGATTTACGATAATGGAAGACGAATTGCAGATCTGATGGAGAAGAAGATTAAGATTGGGATTTACGCAGATTGATTTTTGTTTCTGGTTGCAGATATGAAGCTTTGATGATGAAGATGAAGAGAATAACAATGTAAATATAATAGAATTGGTGAAATATCACAAGTGTAACATTGGTTCAGTGGTAATTCTCCTTGTGTGTGAATTGGAGGTTGTGAGTTCAAGTCCTATCTCAGCCATTTTCAAGATTTATTTTGAGTGCAACCACACTGCCACGTGGCAGCCATCTACTGGTTGCTGACGTGGCAGTGATGACATAGGGTGTTTACGTGGCGTTCCGTTTGCCACGTCCTTTTTTTTAACAGAAAAGTTAACAGAGGGGGGGTAACTAGAAACGTTTAATATTTGCAAGGTGTTTTTTAAAAAAAATATTTTTGCATGGGGATAAATGGAAAATTGGGATATTTGCAGGGGGGGTAACGTGCATTTAAGCCATAAAAAAATAGGTGGCAAATAATGAAAATTATTACGAGTTATTTAACTCTTAAAAGAATTTATATTTGAAAATAATATTTTTCAAATTTGTAAAAAAATGATAAGTCATTTTGCTTCCTTTTCTTGTATTATTTTTTCTTTCTCTTTTTCATTATTAAATTTGTTTCGTAGCAATTATATCATGGGAATAGTTAGCTTTTTTCTTTTAGGAAAAAATAATGTAGTTAACTATTCTTGGTATTATACATATGTTCCGGAGTGGGCCGAAGGCCCAATCCAATCAAAGAGCTGGCTAAAAACAGCCCAATAACAAGCAAAGAAGCAAATCAAATCTCGACGGTCAAGATCAACCCACGCTAATCTAACGGCTCCCCTTGATTCACTGGCCTTATAAATAGGGGACTGACCCCACATGTCAGGTACACTATTCACTCTTACTATTACTCTGCAGAAACTCTACCCCGCTGACTTGAGCGTCGGAGTGTCATTGCAGGTACCACCTGGCGTGCTGCGGACGACCATCACCCAATTAATCCGGACAACCAGCACCCAACCGACCGACCTGCTACCTCAGTCATCAACTACAACTCGACCGCGAGGTACAGTTCAGTGGCGACCACAGTGGGAGGGGTGATAACAGCCCACGCGTTATCCCACCAAAACTCCTCATGCCTCCCCGAGGCAAACCAAAGGCGACGCGCCCTCAAAGTGTGGCCGAAATCCCAGTTCGACCACCACCCATCCCAGAAGGGACATCAGTCAATGCAGCAGATGCTGGCGCTGGTCCCCAGCCTGAGGCGGTTCAACAGGTCACAGTGGCCCTTCCTACAGACTTGGTTCAGGAGCTTCGAGATTTACTCCGTGATTGTGAACAAACCTTGACTCGACAGAATGATCGCCTTACCCAGGTAGAAGATCAAGTAGCCTCCCGACGGGCGAACACAGCCCCTGAGCTACATCACCGCAACAATGAGTCACCCACTCCCCGAGGAAACCCAACAAGAGGATATCGCTCACCCCCTCGAAGACAGCTAGTCCATCGATCTCCACCCCGTCGAAGGGGACGGGGAGGAGGAATCACACCCCCAAGGACAACCCCTTCCACCTCCGACTACAGCTACTGGCCGGAGGAGTCTTCACATTAGGAGTCCTCTTATGATTCATCTAGTTCACCCACTCGATCGCGCAGTCGATCCAACGAGCAGTACCCACACCACTCAAGGGAGTATTCTGATGAAGAGCGACGTGGTCATTGGGGGTGATGCCTCATGGACCGACCACATCGCAAAGGAAGAGTTGACATGAGTTTGGGGCCCTACACCAGAGACATCGATGAATATCGTATCCCTCGTTCTCTGGAAAAACCTCCCTCGGACCTTAAGATGTACAATGGGGTCAAAGATCCAGATGCCCACTTGAAACACTTCCACCTGATGATGAAATATAGGGGCGCACCCGGACCAGTGAAATGCAAGATCTTCCCCTTAACTTTGGAGGGATCGGCCTTAGAATGGTTCACCAAGCTGAGACCTAACACCATTTCCTCTTGGGAAAAGATGGCTAGGGTGTTCACCGCCCGCTTCACAACATCGAGGGTTAAACCTAAGTCCCAAGACGTCTTGATTGCAATCAGGCAAGACCCCAAATAGTCATTACGCGGCTATGTGGAGCGGTTCAACCGCGAGGCCGACCAAGTGAGAAACCTAGATGATAACCAGCGATTGTGGTTCTTGAGAACAGGTCTCCTCAGGGGAAGTCGATTTGGAGTTGAGGTCGGCCTGCATTTGCCAAGGGATTTAGAAACATTCCTTCGGAGATCTCAGAGGTTCATGAACTATGAAGAGCGAACAATGGCCATTGAAGCCGCCGAAGCAGGAATGAACCAAGGACCAAGAGGGGAGCGCGACCAGAGGCCAAAGGAAGATTATGGCCGGCCACCCAGGGATCCAAAGACAAGAAAATTTGCAGAGCGTACCAAGTTGAACACCTCCTATGCAAACATACTTGTAGAAACACTGTACCTATACCTGTCCACCCCAAAGCCAGGAGAAACACTATACCTATACCTGTCCATCACCGACGAAGCTTTGGCAGCGGTATTGATAAGAGAGGAAGGGCCCAAACAAAACCCCATTTACTTTGTCAGCAAAGTGCTCCAAGGACCTGAAATCAGATACCAAAAGATAGAAAAGCTTGCATTGGCCCTAGTGGTGGCCGCACGGAGACTACGACCTTACTTTGTGGCTCATCAGGTCGTCCTGAGAACAGATCAACCCATAAGACAGGTCCAGCATCGACCAGACCTGGCAGGATGATTAAGTGGGCAGTTGAACTATCTGAGTTTGGGATCAGGTACGAGGCCAGGTCGACCACCAAAGCTCAAGTCTTGGCCGATTTCGTAGCTGAGATGACCCCCGTTCCAGAGCACCCGGTGCAAGCTCAATGGACCCTGCATGTGGACGGTTCATCCAATAGCAAAAGTAGTGGTGCAGGACTGATCTTAGAAAATAATGAAAGAACAACAATAGAAGTATCAGTTGCATTCTCATTCCCCACATCCAACAATCAGGCAGAGTGCGAGGCGTGCATTGCTGGACTTCTGCTCGCCCTTGAGTTCAATGTAAAACAGGTCGAGCTACACTCAGACTCCCTTTTAGCAGTATCCCAGATCAAGGACGTCTACGGAGCAAAGGACGAAATCCTTCAAAGGTATTTGACCAAGGTAAGAGAGCTACTAGAGCGGTTTGAGCATGCGGAGGTAAGACACGTCCCAAGAACAAAGAATGTTAGAGCAGATATGCTGTAAAAACTAGCAAGTACCAAAAACCCAGGGAACCACCGAAGTGTGATACAGAAAACACTCTCAACACCTAGCATACGACTCGAGCAGGTCGCTCTAGACCCCGATGTCTGCATGATCACTTCAGAAAAGAGCTGGGTCGACCCCATATTCAAGTACATCAAAGAAGGGGAAGAGCCAGACAACCCCAAAGAAGCAGCCTTAGTTCGAAGGCGGGCATCCTCCTACTCCATCATCAGTGATCAACTCTATCGAAGAGGGTTCTCCATGCCACTATTAAAATGTCTACCCCCTGAAGAAGCTGATTACGTACTTAGAGAAATCCACGAAGGGATCTATGGGAATCATTTAGGAGGAAGAGCCTTGGCAAAAAAGGCATTGAGGGCAGGATACTATTGGCCTACCATGGAGGAAGATGCAAAGACTTTAGTAAAAAAGTGTGACAAGTGTCAGAGGCACAGAGATATCCACCTCGCTCCCCCAGTCGAACTCAACAGCATGACTGCTCCATGGCCCTTTGCCTGGTGGGGGATCGACCTGCTTGGACCATTCTCGGTCGCCCCTGGAGAATTGAAATATTTGGTAGTAGCAGTAGACTAATTTTCTAAGTGGATAGAGGCCGAGCCTTTAGCGACCATAACTTCAAAAAACTGCCTCAAGTTCTTTAAGAAAAACATCCTCGTACGCTTTGCAATCCCAGAGGTAGTGGTGTCCGATAACGACGCTCAGTTCACTGACAAAAAGTTCCAAGAGTCTTTGGTCGAACTCGGGATAAAATAGCATTTTACCTCCGTAGAGCACCCGCAAACGAATGGACAGGGTGAGGTAGCAAACATGGTGATCTTACGCGGTCTCAGAAGACGACTCGATGAAGCAAAGGGAAGATGGGCTGAAGAACTCCCCTACGTACTTTGAGCATATAGGACGACCCCCCACTCAACCACAGGGGAGTCGCCCTTTAGGATGGTGTATGGATCGGATGCTTTGATCCCTGATGAGATGGGCGAACTAAGCTGGCGGACGGCAAACCCCAAACCACCCAGTGAAAACGATCAAGCCCTAAGAGAAGAGTTAGATCTGATAGAGGAACTGCGGAGCAAAGCCACCTTGAGAGAGGCACTGGTCAAACAAGGGATGACCGTAAGGCACAACGCCAAGGTGGTCCCAAGAAGCTTCGAGATCGGACAGTTGGTACTTAGAAAGGCAGATATAGGAAGAAAGAACGCAGGACAAGGCAAGCTCGCTCCCAACTGGGAAGGCCCTTATCGTATCGTCTCGAAGACAGGCAAGGGCGCTTACTCATTGCAGACCTTGAGTGGCGGGGTGATTCCAAGTACTTGGAATGCCATGAACTTGAGAAGATACTTCATCTAGTCTATCATCTTGTAAACACTGAAAGATCGTCAAGTTTTCAATAAATTAATGAAAAAATCAAACGGGCGGGACACTTTTTTTCCCACAAGGTTTTTTATCGAGGCCCGCTCGTCCATCGATTAAAGATGAGGCATTTCTTACACCTTTGTTTGTCTCTTAACTAATTGCAATAATTCTCGAATGAACCGAAAGCGCCCGAGTGCCAAGAAACCGATCCCACCACGCGAGTTAAAATCAAATCGAGTTTGATAAACTGCAAAGTGTGGATAACACTTAAACGAATTAAGTAGAAACGAAGAGGCCAAAAATTGGTCGCACCCCCAAAGGAGAGCTAAACCCGAGTAGAAACTTGGTAAGCTGCCTAAAGGGAAGGGTCAAAGATCTGACCGATCGATCGCTTTTTGAGTGCTTTGCGACCGCTTTGTGAACTTAGGAGGGCGACCGCTTTGTGAAAGAAGGGGGTCGACCGCTTTGTGAACCAAGGGGCGCGACCGCTTTGTGAAACAAAATGAATGAAAAGATCAAAGTCATAAAGCAATAAAAACAATACGTCGGGTTCCACAACAATACGAGTTACAACATAGAACGACAATAAAAAGTACGAAATACGAAGCAAGGGACAGCCTCTAGGCCACCCCACTAAGAGTTACAAAAACACACAAAATAAAGAGACAAGGTTCAACAAAGCACAAGTAAAAGATGAATCATGCTGAACGAGGCCAAACGACCATCTCCTCACTAACGACTCTCCCCTCCTCATCCATCTGCTCCGGCCTGATGATGCGACCGCCCTCCACATGGTGCGAATATTGGATGACTTCACGATCAAACTCAATCTCAGGCTGCATGCACTTAACTTGTTTAAGAGCCTCCTCAAAGCGCTCCTCGCAATAACCCGCGATCTGGTCCTTCAAGTCCTCATGAGCATCGACCGCTTCATCCCGCTCTCTCTCAACCTCGGCAAGTCTCTTACCCAAGGTCTCAACCTGACTGGAAAGCTTAGTAGTCTCAACTCAGCCTCAACTGCTACAGCATCATCCCGTTCCTTCTCAAGGACGGCCACAGACCGTTCGACCTCACCTAGCCTCTTAGAGGTCGGCTCCAAAGTGGCTTCAGCTTCTTCCATCCTTCTCTTGGTCGATTCCAACTCCTCCCTCATCTCTGAAATGACACCAAGACATGCATGATATTTGTCAATTTTATCCTCTAAGTCAATTTCCAACCACAGGTTTTGATGGACGAGTTTGATACCTGTGCGCCGACCCTCCTCTTCCATCTTAAATCGAGCAAGCTTGCGATCAGCCGCCTTTGCTATGAAAAGAATAGGGTTCTGCTTAAAGCGCTCCACATCAGCATCATTGAGGTCGTCCAGATCAAGAGGCTGGGGTGACCTCTTTGATTGTTTTCGTGGACGGGTCTCGGCATCCTCCACATCAACTACATCAACATGTTTTTCCTTGTGGTTCCCCCCATCCTTTTTCCTCTTAGCTTGAACGTTCGATCCCCCTCCTCGACCTGGATCAACGTCGGCCGGAGTGACCTGCCCATTCTGGTTAGTAAGAAGAGGAGTAGGGGAAGAAACAGCAGGATTCCTACCCTTCTTTGACTGCTGGAACAAAGCTTTGAAACCAGCCTTAGACATCCCACCTGCAAAAAGAGAAATCAAGCGATCAGAAACATGTGGTATAACAAGAGAAGTAAAAGGCACAACAGGAAATAAAAAAAGACGAGAGCAAGCTCAAAAAACCGAAAGCGACCTCTAGTCACCCAAGAGCCCGATAACCAAACCGCCCTGAGAATGCCCACAAAATCATCAAGAGTCTTCGCTGGGGGGACAGACTTGCACTCGATCTGACGATCCGGAAGCCAGGAGACCAGATTCTTCAAAAGACGAAGACTCTCCTCATCATACTCGCCGAGTTCCACGGACGTCCGATAGGTTGACAGTAAGCGATCGTAATGAGCAAACGTCCACCCAATGGGGAACTTCGTACCATTCACGCCCTCGGTGTCCAAGGAAGTGATATACCTACAAGCAGCATCACAAATGGGGACGACCCACACATATCCCTTCGTCCAAGGCTTCGAAGAATCACAAAATGGTTTGAAGAATTTAGGAGCATCCTGTCGCTTCTTCAGACTGACCTGCTCACATCGCTTGGGATCACTACCCATCTCATGAGTCCTACTCAACTCGAAAAGTTTGAAGAAAAGACTAAGAGACATCTGGCGATCCAAGACAGCCATCGACATCTCGAAAACTTTAAGAAAGGCCCATGCATTAAGATGAAGTTGAGAAGGGGCAACCGATAAATACCTAAGAGTCGATCTCTGGAAGGAGGTGAAAGGGGGCCGAATCCGAATATCCCTCACCGTTGGCCCTTTCGCCCCACCAGTTTAGCAAACCATTTGTCCATCTCATCCCCGCGTGGCACAGCAGACCGAGTATTGAGTACCTTGAGGGACACCCAAGAACGATCGGATCCAACTTCACCATCTCAATCCTCCTCCTCATGCAAAGGGGCCGTAGCCGCATCACTCTGATCAAGAGTGTTATCAGTGTCTTCGAAGGAATAAGAATCCTCCCCTCCTTGGGACGACACCCCAACCAAGGTAGAAGGGCCTGAACCCCTCGGAGGCGAAGAACATGGAGAAGAGCAACTCACAGAAGAGCGGTCAGAAGAAGAGGAAGAAGAATCGCTCATGACCTCAGAACCTGCAGGACAGGCGGCGTGCTTAGCTGAACTCACGGCAGGTGCTCCAGGACAGGCGGCGTGCTTAGCTAGACTAACGGGAGGTGCTCCAACCTGACGGGTAATCCGCTTCGTGCGCGCCAGAGTCAAGGCGCCCTGCAAGGAAGGGGCAAAGAAGTCAAGACCATCTTAAATGATGATTCGTAGAAGGGGGCGACAAGGTCGACCCCGGGCCTGACACCCCCTCCTCGCTCTAATCAATCAGATAACAAAGACTAAAGTAAAATATGAACCAAAGAATAGGTTGAAAAACTTACGTTTAGTCGAAGAGAAGCAGGGAGGGGTGACCCCTTCGATGAGTAGCACCACGCGAGCAGTGGTCGAGTCACGCCGAAGACCAAGAACCTCCTTAGGAGAACACCTAACCAGAATACCTATGAAGAAAAACAGGTCGATCTCAGAGCAAGGATGCTATATGACTATTCAAAGGAGAATAAATGGGCCTCTTATATAGAAAACCTCAGACCAGCAAAGTAACGTGACCTTCCACTTCAAGCATAGATGATTAAAGCGAGGAAAACGCAATTGACCAAATCACCCCTATTTAAGAAAAGAAAAGAAAAAAAAATTATAAAGCATTAGAACATTCTAGATCATTCATGTCCTACTCATATCGCTATGCCAAAATAAAGCAGTACACACGAGAAAAAGAGAGACAAATACCGAAAACCAGCGGTGAGACCGCCCCAACTCCTCAGCACTCCTGGATCGCTCAACCAGACTACTCCACGACCACCCACCAAGTAAATAGCGCAAAGAAGGAAACGACCAAGAAGCGTGAACACCTACTCGCTCCACCGGGTAACTCCACGCTCGCAAACAAAACAGGTCGCCCAAATGAAAAAGGGGTCGTGGGTCGTCCAAGACAGAAGGGGTCGTGGGTCGTCGTGGGTCGCCAAGACAAAAGGGGTTGTGGCTCGCTAAGGCAAGAGAAGGTCGCTCCACCGAGAAGCTCCCGCCGTTTGGTCACCAATCGCCTGCATATGGGTCAAGCCAAAGTCGCCCAGATCTCGCAATGAAGGGGTCATGGGTCGCCAACGAAGAACAGGTCGCCCGTCGCGAAGGAGGCGGGATGGCGTGAAGAAATCGTCCAAGACACGGAGATATTCGCTTCGCTGATGGTCGCACGGTGTCGTGGGTCGTACACGGAGAGAGCTGGAGAGAGTCGGGAAAGAAGGGAACCAAGAGCAAGAGGCGCGACCACCCAACGATGGGGAGAGCTGGTCGCACGGGTCGTGGGTCGCACGAAGAGCTCCAATATGGGAAGAGTCGAATAACTTGGGAGATGAATGAGGAGAATAAGGCAAAAGCTAACCCTACCACCCATTGTCTAAACCCATGAATGATTAAAATATTCGAAACAAGCCCAACAAGAGCTGCCAGGTGCACCCCCTCTTTCTCACCAACGACCGCGGCGATTTCGAGCACCGAAAAATTCACCAAGTCAAGACTAGGGGCACGACGATCGGGACCGCACATCAAGCCTAAGCTCGCTCAATGATCGACCTTGGCTTGGGGGGCAACTGGTCTAGAGTGGGCCGAAGGCCCAATCCAATCAAAGAGCTGGCCAAAAACAGCCCAATAGCAAGCAAAGAATCAAATCAGATCTCGACGGTCAGGATCAACCCACGCTAATCTAACTGCTCCCCCTGATTCACTGGCCCTATAAATAGGGGGCTGACCCCACATGTCAGGTACACTATTCACTCTTACTGTTACTCTGCAGAAACTCTACCCCACTGACTTGGGCGTCAGAGTGTCATTGCAAGTACCACCTGGCGTGCTGCGGACGACCATCACCCAATTAATCCGAACGACCAGCACCCAACCGACCGACCTGCTACCTCAGTCATCAACTACAGCTCGGCCGCGAGGTACAGTTCAACATAAAAATGAAGTGATACACATAGTTAAAAAAAACAATAAATTTGAGTTTGTAAATTCGTTGACGATGGTGTAAACTCTATTAAAGTTAATGTGTTTAAGCTAAGATCTATAACTCAAGAGTGATCTAATTTACTCCAATCTTTTCCAAGATTTAGTGTGATGTCATTTGGAGGCACGTTACGAATTTGGATTCTTCAAAGTCAGGTTTTCCTGAATTCACTGGTATTTACTTTCATTTTGGTAAAATGTGATGACAAAGAATATTTAGAAAGAGTTTGTGAGTTAGAGAAATACCATAATATCTTTTAATTTAGCCTAAATATATGTGAATGTAGGTGAATTGAGGAAAAAGTGACTTTAGAAAATCCAAATCCGCAAGTCACCAGGAGCATTATAGTGTAGTTTGGGTAGTCCTTTATATGCCTATTGCCATCATCATATTCCACATTGTATTTCTTTGTTGATTGCTAATGAAGTTAGCTAAGTTTCTTTGTGTAAAAAAATTAAAGTATAGATACACAAGGATTTAAGGAATTTTACTGGAAAAAAAAAAAACTTATCTCATTTTTCTTGATCTAAAGTGCACATGTAGAAAGAAATCCTATCTCATTTTTCCTAATCCAAAGTGCACAGTGATATATTTGAACTGTTTTAAGTGCATGACTGATTTCAAAATTTTAGGAAAAAACGCAATAGGGGAAGGGGTGTCAGAAGCAATTCCCAGAACACTATTATGAAATCGGGCTTATAACATGTCAACTAATTAGAGGCCCATTACCTTCACAGAAAAATAATAAAAATATCTCAGTTTTAGACAGAGTCGCGTAGCCGCTCAGAGACGCAAATTCAAATCAGGTCCACTGTGTCAACACCACAACGACCACCGCAACCGCCGTGGATAGAGTTCCGAAATGGCGAACGTTGATGAACTCTTATCTTCCTCAATCTCAGAAATCAACACCTACTCCGGCAAAGACCCTCTTCTTCCTTGGCTCCGGTAATCCACAATCCTCTCTCTCTCTCTCTCTCTACCAATTTCAGGTTTTAATACTCACTAATTTTCAATGCTACAGAGGGATCCGAAAATTGAAGGATACTCTTCCTCCAAAAACTCTCAAAGAAAAACTACCAGGGTTCTTGCAGAAATGTGCCCACACGTTCGAGCTCGATCGACGTTACAAAAACGACATGCGTTATCTCCGTGTTTGGCTTCACTTGGTAATAATTAAAATTCGCAGAAATGTGTCTGGGAAATGATGATTGAAGTTTATTTTTTTGGTGTTATATTGTTGGATTTAAGAACTTATAGATTAAGTTGAAACAAAGGGTTAATGAAATGGTTAGTGATTTTTCCCTTTTTAATTGGTAGATGGATTTTGTGGATGACCCTAGAGCACTTTTGGGAACCATGGAGGTTAATCAAATTGGGACAAAACGTTGTCAATTCTACCAAGCATATGCTCTATACTATGAGAAGAGTAAGAAGTATGATGAGGCAGAGAAAATGTACCATCTAGGAGTGAAGAAGTAAGTTCTTTGCTGTATTTAGCATCTTCTTTTGATTCTTGTGTTGAGTGCATGAATGGTGAAATGTATATATTAGCAATAGCAATAGCAATAGCAATAGCAATTAGCAATGAATTCTGCAGTTTGCACTTTTTTAACCTTTGACTGGATTAGGCGTTGTATTCAATTTTTTCTAGTGTTTGATGCTTGTTTTAAGGAAAGGGAGACATGTAACTCAAATTAAATTGTCACTAAATAAATAGATTATGCTTGATACTTCGTGCATGCATCATTTTCAATTAAGACTATTGGCTTAATTGTTATGAGATGCCTTTTTGTCCAAAAACTTCAGAAGTCATGTTTATTTGCCCCTATTGTTGGACAGCCTTGCAGATCCTGTGGATGAATTGCAGAAATCTTACGAACAATTTCTTCAACGCATGAAGCGAAAGAACAAGAAAAAGCAGGTAGTAACTAGCTTATCCTCTTTGTGTCCATCCATGTTGTTTTAGGCGTCTCTTTGTTATTGTTAGTGCATTCACTTAGCTAATATAGGAGAATGTCCTACAGCATCAGGAAGTTAGACCTCCCAGGAGGCCTCTTTCTGAGAGAAGCAATGGAGCAAGCGGTGTTGAGGGTGCACACATGAGACCCCAAAATGCGAGTTCTGGATCTGAAAATGTAGCTGATGATAGACACAGAGAGACTAAAAATGATGAGCGCAAGAGATTTCGAGGGGATGATACAGTTGTAGGCAAGTTTGTTGACACTGCCATGGATGGGAAGTCTGTAGCAGAAGATGCATGCCATCATGGACTGGTAGATCCTACAATAAATATGACGGAGGCCATGAATGCCATTAACAGCATGTTTCGAGAGCCATTAGAGAATGTTCCTTTGGCAAGGAAAAAATCCCACAAAAACCATTCAAAAGAAAACCGCAGCACAAAGAACGACTTCGAAGTTTTTGTTGATGAAAACTTGGACAATGGAATCAAACCAAGCAGTTCCTTATCACTTCAGCAAAGAACTGAAGCTAGCAAAGCTCACCTGGAACCATTCCAAATATATATTGATGATGAAGGTCCTTCTGAGACCAGTGATGTAAATAAGAGTGTGCCTGAAGGTTCTACTTCAGCAGCTTCAAAACTAAATGGCTTTGGTTTCCTCCGACCTGATGATCTTCCTTGTGGAAAATCTGGTAATATGGATGCAGAAAGCTCTCGTAATTCAAAGTTTAGAGAGGATACGGTTGTTCGCAGATTTGTCGGTTCTACCATTTTGGATGAACCACAGGTGGAAAATGTTTGTCATCATGGTTTAGTAGATCCCACAATCAACATGAAGGAAGCGATGGATGACATAAACAACATGTTTGGGAAGCCAATGGATTTTGTTAGGAAAAAAAGATCAATGAAGCAGGGGAAAGCACCCCAGAAAAACGGTGGAAATGAATTTGGTGGATTTTCAATCCTTGCTGATGATGATATGGAACAGCAACAAGGCCCTCCACCACCAAAATTGCCGCGAAAGTCGAAGGAATCCGATTTATTCGAGCCAACTATGCTCACAAAGGAAGCTATGGACGACATAAACAAGATGTTTAATATGCCTCTCTGAATTTTTAGGAAATATAGAGTCTTCTGAGTGAAGAGCGAGCCTTGGTGCAACAATTAGGTTGTTGCTGCCTTGTGACTTAGAAGTCACAGGTTCAAATTCTAGAAGCAGCCTCTCGGCTTGTGGGGTAAGACTGTGTCTATCTATCTTGGAAGCCTCATGCACTAGACCTCCCAAAGTGTTTGCTAAGTGCCAATTCTAATTTGTAAGCAGAATTGTATTGATTTTGTGTTGGGTACTAAATGAGAGGTTTAGTGTTTGCTAAATGCCAGTTCTAATTTGTAAGCAGAATTGTGTCGATTTTGTGTTGGGTACTAAATGAGAAGTTTCTGCTGTCCTTTATTTTTAGAAAAAATGGAATTTTTACAAACTTTGTGCTTATGGAATTCCAAGCGACAAACCCATTTAAAGAAAAACTAAGTTGCATTGCATGCAGTAACATTACAATTCAGCTGAATAACATAAAAGATTCCATAAAGGAAACAATTTCATTGAACACTTGATATAGACACAAATGACAGCAACAACATAATAATAATAATTAAATAATCTCAATGGTTGATGAAAGGTAATTGTTTAAGGCATTAGTAGTGAGGCTTTGAGCAATCTGAGGGATGGAAAGCCAAGGGACCAGCAGCATATATGACAGCCTCATAGTTACTTCCACGCAATCTCTTATTCTCATAACGAAGTGAAGCTCCACTCAAACCATAATTAACACTCGAGAGAAGGCTACAATCTTCAAGAGGAGACCAAACAGGCTTCACAAAGCAAGAATGAAGTGGATGATCTAGTATGTGCTGCATCTTGAAGCCTTCAAGTGGTGCATATAGGTAACCATTTTTGTCTGTCTCAAAGACCTTGTAGTAACTAACCCGACCTTTGTGAGTTTTGCAGGTTATACTTACTTTTGCTGAAGGAATTGGCTTTGCTCCAATCAAAGACCATGTTCCTGAACGCTCACAGATTTGACAGTAGACTGTAGTTTCCACAACAACATCTATTTTTTTCTCTATGATTTTTGGAACAGCTTCATTGGCTTGTGTATAAGGGAAGGCTACAAGGAGAAGCAAGAGAGAAATGGTGCTGATGTGCTTGCTAGCCATTTCCTTGAGGAGTGAAGGGACGTAGAAGTGGTTGAGACAAGGCTTAACAATTGAAGAAAAACATTTGATATATATAGCAGATAATAATAACACATATCAACGTGCCTTCCATTATGCTGCTAATGCATTTCATACTTTATAATATTTAAACTATATACGTGAAGGCCACCTTTGGCCATATAATCAGTAGGTTAAAAGGGTCCTTTTAATATACCAATCTTTTTAAATTATGTTCATAGTGGTAAATAAATGTTTTTACTTGAATATTCTTTACAAATTTGTTTTTGCCCCAATGTTTCTTAAAACAATGTAAGAAAATTATGGGTCTATAAATATAAAGTTCTTTGTTCATTCCATTGTAGAATAGCATAAAATTATTTATATCACAAAAAAATATTCTTATTATTAAACGGAAGAAACATAAAATTTCGAGATCTTGTTTTTAGACCATGTCAAATAAATTTGTAAAACTTTTAATTTTACGAGACTTTTAATGCACTCATTTGACGCCTGAATGTGTAAGTGAAATGAATTGTCAAATACGAATCTAAAATTCAATGATACGAGCCTTGAAATTGAAAGTGAAACATTGTAATTTTAAAAAATTTAAAAAATACACCCTTGATAACTTTTTAAAGCATTGGGTAGGCGAGTTAGCCCGACCTATTTTGGGCCAATAATTTTCCGGGTTGCGCTCAGCCAATTTTTTTGTGCTTAAATTTGTTGGTCAACCTACCTATTTTATTGGGCCGGTCGGGCCATTTTGTCAGGTTGGGTTCATTTAAACGGGCTCTTTTAAACACAGTGGATTTTGCAATGTAGAACAAGTTTATATGATTTTTTTAAACTTGATTTGCACTAATCCCTTGAACTTTTAGGGTCCGTTTAATTAGCAAATAGGTAACTATTGTATTGGACAGATAGTCCGAGACAATTTTTTGTTTTGTACTTCGACAATGGACAACACAAGAAAAAAGAAGTAAAATTGACTATATTTTCAGATACATTGCCATAACAGCCACCTCCAGCATTAACATTCCCCTGAGCCACCGGCAACTCTCGGTCATTCCCTGCCGCTTCCTTTCCACCAGTAAATCAACAGACCACCCTCTCTCACCATTATCAACTTGTAACTGGAACCTCTTCTTACACTTGGTGTTTGCATGTCCTAAAAAACCACAACAAAAACAGAAAACGGTTAACCGTTCATACTTGAAACGGACCTGTGAAATGGTACCATCATCCAATCGTATCTTCTTTCCCCTCTTTAGAGTTATTTTTACGCAAAGTCGCATAAAAGACTTCCAAAATGCAGAGTTATTTTTCGAGTCATACTCCACCAATTCACAAACAAAGTTCCCCATAATGGATCCCACATCTTGAGTCATACATCCCATCGGAAGATCATGCACCTGTACCCAAAACAATGCGTGAAACAATGGAACCGAAGTTGGAATTCCGCCAACTCTCAACTTGTGAAGAAGCAACAATGGTATTTTTGATTTATTCATTTTTTTTTGTTGGGTCCATAACATGCCATTGCATTATCAATAGGGATTTTTTTTTACCCCCACTATTTAACTAAATACCCCCACGAAAAACGAAAATCCTAAAATACCCCAAAAAAATGCTCGCGCGTATTTACCTATGAAGAAGGTAAATACGATTGAATAAAATAATGAAGCGTATTTAGTTAAATATGAGGCGTAATTAAAATGAAAATCGTATTTATCTCATATTGAGGTACATACGATTTGTAAATTATACAAAGCGTAAGTACCTTGGACGCAGGTAAATACGATTTGTATAGTTTACAAAGCGTATGTAAGTGTAAGTGGGGGTACATACGATTTGTTAAATTAACAAATCGTATTTACCTTGTAATTAGCTAAATACGATTTAAAAAAAAAACTGGATAACATACATATATATATATATATATATATATATATATATATATATATATATATATATATATATTTAAACATATAGACAACTATATGTATAAATAATTACAAAAAAATGTGGTACTAAAGTAAATACAATAAATGTCATCGAAGTAAGCCATCAGAATCTTCCGATAAATTGACCACAGTGGGCGCATTAGTGGGAGGAGGTGGCATGACTGGAGCAAGGAAGTGCCATAGGGCGAAGCGTCCTGTATACGGATCCAACCATGTAAGTGCCTCGTCAGATACATTATTCTTCCATAAATGAGCAATCGGAGGCAAAGGACATGAAGGCGAAAGAGAAAGATGCACCCAATGGTTACCCCTCACGTGCAAAATAGAGATGATACTACGAGTCTTCGAAGAAGAGAAATTACCTCTAAAAGGTAAATAAGTAAAGTTCATCCCCAAAGATACCTGAACTAGGGCCACATTATACCTGGTGGCTATAAAGTACCCCATCTCAGGCAAACTCAATCACTTTTCAGGAGGCTGAGTACCGTAGTGATGAATAGATAATGCTTCTCTAAGCTCTACTAGTCTGTGCTCCCCAAATATGTCAGTAGACAGTTGGTCTCTGTCTTTTGTTTGTGGAATTAATTCTTGCCTAATTAAAGGCCAACTATCCTCACCAAGACCTAGACCAACTGCAATGCCCTAAACCCACAATTACCATCGGGCTCTACATCAATAATATCCTGAACATAAGAGTGTAGGTGTTGAGGAACCCACGGTAATAGAAGTTTTGTCTCCCCCTGCTGTGTTAATTTCCTATAAGAACTCTGAGATAGTTTCAATTTTGGAGACTGCTTTGAGACATTAGGAGAAGGCCCTTTTGTCGACTTAGAAGATTTTTTGGAAGTCCCGGATTGTTGTGTCATCTTGAACTTTTCATCAACATGTTCCCAACCGGAAGGATCCCTCTTTACATCAAATAATTTCTTCTTTTTCTTCATTGGTGCACCTTTAGTTTTAACTTTGAATGGTGGTGGAACCATAGAAAAAGTAGTAGGAAAAGCAAGCTCATTTAGTTGCTTCTTGAAGACAAATTTTTCTTCCTCATTCATTCGATTAAATCTTGCCCAAATCATTTCCATTTGATATGAAATATCACATGCATCAGTTTGCTCTTGGGAAAATTTATCATCAATAGAATCCAAATCCAACTGTTTCCAATGGTCGTCTACAACGTCCAATGGAATAGAAGAACCGGAATAATGTAAGACACCGAGCTCGCAAGCACATGGAAGAAGATGTGTCTTTCGAAGAACGCAACCACAACGACCTTTATCATAACCAACTCCGGATGTAGTTTTTGAAAACTCTTTGACAATATGATCCAAAGCAGATAGAGACACAAGACCGCGAAGTTTTTTAAATAATGGAGTATTGTGTGCAACTTCGATACGGTTTATGCTCCGTTGGAAAGACCGGATAACTTTTTCAAACTGAAGATTAAGCATCCCATGCACCGAATGAAAACATTTAGATAAATCTCCTCCAAAAGTACCCAAATGTCGCTTTAATGTCCAGTGTGCTGACTCGACTCTTAAATAAATTGAAGTAACGATAAAAACACTAAATCAGGTGTTAAATAAATTTAAACAACGAAAAAAATAGTAACCACGTGTCAAAAAAATGAAGTAACGATAAAAACACTAAATCAGCTGTTAAATAAATTTAAACAACAAAAAAATAGTAACCACGTGTCAAAAAAATTGAAGTAACGATAAAAACACTAAATCAGGTGTTAAATAAACTTAAACAACGAAAAAAATAGTAACCACGTGTCAAAAAAATTGAAGTAACGATAAAACACTAAATCAGGTGTTAAAATAGTAAATGTCAAAATACCTGTTCGTGGTCTGATTACCAAAGTGTGCGATATGATTAGTCTATGCTAAGATAAATTTCTCCTTGTACGGTTTCAACCAAGTATCGTGCAAATATTTGATAAGAGCAGGAAGATCAACGCACGAGTCCTCAAGAATCTTCAATCGAGATGAGCACTCTGACTCGTTAAGTGAGTCAATGACATCGTGCCAAAGAGATAGTACTTCCCCTTGCCTATCCGCATGAACCAACTCCTTAATTTTTGCCTTGACATTTTTTGTGACATGCCAAGAACACAACAAGTTTGTAGAAGAAGGAAACACACTAAGAATACCAGACATTAGACCAAGATCTCTGTCTGTCAATAATACTTGTGGTTGAAGCCCGTACAAGTCCAATAACTCTTTCAGCTGCTGTAGTGCCCAAGTAAAATGCGGTCCAAGCTAATGTGTAATGTAGGCAAAAGCAACCGAGAATGTTAGTTCTGTAGACGTCACCCCCACAATCTCCAATAAAGGTAGATTGTATTTATTCGTCTTGTATGTTGTGTCGAGAATAAGCACTTTAGGAAACAACCGAAATAACTTTAGAGAAGTGGGATGCGCCCACATGATATCCGAAACCACGTCAGAATCCCCAATCTTCCTACTCCAAAACAAATAATTTTCAGATTCAATTAATTGCAGCAACTCTTGTATGTCCGTTCTAGGACCCCTCCTAGAAGACCGATAGACGTAACGCTGCCTATAAATTTGTGGAAGAGAAGTGACGTTCCCCGGAAAATTTTTCTTCAAAGCAAGCAGACTATCCTTCGGGGTTACGTTCAAAGAAGTATGCTCATCAATAATAGCCTTTTGCGGCTTAGTCAATCGCCCAAAACGAGTGGACCCGACTGGGGTAGTCAATAACTGATGTGTGTGTAGCACACACCTAACCGACACACGCCAACCCTATCACGTATGGTACGAACAGCTCTCAACTTGAACAAATATCTTCTTCTCTTCGATCCGATAACTCTAGAAGTATTACAAAAATCTCCTTGCTTGTCACAGCCAAATATGATTTTATCTTGAGTCCCCCTTTTACCTCCACCAGAGTCAGATCTCACAATAATAACTACAACCCCGATACGTCTCCCAATGGATTTCGCCCACTCAACAACATCGTCCCGTGTAGAAAATATCTGCAAAATACAAAATTGTAACATTTTTAGTAAATTTAATGACAGTCAAAAATTAACCGAAGATTATTTAAAAAATTAGTACTCAAACATTATACCTGGTCGTGGAAAATGACTCTGTAGTATCTACCGCGACAACAGGAACCACCTGCGACTCTGACTGCAGATCGATATCTGTTTCAAAATAATCAAACAAAAAAAATAGTTATTAAAAAATTTAAAAAACAAAAGCGTATTTACGTAATGGGTACGTAAATACGATTGTCCAATCGTATTTACCCCACCACTGGATAAATACGATGGCTAAAAATACACAGCGTATTTAAGTCATGTATATGTAAATACGATTTCCACTCGTATTTAGGTAAATACGAGCAGACAAAATTACCCTTTTTGGCATGTTTTACGATGTCAAATCGTATTTAGCTCAAAATAGGTAAATACGATTAGACTCTCCGTGTGTATTTATTGCTTATTTAATGCTAATCGGATTTACCTTCCATAACGGTAAATCCGATTGTAGATTTTGTGGGTCCCAGTGGAAAATAACTGAAAAGTGGGTTTTTGGGAGATTATGAGAAGGGTATTTTGGGGATAAAGAAAATATGCGGGGGTATGGAGGCATGTGGTGGGGGTTAAAAAAAAATCCCTTATCAATATAGTGGGTTTAATTCCCGGATTTGACACTTTTGGTAAGAAAAGTGGGTTCATCGATTAGTTTGTAAAAAAATGACATTAATTAACAGGACCGTCCCAAACAATTTGGAGGCCCTGTTCAAATTTTAAAAATAGGTCCTGTTTGAGATTGAGTTAACTTTTCAAGTTTTTTCTTAGCTTCTCATATCAAGATCTATACTTTCCAATCTTAGGATGTACAATAGAAAGAAAAATACCTAATAATTTCATTTTCCGGTGATAGGAAAGAGGATGAGCAAGAAAATTTTACAATCGTCGATCGGTTTGCTACATTAGTCAAATAGACATACAAATTCTCCCAAAAGAGAAATCGTTTTAATTTAAAAGAAAAAAATTTAACGACGTAACATATGAGGAACATTAGTAAATGGCAAGAGTAATTAAAATGCAAATTGAAACTTGAAAGCTGTAATTATTTTTAAACAAATTATCAAACAGTTGGTATAAATTAAATATTTTATATTATTAATATATAAATGACGCGAACAAGCACGATTAGAAAATAATCGGCTAAAATATATTGACAAATAGAATTAAATAATAATTGCTTGTAATAATTATTATTATTTCAAGCAATTATTGTTATATCTAACACGGTTTTTATTATTATTGTTGTTATTATTATTATTATTATTATTATTATTATTAAACAATGTTGGAGAAGACAAAAAAAATGGAGGCGACGGATGTTTAACTATGTTCACACAAAAAAACAAGGAAATGTAAAAGAAAAGAGAGAAATATAAAAAAGTGTTGAAGCTGAAAAAACAAGGAAGTGTAAAAGAAAAGAGGGAAGTATAAAAAAGTGTTGAATTGGTAAAAAAAAAAAGTGTTGAACCTGAGACGTGCAGGTCACAAAAACTACTCGAGAAACGGATTAACTATAGAAACACTTTAAGAATTCTCTTAACATATTGCGTAGAAGTGCATATATATCGTTCGTTTTCTACGTTTTAGGGGCCCTAAAATTTTTGGATTGGGCTGAGGTCTGTTCGATAGCACGGGGTGTACAGCCCAATGACCGGCCCTGTTAATTACCTTATCTTGAAACATTAAAGATATCATTGATATTTTTTTTTCACTCAAAAGATACCATTGATATTAAAATCTTTATCTAACATAAACATTTTTATTGGCTAAACATAATCAACTTTTAATCATCCCTTAACTATCTTGCTCCATATTTGTTCTCTCTTCCTTAAAAATGTTTATTCTCTTCTTCTGTATCTGTTTTTAATTATTTTTTTGACTTAATTGGTACTTTTAATATATGTTAGTTTAATTACTAATTTTTCTTCTTTTTAAATAATTTTATTAAAATGTTTTTATGTGCGCATAAAATTCAACTAAAATTCTGCATAAGATTGTTTATCATTAAAATTTTCTTACAGCATTGGATTTTTTTATCACAAAAAGCTAAAAAAATAGTGAATTATTTAACTTTTTATACAAAATTCAAATTTTGGTGTAATTTGATAAAATTGTGATATTTTTACAAAATATTATTATTAAAATATAAAGTTGCCTCATTTTAGAGCTCCCTTTAGGCCTCGTATAGTGTTGGGTCTGCCTTGGAAAGTGTACCAAATACTCTTTCTCAATTGTGCTAGTCTGATGCTAGTCTTTAACTTTAATGACTTTGGGTAGTTCATTGAAACTTTAGCTTTTTTTTTGTGATGGAACAATTTATTCATTGTAATAGCCAAAAGGCGGGAGTCACGATCAACAGCTGAGATCGAGTCGGTTTAGCCAATATCACAAAGTTATGAGAGAGGGACGATGATGTAACTCAAAATTAGAAATACAAATTTTTTATTTTATTTTATTGGAGACAAAGAAGGAATATTTTGAAAATAATAAAGGTAAAAAAGACTAAAAAGATGAAACACCGTAAAGTATAAGCTCAAGTAGTGTTTCAAAAAATGTACTAAGAAAAGCTACCTCAAAAATACTATCTGCTACTGCTTGTCAAATACCTCTCCTTTTTTTCATCCGTTGTTAAATCCCATATAAGCAAGTGGATCTGCCTTACCAAATAGAGTCTGAATGTAATGCCTCTACTTCCATTTAAATTTACCATGCTGTTTTATTCTTTTTATGTTTCTTTTAGATTTTTTTATGTTATTTGTATATTAATGACTATCTTAACCACTAATATTATTCCACTCGCCAAAACCATGTTCTTAAACTCTTGGTAATTAAATTTCTTCTTTTTTTATTAGACAGTACCACTATGTTACATACTTATATTTGAGTAATGTTTTGTATTGGGCCGCGCACGCCCCACTTTGCTGAGGCAATTGCCAGCGCCAAGATATATAAACAGATGGCCAAGATCTAAACTCTAGATCGGACGGCTCTGCTTGATTAGGTCAAAACACCCTTGCCTCTATAAATAGGCACATTCGCAGTGCCGAATGTATGCACTCTTTTCAACATTAATACTTGTAATCAATTCATCCATGACTTGAGTGTTGGATGTCTTTGCAGGTACCACCCCCTCGATTCGAATCAGAGCTCAATTGATCAAGACCACACACTACCAACTATCACGGATCGCCTACAAGTTCCGAGATACGGTACAGATCAAGTAATAATACAATAATAAAATAAACAAAATTACGTGTTTTTAATCAAAATTACTCTCATCAGTGTAGTTATATCATATATTTTGACCGTCTTGCCCTGACCATTCGACATTTATGTAACTATAAACAATGAGTTTTTTTTAATAAAAAACGATAAGCTACCTGTTGTACCCTAATTTTGTTCGACTAATTCAAAAAAAATTAGAAAAATGTAGTATCTTTGAATTTTGTTCATAATAAAAAATTGTAAATCAGAATTAAATATGATAAAGTGTCATTGGATGCTTGTTCTCTACACCTTTTCTATTTTAGGCAAATAAAGTTTTTTTCACATCTCTAAGTCATCTCCAAGTCTTTAACACAGCCGCATAGAGGATTGCCTCTTCCATTCCACACGCCAATCCACTGCTGGCAGTGTACTTTTCTCCAATCCTTTACACCAGCCCATCTCTTTACACAAAAAAAACACTCAATACACAATAGTTTATCTACTCCAACCCTCAATGCTTCACGCCACCCTCAACACATCTTTGAATCCAGCACTAATCAATACACATCAGTTTGCTTGCTTCTCTTTCACAACCTGTACAAAGCAGTCAACCATTTCCTCTATAAATTAGAGACACCAAAGGAAGCAAAGGGGGGAGGAAACCAACAGAAAAAATTCAAATAGAAAAAGTAAGATAGGAAAAATCAGAAAAATAGGAAAGAGATTAGAAGAGAAATCAAGAGAAGGGGATTAAATAAACTGAGAGAAAAATGTAAGGAGGAAGAAGAAAGAGTGTTCTCAACTCACCACCGTACCTCCGCCGTCGCACCACCGCGAGTACCACCACCGCGGCCTCACCATTACTACCACTCCCTCAGCCTGTGCTCTCCATCTTCCCCCATGGACAGCAGCTTCATCCCTCTCTCGTTGGTCTCTCTCTCTCCCTCAAAGATTTCTCTCTAAAAATTCCACTCCCTCAGCCTGTGCTCTCCATATTCCCTCAAGTGCAATAATAAAAAATCTTTTTTTAGATATTTTCTAAAATGTTTGCTTGTTATTTTTTTTCAACAAAAATACAAAAACAATTAATTTTTTATAAAGTCTTTTTCTATTCATTTTCTATTCATAATAAAACGGAAATAAATATTTTCAAAGTTAATTTTGTTTTTGCACAACTAACCAGAAGTAATCTTTTTTGGAAGGGTGCTGGGGATTGTTCATACATTTCTCATACATAATCGACTCCTGAACTCAAAATCTGGTTTTCAAGACCATTTCCGTTTTAAATAGTTTTTTCAATGTTTTTCCTTATAATTAAATATTGGTGGCGACTTCACGAAAGATCCTCCCGGATTTTTCGGGTGTAACACTACGATTAAGACATCAATATATATTTCTGTAGGACATTAAGTTTAAGATAAACATACCATAACCACAAAAAAAAAAAGGATAAACACAACAGTGGATTTTTTTTACAATAACATACCATTAGACTACATTGATTTTATTGGGTCGAAATCACAAATTACACACTCAAATTCACTCAAACTCATTGTGTATCAATCAATCTATTGAATCCCCTCACTCACACTCAAAGGATTCACACACAAACTGAGTTGAACAGCAAAGATAAATTTTACAAAGCTGTGTTTTATTGCAGTGAGAATCTAAAAGAATCAATAACTGCCCTACACACAACAACTAACATAACTGGACCGGGTCCCCTTGCAAAGAGACCAAAAAGAACCCGGATCCAGTAATAGCTAACACGAGGAAACAATAATACAAGAGAGAACTTCATCTACTCTACGCCTACTTTCACCAAAAAGCAAAACCCTCTAAACACTTTATTTACCCAATTGGAGTGATGAATTGGGTAAATAAAATGTTTAGAGGGTTTTGCTTTTTGGTGAAAGTAGGCGTGGAGTAGATGAAGTTCTCTCTTGTATTATTGTTTCCTCGTGTTAGCTATTAGTGGATACCGGTTCTTTTTGGTCTCTTTGCAAGGGGACTCGGTCCAGTTATGTTAGTTGTTGTGTGTAGGGCAGTGTTTGGGTCATGTTAGTTGCTGATTCTGTTAGATTCTCGCTACAATAAAACGCAGCTTTGTAAAATTCATCTTTGCTGTTCAACTCAGTTTGTGTGTGAATCCTTTGAGTGTGAGTGAGGGGATTCAATAGATTGAGTGATACACAATGAGTTTGTGTGAATTTGAGTGTGTAATTTGTGATTTCGACCCAATAGAATCAATGTAGTCTAATGGTATGTTATTGTAAAAAAATGCACTGGTGTGTTTATTTTTTTTTTGGTAGTTATGGTATGTTTATCTTAATCTTAATGTCCTACAGAAATATATATTGATATCTTAATGGTAGTGTTGCATCCAAAAAATCTGGGAGGATCTCTCGTGAAGTCACCACCGATATTTAATTATAATTGAGGGTTTTTCTTTTACTCTCTTCTTCTTCCTCTCTTTTCTTTGCAACTTCTCTGTTCTTGTTTGAGGAGAATTTATAATCAAATGACTTTTTTTTTGTTCATGTTGCGATGATGTAAACATATTCTCTCAGTCTGAGTTTTGATGATGAAAGAGATTCCTTGTATGCTAAAAATAGGCTCTGAGTTTTGATGATGAAAGAGATTCCTTGTATGCTGAAAATAGGAGATGTAGTGATAATGAAACAGGATTCTTGTTTGGGATTTCCTGTTATAATTCACACACAAACCCATGATTGAAATTATTTTGATTATGAAACCTAGAGACTGAGATAAGATATTAGGATATATATAGTTAGCATTTAATTTTAACCAGAGTTAGTTTAGCTGTTGGTAAGTAGTTACACTTTGTTATTCAGTTAGTTTGTTTCTCCCTCTGTATCATGAGTGACTTTTCTTCTAAAAAATACTCCCAAAATTGACTAAATAAATAAATTATTGTTTTCTATACAATCGCTATTCCTAAGACAAGAATCAATAACGTTGAAATTGCACAATTGACGTGACTTTTTATAGTTTATTATTTTAGTCGAATTGTGTAATTGGTTTTTATTAAGGATCTCGAATAACAAAGTGAGAGCATGGAGAAACCCTCAATTAAGTTTTTAAATGGATCTCACATGTACACATCACTTATTTATAATTTTTTAATATAGTACTTATATAAGAACTTCATCTCTCCAATCCAGAATTTTAATAAAATTTACTAAGTAGGTCCCTACAAAAGAGGAAAGAGAGAGTTTATTAATTTTTTATTGAAAAGTAAAAGTGTGGGTCCTTGCAAAAGAGGAAAGAGAGGGCTTCATGTATAAGAACTTCATCTCAATAAGTACCCATTTTATTTTCGGCACAATGAGGGTACTTATTGAAGCCCACTTCTTAAGAGATAAAGTCTCCAAAGTGAATTCATCGATAGTGAATTCCATTGCTATAGGCTCTTCCACTAGATCTAAGCAAATACAAGCATGTATAAAAGAAAAACACATACAGCCAGTGGCGGATCTTGAATAAAAATTTTGGGTGGGCCGCTAATGAAAGATGCATGGAAACTCAGAAACGCAAGAACAGTGACGCAGAAATGCAAATACAATTAAAATAGATAAATATCAATCGAAATTATTTACAATCAAAATTAAATGACTAAAAATGTAATTTTGATTTCACATAGAAACTCAATTGAAGTTGTTTATAAAAAGTAATTTTTAAATTTAAAATGTTGATGATATTTTTTCGAAAATTATCAACCATTTATTCATAACTTCTAATTCTAATATGAGAGATGTGATACAATTTATATTCCAAAAAATATATAAATACCATACATGTATTATATATAGTTTTTTTTTGAAGCACATGTATTATATATAGTTAGTTAGTTAGTTACATATTACCTATATATCGAGTAAAATAAATATTGGTAATGGATAAAAAACATATTTTTCTTGTATATGATATATATTTATATTTAAAATTAAAACTTTAAAGAAAACTTTGGCATAATGGTACTGTGTGCTTTGAGTATTGGCCAGGTCTTCGGTTCTATTCCCAGGATTTACTTTTAACGATTACAGAGGGATTCAAACACGGGAGTGAGCAATGAAGGACGAATGGTAAATCTTGCGCAAAGTATGTATTTATTTAGAAACTGAGTCTAAAAACATGGGTATATTAATAATTTCACATGATTTTTTGGGGTGGGTTGCGACTCATCTGGGCCCTAATGAAGATCCGCCACTGCGTACAGCTAATATACTAACATACTAGCTGTTTTTATCAACCAATAAAATGAAGTCGTACTAATAAAATATATATGTCTTAAAATTTAAATTTGATGTGTGGTGGATAGCAAATGGTTTGCCCATGCAGGTCACGAACAGAGTCGTTGGTTTACTTCATTCATTTCATTATTATTATTAGGCTTAAATGCACGTTACCCCCTACAAATATCCCTATTTTCCATTTACCCCCGGCAAAAATATTTTTTTAAAAAAACACCTTGTAAATATTAAGTCATTCCAGTTATCCCCCTACTGTTACATTTTGTTAACAGCGTTAAATGTGTGATGACTTAGCTGCCATGATGGATTGCCACGTTTATAAGCAGAAGGGGTTTAGGTCTTCATCTTCATTCATTCCTGATTGAATCTCAGTCTTCTTCTATCTTCGTCCATCTTCTTCTTCTCTCTTCTCGTCTCTTCTTCTCTCTTCTTCCATCTTCGTTAGTTGACAACAATGGCCACAAGCAACACGTCTTCGAATACTGTATCAAGGCAAGGGCAAGCTCAACTCCCTGTTTGTGGATGTCGCGAGCCAATGCGTTTATGGATTGCTAACATTGCTGAAAATCGTGGAAGAAGGTTCTGGAAGTGTATTAATTGGGGGGGTAAGTAATAATGTTGATTTTAATTATTTTTTTCAGTTTATTTTTTGGGTTTTCTATGTATGAGATAACACCTGAGATCTTGTCAGTTTTTGTGAATATGTGTAGAGGCGAGTAAGCTGCAAATTGTTTATTTGGGATGATGAACCTAAGGCAAAACAGTTGGAGTCAGCAACAAACACAGTTGCTCAATGTAAATGTGGTGAGATTTTTAATGAATGGGAGTCAAAGAAAGTTTCAAGGCTGAAGCAGAAGATGTTGGATGAGAGGAAGAAGAATAAGTGGATGCAAGCAATGCTCATTTTACTCATTTTGTTTGTAGCATTTGACAAATTTGATTTGGTTAAAAAATAGGGATTAGGCTATCAGTATTGTAATCTTAGTATTTGTGTTAGTTTTTATCAATCAATGGGTTGCATTAGGAACAATGTTAGTGACAATCCAAGTTTCACTTTAAGTTTCTGTTAGTGTTTGTGTTATCAATGAATGGGTTGCATTAGGAGCAATGTTAGTGACAATCCAAGTTTAAGTTTAATTTTGTGTTTGTGTTTGTTTAATTATCAATGAAGTTTAAAGTTAACTTTGTTTATCAATCCAAAGTTTAGTTTCATTAGTAATTTTGTTCTATTAATCTGGTAAAGCAAGAAAAGTGTTAATCTGTTAAAGGAAGTTAAATGGTAAACCAAGACACATTTACTCATAGAAAGTAGGTACTTTAATTCATTGAAATGATCATACATTCATATATGTTCCAAAAGGTACACTCCATACATATTGCTAAAACAAAATACATTGCTTAATTGACTAAGGCAGACAACAGACTTTACTAAGTCAGAATACACATTGGTAAAACAAAATACATGACTCCTAAACAAGACCAACTCAGAATACAGGAATTCATTCTTGTGTTAAACAGCCATCATTGTTGATTTCTTCACCATCTTCAACCATCAGTGGCTTATTTGGGTCACTACCAGGACCAGTATAAGGCAGCACAGTTTTTTTGATCCTTGTACTAAATCTAGTCCTCTTGACATTCAAGTTCAATTTTCTTGTGACTGGAAGCTTTGGAATTCTTTGAGCAGGAGGCTTAAAAGGAAGTGAAGTAGATCCCCATGCTCGTGAAACATTTGTTGCAGCAGAAAGACTTGGACCAGTTGCAACAGAAACATTTGCACCAGAAACATTTGCAGCAGAAACAGTTGGACCAACAGAAATATTTGTAGCTAGCAGAAACACTTGGACCAGATGCATTTGTAGCAGATGCATTCGCAGCAATATTAGTTGGATTGACAGCAGTATCAGTTGCATTGACAGTGGCAGCAGCATCCACAGAACCAGTTGCATTGTATTGCAGCAGCATCCATAGAACCAGATGCATTGGCAGCATCATCAGTGGCATTCACAGAATCACTCTTTTTTGGTTTTCTATACAAAATGAAACAAGAAAGACATATAATTACACTTATCAAATTAAATTGGTTCATAACTGGAATGACTTAATATTTACAAGGTGTTTTTTTTTAAAAATATTTTTGCAGGGGGGTAAATAGAAAATAGGGATATTTGCAGGGGCGTAACGTGCATTTAAACCTTATTATTATTATTATTACTATTACTATTATTATTATTTTATTTATTTCTTTTAACATAAATAAAACAATAGATCCTTATAATAAATTATATACTAATTTTTATATTTAATTATATAAGGTGGATCCAATTAATACACATATAGTTTAGAAAATTTTGGGGTGTTATACTTATAACTAGATCTCTCTCTAAATTGTAAATCACACAATTAAAATAGAATAATTTTAAAACACGTCCTAATAGTTATTCGGAATAAGTGAGGTGTTACATAATCAATCACGCCGGAAAACATGTCCTATTAGATAGGTGCCGGTTAATTTACACAAATCAAAATATTTGTGCAAATTACACAAGTGAGCCTTTTACTTCCAATAGTCGGTGGACCGGTAAATTATTATTTACAAGTATTGCCCATTTTTATTAAAAAATACGACTATTGCCCATATTTCTTTAAATTTACAAAATATGTAAAACAAATTGTAATTTATTTTTCAAAAGTTATTCCTTTAATATAGTAATTGTTTCCCACTTTGGTTACTCAAAAGTAGAATAAATGAAGCATTGAAATGTAATCCATATTACCTTATATCATATGTTGATCTGTGTTATATTCATTGTTACCTTGTCTCTAAGATTTTAAATAGATCGGTGAGGAAAGTGTGTGAGATCTATAAAGCAAGGAACATTGACAGGGAATAGAGGTTGAACTTTTGGTAGATCTAATCGCAAGACACGTCTGTTTAGTAGATCGGAGATGGAGCCGTACATTTCATCATTTGAAAGATATTACTTCATCTTTGATTCAATAAGTTGTTGATAAAAGGGATTTTTTTATTTTGGTAGTAACTGGTTATACGATTGTTGTTTTGCAGGAATAATTGAGTCTGTATTGGTGTTATTATTCGTTACCGGTCAAAATGGATGAACTCTCTTGTAACGATAGGCAAAGAAATTAGTGAGGTATGTTGAGAATGTTTAAAAGTTGCAGTTGAATTTACATTCAAATGAGTTTTAGTTGAAGTTGTAGTTGATTTTACAGTAACTGAGTAAATGGATGAACTTTGTGATAAAAAAAATTATTTTGAAATTTTTAGGGGTCGTTTAATTTATCTGATTATTCTGAAAGTATGTCAAATGAAGATGAAACAAACAGCACTGAAAATTAATCTCCCGGGTTGAGGACGAAAGTTCCATTAATGGTGAAGAGGATTTAGTGAAAGTGAATTTGATGGACTTGAGACCAAATCGCATAAATAGGTTTCATTTTCCAGATTTAAGTGTTGCATTTATGTTCTATAACTGGTATGCTAGCATGCATGGTTTTTCTGCGAGGAAGGGTAGGATGATGAGGAATTTCAATGGGGAAGTAACTTAACAGACATTTGTATGCCATAGGGAAGACTTTAAAGTTGAAAAGGATGACAATAAAGAGGTTAGGATTCGAAAAGTGAAACGTGATATAAGATGTTAGTGTGAGCCTAAATGCCAAGTTCATGTTGATGATGTAAGTGGAAGGCGGTTCGTTAAAATTTTTAATGATTTACACAACCATATACACTTGTTTCTGATAAATGGACTTCGTTGCTACCTGGTTATAGAAAGATGAATGACTTTGATAAGTTTCAGATGAATATGATGACAAGTGTGGGGATTAGGACTACCAACATATATGGTTTGTTTGTTGTTCAGGTAGGTGGTTTTGATAAAGTTGGTTTTGGTAAACAAGACATGGACAATGAACAAGCCAAGCAAAGGAGAATACATACATCAGACGCAACAACTATGTTGGATTTTCTTGAAACCCTATCTGCACAGGATGAAAATTTCTATTGGAAGCACACTGTCACTTCTGAAGGTAGGCTTGAGTAATTGATTTAGTGTGATGGAGTTTGTAGGAAGGATTTTTCTGTATTTGGTGATGTACTTGCGTTTGATGCAACATAGAAAAAGAATAGATACATTTGTCCGCTGGTTATATTTTCAGGTGTAAATCACCATATTCAGATCATAACATTTGGACATGGCATTGTGACAAATGAAACGGAAGAAACATATGTCTGGTTGCTATAAAATGTGTTGTGTGCAATGGAGGGCAATAGTCCTGTTTCGATTATAACAGATGGTGATGTTTCAATGAAAAATGTCATTAAGCGTGTATTTCCAAATTCTCATCATCGCTTGTGTGCTTGGCACTTGCTACGCAATGCAGTAAGCAATGTGAAAAATCCTCAGTTTGTGTCAAAGTTGAAACCATGTATGCTAGGTGTTTGGTTTGGAAGCGAATTTATGGGTCTTAGAATTGTATGAGAAGAGATCAATGTGGGAAACTGCACAAATTCGCGGTAAATTCTTTGCTGGATTTAGGACAAATTCTAGATGTGAGGGTTTGAGATGAAAGAAAAGGAAAAAGGAAAAAAAAAAGAGAAAATAAGGGTTTACATTCTGAATTTGGTAAATATGTGAGTGGCAAAAACAATTTGCAGGAATTCATACAAAATTTTTTCCGCTGGTTGCAGTACATGAGGTATAGAGAAGTTGAAGCAGACTTCGATTTATCACACGGTGAACATGTGTTGTATACCAAAGAGATATTTATGTTATTTCGACTGATTCTTGAAAAAGTTTATTTGTGCAGGGTGGTTGGGTTCAAACGAACTGAAACATGTTTTGTCTATACTATAGTAAAGCACCGGAAAGATTCTTTAGAGTGGATTGTTTCATATTGTCCCTCAAAGTTAGAATTTAAATGCCAGTGTGAAAGATTGGAATCACTTGGTATTCCTTGTGAACATTTGTTGTATATATTTTTCTACTTGAAAACCTAGAGAAGTTGCCTGAATGTTTTGTATTGAAACGTTGGACAAAGAGTGCAAAAGACTCAATTTTGATGAATAAATTGACCAAAACTGGTATAGTTGAGCCAACATTGGTTAGCCACTACAAGAGGTTGGTTGAACGTTGTCATCGAATGGCAATTGCAGCATTAGAATGTGGGAGGCCAGAATTCATAAGAAGAACATTTGACCTTGTTACCGTACATGCTCAGAGGTTGGAAGTTGTTGGTCGAGGAGAGGATGTATTGCTTACACCTGTTTATCCATTTAAAAATCGTCTGTTGGGAAATCTTGCCGGCGTACGAACTAAGGGTTGTGGAACTACACCATCAAATGCACCCTCAAGTTCTAGTAAAAAGAATCATAAAATTCCAAGAATAGCTCATACATGTGGTTTATGTGGTAGAAAGGGTCACAACAAGAAGTCATGCCAACTGACCAGACGTGTTGAAGAATCTTGCAATAGTGGTGGAGGTATAGGTAGCTTTGATCAGGACGAAGCTTATGGGGCTTGGAAAATGCGACAGTTGATACGGTAAGGGAATTTTCATTTGTTTATGCTGCCATTTTAATGTTTTTTTTTTTGCTAAAGATTTATAATTAAAGTTTATAATGACATATAGTGTTTTTTTATTGCAGAGTGTTGATTGATGTGGTTTACTAGATGCTTGAGTTTACGACGTAAATGGAGGATCATGGATGTAATTTTTAAGTGGTGTGTTTTTATTCAGTATAATATAGGGTCAGTTTGGAAGACTTAATGATGATTTTATTGTTATTGTTAAGGATAACTATCGTAATTTGAAGTATGTGTTGTATTATGTTGGATTATGAATTTTCTCCATGTATTGTAATTTCGATTAGGAATTTTGATAGCTATAATGGATTCTGTTAGTTGTTAGTTAGTATTAGATGAAGTAGTTGAAGTTATAAATTGACAAACATAACATTAGTTAGTTAGAAAATGTATTTGTACCCTTTGTCCTTAAAGTTGAAATTGCCCTTAAAATGACAAACATAACATTGTTACATTAGAGAGCTACCAAATTCAATGCTTAAAGTTGATGTAGATAATAAACATAAAGGATGACAATAACAACCCATAATTAATGCTAAAGATAGGTTGACATGTCATGAAGGACGCCTAAGTGTTGGTAAGACTCTCCCAAAAAAACTTGGCTCTTTCATCAATCATTTTCTTTATCTCGTTGTGGAGTCCAAGTACGAGAGACGTCGCCATTCTCATTCTTACCAAATTATCATTGATTTGAAACAAATAATGATTTGCATTGATAATGAATTGAATAATTTAAACAATACGTATCTATAAAGTTAGCAATCAAAACATTAGGAAAATTAAAAATTGTACAAACTGTCCCAACAATTTGAGGGTTGAAGTGTTTTCCCAGTTTCACTCGGTCCATTACCCACACTCCACTATTGTCACTGTTAATTCAAGAAATAAAGACAATTTGTATTCTCATTTTCTGGACTAAAAGGTTGTAAAATAATTATTGCATAAATTAACAAATAAATACCTTTTGCCGCAGTTTGGAATCCTCTTGCCTCGAATACTGGCCGATACTCAAAGTCTAACCATCTAGACTAAGACTAACGCCTAAATTAAATTAAAAAGTTATACATTTTATATTTTTTACGATATATAGTGCTAGAAAAAAATTAAAACCCTAAAAAAGAATGTTAACCAGCTTTGTTATCACATATTTTCTCACCGAAACATCTTCAACATTAAGATGGGAGTCCAGCAAATAAATTGGTTTGTCTTCCAAAGAGATCACCATTAGGTAATAGTGATCCAACCCATCCCTAATTCAGACATAAATCGGTTTCATTAATAATAGTGGCATAAATAAGTTAAAATGATCAAATTTCGGTAAAACACATATTTATATGTAAATTGACATTTAACAACATGTATATTCACTCACAAATTTGAGTTTTGGGTATGACAACATCCATTGCAGTGCATATCTCTCAATCAAGCCATACAACGTTGCTCTCCCACTAAGTGTTTCGGCCTACGTATAATGTATGGTTAGAGACACAATAGAATTGCCATAACATATTTAAATTTGTCAGAAACATACTTACCGCAAAGGTAAGTGGTAATGTCCAAACTGCATTACAGTTGTAGTTTTTTTGTATTGATCTCGTTTTCTCACAGTATAAAATAATTATTTCGCTACTAACATGCCAGTTTGGGCAAAGGCTTCAAAATTCTGTTCTCGTTGCAAACAACTCCCTTGACATGACCAAAACCTCTCCCTGCAAGTATGTTAAGTAAATAACAATTGTTGGCTTTTTATTTAAAATTCACAATACGACATCATTAATCAATACTTACCCAAGGTCTTGTGTTGGGTACCTTGGGTGGTAGATATATACACATGCTTCTAGTTCGTTGGTGTCCAAGTGCATTTCATTCGTTGGTTTGAATTTTCGTCTCAAACCCTAAATTCGGTGACAACCCAAAGATTATTTAATATTTGATCATTAAAAGCCAAGTTACAGGAAAAATATATGGAATATTATTGTTTGATGGAAGCACTATATACCCTTGGGATCCTTGATGGTCCGAAACGTCCTTCAGGTGCCCTAACCGTCGGATTTGCAGCCAATGGCACAGTTCTTTCCCTCTGTTCGGTCAACGCTGAATTTATTGCCAAATTTTCAAGTTGTTCGCACGCACGTCCCTGGGAAGTTGGTGATGGAGTTTGGAACAACTCTTTTCCTAGGTGGGAACTCTCACCAATGTTGAGCTACATAAGTTACTCAAGAACAATGTGTTAAATATTGTAATAACAACAAATATGCATGTGTGACCAAAATTATGGAATAATCGATTACCTGTTTGTTAACGGTCCTCCTAAAATCTATTTGAATGATTTTAGGCATGTGACATCCGTGGCTGACGAGGGCGGGGAGTACTGATCGCCAGTGCCCAAAAAGTTGGCACGGCAAAGAGCGGCTCCTAGCAGTTTCTAGGTGAAGGGACACGTGAATGAACCGAATACGCACCGGAATAAGAGGGATCTTGAGCCTGTGCAGGTATGGGACTGTACAGTTGAAGGAGGGCTTAAAAGAATTGATTTGGACTACCTATACCAACAAGATGCATCTTCTTTTCGGGAGCCCTTCCCATAAGATGCTTGTTTTGAGTCACCAATAATACCCTTCCCTTTGTCATTCTGATGAGAACCCATGAAAAGATAAGAACAATTTGAATTGAATTCTTGTATTAAAACTACAATTCTGAGGACATCTCAGAATTGCATAAGATCTGATTACAATGAAGAAGAAAACTGTAAAATGGCAATAGAGAATTGCCAAGTCCCAAGCCCAAATCCCAATCCCAAAACCTGCCTGCCATCTCTACTACTCTCCAACTCTATTTATTCTCTAACTTGACCTCTCTACTACTCCTCAACTTTGAACATTCAATTCCCCCACTACTACTTAATTATTAAAGACCAGTCTTATTCCCTCACTACTACTTAATTATTACTTATTAAACAAACCATTCTTATTCCACTACCTCTGATTTATTCTAGGATCCTATCAATGCTCCCCTCCTAAAAGATTCACCTTGTCCTCAAGGTGCTTTATACCAAAAACAACACTTAATAGTCTTCCACCAGTATCCCATAGTGTGAAACATGAATGCCAAGCCATGCAAGAGACTGAAGAGCTATCTCCCGGATCAAAATCTTTATCGTGGTACAAAATATCATTTGTGAGAACTAACTCAAACATCTGCCTCATAGACCCTTTTGCAACGAACCACTTTGAGAGAACACAATTCTTTAGATGATAACTCATATAGCTGGTATACTCCAAGGGGTTAGCAATTGATGATCCAAATACTGTTGGTGTCATGGTTTCATAAAGGTTTACTATAGTAATTAAAATTTTAGACACACTTTGTACACAATAGCGAATGTGAATCCCTTCTTGAGAGGCAACCCCTTTTTCGTGGTGTACATAATAGCGAATGTGAATCCCTTCTTGAGATGCAACCCCTTTTTCGTGGTCTTGAACTAGGTTTAGTACTGTTTTAATTTCTTCAACAAAGGAATTTACTAGAGCCGAAAAAACTGCACCTCCATCCATCGAAATTTGTACCACGATAAAGATTTTGGATGGATTAATAGAGTTACCATATCCCCATGTGGCTATATCATCTATAAAAAACAAAGCACAACATGATCGTATTATATCTTCACTGGATATAGATAAAGTAGGAAGCTTTAGGAGTATAAGAGAAATGTTGAGAAATTGATCTTGAATTTGTGTTGCTTCTCCAGCTCCAGAATTTATGTCTACTAACAATGTCCTTTGATGAGCCCTTTCATTTTCTATTCCTCTTGCTTTTTGCAACCACCTCTCATCATTGTTAAATTGAGCAGCCTTAATAACAGGACTATTGGGCATCTTAGAGCTCATTGAAGCACCACCATAATAACCAAATAAGCCTACAATTTGCTGGAACTTGAAAAATACCTGATGATCTTGATGTGTTCTATTTCCAAGACATTCCACCGCACCACCAGTACTGACACTCTCATCCTCTTGTTTAAAGCCACCTGGATCCCACACATGGAGAAGTGGAGACTCCACTATTGGAATATTTGTTAATTGCCTTAATGCACTGCCACATCTCCTACCAACCTCCACTAGCAACTTTATTTGCTTGACCATTCTTGATATGTGTCCAACAATAGAAGAATCATGGCCATTAGTTTTTGATTGAGTACAAATAACACATATTAAAGCATCCATTATAACAGGTCCATCATCGTTTTCAAGCTTGACTTGTAAAACAATTTCCACCTTAAGAGATGGGGAAAACCCCATCAAATTCTCCCTGGAGACTTGGAAATAGAAGTTATCATCATTTTCCGGCACATAGCTATTTGTGATTAACCACAAGGACCATCTTCGGCCAATTCTTACTGAAGTAGCCTCAAAATAATCTTGCTGCCTCCTATACTTCGCCTCATTCTTCTGTTTAAGTGTACTAGAAAGAACATTAAAGCATAATCCCTCAAAGTTCAGACAGGAATCACCAGCCAGTAACCTTTCATCATGAGAGATCTTGGACAAAGAATAGGGAATGATAGGCTTCAACAAACACAACACAGAATGAAGAAATGACACTTGGTAGTGTGAAGATGACACAAGCACAAGCACTGAAGTAGGTGTCTCAGAAACCATGGCTTCCATGTTCTCCACTATAATAGCTTCAAGTATATAAAGGGTGATTGCTGTGACATTCTTCGCATCATAACCTTTTAAATTATCACCACCAATTGAAGAAGTGAGAGATAATGGCCTTGAGCACAACTCAAAAAAGCAACACAAAAAATCAAGCACAAGAACGGAAGAAACTCGTCTCAGTTGGAAACTAATCAGCCCCCAAAATGGCTTCCATTTGATACCATTTGGATTGTGTTCAAAATTCCTTGTCGTTCTCTCTGTTACAGTTTCAATTTGCGAAACATAATGTGGCTGACCCATTTTTCTTTCCTCCTTTATCAAAACGTGAGACATCGACTCCTCCATCGCGAACGTGGCTTGATCCGGCGGTTCTGGTGGCTCCGGTGGCCAACGATGAAGGTCTTCGGTAACCTTTTTCTTCTCTTTCCTGTTACACATCTCGACCCATAGAGAGAGCAACATTTCACTTAGACCCTGAACTGATTTCCACTCAACCATGGTCACACGATAGTTCGGCGGCAGCGGTGACTCCGATCCCGGTGATGGCAGCAATTCCGGTGGCGACTTCGGCGACAACGGTGATTCCGGCAGAGGTGGTTCCTTGTCAGATGCAAGGTCCTCTCCTTCTTCTCCCCAATCGGTCCCTTCTTTCCCAACCATTCCCTCGTGCATTACAGGTTTCACAACCTCTTCCAATTCCTGGAATTTCAGATCTGCCTTGAACTCTTCATTCTGTCCCTCCTCTTCTGGTTCTTTCTCAGCTTCTTTTCTTGTTGCTCTTGATTTTGCAGTAACATAGAATTGTTGCAACCACTGCAATTTCATATCTAGATAGATCTCATAATCCTTCTCTGAGAGTTCTTCGCTTCTTCTCCTTCTACACGGAGCATGATCACGACGGGATCGATGTCTGTCTCCTTTCGTTCTTCTTTTCCAGAGTTGCTTGATTTCTTCAAGCTGTGACAACCATTCTGGTTTACTGTGAACTGATGGTTCTTCCCTAAATTCCATGGCAGCATTCCTTTGAGCACTCAGGATCGAGTGCTCTGATACCACTTGATGAGAACCCATGAAAAGATAAGAACAATTTGAATTGAATTCTTGTATTAAAACTACAATTCTGAGGACATCTCAGAATTGCATAAGATCTGATTACAATGAAGAAGAAAACTGTAAAATGGCAATAGAGAATTGCCAAGTCCCAAGCCCAAATCCCAATCCCAAAACCTGCCTGCCATCTCTACTACTCTCCAACTCTATTTATTCTCTAACTTGACCTCTCTACTACTCCTCAACTTTGAACATTCAATTCCCCCACTACTACTTAATTATTAAAGACCAGTCTTATTCCCTCACTACTACTTAATTATTACTTATTAAACAAACCATTCTTATTCCACTACCTCTGATTTATTCTAGGATCCTATCACATTCCTACAAACATTTTGACTGACCCATGCATGTGGTAAAGGAGGTTTTGTGATGCTCAAGGTGTCATCCTTTTTACAAGGAGGAGTTCCACGAAGCTTCTTATTGCATTCGTTATCTTCAATTCCTCATCAGAGAGGGATAAGAATTTGACATGGGAAAAAATTGTGTCGTTAAAAATTGTGTCAACAGAGTCTTCAACAACCTTGTCTTGGTCATTTCCACATTCTTTTCCATGACATAGGACAACTTCAGGCATCATGAGAGATGACTGAACCCCAATAGAAGCCTTCTTCAGTTCTTGTACCGTTTCGTTCATGTGGATCATTCCCTACAAATAACTTAAAATTTACATATTATATTAGTGATCATCACTATATAGATTTAATCCTAATCATGTACGTGTAACACTAAAATCTTAATCATAAACTAGTAATATATCTGTGCATCCGTACAGGGCGATTGCGTTATATGGTATGATTAGTACTCAAATAAAAATTCAAATTTTAAAAGTTCAGTATTATAAAATTGACTTGTTATAAAAGTAGGGAAGTTGGAATTCAACAAAATTTGAAACAAAATTCATAAACACACATGCTGATGAATGGATGGAAAACTCCTTGGCAAGGACGGCTTAAGGGCGGCGAGTTAATTACCAAAGGAGAGGAAGAATTATATGAACTTGGAATCAGGAAAAGAGAAAGGTTTCAAGTTTGTTTGATGAGGAATACCATCCAGACATCTATACTATAAAGGCAACACAAGTGAGTCTATTTCAATTTTTTCTTGGTAGATTTTGGTGTTTTAAAATTTCTGGCCTCTTCCATTTACACGACTAACTAATAGTTTTTGGGGTTAGTCAAGAAGCATTGGTTCATTTCCAAAGAAAGAAAGAAAACGCTTGCCTGTTGCTTTGAATTAATGGAATGAATGCTAAAACATGATGATATGTTGCAGTGGCACTGCAACATTATGAATTTATGACATGAGCTTGCCATTTTATATCTAGAAGCTACAAATATTGTAACTTAGGCATCTCTCTTCTGTGGCAAATAGGTCCCCCGAGCATCAGCTAGTGCTGTGGCATTTGGAATGGGGCTTTTCAGTGTGGCAATGGAAGTCTTGGACCTGGGCATCATAGAGCTTTTGCTGTTACAAATGAAAGCCGTGCTAGTGACACCGTACTGAGATTTTTTGATTTTTGTGATAACTACAAGGTATGTTGTAGCCATTATTGATTTCTCAGGAGGATTTCTAATTCAACTCTTTGATTTGAAGTAATTACATGTAATCATAGGTAGAGATGGCAATGGGGCGGAGTGGGACCGGGAGTACTTCCCCGCTCCCCACCCCCGCCTCCTATATTGTCTCCCATCTCCCTCCCCATTCCCCGCTTCGGAGGAGTTTTCCTCTCCATCCCCACCCCCACGGATCCCCACAGTCCCCGCGGGGACCTTAAGAATTCATTTAAAGTTAGCAAAAGTAAGACTAAAAAACAAAAGTTTAACATTGAATATAAAAAAAATATAAAATTTAGTCTTAATTTGATATTTCAATATTTAAAAAGTATAAAGATATAATAGAGTACACTAAAGATACCTCAACAAATGGACCAATCAAATAATGACAAAGTCTCAGATTAACTTGTTACCGGTTGAGCAGGTGGCTCAACCAACTTTACCAATTTATCAATCAACAAATTAGTTAAGTGTTGCTAGTATACTGTTAGAGTTTGTTTAGTTCAGTTTTTGAATTAGTTGAGAGCTTGTAAATCTGTTATGCAAATCTGATTTCAATTGAAGTGTATATATACACATTCTGTAATCCACAATGATTAATCAATAAAGCATTTTCAGTTTATCTTTCTAATATGGTATCAATCGCCCAAGATCTGTGACCTCTCATCGCTTCCGTTTTCAACCTCGCACGCTTCGTCAATGGTGGATCCTTCGCCCAAACAAGCAATCGTCACTACAGAGATCACTAACAATGTCTTCGCCACGAATCATCTTCTTTCGCATGGCTTCACATCTGCACCAAAGCTTTCTATCAAGTTGGAGGACAAGAACTTCCTTCTTTGGAATCAACAAGTTGAGGGCATCATTACATCCTTCAAACTCCATCGCTTCTTGGTCAATCCAGAAATTCCGCAGCAGTATGCGTTAGAGACAGATCGCGCGGTCAACAAATGCACTGAAGAGTATGAAAGATGGCTGGTCCAAGATCAAATGCTGTTTACATGGCTTCTTTCAACACTTTCAGAAGCTGTCCTTCCTCGTGTTCTTACGTGCAAGCACTCACACCAGGTTTGGGATCGAATTCACCAACACTATTATTCCCATCTCAAAGCTAAAATTCGCCAATTGAGATCAGAATTGAAAAACACAAAGAAAGGGGAAAGACCCATCTCTGAATATTTGATGCGTATTCACACATTAGCCGATTCACTTCTTTCCATAGGCGAAAACATATCTGATCAAGATAAAATTGATGTAATTCTTGATGGATTGCCAGAGGAGTACAATCCCTTCGTAATGATGATCTACGGAAGATCCGATACATCCTCAATTTCTGATATTGAAGCGTTGCTTCTTGTCCAAGAGGCTCAGTTTGCAAAGGCTATATTATTCCAATATCATAAATAATGGGCATATATTCTTTATAATTATATTAGCTATTTATCAATTAGGAGCCTTGATTGATATGTGATCAAAATAAGTAAAAGGCTATATTGGATTTCTAATTACATAATTAATAATTAATTATTATTGATATGGGCCCAATATGAGTGGATGTCAGTGATAGCCCATTAGAGGGATAATGGGAACCCTAATAGACTGTCACACTATAAGTAGGCTATGGTCCCCAATATACCGGACTAACCGCAACACACACGTTTACTCTCCTCTCCCCATCTGAAGAGAGTCTAAGGCATTAGGAGTCCCGGTTGAGGAAGAACCATAAAGCCGACGAGTAGCTGTTGCTCGTTTATCACTCACTCTTTCTTCTCAGGATCCGTTCTCCACTTCTTTGCTATGGATCCAGGTATTTATCTAATCCTTGATATATCAACATGTCGTAGATCCTAAGGTCGTCAAGATCATGGTTTTGTTCTTGATTATATAGAAGCATGCTCCTATGTTTTTTGTCTTCCGCAATAGTGCATTCATGCTTGTATTATTAATTCCAACAAGTTGTATCAGAGCTTTCTTCTATGTTGATTTATTGGGATTTATTTTGGTGATGAGAACCTTTATCATGTATTTTTCTTTTGGTGTGTTTCTTTTTGGTTTCACAAATTTTCCAATATCAATATCGTGTTTGTGAATCAGTATTTTTTTTGCTTCACAAATCTTTCCAACATCAGTATCATATGTTGTGAATAGGTGAAAAGATATTTTCTTTTATATATATACTTGTGTCATGTGAACATTATATAGAATGATTGTTCAATTTTTTTAAGGTTACTGAGAATGTATATTGCAAATATATTGCAAGGATCGATAGCGATGAAGTTCATAATCTATATAATGTGATATTTGGTTTCAATTGATTCTTTCTTGTTTTACTGATTACATGTATATATATAATATTTATTGTTATACATGATGGTTATTATGGATTCGGATGTCGGTTTTTTTTTAATGACCATAAATTATAATATCATGACCATATCTTTTATATATGGTAATAGAGATTCTATCTCGCTCTTGAATCACGATATTTTACTTGATTGTAAACGTAAATATTTGTCCATTTACGTTATAATATTTACATGTAAATATTTTTTTTTCAATAATATTTTAGTAATCTTATCATTGAATAATTTGTATTGTGGTGTATGGTTATGGCCTTAGTATTTCGGTGTTGTTTATGTGTTTAATTATTTCGGGCCGACCTACGTGTCGTGATTTTAATTTAAATACGGTCTTCGCACCGTGACTTTTCCTTTATTTATTTTATTTTATTTCTAATATTGTAATTGATCGAGAAAGACAAAAGAGGACAACACCATATGGCTCAGAGAAGCTAATTTTGTGCCGAAGAATTGTAATTTTTTTTTGTAATTTCATTCTTTTGCGTTTAGGAGGCCATAACCGTACGTTCAGTTTTTTTTTCTTACACTTGTGTGTAGGAAACATGTGAATTAAGACCCTTTCCCATATTATTATTAATAAAATTGTCTACTATATTTTAATTGAGTTGATTGAAACAACACGTTGCCAAAGTAACCTCTGTTACGTAGGTCAATTTGATTAAATTTACAAAAGATGTGGCGTGAAATTATTCATGCGAGTTGTTGTCGGCCCAAAGGAAGGCACAACTTGGCCGAATAATAACATGCATGTGATGGTAAATGTGTGGTGATTATAAAGTTATTTATCCATGTGAGCAATTGGGGTGCCCAAAGGCAACCATTGTTTGATAGGACTTATCACCAATATTTGATCATTGCGTTGATAGTACTGCTTGCAGTTAGTCTTTGCAATCCAAAGATTGGGGACTAATGGTGCGCTTAGTATCTTGTTTGGGTCTTTTAATTCACAATTAAAGTTATTTTTTCACATCTAATAATTATTTATAATTTGATGTGCTACTAATGTTGATTGTATGTTTATTTGTTCTGTTTTTAGTTGCTGTTGCTAGCTCTCCAAATTTTGTTACTCAAATTAACCAAATCCCTATGCTGAATGGGATGAATTTCAAGTCTTGGAAGGAATCCGTTGAAATCGTTCTCGGATGTATGGACTTAGACCAAGCACTGAGGGAGGAACGACCCATTCCCACTCCGGAGAACTCTTATGAGCTCAAAATTGAGAAATGGGATCAGTCCAACCGAATGTGCCTCATGATCATCAAGAAATCAATTCCGGAAGTTTTCCGGGGCTCAATTACTGAGAATGAGAATGCTAAAAAGTTCCTGGAATCAATAGAGAAATCATTTGAAAAAAGTGATAAGGCTGAGATAAGTAGCCATTTGGCCAAACTTACCTCTATGAAGTATAATGGTAAAGGGAACGTAAGGGAGTATATTATGGAGATGTCTAACCTTGCATCAAAACTCAAGGCACTAAAGATGCACATCCCTGATGATGTGATTGTGCATTTGGTTTTGATCTCTCTTCCTGCACAATTTGGACAATTTGTGGTGACATATAACACTCAGAAGGACAAATGGTCCCTCAATGAGCTTATGTCTCACTGTGTGCAAGAGGAAGAGAGACTGCGAAGGGGAAGGACTGAAAGTGCTCATTTGGCTTCAAATTCTCAACACAAGAAGAGGAAAAATAATGTTACTGCAGAAGGTTCTTCTAAGAAGAAGCAGCAGAAAAACCAAGATAAGGGCTCAGCTTGTTTTTTCTGCAAGAAGGCAGGACACATGAAGAAGGATTGTCCTAAATATGCCACATGGCGTGTAAAGAAGGGTAAACCTCTCACTTTTGGTTGTTCTGAAGTTAATTTAATTTCAGTACCTAAAGATACTTGGTGGGTAGATTCTGATGCTACTACTCACATTAGTATGTCCATGCAGGGTTGCCTGTGGAGCCGACCGCCGAGTGATGCTGAAAGATTCATCTATGTGGGCGATGGCACTAAAGTTGCAGTTGAGGCTATAGGAACTTTTAGACTATTTTTAAAGACTGGTTATTATTTGGATTTGTGTTGAGACATATGTTTGCCCGTCAATTAGACGGAATTTAATTTCAGTTTCGGTTTTGGACAAATCTGGTTATGACTGTTCATTTAAAGATGCCAAAACTAGCCTCTCTTATGGTCCAAATATTATTGGTTACGGGTCTTTAATTGATAATCTTTATATGCTTGATGTTAAGCATTCCTATAACCAAATATTGCAAATAAGTTCACATGGTACGAAACGAAAATTAAATGAGAATTCCGCCACTTTATGGCATAAGCGCTTAGGTCACATCTCTAAACAAAGAATTCAGAGGCTTGTGTCGGAGGATATTCTTGGACCCTTAGATTTGTCTGACTTTCAAGTCTGCATAGAGTGTATTAAGGGGAAACAAACGAACAAGAGGAATTTAGGTGCCGAAAGAGCTAAAGACGTCTTAGAACTAATACATACAGATATTTGTGGTCCTTTCCCTACAAATTCTTGGAATGGGCAAAGGTACTTTATTACGTTCATAGACGATTACTCGAGATATGGTTACCTATATTTAATTCATGAGAAGTCTCAATCTCTAGACGTTTTCAAGTCTTTCAAAGCTGAAGTAGAACTTCAATTAGGAAAGAAAATTAAAGCTGTCAAATCGGACCGTGGTGGTGAATACTATGGTAGATATGACGGATCAGGTGAGCAACGTCCGGGGCCCTTTGCACTTTTCCTCAATGAGTGTGGAATCGTTCCACAATACACAATGCCGGGTAAACCCAGCATGAATGGAGTTGCAGAACGACGAAATCGGACTCTTAAGGATATGGTGAGGAGTATGATTAGTCATTCTTCATTACCAGAGTCACTTTGGGGAGAAGCATTGAAAACAGCAGTTTATATCCTCAATAGAGTACCAAGCAAAGTAGTCGCTAAGACCCCTTATGAGTTATGGACTGGAAAAAAGCCCAGCATTAGGCACATACACATTTGGGGGTGTCCAGCTGAAGCCAAGCCTTACAGGCCGCATGAAGGTAAGTTGGACCCTAAGACAGTTAGTTGTTATTTTGTTGGGTACTCAGAACACTCTCGCGGGTATAAGTTTTACAACCCCACTACAAGAACATTTTTTGAAACGGGAAATGCAAGATTTCTTGAGGATGTTGAGTTTGGAGGGGAAGGAAACATAAGGAGTGTTGCTTTTGATGAAGAAACTGTTACTGACAGTGGTCAAGTCTTAGTACCTGTCATTGTTCAAGCAACAGATCCAGAAATGAATGAGAATGTTATTCCTAACATTGCTCAAGAAGAATTCAACACTGAGTTTCCTCCTCAAGCACCACCAGAAGTTCAAACTCAACAACCTCAAAAGGTGCCAGTAAGAAGATCCACTAGAGAGAGGAGAAGTGCAATTTCGGATGATTATGTTGTATTTCTCCAAGAACATGAGGAAGGTATTGGCTTGACTGAGGAAGATCCAGTCAACTTTAGTCAGGCCATGAATAGTTCTAACTCTCCTAAGTGGATTGATGCCATGAAGGATGAGATGAAGTCAATGGCTGACAATGGCGTTTGGGATCTTGTCAAGTTACCTAAAGGTAAGAAACCCATTGGTTGCAAATGGATATTTAAAACCAAGAGGGATTCCAAGGGTAACATTGAAAGATATAAGGCTCGTCTTGTCGCCAAAGGCTTCACTCAAAAGGAAGGCATTAATTACAAAGAGACTTTCTCTCCAGTTTCTTCGAAAGACTCTCTCAGGATTATTATGGCACTAGTGGCTCATTTTGACTTAGAGCTGCATCAGATGGATGTGAAGACTACGTTTCTAAATGGAAACATTGACGAAACAATTTATATGGTGCAACCAGAAAACTTTGTTTTAGGTGATCGAAAGTCTATGGTATGCAAACTAAAGAAATCCATTTATGGCCTTAAACAGGCTTCCCGTCAGTGGTATTACAAAGTTCATCAAGTTATTACCTCTTATGGTTTTCAGACTAATGCGGTTGATGATTGTGTATACCAAAAGTTCAGTGGGAGTAAATTTATCTTTTTGGTGTTATATGTCGATGATATCCTATTAGCAAGTAATGATATAGGCTTATTGCATGAAACTAAGAGATTTCTCATGAAGAATTTCGAGATGAAAGATCTTGGGGACGCCTCCTTTGTCTTGGGTATCCAAATACTTAGAGATCGCTCTCGGGGTATCTTGGGATTGTCACAAAGGAGCTATAACGATACAGTTTTGGATAGATTCTTCATGAAAGATAGTAAACCGGGAGATACACCCGTGGCTAAAGGAGACAAGCTCAGTCTCAATCAGTGCCCCGCTACAGATCTTGAAAAGGTAGAGATGCAAAAGGTTCCTTATGCTTCGGCTGTGGGAAGTCTTATGTACGCTCAAGTTTGTACTCATCCTGACATAGCATTTATAGTGGGAGTTCTTGGTAGATATTTGAGTAATCCTAGTATGTAACATTGGACAGCGGTGAAGCGCGTGATGCGCTACTTGAAGAGAACAAGAAACTACATGCTTACCTATCGGAAGTCAGATAACTTAGAGGTCATTGGGTATTCTGACTCTGATTTTGTGGAATGCCCGGATAGCAGACGTTCCACATCTGGTTACATTTTTCTTTTGGCTGGAGGGGCTATTTCCTGGAAGTCTGCCAAGCAGACTTTAGTGGCTCCTTCAACCATGGCAGCAGAGTTTGTGGCCTGTTTTGAGGCATCAAATCATGCTTTGTGGCTGCGAAATTTTGTCTCAGGCCTAAGCATCATTGGAAGCATTAAGAGGCCATTGAAGATTTATTGTGACAATAGTGCAGCCGTCCTATACTCTAACAACAACATGAGTTCCACAAAGTCGAAATTCATCGACATCAAGTATCTTGTTGTGAAGGAAAGAGTTCAAGAGAAACAAATTTTGATAGAATATATAGGGACCAACTTTATGCTAGCGGACCCACTAACCAAAGGCTTGACACCTAAAGTTTACCATGAGCACATTGTTCATATGGGTGTTGGTTTTGAGATTGCCTTAGATTAGTGGGAGTCTTTTCTTGTTTTCCCTTGTGTTCTAGAATTTTGGTATTGATACAGACTTTATGTTATTTTGGCTTTCTGCAGAAATTAAGTTGAGTTATTATTAAATATGTTTGTATCATATTATATGCAAAACAAATTTTGCATTTTCAGCAACTTCAATTTGATCTCACTAAAGACGTTGGACCAGTTGGAAATAGGCATGACATGAGATCACATTGCATGAAATTTCCACGCCACTCATCCATATCGATCTATGTCATCGAGTATGTTAATATGATGGTCATCGGGGTACAGTCACAAAAGACGTTAGTGACGACAGCCGTGTTGGTCTCATTGTTGATATATGAGGTGGACCAGATTGTATAGGGAAATCTAAAAATAAATAGCATTCGGATGCCGGCCTAAAGAAATATGATATAATTAGTGTAATATATTGCCCAAGTGGGAGATTGTTGGAATATTTCATTCCAATATCATAAATAATGGGCATATATTCTTTATTAATTATATTAGCTATTTATCAATTAGGAGCCTTGATTGATATGTGATCAAAATAAGTAAAAGGCTATATTAGATTTCTAATTACATAATTAATAATTAATTATTATTGATATGGGCCCAATATGAGTGGATGTCAGTGATAGCCCATTAGAGGGATAATGGGAACCCTAATAGACTGTCACACTATAAGTAGGCTATGGTCCCCAATATACCGGACTAACCGCAACACACACGTTTACTCTCCTCTCCCCATCTGAAGAGAGTCTAAGGCATTAGGAGTCCCGGTTGAGGAAGAACCATAAAGCCGACGAGTAGCTGTTGCTCGTTTATCACTCACTCTTTCTTCTCAGGATCCGTTCTCCACTTCTTTGCTATGGATCCAGGTATTTATCTAATCCTTGATATATCAACATGTCGTAGATCCTAAGGTCGTCAAGATCATCGTTTTGTTCTTGATTATATAAAAGCATGCTCCTATGGTTTTTGTCTTCCGCAATAGTGTATTCATGCTTGTATTATTAATTCCAACGATACTTACTTTTGCTGAAGGAATTGGCTTTGCTCCAATCAAAGACCATGTTCCTGAACGCTCACAGATTTGACAGTAGACTGTAGTTTCCACAACAACATCTATTTTTTTCTCTATGATTTTTGGAACAGCTTCATTGGCTTGTGTATAAGGGAAGGCTACAAGGAGAAGCAAGAGAGAAATGGTGCTGATGTGCTTGCTAGCCATTTCCTTGAGGAGTGAAGGGACGTAGAAGTGGTTGAGACAAGGCTTAACAATTGAAGAAAAACATTTGATATATATAGCAGATAATAATAACACATATCAACGTGCCTTCCATTATGCTGCTAATGCATTTCATCTATAACTATTAATAAAGGGGATTCTAAAATAAACTGTTATTTTGGTGTCTGATTTTTCTGACTAAAATACTCTTATTGTAATATTTAATCTAAATACGTGAAGGCCACCCCCCCGAAAAATAGATAATATGTGAGAAAAAATAATTGAGAAGAGAGATAAACTCAGATTGTTAAAAATATGAGTGTCTTTCCCGCCCGTTTTTCCTTGAATATTTTTAACTTTGTTTTTGCCCCAATAAAAAATAGGTGTTGCCTCCATAAGCAATGTTTTTTAAAAGAGAATAAATTGATACTAAATTTATCATTTTATCCATATAATTTAGTTATGAGAAATAAAGAAGAGAATGAATGCATTGATAACTTTATCTCTTTATCCATCTAACTGTTACTGTTCATGTAATACTCACAAACAAAGAACATGTAATTTGTAGAAACTCAAGTATTTTTGGGTTTTTTCCTAATATTATTTATTTTGTAAAAATTAGTAAGATTTTTTATCTGGAAGTAGTATAGACATTAGACTATTTTTTTTGCCTCCTAAGAAAATTTCTGAATGTGCCACTCCTTCTCACCGATTAAGATGAGTCTGATTTAAGATACTCGCCAAAAACTTAGTAACAAATACTAAAGGGGTATATGAGTCATTTCCACAATAATTTAAAAAATTCGGTAACCACAAATATGAAGTCTGTGGTTAGGGCCACAAACCACAGACTTCATATTTGTGGTTAATGGCACCACCATGGCCGCCGCCACCAACCATCATTGGTCGCCGGAGCACCACTGTCGGTCACCGGAGCTCCGCCGTCAGCCGCCGCGTCGGTCGCCGGAGCTCCGCCGCCGGTCGTCGGCCACCATCTACCACCGCCATATATATATATATATATATATATATAATTAATAAATGAAAATGTTTTTTTATTAATAGATGGTTGGGATGTGTAAAATTACATTAGTACCCTCTTTAATTGACAGTCTTTCGATCAGATTTAATTAAAAAAATACATATCTAATGAAAACTAATTTAGTATAAAAAACTAAGGAAATCCTTAGTATCATAGGCCAAAGCCGATCCAAACTATCCCCATTTTCTCCCTAAATGAAAAGTTGACAACCCTAAAACTAACTTCTCACTGTATATTTTTTTAAGATGACGAGAAGTCAACTTTTGGTTGCTCACTTCTTACTTAAGTTTTTTAATACAAATTATTAATAATTACTTGTTAAAATTTTTTAGTTAGTTTTGGTGATTAGTTTCATTAATTTCGATGTTAATTAGAGGGTAAAAAACTCTTGGTAAAAAAAAGTAGAGGGTAAAAAACTCAATACATAATTGAAAGTATAAAATACAAATCAATACAAAAAAAATTCGAAAGTTTGAGTAAGACTTTCATCACAATTTGGACAATGTTTTTTTGTTATGCCACTAGATTTTGAAAGCCTTTTGAATCTCTCAGCATTTTTGGAATGTCGCACACTTGTTGTCTTTGTTATTGGCATACTTCATTGTAGGGGTGGACACCGGTCGGATTTGGTCGGTTTCGGTTCGAAAATGGTTCATCCATGGAAAACCAAATAACAGAAACTCACATCCATCTCCGACAGTTTGAAGCGGCGGTTCCGGCGGGTGGCGGTTTAGACGGGTGGCGGTTCTAGCAGGTGGGTATGTTCGGTTTTAGCTTCTCTTAGTAACCAATCTTTTTCGCGTTTTCTTCTCCGGTGGTCTCTCTTCATCTGAAAAATGCTTCATTGTTTTTTAAAATATGAAGAAGGACGTTGCAGAAAGAAAGAAAGAGAAGAGTTTGGTTGAAGAAAATTATTTCCCGTCTATACTTCTTCTCTCTCATCTTCTTTTAATAATATTTATTTAATTATTACTGTAATAAACTAATAAGAAAATATTATTTTATAAATTAAAGTGGTTGGGTTTGCGTGTATGAGTGAACAATTCAAAGTCCCTATAAAATAGACTCAGTGGTGCACAGTGCACACTGCACAAAACACTTATTACACCTTTTAAGAAAGAAACACAAGACTCTCTTATCTCAACTGTTCATTCATTCAATGATCCTCATCAAATTGTTATCCAATGGATTAAAACTTGAGAGGAATAAGGGACTATCAGTCTATCACTGCTAAAAGAAATCACCATTAATAGTTGTTATCTCCATTGTTACTTGAAGATTTCATCTTCTTCCATGCGATAGCTACTAAAAAAATGTGAATATGTGCATTTCTTAGTCTACTTCGGTCGGTTTCGGTCACCGACGGGAATTTTTATAGAAACCGAATCCGACCATTAACACCCGTGTGTTTGTTGGTGTTTTTAGCAAACAATCACTAGTTTTATTAAAAAGTTTGTGAGATCAAACTAGAAAAATCTCAAAGCAATTGCCTTTGAATTGCGCGTAGTTTTTGTTTCAGAAAATGTAGAAAAGGGGACGATTTGCAATGATTAACAGAATTGAAAAGAAAAGAAGCAGTAAATGGTGCGTGAATTGTAAAGAAAAGACAAATAAATTGCATTGAATTGTAAAAGTGGTACACGATCACGTACAATGATTCTTCCACTCGTTTTTCGCTCTGGCTTGGAAGTTAGAGTTTCAGGAATCGGATTGTGTATTGTGATTTGTGACCCTTGTTTCTTCTCAGAAACTACTATTTATACAAAGGAAAAGAGGGGGAAAAACTGAACTAAGTAACTGCCTAGAAATTTGAAAATTAATAACTGCTACTCCTACTTTCGACAAGAACCGCTTCATCACGCTTCGACCAACTGCTAGTTCTTCAGCGCATAACTGCTCTGTTTTCTGTCTGTCGAAAGCTTGTGTCCATTTTCCTCTCTCTTGCTTTTGCTTCCCAGGAAGCTTGTCGAATTTACCTTGCGCATGACCATTTTCTCTGTCGAAATAATTTGGTCTTTGTCGAAATATAAGTCAGGCCTTGTTGACCATTTTCAATGAAGCCTGTCGAAATTACAGGCTAACAGCGCCGTTTGAATAAACTTGTAAAATTTTAAATGGTCCTTCCCAACTTGGGGACCATTTACCAAAGACTCTATCTTTTTTATCCATAGGCAATAGGACCTTCCACACTAGATCACCTGAATCAAAGGCTTTAAACTTAACCTTTTTGTTATAAGTTTTAGCTACCCTCTCTTTCTGTCGAATAAGCATATCTAAAGCTAATAACCTTTCTTCGTCTAAATCAACCAATTCATCAAGCATCATATTCCAATAATAATCAGAGGGAATCTCCCACTGTCTTTGAATTCTTGTTGATTGTAGACAAATTTCAACAGGCAACACTGCATCGTGTCCAAATGTTAGCCTATAAGGAGTAGTGTTGATAGATTCTTTGGGTGAATTTCGACAAGCCCATAATGCTTGATCAAGGGTATTATGCCAATTTTTTGGTTTCTGCCCAACATGCTTTTTAATCAAATTAATAATAACTTTATTGGCAGCTTCTACTTGACCATTGGCTTGCGCATAATATGGTGTCGAAGTTAATAACTTAAAACCAATTTCAGAAGCAAACTCTACCATTTTTCTACCAGTGAAAACTGATCCCTGATCTGTAGTAATGGTTTCTGGAATTCCAAACCTATAAATGATATGATTTTGAATAAATCTTATCACTGCTTCTTGATCAACATTGGCTAAAGGTATAGTTTCAACCCATTTGGTGAAGTAATCACTTCCCACAAGGATATATCTTTGGCCCTTCGACGAAGTTGGCTTTATCTCTCCAATCACATCTAGAGCCCAACCTCTAAATGGCCAAGGTTTGACTATGGCATGCAATTCATTTGCAGGTACATGTTGTATCCCAGCATGCTTTTGACACTCTTGGCATCCCTTAGCAAATTCTATGCAATCTTTCAGCATAGTTGGCCAATACATTCCTTGTCGAAATAATAACCACTTCATTTTGTGGCCTACTTGGTGTGAACCACATGCTCCAAGCTCAAAGCTCAAAGCTCTGTATTTTACCTTTTTATTGGTATTTCTTGTGGGATTTTGCAAATATTCCACAATAGGCCTTCGCCAATCATTATTGGTCATATTGTCAAGAGCAAAAATTTCTGCTAAGTCAAAGTCACCAAAAAATTGACGTTTTTCGACAACGACTAGTTCCTCGTTTGCGTTTGTATCTGTTGCCCCCCCAGTTTTTGGTGTTGACAATAGTGACGAAGAATAGTCATTAGAAATGATCTTATCCTTTATTTCAATTAACTCTTCCAGGCTTTGTTTTGAAACTTTATAGCCTGAAGCAATTTGTGCCAATTCATTTGCCACTTGATTATCAATTCGTGGTAAATGTTCTAAGTGAACAGACTCAAATCTTTTTAACAAAGCATTGGCAACAACAAAGTATCTGATAAGGTGCTCTTTAATGCATTTGTACTCTTTTGTCAATTGTTTGACAACCAACTCAGAGTCACCTTTAATTTCGACATGACTTGCCCCCAGCTCAAGTAAAATTTCATGGCCTACTATTAAAGCCTCATACTCAGCTTCATTATTGGAGCAAACATCTCGAATTTTAAACTTATACTTCGTTGGAATGTTAGTAGGAGATATTATTAAAATACCAATCCCAACTCCATGTTTATGGCTTGAACCATCAAAGTACAACCTCCAAGGATATACGTCTACAAAACTTAATGTTTCTTCGACAACAGAATGGTCTACTATAAAATCAGCAACCACTTGTCCTTTAATTGATTTTAGAGGTTGATAAGTTAAGTTGTATTCTGACAAAGCCAAAGCCCATTTACCAATTCGGCTATGCATTATTGGTTTCGACAGCATATGCTTAATAACATCAAAATGCGAATAAACAGAAACATCAGCTGGTTTTATATATTGCTTTAACTTTGTACACGAGAAATACAAACAAAGGCACAACTTTTCTATAGGAGTGTACCTCGTTTCGGCATCAATTAAGACCCTACTGAGGTAATAAATGGCTATTTCGACACCACTATCATCCTCTTGTGCTAACATGCTACCTATTGTTCTATCAGAAGCTGCTATATACAATTTGAGCACTTTGTGTTTAATAACAGGCAACAAAATTGGTGGTTTCATCAAATAAGACTTGATTTCGTCGAAGGCTGCTTGATGCATTGGTTCCCATTTGAACTCTTCTTCCTTCTTCAGTCTTAACAATGGCGAAAAAACTTGTGTTTTGCCACTTAGATTTGATATAAATCTTCGAAGGAAATTGATTTTTCCCAGCAACGACTGAAGCTCCTTTTTGGTCGAAGGGGCCTTCGTTTCCATAATTGCCCCAGTCTTATTTTGATTGATTTCAATGCCTTTTTTGTGCACCATAAAACCCAAGAAATCACCTGCACGTACACAAAAGGCACATTTTAATGGATTTATTTTCAATCCATATTTCCTCATTCTTTCAAAAGAACGGCGAAGATGGTCTAAATGACCACTTTCTGAGGAAGATTTAACCACCACATCATCTATGTATACTTGCATAAAATCATCAATAAAATCATGAAACATAGAATTCATGGCCCTCTGATATGTAGCACCAGCATTCTTTAAGCCAAAGGGCATTACTACCCATTCATAAACACCCAATGCCCCTGGACATCTAAAAGCAGTTTTCGACACGTCCTCTTCAGCAATGAAGATTTGATAATACCCAGAATAACCATCGAGCATACTAAGATAATCAAATCCTGCTGCTGAATCTATTAGCATTTCTGCCACAGGCATTGCGTATTCATCCTTGGGAGTTGCATTATTTAAATCCCTAAAGTCTATGCAAACTCTAAGAGTCCCATTTTTCTTTATTACAGGAACTATATTGGCTAACCATTCGACATACCTGGCAGTTCTGATGAATTTGTTTCTGAATAGCCTTTCGATTTCCTCTTTGATCTTAGCCAACACTTGAGGAGCAAATCTTCTTGGCACTTGCTTCACTGGTTTCTTCCCTGGTCGACTTGGTAATTGCATTTCCACCACTTCTCGACTTAACCCAGGCATTTCGTCATAATCCCAAGCAAAGCAGTCTTTGAACTCCCTTAGCAATGTGATGACTTGGGTTTTTAGAGAAGCATCAATATTTGCACTAATATAAGTTGGCCTTTTTATTGAGCCATTTCCCAAATCAACTTCTTCTAACGGGTCTTGAGCTTGCATATGCTTTGTCGAATCTCTAGGATCCTTTTCAAAACCTAATGGATCATCATCATAAATGCAGTCAAGTCTTTCATCTATGACTATGCCATTTTCTTCATCTAACTCACTGGCTTCGACAGCCATTGTTTGTTGAATAATTTCGGCCTCTATAGCCGCTTTAAACTTGTTTTCGGCCATATAAGCCGTAATTTTGTCCCATGCATTGGGCACTGACATAAGAACACTTTCAAGAACCAGTGTTCCACCCCGTTGGTCGAAGAACACCATCAGGATAGACACTATCATCTCCCATTATTTCTCTTTCCCAAACAAAACCATAATTTGGGTCAAGATGAACTGAGGCAAGAACATTATCCGCAGGAACATATGCCTCATTAGAAGATGAACATGGCGCAATCTTCGCCATTTGTTTCTCAAAATTTTCCTTGGTAATTTGGTTGACATCTGCACGGAAGTAGCTCTGATCTGCTTCGACATACTCTACCAAACAATCTTCCTTCCACATTACTAAACGTTGATGCAAAGTTGAAGGGACAGCACCAACTCCATGGATCCACTCTCTACCAAGGAGTAAATTGAAATTCGCTTTAGAGGCTATCACTAAGAACAATGTAGTCCTCTTTATGGAACGAACGATTAAGTCCACCTCAATGGCCCCCAAAGAATGGCCAGTTTTGCCTTCATAGTTGCTTAAGACAATGTTATGTGGCCTGAGGTCAGTGTCGAACTTACCAATCTTCTTCAAAAGACCATGTGGCATTAAATTCACTGCAGCTCCACCATCCACTAACACTTTGTTAATTCCAACACCATTGACTTTGGCTTGGACATACAGGGGTTTCAAGTGGTTTTGCATACTCATATCTGGCTTCTCGAAGGTAGCCATTTGGTCTTCGACACAACCATTGTTCATCACATAGTAACACATTGGCTTGTGATGAGCCATATCCTCTGTAAAATCCTCTTCAACATCATTTGGTACTGTGATAACATCGTACTCAAGAGGCAGTATTGATACCACATTGCAAACAACGTCGAAATCATCTTCAGAATCATCAAAATCAGACTCCATGTCTTCATCCATGTCGAAATCAGCATTCTTTTCTTTCACTGTTGACAATGGAGGAAATATTCTTTCAAGAGCAGGCGTTCTTGGCTTTTCTGTTACCACAGCCTTGCCTTTGGCCTTATTTGCTGCACACACATGACTAGCAACATCAGCATTCTTCTTTGTGGCAACTTCAGCTTTGTGAACCTCACTCTTCGCCACTATTATGCTGCGTGGAACTTGATTAATGTCAATCGTACTGCGTGGAACATGGTTATTAGCCAAATGACTTGGAACCTTGTTAATGTCAAAGTGTGCCTTCTTCTTCTGTTGTCTTTGGTAACGACGCCACTGTGTTTTAGTCATGGGGTTCTTACCCTTATAGTTATTCTTATAATTAAACTTAGCAGCATCAGTACCTGGCTTGACAGCTTTAGCACGTTGATTATTGGGCACCCACGCTTCGACAGGAGCACTAGCACTTGGGACAAAGGATTTATTTGTTGACAGCTTCAAATACCCTTTCGCTGAGGACTTCTCCTTAGCAAATTGTCGTTTGCTTGTTGAAGGCTTTGTTGACACATTAGCCTTATAGCCAGGAAGATCTCCTTTTGCAAAGTCAAATTTCGGCCTGTTATCAAGCCTTTTCTTTTACGTTGTTGTTGATCCTGATAACCTTCGACAGCTTTGGCTGCTTCTTTGTCGAAGACAGCGCTGCATCTTGGGCAAAGCATAACTTCAGAGTTATTCCACTTACACCGATTGAGGAAATCTATCAATTCTTCCTCAGCCTTTGGATACACAGCATGTATCTTCCCATCATATTCTTTTAGGGTCACTTCGTGTTTCTTACCTTCAGCATACAGAAAACCTTTTAATTTTTCGGTGGCAGTCTTGACATACTTAGGAGGGTCTGCCATTTGAGCATCCACCATGTCTACATCAGCTTCGACAGGTTCAGAATACATAGCTTCAGCCTTAGGCAATGGATCAACATCAATCTGCATAGGAGCTTTCATTTTCTTATCAGCAAATTTGAGTCTTCCTTCGTCAACTGCTTTTTGCACAATATCCCTGAAAAGCACACAACGGTCAGTGTTATGTCCCAAAAAATTATGGAACTTACAATAACCCTTTTTCTTTCTTTGGTCAAGAGTTGGTACTTTAAGGCCTTTAGGCACTAATATTTGACCATCAGTTACTAAAAGATCAAAAATTTCATCACATTTCGTAACATCAAAAGTATAAGTCTTAGGCATAAATCTATCATTCTTAGGCTCTACAGGGTCATTCCCATTCGCAGGCCTTAATAATTTACAGGTATAAGGAGGACCAGGCTTAAGTTCAGCCACGTCTATCTCCTCTTCTTCGACATTACCATATGTAACGTCGAATTCTTCTTCGACATATGCCACTTTTTCTTTTTTATGATACCTATTCGACCTAGATTTTTCTTCTCTAAGCCTTTCAACTTGTCGAACTCTATCAGCCAATTGAGCCATATCTCTCAAATGAGATGTGTCTAATTTCTTTCTAATTGAGTAATCAAGGCCACCAGCAGCCATTTCGACAAGCTCATGTTCAGGGACTTGTGTGAAGCAACGAGATTTCAACAGCCTAAATCTGTTTAAGTAATCATCAATAGTTTCAGGCATTTTGCGCCGAACACTAGCCAATTCTTTAAGACTAATTTTCGACTGGCCCATGTAAAACTGTGCATGGAATGCCTTTTCTAATTGCCCCCATGTGAACATAGAACCAGGGGGTAAGGTCGTGAACCAAGTGAAAGCATTTTTAGTTAGAGAATTTGGAAAATATTTCATCTTCAAATTCTCATTTTGTGCTAAGTCCCCAGCCTCAGTCAAGAAACGAGCAATGTGTTCGACTGTGGACTCATTTGTATCACCACCAAACTTAGTAAACTTGGGAACTTTCCATCCCCTTGGTAACTCAGTTTGTAATACGTATTCACATAATGGTGATACGAAGTTAGGCCTTTGTAAACCTATGTTAAGGCCATTTTGCGCCAAAATAGTTTCGACTAAAGTAGCTATATTGTTTTCAGCGCCAACATTGTGTTGTTGCACTTGTCGAACAACTTCATCAGCGTTCTGGTGTCTATTTACCAAAACTACTTCAGGGACGTGGTTTACTGCCCCTTGTAGTTCGCCTACAATTGTGGACGCTTCGACTGCAACTGCTCCTTGGGGGTTAACTGGCGACGCATTACCCGCAATAATAGGAACTTGCCTATTATTAACCGTTGGAGCCCCAAAGAAATCTGCAATCCTACTCATCTGATTTGCCAACATTTGGTAACTGTTATTGGTATTTTGAATCAATGGATTGAAAACTGTACCAATTTGTTGGGTAAGCATATTAACCATATCGTGATTACTCTCGTCTACTTGCTGTCTTAAGGCCAACAAAGACGTATTGGTTAATGCTGGGGGATTCCGACCAAATACACTCTCAGAAGAGACATGTGTAGGGGAAAAGGTCGAAATATGTGGCATTCCAGTAGGCATGCCATACATTCCCAAAGGAAATGGGGGTATATGCACGTTATTCAAACGTGGGTCTAAACCGTTCCCCATTGCCATGTAAGGGCTATGAAGCCCTGCACTTAACGGCAAAGACATAGGCAAAGATGCCATTTCTGACTGCGTTGAACCAACATTAGTCATTGATAATGAAGGAACACTTGTTGACGATGATGGTCCTGCGCTAATGCTCGCAGAATCCATTGTTGTTCCTTGCCCTTATGAAACCACAGGCTTGGAACTAGACGCATTATTCGTACTAGAACGAACCATTTTACCACTTCTTAAGTGCATACAACAGCGAATACAAATAAGAAAGTACGAAAATGAACAAAATCAAAGGCAAGGTCCCACCGGGCGTGCCAATTTGTTTGCTGGTGTTTTTAGCAAACAATCACTAGTTTTATTAGAAGGTTTGTGAGATCAAACTAGAAAAATCTCAAAGCAATTGCCTTTGAATTGCGCGTAGTTTTTGTTTCAGAAAATGTAGAAAAGGGGACGATTTGCAATGATTAACAGAATTGAAAAGAAAAGAAGCAGTAAATGGTGCGTGAATTGTAAAGAAAAGACAAATAAATTGCATTGAATTGTAAAAGTAGTACACGATCACGTACAATGATTCTTCCACTCGTTTTTCGCTCTGGCTTGGAAGTTAGAGTTTCAGGAATCGGATTGTGTATTGTGATTTGTGACCCTTGTTTCTTCTCAGAAACTACTATTTATACAAAGGAAAAGAAGGGGAAAAACTGAACTAAGTAACTGCCTAGAAATTTGAAAATTAATAACTGCTACTCCTACTTTCGACAAGAACCGCTTCATCACGCTTCGACCAACTGCTAGTTCTTCAGCGCATAACTGCTCTGTTTTCTGTCTGTCGAAAGCTTGTGTCCATTTTCCTCTCTCTTGCTTTTGCTTCCCCGGAAGCTTGTCGAATTTACCTTGCGCATGACCATTTTCTCTGTCGAAATAATTTGGTCTTTGTCGAAATATAAGTCAGGCCTTGTTGACCATTTTCAATGAAGCCTGTCGAAATTACAGGCTAACAGCGCCGTTTGAATAAACTTGTAAAATTTTAAATGGTCCTTCCCAACTTGGGGACCATTTACCAAAGACTCTATCTTTTTTATCCATAGGCAATAGGACCTTCCACACTAGATCACCTGAATCAAAGGCTTTAAACTTAACCTTTTTGTTATAAGTTTTAGCTACCCTCTCTTTCTGTCGAATAAGCATATCTAAAGCTAATAACCTTTCTTCGTCTAAATCAACCAATTCATCAAGCATCATATTCCAATAATAATCAGAGGGAATCTCCCACTGTCTTTGAATTCTTGTTGATTGTAGACAAATTTCAACAGGCAACACTGCATCGTGTCCAAATGTTAGCCTATAAGGAGTAGTGTTGATAGATTCTTTGGGTGAATTTCGACAAGCCCATAATGCTTGATCAAGGGTATTATGCCAATTTTTGGGTTTCTGCCCAACATGCTTTTTAATCAAATTAATAATAACTTTATTGGCAGCTTCTACTTGACCATTGGCTTGCGCATAATATGGTGTCGAAGTTAATAACTTAAAACCAATTTCAGAAGCAAACTCTACCATTTTTCTACCAGTGAAAACTGATCCCTGATCTGTAGTAATGGTTTCTGGAATTCCAAACCTATAAATGATATGATTTTGAATAAACCTTATCACTGCTTCTTGATCAACATTGGCTAAAGGTATAGCTTCAACCCATTTGGTGAAGTAATCAATTCCCACAAGGATATATCTATGGCCCTTCGACGAAGTTGGCTTTATCTCTCCAATCACATCTAGAGCCCAACCTCTAAATGGCCAAGGTTTGACTATGGCATGCAATTCATTTGCAGGTACATGTTGTATCCCAGCATGCTTTTGACACTCTTGGCATCCCTTAGCAAATTCTATGCAATCTTTCAGCATAGTTGGCCAATACATTCCTTGTCGAAATAATAACCACTTCATTTTGTGGCCTACTTGGTGTGAACCACATGCTCCACTATGTGTATCAGAAACTGCTAAATATGCCTCATTTTCACTAAGACATTTTAATAGTACTCCTTCAGGAGTCTTTTTAAACAATTCGTTTCCAATTATCACATAGCTCAAAGCTCTGTATTTTACCTTTTTATTGGTATTTCTTGTGGGATTTTGCAAATATTCCACAATAGGCCTTCGCCAATCATTATTGGTCATATTGTCAAGAGCAAAAATTTCTGCTAAGTCAAAGTCACCAAAAAATTGACGTTTTTCGACAACGACTAGTTCCTCGTTTGCGTTTGTATCTGTTGCCCCCCAGTTTTTGGTGTTGACAATAGTGACGAAGAATAGTCATTAGAAATGATCTTATCCTTTATTTCAATTAACTCTTCCAGGCTTTGTTTTGAAACTTTATAGCCTGAAGCAATTTGTGCCAATTCATTTGCCACTTGATTATCAATTCGTGGTAAATGTTCTAAGTGAACAGACTCAAATCTTTTTAACAAAGCATTGGCAACAACAAAGTATCTGATAAGGTGCTCTTTAATGCATTTGTACTCTTTTGTCAATTGTTTGACAACCAACTCAGAGTCACCTTTTATTTCGACATGACTTGCCCCCAGCTCAAGTAAAATTTCAAGGCCTACTATTAAAGCCTCATACTCAGCTTCATTATTGGAGCAAACATCTCGAATTTTAAACTTATACTTCGTTGGAATGTTAGTAGGAGATATTATTAAAATACCAATCCCAACTCCATGTTTATGGCTTGAACCATCAAAGTACAACCTCCAAGGATATACGTCTACAAAACTTAATGTTTCTTCGACAACAGAATGGTCTACTATAAAATCAGCAACCACTTGTCCTTTAATTGATTTTAGAGGTTGATAAGTTAAGTTGTATTCTGACAAAGCCAAAGCCCATTTACCAATTCGGCTATGCATTATTGGTTTCGACAGCATATGCTTAATAACATCAAAATGCGAATAAACAGAAACATCAGCTGGTTTTATATATTGCTTTAACTTTGTACACGAGAAATACAAACAAAGGCACAACTTTTCTATAGGAGTGTACCTCGTTTCGGCATCATTTAAGACCCTACTGAGGTAATAAATGGCTCTTTCGACACCACTATCATCCTCTTGTGCTAACATTCTACCTATTGTTCTATCAGAAGCTGCTATATACAATTTGAGCACTTTGTGTTCAATAACAGGCAACAAAATTGGTGGTTTCATCAAATAAGACTTGATTTCGTCGAAGGCTGCTTGATGCATTGGTTCCCATTTGAACTCTTCTTCCTTCTTCAGTCTTAACAATGGCGAAAAAACTTGTGTTTTGCCACTTAGATTTGATATAAATCTTCGAAGGAAATTGATTTTTCCCAGCAACGACTGAAGCTCCTTTTTGGTCGAAGGGGCCTTCGTTTCCATAATTGCCCCAGTCTTATTTTGATTGATTTCAATGCCTTTTTTGTGCACCATAAAACCCAAGAAATCACCTGCACGTACACAAAAGGCACATTTTAATGGATTTATTTTCAATCCATATTTCCTCATTCTTTCAAAAGAACGGCGAAGATGGTCTAAATGACCACTTTCTGAGGAAGATTTAACCACCACATCATCTATGTATACTTGCATAAAATCATCAATAAAATCATGAAACATAGAATTCATGGCCCTCTGATATGTAGCACCAGCATTCTTTAAGCCAAAGGGCATTACTACCCATTCATAAACACCCAATGCCCCTGGACATCTAAAAGCAGTTTTCGACACGTCCTCTTCAGCAATGAAGATTTGATAATACCCAGAATAACCATCGAGCATACTAAGATAATCAAATCCTGCTGCTGAATCTATTAGCATTTCTGCCACAGGCATTGCGTATTCATCCTTGGGAGTTGCATTATTTAAATCCCTAAAGTCTATGCAAACTCTAAGAGTCCCATTTTTCTTTATTACAGGAACTATATTGGCTAACCATTCGACATACCTGGCAGTTCTGATGAATTTGTTTCTGAATAGCCTTTCGATTTCCTCTTTGATCTTAGCCAACACTTGAGGAGCAAATCTTCTTGGCACTTGCTTCACTGGTTTCTTCCCTGGTCGACTTGGTAATTGCATTTCCACCACTTCTCGACTTAACCCAGGCATTTCGTCATAATCCCAAGCAAAGCAGTCTTTGAACTCCCTTAGCAATGTGATGACTTGGGTTTTTAGAGAAGCATCAATATTTGCACTAATATAAGTTGGCCTTTTTATTGAGCCATTTCCCAAATCAACTTCTTCTAACGGGTCTTGAGCTTGCATATGCTTTGTCGAATCTCTAGGATCCTTTTCAAAACCTAATGGATCATCATCATAAATGCAGTCAAGTCTTTCATCTATGACTATGCCATTTTCTTCATCTAACTCACTGGCTTCGACAGCCATTGTTTGTTGAATAATTTCGGCCTCTATAGCCGCTTTAAACTTGTTTTCGGCCATATAAGCCGTAATTTTGTCCCATGCATTGGGCACTGACATAAGAACACTTTCAAGAACCAGTGTTCCACCCCGTTGGTCGAAGAACACCATCAGGATAGACACTATCATCTCCCATTATTTCTCTTTCCCAAACAAAACCATAATTTGGGTCAAGATGAACTGAGGCAAGAACATTATCCGCAGGAACATATGCCTCATTAGAAGATGAACATGGCGCAATCTTCGCCATTTGTTTCTCAAAATTTTCCTTGGTAATTTGGTTGACATCTGCACGGAAGTAGCTCTGATCTGCTTCGACATACTCTACCAAACAATCTTCCTTCCACATTACTAAACGTTGATGCAAAGTTGAAGGGACAGCACCAACTCCATGGATCCACTCTCTACCAAGGAGTAAATTGAAATTCGCTTTAGAGGCTATCACTAAGAACAATGTAGTCCTCTTTATGGAACGAACGATTAAGTCCACCTCAATGGCCCCCAAAGAATGGCCAGTTTTGCCTTCATAGTTGCTTAAGACAATGTTATGTGGCCTGAGGTCAGTGTCGAACTTACCAATCTTCTTCAAAAGACCATGTGGCATTAAATTCACTGCAGCTCCACCATCCACTAACACTTTGTTAATTCCAACACCATTGACTTTGGCTTGGACATACAGGGGTTTCAAGTGGTTTTGCATACTCATATCTGGCTTCTCGAAGGTAGCCATTTGGTCTTCGACACAACCATTGTTCATCACATAGTAACACATTGGCTTGTGATGAGCCATATCCTCTGTAAAATCCTCTTCAACATCATTTGGTACTGTGATAACATCGTACTCAAGAGGCAGTATTGATACCACATTGCAAACAACGTCGAAATCATCTTCAGAATCATCAAAATCAGACTCCATGTCTTCATCCATGTCGAAATCAGCATTCTTTTCTTTCACTGTTGACAATGGAGGAAATATTCTTTCAAGAGCAGGCGTTCTTGGCTTTTCTGTTACCACAGCCTTGCCTTTGGCCTTATTTGCTGCACACACATGACTAGCAACATCAGCATTCTTCTTTGTGGCAACTTCAGCTTTGTGAACCTCACTCTTCGCCACTATTATGCTGCGTGGAACTTGATTAATGTCAATCGTACTGCGTGGAACATGGTTATTAGCCAAATGACTTGGAACCTTGTTAATGTCAAAGTGTGCCTTCTTCTTCTGTTGTCTTTGGTAACGACGCCACTGTGTTTTAGTCATGGGGTTCTTACCCTTATAGTTATTCTTATAATTAAACTTAGCAGCATCAGTACCTGGCTTGACAGCTTTAGCACGTTGATTATTGGGCACCCACGCTTCGACAGGAGCACTAGCACTTGGGACAAAGGATTTATTTGTTGACAGCTTCAAATACCCTTTCGTTGAGGACTTCTCCTTAGCAAATTGTCGTTTGCTTGTTGAAGGCTTTGTTGACACATTAGCCTTATAGCCAGGAAGATCTCCTTTTGCAAAGTCAAATTTCGGCCTGTTATCAAGCCATTTTCTTTTACGTTGTTGTTGATCCTGATAACCTTCGACAGCTTTGGCTGCTTCTTTGTCGAAGACAGCGCTGCATCTTGGGCAAAGCATAACTTCAGAGTTATTCCACTTACACCGATTGAGGAAATCTATCAATTCTTCCTCAGCCTTTGGATACACAGCATGTATCTTCCCATCATATTCTTTTAGGGTCACTTCGTGTTTCTTACCTTCAGCATACAGAAAACCTTTTAATTTTTCGGTGGCAGTCTTGACATACTTAGGAGGGTCTGCCATTTGAGCATCCACCATGTCTACATCAGCTTCGACAGGTTCAGAATACATAGCTTCAGCCTTAGGCAATGGATCAACATCAATCTGCATAGGAGCTTTCATTTTCTTATCAGCAAATTTGAGTCTTCCTTCGTCAACTGCTTTTTGCACAATATCCCTGAAAAGCACACAACGGTCAGTGTTATGTCCCAAAAAATTATGGAACTTACAATAACCCTTTTTCTTTCTTTGGTCAAGAGTTGGTACTTTAAGGCCTTTAGGCACTAATATTTGACCATCAGTTACTAAAAGATCAAAAATTTCATCACATTTCGTAACATCAAAAGTATAAGTCTTAGGCATAAATCTATCATTCTTAGGCTCTACAGGGTCATTCCCATTCGCAGGCCTTAATAATTTACAGGTATAAGGAGGACCAGGCTTAAGTTCAGCCACGTCTATCTCCTCTTCTTCGACATTACCATATGTAACGTCGAATTCTTCTTCGACATATGCCACTTTTTCTTTTTTATGATACCTATTCGACCTAGATTTTTCTTCTCTAAGCCTTTCAACTTGTCGAACTCTATCAGCCAATTGAGTCATATCTCTCAAATGAGATGTGTCTAATTTCTTTCTAATTGAGTAATCAAGGTCACCAGCAGCCATTTCGACAAGCTCATGTTCAGGGACTTGTGTGAAGCAACGAGATTTCAACAGCCTAAATCTGTTTAAGTAATCATCAATAGTTTCAGGCATTTTGCGCCGAACACTAGCCAATTCTTTAAGACTAATTTTCGACTGGCCCATGTAAAACTGTGCATGGAATGCCTTTTCTAATTGCCCCCATGTGAACATAGAACCAGGGGGTAAGGTCGTGAACCAAGTGAAAGCATTTTTAGTTAGAGAATTTGGAAAATATTTCATCTTCAAATTCTCATTTTGTGCTAAGTCCCCAGCCTCAGTCAAGAAACGAGCAATGTGTTCGACTGTGGACTCATTTGTATCACCACCAAACTTAGTAAACTTGGGAACTTTCCATCCCCTTGGTAACTCAGTTTGTAATACGTATTCACATAATGGTGATACGAAGTTAGGCCTTTGTAAACCTATGTTAAGGCCATTTTGCGCCAAAATAGTTTCGACTAAAGTAGCTATATTGTTTTCAGCGCCAACATTGTGTTGTTGCACTTGTCGAACAACTTCATCAGCGTTCTGGTGTCTATTTACCAAAACTACTTCAGGGACGTGGTTTACTGCCCCTTGTAGTTCGCCTACAATTGTGGACGCTTCGACTGCAACTGCTCCTTGGGGGTTAACTGGCGACGCATTACCCGCAATAATAGGAACTTGCCTATTATTAACCGTTGGAGCCCCAAAGAAATCTGCAATCCTACTCATCTGATTTGCCAACATTTGGTAACTGTTATTGGTATTTTGAATCAATGGATTGAAAACTGTACCAATTTGTTGGGTAAGCATATTAACCATATCGTGATTACTCTCGTCTACTTGCTGTCTTAAGGCCAACAAAGACGTATTGGTTAATGCTGGGGGATTCCGACCAAATACACTCTCAGAAGAGACATGTGTAGGGGAAAAGGTCGAAATATGTGGCATTCCAGTAGGCATGCCATACATTCCCAAAGGAAATGGGGGTAGATGCACGTTATTCAAACGTGGGTCTAAACCGTTCCCCATTGCCATGTAAGGGCTATGAAGCCTTGCACTTAACGGCAAAGACATAGGCAAAGATGCCATTTCTGACTGCGTTGAACCAACATTAGTCATTGATAATGAAGGAACAGTTGTTGACGATGATGGTCCTGCGCTAATGCTCGCAGAATCCATTGTTGTTCCTTGCCCTTGTGAAACCACAGGCTTGGAACTAGACGCATTATTCGTACTAGAACGAACCATTTTACCACTTCTTAAGTGCATACAACAGCGAATACAAATAAGAAAGTACGAAAATGAACAAAATCAAAGGCAAGGTCCCACCGGGCGTGCCAATTTGTTTGCTGGTGTTTTTAGCAAACAATCACTAGTTTTATTAGAAGGTTTGTGAGATCAAACTAGAAAAATCTCAAAGCAATTGCCTTTGAATTGCGCGTAGTTTTTGTTTCAGAAAATGTAGAAAAGGGGACGATTTGCAATGATTAACAGAATTGAAAAGAAAAGAAGCAGTAAATGGTGCGTGAATTGTAAAGAAAAGACAAATAAATTGCATTGAATTGTAAAAGTAGTACACGATCACGTACAATGATTCTTCCACTCGTTTTTCGCTCTGGCTTGGAAGTTAGAGTTTCAGGAATCGGATTGTGTATTGTGATTTGTGACCCTTGTTTCTTCTCAGAAACTACTATTTATACAAAGGAAAAGAAGGGGAAAAACTGAACTAAGTAACTGCCTAGAAATTTGAAAATTAATAACTGCTACTCCTACTTTCGACAAGAACCGCTTCATCACGCTTCGACCAACTGCTAGTTCTTCAGCGCATAACTGCTCTGTTTTCTGTCTGTCGAAAGCTTGTGTCCATTTTCCTCTCTCTTGCTTTTGCTTCCCCGGAAGCTTGTCGAATTTACCTTGCGCATGACCATTTTCTCTGTCGAAATAATTTGGTCTTTGTCGAAATATAAGTCAAGCCTTGTTGATCATTTTCAATGAAGCCTGTCGAAATTACAGGCTAACACCGTGTTTAACTGTTTTGTTCAACCGATGATCCGCCAACCCGCATTTGCCCATCCGCAGCTCCGTATTTCAGTGTCGGGTCTTACGGTTTCGGACGGGTGACGGGTCTGTGTCCACCCCTACTTCATTGGGCGTGCGCCACCATCAACTCTTCGTTGTAGACATTAATCATGGTGCAATGTAACCATTTTTGTAACATAGTTCAACGAAAGCTATCAAAAAAGCGCAACGGTACAATGATTTTAAAACATAAGGGACATAATCGTTAAAAAAAATGTAAGAGACCTATTCATTACCTGAAAATAAGTTAAGGGACTCCGGATGATATTTTGCCTAAAATATAAGTTGTTCGAACAAAATAAATATGTCATTCACTTGATTTATTTGAAAGAAAATTCTTGCTGACCATTAATCAATTGAATTATTTGTTAAAACAAGTAATTCAATTGATTAATGGGTTTGTGTGTGTGACTTATAACAAAAGTCCCAAACAAAGAATCAAGGGTTTGTGTGTAGAATTGATTAATTGAATTACCCCGTTTATAATTACTTGCTCCAGTAAATTAAAATAATTTAAATCATGGGTTTGTGTGTGTGAATTATAACAGAAATCCCAAACAAGAATTTTGTTCCATTATCACTACATCACCTATTTTGAGCATACAAAAAATCTCTTTCATCATCAAATCCTACCCTCTGTCTGACGCCCTCTGTGAACGAGTGTTAGACAGAGGGTAGGATTTGATGATGAAAGAGATTTTTTGTATGCTCAAAATAGGTGATGTAGTGATAATGGAACAAAATTCTTGTTTGAGATTTCTGTTATAATTCACACACACAAACCCATGATTTAAATTATTTTAATTTGGTATTTGCTGTTATAGTTCTCACACACACAAACCCATGATTAAAATTATTTAAAATAAATAAGTATAAAAAAAATACAACAAAAAAGAGAACAACAAAAAAATGAAAATAAAAATAATCTATAGAGGGATCACGCGAGTACGGAGGGAAACGGTAGTGCATTGTCTTCAAAAAAATGGTTAGACTTTTCCTTCTTTTTTTTTAAATAGTTTTGCTTTAATTGAAATAATAAAATTCTAAGTAATAAATAAAATAAAATAAAATGAAATGAGGTTGATTGGATGGGGCGCTGGTTTAACTTTAACAGAGAGAGTGGTTTAAAAAAATAAAAATAAATAATAATTATTGATTTGAGATAAATAAGAATGAAACAATAAAGTAATATGGGGAAAGTGTGATAAGATTTTGGATCAGAGATTAGACAAGTCGCAGGTTCCAACGAAATAAATGGCCCGATCCACTTTTAAAAAAATGTACAATTGTTGATCTTAAATACTACCTCCGTCTCATTTTATATTCCGTTTAAAGTTGTTATACACATATTAAGAAAAATGATTGATAGTCTAAATTTTATAAAAAGCGTTATTTAAATTACCATTTAATCTTTTATCTCTCTACATAGGTAAATGTGAATTATTTATTAAATGTAAAAAGTTGTTATGATTAATAAGAGCAATAGTGTAAAAACATGTTAGATACTTTATTAAAAATGTAAAACAAAAATTAATTTAAGACAAATTGATTTTGCTAAATCAACTTAGAAAATGGGAATGGAATAGAGGTAGTAAATAATGATAAAATAAGCATAAGAGACTCATTAAAAAGATTGGGATCAGATTCATATCCTCACTTCCCAAACGCAACACAAACTAGTATTTTTTTGGGGTAAAAGAAAGAAAACCAAAAAAAAAGGGAGAGTTCGAAAAAAAAAACGCAGCTTATTGCGGCTGATAGTGGCGGATCGCGGCGGAGCTCGCGGTGGTGTTCGCCGGCGATGCCGGCGAGTTTTGAAGGGTGGTTTCTGGAGGTGGTTCTGTGGTTGTTGTTGTGATGTTTGGTTGTTGTTGTGGTGGTGTTTTGTGGAGGTGTGGTGTGAAGAGAGAAAGGCTCATGGTGGTGCTCTTCTTCACACATCTCTCTTGTTTTTTGTGTTTCTGATTTTTTTTATTTCCTCTGTTTTTCTATCTTGTCCCCCCTTTCCTTGAATTTGTGATTCTGTTAATATAGGACCTTCAATTTCGTTTTCATGATGTTGCCAGCTTTGAGCTCTTTGAAATGTCCCTTTCAAATGCTTAATTTATGATGCTGAATTTTTTTAAATAAGCAATACTTCATTGAAAAAAGCATTAGGGGTAGCAGAAATATCAAAATTTAAATTACAATGAGATATATAGACCAACCAACTCCAAGTTAACTGCTTGATGCGTGACATGATAGATTCAATGTTGGGATCCTCGTTCTTGAAGATAAGAACATTCCTAGCAAACCAAATACTCCAACAAGTAGTCAACCAAATTAAGTGTTTTGTTTTCTTGGCCTTTTTACCTTTGGATAGTTTCCCCCACCAAAGACAATGTTCGAGCAAGCTGTTGGATCCCACATGGTCGATCCTACACCAAACGCACACCCACGACCAAATATCAGATGCAAAGGTGCAGCTCAAAAACAGGTGAAACTGCGATTCAACTTCATTCCAACACAATGGACAGAGAGCGTCATCGTCCGGTGCGATAACAAGTCGGTGTCGCAAATTTCCGCGAGTTGGAAGAGCATCCCTAAGTAAGCGCCATCCAAAAACAATAACTTTGGAGGGAGCGACACATCTCCATAACTTCTCCAACATCTTATGTAATTCATTTTGATCGCTCCCCATTACCTCTCGAAGCATCTCTTTGTAACAAGAACGGACGGTAATTTTTTTCGAAGTCTCAAGCTTCCATATCCAAGTATCCTCAATCCCTTGAGCAAGAGTCACTGGGGCCAAGATTTGTTGAAGATATGCAGCCTCCAAATGATTAACACGCGATTGAGATACTAGCCAAGATTCATTCCACCGCCAAACTCCATCCCTCCACCCTCCAAAGTCCCGCACCACCACCCGGTTTGATTCACGACCCGTCCATAGAGAAGGAAAAAGCCGAGAAAAAGAAGAAGTTCTCAGCCAAACATCATTCCAAAAGTTCACTGAAGCGCCATTCCCCATCCTACGAGAAACCTGCTGGCCGAAAAAAGATAGAGGAGAAAACGCGAGATCAAGCATCATCAAATCACGCCACCAAATAGACCCAACAGCACCTCTTCTTAATGCACCCTCCGACCGTTGTATAAAGGCATCCTTGAAGCTTCCATATCTATGAAATAATAAGCCTTTCCAAGGAGCGAAATCATCAACAAGTGCCCGCCACTTCCACTTACTTAAAAGAGCCACATTAAATAAATCTAAATTTTTGATACCGAGGCCTCCGTCATTCTTCGGTTTGCAAATTTTGTCCCAAGCAACCCAATACATACCCCTATCTCCATCATTGATTTGCCACAGAAAATCCCTTTGTATTTTAATCATTGCTTTAATAACCGACTTCGGTGCTTTATGGAAAGAAAAGAAATACAAAGGGATACTATTTAACACCGAATTAATAAGAGTGACTCTACCTCCAATTGAAAGATGACGCCCCTTCCATGATGCTAGCCTTTTTCTAAGCATATCAAGTACCTGCTTCCACGTTGTCGCCCTTCTTGGATTGGCCCCAACCGGAATCCCCAAGAACTTAAACGGGATGGACTCCGTTTTACAATGAAGGAAAGTAGAAGCGGAATCAAGAAACTCCTCTGAAGTGTTAATACCAATGATCTTGCTCTTATGAAAATTCACACGTAACCCGGAAACCAATTCAAAGCTTCTTAAAATTGTCTTGATGGCCCACAGATTATCCCAAGAAGGCTTCCCCATTAACACCGTATCATCCGCAAATTGCATAATAGAAAACCAGAGAGAAGAATTAATATCATAACCCGCAAAATAGTCAATCTCCACCGCTTTAGCTACTAAAGCCGACAAGCCTTCCGCCACAATGAGGAACAAAAAAGGGGAAAAAGGATCCCCTTGTCTCAAACCTCTAAACGCCTTAAAATCATTAGTGGGACTCCCATTAACCAACACCGAAAAAGTAGTATTGCAAACACAAGACTTCATCCAAAGAATCCATTTTTGAGGAAAGCCCATCCGATCTAACATATAAAATAAGAACTTCCACGAGATGGAGTCATATGCCTTCTCGAAATCAACTTTAAAAATCAAACATTCATCCTTCGATCTCTTAGCATAATCAACTACCTCATTAACGACCAACACCCCGTCCAAAATTTGCCTACCCCCAAAAAAGCCGATTGGCTATTCGATATAACACTAGGGAGCACCTTCTTAAGCCGATTTGCCAACACTTTTGCCAAAATTTTGTAGAGAGACCCTATCAACGAAATCGGTCTATACTCCCCCAAACCTTGAGGATTATCATTTTTGGGAATCAATGCAATAAAAGTTGCGTTAATGGCCTTAGGGAGAAATGTTTTATCATGAAACTCATTAATAAAATCAACAACATCCTTTTTCAACAAATCCCAACATAATTTGATGAAGCTCATGTTAAAATCATCCGGCCCGGGGCTCTTATCGCCATCACACCTCCACACTTCCTCCCTAATTTCTTCCTCCGAAAAAGGTTCGATCAAGAAATCCATATCAACACGAGAAAGCTGATTAAAAGCAAGACCATCAAGAGTGGGGCGAAATTGACAAGACTCCACAAAACACTTCTCAAAATGATGTTTAACCGAATTCTTCACTTCCTCCACCTCCTCCATCATCTCACCATTACTCCTTAATAACAACAAACTACAACGGTGCCTTTTAAATTTTAAAAGGGAATGGAAATACCTTGACCCTTCATCACCATTGACCCTTCAGCAACTCTTTTGGTGAAAAAAGTTGAAATATTATAAAAGAGACCGTGGCTTTTAACCAAAAAAGAAGATGTCTTTTTTTATTTCTTTTCTTTTGTAATAATTTTCGTTTTCTATATTTTTGAATTTTTTAATTTGTAAAAAAAATTAATAATAATAATAATATTTAATTCTAAAACAGATTTTTTTGATTAAGTTTTTCTTAAAATAAGTTAATAATAAAAAGTCAAATTAATAATAGCAAAATAAAACGCAAAATCACCAACAAGCATAAAATGGTACGTGTAAACAATAAAATCTAAAGGTGCACGAATACAATAATATTTTGGGGTTTTTTATAAAAAAAATACCGGTTAAAATTGGGTGTTCTTAAGATATAATTTATTTCTTAACTGAGTTAACATTTATTTAACTCTCATTTAATTTTAACTAGATTTAGTTTAGCATTTAGTAATTAGTTACACTTTGTTATTAAGTTAGTTTGTTTCTCCCTCCGTATCATGATTCATGAATGACTTTTCTTCTAGAAAAATAAAACACCGCTGTGTCATGCGTGAGTGAGTACTAACCCAGAGGGTATAATTAAACGGAGAAGTTTTAAATTCCTGGGTCAGCTGTTTCACTCTTCGAGGTGTCTCCAATCTAGTGAGGGGATTAGAAATGCGTGAGTGAGTACATCCTCTCAAGTTTATTCGTCTGTGTGAGTGAGTTTTCACTTTTTAGATTTTGTGAATAATGACTTGATTTTTTTATAGGCAAAGTGGTTAGAAATTAGTGTGTTAGTAGTTAGAGAGGAGGGGGAAGCGAGTTCGAATCTCATACGCCTATATTTTCACCAATGATATCCCTTTCACTTAACCACATGAACTAACTCTGTGGTAACTTTACAATTGAGAGCTAGTACTTACATTTTATAGCTTGTAAAATAGGCACACAAAAAAAAGGTCCCAGCACTGAAAAACTTATTAATTACAAGACTAGCACCCTTTTTCTTTTATCTACCAAATTGGCACCCTTTCTACCTTTTTTTTTTAAATGAATTTTAATATAATATTTTTACTAATAGTTTTTAAACCTAGTTTTAATTAAATAATTAAACTAAGTTTTAATTAAATAATTAATAATTAATGAACTAATTGAGTAAATTATTTTTGTTAAGACACAAAATAAATATTGTCGGTAAATATAAATAACTAAAGAACACAATGAAAATTAAAATTGGACGGTTACATCAATATAGTTGTGTTAAAATATATTTTTTATCACCTTTGGAGTTTTTTTTTTTGGTCCAAACACCTTTGGAGTTTTCTTCATCATATTTCAACCGTGTTATGGATAAGGCCCATCTTTTGTCACGTATAGTTAGGCCCATTACCAAAAAGGCTCACTTTGAGAGCAAATCCAATCATCAATGATCAAGATCAAACTGCGTGATCTAATGGTCCGAATTCATTAGGTCAACACCACCAAACTCTATAAATACTGATTCAATGTTTCATTAATGGTAAGGAATCTCTCTCATTAATATAACTGTGATTGACTACCTCCTTGACTTGAGCGTCAGAGTGTATTTGTAGGTACAATACCCCACCTCGGGTCGGATCAACGCAGATCAAGAACTCAACCTAGCTACTATCTCAGATCTCTATCTAAAGTCGGAAATACAGTACAGAAAAAACAGCATTTTCGATGCCTTCAACATCTATAGTGAATTCCATTGCTATAAGCGGCTCTTCCACTAGATCTAAGCAAATACAAGCAAATGTATAAAAGAAAATCACATAGAGCTAATATACTAGGCTACTGGCTGATTTTATCAACCAATAAAATGACGCCTTACTAATAAAATATATATGTCTTATAATTTAAATCTGATGTGTGGTGGATAGCAAATGGTTTGCCCATGCAGGTCACGAACAGAGTCGTTGGTTTACTTCTTGCATTTCATTATTTTTATTTTTATTATTATAGTGCTTTTTTTTTACCCCACCTTATCACCCATACCCCCATAATACGTTTTTTGGACCAAAATACCCTTAATTTAAAAAAAAAAAACGTTTTTTTTGAACTTTTCGAATTTACACATAAATACGTATAAATTCGGAATGGGGGTATGAAATTTTCCGAATTTATGTGTAAATTCAGAATACATTTTTTAAAATACATTCCTAAAATACGTATAAATTCGGAATATATAAAAAAATGCATTCCGAATTTATACATAAATTCGGAAAAGAATTATTTTTTTAAAATCAGTTTAAGTCGATAAATGGAACTCGATAAATAACAATAATATAATAAAGTACGATAACGATAACAAACGAAAGAAATAACCGTAATATAATAAAGTCGATAAAATACGAGTACATATACAAAAAAAAACGAAAATAAATACAACTATGGATGAAAGTCTAAGTGTTCTAAAGCATTAAGGAGGCAGTCATATACATCAGCTGGAATGCCTCCCTCATATCCCATGGCATCAAGTATATGTCCAGCGGTAACATCCATCGCATCCTGATAGGTCTGTGGACCAACATCCTCAGCTATAGCCTCCTGATCTGGCACATGCTGCTCTAGTACATCCTCAGCTACAGCCTCCCGAGTCAGACGGGGAATGGACACCCTCCGATACCATGGTAGGTAATCATCAGTGCACTCACCCGCCACGCTTGCGGGTCTGCTAGTACGAAAAAAAGTCCGCGCTGGGGATGGATAGACCGACAATCTCTCTAAAATGGAGGTCACAGATGGACGTGGTCCGCGAACGGGTGCAGGAGGGATCTGCTGGATGCGCCCAAACTGCCAGCGGACCCAGTCAACCATATATGGCACAGCAATATCGCCCCAGAGCAGCCAACCTCTGAAATGGGACATGGTGTGGAATGGAGCGTACACTCTGTGGCCCTCCCAAGGCGTCAGAATGACCTAGTCCAGCCGCAGGTTATCGATCCGCTCCCGAAAATCTTTAAGCTTGAGATGATCGCACTTAAAGTTCTTCCACCTGCTGCAACGTGGAAGCCCAGTATCAGGGGAGGATCTCCACTGGACGATGGTGGGGAAGTACTCATAAATCCAGCACTGAAATAAAATAATTAAATGAATAATTAATTAATTATATAAATAAAACCAATTAACATAATAAAAGTAATTAATTTATTACGTACCTGTAGCAGAGAAGCGTATCCGCCAATCTGACTAGTCTCCCAGAAAGAGGCCAAGTTCAGCTGGTCGTAAAGATATGCCAGAGCAGCTGGACTCCAAGCCCACTGGCCACATGTCTCAAAATTGGAAATAAGAAGAATCCACTTAGCAGACACGTAAGTGTGACTCTTGTCGGAGAAGATGGTGCCCCCAACAAGTGTAGCATATAGCACCGTGCTGCATGATCATACTCCCTGCGGCACATATTATCTCTGTAGGCATCCTCCAAAAATCTGAATCGGAATGCCGGAGTCCTGGTGGAATTAAACTCGTTCCAGCATGCTGTCCCATCTAGTCCCAGAAAATCCACTCCAGCCTGAATGGCCTCGGCCGTGGAAAGATGCAGAGGCTCTGCAAACGGATTGCCGGTGAGCGACAAGTGGAGCAACGCGAACACGTCGTCCAACGTCACGATCATCTCCCCCCACGACATGTGAAAGGAGCTAGTCTCAGAATGCCACCTCTCAACAAACGCAGATATAAGCTCATGGTTGATGTTGTTGAGAGGTGTGGCGTCCAGCTGAAATAGCTTCGCCTGCTGCAACCATGCGGCAATATGTGGGTGGTGCTTCTCCGGTCTAATAGTCAAAATCTTGCCCCCGTGAGATGCCACCTTCAGCGTGTCTCGGTCCTCTAAAAAAATAAAAGTAATTAATAAATAATTAAAACGAATTAAATAATTTTTGGTAAAAAATAAATAAATTACTCATTATTATCTCCCCGGCCAGTAGCCTAGTGACGCGGTGATCCACCAAGCGGTGCAACAAAGGCTCATCAGCAGCAGCCTGAGCGTGATGCTCAGCAGGCTCTTGTACCTGCTCATGCTGAACGTCCTGCATCATATAGTCATGCTGAGCAGGCTCCTCCTGATAATGATGAGCAGGCTGCTCAGGCTGCGGTATCTCTGGCTGGTCAGGCTGCTCCTGATGCTCTCGCTGTCGGACACGCCTCCAACGCTCAGAAGCGTGACCGACCTGTCTAGTCAACCTGACCCTCGTCCTAGTACCAGGATCATCTCGCGGTGTAGGTCCAGATGGCTCATCTGGTTCAAAGTTTCCTCCTCGACTGGTTGCCATTGAAAAACCAAAAAACAAGAGTTAAAACAAAATTTAAAAAAAACAAACAAACACATTCCGAATTTACAGTGTAAATTTGGAAATTTTTTCCTTGAAATTTCCAAATTTACACATAAATTCGGATTGTAATTTCCGAATTTACATTCCGAATTTACATGTAAATTCGGAATTTTTTAAAAAAAATTTCAATTTGCATTCCGAAAATACGCATAAATTCGGAAATTTCATAAATTTTTTTCCAGAAATACGTATAAATTCGGGAAATTTAGAGGAAGAAACTTACTGATTTCCGGATATAGGTGTAAATGAGGAGAGTTTTGCTTTTTTTAAGTTTTCTGAGGGGTATTTTGGTCTAGTTGGGAAAAATTGGGGTATGGGTGATAAGGTGGGGGTAAAAAAAAAAGCCATTATTATATTTATTTCTTTTAACATAAATAAAAACAACAGATCCTTATAATAAATTATATACTAATTTTTATATTTAATTATATAAGGTGGATCCAATTAATACACATATAATTTAGTTTAGAAAATTTTGGGGTGTTATACTTCTAACTAGATCTCTCTCTAAATCGTAAATCACACAATTAAAATAGAATAATTTTAAAACACGTCCTAATAGTTATTCAGAATAAGTGAGGTGTTACATAATCAACCACGCCGGAAAACATGTCCTATTAGATACGTGCCGGTTAATTTACACAAATCAAAATATTTCTTTAAATTTTCAAAATATTCAGAATAAGTGAGCCCTTTACTTCCAATAGTCAGTGGACCGGTTAACTATTATTTATAGGTATTGCCCATTTTTATTAAAAAATACAACTATTGCCCATATTTCTTTAAATTTACAAAATATGTAAAACAAATTGTAATTTGTTTTTCAAAAGTTATTCCTTTAATATAGTAAGTGTTTCCCACTTTCGTTATTCAAAAGTAGAATAAATGAAGCATTGAAATGTAATCCTTATTACCTTATATCATATGTTGATCTGTGTTATATTCATTGTTACCTTGTCTCTTAGATTTTAAATAGATCGGTGAGGAAAGTGTGTGAGATCTATAAAGCAAGGAACGTTGATAGGGAATAGAGGTTGAACTTTTGGAAGATCTAATCGCAAGACACGACTGTTTAGCAGATCGAAGATGGAGCAGTACATTTCGTCATTTGAAAGGTATTACTCAGTCTTTGATTCAATAAGTTTTTTTTTGATAAGCTTTGATTCAATAAGTTGTTGATAAAAGGGATCTTGTTATTTTGGTAGTAACTGGTTATACGATTGTTGTTTTGCAGGAATAATTGAGTCTGTATTGGTGTTATTATTCGTTACTTGTCAAAATGGATGAACTTTCTTGTAACAAGAGGCAAAGAAATTAGTGAGGTATGTCGAGAATGTTTAAAAGTTGCAGTTGAATTTACATTCAAATGAGTTTTAGTTGAAGTTGTAGTTGAATTTTCATTAACTGAATGAACTTTGTTATAAAAAAATTTATTTTGAAAATTTTAGGGGTCGTTTGATTTATCTGATTATTCTGAAAAACGAAGATGAAACAGACAACATTGAAAATGAATCTCCCAGATTGAGGATGAAAGTTCCATTAATGGTGAAAAGGATTTAGTGAAAGTGAATTTGATGGACTTGAGACCAAATCGCATAAATAGGTTTCATTTTCCAGATTTAAGTGTCGCATTTATGTTCTATAACTGGTATGCTAGCATGCATGGTTTTTCTGCGAGGAAGGGTAGGATGATGAGGAATTTCAAAGGGGAAGTAACTCAACAGACATTTGTGTGCCACAGGGAAGACTTTAAAGTTGAAAAAGATGACAGTAAAGAGGTTAGGATTCGAAAAGTGAAAGGTGATATAAGATGTCAGTGTTAGCCTAAATGCCAAGTTCATGTTGATGATGTAAGTGGACGGCGGTTCGTTAAATTTTTTAATGATTTACACAACCATATACACTTGTTTCTGATAAATGGACTTCGTTGCTACCTGGTTATAGAAAGACACTACAACATTTTGACCCTACGGCAACGCCTAAAATTTCGGTGCTTAAAAAACCGTTGCCTTAGATAGCAATGGCAACGGTTTTTTGAGCCCGTTGTCGATTCATTTTTTTTTTAATTTTTTTTGGCAACAGCCAAAAACCGTCCCCTTAAGGTCAACAGCAACGGTTTTTCTTTGATCCTATAGCCAACGTTTTAAAACCGTTGTCATAGAGTGAACGATTAAAAAAAAATACTAGGCGCTAAAAAGGTGGCGCCTTTTCTAATTTTTGCCCAAAAATTAGGCGGTACCACCCCTTTTCCATTTCTAATTTTTACTAAAACACAATATCTGATAAAAAAACTCAACCTAATCTGATTGAAAAAACTCAAAACCTAATCTCGTTGAAAAAAACACAGAAACACAATTTCCACCAAAGCTCTCACAAGGTTCTTCGCAAGGCTCTCACGATTTCCACCAAGCAAGCGTTTCACCAAGCAAGGTTCTTCCCAAGGAAACACCATGACGTAGTAGGTTTGCTCGCTGAACTACGTAAGTAGGTTTCCCAGTTCCACCATTCACGATCTTCCCCATTCACACTCGCTGAACTACGTACGGTTGATTTCAACCAAGGTTCTCACGATTTCCACCAAGGATCTCACGATTTCCACTCAAAACCCAGAGTTCAGCGAAAACCCTAACCAAGGCTCTCACGATTTCGGACTTCGTAGGTAGCCGATCTCATTCATGCACGTGTTCCTTCTTTGAAGGTAGTAAGGTATTTCCTTCAACTACTTCTTTTCCGTATTTCTGTGTTTGGGGATTCATCTTCTTTGCAAAGGGTAAAATTTCCAATTTTTGTTTTTATTATTATTGAAGTATTTGGATTGTTATAATGGAATGAGTGTCACGTCGTTATTTAATTATGTGAAAAGTGAGTTGAGTTGGTTTTATGAAATAGTAGCTCAGAAATCTTTATTTTAGACTCTGCTGCACAGGTGTTTGATAAATTGCCACTTGTTTCAAAGCCTATTTATTGGTGATAGTTATAGTTGTTGTTTGGATATTGATTGTTTCCTCGTTTACTCTTTCTTTGATATTGTGTTTTGGATTGAACTATGTAGTTTAATGCTCTGAAATCTCTTTTCTTTTTTCTGTTTATTTGTCTATTTTTGTCTGCAATTTTTTCTTAATGTGTATTAGCATTAAGGCTGAAATGAAGCACTGGAAAAAGGAAATGGACCCTGTATTTGTAAGTAACAACAAAAGCATAAGAACAGAAGAGCTCCCAACACTAAGTTGTGATAATGCTTAGTGCTATGATTATGGCATGTCGATTTTATTCTGCTAATGCTTCTAAGAAAATACTCCTTTATGGCACTTCCTAATATTGTGAAGTAAAACTTTATTTAGTCTCTAAACAACTCCACCATTCTAATGCCCAATAAAATGAGACCTCCTTAGATTAGCTTTAGCTTTAGATTCATTTATTTAGTACCCGGAGTGCCTATGGTTCCATCCACTTTCGCCGCTGTGATTCTTAAACACTTAACAGAAATTATTTTTTGTTGATTGGAAGTGCTGATGTTATGGGTTTTAAGGAAAAAGATTGAGAAGAGGAAGAATAAAGGCTTTTGAAGTATGAATGTTAGATGATAGAAGCGTTATGCTAGTTGCATCTGCTTGTTGGTCTGGGGAAAAGAGGTAACCAAATTTAGTGTGTGATATCCAAATTGTGTTGTGAATTTGTGTTCACTTTGAGTCTTTTAGTGCTGTTTTAGTTTATATCTTGTTACAATACTCCTGATATTACATTGTTATGGTGCACTTATGTTTTTGTTTCCCTCTTCCACATTTTTTGACATATACTAATTATAAAATAAACAGAACAGCTCATTTCTTATAGTAGTCAAATAAAATTGGAAGTATAATACATAAATATTTTTCCTAGAAGTTATTATTATCATTTTGAGAGAGAGAGAAGAGAAGAAGGCTGTTTTGTGTTTGTTTTGTGAGTTGGAAGGAATTGGTTTATGTTATCATGTTTTATAGTTATTATCACTTACGTCCTCTTCATTGCTATCATGTTCTATAGCTTTAGCTTCTATTTTCTGAATTTGTTTTGAATATGTGTTATATTATAATTATAATTGTAGTGTTGATAGTTCTTTTCATTATGTATTTGTTAACAATTAGATATTCTTCAACCTTCCATTCATGTTACAAACTACAAAGGGTGTCGGAAATGGACAAGGACAATGATTTTGATCTTCAACAACTTAAAGCTAAATCAAGTGTGGACTTGATTTAAAAGTATAAAATCAAGGTGGAAAATGAGAAAGCTCCAAAAAGAAGAAAGGGAATCAATTCAAATCGAGGAAAAAATCAACAACATATTAGAAGCACTCCACAGCAACCTATTTGCCTCGTAAGAAGTTATTTCCAAGTTTTCTAAATCTATTGGAAACATTCTAACATAAGAAGAAAGCACGGAAAATGATAGTTTTTAAGATTTACAATGAATCAAATATACTTATATCCATCAAGATATACTTTTAATCATCTGGTAGTATGGAAAAATACTAAATGAGTATGATACCAGATTGCCTGTTAATATCAGTTTGTGTATGAGTATATACATAGTTAATATATAGTGAATCTGTCCTGTATAATGTATGAATGCATAGTGAGTGTATCCTATGTAATATATAGTGAATCTGTCCTATATAAGTTATTTACAATGAATGCATAGATCTATTTACAATGAATCTGTCCTATATAATGTATGAATTTATGAATCTGTCCTATTTACAATGAAAGCATGCATTTGTATTAAGAAGCTCATAGTGCTCCACGTTCTTCGACATCAACACATGCCCCAAAAGCTCATAGGGTAAGAGTCACTTTATTGGTATCTCTTTTGTTTGTCTTTAAACTTTGATTGCTAAGTTTGTGTCTCTAGTGACTTGTATTAAGAAGCAAGTGTTCATTAACTTTGTCAATGAATTGATAATTCGACCATTTCTGTGTTGTATGCTTTACAACTTGGTCCTTATTATTCCATCAAAGCCTTATAGATGCTGACAGATCATTATAAAATCTGAACTTACACACAGAAATTTATTGACAAGTAAATTGAAACGATTATTGCTCAATAAAAATATAAAAAATATTCATTTGAAGGCTGAAGTTTTAACTAATAGAGTATTGTATATTATTTTTTCATGTCAAAGTAAAGAGTTCATGCATTTATCAATTGAGATGAACTAATAGAGTATTGTATATTGCATTAATCGAGTTTTGTTACTTTTGTAGGAAAATAATGAAGGTATAGATCAAGATCTTGATGGCTTGGATGATGGAGAGTTTAAAGACATGTGTTGAAGATTGAAGTTTTATTCTTGGAGTGCTTTTTGTACTTTTGCTGTGTGTTTTTGGATGATGGCTTGTTACTTTTGCCGAGTTTTTTTTGTACTTATTGAAGTAACAAATTATTTCGTTTAAGATACATTAATTATGTCCTTGAAGTAGTATAAGGATCATTATGTCTTTTAAATTGTTTCATTTTAGTAACAAATTGTTTCCATTAAGAAGTTAGTGATGCGATTGAGATGCAAATGATATATAATAGGCTAGTTATTTGTGGTTGTCTGTAATAGCAACGGTTTTATAGCGTTGTTGTTGACATGGACAGTTAAAATAAATAGGGAACGGTTTTTTTTGTGTTGCCAATAGCAGCAACGGTTTTTATACTTTATCAACGAAAACGGTTTGAGTGTTGCCAGTTCTGGCAACGGTTTTTTATTTTAATATTTAAGGCAACAGTTTTTAAATGTTGCCATACCTGGCAACGGTTTTTAAATGTTGCCATAACTGAAAACGCTTTTTGACCGTTGCCATAGCATAGAAACCAAAACCGTTGCGTTTGAACAGTCAATGGCAACGGTTTTGTGTTTGCGTTGCCTTAGGGTGCAAAAAACCGTTGCCTTTAGTTTAGGCAACGCCCGCAAGAACAACGGTTTCAAAACCGTTGCCAAAGGTTATGGCAACGGTTTTTTGGCTTTAGGAGACGGTTTTCGACCGTTGTCATTGCGTAAAAATTTGTAGTGAGATGAATAATGAGTTTGATAAGTTTCAGATGAATATGATGAGAAGTGTGGGCATTAGGACTACCAACATATATGGTTTGTTTGCTGCTCAAGTAGGTGCTTTTGATAAAGTTGGTTTTGGCAAACGAGACATGTACAATGAACAAGCCAAGCAAAGGAGAATACATACATTAGACGCAACAACTGTGTTGGATTTGCTAGAAAATTTGTTGTGTGCATTGGAGGGAAATAGTCTTGTTTCGATTATAACAGATGGTGATGTTTCAATGAAAAATGCCATTAAGCGTGTATTACCAAATTCTCATCATCGCTTGTGTGCTTGGCACTTGCTACGCAATGCAGTAAGCAATGTGAAAAATCCTCAGTTTGTGTCAAGGTTGAAACCATGTGCTGGGTGACTACGATATTGCAGAATTTCAACGCAAGTGGGATATACTGGTTGCTGAATTTGGTTTGGAAGCGAATTTATGGGTCTAAGAATTGTATGAGAAGAGATCTATGTGGGAAACTGCACACATTTGCGGTAAATTCTAGATGTGAGGGTTTGAGATGAAAGAAAAGGAAAAAGGAAAAAAGAGAATTTTTTTTGAGGGTTTACATTCTGAATTTGGTAAATATGTGAGTGACAAAACCAATTTGCAGGAATTCATACAAAAGTTTTTCTGCTGGTTGCAATCATTAGGTATAGAGAAATTGAAGCAGACTTCGGTTTATCACACGGTGAACATGTGTTGTATACCAAAGAGATCTTTATGTTATTTCGACCGATTCTTGAAAAAGTTTGTCAGGGTGGTTGGGTTCAAACAAACTGAAACATGTTGTCTATACTATAGTAAAGCACGAGAAATATTCTTTAGAGTGGATTGTTTCATATTGTCCCTCAAAGTTAGAATTTAAGTGCCTGTGTGAAAGATTGGAATCACTAGGTATTCCTTGCGAACATTTGTTGTATATATTTTTGTCCTTGAACCTAGGGAAGTTGCCTGAATGTGTTGCATTGAAACGTTGGACAAAGAGTGCAAAAGACTCAAGTCCGATGAATAAGTTGACCAAAACTGGTATAGTTGACCCAACATTGGTCAGCCACTACAAGAGGTTGGTTGAACGTTGTCATAGAATGACAATTGCAGCACTAGAATGTGGGAGGCCAGAATTCATAAGAAGAAGAACATTTGATCTTGTTACCGTACATGCTCAGAGGTTGGAAGCTGCTGGTCAAGGAGAGGATGTATTGCTTACACCTGTTTATCCATTTAAAAATCGCCTGTTGGGAAATCTTGTCGGCGTACGAACTAAGGGTTGTGGAACTACACCATCAAGTTCTATTAAAAAGAATCAGAAAATTCCAAGAAGAGCTCATACATGTGGTTTATGTGGTAGAAAGGGTCACAATAAGAAGTCATGCCAACTGACCAGACGTGTTGAAGAATCTTGCAACAGTGGTGGAGGTATAAGTAGCTTTGATCAGGACGAAACGTATGGGGCTTGGAAAATGCGACAGTTGATACGGTAAGGGAATTTTCATTTGTTTATGCTTCCATTTTAATGGTTTTTTTTTTGCTAAAGATTTATAATTAAAGTTTATAATGACATATAATTCTTTTTTATTGCAGAATGTTGATTCATGTGGTTTACTAGATGCTTGAGTTTACGACGTAAATGGAGGATCATGGATGTAATTTTTAAGTGGTGTGTTTTTATTCAGTATAATATAGGGTCAGTTTGGAAGACTTAATGATGATTTTATTGTTATTGTTAAGGATAACTATCGTAATATGAAATATGTGTTGGATTATGAATTTTCTCCATGTATTGTAATTTCGTTTAGGAATTCTGATAGCTATAATGGATTCTGTTAGTTGTTAGTTAGTATTAGATGAAGTAGTTGAAGTTATAAATTGACAAACATAACATTAGTTAGTTAGAAAATGTATTTGTAGTTTTGTACCCTTTGTCCTTAAAGTTGAAATTGCTCTTAAAATGACAAACATAACATAACTACATTAGAGAGCTACCAAATTCAATGCTTAAAGTTGATGTAGATAATAAACATAAAGGATGACAATAACAGCCCAAATTTAAGCAATTGAACTTTAGATCTAAGCCCTTGAACTGTAGTAAGTCTCTGAACCCTACCTCTCTCGCTTGCCAGTTTTGATTTCAACTTCTCCACATCTCTAAATTCAAAATGTTTTTCACTAAGTTGATCATCCCACACAAAGAGCTTACAACTATGTTGTTTCATCTGAAACAAAAAATATAGAATACTTATGGTTTTCAAAAAAGACAACATAACTTATTTGAAATCAAAGGTGGTTTTTGATAGACAAAAAGAGGAATAAATTAATGAAACAAATTTGTAACCATACCCGATTGACACACTTCTAGTAAGGTCGCATAGGGTTTTCATCAGTTCCAGAAGCGTATAGCTTCATCGTATACCCACAACGACAGACTGGTAGTCGCTTAAGTACATTTGTTGAAGAAGCCGAACTTTCGCGTTTGTGCATCCTTGGAATTCGCGAGGTAAAAGATAAGAAGATGAGCGAATGCAAATTTGGAATTAGGATTGTTAACTCTGAATTTATAGACGTCAGAATCCATGTAATAATAATTAAAAAAATATAAACGAAAAACAAATAAGACAATAGAAGTCTCTTAAAGTAAGACAATAGAAGTCTCTTAAAGGCACTGATGGCTAACATTGACCATTGATAATTTAAGTGGAGAAACCACCTCAACCGTTGATTCCTTTTATCTAGGTTATATTATAGTATTTCTTAAACCCAATTTGTTGCACTAATAAACGATTAATATTACTAATACAGCCTTCGTATCCCTTGTACCCAAAAAAGGCCATCACCACTCCAAAAGTAGTTACGATCCATCAAAATACAACCACAACTCACAAAAAAACAATTAAGTCATCTTCAAATCCAAAATAATAACATAATTAAAAGGAGAAATTAACATCTTAAACCATAACTCAGAAATCCAAAAACCATAATTAATGCTAAAGATAGGTTGACATGTCATGAAGGACGCCTAAGTGTTGGTAAGACTCTCCCAGAAAAACTTGGCTCTTTCATCAATCATTTTCTTTATCTCGTTGTGGAGTCCAAGTAAGAGAGACGTCGCCATTCTCATTCTTACCAAATTATCATTGATCTGAAACAAATAATGAGTTGCATTGATAATGAATAAAAAATTTAAACAATACGTATGTATAAAGTTAGCAATTAAAACATTAGGAAAATTACAAATTGTACAAATCGTCCCAACAATTTGTGGGTTGAAGTGTTTTCCCGTTTTTACTCAGTCCATTACCCACACTCCATTGTTGTCACTGTTAATTCAAGAAATAAAGACAAATTGTATTCTCATTTTCTAGACTAAAAGGTTGTAAAATAATTATTGCATAAATTAACAAACAAATACCTTTTGCCGCAGTTTGGAATCCCCTCGCCTCTAATACTGGCCGATACTCAAAGTCTAACCATCTGGACCAATACCAACGCCTAAATAAAATTAAAATTTTATACATTTTATATTTTTTACGATATATAGTACTAGAAAAAAATTGAAAACCCTAAAAAAAATGCTAACAAGCTTTGTTATCACATCTTTTCTCACGGAAACATCGTCAACAATAAGATGGGAGTCCAGCAAATAAATTGGTTTGTCTTCCAAAGAGATCACCATTAGGTAATAGTGATCCAACCCATCCCTAATTGAGACATAAATAGGTTTCATTAATAATAGTGGCATAAATAAGTTAAAATGATCAAGTTTTGGTAAAACACATATTTATACGTAAATTGACATTTAACAACATGTATATTCACTCACAAATTTCAGATTTGGGTATGACGACATCCATTGCAGTGCATATCTCTCAATCAAGTCATACAACGTTGCTCTCCCACTAAGTGTTTCGGCCTACGTATAATGTATGGTTAGAGACACAAATGAATTGCCATAACATATTTAAATTTGTCAGAAACATACATACCGCAAAGGTAAGTGGTAATGTCCAAATTGCATTACGGTTGTAGTTTTTTTGTATTGACCTCTTTTTCTCACAGCATAAAATAATTATTTCGCTACTAACATGCATGTTTGGGCAAAGGCTTAAGTAAATAACAATTGTTGGCTTTTTATTTAAAATTTACAATACGACATCATTAATCAATACTTACCCAAGGTCTTGTGTTGGGTGGTAGATATATACACATGCTTCTAGTTTGTTAGTGTCATACAACGTTGCAGGAAAAATATATGGAATATTATTGTTTGATGGAAGCACTATATACCCTTGGGATCCTTGATGGTCCGAAACGTCCTTCAAGTGCCCTAACAGTCGGATTTGCAGTCAATGGCACAGTTCTTTCCCTCTGTTCGGTCAACGCTGAATTTATTGCATGCGTGTCCCTGGGAAGTTGGTGATGGAGTTTGGAACAAATTTTTTGCTAGGTGGGAACTCTCACCAATGTTGAGCTACATAAGTAAGTCAACAACAATGTGTTAAATATTGCAATAACAACAAATATGCATGTGTGACCAATCATGGAATAATTGATTACTTGTTAGTTAACAGTCCTCCTAAAATCTGTTTAAATGATTTTAGGCATGTGACATCCGTGGCTGACGAGGGCAGGGAGTGATCGCCAGTGCCCAAAAAGTTGGCACAGCAAGAGCGGCTCCTGGCAGCTTCTACGTGAAGGGACACATGAATGAACTGATTACGCAACGGAATGAGAGAGATCATGAGGCTGTGCAGGTATGAGACTGTATAGTTGAAGGGGGGCTTAAAAGAATTGATTTGGACTACCTATACTAACAAGATGCATCTTCTTTTCGGTAGCCCTTCCCATAAGAACTCCATAGTTAAGCGTACTTGACTTGGAATAGTAGTGGGATGGGTGACCTTCGGGGAAGTTTCCTAAAAAGCATGCAAGTGAGGACAATGCATGCTGGAAAGACACATGTTGGTTTGTGAGGGCAGATGACAGTTCTGAAAGCAGTCTGGGACATGTTGGTTTGTGGGGGTAGTTGACAGTTCTGAAAGCAGCGCTTGTTTTGAGTCATCAATAATACCCTTCCCTTTTGTTGAGGGCAGATTAGTCATTTTACTACTAGATTAGTTAAGTGGTTGTTAAATCTGGTAAACTGGTTAGAGTTTGTTGGAGCTTGAACTCCCTCCATGGCGGAGAACGGCACCAGAATCGGAAACTATGCTTAGGCGTCAATTCCGAAGTTTGACGGGCACTACGAGCATTGGGCGTTGATCATGGAGAACCTACTCAGGTCGAAGGAGTATTGGGAAATCGTAGCAAACGGAGTTCCTACCCTACCGGCGGCGCCCACGGCGGAGCACAAGAAAAGTGTAGAAGAAGGCAAGCTAAAGGATCTCAAGGCGAAAAACTATCTCTTCCAATCGATTGACAAAAGCATCATAGAGACAATTCTTGACAATGATTCGTCCAAATCAATTTGGGATTCGATGAAAAGAAAGTTTCAGGGTTGCACGAAAGTCAAGTGTGCGCAACTTTCAGCGTTGAAGAAAGAATTCGAGTCTCTTGCGATGAAGGAGAACGAAATGGCGAACGATTATCTTGCAAGAACTCTCTCGATTGTAAATCGAATGAAGATTCATGGTGGTAAGATACAAGAACAGGATATTGTGGAGAAGATCCTGAGATCCATGACGGAGAAATACAATTATGTGGTCTGCGCGATTGAGGAGGCCAATAATGTTGAAACCCTTTCAATTGATGAATTGCAAGGTAGTCTCCTGGTTCATGAATAGAAGATGAAAGGACCTGTTGAAGAAGAACAGGTGTTGAAGGTGTCCACTGGTAGAAGAAATGGAAACCGTGGGAGAGGGCGTGGCACCAGAGGTGGAAGAGGCAGAGGGCGCCAATCTTGGAACAAAGAAGCAGTTGAATGCTACAAGTGTGGGAAACTGGGGCATTACCAGAATGAATGCCCAACAAATGAAGGAAATGTGAATTATGCAGAATATGATGACAGTGAGGAGGTCTTGGATTCAGGATGCAGCAACCACATGTGTGGTGTGTGGGAGTGGTTCTGTGACCTTGATACCAACTTCACAACCACTGACCTTGATACCAACTTCACAATCACTGTGAGACTCGGAGATGACTCTCTAATGAAGGTGATGGGCAAAGGAAGTGTAAGACTGCTGATAAATGGAATTGTGCAGGTAATCACAGATGTCTACTATGTCCCTAAATTGAAAAACAATTTGATCAGCATAGGTCAAATACAACATAAGGGATTAACTGTGATCTTTTGTGATGATATATGCAAAGTGTACCATAAATAAAAGGGCTTGTTGTTTAGTACCAAGATGATCTCAAACAATCTGTTCCCTGTCATTGCATCTGCTGCATGACCAGCTTGTTTGAAAGCAACCACGGAAGATGAACCCTATCTTTGGCACTGTAGATATGGGCACCTAAGTTGGAAAGGGCTAAAGACTGTAGATCACAAGGGTATTGTGACTGTATTACCCAAGATACAAGACTCAAAGCATGTATGTGAAGACTGCTTACTGGGAAAGCAACACAGGGAGTCAATTCCCAAAAAGAGCAACTGGAGGTCAAGCAAGAAATTGGAGCTCATCCACTAGATATATGTGGACCAATCACACCAGAATCCAGTAGAAAGAAGAGGTATATACTCACTTTCATTGATGATTTCACTAGAAGAACTTGGATTTACTTCTTAGTTGAAAAATCAGAGGCACTAGAATGCTTTAAAAACTTTAAGTCTAGTGTAGAAAAAGAAAGTGGTGATGTGATTGGATGCTTGAGAACTGACAGGGGTGGGGAGTTCAACTCTCATCAATTTGATTAATTTTGTAAACAAAATGGAATAAGGAGGCAACTTACAGCAGCCTACACTCCTCAGCAGAATGGAGTAGCTGAGAGAAAGAATAGAAGTTTGATGAATATGGTAAGAAGCATCCTTGCAGGTGGAAATATGCCTAAAAGGTTATGTTCAAAGAAGTAAAACTCAAAGTGACTATTGCAAATAACCGATTTGTGGTTGAGTGTTTGATTATTTGAAAATGTTTGTTTGGAAACATAAAAAAGAGTTGAGATTGTGCAAAAATGAGGACTCATTGGTTTGTAAAATGTGTGACAATGAGTCAACTCGTTGGTTTATAAAATGTGTGAGAGTGAGTAAAATAAGATTTGCGCAGCAACTTGTGATGATTTGTTTCTGATTTATTGTTAAACAAAGATATAATAATCAACAAAAGGAATTAACGAAAGAAATGATAAACTAGAAAAAATGGGAAGGGGGTTACGAGAGAACAAGAAAAGGGGTGTATTGCAGAATCGAATGAATGACAATGATATATACACCCATACACTCATTTCATCACATATAATATATTATTATTATAAAAAAGATAATAGCTAAATGTGATTGTTGGTATTGTGGATGTTCTGGGGAAGATGAGAGCTGTTAATGGTTTTGGTTGGCCATATCACTCTCCTTCCATCTCTCGATTTTGTGTAAGATTCCCAACCTCTTTGAATTTTTTCTAATGATTCTTCTCTATTTTCCTTTGCCTCTCTCAATGGTGCTTCTTTTTCATTCTGAAAATTGAAGTTGAATTTATAGAGATTCTACATTGGATACTCTATTGAGAGGTCAATTTTACTTCTATCTCTCAGTCTGTATTTGACCAAGAATTTCATGTTTTAATGTATAATTTTTCCTGAGCAAACTTTCTTCTTCCTATGCCACTGATGTATTCATGATTTTAGGCATATGAGCTGGTCTCCCTTGACTTTTGCTTTATTGTGTTTCCTGAGCAAACTTTCTTCTTCCTAAGTTCTATTTTTTTTTCATATTTTAAAGAGTATTTTAAGGTATGAAAAAAACTTTAGCCATTTAAATACGTAAAATTTGTTCCTGAATAATTAGTTAGGTGAAAAAGGTATTTGATTTCGTGACAAAATATGTAAAGTGATATGCTAAATAGTGTGTTTTGGTATATTTTATGGTTCTGGAAAAATTTACTGATTAAAATACACAAAGTTTGTTCCTCAATAACCGGTTTGGTAAAAAATAAATTTATGTCAAATTGTGTAAAGTGTGATACTAAGCGGTATATTTTCGGGTACATTCGCGTTCGAAAAAAAAAATTAAATTGTTCAAATACGCAAACTTTGTTCCTCAATATAATCGGATAATCAGTTACGTGAAAAAAATTAATTTCATGACAAAGTACATAAAGTGAGATGTTAAGTAGTGTGTTTTAGTATACTTTATGGTTCAGAAAAAATTTAACTGTTCAAATAGACAAAGTTTGTTCCTCAATAACCGGTTTGGTGAAAAATAAATAAATTCCGTGACAAAATACGTAAAGTTTGATGCTAAGCAATGTATTTTATGGTACTTTAGTGTTCAAAAAAAATTTAACCTATTCCAATAATTAAATTTCTTTTCTTAATAACATGATTGGTGAAAAAATAAAAATGTCATGACATTAAAATGTGCAACACGCCTTTTTATTAATTTCAGCACTTTAAAAAATCAACTTCATTTTATATTTTTTATGACCATATTTTTTTGAACATTTTAAAAAATAATTTATTTTTATACTTTTTCTCCTTATGTTTTTAGAACTCCAGCCACATTTACAATAGAACCTTGAATCATCTTCTTTCAATTTTGTATAGTTGTTCCCATTTTATTGGTAGTTTTCATCCACCGCTACATGATACTCACGTGTTTCTCCTTCTAATTGCGTTGTTTTTGTTTTCTTTCTAATTATGGGTGAACCTGCGAAAACTTCAACCATATTTACTTCTTTCCGGTTTGGACAATTGCTTCTATTTTATTGGTGGTTTTCATCCAACCACGCATGATATCCAAGTGTGTTTTAGTATACTGAATGATTGGTTAACATTTTTATTTTTATTTTAATGTTTTCCATTTTTTCCTTTTTAATATTTTAACGAGTACTCTACGGTCTCGAAAAAATTTAGATGTTTAAATATGCGAATTTTGTTTTTCAATTATCAATTTGGTGAAAAAAAGATTTAATTTCATGACAAAATACATAAAATGATATGCTAAACAGTGGGTTTTTGTATATTTGATGGTGAAAAAAATATTTTTTTAACAAAATACGTAAAGTACGATGTTAACCAGTGTGTGTTGAGACATTTTAGGATTCAGAAAAAAAACTAGCAGTTCAAACACTCGAAGTTTTTTCCTCAATAACTAAATAGGTAAAGTGTGATGCCAACATTGAATTTTGGGGTACTTTAAGGTCCAGAACAAATTTTATATGTTCAGATACGTGAAGTTTGTTCCTCAACAACCTATTTGACGAAAAATAAAAAAAATACGTGACAAAATACGTAAAATGTGATGCCAAACAATTTGTTGAGGTACTTTAGGATTCAAATTTTTTTACATGTTCGGATACACAAAGCTCATTCCTCAAAAACCCGTTTGGTGGAAAAAATTTGTGACTAAATATGTAGTGCGATACTAAATAGTGTTTCTATGTGCTTCTATTTTATTCAAATATGCGAACTTCTTTCTTCAAAAATAGTTCCAACTTTGTATATGTGCTTCTATTTTATTGGTGGTTTTAAATCAAACTCTGCATGATACTTATACGTACGTGTTTCACTTTCTAATTATGTTGTCTTATTTTCTCTATAATTATGTGTTAAATTTTTTATATTTACATTTGATAAATATAGATAACGTTATTAAAGTTTTTTAAACTTTTTCTTCTAATTGTCTATGGATGTTCAATTTCAATGTATTTGTTGTTATTAATATTTTTTAGGTTTTTTTTTTATTATCTATGGATGTTGAATTTCAATGTCTTTGTTAATGTTTCTTTTTAATTTTATAATATTTTTATTTAATTTATAGTTTTTTAATTTAATTTTTATTTACGGGAATTTCGTCCACGTTTACAATAGATCCCCTCATCGCTCTCTTTCAACTTTCTATAGGTGATTCTATTTTATTGGTGATTTTCATCTAACCCTGCACGATACCCACGTGTTTCACTTTCTATTTGTGTTGTCTTCTTTATTTTTATCTTTTCGCATCAAACGGTATTAAAAACATATTTTAACTGGTGTTTAAATTTTTATCTTCTTTCAACGGGAACTTCAGCCACATTTATAATACAACATTCGTCATCTTCTTTCAACTTTGTATAACTACTCCTATTTTATCATGAGTTTTCATACAACCATGCATGATATCCACGTGTTTTAGTTTTTAATTGTGTTGTCTTATTTTCTTTCTTATTATGGGCTAAGTTTTTATATTTACATTTGATAAATATGGATTATGTTATTAAATGTTTTAGACATTTTCTTCCCATTATCTACTTTCCTTCATTGTAAAACGGAGTCCATCCCGTTTAAGTTCTTGGGGATTCCGGTTGGGGCCAATCCAAGAAGGGCGACAATGTGGAAGTCGGTACTTGATATGCTTAGAAAAAGGCTAGCATCATGGAAGGGGCGTCATCTTTCAATTGGAGGTAGAGTCACTCTTATTAATTTGGTGTTAAATAGTATCCCTTTGTATTTCTTTTCTTTCTATAAAGCACCGAAGTCGGTTATTAAAGCAATGATTAAAATACAAAAGGATTTTCTGTGGCAAATCAATGATGGAGATAGGGGTATGTATTGGGTTGCTTCGGACAAAATTTGCAAACCGAAGAATGACGGAGGCCTCGGTATCAAAAATTTAGATTTATTTAATGTGGCTCTTTTAAGTAAGTGGAAGTGGCGGGCACTTGTTGATGATTTCGCTCCTTGGAAAGGCTTATTATTTCATAGATATGGAAGCTTCAAGGATGCCTTTATACAACGGTCGGAGAGTGCATTAAGAAGAGCTGCTGTTGGGTCTATTTGGTGGCGTGAGTTGATGATGCTTGATCTCGCGTTTTCTCCTCTATCTTTTTTCGGCCAGCAGGTTTCTCGTAGGATGGGGAATGGCGCTTCGGTGGATTTTTGGAATGATGTTTGGCTGGGAACTTCTTCTTTTTCTCGGCTTTTTCCTTCTCTATGGACGGGCCGTGAATCAAACCGTGTGGTGGTGCGGGACTTTGGAGGGTGGAGGGATGGAGTTTGGCGGTGGAATGAATCTTGGCTAGTATCTCAATCGCGTGTTAATCATTTGGAGGCTGCATATCTTCAACAAATCTTGGCCCCAGTGACTCTTGCTCAAGGGATTGAGGATACTTGGATATGGAAGCTTGAGACTTCGAAAAAATTTACCGTCCGTTCTTGTTACAAAGAGATGCTTCGGGAGGTAATGGGGAGCGATCAAAATGAATTACATAAGATGTTGGAGAAGTTATGGAGATGTGTCGCTCCCTCCAAGGTTATTGTTTTTGGATGGCGCTTACTTAGGGATGCTCTTCCAACTCGCGGAAATTTGCGACACCGACTTGTTATCGCACCGGACGATGACGCTCTCTGTCCATTGTGTTGGAATGAAGTTGAATCGCAGTTTCACCTGTTTTTGAGCTGCACCTTTGCATCGGATATTTGGTCGCGGGTGTGCGTTTGGTGTAGGATCGACCATGTGGGATCCAACGGCTTGCTCGAACATTGTCTTTGGTGGGGGAAGCTATCCAAAGGTAAAAAGGCCAAGAAAACAAAACACTTAATTTGGTTGACTACTTGTTGGAGTATTTGGTTGGCTAGGAATGCTCTTATCTTCAAGAACGAGGATCCAAACATTGAATCTATCATGTCACGCATCAAGCAGTTAACTTGGAGTTGGTTGGTCTATATATCTCTTTGTAATTTAAATTTTGATATTTCTGCTTGGTGGCTTGATCCACTTCATTGCCTAAACAATATGTAACTTTTGTTGTTTGGGTTTGAGCACCCCTAGTGCTTTTTTCAATGAAGTATTGCTTATCTAAAAAAAAATCTATGGATGTTTAATTTCAACGTTTTTTGTCAATATTCTTTTTAAATTTTATAATCTTCTTATTTAATTTATAGCTATAATTTAATTTTAATCCACAATTATTTGACTATATATTTTACAAACCAACATCATTTGGTCCACTGGTATAATAGTTACCCTGGGACACGGGGTCGACTTAGTGCTCCCGAGTTTGATTCTTGCAGTGGACAGAAAACTGTTGTCTTGAATGATTGATTTATTAAAGAGGTTTTCCCCTTCCGATTATACTTGAATTTTGCTAACTAAAAATTAGTCAATCCCGTGCGTAGCACGGGTCAGGCGGCTAGTCTTTCTTGTAAAAAGGAAAACCATTTAAATCTATTTCTATTTATTTTATTTTATATTGTTTAATCTTGTAATAATGAAATAACACTTCAAATTAAATGCTAATAACAAATTCTTTTTAATTAAACCTTTCTTGCAATAAAAAGGAAAAAAGTTCTAATAATAATAGAAATGACGCAAAACCGCTGACGAGCACCAAATGATACTTGTCAACGTTTATAATCTCAAAATGCATAATAAGTACTATTTTTGATTTTTCTAATAAAATTTGAATTAGTCGGATAAAATTAGGGTGCAAAAGTGATTTTCACCGGATGAACAACCAGAAAAATCAAATCTTCTGAAAAAGCATTTGATATCATCTTTCAATTTTGAAAACATGGTTATCTTTTTTCTTTTACTCTCTCTTCTTCTTCCTCTCTTTTCTTTGCAACTTCTCTGTTCTTGTTTGAGGAGAATTTATAATCAAATGAGTTTTTTTTGTTCATGTTGCGATGATGTAAATATATTCTCTCATTCTGAGTTTTGATGATGAAAGACATTCCTTGTATGCTGAAAATAGGAGATGTAGTGATAATGAAACAGGATTCTTGTTTGGGATTTCCTGTTATAATTCACACACAAACCCATGATTGAAATTATTTTGATTATGAAACCTAGAGACTGAGATAAGATATTAGGATATATATAGTTAGCATTTAATTTTAACCAGAGTTAGTTTAGCTGTTAGTAAGTAGTTACACTTTGTTATTCAGTTAGTTTGTTTCTCCCTCTGTATCATGAGTGACTTTTCTTCTAAAAAATACTCCCAAAATTGACTAAATAAATAAATTATTGTTTTCTATACAATCGCTATGCCTAAGACAAGAATCAACAATTGACGTGACTTTTTATAGTTTATTATTTTGGTCGAATTGTGTAATTTGGTTTTTATTAAGGCGCTCGAATAACAAAGTGACTGGTGCTAATTTTCTTCTACCTCATAAAAAGATACTACAATTTTCTGCACAGCTTGTCAATTCGCTACCTTCTGACACCACGCTACCTTCTGATAGATAGATAGGGTGTGTGATGACGGACCAGCCTGACAAAAATATGAGGGAAATGGTTTTTCACTTTTCAGATTTTGTGAGGGAAATCGGACAGATAGGGACCCATCTTCGAGACTGAGAGAGAATATGAGAGAAGATGGGTTTTCACTTTTCAGACCTTGTGAATAATGACTTGATTCAAGCGGCAAAAAAACTATACTAGCGCAACAATTTTTTTTTTTTTAAAATAACACACTTTTTTAATTATTTATCAAAGCAGCACATTTTTTTTCCTGTTGAGAAGTCGGCCCCTAGAAAACGACTTCTCAACATGGTTTTTGGAAAATTTATTTTTCTCACGTTTACAAGTCGTCTCTCCCAAAAATGACTTCTAAACATGTTTTTTTTAAATATCCAAGTTATCCTGTTGAGAAGTCGCTAGCTCAGGAAACGACTTCTCAACGTGATTTTTTTTATTTTGTTAATTTTCGTGTTCAGAAGTCGCCACCCCCCATAGCGACTTCTAAACAGGTTTTTTAAAAAAAAATTCAATTTTAATAACAATACTAATTTATATAAAATGAAAAATAATTAAAGAAATCCTATTTATTAGAAAAAAATAAACACATTTATTTTCATTGATTAAAAAGCGGATTACTTTGATTGAAATGTCGGCAACATCAAGGCCGTTGAAAAGTGTCGGCAACATCAAGACCGTCGAAAACTGAAATGTTGCAAATTTTTTTAATTGACCCACTTTTTGTCAACTATGAAAATCCACTTTAGGGTTTCAGATTTTCCCTATAAATAGACCCACCGGGTTTCACTTCTTTCACACACACACACACAACACACAAAAAATGCCCCTAACACAATACTCCGAGAATGAGGGTGCTTCCCTCACTGTCATTCATCATCAGGGCATCATCACCATCAAAGCTGATGGTGTCTGTTTCGAAGGGCGAGACACAGTGCAGTGTAGGTTGCTACACAACATAACATTCGCGGCCCTAAAAGATAAACTACTGCGTAAGGTGCAAGTGGAGGGTAACGAGCATGAGATAATTCGTATAATTTATCAAAAACCCGATTGATCTGATGGACGTGTGCTACTTTAGTAAATAATTAAAAAAGTGTGTTATTTAGAATTTTTTTTATTTTTTTGTGCTAAGACAGTTTTTTTGCCGATTCAAGCGTACTTTACATTTTACAGCTTGTAAAGTAGGGCAAAAAAAAAAGTCCCAGCATTAAAAAACTTTTTAATTACAACTTCCAAGACTAGCACCCTTTTTCTTTTATCTATCAAATTGGCATGATTACAGTTGAGAAATCGGCTCTATGAAGCCGGATTTCTAAACATGGTTTTTATTTTTTTATTGATTCTACCTTTGTTTTTCTTTTTTCTAAAAAAATGAATTTTAATATAATATTTTTATAAATAGTTTTTAAACCTAGTTTTAATTTTAATTAAATAATTAAACTAAGTTTTAATTAAATAATTAATTTTTTTGGTGGAAAATAGGGCCAAAAGGCCCTAATTAAATAATTAATAATTAATGAACTAATTGAGTAAATTAATTTTGTTAGACACAAAATAAATATTGTCGGTAAATATAAATAACTAAAGAACACAATGAAAATTAAAATTGGACAGTTACATCAATATAGTTGTGTTTTTTTTTTTTGAAACACAATATAGTTGTGTTAAAATATTTTTTTTATCACCTTTAGAGTTTTCTTCATCATATTTCAACGGTATTTTCGGTGCCTAAATTCCATTGCTATAAGTGGCTCTTCCACCAGGTCTAAGCAAATACAAGCAAATGTATAAAAGAAAAACACAGAGAGCTAATATACTAGCTGTTTTTATCAACCAATAAAATGAAGTCGTACTAATAAAATATATATTTCTTATAATTTAAATTTGATGTGTGGTGGATAGCAAATGGTTTACCCATGCAGGTCACGAACAGAGTCGTTGGTTTACTTTTTTCATTTCATTATTATTATTATTATTATTATTATTTCTTTTAACATAAATAAAAACAATAGATTCTTATAATAAATTATATACTAATTTTTATATTTAATTATATAAGGTGGATCCAATTAATACACATATAATTTAGTTTAGAAAATTTTGGAGTGTTATACTTTTAACTAGATCTCTCTCTAAATTTAGTTTAGAAGATTGGAGCGGTCCACTTCAATGGAGTTTAGCAAACACAAATGAGAACCAAAGTGAGGTTTCGTCGGAAAGTGACTCCAGGCATGATGAGGAGGAATGGAGGGATAATTTTGAATTTTCCGGTAAGGGTTGTCCGGTGGAGGAGGAGGAGCACGGTGAGGTTGGGGCATTTTTGATATTAATGTTGAGCATAATAATAGGGAAGCTGTTATACAAGATTCTGTTGTAAGAATTATCTATACCTATATATAAAGGGGATTCATTTTGTAACTGAATTTTTGGTGTCAGATTTTTCTGACCAAAATGCCCTTATTGTAACTACCCACTAACCCTATTTCACTATATTGTTATTTATTATTTATATATTATTTATCTATTACTTCTATAATCACCCACTAACACATCAACACATGAAAGACGGGCCCTGGCTCGTCTTTCCCCCTAGTTTAAATATAATGAGGCTACCCATAATTCAGGGAATGATGGTCGATTATTTTTAAATTTAAAAATGCCAAGGCATTAATTCCCTCTTTTGTGAAAGACTCATTCAGCGCATGTGGTGACAAAAGTCCACTTATTCAGTTGGGCCATTTGGTGAATGGAAACAATACGCCGATACTTCTTCCAACCTCTTGGCTACTCAGTGGACATCCCTCAAACGCGTAAAAAGACTGAAATACTCTTAATGAAATGCATCGTTTTGATTTTTTTTTTGGAGTTAATGATGGTTCGGAGCACGGTGAACCGAACTGGTTCGATTGATCTGCCACCGAGTATGTTATTTTCAGAGACACCCCAGTAAAACTATTTTTATTAGGTGCGGAGCACGGCCGACCGAAACATTGTTTTGTTTCATTTTGTCTTGTAAAAGTGCTTTTTAATTTTAAATGAAATAGTTTATTAAACATACACGTGATGAGACGCGATTGATTTGAAGGGAGATTTATATATAAAGCTTCAATAAAATATAAAGCTTCAATAAAAACTTGATGTTTGTAAAAACAATCACTCCCCGTCAGTTGAAATAAGTGGCCTGAGCTGAATCTCTGAGTCTGACTTGATGTTGTATTGTCGGTCGGAGAGTAGGACCAAACCTGCAGGGAATTTCTACCTACTAATTATAGAAAATAGTAATCGCGTCAAAGAGAGTCAGAGAGACAATTTTGGAGTAAAACGTAACAAAACTTTGGTTACGACCGTGCTCCGAACCAGTTAAAATATAGCGTGAGGGGGGTTTTTCATGTGAGGGTATTTTGGGAATATTTAAGGGTTAGGGGTGTCTACTGAGTAGCTGGGGGTTGGAAGAAGTATGGGCCAAACAATATGGGCCCGTCAAATGTTTGTGAAACTGGGCCTAATGTTGATTTAGACCTCCCTTCATATCCAAATGTTGAATTGGATCTCTCAAAGCAACCCGACCCAGCTACTTTGGGTAATCAGATTTCAATTCCAATCAAAAAGCCAAGGAAATTTCGCAAGATTGGCGAGAAGAAATGCTCAAAAATAGGAAAGCCTCAGCGTGTTCACCATGAATTAGCTGAGGTTTCTGAAAAATCGTGTGAAGCACCACTGGCGAGGAGCGATGATGTTATTCCAAGGCCGAATTCCTCTTCTTTTTTCTCAGCCGGAACTGTATTGTGTGTTGATTCGGTTTCCAGCTCTAATATTCGTTTTTGCAATAACAAATTTTGGGTCCTTCAAAGCAAAACAGTAGCAAGGAAAGTTTGGGAGTCGACAAAAAGTTTGGGTGTGGAAGGACCTCTCCCAGATGAAGCGTACATTGACCTTATTGTAGAAGGGGAGAAGAGAGATGAGGAGGCTATGAAGTCGAGGGCGAACAACTCTGGTTTTCGATGAATATTTTATCTCTCAATATGCGTGGGTGGGGCGACAGAGCTAAACGTCGTCAACTTGCTTCATTGATTAGAACGGGTACGTTTAATTTTATTTGTTTGCAAGAAACGAAAAGGGAGAGTCTTGAAGAAAATCATATTGGAACTCTGTGGGGAAATCAGGCTTTTGATTTTGTGTTTAAACCTTCTAATGGCTTATCTGGTGGTATGTTGTCTTCTTGGATTGTTGGTTCTTGCTCGTTTCTTTTTTCATTCACTGGTACTGGTTTCGTGGGTGTGGCAGTGTATATTGATGATTTTTTGTTGTACGTAGTAAACATTTATGCTCCATGTTCTTTAATTTCTAAACGTAGAGGGTGGGAGGAGTTGAAGAATTTTAAGCAGAATTTTACGGCCGGAGAGTGGTGTTTGGTTGGAGATTTCAATTCTGTGACAAATGTTCAGGAGCGAAAAGGTAGAAATGAAGGAGGTTTTTCACAGGAAATTGTTGATTTTAATAACTTTATTATTGATATGGACTTGTGTGATGTGGCTGTTGCTGGAAACAAATTTTATTGGTTTTGTTCAGATGGTCTTTCAATGAGCAGACTTGATAGATTTCTTGTTATAGAGGGTTTGATTGACAGGTGGAATATTACAGGCCAATGGATTGGGAATAGGGACATTTCAGATCACTGTCCTATATGGTTGGTCAAATCTTTCAAAAATTGGGGACCAAAACCTTTCCGCTTTATCAATGCCTAGTTGGATCATATCGATCTTAAGGATGTTGTTTCTAATTTCTGGTCACAATGTGATATTTCGGGGAATAAGGCATACATTGTTAAGGAGAAACTAAGATTGTTAAAAGACAAGTTGCGTGTTTGGAATAAAGATGTCTTTGGTTTGGTTTATTTAAACATTGATAGTGAGGTTAAGGAGTTGAATAGCTTAGATAGCGTTCTTGTAGAGCAGTGGGATGAATCAGTTGTTCTTAGAAGGAAAGAAGTTTCTTCGAAGTTCTGGAGGGATATTCGCCTAAAGGAAAGCTTGTTGTACCAAAAGAGTAGAGCTCGGTGGATTAGAGAAGGTGATGTGAATTCCAAATATTTTCATTCTTTGTTGAGGTATAGGCGTAAAAGGAGTAATTTGCAGCTGTTGGGTGATCATGGAAGCCTAATCGAGGAAGTTGATGATGTTAAACATACCGTTAGAAATCATTTCCAAGTCTCTTTTGTGGAACCTCTTCACAATAGACCCATTCTTGAGGGTTTATTTTTCAGGCAGATTTCTAGTGCTTCGAATTTGATGTTGATAGAACCTTTTGAGGAGGATGAAATCAAGGAAGGGGTGTGGAGTTGTGATGGGGATAAAAGTCCGGGACCAAATAGTTTTAATTTACGATTTTTTAAGGAGTTTTGGGGCTTGTTGAAAGATGAGCTTGTCCAATTTTTCAATGAATTTCATAGAAAGGCTGCTTTACCTAAAGCGTTCTCATCTTCTTTTATCACTTTAATCCCAAAAAATGATAATCCCCAAGGTTTGAATGAGTATAGACCAATTTGTTTGATTGGGAGTATTTATAAAATCTTAGCGAAGGTGTTGGCAAATCGACTCAAAAAGGTTCTTTCATCAATTATTTTGGATTGTCAATCCGCATTCTTGGGTGGTAGAAACATATTGGATGGGGTTGTGGTAGTGAATGAGTTGGTAGACTTGGCCAAGAGAAAGGGGGATGAGTGTTTCTTCTTTAAAGTTGATTTTGAGAAGGCGTACGACACTATCTCTTGGTCTTTTTTGTTTGACATGATGGAAAGGATGGGCTTTAATGTGGTTTGGATAAAGTGGATGAAGGCTTGTGTTTGCTCTAGTTTCATGTCGGTGCTTGTTAACGGAAGTCCTACCCAAGATTTCTCGGTTCAAAAAGGTCTAAGGCAAGGGGATCCTCTATCCCCTTTCTTATTCTTAATTGTTGCAAAAGGTTTGACAGCATTGGTGGATAAGGCTGTAGATATTGGGTTGTTTGAGGGATATAAGATTAACAATAGTCTTGCCTATTCTATAGTACAATTTGCGGATGACACCATTCTTGTAGGCAAACCATTGTGGAATAATCTTTGGAGTATCAAGTCCATTCTTAGAAGTTATGAATTGGTATCCGACTTGAAAGTTAATTTTTTCAAAAGTAAGATTATTGGGATTAATATATCGGATCGATTTTTGTATCAAGCCTCGTTGTTCCTACATTGCAAGACGGAAAGCATCCCTTTCAAATTTCTTGGTATTCCAGTTGGTGCTAATCATAGGCGTAGTTCTACTTAGAAGTTGGTCATTGATAAGCTTCGGTCTAGACTTGCATCTTGGAAAGGTTGTAATTTGTCTATTGGAGGCCGAGTTACTCTTATTAACTCGGTCTTAAATAGCATTCCGTTGTACTTCTTTTCTTTTTATAAGGCGCCTAAGGTGGTTATCAAGTCCATGATCAAAATACAAAAGGACTTTTTGTGGGGTGTTAAGGAAGATAGTCCGGGTATGTATTGGGTGGTTTGGGATAAAGTGCGTAGACCTAAGAAGGAGGGAGGGCTCGGAATAAAGAATTTGGAAATGTTCAATTTCTCTCTTTTATCCAAATGGAAGTGGAGGTTCTTGGTTGATCATAATGCAATTTGGAGAGGTATCTTAAACTATAGATATGGAGACATATCGTCCTTTTTGTTTGATGATTCAAATAGAGGGGAAAATGGAAATTCATTATGGTGGCGTGATCTTCTGTTTTGGCAATGACTCTTTCGGTGTTGGTTGGTTTAATGGGTGCGTTAGAAGAGGTTTGGGAGGTGGAGATGGTGTTAATTTCTGGAGGCATCACTGGCTTGGCGTTCAGCCCTTGTGTCGTGTTTTTCCTTTATTATATGCAGGTTGTACTGATAAATCATTGACAGTTGCAGCTGCTGGTGTTTGGAACGAAAATCGCTGGCAGTGGCGTTATCCGAATCTACTGCAGAATTCGGAGTTGGAGTTGGAGATGGATGAGGCGCGCAATCTGATGGATATTTTGCTTCCGATAGCTCCAATTCGTGGTGTTATGGATAGCTGGAAATGGATTCTCGAGTCAAGCAAACAACATACGGTTAAATCAACTTATGTTCAGCTGATGCAGTGGCGAATTACCACTGATAATGTCTCTGTACCTGCTGAAATCTATTCTGAAATTTGGCATACAGCAGTCCCATCAAAAATTAACATTTTCGGTTGGAGAATTTTTTCCAATTCGCTGCCGACTCGTGATTTATTGCTTCATCGTCACGTGATTGCCAATAACAATGATGCTGTCTGTCCATTCTGCAAACAACACATAGAAGATTTCGAGCATTTGTTTTGTTCTTGTATTGTAGCGAAAAACGTTTGGGCTAAAGTAGGAATGTGGCTTGGGTTGGAGCACTCACCAGGAGCTAATATAGTGGATCACTTCCATTCTTTTGGTTCAGCCTTCTCGGGAAAGAAAGCCAACAAATCAAGGTATATAGTTTGCTTTGCAACTTGTTGGAGCCTTTGGCTTGCAAGGAATAATTTGATCTTCAAGGGGGAGGAACCTATTGTAGATTCTATTGTTTTGCATATTAAGTGTATCTTTTGGTAATGGTTCATTTATGGGAAGGGTAGACATTCGAATTATTCTATTGCTTCTTGGTGGCATAATGCCTCTCTTTGTAACAACAACTTGTAATAGTGGTTTTTGAGCACTCCTAGTGCTCTTTATCAATAAATCAATTGCTTATCGAAAAAAAAAGATCTCTCTCTAAATTGTAAATCACACAATTAAAATAGAATAATTTTAAAACACATCCTAATAGTTATTCAGAATAAGTGAGGTGTTACATAATCAACCACGCCGAAAAACATGTCCTATTAGATAGGTGCCGGATAATTTACACAAATCAAAATATTTGTGCAAGTTACACAAGTGAGCCATTTACTTACAAGTATTGCCCATTTTTATTAAAAATTACGACTATTGCTCATATTTCTTTAAATTTACAAAATATGTAAAAAAGTGCCAGCATTAAAAAACTTTTTAATTACAACTTCCAAGACTAGCACCCTTTTTCTTTTATCTATCAAATTGGCATCATTACAGTTGAGAAATCGGCTCTATGGAACCGGATTTCTAAACATGGTTTTTATTTTTTTATTGATTCTACCTTTGTTCTTTTTTTTTAAAAAAAATAAATTTTAATATAATATTTTTATAAATAGTTTTTAAACCTAGTTTTAATTAAATAATTAAACTAAATATTAATTATAATTAAATAAATAATAATTAATTATCTAATTGAGTAAATTGTTTTTGTTAGACATGAAATAAATGTTGTCGGTAAATATAAATAACTAAAGAACGCAATGAAAATTAAAATTGGACAGTTACATTAATATAGTTGTGTTAAGATATTTTTTTATCAACTAATAAAATGAAGCCTTATGAGCTAATATATAGAGCTAATATACTTCATTTTAGAGCTAATATACTACCCTTATGATCTTGTCCCCAGTTGTGCTAATTGAGAATGACTCAAACTGGTTTTTCTACCTCTGTGATGAACAATAACTATGTTATTGTTTCTTCATTTCATGTGAATCCAGTTTTTCTACCTCTGTGATGAACAGTAACTATGTTATTGTTTCTACGTCAAATGTTTGTTGGGACTATAAATGTCATAACATAATAGTAACATTTACATATATTGAATTAAATAGAACGAGTTAACACGTGAGTTGCGTGCAAGGACAACAGTATGATGATGATACTTTGGACTTTAATTAAAAAAAGACTTAATTACAGTTTTGGTCCCCCTATTATGACCAACTCACGATTATAGTTTCCCAACTTTTTTTTCACGATTTTGGTCCCCCTATTTTGCCAATTTCTAAAATCAAAGTCCCCACTAATTTGGTCAAAATTGAATCTGATGTGGCGCCGAATTAACAGAATGCCACGCGACCTTTTAATTTTAAAAATATTATTTTATCAGTTAAATAATTAAAATAATTTAAAATATTAAAAAAAATAACAAATGCTCTTTCAGTTTAACCATTCATCCCGTCAAAAAAAAAAGTTTAACCATCCATCTTCATCTTCTAGCGGGAGAAATTTGATAACTCTATTTTATATAGAGTTATATACGCTTTCAAATCTAAATTATTGTAAAGAACTCGGTAAATTTATAACTTCAAATAAAGGAAAACAGAAGAAACACAACATCTTTAATTTAGGAACTCATCATCATTGATTATCATGATTTGGGGTATTTTATGTGTTTGTTCAATTGCTGCAGCAATCATTGCACCTGCAATAGGTCAAGCAACTATTGCACCTGCAATACAGGAAACAGAAGTTCTAAAGAAGCAGATACATTGCACCTGCAATGATGCTAACAACCATTGCACCTGCAATGTGCTCAGATGACAATGCACCAGCATTGCACCAGCAATCATTGCACCTGCAATGACCATAACACAGAATGCTCCTGCACTATGATGATGACGTCAGCATGCCAAGTTGCAAGTGCAAGTTGTGCAAATAGATGGTTGCAGCGTCAAGTTCAGACCCCTTGGACAACAAGTTGTAACTTTTTGAGTACACTTGTCAAATACATGTCCACACATCATTGAACCACTCTTCATAGTTGGTGGGACTTCCAATCTTGCTTTTGGAAAACAAGTGAAAAAGTAACCATAGTTTAGCTTGGTAACCAAGGCAAAAGCACTTTTTGAAGCCTATAAATACATCCCCTCTTCTCCATTCAAAAACACATCTTAGAATATCACTAGTTATCATATTCTCTCCATCTCCGTAGTTTAGTAGATAGTTTCATTTTATTTTTAGAGTTAGAGGTACTCAACAAAGCTTGAAAGAATGAAAGAAAGTGACAACTTATTCCTTCTCTTCTCGTGGAGTTCTTGTTGGTGTTTTCCATTGTTGAGAAGTGTTCTCCTCAACATAAGTTAGGTAGAAAATGCAAAGGATTTTCATGTGTGTAATTCATATCTCATCTCATTTCCTTTATATTTTCCTTCTTATAAACATGTCTCATTCTGTTTATATGTGCCTATTTATGTTAAGTATGAACTAAACTCTTTATGGTTGGAATACCTTAACTTTGTAATGAAGCTATGAATAGTTATTATGTTATATTGATGTTCTTGCAATTTGGTTCTTGTGCCATAATTCTTTCAAACTTATTTTGAGATTGATCACTTATAATAAGTAGGGTCATAAATACAGAAATGGTTTGTGATTTGAACTCTAGAACTGAATCTGTAAGGGTTTAAAAGACAAGGGTGAACTTATTTAGGGGTTAGACACAAGACTTATAACGAAACCCTGAAAATAGTTGCAGAAATGCACAAGTCATTTTATTACAGCATCCATTGCAGGTGCAATCATTGCTCCTGGAATGATTGCATGAGCATCTTATGTAACATAATGCTTTCAAAGTGAATTTACTTAGGAAAGAGTATTTCAACCATCTCTCTCTCAATTGAAACACAACATCTTTTATTTGCTTTAATTTACATTCTGTTTGCATACACAATCCTCACATCAACTTAATTTTATTTTACTTTCCTTTTATCACTAGCATTACTATTATTTTAAACTCTTTAAAATTAATCCAATCCCTGTGGGTACGATATCTACTTATCAGTATATTAATTGTTTTTAGACTGTGTATACTTGCACATCCTTTTCACACAAAAAAATTCACTTCATCTTCTAGAATAAGGAAGGAATTGATAAGGAAGGAATTGATTGTGTGGTGGTCATAGTTTCAAAGATTTGGACCTTAGCATTTGGGAATTTCGCGATTGAGTGGGAATTTGGGAAATTTGGAGATTTTGGGCGTTGAAGAATTTTGGAAAATTTTTCAAGATTTTAATTATGTCACGGTTTCATTAGTGACACTTTAAATATATGTTGCATTCACTAGTTATGTTGATGTTGCATTTCCATTTAGCAGCTAAGTCATTTTTTACAATTCAGTCTTACTATTTACTTTTACCATTTACTGTGTAAGTGTGTCTGGCACATGTTTTGTAACTGAATTTACACGAGTATATGATGAATGAAATGGAATGTGAGTGGTATCATTATTGCCATCACAACAGAATTATATTCTCTTCTCTCTCATAGCTCATCTTCTCTATTTGCTTTGCTAGTTTAATTCGAAGGTTGTTCTTACATCATCAACCTTCCATTGCTAGTGAATTTGATTCTACCGGATCTTCCCTAGAATCCAAAATTCCGGTTACAAGTGGTATCAAAGCAACGATCCTGTTGCTTTGCTTTGCTTCGCCCGCCTCAAACCATGGCCACCGGAACTCGATCGGCGACAACTATTGCAGAATTGGATAAGAAACATGACGATAAGCACGCTGAGCTTAGTGCGAGGATGGAACAACTCTTTACCGGCATGGACGAGGTGAGAACTCTGCTTCGTGAATGCTCCACCGGTGATTCTGCTCGTTTATCTAACAACGGTCCTCGTCCACGGGGAACTACAGAAGCTAATGGATCTATGAATCTCTATGCTACAAGGATTTCGAAAGTTGATTTCCCAAAATTTGATGGCAGAAACGTGAAAGAATGGCTGTACCGTTGTGAACAGTTCCTTCGTCTCGACGAAACCCCACCGGAGAACAAGGTTCGTCTAGCTTCAATTCATCTGGATGGTTTGGCTTTGCAATGGCATCTGAACTACATTAGGCACAAGTTTGATATCTATCCGCCTTGGGAACACTATGTTACGGATGTAGCGGCTCGATTTAGGGAAGTCTATGAAGATCCATTGTCAACTCTAATTCAAGTGAACCAGACTGGCAAGATTCAGGAGTATATTGATGCGTTTGAGCTTGCTCAAACCCAGGTATCTCTCTTACCCGAGCATGCTCTTAGTATTTTCTTGTCTGGTTTAGAGCATAATACACAGATGCAAGTGCGTATGTTCAATCCCACTGACATTGCCCATGCTGCAAACCTAGCTCGCCTGTATGAATCTTCAAAAACACCTATCCTGCACCCGAACCAGAAATACTCACCCAATTCAAGCTCATATAACCATTTCTCTAAGAATCAGTCAACTTACCACAAACCATCAAACACAAGCCAAACTTCACCACCAAACCCAAAACAACCCTTAGCCCAGAACCAAACAGCTAACCAAAACCCAAGAGTACCAAATTACAAACCTGCTGGTCAGTTTACTTCCACTCAGATGGAGGAAAGAAAAGCAAAAGGGCTGTGTATGTATTGTGAAGAGCCTTTTACTCCTGGTCACCGCCTTAAACATAGGAGAGCTCAATTTTTCATGCTAGAAGCTGAGGGTGACAGTGATGAGAATGATGAAGCTGAAAATTCTAGTGAAGCTAGTGCTGATACAAACAAAACAGAGAGCCCCACACTTTCCCTAAATGCATTATCAGGAACTCCCAATCACCAAACCATGAAGGTCATTGGAATGTACATCAAGAGATTGCTGCAAATTCTTATTGATAGTGGAAGTACTCACAACTTCCTTGATCTTGATACTGCCAAAAGATTAGGATGCAAACTTGAGCCAATTAAACCAATGTCTGTTACAGCTGGTGGGGACAACAGGATTTATGCTAAGTATATTGTGAGAGGTTTTACTTGGCAATTGTAGCAATGCACCTTTACTTGTGATGTTTATGTTTTGGCTATTGTCTGTTGTGACTTAATCTTAGGTATCCAATGGCCAAAATCTCTTGGGAAGATTATTTGGGATTTTGATCAATTGTAGATGGAATTCAATGTAAGTGGCAGAAAATGTTTATTGAGGAGTGCAAAAACACCATCTAACAAGTTGATCAATAGCAAGAAGTTTACTCAATCCCTCAATTCAGAAGCTGAAATATGTTTCCTGTTTTTGAATCAAGATACTCCTACTTTGACAGTGCCTAAGGTTCAATTGATGTCTCTAGAGGCCAATTCTCATGAACTACCATTAGAATTACAAGACTTGCTAGTTGATTTTGAAGATGTCTTCATTGAGCCAACTGAATTACCTTCTAGAAGGCCTGGTTTTGACCATAAGATTCCTCTCAAGGAGGATATTGTACCCTTTAATCTTCGTCCTTACAGGTATTCAATTGTGCAGAAGGATGTGGTTGACAAAATAGTTTCTGATATGCTTGAACAGGGTATCATAAGGCACAACAATAGTCCCTATGCTTCACCTGCAGTTCTGGTCAGAAAGAAAGATGGCTCATGGCGCCTCTGTGTTGACTACAGGAGGCTCAACAAGCACACTGTGAAGGACAGGTACCCAATTCCCCTCATTGAAGACTTGATGGATGAGTTGGGCTCTGCTACACTATTCTCCAAACTAGATCTCAGGTCTGGTTTCAATCAATTGAGAATTGAAGAAGGAGATGAATTCAAGACTGCCTTCAAGACACATGGAGGGCACTTTGAATACCTTGTGATGCCATTTGGGCTCACAAATGCTCCTGCATCCTTCCAAGCTCTGATGAATTATATTTTTACTCATTTCCTCAGAAAATTTGTCATCGTATTTTTTGATGATATACCAGTTTATAGCCCCTCTCTTGAAGCTCATGTTGATCATTTGAGACAGGTTTTTGATACCATTAGGAACCATCAGTTGTTCCTCAAGAAACAGAAATGTCACTTTGCCACATCTAGAGTGGAATACTTGGGCCACTTCATCTCTCAAGGGCAAGTGTTCACTGATCCATCTAAAATCCAAGCAGTTAAGGATTGGCCTACCCCTACTAACCTCAAGCAATTGAGAGGTTTCTTGGGTTTATCAGGCTACTACAGGAGATTTGTAAGAGATTATGGCAAGATAGCCAAACCACTTACTGACCTGTGGAATGAGCAAGCCACTGCCTCTTTCAACCAGTTGAAGGAATCACTTATATCTTCACCTGTACTTGCATTGCCTGATTTCTCAAAGACATTTGTGGTTGAAACAAATGCCTCAGGCAAGGGCATAGGTGTTGTGTTGATGCAAGATCACCATCCCATTGCCTATATTAGCAAATCTCTTGGACCAAGGCAGCAATCCATGTTTGTCTATGAAAGAGAGTTACTAGCAATCGTGTATGCTGTGCAAAAATGGGGGGCATATCTCTCTCATTAGCCATTCATTATCAGATTAGATCAGAAAAGCATCAAGTACCTGTTGGATCAGAAGCTGAATACACCATTTCAGCAAGTGTGGATGGCCAAATTAATGGGTTTTGATTTTGAAATCCAATACAAAACAGGATCTTCAAATATGGTTGCTGATGCTCTGTCTAGATAGAGTAGTGCTGAGTTACTGCCTATGCTACTCAACAATGCTCAGGAAGAACTATTATCACTAATCAAAGATTCCTGGTCTGCTGATTCTACCTTGCAAGTACTTATTGAAGACTTAAAGAAGGATCCAGCTTCACACTCCAAGTTCACTTGGTTCAATGATGAACTAAGAAGAAAGGGCAAGCTGCTGGTGGGTAATAAACCAGAATTGAAGCACATAATTCTCAAATGGTTACATGATTCATTTGTTGGTGGGCACTCAGGTAGGGACATCACTGCTGCAAGAGTGAATTCACTGCTTTATTGGAAGGGCATGAACAAGGAGATCCAGCATTACATCAGATCCTGTGATGTGCGTCAGAGGAGCAAACTTGAGCTTGTCAAATCCCCTGGCCTACTACAACCATTGCCAATCCCTCATCTTATTTGGGATGAAATTAGCTTGGATTTCATTGAGGGCTTGCCAACTTCTCATGGTAAGCAAGTTATCCTAGTGGTGGTTGGTAGATTGAGCAAATATGCTCATTTCCTCACATTGTCTCACCCCTACACTGCTCTAGATGTTGCTAATCTATTCTTGGATCATATATTTAAACATGGCATGCCAAGCATTGTGGTGAGTGACGGGGATCCCATATTTCTTAGCAATGTGTGGAATGAACACTTCAAACTTCAAGGTGATCTGTTGAACAAATCCACTGCTTATCACCCTCAGAGTGATGGCCAAACTGAGGTGGTGAACAAGGCATTGGAGACCTACCTTAGGTGCATGTGCTCTGAAAAGCCTACTAGTTAGTCCAAATGGATCTCTCTTGTTGAACGGTGGTACAATACACATTATCATTCATCTATCCACACTAGTCCTTATGAGGTGGTCTATGGTCAGAGTCCTCCTATACACCTTCCATATCTTCCTGGTGAATCTCCCAATCAAGAGGTTGATAGAACTCTTACTGCTAGGGAATCTTTCATCAAGTTACTTCAATTTCATCTTCTCCGTGCTCAAAACAGGATGACACAATAGGCAAATAGAAACAGATCTGAGAGACATTTCTCTATTGGTGACTTTGTTTTTCTGAAGCTACAGCCTTATAGGCAAGCTACTGCTAGGCAACAGGCAGCACACAAACTCAATCCTAAGTACTATGGCCCTTTCAAGATCATTGACAAGATAGGAGCAGTTGCCTACAAGCTTGAGCTTCCCTCCTCTGCTGAAATTCATGATGTCTTTCATGTTGAAGGAGGTGAATACTTTTGCATGTGAACGTTGGGTGTTGGGTTGAATCACATATGAGCTACATTCTTGAGTTACCAGTTGAATATAAGGGTTTTGAAGATTCAGATAGTGTGTAGCAGAAAATTTGGTTGACTATGGTAGCTCGGGGAATAAATGGTTGTTTCTGAAATTCATCTTATTGCTATTAGATCATGATTTGACATGTTGTCAATTAGGTTTTCCATAATATGTACATTGTGTTCAATCTTTTTGTCACTCATGTAATGTAAATCACCATATCAAATGTAATGTAAATCACCATTTGGAAATTTCATGTTGAAGGAGTTGAATACTATTGCATGTGAACGTTGGGTGTTGGGTTGAATCACATATGAGCTACATTGTTGAGTTACAAGTTGAATATAAGGGTTTTGAAGATTCAGATAGAGTGTAGCAGAAAATTTGGTCGAGTATGGTAGATTGGGGAACAAATATTTTGTTCAATCTTTTTGTCACTCATGTAATGTAAATGCATATGAAATGTTTTTGTATTACATCCATGTTAGTTTAGGCTGATGAATCCAACTACAAAATAACTACTGTTAAACAACTTATCTAACGAAAATAAAATCATAATAATCAATAACAATTTTCCCCATTGGTGGTTGCATGCGTTCACATTGATTTTGTTTCAACTTTTTGTTGTCCTTTTTTTCATTATAAGTCTGCATGAGAAAATATAAGCTACTATAGTAATATAACACTACCAGCATATTATGGAAAACTTATATATATATATATATATAATTATTTATATATATTTTGCAGTGTCAAAGTTTTCAAGTTATACCATGTGTATTGTGAACTGCGGCTCTTTTAAATTCTTCATGTGATATTCTATCTCTTTCTCCTACATCCCTTTCAACTAATAAATTATATTTTCTATTAAGTATGATGATATGTTGAACAAATTAATTCCAGTTATGAAAAAATGCGAACCTCACTAATGGAATCTATAACACAATAAGAACTGGATGTTGGCAAACAAAATGTGATGTTTTGGTCAATATATTCAAGTGATAATGGAATCGAAAAATTAAGTAAAAATCGAGGAAATGAATTAAACGTATGATTTGAACCTATGAGCTTTTAGTAATACGTTACCAATTTTAACGGGAAACATTTAAATGTTCGAGTTCAATTGAAATTCAGTGTATCAATTGTAATATAACCAAATAAATTGTAACGGACCCATATAAATTTGTAACGTATCATCGATATTAAACCTATAAATACCTATAATACGTTATAAACTATATAATAAGGCTACTAATTGTAACTATTACTAATAGGTTTAATGCTAGAATAAAAATAAAAATAGTTACAATATGCATCCATATGGATGTGGAGAGTTACAATATGCTAATAGGTTTAATGCTAGAATAAAAGTAGTTACAATATGCTAATAGGTTTAATGCTATAATATAAATTAGCTACAATATATTAACAACAAATCAATTTGTTGTTTTAACGTTACAATATGCTAATTTGTTTGATGAATTACAATTAGTAGCATTATTATATAACTTTCACAAAATAATTGATATATAATTAATTTAGATATGAATATAATAAAGATCACACTATCATTTTGATAAAGTAACGTTTTCATTTTGATAAATACATATGTTTTTGAATTGCCATGTTTGTGGGTTCAATTTGATAAATACATATATGTTACATTCACCATTATTATAATAATTAAGTATATCACATGTAACGTTTACTTTATTATAATAATGAATTTATTATGTCATACGGCTCAAGAAAACGAAATGAAACGTTTATTATAGTAATCAATGTGATAAATACATATCATGGAACGTTTTTATTTGATTAGTTTGAAATACAATGTTTTTTAAAATTGTAACATATGTGTTCAAATTGATCGCAAAATTAATTTTTTGTTAGCAAATTTTGAATTTTTTACAATTTTCCCACTTATGAAGAGACACACCCATCTATAAATAGGATGACTACAACCAACAATTCTCCGCTACCAACATTCCTCATAATCTACTGTAACAGTCCTCTTTTTCCAAACTTCTACTAATTATCATTCCTATCCCCTTTTACAAAATGCCTCCCAAGTATGACATGATATCCGACATCAATGCCAGAAATGGCAAATGCAACCTACTCGTGAGCATCACAAGGAAATGGGAAGTCCCTGATCTGAACAATAACAAACTCCCCTTTTCCGTCGAAATCGTTTTTATTGATAGAGAGGTTAATGTTATGCACTTCATAATTTCTTTTCACATGTTTTACTGTTTTTTTTTTCACTATACTTATCATATTTCTCATGATGATTTTTTCGTTCCCAGAGATTCAATTGCGAATAATTAGGATCTCAAATTTTTTTGCAAATACAAATATTTTATATATTTGATGCCATTTGATGTGGTTATTTTCTCCTTTTTTTATATCATTTCTATTTTCTACAGGCGAACAAGATACATGTGACTGTTCGAAAATCACTTATTTACAAATTTGAGGCTGACTTGAATGAAGGGGATGTTTATAACATCACAAATTTTGATGTTGTTTCTAATGCTGGTGCATACCGTACAACTGCTCACAAATTTAAAATTAATTTTCAGTATAATACAAGGGTCCAAATGGTCAATAATATTCAAATCAACATGGTCCCAGACACCTATACTTCTCCCGCTGATGTTTTCAAAAGTTATTTCAACACTGACTATTTAATTGGTTAGTACATCAAAACATTATCACGATATTATGTCATTGTGTATATACATTATATTGAATATTAATATTTGTTATGTATACATGCCTACAGACCTTATAGGTGTGCTGAGTGGAATCGGAAAAGAAAGGGAGTATGAGAAAAATGGTACAAAGTCAAAGGTCGTGACAGTAGAATTGGATAACAATGGGTGCGATTCCTTTTATTTTTTATTTGCATTTATATCCGTATTTTTTAATACAATTGTGCACAACCATTTATTAAAATATAGTTTTGTTGCTTTGATTTTAGTTTCCAGTTCCAAATATCTCTATTTGGATCATATGTCGATGAATTTAATGCATTTGTTTCTTCCGGAGATGCTGCTAATGCTATTGTTGCTGTTCTGTTTGTGAAGTGTAAGGATTTTAATGGTACGTGGTTTTTTTTTATGAATATTGTTTTTAGGCCAAAGTCCACCTTGCTTATTTGCATATTATATTTTTTGGTTAACATTGCTAATGTGTTATGCTTATATACAGACAAACCATCTCTTCAAATTTCAATAAATGCGTCAAAGATTTTGTTTAACCCTGCGGGAGAAACTGCAGACGCCTTAAGAAAGATGTTATACATCATTTATAATAGAGTTATATATGGATATATATATATATATATATATATATATATATATTTATTTTTGATGTAATAAAATAATTAATATTTAATATTATCCGCCTATTATTTAAATGTTTTTAAAATCGTTCATAAATATATATGAATAGGCTTGCTGAAAATCCCGAAACACCCACCTTGCGATTGAATCAGCTTCAAGAATCACCCAATGTTCAAGTGGATGATGATTTTTTGAACCTCACTAAAATGGTCACTATTTATTTGCTGAAGCAACATACAGAGGTAGTGCAGATCATTTTAGATGATTCGATAGACATTGGCATTCAATTTTTTTTCATTATTTTAAAAAAACCAATATATATTTATAATAATATTACAATTTCAATTGATTATTTCAGGAGGCTGTGTTTGTTATATGTTGCAATATAGAGAGCGTTATTGATGAGGATCAATGGTGGTGCACTGCATGTCGCTGCAACAAAAAGGTATATCCAGACTCAAACATGTATTTTTGTGAAAAGTGCACTCGTCATGTTGTCAATGTTGTTCAGAGGTAACTTTTCGCACAACTAATTCATACAATCGTCAGGCATATTTTGGGTTAATTTTGTATTCTTTCAAGGACAACTTTTGAGGAAGATGCCTGTTTACATTAGTTGGGTTAATTTTGCTAACAAGATTCTTGCCCCAACCAATTTTAAAGTGGTTGGGTTAATTTTGCTACAAATTTCTTGCCAAATCTCCCAATTTTCACTAGATGACATATGATATAAAAATGCATGTCTTAAAGGGATGACACTTTTCCTAATTTCTCTGCATCTTAAGCGCAATGATTGCCTAATAAGTTTACTAGAGAATCATTTGGGATGAAAAAACCAAAAATTAATCTCTAGAACATATATATTTTGAAACTTTTTATATTCCTCAACTTTAATATAAAACAAATTTGCACATTAACCCTCTTTCTTAGCTATTAATATGAACTTTATTTTGCAGATCCTTGATGTACTCACCGACGAATCCTCTCTTTTAAGACCATATATACCTTGAATTATCATTTTCTATTTATTTTTCTCTAAAATAAGTGCAACTCATAACACTAACATGGTGCCCCCAAAATATCTACCATCAACATTATTATTTGAGTTTGAATAAACACTTGGAATACAATCATAAGTAGGAATGTTGGTGAGTACATTTCGATGATTTTCTATTTATTTTTGAGTTGTTGTTTGACTTTCATCTGATATTATCCGTCTTTCTTTGCAATGAAAGAAGAAAATCCACTTGAATAATGAAGAAAATGTAAGAATAATTAGGCGTGAAAATTTCTACCCTTTAGCAATAGAATCCTTGCGAGGACTTCCCTATTAGGGGCAATGAAGACATAATTTTTTCATGTGGGAACAGGGACAGGGGAGAAAATCTTCGCATGGTCAACTTGGGGATTGGGACAAGGACTAGATCCTCCGCCCTGAATATATTACATAAATATTCTTATTATAGATAGAGATATATATTATTATAAGTAATTGATTTTTTTAGTTTTTTTTTATGTGTTTTAATTAAAAACATTAACAAAATATTAAATTATGCTAATTTTATATTTTTATTCTTACTTTTATCCTATTTAAAAATTCAAATATCAAAGTAAGGTTAACTTTTATACTTTTTATATTAAAATGTTAAACTTTTTAACTTTCAGTTTTACTTGTATATATTTTTCTATTTTATTATATTTTAGTTCATATTTTTTGCTAACTTTTAATAAATTTCTGGTGTCCCCGCGGGATCACGGAGATCCGTATGGAAGGGGATTTGAGGAGAAAAACTCTCCGAAATGGGAATCGGGGGCGTGAAGGTGGGAATCGAGAGCGTGAAGGGGAGACAATTTGGCAGGCGGGAATAGAGAGCAGAGGAGTACTTCCCAATGCCGCTCCGCTCCAATGCCCATCCCCAGAAATAATTAACAAAAATCCAGGTTTGGTTCATGTGAATCATTTTGAAATGCTACGATGTAAAGTGAAGAATCTTTATATTGAAAAACATTAAAATTGTATTTACTTAATTAAATTTAATTATAGTCAATATTAATTATTTTCTATTTGTTTTTGTCTTTTGATGCAAATTCAAAAATAATAAGTTAACTATGAATATTTTAGGCAAATCATTATTTTTTGATTATATAAATATTCTTATTATAGGTAGAGATATATATTATTATAAGTAATTGATTTTTTAGTTTTTTTTATGTGTTTTATTTAAAAACATTAACAAAATATTAAATTATGCTAATTTTATATTTTTATTCTTACTTTTATACTTTTTAAATATTCAAATATCAAAGTAAGGCTAACTTTTATACTTTTTATATTAAAATGTTAAACTTTTTAATTTTCAGTCTTACTTTTATATATTTTTTCCATTTGGTTATATTTTAGTTCATATTTTTGCTAACTTTTAATAATTTTCTGGTTTTCCCGCGGGATCACGGGGATCCGTATGGAAGGGGATTTGAGGAGGAAAACTCCCCGAAATGGGAATCGGGTGCGCGAAGGGGAGACAATTTGGCAGGCGGGAACATGGAGCAGGGGAGTACTCCCCACCGCCGCTCCGCCCCATTGCCCATCCCTAGAAATAATTAACAAAAATCCAGGTTTGGTTCATGTGAATCATTTTGAAATGCTACGATGTAAGGTGAATAATCTTTATATTGAAAAACATTAAAATTGTATTTACTTAATTAAATTTAATTATAGTCAATATTAAATTATTTTCTATTTGTAATTGTCTTTTGATGCAAATTCAAAAATAATAATTTAACTATTAATATTTTAGGCAAATGATTATTTTTTGATTAATTATTAAGGTGACTATTAGAGCTATTTGATTATAAAAATATAATTTACATTTATTTAAGTTTAATAATTAATTTTACTATTTCCCTAAGCTTTAAATAAAACCACCAAAAAAAATAGTTCTATCATTTGATCATTTTTTTCTTTCATTTCACGGGTTTTGGTTGTGGGCTACACTTTCTCATTTCATCGAGTTTGTTCAACTTTTTTTATAGGTTTTTTTTTGGTCGAGACCAGGGTATCCACCGCCGAACGCAGTGACTAATCCCTTCGCTGGATTGGAGGCACCTCAAAGGATGGGACAGTTGGCCCAGAGATTTAAAACTGCTCTGTACCCAAGGCGAGGATCGAACTCTTGACACTTGGTTAAGGGAGGATGAGCCCCAACCGCTCAACCACACCCCCTGGGTTAATTTTCTTTATAGGTTTGTTGTTGTTGTTGCTGTTATTATTATTAACATTATTATTATATAATTATTATTATTATTTCTATCAAATAATTTAACATATTTACTTACATAGTCTTGTTATATAAATTTATAGATAAATAGTTTAAGTAAATTTATTTATCTGCACATGGGAACAAAATCCAGACAAATTTGGTCCCTCTAGCACAGAGTCTTGGCTTTTATTATCACATTCAACATTTTGGAATAGGGTCACTTGTCTTTTCAGCTCTAACCACAGTTGATCATGAGCTGCTATCTGCTTTTGTAGAGAGATGGAACTCAGAGACATCATCGTGGAAGTATAAGGCTTCCTCATAGGACTGTTTCTCTTTATTAATCAATCAAACACTCTTCAACCCTAATTGCAAATTATTGACATTTCTCTCCATTTTCTTTATTTAAAACTTTATGTACATTCATTCAACACATTCAACACAGCAACAACAAAAGTAGGAGTTGGGGTCGGTCTCTCACTCTCTCGCATCGCATTCGCAAGGAAGAGGAAGAAGGGTTTCTTCTTTTTTTCCTTCCAAGGGGTTTTTTTTTGGGATTTGGGAATGGGTTGGAGCAAATTCTATGGGGGCCTATAGTTTTTCTTTTTGGGCCGAGGCCCTGTGCAATTGCACTGGCCAACACTTGTAGATGGCCAGGCCTGCATCTCACTCATCTCATGACTATAAATTCCATCCATCTCATGACCCGGTACCTAGATCCAGTTGAAGTGTATTTTTGGGCCTGTGTGCCAACTTTGGGCTTGAATGCCTAAGTAGTAGTATCTTTGTAAGGCCTGAGTGCCATCTATTTTAGCAGTGTCATCTGCCATGTTGGGATTCAATATAAACCCGAACAATGTTCATTTAATTGTACTGGTTTGGGCCTTGCCCAGATTCAATGAAAAATCAGGCAATTTCGACAAAAAAAAATGTTGAGAAAGAAAGAAAGAGAGAGAAGAAAAGAAAGAAATAAAGAGGGAACAATGGTGTTTGGAAAGTTGAAATATGAACTCAAAGCAATTTTTTAAAGAAGAATAGATTTTCCAGTCGGTTGTTCATCTCGGCCCTAGTTCAAGTTTGCACCAAGGATATTAACGACTGATGCAAGGGAAGCAATTCATCGCTAAGATTCGCTCTCAAGCAATCAAGAAAGAGGGTTGGTCCCGCGCTCTATTTATATATGCGGGTGGGGGCACGAAGCCGGCTTCGCACCGTAGTGTCCGTATTCGAGCCTGTGACATGTGTGCGAATAAAATGGGATTAAGGTGAATTTGGAGGGTATTATGAAAATTAAAACTGAAAAAACAACGGGCAAAGGCATGGATAGAAACCAGCAACCTAAAGCATAAGATAAGGCAATAAAAAGATGATGCACCGTAGAGAAACTGGTGAAATATATGTAAAACATAAGTTCAGAATCTTCTAAGGGCTCGTTTGGATGAGCTTATTTTTGAGCTTATGGAAAACAACTTATGGAGATAAATAAGTTTTGATGTTAACCCATAAGTTCTCACTAACAAAAGTTATATCTCTATAAGTTGTTTTTCCATAAACTACATTAAGAAGCTTATGAATAATACAAAAAAACTTATTTATTTGCATAAGCTGTTTTTCATAAGCTCAAAATAAGCTCTATCCAAACGGCCTAACTCAAACTTTGATCAAAACATAAGTTCAGAATCTTCTAACTCAAACTTTGATAATAAAAAAAACTTCTTTGATGATAAAAAAAAAAGAATCTAACTCAAACACAAACCCTATTGACTATTGTTGTCGTCTGCACATTCACATTGCTCTCTTCCTTAACAAACAATGTTTCCTCTTTTTCGGAAGAACCTCTTGTTGCTCCCTTCTCGCTCGTTTCGTATTCCATTTCCAGTGCTTCGGTTCTCTTCTTCTCCTGCTGCTCCTCCTCCTCCTCCTCAACCTCACTGCAATCAACACAAGGAAGATAATAAGGTCAGGGTTTCGGTATGGTGGGACTTTGACACCTGTGGCGTGCCTTCAGGAGTTAGCTTTTTGAAGGTAGCACCTTCGATTATGGGGGCCCTTAGAACTCACGGGATTAAGTGCCCTGTTGATATTCAAGCCTATGGCGATGTTTCTCAGTTTTCACAGATCAACCAAGAAATACTTTTCTTGACCGGCATCGATCTCCTCCACGTTCCCGGTTCTTTTTTCTAACCCTATCACTATTATTATCTTCATTTTTTCAGCTCTATCGTGTTTCTTTATTTATTAGAAAAATTTAACAACAATTAACTTTTGAAATGTTGAACATAGCTCTTTAATTTTCACATTCACAACACAACGTTATTATTCCTTGATATTTTTTTTTACGTTGGTTATAAGATGATTGAGAAAATTGTAATTGGTAAATGAGAAGGGAAAACATTAATTTGGTATGCTTTTGATCATCCTCTTTCAGTAAACTATGTTTGTGTTTTGGCAATAACTAGATGATTTGCAATGTATATTAATGTTCAGTGTATGAATCGTACGCTTAAATGGATGATATAAAAAATTTGCACTAAATTTTGATGGAGTGAAGTGCAATCTGTCATTTTTTTATAACTATTTATTCGTTGCAGGGGGAAGGAAGCATGCCCATAGATATTTTATGGATTGGGTTTCCAAAAATCCTCCACCGGCACATCTCTTTCTCATATCTGGTGATGGAGACACTGACTTCGTCGGCACAGTGAGCGAGTTAAGTGATAAGAGCTACAACATCTTGCTTGCATGTCCACCAAAGATCCACTATGTTCTCTGCAGCAGGGCAACTATAATGTGGCCGTGGTCTTTGATGCTCAAGGGGGATTTTACTGGAAAACATTTCAACAATTATCCTCCTAGATGGTATGTAGACTCGAAAGTGCCTCTTGAAAACCCCTTCTCAGCTGCAAAGGAGCTCACCTCTTCACGATATACGGAGATCCACAAACCTTCCACGGACATAAAGTTAGGCGGTGAAGTTCCAGAGTCAGTTTCTTGGCAGGTTAGGAAGATATTAAGATTGTACCCGGATGGGATCTCCATTGGAGATCTTCGTGCAAAGTTGACAAAGTGTGATCTGCCTTTGGGTGAACGCTTCTATGGACATGAAAAGTTTTCCAATTTTCTAGTATCTATACCACACGTACAACTCCTGAAATTAGGCAACGGTAAATTTTGTGTGCATTTGATCCCATCAATGACATCTGACAATGACAATGTTAGGTCTGGGGATGTAAGTCCTGAAATTCTGGAAAAAAAGACCACTTCACATAATCCCTCTACTTGTAATGATTACACAAGCATTTCCTCTGAGGCTAACTCAAGCAGCTCAGAAGAGCTCATTGATGGGCCAAATTGAAGAGTTATTTGTGTAAACGAAACAAGACATGGGTTATCGGTTTCACTCTGTTTGTTTCTCCTTTCATTATACATTATTATTTTTATTTTTGAAGAAGTCGAGAAGATATTTATTTAATATATTATTTTCATTTTCAGTAACTTGTTGAATCTGTGCTATTTTTGTGGGTGTGTCTACAATTCTAAGTCTATCAAAACCTGTTATTGTGTTACGTTGTGAATATGTGTATGTCTGTATTGTCTCTAGTTATGAGAGTGTGGCTAGTGAAAACATGCATTTATTTCTTATTGTTTTTGAAATTCTATCTTTGCTTTAGAAATTTTCTGATATTGTTAATACATTGAAAAGTGTAGATTGCCTATTCATGAATCTGTCGCAAAAATATAACTTCATGTAATTTACATATTATATTAGTGATCATCACTATATAGATTTAGTCGTAATCGTGTACGTGTAACACTAAATTTTTTAATCATAAACTAGTAATATATCTGTGCATCCGTACGGGGCAATTGCGTTACATGGTATGATTAGTACTCAAATAAAAATTTCAAATTTTAAAAGTTCAGTCTTATAAAATTGATTTGTTATAAAAGTAGGGAAGTTGGAATTCAACAAAATTTGATACAGAATTCATAAACACATGCTGATGAATGGATGGAAATCTCCTTGGCAAGGAAGGCTTAAGGGCGGTGAGTTAATTAGCAAAGGAGAGGAAGAATTATATGAACTTGGAATCAGGACAAGAGAAAGGTTTCCAAGTTTGTTTGATGAGGAATACCATCCAGACATCTATACCATAAAGGCAACTCAGGTGAGTCTATTTCAATTTTTTCTTGGTAGATTTTGGTGTTTAAAATTTCTGGCGTCCTCCATTTACACGACCAACTAATAGTTTTTGGGGTTAGTCAAGAAGCATTGGTTCAGTTCCAAAGAAAGAAAGAAAACGCTTGCCTGTTGCTTTGAATTAATGGAATGAATGCTAAGACATGATGATATGTTGCAGTGCCACTGCAACATTTATGACATGAGCTTGCCATTATATATCTGGAAGCTACAAATATTGTAACTGTTAAATGAGAAAACTAAGAGACATATGTTGAATACCGTGTCTCAATTACACCACGGAGGTTCTATTATATAGGCGTTTGGAGAATCAGTACACAATCTCTACAATAATTACAGACTAATGACAATATCAAAACTACCTAATATCACGATTCTAATATACTATTTACATAAATAATATATAACGTAATCAACACTCCCCCTCAAGCTGGACCCAAGGTGAGCTTTGAATCAAGACCACAGCAGTGAGCCCCTGCTGCTACAAATATGCAACTTCAAAAGGATTTCAAAATAACTCTTAAACACCAATAATACTGTCATACAAAACTTGGAATTTAACCCCTTGGAAAACTTGTACAGTGCCACAGCACCTTATTTCACCACCCTGTCATGGTGGCCTGCTTTACAAGCTCAACCCATAACTGCTGGAGATCCTTCTATACAGAAAGCAATCACCTAAACCACCACATGTAGCAAAAAACTATTCCAAAGCCTTCACAATTGTAGGGTGAAAAAAGGCCTTGCCCGCCAGTTATATGACACACTCAATGCTTCACACCTAGCACAACTCCACACCAAAGAAATATGTGCTCTCCATTGTTATAGCTTCTTTTGTGTGAGAAACTTATAACTGTGTCGCTACTCTCACTCTTCTCTGCTTATTGCTGGCAGAAGCTTGAGGTTGCATTTGAATCGCTTGCAGAAGCTTGGGCTGCAGAATTTTGGTGCTCTAAACGTGGATTTAAAAGGGTGATGTTATATGGACCAACACTAAGACTAGCAATTCTACAACACTGCTAGTTTTTTTATCTGGGAATTGAATGCCCCAGATGTCACTCTTCCTGATTTTGAAGATGACTTTGGCTTCACTTCAATAGCCTTCCCACTAGGTAGACTGAGTGAATTCAATGCTTTGGAAATGATTTGTTCATTTATCAATCTAATTAATATGTCTTAGGTATGCACTGGATATGAATGCTGAGAAGGCCCATGATTATGCATAAAAGGTTACAGCATATGACACGAGCTATTGCTAGAACACCTGCAATTGAAGTCCGACTCCTGCAGGTAATTTACACACCTCAACTTTAAATAAACCATAGCATTAATCATTTTCCCCAATATATTGCATACTGATCACTATAAATTAACTAATTACCCTTTCAAAACTGTTTCTGTACTTGTAAATATGTATTTTCTATGCCAGCCGCTTCTTCCTTTTATTAGGATAGGATTTAGGATCCAGAGGGCTGAAATTGGTATAAGAGATCGAAAGTGCATGTATATAAGATTAGAGAAGCTTTTTCCATCTCTTCTATCTTTATTGCTTATTAGAAATTTCATACTCCATTTTCAGGGAACTTCTATTTTCTGTTTTTAGTAGTATCTACAAAATTATTTTTAGTTTTACAGAATATATATAAGTGGCTTTCTGGTTGTGTGGCAAATGATAATGGCAATATAACTTTTATGGAGGTTCCTTCTGCTTCTGCTGAGCATTGTAACAAATCCTTGTGATGCTCCTCGGTATCCATCCATCCTCGGTATCCATTCATCTTATTTGGTTTGTGTGCTTTGGTCTTGGTCTATAGGATAAAGAGGATGAGTGAAGTAGAAACTGAAGTTGAAGCTGGCAGAGGAACTAGCTTAGGAGTAACTGGAATATAATCCTTTTTAGCAAATATAGAATTCATATTTTAGATGTCATGGGGTCATGGGAGAGTTTGTAGTTTTACCGTCTAGAATAGAAGTATTTTGTGATACACCATCAATTTTTCATTTTAGATGGAAGCAAAATTGATTGGTAAATTTTAGTTCTTGTTGATCTATCTAAATGCTATGTTGATATCTTTTGGCTGACATGTTACAAAGCATTTTTATTAATGTTTGTTCTCTCATGTTTTTCTTTGTTTCAAATCATCGCATGGTATAATTTAAGACAAGTTATGTACACTGTTATGTTAGCATGTGGGAACTATAATAGTGTTGTTGAATGTCAAAGGTCTTGTAGTTCTAATTTCCCTCCAAAAGATACTTACTGGAATCAAGTTTTCCTAAAGTATGAACATGCCATTACTTAACATCATTAAAAAAACAAACTTCTCAAGATGTACAATCAAAGTTAAGCATATTTTTATTTGGATAAAAGGTGACTAAGCTGTGTGACTTGGGGTCTTATGATGGAATTCTCGCATTTTAGCTTCAGGGAGTACAAAATAAAATTCATTAGCTTATTTAAGTCCTTGTTTGGGAGGGGAGGGGAGGGGAAGGAACCCCTTGTTTGGGAGTTTAAGAAAACAAGGGGATTATTTTGGGGATTTTTCCTAACCCTTCCCGATGGTCCATTTTCGCATCCCCAATTTGAGGGGTTTCGGGAGTAAACTGTTATGAATTGACAAAATTGTCGTCAATAAACTCAAAAAATCCCAGAATTCGCATAACCATAATTTCATCTCACAGACTCTCTCTCTCTCTCTCTGCGATGTCAAACGGTAAGCATTGTCTCTCTCTCGCGATCTTCTTCTTTCTTTCTTACGTTATTTGGATTTGTGATTTTGTGATGAGTATTTTTACTTCTCGCTTGTGTAAATCGATCATGTGTATGATGACCTCGTTAATAAAGTTTGCGGTGAATTTTTTTAGTAGATGGATTGAGTAAACTTTTACAAAGTACTGGTTGTGGTCCTCCTGGCTCAGTTTCATAATCCATGTTTGGAGTTGTACATGAGAAATCTCAATTATCAATCCTCAATTTTGAAATCTGCTTGAAATCTTCCTTTGCACTGGCAAATTGTTTTTTGAAGAACATAATTCTGGATTTTTTTTTGATTTGTTAATAACTTGATTTGGGTCAATTTTTGCTTGTTGATAGCTTGATTTGGATCGATTTTCAATTGTTAATAGTTTGATTTGGTTCGATTTCTGCTTGTTAATAGTTTGATTTGGGCTGAAAATAGTTGGAAGCATGTGTGATTTTTTCTGTTACCATGTTGGATTTTGTGATATTTTGTTTCTGCTTGATTTGTTAGTTTTATCTTTTTGTTTCTCTGCATTTCAGTCCATGGTTATTATTTACTGATTCAATGGGCAAAAACCATGTGTATTCTTGATTCAATGTCTGTGTTTTGTTCTACATGGGTAACAACCAGTTTTGAATGGGCCATAAGAGTGCCATTGTTAAGAGTGGCAAGTAGTGTTGTAGTTTATCCTTGAATATGGTTTTTATGTTTGTCATTTACTAATAGGGCCATATGAATTTTCTATTAATGCTTTGTTTGGATGTTTGAAGTGTTGTTGCTAGGTTATAATTTGTTGGATGGATTCTCAAAGAAACATTCATCTTGCAGTACACCAATTGACAATTGATAATTTGTATACATTTAGATACTATTTGAGTTGTAATACAAAAGGAAAGAAAAATACTTCTAACTAACATTGTTGTTCATATTGGTATGCGTTGGGTGTGGTACACATAGGCATCATTACATGCTTTCTATGTTGGTTGTAAACAAAATTTAATTGAGTGCAAAGTGCCTATGTACTGAAGGTTGAGGCATAAAAATATCTTTTGGATAGTTCAATTTCAGTGTTCTTGATCTGTTACTTCTCAAAATTTATAGGCATAAAAATCTGCAAAATTAGAAGGTCTCCTTTATCAGCTTCTCCTCTTCACAGTGCATTTTCTTGATGTTGGTTTTGACGTGGTGTATATAATATGTATGTATGTATGGACCACTTATATTTGTACATATTTGATTCTGCATTGTTAAGTAGGCTTCTGGACCTAATCTGTATCAGGTATAACCATAGCATTCTTTCATCATTATCACCATTATCTAAAATATGTTTTTTGATTTCATTTAATTTGAGATTGCATTTCCTTGAATTGGGGATTCCTCCATATAAAAATCTGAGCTGCTCTCATTTTTCATTTATCCATGCGTTTGCATATTTTTTCTTGCAGAGATAGAAGATGGTGAGGAACCTCATTGTCTACAACTTATACAAAGTGAAGCTGATGGTTACAAGGTCATTTTTATTATGCATCCTTTACCTTCATTATGTTATCTTCACTCCACCCTGTTTATCTCCCCTCAGTATCTCTGCAACACCAATATCAGAGATACATATTAGTGAATGATTTTTTGTCAAAAATATAGATACATATTGATTAGGTCTAAAACTGTAAATGTCCACCCTTTTGTAAGTGAGGGAACAGGCCCTGTTGGAAATCAATATAGATACATATCTTCACTCCACCCTTTTTGCCACTGCTCACGTTCATGTCTTATGGTCTAAAACTGTAAATGTCCCTAACATTTTAAATTATGTTACTGGATATACTTTATTCCTATTTGAGATAGTTCTTTAAATTGTTTTTAACTTGCTCATTATATCTGGATATAAGTTACAATTGTCAATGCAACCTGTGTAAGTGAGGGAACAGGCCCTGTTGGAAATCAGCACCAGATTTATGTGAGGGAAGTGACTTGCAACTGTCAAAGCCGCACTAACTATGATATATTTGAGCCAAAAATGGAATGCTATGGGTAAGTTTCATCAGTTGCACCTTCGAGGTTCGATCAAGAGAGTGTTTGACAGGTTTAACATACAAGTTTAAAGGATATGGTTGATGAAGATATTATATACCTCACTCCTCTTAAAGAACATAGTGTTAGAGAAGAACATTATAAGATTGTGCTACCTGATGGTGAGCAATATTTAAAACCAATTATGAGAATGATGGATTAGTTTAAGCTACATGGATATTAAATCTACTATTTTGGTAATTTGTTTACCTTTACTTACCTTTTGAATTATTTAAAAATATTACAAAATAATTGTGTTGTGTATTGTTTCGCTATCTTCCTTTGGGTTTCTGCCAGTTTGGTCTGCCAAGGTCTGAAACAGATTTGCAGACCCATTTCCTTGATCAACTGCATAGATATTTAATTCTCAAAGGATTATTGCTTGAGGCAATGACTGATTCCCTTTTCAATGTGAGTTTTATATATCTTTCTGTTCCTAATTTAGATATTTAAAACAATTATTTGGCTCCTAATATATCTTTTATCTCCTAAATAAGGAAGGACGTTTTGCAAAACAAAGAGGAATCTGAATGTTGTCATATTGATGCTTTCATGGTACTGTCAAAATTATAAAGTATCAGCTAAAAGGGATTCAACAAGAATGAGGAATGGATGAGAATTGATGTCACCACAAACCTTAATTTGCTTGCCTGCTATGTGAAGGCTCACACACTGAACCTTCTTGAATATAATATCCTCTAAGAAGCCAATTATAATTTAGAGGTGGCCGGTGGGTAATCCTTAAATGTCATGATTGTCTCATTTATTTTAAATTTGCTATGCTTCATTCTGCCTCTCACTTTCATTACATACATTTTTAGTATTGTAATTTTAAAAACTCTCTCGGTAGTTAGTCACTATTGATTTAATCTAGTATAATAAATAATACTAATCTCATGGGAAAAAGATCCACATGATATAAACCTAAATTTGTTGTTAATTAGATTGACCTTTAGTAATATATATGGGAATCTATTTTTCAAGAGGTTGCAAAAAGCCATATTGTCTTTTTTTTTATCAATGGATCAAATGCATTCTCACCAACAAAACTTAAGTTTATTATATTGGAAAAATACCATCATTTGCTATGAATTTTTATTTGTTGAAATATTTGTAATAACTAACAAGACGCAATCCATGGAAATGCATGAGTATACTATTAGAATTAATCAAACGCAGATTCTCCATTTACAAAAATATATTTAGTAATAAGTAATCGATATAATTTTAAGTTGACATAAAAAAACAATACTAATGATTACTCATATTCAATTTATGGGCATTACATATATTTATATTTAACAATAACGGGAATATGTTTGCGATCTTATTTCAACGCATCGAAACAAAAAAGAGAAGTATCTTACAATGAGATGGTACGAATATGCAAAGGACGGCAATCTTAGTATTGGAAATAAATTGAGCTTTGAGATTCAAAATCCTCCTATACGTCTATTCGTGAAGGTGGTAAGTAGAGACGACACAAGAAGTCATAGAGAGATCAGGGTAGATTTCAAAATGCAGAAGTTTGTGTTAGGGTTTTAAATTTTTCTCTGTGCAAAATTGCCATTTGATCCTTGGTTGTTTAAACTTGCAAGACAATTTGACATTTATTTTACTACTCATCGTCTTAATTGTAATTTTTAACTAGTTCTAATTTAAATGTTGTATTTTTTTGCAGTTAAGTTGTTTTTTTTTACTAATTTATGATTTTGTCCCACAACAACAAAACTATTATATTTTTTTTGTTCTATCTCCATTTTTTGAACACTTGGCTTTCATGTTTTCATTTTTTTTGAATTTATAGAAGGCTAAACAACCCGAGAAAACAAAGCTAAGCAACAACACGTCTAGGAGTAGTAACTCCTTTACAATCATCTAGCACTACATTAATTACATCCGTAGGCTTATCATCATAGTACACTAATTCTTGAGTTCGGAGACTTCCCATATTGGCTAGAACATGAGCACACTTGTTGGCTTCTTTGTAGCCGTGTGTAACTTGAAGCTCCCAACTACCCGTGCACAACAGTTGCTGAATTTTTCGAACCAGAATCCACCCATCACTTCTCCCTAGCGCCTCCTTCTGCAAAATTGAGACAATGTCCGCCTCCCAATGAATTGGCTAAGAGCAAGTCTTCATATACTCCCCAAAGTTCAGCAACATGAGCTGAACAATACCTCAGAGCAGTGTTTTAAAAACCGGCTCCACCCGACCGATTGGACCGAGCTAATCGGGAACCAAAGGGGTCACTGGATTGATCTAAGCTGTGGATCAGAAATACAGGAAACCAGTGTGAACCACCATGACTCGGTCGGTTTAGAAAACTCGGTGACTCGGCGGGTTTGGTCAACTCGATCTGGGTTGTGCACGTTTTTTTTAAAACATATAAAACAATCATGTTTTGCCACTCGGAACCCCAGCCCCATTGTCTATCTATGAAGAGTACCACTGCGCTAGTGATTCCAATTATGAATTCTTTTACATATATCTTGTATCTATGCAAGGTTATGGTATTAAATACATACTCTTTCTCTCAAACAAGTCAAAGAGGTCATGGCATTAATTTTTTCATAATATTAAATTTAAAGTCATTTTTTACCAACTTTAATTTAAGACAAAATTTTACCAGATGACCTTTAAGTTATTTATTTGTAACAAGTTGACCCTTTAAGTTTATTTTGTAACAAATAGTTATTACAAATAAATAACTTAAAGGTCCTCCAATGTAATTTTGCCTTAATTAAAGTTTTATTGTATAAATTTTTTTAATATAATAATTCTTGTTTTGTTTTGAGGAAAACAGTGTATCAATTTTTGGTAAGCTCCAACCATTATACTCTTTTTGGATAAAAATGTATTCTTTTTCTTTTTTTACACAAAAATATATATTATTTTTCTAACAAAGAGAAATTCAATGTATTAATTTTTCATAAATTTAATTTTCGTAAATTAAGTTACAGATATGAATTTTATATGTCTTGAAAATTTGATAATTTTTAATCGAGACTAAGTTAAGGCCATGTGGTTCAACTGTCGACCCCTCAGTCTGACACTTGACCCAGTGACCCAATACTTTCACTGAGTCGATCACCGAATTGGTTCTTATAAGATTACCCCAGAGATTTAGTTAATCCACCCAACCAGCCCAAAATCCTTGTTACTCCCCCAGATATCTTCATTTTTAGTTTGAATAATATTCGTACCATGTAAGGTGTAACACCCCGTTTTAGCTATTAATCTATGTGCATATATTAGTAATTGTGTGATAATTTTGGGTGTGTCTATTTTATTTTTAGCCTATATTTAGATAATATACCATGGTATTTTACATACTAATAGTCATCCGTTATATTTATTAATTATTAAATTAGTATTATTTGTTTGTGATATATTAGTGGGTCATTGTGTGATAGTTGTAATATATTGTTATAGTAATATAATTACTTTACTATTATTTATATACTATTTATTATTACTTATAAAAATAAGAGGCATATAATGAGTAACACACCTCATCATCAGCGATGAGGGTAGTTACTGTTGTTTTGAGAGAGAGAGAGAGAGAGTTTTGAGAGAGAGAGAGAGAGAGAGAGAGAGAGAGAGAGAGAGAGAGAGAGAGAGAGAGAGAGAGAGAGAGGTTAGTTGAAACAAAAGAGAATAATGGTTTATTAATTTAGTACATGCACCAGAGTTAAAAACTAGGCCCAGTACATTAGTTTAAAATAAATAGAATAGTGGGGGCCCAATTCCTTTTATATTATATAAGCTGCTTAGGGTTCCGTGCATCATCTTCAATCATTCATTCAGCCACTAGCCTTCCCGCCGTAGATAAACAGTGAGCACCTCCAACCTTCTTTCTTCTAGAACTCGCTGGTTAAGCCACCATTTGGTCCCAAACTTCACCACTCCACTCGAAATTACCTTCTGAATCCGTTTCCAGTATCTGTTTTATCAAAAGAAGCACCGTTTGGTGCGTATTTTAAGTCTGGGAGGTTGGAAAAACGGACGTCGTATTCGGATTCTATTCGTCGAGACCTTCAGGAAACACTAAGCCTTCGTTCGTTTCGTGAAGTTGACGTCGGACCCTCGTGACTTGTTTGTTCCGGTGAGACGTCCTTCGGTCACTCTTTTTATTTCGTTTTACTCTCGTTTCAGTTTTAATAATCTTCAAAAATTATTTAGGACTGGTTTATATGTTTTTCAGCTTCTCTTCGCTTCCCGAGTGACCAGTAGATTTTCCGTGTGCTCATTCGGTACTAATTTCGCTGTCGTGGATAGATCAGTCCTACTCTCAATAATACTATAATTTTTATTTATCCAGGTAAGAAGAGGGGGGATGATGATTAGGGAACAGGGGTAGCGTAGGGTACAATTGACATAACTGGGATGTCCCATGATCCCTCTGTCTTACGCCGACAACATAGTTTGCGTGTAAACCATTGTATGAGCAATGGATTTTAAACACTGTATTAATAATTGGTTATGTCCTTGTAGGAGCAAGGACCCTATTATAATTTAAAATGCTATGTGTGATTATTCATGTCTGGTATGCCTGCTTGCTGTTGTTTATGACTGTTGTTGATGAGTTGTTAAAGCCTAAGGGCTAACCTCCCTATATGAGACATTTTTTTGTAATCGGGTAATAATGATTGCTGAACCCTAGGGTAGTTGACCTATTTGGATATTTGATATAGTTGATGCTGAAAATATATGGCTAGGTGGCTCACAGGTTGGAACTAAAGATGAACTCACGATTTGATTGCCTCTAAGTTAGTGAGTCGGGTCGGAATGTGGAACAAAAGACTAAATTGTCGATATCGAGGTCCTTAAGCATTTTAAGGGTTAAATTTAGATTAAGAATGACTTATAGTGACTTATAGGCATAAATGAGAACCACGACCGGTTAAGTTGATTTACTAATTGATGGGAGCAATAGGAAGTACCTAAGACACAATTTAGAGCCTCTTAACTTAAATGATTAAGACTAATTTGTGAACAGATCAGAACTATTAAAAATTACCTAAAAGACTTGTTGAAGCCTAATAGTTGAACAAGACAAAGCTATTAATGAATTAGGACTATTGTAGGGATGTTTGGTATGATGTTTGACCCGTCCTAAGCTAGTTTCAGGTAACTTGACCCTAGGTAATGATCGAGACAATAAGATTCATAGGAGCCTTAGGAAATATCAAATAACGGGTGAAGTTGGGATTCGAGACATTGAATCAAACGACTACATATGAACATATGGCGTTAGTATATAGAATTAGCGGGGACTTGGGTAATTGTTATGACCATAGATGATGACTATAGTGACCTCGTAGTTGTATGGTGATACCCGGGATGATGATTATAGAAACAAATGATCCCTAGTTGTTGATGATACCCTCGGACTTAGGAGTTCTTAGGGAAGTTGATGATGATGCTTAAGGAACCTTGTCGCAGCATGGGCAAGGACTCGCTGCAGTATGGGCGAGTCGTACCTTAGTAAAAGTTCTAGGAGGAACCTTGTCGCAGTATGGGCAAGGACTCGTCGCAGTATGGGCGAGTCGCACCTCAAGAATGGTGATGGTGATAGTTGTTGTTGTGTTCATTGTTGTTGTCTTCGTTGTTGTCGTGGTCGTTGTCGTAGTCGTTGTTAGTGGGGGAATTATCGGGCAAGGTATCCCGTTCGGGCAAGGTATCCCGTTCGAGTGTCTCGGTCCTGTTGTTCTTGTAGGGCATTATCGGGCAAGGTATCCCGTTCGGGCAAGGTATCCCGGTCCTCAGAGTCCTCGTGCCGCTGTTCTTCGTAGAGCGTTATCGGGCAAGGTATCCCGTTCGGGCAAGGTATCCCAGTCCTATTGATGTTGTTCTTTGTAGGGCATTATCGGGCAAGGTATCCCGTTCAGGCAAGGTATCCTGGTCCTATAGTTGTTGTTGTCGTTGTTGTTGCTGTTGATGATGATTGTCAGGCAGTATTTGGCAAGGTATCTTGATTCGGTTGTTGTTGTTGTTGTGCTACTTGTAGTCTTAGGACCATAGTGAGGTCGCGACACTAGTATTAGCTGAAAATTGGTTAAGGATTATTCGTGCATGCGTGTTATGAAAGTTGTATCCACTATTGTTGATTGTTTCCTTGTTATATGATTTCCTCACTCTTCTTTCCTTGTGGCTACTCGTGTGCCATTATGCACGTTTAGGTGACGACCTTGCTGGTGATGCAGAGCATATTGATGTGGATGCCGAGGAGTAGTTCGCAATGACGAAGAATTTTAATTGCTTTTGATTTTGTTTATTGTTTTTTTAAAGAGTTGTAATGAAGTGGTAAAATCTGAGATATGTGACACAGGGATTTCACGGGGTTTTTCTATACTTTTGCTATTTGGTTTGATTTCTATTTCCGCGTGGTTGGTGATACTTGTTAGTTCGTTTGAATTAAGGTTTCTATAAAGACATACTTTTATTTAAGTTCTCCATTTATGTTAAAGTTTCCAAATGGGGTAGCAAGTGTCACATTTAGCCTTTTTTATAACAGCCCAGGCCCATCTCTGCGACCCGCCACTGTTCCTCACGGCCTTCTCTACCCCCCATGTAGAGTTTTTGCCTTTCGTGGGAATCTAACCTTGTACCTGGGGCTCAAGTACAAGTTCCATGCATTCCCACTACCAATTGAGCCGACAACTCAATTGGTAGTGGGAATGCATGGAACTTGTACTTGAGCCCCAGGTACAAGGTTCGATTCCCACGGAGGGCAAAAACTCTACATGGGGGGTAGAGAAGGCCGTGAGGAACAGTGGCGGGTCGCAGAGATGGGCCCAGGCTGTTTTATAAGACATTTCGTCCAACTCAAATCTTTTTTTTTTTTGACAAAATAAAGCTTATATCATTTCATTCATAATCAAAGTAGTAATACAATTCGGACTACAATCGAAAACTTGGGAGCTAGCAAAATCCCTTGATGCCCTCGCTAACGTATGAGCAACAAGGTTGGCTTGCCTCCGGATAAAACTAACCGCATAGTTTTGTGTCATAGATAGTAGGTTCTTACAACTTGTTAAAATTGAGCCAAACTCAGTAACAGAATTACACAATCCTCTGATACCATCTACCACTGCTTTGCAATCTAGCTCGATGGTTACACGTTGGATGTTTAATTCTTGAAGCCAAGTGACTGCTAATAAGAGCCCCAATGCCTCCGCCTCCTGTGGTTGTGGTGATCCATAGAACCATGATGATTTAGCTTTGACAAACGAGCCATGAGTGTCTCTAATACATAGACCAATACCGTACTTATTATCATCAAATATAGCCGCATCTACATTGCACTTAACCCGATTCTCCTCTGGTCGAACCCAACGTATAGTAGCAGCTGTACCATTTTTAGTCACAGATCGTGACTGTTGCTACTGTTGCGTAGCGGCTGGGCGACGCGCCTGCTGCCACCGGAATAACAAATCAAAGATGTGCGAAATAGAGAAAGAAGCTGGACGTACCGTATTTTCCCATATCTTCTCATTCATGCGTTTCCACAAGCACCAAAAGACCATTGCAAAACCATTCCTAGCTTCCACCGAGCACCCTCCAAAATGCTAAACACGGTAGCTTTGAAATCCATAGAACCCGCCACTAAAAAACGTTTAATTAAATTCCAAATTCCAGACTGTCTCCATATGATCTCAGCTTGAGGACAACCAAAAAATACATGCCAGTCGCTCTCTTCTTCGTTCTCACACCACAGGCACTCCACCGGACAATTTACATGACGCTTCCGGAGGTTCACACGACTTGGAATTACCCCTCTAGCACAACGTCATAAATGAATTTTTACCTTTTGAGGAATTTTTAGCTTCCAAATCAAATGCCAGTCACCCGGAACACGGTACTCAGAATTATCAATCAATTCATTCATACATACATAATATGCAGATTTAACCGAATAGAGGCCATTTCTACTTTTACTCCACAGCAACCTATCCTCCATCTCCCTCCCATGAAGAACCACCCCCTTTATTCAACTCTTATCCTCCTCATTAAACAATTGGTCAAGCAAATAAACATTCCATACCCCATTATTTGCATTAAAAAGATTAGAGACCATCTGTTAACCTGGGATTTTGGTAAACACCGCTGGTCTCCAATTTGGTTAACTTGCAGGATCAACCAGTGAATCTTAAGACCATTTGTGCTTAGAGTTTATAGTTTATTATGATGTTCTTGAATTGTCTCGCGTTTTACCAGAAAAAGAGGAAAGAAATAACTGATTCCTTCGCGTGAAGTTATCAGAGTACTTCAGAGAAGAAGAACTTGAACGATAAAAACAAGTAAAACGAAAGAAAAACAAATTAAAATTGCATTAAAGTTAAAGAAAATGGTGCACAAATTCATACATAAATTCATACATTGATTCTCTGACTTGTTTTTCTCTTGAATGCGGAAGTTAGAGCGTGAGAAGTAAAATATGAGTTTTTGTGACCTTTGTTTTTTCTCAGAAACTACTATTTATACTTAGTGGGAGGGGCAGAAACTGCCCTAAAAAACAATTATAAAAATGTTGGTAACTGCTCCTCTTTTCGACCAACTGCTAGCTTTTCAGCGCATAACTACTTAGTCTTCTGTCTGTCGAAGCTTGTGTCCATTTTCCTCTTTCTTGTTTTTGTTTTTCTGGAAGCTTGTCGAATCTGCCCTGAACATGATCTTTGTCGAAATCCTCTGATTTATGTCAAAGTATAAGTCAAACCCTGTTGACTATTTTAAATGAAGCCTGTCGAAATTACAGGCTAACAAATTGCCCCCCAAAAATGTCTTTTTCGACTGAGCTTAAGGCAAAGGAAGAAAAAGAGCATTTTTGAATTCAATGTCGAAATAGGTTTTACACTTGATCGGAATATCTCACCTACCTGACGTCATCACTGTTAAATGTTGTTGGCGTTATTCCTATATTGGTGTACCACATGGCGTTCCACGTTCTGCTTTTCAGATTAAGGATTTACTCCACAAATTGGCTGAACTTGCTGTTGATGGAGTCCTTGATGAATCTGTTAGTGACTTTGTCTTAGCTGTCCAGCCTCTTTTCGAACAACTTGCTCAAGATATACAGAAAAAGAGGGATCATGACAATCTTCTAGAGCTTGAGTCGAAACGCAAGGCAGAAGTGGCAGCACTTGTTGATGCCACTCATGCAAGCTTTGCCTCCTTGAAGACCAAGTCAGAAGCTGAGATGAAGGCTATCGAGGATTGCAATGCCGAGATCAAGACACATCAAGAGAGTATAGCCAGATTGCAGTCGAAAATTCAAGCATTGGAAGAGAAGAAAGGAACCCTTTTCGGGTCTTTGACTCCTGCAGAAAAAAATTAAGGACCAGATTGACCAAGAAACCACCAATTGCCTTAAACACTTAGAAGAACTTGAATGCTGCAATGCCACTGTCGAAAAGCTAACCAAAGATGGCAATTTCCTCAACAGGAAGATCTCCAAAGCTAAAGCTTTGTTCAATGACTTGAAATCAAAAGTCATTTTGTAATAATATAGATTCATTTTCCTGTCGTAATACTTTAACCATTTTGATAATGATTTACGTTTTGCTTGTAATTCTGACAATGCTCATATGGCAATCACAATTTCTTTTGAATGCCACGTACTTACGCTTTCTTTATCTTTATTCCAGCGTTATTTTAACTTCTTGCAATGTTGGCTTATACTTTTTCAAGTATTTGCCATTTATACGCAAAATTCTTTCATCAGCGCCAATCTCTTCGACTTCATATGCGCCGTTTGAATAGACTTGTAAAATTTTGAATGGTCCTTCCCAACTTGGGGACCATTTACCAAGGACTCTATCTTTTCATCCATAGGTAAGATAACTTTCCAAACTAAATCTCCCACGTCGAAAGTCTTCAATTTGACTCTTTTGTTATAGGCCTTAGCCACTCTTTCTTTTTGTCTTGTGAGCATATCTAATGCACTTAGCCTATCTTCATCTAAATCAACTAATTCATCTAACATCATATTCCAATAATGATCAGATGGGATTTCAAATTGTCTTTGAATCCTAGTTGATTGGAGACGAATCTCTGCTGGCAATATTGCATCATGCCCAAAAACAAGTTTAAAAGGAGTACTATTGATTGACTCTTTGGGGGATGTTCGACATGCCCATAAAATTTGGTTAAGTGTCCTATGCCAATTCTTGGGTTTTTGCCCAACATGTTTTTTAATCAAACTAACAATAATTTTATTGGCTGCTTCAACTTGACCATTTGCCTGAGCATAATATGGTGTCGAACTTAACAATTTATACCCATTTTCAGCAGCAAATTCGACCATTTTCTGACCAATAAAAACTGAACCTTGATCTGTGGTGATAGTTTCAGGCACACCAAATCTATATAATATATGGTCTTGAATAAAATTAATCACTGCTTCTTGATTAACATTGTTTAAAGGAACAGCTTCCACCCATTTAGTGAAATAATCTATTCCTACTAATATGAAACGATGGCCTTTCGACGAATTTGGTTTAATTTCACCAATTATATCCAAAGCCCATCCCCTGAATGGCCAAGGTTTTACAATAGAATGCAATTCATTTGCAGGTACATGTTGTATTCCTGCATGCTTTTGACATTCTTGGCATCCTTTGGCAAACTCTATGCAATCTTTTAACATAGTCGGCCAATAGACTACTTGTCGAAATAAGAGCCATTTCATTTTATGGCCTACTTGGTGAGCTCCACAAGTTCCACTGTGAGTATTAGATATTGCCAAGTATGCCTCATTTTCACTAAGACACTTGAGTAAAACTCCTTCAGGGGTTTTCTTAAACAACTCATTGCCCATGATCACATAACTTAAAGCTCTATACTTGGTTTTTCTATCGGTTATCCCTGTTGGATTTTCCAAGTAGTTAACAATTTGTCTTCGCCAATCATCATTTGACATACTGTCAATGGCAAAAACTTCAAACACACAATAACCTTTGTCGGAAACTTCATCATTAAAATTTTCACTTTCACTTGGAGGTAATTGACTTAAGACTAAAGAGTAGTTCTCTGCCTCCTCCAGTTTTTTCCTTGACAAGGTTTCTTGTGTCATTGCTGTCGAAATTAACTTGTTTTTAATTTCGATTAGCTCTGTTAATTTTTCTTTAGAAACTTTATAACCAGAAGCTATTTGTGCCAAATCATTGGCCTCTTGATTTGCAATACGAGGCACATGTTGAATATCAACGCTGTCGAATTGTTTCAATAAAGTACTGGCAGCAATAAAGTAAGTAATCAAATTTTCCTTAATGCACTTGTATTCTTTCGTTAATTGTTTGATTACTAATTCAGAATCACCTCTAATTTCGACCTGTTTTGCCCCCAAGTTTAACAGAATTTCAAGTCCTGCTACTAAGGCTTCATATTCAGCCTCATTATTGGAGCAACTTTCTTTAATTTTATACTTGTATTTAGTTGGAATCCCTTTAGGTGAAATGATTAACATCCCAACACCAGACCCATTTTTATGGCTGGAGCCATCGAAGTACAATTTCCAAGGTCGAAGGTGCACAAAGTTAATTTCTGATTCAACTATTGAATGATCAGCAATGAAATCTGCAACGAATTGGCCTTTGATAGCCTTTAAAGGTTGGAATGTTAATGAATACTCAGATAAAGCTAAAGCCCATTTGCCTATTCTACTATGTAGGATTGGTTTCGACAGCATATGTTTAATAATATCAAAGTGGGAATAAACATACACATCAACAGGCTTAATATATTGCTTTAACTTAGTACAAGAGAAATACAAGCATAAACACAATTTTTCAATAGGGTGATATCTAGTTTCAGAATCATTTAAAACCCTACTGAGGTAATATATGACCCTTTCTACACCATTTTCATCCTCTTGTGCTAACATGCTACCTATTGACAATTCTGATGTTGCTATATACAATTTCATTGTCTTATTTCTAATAGGAGGCAATAAAATAGGAGGGTTCATCAGATATGTCTTGATCTCGTCGAAAGCTACTTGATGTTCGACATCCCACTTGAAAACATCATCCTTCTTCAGTCGAAGTAATGGCGGGAATATTTGAGTCTTGCCACTTAGATTTGATATAAATCTTCTAAGGAAATTGACCTTTCCTAATAATGACTGTAATTCTTTCTTTGTTGAAGGAGGTTGTGTTTCCATGATAGCTTTCGTCTTGTGTTGATTTATTTCAATGCCTTTTTTGTGCACAACAAAGCCCAAGAAATCACCTGCACTTACACAAAAGGCACATTTGAGTGGATTCATTTTCAATCCATATTTTCTCATTCTTTCGAATGATAGTCGTAGATGATCTAAATGACCATTTTCTGATGAAGACTTAACAACTATGTCATCTATATAGACTTGCATAAAATTTTCTATAAAATCATGGAACATAGTGTTCATAGCTCTTTGATATGTAGCACCAGCATTTTTTAAACCAAATGGCATCACTACCCATTCATAAACACCTAATGCCCCTGGGCATCGAAATGCAGTTTTTGAAATGTCTTCTTCAGCAATAAAAATTTGGTTATAACCAGAATATCCATCAAGCATGCTTAAATATTCATAACCAGCCGCTGAATCAACCAACATTTCTGCCACAGGCATTGGGTATTGATCTTTGGGAGTAGCATTATTTAGATCTCTAAAATCTATGCAAACTCTAAGTGTACCATTTTTCTTAATTACAGGAACTATATTAGCAAGCCAATCAACATACCTGGCAATTCTGATGAACTTGCTTTTCAATAGCCTTTCGATTTCCGCTTTGATCTTCGACATGATTTCTGGTGCAAATCTTCTTGGTGTTTGCTTCACAGGCTTCTTCTCTGGTCGAATAGGTAACTTCAACTCAACCACCTCTCTTTTCAGCCCTGACATCTCATTGTAATCCCAAGCGAAGCAATCTTTGTATTCCTTTAGCAATTTGACAATCTGCACTCTGAAATCTTTGTTGATCTTTGTACTAATATATGTTGGTCTTCTTGTTGAACCATCTCCCAAATCAATTTCTTCTAAGGGATCTTGTGCCTGTATTTTCTTGGTCGAACCCATTGGATCTTTCTCAAATCCTAATGGTTCATCATCATAGACACCATCAAGTCTCTGTGTTTCGACCATGATTTCTTTGTTATTATCTTCTGTGGCTAAAGCAACCATTTGATGTAACTCAGCTTCTAGAATAGCTTTTTCTTTGTTTTCGGCCACATAGGCCGTAATTCTTTCCCATGCATTGGGCTTTATAATCATTTCAAAGTAGCCAGTAGGCTTAACAAAGCCTCTTGGTCTATTCTCCTCATCAATGATTTCCCTTTCCCAAACGAAACCATAATTTGGGTGAAGACTAACAGAGGAGAAGACATTGTCTTGCTCAATGAACCCAGCATTGGAAGAAGAGCATGGAGAGATATTTGCCAATTGCTTGTCGAAGGTCTTCTTGGTGATCGTATTCACTTCAGCCTTGAAATAACTTTGGTCACCTTCAATGTTTTCAACCAACCCATCTTCTCTCCAAATAATGAGCCTTTGGTGCACAATCGAAGGGATTGCCCCCACTCCATGTATCCATTCTCTTCCAAGCAGCAAGTTGTAGTTTGCCTTGGAGGGTACTACCAAAAACAAAGTTGGCCTTTTGACACTACCTACTGCTAATTCGACTTCAATGGCCCCAAGTGAATGGCTAGTTTTGCCTTCATAATTAGTGAGAACCACATTATGTGGCCTCAAATCAGTGTCACATTTGCCAATTCTTCTTAGCAAATGTTGAGGCATCAAATTCACAGCAGCACCACCATCAACAAGGACCTTGTTGATTCCCACATTGTTGACCTTGGCTTGAATGAACAGTGGCTTGAGGTGATTCATCATGCCACAATCTGGCCTTTCAAAGACAGCATGTTGCTCTTCAATGCAGCCATTCTTCAACACATAGTAGCATATGGGTTTATATGTAGTTTCCTCGTCGAAATCTTCTTCGACATCATTAACCTCAGAAACCACATCATACTCAATTGGTAAAATTGAGATGACCCCACATAGCACGTCAAACTCTGACCCAAAATCAGCAAAGGAAGAATCTAACTCCTCTTCTAAATTAAGGTCTTCTTTTTTGAAGCCTTTCTTAATTTCAGAAAGAGGAGGGAAAATTCTCTCAGTGACTGGTTTCCTAACCACTTCAGTCGAAGGTAAGATTACCTCTTTACCCTTCCCTTTGTTTGAGATTGTTGCTTTACCTGCAGCAATAGCATCAGCCTTCTTTTGGCGTTGAAACCTTCGCCATTGAGTTCTTGTCATAGGATTCTTCCCTTTGTAGTTGTTACTATAGGCATACTTCTTGATTTCAATTGCCTTGTTCTGGTTAACACCACTTGTGTTACCTTCGACCAGCTTAGGTGGTCTAACTCGATGGATAGCATTGTCCCCGTGTGGTATATGGCTTTGCTTCTCCCACCAGAATGTATCCACTTTTCGACAGGAGTACCAGAAGGAGGAACATAAGTACTCAGCTTTCCTCTTCCAGGAGTTTTGGTCGAAGTAACCATGTAGGGAATTCTCCTATCGGCAAAATCAAACTTGGGCCTTTTATCCACCCATTTACCTTTGCGCTTCATTTGAGGTTTGAACTCTTCCAATTCTTTAGCAGCCTCCTTGTCAAAAACAGCACTGCACCTTGGGCACAACATCACTTCTGAGTTGCTTAGCTTGCAACGATTGAGGAAATCAACCAATTCCTCTTCAGCTTTTGGGTACACTGCTTTCACTTTGGCATCTTCTTGGCCTTCAGTGACCATTTCGACATCCATCTTTGAACTTATGGTAGTTCTCTTCATATTAGCCTTACCAGGCACAATTTCAGAGGCTTCGACCATGTTGATGCTCACCTCAGTATACATTGCCTCAGCATCAGGCAAAGGATCAGCGTCAATCTTCATTGGTGCCCTTGGTTTATCACCAAATTTCAGCCTTCCTTCATTGAGTGCCTTTTGCACCAAATCCCTGAAAAGAACACAACGAGAAGTATTATGACCCAAAAAATTATGGTATTTGCAAAAACCTCTTTTTTGCTTTTGTTCTAATGGTGGTGTTTTTAGTCCCTTCGGAACCAAAATTTGACAATCCTTAACTAACAAGTCAAATATTTCGTCGCATTTAGTAACATCAAAACTATATGTTTTTGCAACGAATTTGTCGTTTTTAGGTTCGACAGGATTTTTACCATTTGAAGGTTTTAACAATTTACAAGTATATGGAGGTCCAGGTTTTAACTCAGCAACATTGACCTCTTCTTCGACCTCCTCATAGGAAATGTCGAATTCTTGTTCTTCATCTTTAATTTCGACATAGGCAACTTTGTCTTTTTTATTATGAAACCTATTAGTTCTAGATTTCTCAGCTTTCAAACTTTCGACTTGCCTAACTCTATCAGCCAATTGAGCCATATCTCTCAAATGTTGAATGTCTAGCTTTTTTCTGATGGAATAATCTAAGCTACCAGCAGCCATTTCGACTAGCTCATGTTCAGGCACTTGAGTGAAGCACCTTGCTTTGAGAAGTCTAAACCTGTTGAGATAATCATCCACAGATTCAGCCACTTTGCGTCGAACACTGGCCGATTCTTTGAGACTAATTTTACATTGTCCCATGTAGAATTGCTCATGGAAAGCTTTCTCTAATTGGTTCCAATTAAACATGGAATGTGGGGGTAAAGTAATGAACCAAGTGAAAGCATTCTTTGTTAGAGAACTAGGGAAGAATTTCATCCTTAAATTCTCATTGTGGGCTAAATCTCCAGTCTCAGTTAAATAACGAGTAATATGTTCGACAGTGGATTCACTGGTTTCCCCAGCAAATTTAGTGAACTTAGGGATTTTCCAACCCCTTGGCAATTCACTTTGTAAAACATATTCAGACAAAGGAGAAACAAAATTTGGCCTATGCATACCTAAGTTAAGGCCATTTTGGGCTAAAATTGTTTCGACAAGATTAGCTATGTTATTTTGTGCTCCGAAATTATTTTGTTGTACTTGTCTGACTACTTCGTCAGAGTTTTGATTTCTATTTACCAACAGTACATCAGGTGCATTTTCGACCAACCTTTGTATGGGTTGTTCGACAACTTGTGTTTGCCCCTGATTTCTAGGCAATTCAATGTTAGGCCTTTCTAAAGGGATTTCGACAGGCCTCACCGGTTGGGCTTGGGGCATTGGCTGATTTTGTACTCTGGGGGTACCAAAGAAATCAGCAATTCGACCCATTTGAGTTGCCAATGCTTGGTAACTAATATTGGTGTCACGTATCAAAGGATTGAACACTGTACCAATTTGCTGGGTTAACATATTAACCATATCATGATTAGCATCATCTATTTGTTGCCTCAAAGCCAACAAAGATGCTGTGGTTAATGAGGTTTGGGCATTTCGACCATAAATGCCCTCAGGGGAAGTATGCACATTATCTGCATATGTTGATGAGTTCGCTTGTAAACCTACCATCATGGCAGTTGGCATGCCATAAGGGAAATTTCGACCAACCATGGGCATGCTAAATGGCATGTGCCCACTAATCATATAAGGGATAGACATTCCCATCGTTTGTGGCATAGATACCATTTCAATAGGCTGTGTGGTCACTGTGGTGGCCATTGTTGATAAAGTGTTAGGCACAGACGATATCACAGCAGCCATGCCTGTCGAAGGCAACGGAGCAGTTACTCCCATGGTGGTTACTGGATTAGCATCATTGGTAGACGCATTTTCAGGCCCACTTTGTGCATTTGAAAAACTTGCACTAGAACGTGTCATCTCTGACAGAGATTTACCACTTCTTAAGCGCATGCACAGTTAACTTCAAAGGATTATATTAAACTAATACTCTAATACTTGACACAAATGTCCCACCGGGCGTGCCAATTTGTTTACCTGGGATTTTGGTAAACACCGCTGGTCTCCAATTTGGTTAACTTGCAGGATCAACCAGTGAATCCTAAGACCATTTGTGCTTAGAGTTTATAGTTTATAGTTTATTATGATGTTCTTGAATTGTCTCGCGTTTTAACCAGAAAAAAAGGAAAGAAATAACTGATTCCTTCGCGCGAAGTTATCAGAGTACTTCAGAGAAGAAGAACTTGAACGATAAAAACAAGTAAAACAAAAGAAAAACAAATTAAAATTGCATTAAAGTTAAAGGAAATGGTGCACAAATTCATACATTGTTTCTCTGACTCGTTTTTCTCTTGAATGCGGAAGTTAGAGCGTGAGAAGTAAAATATGAGTTTTTGTGACCATTGTTTTTTCTCAGAAACTACTATTTATACTTAGTGGGAGGGGCAGAAACTGCCCTCAAAAATAGTTATAAAAATGTTGGTAACTGCTCCTCTTTTCGACCAACTGCTAGCTTTTCAGCGCATAACTACTTAGTCTTCTGTCTGTCGAAGCTTGTGTCCATTTTCCTCTTTCTTGTTTTTGTTTTTCTGGAAGCTTGTCGAATCTGCCCTGAACATGATCTTTGTCGAAATCCTCTGATCTATGTCAAAGTATAAGTCAAACCCTGTTGACTATTTTAAATGAAGCCTGTCGAAATTACAGGCTAACAGTATCATATTTTCACAACCCGGAACCACATTAGAAGAAATGAAAGAGCTATTACCTCCTTTGACCCAAGGATCATTCCAAATGTTGATAGATGTGCCATCTCCAATTTTCCACGGAGCTCCAAAATTGACCAAAACCTGTGAAGTGTGGATACTACGCCATACATAGCTGGGATTATGGCCCAAGCGAGCCCCCAAGAAGTCCCCATTAGGGAAGTATTTAGCTTTGAAGACGCGTGTTACTATAGCATCCCTGTTGGTACATAAATGCCAACCTTGCTTCCCTAGCATAGCGAAGTTGAAACCATGTAAATGTCGGAAACCCATACCACCAAATTCTTTACGCATAGAAAGTCTATCCCAACTCAACCAGAGGGATCACCGGATCGATCCGAGCTGTGGATCGGAAATGCAGGGAACCAGTGTGAACCACCACAACTCGGCCGGTTCGGAAAACTCGGTGACTCAGTGGGTTTGGTCAACTCGGTTCGAATTGTGCACGTTTTTACCCATTGTCTATCTATGAAGAGCACTACCACTGCGCTAGTGATTCCAATTATGAATTCTTTTACATATGTCTTGTATCTATGCAAGGTTATGGTATTAAATACATACTCTTTCTCTCAAACAAGTCAAAGAGGTCATGGCATTAATTTTTTCATAATATTAGATTTGAAGTCCTTTTTTACCAACTTTAATTTAAAGTTTTATCGTATAATTTTTTTTTAATATAGTAATTATTGTTTTGTTTTGAGGAAAGCAGTGTATCAATTTTTGGTAAGCTTCTTTGCCATTATACTCTTTTTTTGGATAAAAATGTATTCTTTTTTTTTTTGACACAAAAATATATCTTCATTTTTAGTTTGAATAATATTCGTGCATGTAAGGCATTTGTCGGTGCATATGTTACTAGTAATCTAACCTATCACTGTTATTTTCTCCACCCCGTTGGCGGTTATTTTTTCTAACCTATCACTGTTATTATCTTCATTTTCAGTTCTCTCGTTTTTCTTTATTTATTAGAAGATAGAAACTATTGAAATCTTAAATATTGCTCTGAATCTAATTTGTGACTAATTTCTATGGACGGACACAAAGGCAAGTATATCTTGAATCTTCTTTTGTACTTTTACAATGTTACATATAGCCAATTTGCAACCGTATTTAACAACGGAATCACAAAACAGAAACACAATTCTGAGCATAATGCTATATTAGCACTTCACACTTTTTTCTATCCGCAACCTATGCATACGCCCATGCTAGTTTGTTTTGGCAAAAACTAGATTATTTGCAAAGTTTGTTAGTGTAAATGGAGGATATAAACAACTATTTTTTATTTGACTAATACCTTAGATGGAGTGCAGTATATAATCAATCCCTTTTCTTATGTAGCAATCAGTTCCACTTCATTTTGCATATAATAATTGCCAGTCATATACCACTATTTTATTCATTGAAATAAATAATCAGCAACGGTAGTGTCTTTGCTTGTTATGGAGCTTGGTTCTTATGGTTGCGGTGAAAATTCTTCATTTAACATATTTGAGACGGAGGTGCAGCTAACAAAATCATAACAAACTGTTTTCTGCTCATGTCTTAGAATCTTGACCACACGGTGTTAGGACTTATTGAAATGTTTCATTCAATTTCATATTCTTTTTTATCTTTTCAAATAATAATGACTTATAACTACATTGTTACAGGTGGAAAGAACGATGCCTATCAGGCTCTTATTCAGGATCTTAGGGCTTGGGTTACCCGTCATCCTCCACCCGAACACCACTTTCTGATATCTGATGATAAACACGATAGAGACTTCTCAGGCATATTGCACCGGTTAAGAATGAACAACTATAATATCTTGGTTGCATGTCCAAGAAGGGGTTCTGATATTCTCCGAAGTGCGACAACTATAATGTGGGGGGTGGTCTTCCATGCTCAAGCGGGAGGATCTTACTGGAAAACATTTCAACTATCCTCCTAATGGCCCGTTTGATTCGTGGTATGGAGACTCGAAGGTGCCTCTTGAAAACCCTTTCTCATTTGAGGAGCCCACATCTTCACAAAATGTAAGCAGCGTGGATGATGATTCAACATCGTTCCAATATAACCTTTCACAAGGAAAACCTATTGGGGAATATGTGGATGGTAAATCATCATTTCCTTTGTTCAAGCAAAATAATGTGCATCAGCCTCCAAATGAGTTGGAGAAAACATCTCTGGCCAGTGAGAAAGTTGTGGATGTGGCCAGTGCACTATTGCCGCAGGTTCAACTTCCTCCAATTGACAGTGATATCTCCAAAAATTCTGACAATGACAATGTTCGGTCTTGAGGATTAATGTCCTGAAATTCTCGGAAAAAAGACCACTTCACAGAATCTCTCTACTTGTAATGATTACAGTGTTAGAAAATAATGATATTGCGGAGTGTGAACCTGAAAAAGCAAAAGGAGAGAAGAAATGGGTTGGAGGAAAGCCCCTTACAAGCATTTCCTTTCAGGCTAATTAAAGTTGTTCAGAAGAGCTCATCGATGGACCAATCTCATGGTGCAAATGGCTTGTGATCTTTAAGTTGCAAAATTGAAGGAACTGTGTTCCTAGTGTAAACGGGGCATGGGTTACCTGTTTCAGTCATTTATGTCTGTTCTTGTTTCTCTTTTCATTATGCATTATTTGTTTATTTCATTTCTCACTTCATGGGTATTGGGTAGTTGAGTATAAGTTGAGAAGATATTTATTTTATATATTATTTTGTATTGTTGATCAGTGCTATTTTTGTTGGTGTGTTTACAATTCTAAAGGCCCGTTTGGATTAACTTATTTTTGAGATTAGAGGCAAAGGAATAACTTTACAAAGGAAAAGATTAGAGGCCCTTCTGAGTGGTCGGCTTGGCCGTGAACAAGGAGTAACTTTACAAAAGTTACTCTTGGAGTAACTTAATCCCCTCCCTCCCTCCCTCCCTCTCTCTCTCTCTCTCTCTCTCTCTCTCTCTCTCTATATATATATATATATATATATATATATATATATATTTATATATTTAAACACACACACACTATCTATACCATTCACTTGCTATCAAAATGTCACTTTTATCCTTTTTCCAACTAAACAATTGGAGGATATTTACGTAATTTCACTTTTTCAAATTTTTGCACTCTCTTTCACACACTTTTTCACTTTCTTCTCATCTTTCTTCCTCTAATTCTCTCATTTCTCTATTTTTTCACGATATAACTACTTTAATTTCATCTACGTCTCTCATTCATTTTTGCTCTTTACTATTTTAAATTTTTTCAAATTTTGACAAAATTTTAATATCCATTGCACTAGCCAACACTTGTCGATGGCCGGGCTTGCATATCACCTGCATATATAAATAGGGCACGAAGCCGGCTTGGCACCGTAGTGTTCGTATCCGAGCCCGTGCCATGTGTGCGAATAAAATGGGATTAAAGTGAAGTTGGAGGGTATTATGAAAATTAAAACTCAAAAAACACAAAGAATCTGGTCATAGACCGTGCAGGTAGGCAGCATAAGATAAGACAATAAAAAGATGGTGCACCGTAGAGAAACTATAAGTTCAAAATCTAACTCAAACTTTGATCAAAACATAAGTTCAGTTCAGAATCTAACTCAAACAAACTTCTTTGTTGATAAAAAAAAAAGAATCTAACTCAAACACAAAACGTGAACTAACTCAAACACAAACCCAATTGACTATTGTTGTCGTCTGCACATTGCTCTCTTCCTTAACAAACAATGTTTCCTCTTTTTCGGAAAAACCTCTTGTTGCTCCCTTCTCGCTCGTTTCGTATTCCATTTCCATTTCCAGTGCTTCGGTTCTCTTCTTCTTCTTCACCTTCTCAGCAACCTCACTACAAGCAACTCGAGGAAGATAAGGTTAGGGTTTCGGTATGGTGGGACTTCGACAGCTGTTCCGTGCCTTCCGGCTTTAGTGTTTTGAAGATAGCACCTTCAATCACAGGAGCCCTTAGAGCTAACGGGATTAACGGCCCTGTCGATATTCAAGCTTATGGCGATGTTTCTCAGTTTTCAAAGTTTGAACAAACAGCACTTTCCTCAACCGGCATTAATCTCTGCCACATTACTGGTTCTTTTTTCGATTCTATTGATTTTTCTTTATTTATTAAAAATTAATTAACAAGAATTATCTTTTGAAATGATGAACATTGCTCCGTAGTTATCACAACAGATATTAAGCTTATTGTAGGGTGATTCATAGGTTTCAGACCATAAGTCTTCTAGCATTTCACACTTCTTTTATCCGCAACCTAGCAGATGCCCCTATTTGATTGTTTTTGGAAATCAAGTTTTGATCCTTATATTTAGACCAACCCAGTTTTGGCAAAAAAACTGAATAATTTGCAATGTTTCTGAATGTTCAAGGGATGAATCATATGCTTCGGAAAGTTTGTAGGTGTAAATGGATGATATAAAAATTCTTGCACTAAAGTTTATTTGACTAATACCTTAGGGGGAGTGAAGTGCAATCAATCCTTTTTCACGCGACAAGCAGTTCCACTTCGATGCCATTTTATTTTGCAATATTATCATATTTGAGATGGAGGTGCAGCTAACAAATCATAGAAATTGTTTACGTCTCATGTCTTAGAATCTTTTCAATGTCATCTTTTTTATCTTTACAAATAATAATTACTTATAACTACATTGTTGCAGATGAAATGAAGAAGAACGGAAAGAGGAAGAAGGCCTGTGAATATCTTTTTGATCTTTTTCGGTGGAGTTTTTTGATAAATCTTCCACCCTTTCACCTCTTTGTTATATGTGGTGATGTAGGCAGTGGCGTACGGATGTTACACCTTGCAAGAATGTCGAACTATAATATCTTGGTAGCATGCCCAGGAATGACTTGTGATGTTCTCCGCGGTGCAACAACTATAATGTGGAATTGGTTTTCGATTCTCAAGGGGGAAGATCTTACTGGAAAACATTTCAACTATCCTCCTGATGGCCCGTTTGATTCGTGGTATGGAGACTCGAAGGTGCCTCTTGAGCCCTTCTCAGCTACTTCAGAGCCCACATCTTCAGAAATTGCGAAGATCCTCAAACCTTCCTCGTACATGAAGTCAGGTGAAGTTCCGGAGTCAGTTTCTAGGCTGGTTAAGAAAATATTGAGTTCGTACCCGAATGGGATATCCATTGGAAATCTTCGTGCAGAGTTGACAAAGTGTGATGTGCCTTTGGGTAAACCTTTCTATGGCCATAAAAAGTTTTCCAACTTTCTAGTATCTATACCACATGTACAACTCCTGTATTTAGGAGAAGGTAAGTTTTTTGTGCATTTGATCCCATCAACGACATCTGCCGTTAAGAATAATAAGCAGAGGGACGGGACCTCAATGCAAAAGCTACACAATGAGGGTAAAAATATGGATAGAAATGCAGATGGAATTCCCATAATATCCTCACCGTATGTAAGCAACATGGATGATGATTCAAAATTATTCCAATCTATCTCTTCACAAGTTGCTGATGGTAAATCATCATTTCCTTTGTTCAAAGAAAGTAATGTGCATCAGCCTCCAAATTTGCAGAAAGCATCTCTCGGCAGTGAGAAAGTTGTGGATGTGGCAAGTGCACAATTGTCGCAGATTCAACTTTCTCCAAATGACATTGATATCTCCAAAAATTCTGACATTGATATTGTTAGGTCTGAGGATGTTTGTCTTGGAATTTTGGAAAAAAATACCACTTCACAGAATCCCTCTACTTGTAATGATTACAGTGTTGGAAAACAGTGATATTGCAAATTGTGTATTTGGAAAAGCGGAGAAGAATGGTTGGTGGAAAGCCCCTCACACAAGCATTTCCTCTGAGGCTAACTCAAGCATTTCAGAAGAGCTCATTGATGGGCCAAACTGAAGAGTTATTTGTGTAAACGAAACGAGACATGGGTTATCGGTTTCACTCTGTTTGTTTCTCTTTTCATTATACATTATTATTTTTATTTCTGAAGAAGTCGAGAAGATATTTATTTAATATATTATTTTTTATTTTCAGCAACTTGTTGAATCTGTGCTATTTTGTTTGGCGTGTCTACAATTCTAAGTCTATCAAAACCTGTTGTGTTAGGTTGTGAATATGTATATGTCTTTATTGTCTCTAGTTATGAGAGTGTGGCGAGTGAAAACATGCATTTATATCTTATTGTTTTTGAAATTCTATCTTTGCTTTAGAAATTTTCTGATATTGTTAATATGTTGAAAAGTGTAGATTGGCTATTCATGAATCTGTCGCAAAAACATAACTTCATGTAATTTACATATTATATTAGTGATCATCACTATATAGATTTAGTCCTAATCATGTACGTGTAACACTAAAATCTTAATCATAAACTAGTATATATCCGTGCATCTGAACGGGGAGATTGCGTTACATAGTATGATTAGTACTCAAATAAAAACTCAAATTTTAAAAGTTCAGTATTATAAATTTGACTTGTTATAAAAGTAGGGAAGTTGGAATTCAACAAATTTTGATACAGAATTCATAAACACATGCTGATGAATGGATGGAAATCTCCTTGGCAAGGAAGGCTTAAGGGCGGCGAGTTAATTAGCAAAGGAGAGGAAGAATTATATGAACTTGAAATCAGGACAAGAGAAAGGTTTCCAAGTTTGTTTGATGAGGAATACCATCCAGACATCTATACTATAAAGGCAACACAAGTGAGTCTATTTCAATTTTTTCTTGATAGATTTTGGTTTTTAAAATTTCTGGCATCCTCCATTTACACGACCAACTAATAGTTTTTGGGGTTAGTCAAAAAGCATTGGTTCAGTTCCAAAGAAAGAAAGAAAACGGTTGCCTGTTGCTTTGAATTAATGGAATGAATGCTAAGACTTGATGATATGTTGCAGTGCCATTGCAACATTATGACATGAGCTTGCCATTTGATATCTGGAAGCTACGAATATTGTAACTTAGGCATCTCTATTCTGTGGCAAATAGGTCCCCCGAGCATCAGCTAGTGCTGTAGCATTTGGAATGGGGCTTTTCAGTGGCAATGGAAGTCTTCGACCTGGGCATCATAGAGCTTTTGCTGTTACAAGTGAAAGCCGTGCTAGCGACATCCTACTAAGATTTTTTGATTTTTGTGATAATTACAAGGTATGTTGTAGCCATTATTAATTTCTCAGGAGGACTTCTAATTCAACTGTTTGATTTGAAGCAATTACATGTAATCATAGGTTAGCAAATATCATACATTTTAATGTCTATTTGCTAATATGCTTCTTTTACATTTTTGTATTATTATATAAAATTGCCCAAGCTGCATGTACCACCGTTTTTTACTGGGAAATTATCAAAGACCGTGTTTCTTTGTTCCTTTCGGTGGTAAAATTTTCCACTCGTTGAAAGGTGCTTTCTGTTTACAACCTTGTCCTGGCGTACTACTCCGATAGAAGTTAACATAATTTAAATGAATTGAAATTACCAAATTCACCTCATGTAAAGGCCATCATAGGTCGAGAATGAAAGTTAGTTGTGTTAAAAGAGGCCATACTTAATTATTTATTGTTAAATATGTGAGCTTTACTGCAGTGTTATTTGGTAATTTTGTGATCTTCAGTGTTCTTAAAGGTAGTCTGTGCTTTATTTTCTGACCCTTTTTTTCATGGTTCTATTTATATAATTTGGTTACGGGAGCAGCATTTCCGGAAAAGGCAGGAACCTGCAGTTGATAAACTTAAGGAACCTATCTTGGATGAGATTACATCTGCATTAGTTGGGCGCTGTGGACCAAATTTTACCAGGCGCAGGTTACATCTTCTCTCTGGTTCTTATGTAAACAGGTGATTTAATTTCTTTATTCCCAGATCCTTTTGGTTTTCTGTGTATTCTTCTTTTGAGTTCACGTATAATCATTTACCAATGTCGTATTTTCCTTTCTTTCTGTCCCATTGTCCAATTTGTGGTTGTTTTGACAGCAAGCATCATTGTTGGATATAACAAATCAAACGTGTAGTCTCTTCAGCCCAGCTGAGGTACTTTTGTAGTCATGATGTTGTGATGATATATGTTATCTAATGGTTGACATTATCCTCTTTACACGTCCATTAATATTAAAATAGAGTTAATACAATTAAAAAGATACTCTCTCCGTATCAAAATAATTTTCGTTTAAGGTTTTTACACACATATTAAGAAATGCAATGATTAGAAGAAAGAGAATAGATATTTTACCAAATTATCCTCATCAACTATTGGTGTCTTTTCCACTATCATTAATGCAAAGTAGAAGTAGTATTTTGGAAGTACTGTACATAAAGGGTACAATTGAAAAGAATTAATTAATATTGCATTGGAAATCGAAAGCGACATTCATTTTGGAACAATTTTTTTTTTTGCTATAGTGACCATTATTTTGAAACGGAGGGAGTACCAGGTAAAGCATTCAATTTTTACCTTATGATGATATAAGGGAACCGAGTTTTGAATCCTTGTAATAAAATAAATTTTTTCATGAAGATAGTATTGCTGTTAACGGGCTGCAAAAAAACAGAAGTAGTAAAAGGGATGTGATGACACTCGTGTTGAATGCCAAGAAATTTGTTAGTTTGGTCGGCACAGCAAAATAGTTTGGCTTTTACATTAGCTTATGGCTGCATTTTACAATGCCATTGCAGGCTGCATGCTTACCAAATGCTAAAATCTGTGTATATAGATTACATTGCTGGAGTGGACAGACGACTTGGAGGGGTATATTCTGAAGGGTTATGGTAAATCGATAAACTATAGAATGGGAGTGCCATTACTTGAAGATGTTATTCAATCCATGGAGCAAGCTATTAAGGCTAAAGAAGGTAGTTTAAATTATGTATGGATTAGCCTTTTAAGATAAATCATATATTAGCACGATGTCATCTGACAACCACTGACATTTACCTGCTTTTTGTAGTTTGATCGAACTGTTAGCTTTGAGCTAAAATATTTATTGTATTTAGCTAAGGATTCTTTAGTAATACTGTAAAAGATGCATCTCAGGCTCTAGAACTACTTTAAGACATTTCCTCGTTTATAAGAAAATGGACCATATTATTTATACTCTTTGTGACATATGCTGAAACCATGCTTTGATATGCATATGCTAACTTCTGAGAGAACTACTTTATTTCTCTGTCAACACTTTCTTAAAATTGGTCAAAGGTCTGTAATTTCTTGAACTACTCATTTTGTAACATCAGATTATTACTCTTCTGCTTAATATAACAACGGTGTTCAATGCATACATATGTGCAACCTTTGTCAATGTTTATTGTGTGAAATCATAGTTAATGCAAAATTAGCAAGGAATTTTTGTTACTCTTCTAATGGTTCTTTCTCCTTCGGAGGCTGTCTCTTGAATATGTGAACCTTTGCCTCATTTCCACTCTCCTGATTGCTTCCGTAGAAAAACGCCCTCCCGGAAGCTTTGAAAAAGCAAGACTTCGATTTGCACATGCTGAAATTGTAGTCCCATTCTCATGTCTGCTTGGTTTATTTCTTGAAGGATCTGGTGAGACTATAATTGTCTTTTCTTGAATAAATGTAAACCATTTTTCTTTTAGTTTTTTTTTCCGATGAGTAGTGTCAGAGTGCGTTTATGACTGTTCTCTTCAGATTATAAAAAAAATCCAGAAGGAGCAACCTTTGGCGCTCCATCCAAAGCCTCTACAGAAAAGAAAATGGCAGGGTAGCACTGTGGCTCCTTTTGCTGGTAACAACATGCTGGTCTTGTATAGTTGCCCTGCCGCTGACAAATCTAGAAGCAAGCACTTTGTGCAAGTGTTGCAGAATGAACATCCCATTCCAGTGCCGGTAGGTTTTCGGTGTTTATGTGAAGATTACGTTATTGTCTTGACTCTTGAGTCTTGATACTTTTTTCCCAATTGTTTAAACGTGAATAACTGAATATAGTTAAAGGAATGTCGACTTATACTGCTGATGTGCATCAATAACTGAATATAGTTAAAGGAATGTCGACTTATACTGCTGATTAAAGAGTGTTGAGCATGCTAGACATGCAAGCTCATTCAAAGTGAAAGGTTTTGAAGGTGGGAAGTTGTAGCTGGATGTGGTTTCAAACTCCGAGACTAAGTTTAAGGTTGCATTTTTTTGTCTTTTTTGGTGCATTTGAAGGGTGTTGTTGTTACGGGTTCTACTCTGCTTCTTTTTTCTGATTACGCAATCTCCTAATCTCAGCCTTCTCTGCTTGTACAACTTTAACTGACACTTTATTTGTTGCACAGGATCTTCCGATAAATACAATAGCCATGGGAGTAAACCTTCGGATATTCTTTGGGTTGCTATACTTATTCTTTCCAAGTTACTTTCATGTTTCTATTAATCCACACTTGCATCTATAAGTTTCTATCGAGTCTTTTGTGATTTTTTCAGTTTAAACACACACAATTTGATTTTTGGCAGGGACATATAAAAGTGAAATTCACTACAGTGCTGGGAGATCTCGTCGTAGCTATGAAAGTGTGGTGAGTGAAAACATGCATTTATATCTTATTGTTTTTGAAATTCTATCTTTGCTTTAGAAATTTTCTGATATTGTTAATACGTTGAAAAGAGTAGATTGGCTATTCATGAATCTGTCGCAAAAACATAACTTCATGTAATTTACATATTATACACTTGCATCTATAAGTTTCTATCGAGTCTTTTGTGGTTTTTTCAGTTTAAACACACAATTTGATTTTTGGCAGGGACATATAAAAGTGAAATTCACTACAGTGCTGGGAGATCTCGTCGTGGCTATGAGAGTGTGGTGAGTGAAAACATGCATTTATACCTTATTGTTTTTGAAATTCTATCGTTGCTTTAGAAATTTTCTGATATTGTTAATATGTTGAAAAGAGTAGATTGGCTATTCATGAATCTGTCGCAAAAACATAACTTCATGTAATCTACATATAATATTTGATCATCACTATATAGATTTAGTCCTAATCATGTACATGTAACACTAATCTTAATCCTAAATATATCAATGTGAATTTTGTATGTCTTTGTGGGTTGTGATGGTGTTTTGTTTTTTCTCAATCTCGAGTTTTCCTCTCACTCTCTCTCAAACTCTTTTCGCTAGAGCTTTTTCAATCCTTCGCGCTCTCGGATAAATTTTCTCAAATCCTTGCTTCATGATTCTCCTTTTGAATTTCAATTTTCAATTTATTCGGGGATATTGAACTACCATTTTACCAAGAATCATAACTTACAATTCACTTTTTTTTTAGTTACACTTACAAATTCACTTTGATACGTAGGTTTTATGAGTTTTTCTATATTAGATTTTATGCCTAGTTCAGAATGTCTCGTGTACTATACTTATTTTGTATGATATATGGTTTTACTACAATTACAAACAACAGAAGATGTACAAGCCCAACAAAGGGAACAAAAAAGAGACCGCAACACACCAGCACATCATACCCGAAACAACACAACAACACTCAGTAAGGTACAAAAGGAAAACTACCAAACTAATAACTAAGCTCACAACAGCCAAAAACACAGAACAGTGCAAACAACAATGTGACCCAAGGTGAGCTTTGAATCAAGACCACGGCAGTGAGTCCCTGCTGCTACAAATATGAAACTTCAAAAGGATTTCAAAATAACTCTTAAACACCAATAATACTGTCATACAAAACTTGGAATTTAACCCCTTGGAAAAACTTGTACAGTGCCACAGCACCTTATTTCACCACCCTGTCATGCTGGCCTGCTTTACAAGCTCAACCCATAACTGCTGGAGATCCTTCTATACAGAAAGCACTCACCTAAATCACCACATGTAGCAAAAAACTATTCCAAAGCCTTCACAGTTGTAGGGTGAAAAAAGAAGGCCCTGCCCGCCAGTCATATGACACACTCAATGCTTCACACCTAGCACAACTCCACACCAAAGAAATATGTGCTCTCCATCGTTATAGCTTCTTTTGTGTGAGAAATTTATAACTGTGTCGCTACTCTCACTCTTCTCTGCTTATTGCTGGCAGAAGCTTGAGCTTGCGTTTGAATCGCTTGCAGAAGCTTGGGCTGCAGAATCTTGGTGCTCTAAATGTGGATTTAAAAGGGTGATGTTATATGGACCAACACTAAGACTAGCAATTCTACAACACTGCTAGTGTTTTTATCTGGGAATTGAATGCCCCAGATGTCACTCTTCCTGATTTTGAAGATGACTTTGGCTTCACTTCAATAGCCTTCCCACTAGGTAGACTCAGAATGAATTCAATGCTTTGGAAATGATTTATTCATTTATCGATCTAATTAATGTCTTAGGTATGCACTGGATATGAATGCTGAGAAGGCCCAAGATTATGCATAAAAGGTTACAGCATATGACACGAGCTATTGCTAGAACACCTGCAATTGAAGTCCGACTCCTGCAGGTAATTTACACACCTCAACTTTAAATAAACCATAGCATTAATCATTTTCCCCAATATATTGCATACTGATCACTATAAATTAACTAATTACCCTTTCAAAACTGTTTCTGTACTTGTAAATATGTATTTTCTATGCTAGCCGCTTCTTCCTTTTATTAGGATAGGATTTAGGATCCAGAGGGCTGAAATTGGTATAAGAGATCGAAAGTGCATGTATATAAGATTAGAGAAGCTTTTTCCATCTCTTCTATATTTATTGCTGATTAGAAATTTCATGCTCCATTTTCAGGGAACTTCCATTTTCTGATTTTAGTAGTATCTACAAAATTATTTTTAGTTTTACAGAATATATATATATATATATATATATAAGTGGCTTTCTGGTTGTGTGGCAAATGATAATGGCAATATAACTTTTATGCAGGTTCCTTCTGCTGCTGCTGAGCATTGTAACAAATTCTTGTGATGCTCCTCGGTATCCATGCATCTTATTTGGTTTGTGTGCTTTGGTTTTGGTCTATAGGATAAAGAGGATGAGTAAAGTAGAAGCTGAAGTTGAAACTGACAGAGGAACTAGCTTAGGAGTAACTGGAATATAATCCTTTTTAGCAAATATAGAATTCATAGTTTAGATGTCATGGGGTCATGGGAGAGTTCGTAGTTTTACCGTCTAGTATAGAAGTATTTTGTGACACACCATCAATTTTTCATTTTAGATGGAAGCAAAATTGATTGGTAAATTTTAGTTCTTGTTGATCTATCTGAATGCTATGTTGATATCTTTTGGCTGACATGTTACAAAGCATTTTTATTGCTATGTTTGTTCTCTCATGTTTTTCTTTGTTTCAAATCATCACATGATATAATTTAAGACAAGTTATGTACACTGTTATGTTAGCATGTGGGAACTATAATAGTGTTGTTGAATGTCAAAGGTCTTGTAGTTCTAATTTCCCTCCAAAAGATACTTACTGGCAGAATTCTATCTAGTCTTCAAGTTTTCCTAAAGTATGAACATGCCATTACTTAACAACATTAAAAAAACAAACACTTCTCAAGATGTACAATCAAAGTTAAGCATATTTTTATTTGGATAAAAGGTGACTAAGCTGTGTGACTTGGGGTCTTATGATGGAATTCTCGCATTTTAGCTTCAGGGAGTACGAAATATAATTCATTAGCTTATTCAAGTCCTTGTTTGGGAGGGGGATTTCGGGGGAAGGGAGGGGAGGGGAAGGAACCCCTTGTTTGGGAGTTTAAGAAACCAAGGGGATTATTTTGGGGATTTTTCCTAACCCTTCCCATGGCCGTTTTTCGCATCCCCCCAATTTGAGGGGTTTCGGGAGTAAACTGTTATGAATTGACAAAATTGTCGTCAATAAACTCAAAAAATCCCAGAATTTGTATAACCGTAATTTCATCTCACAGACAGTCTCTCTCTCTCTCTCTCTCTCTCTCTCTCTCTCTCTCTCTCTCTCTCTCTCTCTCTCTCTCTCTCTCTCTCTCTCTCTCTCTGTGCGATGCCAAACGGTAAGCATTCTCTCTCACGATCTTCTTCTTTCTTTTTTACGTTATTTGGATTTGTGATTTTGAGATGAGTATTTTTACTTCTCGCTTGTGTAAATCGATCATGTGTATGATGATCTCGTTAATAAAGTTTGCAGTGACTTTTTTAGTAGATGGATTGAGTAAACTTTAACAAAGTACTGGTTGTGGTCCTCCTGGCTCAGTTTCATAATCCATGTTTTCTGGTTCATGTAACTTTTTTTGTTTAGATAAGCCTGGTTCATGTAACTATCCTACTATGTTGACTTCATCATCTCCTTGTGTGTTTAGTTTGAACAAGAGTTTGGAGTTGTACATGAGAAACCTCAATTATCAATCCTCAATTTTGAAATCTGCTTGAAATCTTCCTTTGCATTGGCAAATTGTTTTTTGAAGAACATAATTCTGGATTTTTCTTGATTTGTTAATAACTTGATTTGGGTCAATTTTTGCTTGGTGATAGCTTGATTTGGATCGATTTTTAATTGTTAATAGTTTGATTTGGTTCGATTTCTGCTTGTTAATAGTTTGATTTGGGCTGAAAATGGTTGGAAGCATGTGTGATTTTTTCTGTTACCATGTTGGATTTTGTGATATTTTGTTTCTGCTTGATTTGTTAGTTTTATCTTTTTGTTTGTCTTGTGATTTTTTGTTTCTCTGCATTTCAGTCCATGGTTATTATTTACTGATTCAATGGGCAAAAACCATGTGTATTCTTGATTCAATGTGTGTGTTTTGTTCTACATGGGCAACAACCAGTTTTGAATGGGCCATAAGAGTGCCATTGTTAAGAGTGGCAATTAGTGTTGTAGTTTATCCTTGAATATGGTTTTTATGTTTGTCATTTACTAATAGGGCCATCTGAATTTTCTATTAATGCTTTGTTTGGATGTTTGAAGTGTTGTTGCTAGGTTATAATTTGTTGGATGGATTATCAAAGAAACATTCATCTTGCAGTACACCAATTGATAATTTGTATACATTTATATACTATTTGAGTTGTAATACAAAAGGAAAGAAAAAGACTTCTAATAACTAACATTGTTGTTTGGAGAAGTTCATAATGTGTTTGTAAACTGAATTTCATTCATTTCATTGATTGTTATTTCCTGATGCAGAATACAGATTGTGGCTTTATTATATAGCCAATGAATCAGATCAGTTCTTCTAACAAATGCACTAACTAACAGAAAACTGTTAGTGATTTAACTAACAGAAAACTAAACTAACTGATTCTTTTAACTGTACAGTTACTTTATATTATAGTAACTCTACAGTATTGTACAAGCATGAATAATACATTATCCTACATCATCTATCATACCCCCCACAAGGTCAGAGGTGTGAAACACTCTGAGCTTGTCTCTAAAATAACAGAACATGTTCTTTGAAGAAGGTTTGGTGAGAACATCAGCAACTTGAGCTTGAGAAGGCACATATTCAACAATGAGAGTCTTGTTCAGCACTTTTTCCCTGACAAAGATGTCTAGCTCCATGTGCTTGGTTCTGGAATGAAGCACCTGTATGAGTCAAGGCTACAGTAGATTGGTTGTCACAGTAGATGATGGGGGCAGGAATAGGAACTTTCAGCTCATGTAATAGAGAGACTGCAGCCAAAGAACTTCTGCTGCAGCTAGTGCTAGACTGCGATACTCAGCTTCAGCACTAGATTTGGCAACCAAGGTTTGCTTGCGAGACCACCAAAATTAGAAGGTCTCCTTTATCAGCTTCTCCTCTTCACAGTGCATTTTCTTGATGTTGGTTTTGACGTGGTATATATATATATGTATGTATGTATGTATGTATGGACCACTTATGTTTGTACATATTTGATTCTGCATTGTTAAGTAGGCTTCTGGACCTAATCTGTATCAGGTATAACCATAGCATTCTTTCATCATTATCACCATTATCTAAAATATGTTTTTTGATTTCATTTAATTTGAGGTTGCATTTCCTTGAATTGGGGATTCCTCCATATAAAAATCTGAGCTGCTCTCATTTTTCATTTATCCATGCGTTTGCATATTTTTTCTTGCAGAGATAGAAGATGGTGAGGAACCTCATTGTCTACAACTTATACAAAGTGAAGCTGATGGTTACAAGGTCATTTTTATTATGCATCCTTTACCTTCATTATGTTATCTTCACTCCACCCTTTTTATCTCCCCTCAGTATCTCTGCAACACCAATATCAGAGATACATATCGGTGAATGATTTTTTGTCAAAAATATAGATACATATTAAATTAGAGTGTTTGAGGTTCATTGCTCAAAAAAATGTCTGATGTAAGTGAATGCTCACTCATGCAAAGTGATGTTTTGTTAAAATTTAAACATGTTGAGTTGCTGAATAGTTTCCCTTATTGGGGGAATTAGTGTGCTTGAAACATGTTTTCCATTGTTTTTGAATATTACTCAAAAATTTCAGCCCCCTTCATTTTGTATGCAAGTAAGGACAACCCCCTTCTAATCCCTTATAAATTCTAACTAATGACCTGATTGACTAAAAGAACAATTGCTTGATGGAAGTGGCATTTTTTTCTGTGATAATTTCCTTGTTAAATATCTTCTATTAACTGTGTCATCTCCTACATTGTGCAGGTTGTGATTGGGTTTCATTATGTGCTCACTTAGGCTATGATATACTGATGAGTACCCAAATACATAGAACAACAAAACGAAACAATCCTTTGTATTATTTACTCAATCCTGAGGATCTGTCAGAATTGGATGAAGTGTTTACAAGGAAATGCAGAATGAAAAGATAGAAACAGTGAAAATTGCAAGAACAATGCCAATTCCCAGCCCAAGTCCTATCCCAATCCAAGCCTAAAAAACGTGATTGAAATGCTAACCCACTATATATAACACTCTCTCTCCATATCAGCAGAATATTCCCCACACTCCCCACCCAATTGCCATGTAGGCAATTCTGTTACATCAGTGATTGTTTGTGTGCTAGTGGTCCCCAAGAAATTGGTTTCCACTTCTTTCTTTCATTAGCTTTCTGAATATTTCCAATATGCCCTTCATTAACCTGGTCCACATCAACACCTCCCCCTTTAAAATTCACCTTGTCCTCAAGGTGATTGATAATTACCCAACACAATCCACCAGGGCAGGATCCCATTGATGTAATGCTTTCCACCCTACAAAATCAGATGATGTTGATGATTGGTAACTCATAACACTGTAACCCACTTGACCCTCGAGTTTCATCCAATAATCCTTGTGTAAGAATTTCCTTGTCATTTTTCCCCCATCACTAAGCATCTCCTTCCTATTTTGCAATTTTGCTTGAATTATATTCTCACTACTACCACCACTTTAAGCTCCCCATTCACAGTTTAGAATCACAAATAATGCTAACATAATAACTTGGTGAGAAATGAAATTGTGGAACAACAAAATCCCATTGCAGTTGTTTAGGACCTTCACATCTTCATGAGCAACTTGTTTTATCATCACTACCTTCATTTCTTGGATAGGACAGTAGTATTCTAAGAATAGCAACAAAATTCCTCCCGGTTCCCATTGAATGTGTTGCATTTTCACAACCATAAACCACAAAGATGTCCAAGGGAGAGGTTGGAATTCTTGGGTGAGAACATGGATCATAATCGTAAAAGCAAAATCTCTACTAGGGACCAATATAGAGTTTCGATGTGCATGACATTTGCGGGCTATTACACTTTCTTGATCCACAATAAATTCAACAACAGTGCTTATTTGGTTATAAAAAATAGGACTCTTGGATACCTTTGAGCTCATATATTTACCACTAGAATCATCAAAGAGGCATGCCTTTTGTTGAGATTTTAAAAATACCTGGTGGTTGTGGTGATGTGTTTGATTCCCATGGTATTCCAATGCAAATGTGGCACTCTCATGTATGCCCATGTTGGATCCCACCACTCTTGTTTAGAGCCACCTGGATCCCACTTATGGACAAGATGATGCATTACCAAGATTGAGATATTTGTTAAGTCCCCAAAATCATTGATAATAGCTTCTACCAACCTCCACTAGCAACTTGCTTAGTTTTCCAACTCCCTTGAATAGTGGCTGAAAAACATTGCCATGGTCTTCCTCAATGTTTGTCTTCCCCCCTTTTGTGCATTCTACACACTTGTAGAGAGGTACAGTTTCATTATGCATAGCTCCCAAGCATGTAGGTGATAGGAAAGAATCATCAATTAAAAGAGTTAAAGTAGTTACATCGCCCTGAGCAGTGTTGGTGTACACGTTGAAGTGTTGCCTGATAGTGGGAAGATGCCCTTGATAAGCATGTGAAAACATCTTAGTAATAGTGGAAAATAAATCCACTTTAGTTGCTGCACTTTTTTTTTCTTTAAACCACCTTCCACTATTAGTAAATATTGTGGGTGTAATAATAAAATTGTGGGCCTTACCCATAGGATTAAAAGTGAGGTCCACTTTCTTTTGGGACCAACCAAACCCAAACAACTTCTTTTCCTTTTCAGTTTTTACTGTTAACACCTCCCTTTCCATATGAAGTTCAGGCTTACTAACCTGGACTTGGGCCTGGCCCATTGAGTGAGAAGTGAGACCCACACTCAAACCACTCCAAGTACCCTTGTTCTTCTTTTCTGAGCCCATTATTATTTCTAACACACACTCCATATTGTTGACTTGTGTAGGTGTGAATAGCAGATATTGGGCCTGGCCCAATGACTTACCCATCAGATCCAATAGCCTAGAATCCTCTCCAACCCTAACTCTCTTCTCTACTCTCTCCGTATTGCAACCACAACCCACCACCGCAAGAAAGAAGACAAACTCCTCCAAATCACAATCTGGTAGCTCCTCCGCTGCAGCTCCGCCTCCCGTCATCGTCGCACTACCCGCGTTCTCCTCCAGTGGCTGCCCCCAGTCCTCGTTGTCACGAACCCTTTCTCCGGTTCCATCGCTCCTTCTCGTCATCCCGGGTCTCTGTTGAGTTTTCGGGTCACTTTCGACCCGTTTCACAACCACCCCATCGCGGTCACTACTGTGGTCGCCACTCTCACCATGTCGAGCATTGACCCAGTCAAGGCCATCTTTACTCCTATGGAGATCTTTTTCTGATTCCCCTCCTTCCTTTTTTCTCTCTGCATCTGAATTCACACTCGCAATCAAGAAGTTTCTCAGGTGCATTACAGGCTTCATACCTCCTTCTGATTTCTTCATTTTCGAATCCATCAGCGTCTTTTCAATTTCCTCTTCCAAACCGCTTCTATCTTCATCGGAATTCCGCTTGCGTGGTCGTCGCCGGTGAGATCGTCCTTTGTGAGAACGACTGCGAGACACAATGAGATTCTTGAGCTCAGCTAACTGTTGCTCCATTCTGAGCTCCCAACCTTCGATTCTCTTCTCCATTGCGTTACACGTAGTGACTGTAAACCTCCAGAATCAACGTGCTTTGATACCACTTGATGAGTACCCAAATACATAGAACAACAAAACGAAACAATCCTTTGTATTATTTACTCAATCCTGAGGATCTCTCAAAATTGGATGAAGTGTTTACAAGGAAATGCAGAATGAAAAGATAGAAACAGTGAAAATGGCAAGAACAATGCAATTCCCAGCCCAAGTCCTATCCCAATCCAAGCCTAAAAACGTGATTGAAATGCTAACCCACTATATATAACACTCTCTCTCCATATCAGCAGAATATTCCCCACACTCCCCACCCAATTGCCATGTAGGCAATTCTGTTACATCAGTGATTGTTTTCACTTCTTTCTTTCATTAGCTTTCTGAATATTTCCAATATGCCCTTCATTAACCTGGTCCGCATCATATACTCTCCAATATTATATTCTTTGGGTTCCGTTATCTAGACTTGATAGGTACATTTTGTACGTCCTCTCCATGTATTTTTGCCTGTTATGATTTACATCTCATACTTTTTTTGCACTTTTATTTAATAGTTTGGGTTGAATTAAGAGTAAAATCGTTTGTTTGAATATATTATTTCAATTCATATTATGACACGGAAGAATTTCATCATGAATGCATTGTGGTTTTTTCCCACTGCTCACGTTCATGTCTTATGGTCTAAAACTTTAAATGTCCCCAACATTTTAAATTATGTTACTGGATATACTTTATTCCTATTTGAGATAGTTCTTTTAAATTGTTTTTAACTTGCTCATTATATCTGGATATAAGTTACAATTGTCAATGCAATCTGTGTAAGTGAGGGAACAGGCCCTGTTGGAAATCAGCACCAGATTTATGTCAAAGCAGCACTAACTATGATATATTTGAGCCAAAAATGGAATGCTATGGGTAAGTTTCATCAGTTGCACCTTAGAGGTTCGATCAAGAGAGTGTATGACAGGTTTAACATACAAGTTTAAAGAATATGGTTGATGAAGATATTATATACCTCATTGCTCTTAAAGAACATAGTGTTAGAGAAGAACATTATAAGATTGTGCTACCTGATGGTGAGCAATATTTAAAACCAATTATGAGAATGATGGATTAGTTTAAGCTACATGATATTAAATCTACTATTTTGGTACTTTGTTGACCTTTTGAATTATTTAAAAATATTACAAAATAATTGTGTTGTGTATTGTTTCACTATCTTCTTTGGGTTTCTGCCAGTTTGGTCTGCCAAGGTCTGTAACAGATTTGCAGACCCATTTCATTGATCAACTGCATATATGTATTTAATTCTCAAAGGATTATTGCTTAAGGTAATGATTGATTCCCTTTTCAATATGAGTTTTATATATCTTTCTCTTCCTAATTTAGATATTTAAAAGACTTAAATATGTTTTTCGTCTTTTCAAATAAGTCGTTGCAATTTTTTTTAAATATGTCTTTGCAAATTTTTTTTGTTTTAAATATGCAATTTTGTTAACTCCCGGTTAGCCATCTGCTGATGTGGCTAACAGAGTTACAATTGGCATTGACAGGTCAGATATTCTTTTTTTCTTCTGTTTTATATTTGCCATGTGTGTTAAAATTGTTCCCTTAGCCCTGACCCGACCCGCTTGGGTCTTCTTCCCAGCAACGACGCGCAAAACAGAAAAGGAACAACAATACACAGCAGCTTCCCTCATGCGTTCTCCACCCACAGTCTAGCTCCATTCTTCAATCTTCCGTCCCTTCTACAACAACAACAACAACACACATGATCGAAAACCACCGCCTTCAACCCAGAAACCACCGCCCTTTTTCACAACTCCAACGTTTTCAGACCCATCACTTTTTTGAATCCACTCCACTCCCTTCGAATCCTCCTCTGTTCGTTGCTGGATCTGCAAATCGCGTTTGATGGATCTTCAATTACGAATTCCGAAAATTTTGAGGATTTCTACTCTCAGAATGAAATTTTGGGGAACAATAAATTTTGGGGAGACTGGATCTGCAGATTGCGTTTGATGGATTTCCACTTTCAACGATTTGAACGACGATGTAAGTGGAACTAGAAGCATGAGGAGTAGGAATTGATGGTTGTTGTGATTGTGAATTTGAAAGAGGTAAAGTAGTGGGTTCCTTTTTTCTTCGATGGAACATCATTTTGCAATTTAACTTTTCTGGGTGTTTGGATTTAAAGATGAGAAGAATGATTTTTGCTTTGGGGTTTACAACCTTGTTGGAATTTCGTTGCTGCTCAATTTGGAGATGAATGGGCTAAATTTTGTTGAGATTTGTGAGAGATGTGGTGATGGTGGTGGTAAGGTGGTGAGAGGTGTGGTGAAGAGAGTGAGAGTGACAACAGATTAGAGAGGAGAGAGGAGAGAGGAGTGTGGCCAAGTCAACTTTAAAAAAATTAAAATGGAAAAAGAAAATAACACATCAGCATTTTGTCAGCCACATCAGCATTTTTGTAACAGAATACTAACAGAAGGGTATATTTAAAAAAAGTTATTTTGTATGGACTCATTTTTTTAAAAAAATTGTAGGGACTTATTTGAAAAACATGTATATTTGCAGGTACGAATTACATATTTAAACCTATTTAAAACAATTATTTGGCTCCTAATATATCTTTTAGCTCCTAAATAATGAAGGACGTTTTGCAAAACAAAGAGGAAATTAAAAACAGAAGGACTCCCGCTTAGAATGTGTTCAGTTTCATATTTCTGTTCGTATAATGCTATCACTTTTTACCCTGTATCTCTCCCTAGCTGATTGTTTAATGTTACCATATATCTGATGATTTTCTTCTGTTGCTTTTCTGCCATACACCAGGACCTGTTGTTTTTTATGCTTATTGGTTTCACATTCTTACATATAAGTTAGAGTGTCACAATATATCAACTCTTTGATGAATTTCCTTTGGTAAAACTTACATGCAAAAAATGCCGATATTGTTTTTGTGCAGGAGGTTGGATTTGGAGTTATTTGTTTAATGGTGGGGACTGTAGCTAGAGACACTGAGACAGGGATAGAATTATACTAAAGCCAAAAACATATGGACAGAAATGTTATTTTGAAGCAATCCGATATAGTGGTGCTGTTTTGGGCAGTTTTTGATTGGTCTTGGAAGAGGAATCTGAATGTTGTCATATTGATGCTTTCATGGTACTATCAAAATTATAAAGTATCAGCTAAAAAGGATTCAACAAGTATGAGGAATGGATGGGAATTGATGCCACCACAAGCCTTAATTTGCTTGCCTGCTATGCTCTTTGCAATTTTTCAGACATGAAGAACAATATTGGCTAATGCTCACACACTGAACCTTCTTGAATATAATATCCTCTAAGAAGCCAATTGTAATTTAGAGGTGGGTAATTTATAGTAAGCAAAAGCCATGTAGTCCTTAAACTTCATTATTGTCTCACTTATTTTAAATTTGCTATGCTTCATTCTGCCTCTCACTTTCATTACATTTTTTCAGTATTGTTATTTGAAAAAATCCCTCGGTAGTTAGTCACTATTAATTTAATCTGGTATAATAAATAATACTAATCTCATGGGAAAAAGATCCACATGATATAAACTTAAATTTGTTGTTAATTAGATTGACCTTTAATAATTACATGGGAATCTATTTTCCATGAGGTTGCAAAAAGCCATATTGTCTTGTTTTTTGACAAATAGGCTAAAAAGCCATATTGTTTTTATTAAAGTCGAATACTAACTTTTTTATCATTGGATCAAATGCATTCTCACTAACAAAACTTAAGTTTATTATATTTGCAAAATACCATCATTTGCCATGAATTTTTATTTGTTGAAATATTTGAAATAAGTAACAAGACACAATCCATGGAAATGCATGAGTGTACTATTAGAATAAGGCTTAAATATGTTTGAGGCCCCTACAAATATAGTGTGTTTTGGTTTAAGCTCCTGTAAAAAAAAATTAGAAAAAACTCCTTACAAAATATAGTTTTTTGATTTTAGCCCTTCTGTTACAAAAATTGCCAATCTATCTGCCACATGGGTTTAAATGCTGACTTGGCATTGACAGTTCATTATTTTTATATTTTAACCTATTTTTAATGTTGAAATAGATAAATGAGAAATAAATAAAAAGAATAAGAAGAATAAAACAATTGGGAATCCCTTCCTCAGCAGCAAACACAGAAACCTTATGATGTTCACTTAGATGCTACCCTTCATTTTCATTCTCTTTCTGGATAGCAATTCCATTCATTTTCTTAGAATAATGGTCGTTGTCAACGATCATAAAGATGCAACAATAAGGGTCCTCTTTTCCTTTGAATATGGATAATAGTTACATTATCAGAACACACCACACTTAAAAAAAAAAAGATGTTTACTGTCTTCTTCACCCGTTTATAGGGTCTGGGTCGCGAAGGACCCAAAATTTTGACTCGGTTCCTTCTCGCGCAACAGCCAACGAAATGCTATGGGATTCAACAGTTTTGATCCTAAGAGGAATTCTAAAAGAAACCCCATATTACTTTTAAGAACCATTGTCTGTTTATGGAAATTTCATATTTGGTAAAATGGGAACAAGATGGCGAATATGGGTTGTGGTTGTGTTGTTGTTGATGCAACAAACATGGGAATGGAGATGATGATGATGATGATGAAGATAAATATGATGAATAATAAAAGAACAAAGGGGAATGGAGATCTGAGATTGAAGATGGGTTGTGGTTGTGTTGTTGATGGTGCAACAAACATGGGAATGGAGATGATGATGAAGATAAACAAGATGAATAATAAAAGAAAATGAAATTCTTTTTTAATCTTATCCAGGTCATTATTTTAAAATAAAAGAAAATGATTTAGAAAAGCAAAATGGCAGTTTCGTTTGACAACTCAGCAAATCACTAACGGAGAGTTAACAGAATGACTATTAGCAAAAAAAAAATTTGTAGGGAGTTTTTTTAAATTTTTTCTTTGCAAGGGCTTAAACCAAAACACGCTATATTTGCAGGGGCCTAAAACATATTTAAGCCTTAGAATAAATCAAACGCAGATTTTCCATTTACAAAAATATATTTAGTGATAAGTAATCGATATAATTTTAAGTTGACAAAAAAAAACAATACTAATGATTACTCATATTCAATTTAAGGGCTATACATATATTTATATTTAACAATAACATGGAATATGTTTGCATTCTTATTTCAGCACATCGAAAAAAAAAAAGAGAAGGGCAAAATATCTCTTGAGGTCCCTTAACTTGTTTTCAGGTAACAAATAAGTCCATTAACTTTTTTTGTAACGATTAGGTCCCTTAAGTTTTAAAAACGTTGTACCGTTACCCTTTCTGTAATTTTTGTTTAACTCTGTTAAAAAACAAAACTTAAATGGCTGACGTGGATGTTGATGTGGCTAAACGGTGATGATGTGCGAGGTCCACCTAGGATTTTTATAAAAATTAATTTTTTATTCAAAACAAAAAAACTCAAAATACCCCTATATTACTATTCATCATCTTGATGTTTTGCCCAAAATACTGTTCATCTCTCCTAGAAATTTGATAAACCTGATATCTTTGAGAAATTCGTTCAGGAAACGTTATCGAAAACGTTACTATAGAAACGCAAGCGGCGCTCAATACGGGTTATGGGATTTTAGGGTTCGAAGGTTATTTTGATTTTCTGGGTTATGGGTTATGTTGTTCTTGCTTTCTGGGTTTTGATTTTCTCTGTTATGATTTCAAATTGCAACACTACAACAAATCGAGAAAGATAGTGGTGGAGGAAGGAGAGATGGCTTAGGGTAAGAGGCGAGGATCTGACGGCGACGATGAAAAAGGACCCTAATACATAAAAAGAGGAACCCAGAAAAATATGATTCATAATCCATCAATTTGTTATTAAAGAAGAAAATTAGATGTACGATGTTAATGTAGAAGAAGAGGAAGAGGAACCAAGGTTTCACCAAAAAAAAAGAAAAGAAGAGGAACCAACTCAATGTTTTAAAAACCGGACCGAACCGGCCGGTTCAACCGGTTGGACCGGGAACCGGGCACTCGGGCGGTTGGTTCAACCCCATTTGAACCGTAGGCACGTTGAACCGCTTAGAACCGGTTTGGACCGGATTGAACCACGGTTCAACCGCTTTGAACCGCCAATTGACCCGGGGTTGAACCGCCCGGAATGCTTTTTTTGACTTTTTTATTGACTTTTTCTCCAAAATTTAATACCTTTCTTATTTTTTATTTAATTATTACTCATCCGGTTCAACCATGGTTCAACCGAGTGAACCGATTGAACCATGACCCGGAGCTCTCTCCGGTTCAATCTCCGGTCCGGTTTTTAAAACATTAACCAAGGAAATATAATTCATAATCCATGAATTCGAAAAAGGGCACTAATACAGAAGAAGAGGATCCTAATTCAGATCTGCGTTTTCAATTTCATGATGCTCTTCAATTTCACTTTGTTTTTTAAAAAAATTCTAATTAAAGATATAAAATAATGAGTCAGCAATTAAAACTATAATTCATAATACATGAATTCGAAAAAGGACGCTAATACAGAAGAAAAGGATCCTAATTCAGATCTGCGTTTTCAATTTCACTTTTTTTTAAAAAAAAAATTCTAATTAAAGATATAAAATAATGAGTCAGCAATTAAAACTGTCACGTAAACACTCTAAAATCCATATAGGCATTTTTGTAAAAGAGTTAAACAAAAAATTGTTAAAAAGGATGGTGCAACGTTTTTAAAACTTAACAAACCTAATTGTTAGAAAATGTAGAAGTTTGTGTTAGGATTTTAAATTTTTCTCCGTGCAAGATTGTCATTTGATCCTTGTTTAAACTTTCAAGACAATTTAACATTTATTTCACTACTCATCATCTTAATTGTAATTTTTAACGAATTGTAATTTAAATGTTGTACTATTTTTTTTTTTTGCGGTTAAGTTTTTTGTTGTTTTTACTAATTTATGATTTTGTCCCACAACAACAAAACTTTTGTTGTTCTATCTCCATTTTTAGAACACTTGGCTTTCATATTTTTACTTTTAGTTTGAATAATAATCGTACGATGTAAGACGATCGTGGGTGTATATGTTACTAGTGGAGACTGGAGATTTAGTAATCAAGGATTTGATTGGACGAAAGTAACGCCCAACAAAGGAGTACAATATTGAATATTGTCAAAAAAACAAAGGAGTACAAGAGTAACAGTCCTTCAAACAAAAAAAACAAACAAACAGACCGACCAATCTAAAACACAGTTAACAAATCCAATTGACAGATTTAGTAATCATGGATTTGAGTTGGACGAAAAAATCTTTAAAAACCCAAACTCCAAACTCAAACCCCAACTCTTATTTGATTAAAAAAAAAACCCTAACTCATATTTATTTCGACTAAAAACCTCCTTCCTCTGCGCTCAGCCGCACATTGCTCTTCTCCTTTCTCCTCTTTCCGTTCAGATCTCAACCATGCTTTCTCTTTTTCGGAAAAACCTCTTGTTCCCTTCTTGTTGTTCCTCTTCATCATCCCAAGTTCACTCGTTTCGTATTCGATTTCCAGTGATTCACTTCTCATCATCATCTTCTCCTCCTCCTCAACCTCCTAGCGTTTCGGTATGGTGGGACGTTGACAACTGTGGCGTGCCTTCTGGGGTTAGCTATTGGAATGTAGCACCTTCAATTATGGCAGCCGTTAGAGCTAACGGGATTAAGGGTAGAATTCGTATTCGCGCTTATCATCAGTTTTATACAAAGGTTTCAGAGGTCGACCGCCGCATACTTTCGGCAACTGGCATGGACATCCACCCCGTTGGCGGTTATTTTTTCTAACCTATCACTGTTATTATCTTCATTTTCAGTTCTCTCGTTTTTCTTTATTTATTAGAAGATAGAAATTATTGAAATCTTAAATATTGCTCTGAATCTAATTTGTGACTAATTTCTATGGACGGTTCTTGAATCTTCTTTTGTACTTTTACAATGTTACATATAGCCAATTTGCAACCGTATTTAACAACGGAATCACAAAACAGAAACACAATTCTGAGCATAATGCTATATTAGCACTTCACACTTTTTTCTATCCGCAACCTATGCATACGCCCATGCTAGTTTGTTTTGGCAAAAACTAGATTATTTGCAAAGTTTGTTAGTGTAAATGGAGGATATAAACAACTATTTTTTATTTGACTAATACCTTAGATGGAGTGCAGTATATAATCAATCCCTTTTCTTATGTAGCAATCAGTTCCACTTCATTTTGCATATAATAATTGCCAGTCATATACCACTATTTTATTCATTGAAATAAATAATCAGCAACGGTAGTGTCTTTGCTTGTTATGGAGCTTGGTTCTTATGGTTGCGGTGAAAATTCTTCATTTAACATATTTGAGACGGAGGTGCAGCTAACAAAATCATAACAAACTGTTTTCTGCTCATGTCTTAGAATCTTGACCACACGGTGTTAGGACTTATTGAAATGTTTCATTCAATTTCATATTCTTTTTTATCTTTTCAAATAATAATGACTTATAACTACATTGTTACAGGTGGAAAGAACGATGCCTATCAGGCTCTTATTCAGGATCTTAGGGCTTGGGTTACCCGTCATCCTCCACCCGAACACCACTTTCTGATATCTGATGATAAACACGATAGAGACTTCTCAGGCATATTGCACCGGTTAAGAATGAACAACTATAATATCTTGGTTGCATGTCCAAGAAGGGGTTCTGATATTCTCCGAAGTGCGACAACTATAATGTGGGGGTGGTCTTCGATGCTCAAGCGGGAGGATCTTACTGGAAAACATTTCAACTATCCTCCTGATGGCCCGTTTGATTCGTGGTATGGAGACTTGAAGGTGCCTCTTGAAAACCCTTTCTCATTTGAGGAGCCCACATCTTCACAAAATGTAAGCAGCATGGATGATTCAACATCATTCCAATATAACCTTTCACAAGGAAAACCTATTGGGGAAGATGTGGATGGTAAATCATCATTTCCTTTGTTCAAGCAAAATAATGTGCATCAGCCTCCAAATGAGTTGGAGAAAACATCTCTGTCCAGTGAGAAAGTTGTGGATGTGGCCAGTGCACTATTGCCGCAGGTTCAACTTCCTCCAAATGACAGTGATATCTCCAAAAATTCTGACAATGACAATGTTTGGTCTGAGGATGTATGTCCTGAAATTCTCGGAAAATAGACCACTTTACAGAATCTCTCTACTTGTAATGATTACGGTGTTAGAAAACAATGATATTGCGGAGTGTGAACCTGAAAAAGCAAAAGCAGAGAAGAAATAGGTTGGAGGAAAGCCCCTTACAAGCATTTCCTTTCAGGTTAATTAAAGTTGTTCAGAAGAGCTCATCGATGGACCAATCTCATGGTGCAAATGGCTTGTGATCTTTAAGTTGCAAAACTAAAGGAACTGTGTTCCTAGTGTAAACGGGGCATGGGTTACCTGTTTCAGTCATTTATGTCTGTTCTTGTTTCTGTTTTCATTATGCATTATTTGTTTATTTCATTTCGCACTTCATGGGTATTGGGTAGTTGAGTATAAGTTTTTTTTGTGCGACAATATAGTTGAGTATGAGTTGAGAAGATATTTATTTTATATATTATTTTGTATTGTTGATCGGTGCTATTAAACGGGGCATGGGTTACTTTGTAACGAGAAAGAAGTCAGGAGAAAGGAATTCAGGTAATACAATTTATACCTTCTACTACAAACACTTAACCATATACCAATGAATGTCATTTATATTTACAAAAATGTAGGATTTTACAAATCCTCATCACTCTCACTTGTACATATGAATCATCATCCAATTTGACAGCTGCTACTTTAGAACCACTTATCCTAAAAGAAGCAGAACGAATCTTATAAGGCAACTTAGCATTACTAGAAACCACACCACCACACTCTTCTTGCGCTTTCTTCAAATAACTAGGAGGTAAAAAGCAAACAATAGACAATCCTTTAATATTAAAATCCACTTCTTCCATTCTTGTCCTTGAATGTGTCTCAGGACCTTAACCAAACCTAAACAAAGACACTCTTGTCTTCGTAGCATGTGCTATTTGAATACCTTCTACAGTTCTATAATCTTGTATTAAGGCTTCCATGTTGGTTTCCCAATATATGCTATCAGTTTCAGAGGATTTGAGTTTGAGTAAGTGTGAGTCTTCTAGTTGAACTAATAGACCTGTTCTTTGACTGAAGTAACCCCATACTGGATAAATATTTCTTATCGATGATCTACTATCTATCTTTTACTACCTACAATAATCTACTAATAAACTCAAACAATCAATTGAAACTATGAGATAACTGCATTGATACATAAAAAAACACGGGATAAATATTTTTTATTATTAATCTACTATCTATCTTTTAATATCTACTTTAATCTACTAACCAACTAAAATAATCAATTGAAACTACGAGATAACTGGACTAATATCTAAAAAAACACGGGACAACTACAATGGTATATAAAAAACATGGGATTGATATTTGTCATTGATAATTGTAGTTTTTGAAAGACTACTATAAACCTACTATCTAAAAAATAAGAAGGCTTAATGTCTATTTAAACTGATTAATATTTAAAACACACTTGACAAATATTTGTCACTAATACCTAAAAAAAACACTGGATAAATATTTCTTATTGATAATCTACTATCTATCTTTTACTACTACAATAATCTACTAATCATTTCAAACAATCAATTAAAACTGTGAGATAACTGCATTGATACATAAAAAAACACAGGATAATTGCATTGATATATAAAAAAAACACGGGGATAACAACACTGATATATATAAAAAAAGCGAGATAAATGCCTAAATTGTTTTTAAATGATACTTCTAGAGTTTTAGATTTTAATATTTATCTATTTTTCATTTGAAACTTCTTTTTTATCTACTTTAAGTTTGTCTTTATTTTCACGGGGTAGTGTTCAGACTATTAAATACTGTCTAAGTTCATTTATAAAAAGAACACGACAGCACCCGTGCGTATGCACGGGTATCCTACTAGTTTTTATTTAAAATCACATATTAAAAGACTAAAAAAACTATAACTTTGAATATAAGATATATCTATAATAAGAACATTTATGTAATATATTCGGGGGAGGGGTCCCTGCGGGGCGGTGGATATGAACTCCGTCCTCATCCCCAAGTTGACTGCGGAGAGATTTTCTCCCCCATCCCCATCCCCACGAGGAAAAATTCTCCGCCTACGGGGCCCTAAACGGGGCAATCCCCGCGGGGATCCCCACTCGCGGATAGAAATTGCCACCCCTACTTGTAGGATATATTACTCCTTCTTCACATGGCGAGAGATCAAAATAAAGCAAGTCTTAGAGCCATCCTCTAATAAAAGGTCCAAAGCTGAAACCAGAACACAAGATAGGAGGGCATGAACTGATGTGGAATCCTGATAGTTCAAATCATAAAAAGAAGATTGGAGGGCATGAAGATTGAAGTTTTTGTCAAAAAAAAGATTGAAGTTATTTTCTTTTGGGTGTATTTTTTAAGTCTTTAATTGTAATATCTTTTGTGTAAGTTAAACTAATAGCAATGTATTGTTATTATTATTATTAATAAAATAAAATATTAATAATACTGATACGAATACTATTTTACTAATTTAAAGTAAAATTAAATAGTGAAATAAAAATTATAAAAATAAATTTTAAATATAGACCGGATGTATATAGCTTTCCATAGATGTATAATCATATCTCACTCACACATACATTAGATGGTGAAAGATAATTAAATTACTGTGCAAAATTTTTTTATACTATTAAATTTGTATTTTGTTAGTGCCAGTATCTGAATCCTATTGAAACCTAGTTTTTAATCCTGGAATACAACATCAAATATTTTGGACCCAGTCTTCTTTGGGGTAGTTGGCTATCCTAGAAGGAGGGGCATAATGCACGTTGTTGGGTCTATCTAGTATAATGACATCTTCAAATCATTCAATTAAGCTGTCGTTTGTAACACAAGTGCCAACATCATATTATTTTCAACGATATTTTTCTCATGGAAATTTTCTGCCGTCCATTACATTAGACATATTACAGCTTGGCAGTTTATAACAATTATTAATTAACAAATAAAACCCTCCAGAAGACTTTGACTTTATGTCTTTATTCTTCATTATCATCAAACTTCAAATTTCCACCCCGCAACCTCGACTTTTTGTACATAAGACCCCACGGTTTTAATCAATAAACGTGACATGTGAGCAGGACTATGAATATTTAACTCTTTGTTCTTCAGAACAAATTGTAATAGAGCTTAACTGTCGTGCATTGTCGATGTAAATTCTTTTTGCACCAACTAATTACAAATCACGTTATGAATGACTTTTCGTATAGTTATAAGACTTGATATTTTTAATGACGTGTCAATCTGTAATTGGTTGATTAACGAAATCAATTGACTGATCAAATGAAATTAACTCTTTTTTTGCAAAGGAAACCACTCATATATGACACCATTTTGTTAGTGCAATTCCATAAACCAACGAAGCACCCCAAAGAAAAAAAATAAATAAACGGTTGTTTTAACTCCCTTATGTACATGTTATTTGCCACTCTACTACAATATAGATACAAGGAGTATCAACATACAGGTGAATACATTTTTTAGTGCCTTCACCAATGGAAAAAGGATGATGAGAATAGTAAAAACTCCATACTTACAATCTGATTTCCTGATTTCAGCTTGCATCTGTTTCTGCAGAAGCAATCTCAAGCTCTGCCCACCAAAGTGGAGAAAGTTTTGGAACAGCTGCTTCAGGACTTATTTTTGTTATCTCTTTTAACCTCTCACAAACTTGTTTCATTGTTGGCCTTTTCTCTTGATCAGCATGGACACAAGATTTGATCAAAGCAGAAATTTGTTGTAGCTGTTCTTCTTGGAAAGATGCTAGAGCTGGATCCACCATTTCTTTTAGAGGCCGGTCACCTTGTAAATAGTGCAAAGCCCAGTCTTCAAGGGACCCATTATCAACTGAATAAGGGAGACGGCCGGTTACCATTTCGAATAATACAACACCAAAGCTGTAAACGTTACTTGCTAATGTCGTGTCGGTGTGTTTTCTAGCAGCAGCTTTTATCTCGGCTGAAGCTATCTCGTTCAAGAAACTCAAGTCCGAGATTTTGGCAGCATAATCATCAGTGAGTTGGACCGATGAAGAAGTTAGGTCACTATGGGGCAAAGGAGGGTCCAACTGGTGCATATATTGCAGGCAGTAAGCCATTCCCATTGCAACTCTGAGTCTTGTTACCCAATCCAAGTGCTCAGCTTCTTTTACTGGAATTCCAATAAGATCAAATACATTAGCCAGTTTCCAATTTATTTAAACACTAAAAGGATAAGAAAAAAGTCCATAAAGCAACTATATTTGCTTTTGAAAGAAAACGGAAACGAAGATAGAGCAAGCATATACTTCAAATATAATATATCCTTCACTTCCTGCACAACTATAATTTGAATCCTAATTGCTGATCTACTAATCTAGCAAGCTATTTTTGGGTAGGATATGAAGGGCATTATAAAAGTGAAAGGGAAACTGAAAGTAAGACCAACAAAATGAAATGAAAGTTATTTATCACGAATTGGTACCCAGCATCAGCGTACTTCCTAAATAACAGTAACGCTAAAGTGATATTCAAGTACTCACTGTGTAAATGCTCATAGAGTGTTCCATTTGGGGCATATTCAAAAACCACCATTCTGGTGAAAGGCTCATCTTCTTCGCAAAATCCAAGAAGATTTACAAAATTCTTGTGGTTTACCTTTGATAATGTATCTACCTGAAACCATAATTGTTTAAATGTTAATTTGAAGTTTGAACAGCATTGCATTATCGAAAATTTACAAGATTAATTTTTGGTGATAATACCTTTTTACGAAATTGGACTTCTGAAGTCTTTGACCAATCTTTGGATGATGTCTCTGTAGCAGAGGCCACGGCTATTTCAACACCACTAGATAGAGTCCCTTTGTACACTGTACCAATGGGTAAAGTACCAATTACATTACTAAAATCTTCACATGCTGCTTCAAGCTCTGATCTCTTCAGCTTTGGCACACCTGAAAGCATAAAACTCTATCATGCATCTTCAAAAGGCAGAAATCTTACATTGGAAACATAAGTAATATAGCTCAAAGTCAAGGGACTGCGATCAGTCAAGCCCGATCAAATTGATGATGAAGGAACCAATAAAAATAAGTTTATTAATGAAGCTGTGTGCATTATTTTTCATAAGAAAAAATCTTCTCTCTTTACGGATTTAAGAATCCTGAAGCAGTGTGCATATGCAAATTAACTGCCGGTTTCACAAATTTCTTTACTTCATGAATTTAGAATGAGAAATGCTTATATTTACCTGTCACAAATGCCTTTTGAAGCTGTCCACTTAATCCTGTAGCCCATGGTTTTACGGTGGCTACCTTGTTGGTTTTACAGAGATATATGCCAATGATTGAAATGAGAAGTAATGCAGTTCCACCTGCAACTCCAGTCAAAATACTAATGTGATGAGTCTTTGATGGGGAACTTTTGGGTTGTGGTGCAGGGCCAGGGACTGGTTTAGGCAGCGGAGAAGGAGAAGCAGAATTGTTTCGATCAGGGGAAGCTGGCTTTTTCACAATAGGCGGTGTTGCTGAGGCAGATGGGGAAGGTGCAGGTGAAGGAGATGGAGCCGAACTATTGGGAAGAATAGCTGCACGATTATGAGGATCTTCGTGATCACGAGTACGACGGTTTTGTAGTAGGCTCCGTAGACCTTTTTTACTATGGTGAATATGCCTTCAAAAAAGAATGACATGAGAGTTAAGATTGTGGTGGATAATGAAACAAAATGGATACAAATACAGAGAACAACAGAACAATAAAAATGTGAAAGAATCTCATGGCATATAGCTCTAGACTAGAAATGACACATTTCAAATGCTTAATGACATACCGTATGGTGGATCTTCTTGTACAACCTGGCATTTTATCAGCACTAGTTAGCTGGTTTTCATCTACTTGAGATTCAGAAAGCATCACCAATTCATTAATTTCAGGAGAGAAGCCACAAAGAAGATCATTGTTGTCCAGCAAACTGCAAGTAAAAGAAAATTGAACCGTTCAAAGAAGTTTTTTTTAGAATAAAATGGATCTGTTCAAAGAAATCTGCTAGTAGCAAATAAGTTTAAAAATTTAACAGTTCAAATCAAAGAGTATTATTATCCTACAGGATTGTTAATGAGATATTACTCCCAATATCTGCAGGAAGAGGTCCACTGAAATTGTTGCGGCCCAAATCCAAAACCTCCAATTCATTCAAGCAAGCAATTCCTTCAGGAATAATCCCATGAAAAGAATTATTCCGCAAAAGTCTGCAACACATTTGTAACAACATCATTAGACAATTGAAAATAGTTGCAAACAAAAATTATTAACTAACCACAATAAAAAAAACAACTTGGTAACAACTAACAAACAATTTACTTACATAGACTTTATGTGAACAAGGTTCCAAAGTTGAGGTGCCAGATTTCCTTGAAGACAAAGGTCTTTCAAATTCCTAAACAACAAAAGATATTCTCATCAGCAAATACTCAAACACTTACAAGACAAAGCAAACAGTTCTACCGATAACAGATAGAAATCACAAAATCACTACTTACAAGACAATCACACTTCCATCTGAACACTCAACTCCAAACCAATTACAAGGATCAACAGCTACTTCATCATCAACCCAATTTGACAAAGCACCAAAAGGATCACTCACAATTCCTTGCTTGAACTTCAAAAGAGCTTTACCTAAACAAAAAAAACCCTCCTTTTCAGCTTTTATTTTTCCACCAAACAAGAATCTAAGATTCCATAAACTAAAAGTCACATACCTTCTTCATTCAAAGAACAGCACAGCACAAAATTTTGAAACAAGAAACAAAACGATACAAGACACAGAACTGTACGAAGATCTCTGAAGTGGTTGAATTTCCATCTCTTGCTCATTTTTTGTTGCGTATTGAAGTTAACACGACGCAGATTGAGTATTTTTTTTGTAAGAAAAGAAATTGAAGAGAGGTGATTAAACTTGAAAAGTATCGAAAAGGGGAAATTGTGAAACAATGTCAAAGAAGCAAAAACATGTTTGTTAGCAAACAAGGTTGGACCTGAAAAAACATATATTTGAAAACGCGTTCTCCTCCATAAAAGAAAATTTCTTCTTATTATTTTTTGAAATATTTGTAATTAATAAATGTAAGAGTTACTGTGACCCCTTCCTTCTAAATGACAGCGCATCCAAATGCGGCAGCCGAATTTTTCATGCAATATCTGAATTTTTTTTATTATTTAACTGCCTCTTCAATTCATGAGTTAATAATAATAAATCCAAAAGTCAATATTATAGCTGTGCGCTGTACAGGTAAAACATTAAAGTATATAAACATAAATTACGGTCTCACATCAATGGTATTAAAAAACAATTGAATCAAAAAAATGGCACTAAAAATAAATAAAATAAATCAAAGGGGATTGGTCACATGAAAACTTGGTGGAAATGGATCATTTTATTTGGACAAGTTACTTTCGGGTTATTTTACGTATTTTTATGACTGAGAAAATGACAAAGATAAAGGAGAATTGAGTGTGTTAAGAAGAGAGATGGATTAAAAGTTAAAAGGGAGTTTCTGATCAAAAGTTAGAAGATCCCTTAAACTTGTTAGGTTCATTAGGTATGAGAGTGTACACATAGAACTTCTCTGAATGTGGTAGGTCACCAATTTAATCCTCGTGAAAAATAAATTCATTAGAGAGCAATCGAATCCATGTTGCTCTAAATCCCATAGCAGTAACTCACTTGCCACACAACTACATTGTCTGTTAGGATAAATAGTCTTTGATTAAGAGGATAAAGAATGTCTCATGAGAAGAAAATGTGGAGAAATGACTGCATTGAAATCGATGATTTTAGAAGCAAATGGAGTATGTGATTATAATTTTTTTATAGGCAAAGTGGTCAGAAATTAGTGTGTTAGTTGTTAGAGGGGAGGGGGAGAGCGGGGTTCGAACCCTGTACGCCTACATTTCTACCAATGATGTCTCTTTCACTCCACCATGTGAGCTACTCTTTTGGGACAGTACGTGATTATAATGAAGTGGCATGGAGAGCCACGAGAAAGGGTTTAATTGTAAGTCCTTCTGTCATGGAATTAAGATGACGTCCCTTCAAATGGAAACTTGGAGATGAGACGGTTAGCATAAACTTGTTTTGGCAAACTTTCTCTAAAATGTGTATGTTTCTAATTACAACACATTTAACGAATGTAACTTTGAATATGTAGGTTTTATGTAGAGTGTTTCTTTTAAAAAAAAATGTTGTATCCTTGTGTTAGCATAAAACTGTTTTACAAACCATTCTCCACTTGAGTAGAATCCACACAGAGAATCAACTACGAAAATAGGGAGCATTTAACAAGTGCTCCCCACGATCAGAGCGAAGATCAGATCCATTGATCTCATAACGTCTGTGATCCCGTAAATATAGGACATGTGCTCCTAAATTAGAAGAGAGCACTTTGCTCGGGTCCAACTACAACAAATAGGGGTTCCAACCCTCCAGGTTTGGTAACGTCTTTCTGACCTAAAATTACACTTAATATTCTCTCTAACTTTTACTGACTTAGGCATCATTGTGTTTTTACAGGGACACTTCCCACTGTTGTGTAAAATCCACATTAACATAATGTAAAGTAGAAATCCTTGTGTCGCCAACTCACCAATGAAACTAATGGCCATTTTACAAATGTCATCGAGGGGAAGTTAATATATTTGTATTACCTTGTTAATTAATTTTATGCTAGTTAATATATATGCATTTAATATATTCAACGGTTTTATATTGAAAATTTTCCTTCTTTTTTAAAATAATTTTAAAAAATATATACACAAAATAAGATTATAATCCTCCCCACAAGTCAAGGAGACCCTTTGTCCCCCTACTTGTTCGTGATTTGCATAGAAAAACTATCTCATATATTCTTGCAGTTGTTGATTCGAACCAGATAGAGCCTATTAAGCTTTCTAGCAATGGTCCTGCTTTGTTCATCTTTTCTTTATAGATGATGTTCTTTTGTTCTGGAAGGCCAAAGCTTCTCAAGCAAGGATAGTTGCAGACATCTTCTCTAATTTTCCTCAAGCATCTAAGCTTAAAGTGAATCTTGCAAAATACAGAGCTTTGTGCTCCAATTTTGTGGGAAGGAACAAGATGGACAGATTGGTTGGTATCCCGAGTATTCGAAACACCTCTCTCTTGAAAATTATTTTGTATTCCCCATGATTCATGGAAGGGCTTGGTATCCATATGTCTAGAGAGGTGTTGTGTGAAAAGGATGTGCAAGTATACACAGTCTAAACAAGTAATATACTGATAAGTAGAGATCGTACCCACAGGGATTGGATTAATTTTAAAGAGTTTAAAATAATAGTAATGCTAGTGATAAAAGGAAAGTAAAATAAAATTAAGTTGATGTGAAGAAGGTGTATGCAAACAGAATGTAAATTAAAGCAAGTAAAAAGATGTTGTGTTTCAATTGAGAGAGATGGTTGAAATACTCTTTTCTAAGTAAATTCACTTTGAAAGCATTATGTTACATATGATGCTCATGCAATCATTGCTCCTGCAATCATTGCACCTGCAATGGATGCTGTATAAAATGACTTGTGCATTTCTGCAACTATCTTCAGGGTTTCGTTATAAGTCTTATGTCTAAGCCCTAAATAAGTTCACCATTGTCTTTTAAGCCCTTACAGATTCACCCTATGGACTATGCTATCTTATGTCTAAGTCTTAGCATGGTTTTAACAAAGTTTCCTCTTATTAAAACACTTATCCATATTAATTCTTGAGTTCAAATCACAAACCATTTCTGTATTTATGACCCTACTTATTCTAAGTGATCAATCTTAAAATAAGTTTGAAAGAATTATAGCACAAGAACTAAATTGTAAGAACATCAATATAACATAATAACTAATCAAAGTTTCATTACAAAGTTAAGGTATTCCAACCATAAAGAGTTTAGTTCATACTTAACATAAATAGACACATATAAACAGAATGAGACATGTTTATAAGAAGGAAAATACAAAGGAAATGAGATGAGATAGGAATTACACACATGAAGATCCTTTGCATTTTCTACCTAGCTTATGTTGAGGAGAACATCTCTCAACAATGGAAAACATCAACAAGAACTCCACGAGAAGAGAAGGAAGAAGTTGTCACTTTCTTTCCTTCTTTCAAGCTTTGTTGAGTACCTCTAACTTAAAAATAAAATGAAACTATCTACTAAATTATGGAGATGGAGAGAATATGATAACTAGTGATATTCTAAGATGTGTTTTTGAATGGAGAAGAGGGGATGTATTTATAGGCTTCAAAAAGTGCTTTGCCTTGGTCACCAAGCTGATTTTAGGGTTCCCTTTTTCCTTTGTCTTCAAAAAGCAAGATTGGAAGTCCCACCAACTATGAAGAGTGGTCCAATGAGGTGTGGACAAATGTACCCAAAAAGTTACAACTTGTTGTCCAAGGGGTCTGAACTTGACGCTGCAACCATCCACTTGCACAACTTGCACTTGCAACTTGGCATGCTGACGTCATCATCATAGTGCAGGAGCATTCTGTGTTGTGGTCATTGCAGGTGCACTGCTGGTGCATTGTCATCTGGGCACATTGCAGGTGCAATGGTTGTTAGCATCATTGCAGGTGCAATGTATCTGCTTTCTTCAGAACTTCTGTTTCTTGTATTACAGGTGCAATAGTTGCTTGACCTATTGCAGGTACAATGATTGCTGCAGCATTTGAACAAACACATAAAATGCCACAAATCATGATAATCAATGATGATGAGTTCCTAAATTAAGGATGTTGTTTTTCTTCTGTTTTCCTTTATTTGAAGTTATAAATATACTGAGTTCTTTACAATAATTTAGATTTGAAAGCGTATATAACTCTATATAAATTAGAGTTATCAAAAGGTGGGCTTGGTATTCGTATGTATAGAGAGGCTAATATCGCTATGCTTGGTAAGCTTGTTTGGAATTTCCAACAAGATTAGGACAAGTTATGGGTGAAGCTTTTGAAGGATAGATATTTTGGTGAGACTTGCTTCCTTGACATTGTTAAAAAGTCTGGCTCTCCTACGTGGAACTCTATTATGAAAGCCTGTGGCATCCTCCGAGTCCGAGACGGCTATAAATACAGAATAGGTAATGGTCTATCTTCTCAGTGTTCATCACCTCGGTTGGTTTAGTACATCGATATACATGACACTAGTCTTTGTATCAAAGATGTGATCCTTAATGATAACTAACACCTACAAGATTTGTATATTGATATCCCTCATTATGTGAAACAACGAATTTACTCAATTCCAATTTGCCTTCATGATGGTATCAATGATGGACATATTTAGAGTGGTGGCTTGGATGGAACATATAATACCAAAGCTAGATATTCTTTGTCAAAAAAAAAAGCTAGATAGTCTTGGTTGTCAAGGAGAAAATATGGTGAATTTGATGATACTGTTAATAGCATATGGAAATGGTTATGGCATCAAAAATATCCAGAGTAACTGAAATTCTTCATTGGCTTTTCTGCCATAACTCTCTACCCACCACCAACCTTTTGCTAAATAGAAGAATGATTAATGATGTTATCTGTAACCGTTGTCAGGGTGGTTTGGAGACTATTTACACTGCTTAAGTGATTGTGACATTGCTACTCAAGTTTGTCAGTCCATTGGCTTTGTTCTGCTAGAATTCTTCTCAAACTTGAATATTCAAGATTGGTTTCCTAAGGGTTTTGATGGGGACTCTCCCCGTCTCTTTATAGCTACTGCTTGGTGTGTTTGGAAGGCTAGAAATAACTTTTGCTTGCCTCCTTAACAGGAACACTGGCTACGATGATCGGTGTGTACAACCCTCAGATGGGCTTCTTGGCATCTTACAAGAGAGAATGGGGTGAATTTGAATTTAGATGGAAGTAGTTTGAATCCTGGTATCTCTAGTTTTGGTGGCTTAACCTAGACTGAAGATAGTTGTTTGTTGTGTGGTTTCTCCTACAATATTGGTCTCTATAACAACCTTTATGTTGAGCTTCTTGCACTTTATAAAGGTTTGTTGTTGGCTTGGGGCAAGGGATATAGACGGTTATTCTTCTACTCTCACTCAAAAAATTCTATTTAATTGGTGACTTCGAGAACTAACCATATGCATCAGTATGCTGCCATCATCTGCAATATTCAGAACTTGTTGGCTAGAGATTGGGAAGTAACATTGGCCCAGACTTTGAGGGAGGGTAACACTTGTGCTTATTTCATGACAAAACTGGGATTAGATTAAAACACATGATGGATAGAATTTGAGCATCCTCTTATTGGCATCTCCAGTTTGTTGAGGGCGGATCCTCATAGAGTTATGTTTTTAAGGCTTTAGTTCTTTTGATGTTGTTTTAGTGTTTTTTCTCCAACTTCTACCAAAAAAGATATATGAACAAAATTTTATCTTGAAAAATAATTATTATCACACTTAAAAGATGAAAAGACACGTCATTTTCTTAAAATATTGTTAGGATGTTTTTCCTCTACTCATTTTTTACTTTTTCTCAGGCATGAGAGAGGTGGTGTTGGGTCAATTTTTATCTTAGAATCATCTCTCTAGATAATTTTTTTCTCTTTTTTATTCAATTAAGTGGTTCCCACATGGTTCTAGCATTTAGTTCATATTTTTCCATGATTTTGTTGTTTGAGTGCAACGTTATTATTGTTCGTTGTGTTGGTGCGATATTTTTTTTATTCCCATCTCATTTAGTGATAATTTGGTTCATATTGACAGATCAACTTCAAACCTTGTTGATTCAACTAATGACTAAGTCTCAAAATTATCGATTTGGAGACATGAGTATTCCAGTGATTTTTATTTTGTCACATTAGTAGGTATTTTGCAATTTTATCCGTTGTGAGTCTGTTTGCAGATTTCTTCCTTTTAGTTTTAGCAATTATGAATTTGTGTTCTTTACGATATAATTTATTAATTTGAATAGGGAAGGGGAATCTATTAATTTGAATGAATATCTTTTAGTCAAAAAGACAATCATATAAAAAAAAAAGTAACTTATGTTTAAAGTCTAGGTAACATAGTTTACCAGGCATACTCAACTTTAAAAATGCAATAGATGTTGTTCAATTCATTCCCTGTGTAGCTAAGAAATTTACTTATTTTTTTTCGTCAACCTAAGAAATATACTTTGGATGATAAATCTCGTTTTTTTAATCGTTCAAAAATAAACAAAAGAATACCTAGCTTTTATAAATGAGCTTGGTGAAATAATCGTGAGTTTTGGAATGAATGATGCGCCGGTGACTTGACTTGGGCAAAAGGATGATAATATCAAAACAAACTAGTCTGTCGTTCTCTCTCTCTCTCTCTCTCTCTCTCTCTCTCTCTCTCTCTCGTTGGACTTTGGTAAAATACTCCATGGCTGATTTTGATGGCTTTGGCTCTGTGCTGAGCTTGCCTGGAAGTTACACTAATAATTATAGAGTATCTTACAATCAACAGGATCGTATATATTATCATATTTTAGTCACCTCCAAAATAATTAATCAATTTTTTCTGTTTGGAATTTTGTATTATATTTTTTTGTATCATAGGCCATATAATGAAGAATTTAAATCAAGAAGATCAATTATCAAAATAATCAAATTAAAAACTAATGCCAAGAAGCTCATCTATATAATTTGATTACATATCATACATTATTAGTGTTAAAACCACTAGCAAATCTTAGTTAGGACCGGGGAGGGCCACAGTCCGCCCAAGATTCTTAAAATTGATATATATATATAGATATATTTGAATCCCATCTGAGTCTTCTTCTTTGTTTTATTTCATTAGATAACATTATTTTCCAAAAAAAAATCCAAAATTGATACCATGAGCATGGTACAAAGTAAATAACCAAATCAACAACCTGAATCACTGTTTAAATATATATATATATATTTGAACAATGATTTCCGACGATTTCCAACGGCAATTTCTGTCGATTTGAACGATGATTCAGGCTGAACTAGAAGCTTTAGGCCAATAATAATATATATTATTTCCAAATTTGGCGCTCCCAAAAATTTCACTCAAGATCCGCCACCGGTTAAAACTGGAAGAAAAGCCGAAAACGAGTACCCCCAATTGAGAAAAAATTCAAACAGTTACATTACAGCAACACCATCAGAATAAACTGACTGCTAAAATCCCTATACTAGCAATCTATATCAGCAGCTACTTGAAGAGGAGAATAAATTGGCCACTAAAAACCATAGAACAGATTCTGAATCCAAGCGCATTAAACTCCTCAATGGCTCAATTATTATACCGAACATATGCTACCCCAAGATGCATAACCATTTAAACCCCACAACAATCATCAGCGCTTTCAAGCTTAAGGAACCTGAACACTGCTACCACATACCAAAATTCATGCACAATCTTCAACTTCACCACCACCACACACTACTGCAGCTGCATTATCAGCATAGCAGCGAACTGAGAATACACCAGCAAAACCATTCAATGTCGTGTGAATATGTTGATTCTATTAGTGCTTTTTAATTTGTATTTAGGAACTTGTTAGTGCTATTTAATTTGTGTTAGTTTAATGCAACACTTTTACTTATATTGACTTAACAAAATAAACAATGTGTATTCCTAGAATAAGAATCAATATCAACTGTTCACTTGCATGTTGGTTGAACGTTCTGACTATTAATTTTACATTCCAGAGATGAAAAACAACAACTTCATTTGGGAATCAGACGAGCTAACATGAAACAAACCAATTATCATCCTCAGTACTACCAAGTGATTGTATGTACATCGGAATCCTTGCTGCGGCAGCTGATGCTGTGTAAAACAATAGTTCATTTACTGTCAATTATTAGTCAATTATTATCCAAGGTCCAATATCTTTCAACTCCTTTGTTCTTACGCTACTAATACATAATTTCTTTGATTATCAACACATAAAGTTTAGTACAATTGGGTTCAAAATCTCAAATTTCATCGTTTACTATTTTTTATTAATTTTTTTAATTTTTCATAATCTCCAAAAAATCTTAAAAAATTTGCATAACCTTATTTTGGTTTTATTAGATTTTTAGTGATGTTTTTATAATTTTTAGATTAGTTTTGACGCTTTAACCCCCACCTAAGGTAAATCCGCTTTTAAAATTAACAAAAGCAGATTTACCTTAGGTGGGGGTAAATCCGATTTTCTTTTTTTAGGGAAATCGGATTTACCTACTAAAAGATAAATCCGATTTTGAGTTAAATCCAATTTTGAGAAAAAACCAAAATTGGATTTATCTTTTAGTAGCTAAATCCGAGCGAAATTTTTAAGTGGAGGGTATTTTCGGGTTTCACTTTTATGTGGGGGTATGGGTGAATAGGTGGGGTATAAAAAAAACCCGTTTTTTGTCAAAAGTGGGATGAATTTCATTTAGCTAAGGGACAAGGCCCAAACCCAACCACTACAACACGAGGCCCAATAACGCGGGGCGACTTGGATAGCACAAATAATGGGGTAGGTAATGAATAAAACAATTTACCAAAACAGCAAAAAAAGCAATTACCCCCAGCCACAATAATAATTGAGAACCCTAAAACAGAAATACACCGGAATACGTATGTGTTCACAGCCAGGCCGAACATTATCCAAAGTATAGACATTCTTGATTGACTTACTTTATGCTCAATTAGAGCTGGCAAAATGGGCTACCCGGCCCACATCGGGCTGGCCCGCATCGGGCTCGGGCTTCTACGGTCCGGGCTAAAAAACCTGGGTGTCAATTCGGGCTCAACCTTTTCAGCCCAAGCCCAACCCTATGCGGGCTGCAGGCTTTTCGGGCTAGCCCGCATTGTGCGCCAATTCTTTTTCTATTTCTCTATAACACACTGAACTATAGAACGAACCGAATACACTTAATTAACTATCACCACTTTTCAATCTTTTAACATTATTGTTTTTTAAAAAAATAATATTTGATGAGAGTATTAATATTAAAATCCAACATTTGGATTAGCCATGTAATGAACGATCTGGCCATGAGAAAATAAAATTCAATCATTTGCAAATTTTATGTAACAGATTATCAACATGTGCAACATAAATAAGAAGAGGAGGATATTTATAATAGGCTTATTCTCTTTATAAAAAAAAGAGAACCAACATTTTGATAATGAGAGGAGAAGAATAATAAAAGTAAATAAATCTTGCAAGTGTAGACATTAAAAAGTCAGTAGCTGAAACAATAAAATCCAGCAGCAGAAATACTAAATTTCAGCAGCAAAAGACATCCTAAAATCTCAAAATCAGTAACAAATGAGGTGGTGAGCAGTGGTGTGTGACCTTGCCGGCTTGTATGCGAGTTCTTCCTTGCTGACTTGCTTTGCTTGAGGTGGAGAAGCTCTGTTCGATTGTGCTGCGTCTTCGTAAGTGATAAAGGTGGAGAAGCTCTGTTCAAGCAGCAACAGAGTGTGGGGGTGAGGGATGAGAGTGTGAGGGTTTATAATTTGGTGGAAGAGAGTCTCTAATTGAGTAATTGCTGCTTGAATTTGGTTGGGAAATTGGAATTGGATTGGGAAAATGCCATTTTGGGAGCGTGGGTATTAATTTGTTTTTTGGTGTTGATGATGATTGATGAGTATTAATATGTTTTTGGTCAATAGGAATGGATGGTATTACCTCTATACTATAATACTCATTCCGTTACAAAATGTAAGCAAAAGTTGGTCAATAGAAGTTGATGTATTGGTGATATTCTATAACGGAGCATAAGTGCATAACACAATTTATTATGAAGCAAAACGTCATAAAAAGAGCTATCTAGAAGGTGCATTGAAGTCGCTTGTAGAGGACAACAACAATGAAACATCATGGAGCTATCAAAACAAAAGTAAATTGCAATTGATGTGAGTCTACAATGGACCAAACCAAACATAAACATAAACTGATCCAGCTTCAAAATCACCAATCAGATAGATTATTAACTATTTAATTAATAGTAAAGAGAAGAAGGAATATCATACAGTAAAATTATTTGGTGTGGCGCGAGAGTTCAAAGAAACACGCAGGGCACCTAATCAAACCGTTTGTATTGCAAGATAAACATGCTCTGAATCCACTCTTCTCCGCAAACACCTTCTGACTTCCATCACACTCACCACACACAACAAATCTCAGCCCTCCACAAAAATCACACGCTTTCGGTATCGACTTCGGTAACCGTTCGATCATCTCCTGCAACTCTCCGCTATCATAAAGTCTCCTAACATCATCGACGCCGCCGATATATTTCCCGCCGACGAATACACACGGTAGCTGCACATTCCGGCGACCTAGAATCTCCTGAAGCTCCTGACGGAATCTTTCGTCAACACACACGTCACGCTCGTCGACGTCGACGGCAAACCGCCGGAGGATTGAGCGAACAGTTCTGCAGTCATTGAAGGTGCGGCGAACGACGCGGAGGCTTGTGTAGTAGATGACAACAGAGCCGTGATCGAAGTTTGACGGCAATGAGACGGAAGTGGGGATGGTTCGGGAGTTGAGGCTAAGACGGCGGAGAAGAGTGGGAGATTTGGGGGATTCAGGTTGAGGTTCGGATTGGAGAAGTGTATGGATATCTTTGAAGGAAAAACGAGAGGAACCGATGGAACGGGTTCGGGGTGGTGGCGCGACGGTGGTACCGTCACGCCGTTGTGATCTTAGCCACCGTAGCCACATTATTAGTGAGTCTGTGACTAAGATGAATAGTGAGTGGGAGATGTGAGATTTAAAAAGACTATTCCCTCTTTTCTCTGATTAATTGGAATAAACTTTTATCTAATTTAAGCTGTAAAAAATTCTAATTAAGTGATTCAAAATATAATTTAATTTTAATTAATCTCTCTATACTAAATGATATGGTACCAAGTATAAATTTCAATTAATTCAGATTTATTAGTTAAGGGAGGGAAGGAGTTTCCATAAAAGAGTAATTTGGGGATGCAAAATTTGTTTGAATAATTTTAAAAAATTATATAAGGTTAACTATTTATATTTAGAGATATGAGGTAATTTTTTTATTCAAAATCAAAGAGAGTAATCCTATTGTCAAAAATGGGGAGCAGCTAATTAAGGTAAAAGGCATCTTCAATAATTACCTTGTTTAGAAATGTGATTTTTAACAAGTATGTAACTCGTGACATACACGCGACTAAAATAATTAATAAATAAAATAAATAAAAGATGTCGATAAAAATGTATTTAAATTAAGTAAAATACGATATCAACAAATCATGTTAATTATTTTTAATTGTGCAGATTTTTAATTCGGTTTTCTTTATTTTATTCTTTTGAGGGTTAAACGTTATATACTTTTACTTTTGGTTTGGATGAATATTTTATGTGGTTACTCAGGTTCGAATTTGGATCCCCACAAATTCGCAGATAAAAAAACTTTACAAATTACACTTTTTAAGAAATATTTCTACTTTTTTAATTATGGATCTATTTATTATTCTTAAATGGAATGAAATTAAATTTTATATTTTAAGAATAAGATAATACTTATCCTAAAAAAGAACAAATAATACTATATTAATTATTTGCATTTAATAATGCTATTTTACTAAATACAAAGAAAGTGTTTTACTTTTTTAATTATTTCTGATCTGTCCAAACAAATATACAAAAGTCACCCATTTTTCTTTATTTTCTTCTTTGTTTGTTTGTTTCTCATTCATTTTTTCGTATTCTTTTTATTGCATGTTTGACCATGATAAAAAAAAATATTGTTCCGGCAAAAAAGAAAATTGTCTGCAGTAATTAGTAATTTTTAGTTTTTAAATGACTAGCCGGTATCTTTTAAATTGTATAGATATTTTATTTTAATCAGATGAATTAAAAGATATCTTAAGGTGTCCAAATAAAAATTATATAAATTTAAATAAACAATATATTAATTAGAGAAAAGCTGATAAATTTATTAATTATGTATGTTAAATTCAAATAAAAATTATATAAATTTAAATTATAAAAAAATGATTGATTCAGAATCATTAAATCTAAAATTTCAGAATGACAAACACTACAACAGATTTGGGGATGGGCAGCGTTTTTTTTAGTCATGGGCAGCGTTTCTGGGCGCTGCTAAATTTGGCGTTGGTGATTCCTCCCCAAAAATGGGCAGCGTTTGAGAAGCGCTGCTCATTAATAGCCATAGGCAGCGTTTGAAGGGAGAAGCGATGCTCATTCACCTAGCGCGTTTAGCAATGGGCAGCGTTTGGTAAGGGGAAGCGCTGCCCATTTCTAAACGCGCAAGGTGAATGAGCAGTGCTTGGTGGGAGAAGTGCTACCCATTCACCTAGCGCGTATAGCAATGGGCAGCGCTTGGTAAAGGAAAGCGCTGCCCATTGCTGGTGAATGAGCAGCGCTTCTCCCACCAAGCGCTGCTCATTCACCTAACACGTTTAGCAATGGGCAGCGCTTCCCTTTACCAAGCGCTGCCCATTGCTATACGCACTAGGTGAATGGGCAGCGCTTCTCACACCAAGCGCTGCCCATTGTTTAATTTTTTTTTCCTTTTTTTCTTGCTTTTTTGTATTTTCCTTTTTACATTTGATAATTTCCTAGTCATATACAGCCAATTAATACCAATCCAATCCATTATATACTAACAACATATATATATATATATATATATATATATATATATATATAAACTAGTTATATATCTCAATGCACCAATATGATCACAAACCAAAACAAACTAGCTAACAAGTTATTATATATATGTATCCAAAACTTAGCAACTTACAATATTAACAAATTAATATGTATCCAAATCAAACTCTCTAACAATATGTATCCAAAACTAGCAAAATACTTACAATATAATTAAAACAAGTTAGCAACTTACATATGCATGAACCAATTCGTATGCATGTATCCAAAATTAGCAAGCTACTTACAATATGTATCTAAATTAAAACAAGTAAGCAACTTACATATGCATGAACCAATTCATATGCATGTATCCAATCAATAAAACTCTAACAATTTACAACATTACAATCTATCTAAAATCAAAAGAATTGCGAGACATAATGGCACCACTCTCCTCTAAGCTCATCAAGCTGTGCAGTAGAGTATGTCTTCCACCGACAATCGGGAAAATACTGAAATTATATAATTAAATAAAATTAGAATTGAAATATATGGTTAAATCAAAATAAAAAAGAGTTCTGTAAAGATACTCGTCTGGGGATAACCATTTGATTGTGGGTAATAATTTCCTTCATAAATCTCATTACGTAATACCCACAATCATTGTTATTTGGTTGTTTCGGAAACTACAAAACAAAAGATTAGTTAATTGGTAAATTTAATTTAATACATTTTTTTGACAACAATAATGTAAATAAATATATGAGAAGATTGATTACAAACTTACCACTATTGGCACCCATTTTGTCTGTGATTGTTCCAATCCCCAATATTCCTTCAAACAACTGAACACAATTGGATATAACTATATTATTAAAAATACATATAATTAACAACTAAAACAAAGAAATATGCAGAGTGATTGAAATACACACACCTATTAAATATGACAACCAAATCTGGGTGGGTGTTGAAATGACCAAGCACAGAATCAATGTAGTACACCGTATCTGTCTTAGGATTTATTGCAAGCAAAATCCAATAATCCCTACAAAATAAAACTTTGAATAAGTAATTGACTAGTATTTAAAAAATGCATGTTATATAATAATAGATTAAATCTCTCACCCTACGAGACACGGTGCCAAAAACATGGTATCGACGCCTCTATGTTGAGCATCCGATAAGCGTCGAGTGATATAATTTGTAACATCTGTCTTGTTTTGTTCCACAAGGTCGTTATAATTAGACAGATCCTCCCTGACATTACGGAGGTGTGTACTATCCGGACACAAGAACACATATCTCTGTGTCCGCTCCGAAGGGACCAAAATGTTATGATACAAGCACCTACAATTAGAGGCATATGTATATACAAATTAAATTAACGATATAATAAAATAAACTCAATGATGTTAAATAATAAATTACATACGTACCTGATATATGCTCTAATACAAACACTGGTTGCCCAATTCATCTGACATAAATCATTAATATCCTGTTTTGGGATTATCAATAGTTGATCGGGATTTCCAAAAATGTTGTCATCCATCTCCAATACAAGCGGGGTTTCATCATCCATCTTGAAGTGTGCATGCATTTCGGTATACAAAATAATCCTAGAATCATCAATGGAAGAGGCGGAGGGCTGACACACTATTGGAGGAGGGGCTGGCTGAGTCACTTTTGGAGGGGCGGGCTGAGTCACTTTTGGAGCAAGGGAGGACCGAGTCACTTTTCGAGGAGGGGCGGGCTGAGTCACTGTTGGAGGAGGAGAGGGCTGAGTCACTGTTGGAGGAGGAGAGGGCCGAGTCACTTTTTGAGGGGCAGGCTGAGAAACTTGTGTTGAACGGCCGGACCGAGACACTTTCTTGCTAGTAGATATTGCCTTGCTAACACTTTTGCCCCTAGATTTTGCATTTTGGCATACCTATATATAAATCAAATAATTCGTTAGCTAGCACACAATAAATGACAATAAAATAATTAGTTAGTTACAAATATATTGTCACTTACAACAATAAGGTGTGCTGGCCATGCCACAAATGTACCAACTGCATCATGCACAGTTAGTAAATCTATACTGGGTATTGGAGCAGGCAATGGTGCATCCCCCACAATTGCACAATCAACTCTGACTCTAACATGATTTGGAGATATGGGTAAATTGTGCATCAAAGTTCCCAATTGGTCACATGTGAAGCCTATTGCAACCATTTGGTGTGAGTTTGAGTTATACAATTCACACTCACACTCATTGTTGTCCTAAATCAATTATAAACAAAAATTAATAAATACATTGCGTAGAAGAAAGAGAGTTTAATAATTAATTTCTTATTTATCCTCAAAAAAAAATAATTAATACCTTAGTTTACGGAATGGTGCAGCTATCTCGTGCGCTATCTGTGGCAGGGGATGGTACTGCAGGCGAAACCAACCCATAGTGCAATTTGATTTGACTAAGTTCAGACCTTAGACCTTCATACAATACCCGCAACTCTCTACTTTGTTTACAATCATGATGCTCCTCATAAGTTCTCTTCTTTGATCCAAGGTAGTTGGATGGATTAACGCCAAATCCACAACCCCTTGTACGACCTGTGTATTCTTCCTTTTCCAAGGCACGAGTAAGGATTTCCTTTTCAGAGCAATCAGTGATCTCTCCCTGTGACACAGACTCTGATATGGTTTCCTGATTCACAAACAAAAGTATAATAAATAAAATTATTATACATTTTAAATATCATAAAGGTTTCAAAACAATATTCGAATTTTGGAAATACTTACAATTCTGTTGGTCACCTCCTTAGTTTTGGGATCCACAACCTCTCCATCCTTTTGTCTGGCTGCTACCCACAAAAAATGTCGCTCAATGCTTTCTTTAGTAGGATCTTTCCCACTCTCGTCCAACTATATTTAAATTTACCAAATGTTAAGAAATTATAAATCAAAAGATTTATTAAACAAAGAGAAATCAAGCTTATTGTGTCTTACCAATCTCTCTTCAAAAACTTGATATCCACTAGCACCGCCTCTATAAGGGTACTCACAACCAGAAGCTCTCTCTCGATTCGCTTGGCATAGTTCCTATTTAGAGACATAAGTATACATTAATGTATAATATATAATTGTCAACTATATTTTAAGTTATAACTTAATAGGTACTAACCATGAAATCTTTATCTTCGGTGCGTCTCCTAACAAATGTAACCCAATCCTCCTCCGTAATAAATCCACTATATGGCGTTGGAGGCTTCCATCTGAGGTTTCCACTATTATCAAACAACCATTTTTTTTAGACTACCCCTGAAATTCTGATGTAGCTTTCCAGCTTCCTTCATACACTAGTCTTTTCGGGACTCATCCACATCAAAATATTTCTGCATACACATATTCAATGAAAATGATATAAATATATATGGTTACAAATTTGTTAAATAAGATGACTAAAGAGATGTAAAATTATATACCTGTATTGTTAACCAAAACTCCTCTTTGTGTTTCCTCAAAACAGCACTTTTCTCACTCCAAGTACTGATTGTAATTGGTATCATTTTTTTACCTTACTACCGAGGAAGGTAACCAAATCTGCGCGATTATCCCCAATTTGCTGGGCCTTAATATTCCACAACACCTACATTATGTCATTAGTAAATTAATTAACAAACAATTAAAACTAAGTGTTGAATTAATAAGTTAATTAGTAATTAGTAATTAGTAACTTACTGGTACTTTTCCTTTTCCTTTATTTACTCGATTGATGATATCTTTTTTGACCGTCATTCCACGAGGAGCCTGCTTTCTGATATACTTTTCAACATCACACTGATGATCGCTGTCATGATCACTGTCATGAACACTATGATCCGCCATCTAACCTGCAATAAAACACAATAATTGTTATTGTTATATTTATCGATCCAAAATAAATAAACAGACAAGAAGATGAAAACTATGTAAAATAACTACTTGGAAATAGAAAAAAGCATATGATGTAAGTCTAAATTACCTTTTCCTTTTGTTGGATATAATTGTATTTGCAATTCGCGTGTTAGTATTTTTTTTTGACGAATCGTAATCCCATCACTATGATCGTTTCTAACATACACAAAATCCTCTATAGGAGTACTTTCACCTACAATTGGTAGTGATGTCCCAAAGAAAGGGTCGTCCTCAATACCATCATCCTCGGTTGCTTGATCCTCAATGTCATTCACCAATTTTTTATTTGTCAGTAAAACAATGGACCAATTTGTATCAACTGGATCAGTGACATAAAACACTTGTTGAGCTTGGGATGCCAAAATAAAAGGCTCATCTTTATATCCTAACTTATTGAAATTCACCCGCATGAACCCCGACTCATCAATCTGTAAACCACTATTATTGTCAACCCACTTACATTGGAACACAGGCTCCCGAAACATGTTGTAATCCAACTCCCATATGTGTTCAATGACCCCGAAATATGACATATTCGCATATATGAGATTTCTGTCTTTGGCACTTGATGTATGCAAAGCTTGAGCTACAAGAGTCACCCCACTATTTTGCATTTTACTTTGATCATCATGGTTTTTTGTATAGAACGTGTACCCGTTCATTAGATAGCTGGTGTAAGAGAAAACTTGCATATTTGGACCTTTTGCTAACCATCTCAATCTTTCTGAAATCGAGGAAGGATTCATAGCAAATTCGAAATCAATGTGCTCTTTTAGCCACACTATGAAACTCCGATTATGTTCTTTTGTTAACCAAACTTGAGTCTTATATGGGTGATCACTCTTAAGTATGTCCATGTGCTTGGAAACATATGAATCAACCTCAGTATCATTGTGCAAAACATATAAGTGTGCGTCATCTAGTTCTTTCCTTGATACCATCAGTATTTTTGTTCCTGACATCCCTTTACTAATGCTTCCTAAGTGACGAGACCTTGGCAGTCCCACAGAATATTCAAGACTAGATAGATAGCCGGTACAGAACTCAATAGCTTCTTCAACTATGTAGCGCTCAACAATACAACCCTCGGGTCGTGATCGATTTTTCACATAACCTTTTAATATCTTAATGTAACGCTCAAACGGATACATCCATCTCATGTAACATGGACCACACAATTGTGTCTCTCTAACCAGATGAACTATTAGATGAATCATTATGTCAAAAAACGAAGGTGGGAAATACATCTCAAGCTCACACAAAGTGACAGTAATTTCTCTTTGCAATGATGGCAACTTTCCAGGGTCAATCACTCTACTACAAATCGCCTTAAAGAAGAAACTAAGTTTGGTTAGGGTCTTGCGCACTTTCTTAGGCAAAATGGAACGTATACCAATGGGTAGCAAATTCTCCATTAGAACGTGGCAATCATGAGACTTTAAAGACTTTAACTTGAGGTCTTTCATCGATACAAGGTTCATAACATTTGAAGAGTAACCCTCTGGAACTTTAACTCCATGAAGAAACTTACAAAACACGGTCTTCTCCTTTTTAGATAAAGTATGAGCTGCCGGAGGTAGATATGTACGTGTACCATTCTTTATCGGACCCAATTCTGGTCTCAACCCCATACTAAGCAAGTCCAACCTCGAGTTGATGGTATCTTTAGTCTTTCCTGGCATATTGAGAAAGGTACCGATGACACTTTCAAAGACATTTTTTTCAACATGCATCACATCAATGAAGTGCCTTACATATAATGACTTCCAGTATGGCAACTCAAAGAAAATTGACTTTTTTTCCACCCCCGTTTGGCAAGCTCTCCTGCAAAAGGCTTCCCAAATTTAATGTTCAAACCTCTCACCTTTTCAAACAGTTGTTCACCCGTCAAAGCCATGGGAGCTTTACGAGTTTCGATATTCCCATTGAATGCCTTTTTCAACAGTCGATACGAATGAGTAGATGGCAAAAACCTACGATGACCACAGTATATATTCTTCCTACCATGTTCCAACCACATCCAATCAGTGTTATCTTCACATATAGGGCACGCACACTGACCTTTGTTACTGTACCCAGATAGATTGCTGTATGCTGGAAAGTCATTAATTGTGCCAAAAATCATAGCCCTCAGGGTGAAAGTTTCTTCTCTGAACCCATCATACACCTCTACTCCAGTCTCCCACATTAGCTTCAAGTCTTCAATTAACGGAGCCAAGTATACATCAATATCATTTCACGGTTGCTTGGGCCCAGAAATTAACAAAGACAACATCATATATTTGCGTTTCATGCAAAGCCATGGAGGTAAGTTATAGATCGCCAAAATCACGGGCCATGTACTGTGGGAGCTACTCTGAATGCCGTGCGGATTAAATCCATCAGCAGACAATGCAACTCGTAGGTTTCTTGGATCCAACCCGAAATCAGGATAATCAATATCAATTTTCTTCCATTGCGGAGAATCCGCCGGGTGTCGTAGCATGCCATCTTTAATCCTTTCATCATCATGCCATGTCAAGTGTTTTGCATCTTCTGAACTATGGTACATGCGCCTAAATCGAGGAATTATGGGAAAATACCACAACACCTTTTCTGGAGCAGATTCTTTCTTTTTATATCGCGATGCATTACATTTAGGATACGACTTTAACGATGCATGTTCATTCCGAAATAAAATGCAATCATTGGGACAAGCATGTATCTTCTCATAGTTCAACCCAATGGACCCTAACATTTGTTTTGCATCATACATCCGAGAAGGGAGCACATTATCCTTCGGCAACATTTCTTTCAACAGTGCGAGTAATTCCGTAAAGCTCTTATCCGTCCATCCGTGACAAGTTTTCAAGTTATACAACTTTATCACAGCCAATAGTTTTGTGAATTCAGTACAACCTGAATACAACGGTGTCTCCGCATCCGTTATCAATTTCTCAAACATTTGAGGACAGTCATTAAGATCGTCTTCAACAGCCTTTGCCATCGCTTCAAATTCTCCCCCTTCAAATGTAGGTCTTTCAGTGTCCGGTGCACATCTCTCAGTACTATTACCCATATTTGAAGATTCACCTCTTTCCTCACCATGCATTGTCCAACAAGTGTAACTTTGATCTATTCCGTAACCCTTTAAATGTTCTGCCAACTCCTCTGCATTAACTGATTTTACATAACAACAACTCAAACAAGGACACTTCATGTTACTAGAAGTCCCTAAACGTTCAACAGCACACTTCACAAAATAATCCACTCCAGCAACATATTCCTTGGACAGACGATTGGCAGACATCCACTCTCTATCCATAATTTCCCAGTATTTATTTAAAATAAAATCCTGATAAGAGAACTTAAAAACCTATTATAGGTAACAAACACACAAAACGAATAATTTTTTTGAAGCTAATACATTCAACTATTTTAAACTAAAGAAATCAAAGACTTTGATGTCTTCCATATTGTCATTCTTCATATAATAAATACAAGAAAACAACAAAAGTACCTGAACAAGTGGAAGCAACGATGAACTCCAACGAATGCGAACCACGCACTAGCAAATGAAGCGAACAAACACGAACTCGAGCTCGAACTCACGAACCAACACGAACTCGAAGGAAGTATTTTCAATTCCTATAAACAATTCATTAATTAAATTACTAATTAAAGAACCATCATACAAATATGGAAGACAAAAATACAATCAATTTTTGTGACATTAACAAAATAAGACAAACACTTCGCCCTTTCAATAAACCAATCAATAACCATCAACTTTGATCATCTAACATAAAGTTCCAATGCCATTAAAATTAATAAAACAACATGCAATCCTAAATATTCAAGTTTATAAAATCCCTTAACCGAAAGCAACATTAAATTAACAAGCATTGGACATCTCAACAAACACTAAGCCTACATCAAATTAAATTAACAAGCATTTCATTTGGACATTTCAACAAACACTACAACTACATTTCCCCCAAAGTTTAGAAACACCATTTTAAAGAACCAATCATCAACCATAACCTTTAAATCATCTAACCTAATGTTCCAATGCCATTAAAATAACTAGAGCAACATGTAGTAATACTAAACTTTGTGAAAGAGAAACGAAAATGAGGAAGAAATCACCTTACACGAAAATGGAGAAGAAATGGAGAAGTGTGGAAGAGATGTCCTTTGGGAAAACGAAAATGGGAGAGAGCCACGAAAATGAGAGCTTGAGAGAACGAAAATGAGAGCTTGAGAGGACAAAGATGAGAGCTTGAGAGGAGTGTGTGTCCGTTTGAGGCCAATGGAGGAGGAGGAGGAAGAGAGCTTGAGAGAGTGTTAGTGTGTTGAGGAGAGGACTATAGATCACGAAAATGTATGTGTTGAGAGGGAAAAAATGAAAAAATAAAAAACACACCAATAAGCAGCGCTTCACTAATAAGCGCTGGCCATTGAGAACCGGTCATGACAAAAGGTAGCGCTTGCTGCATAGGCGCTGCCTATTGCGCAGCGCGTCTAACCCAAAAGGTAGCGCTTGCTGCATAGGCGCTGCCTATTGCGCAGCGCGTCTAACCCAAAAGGTAGCGCTTGCTCCATAGGCGCTGCTTATTGCGCAATGCGTCCTACCCAAAAGCAGCGCTTGCTTCATACGCGCTGCCCATTGCTCCGTGTTTCAGCCAAAAGCAGCGCTTCTAGCATAAACGCTGCCCATTTTAGCGCCTTTTTTTTCAATATCTGTTGTAGTGAAAATTAAAAATACGTAAAACTCTTTAAAGAAAAATCAGTCTAGAAATTCAATCACTCAAAAGAAAATAAAATTCAATTTTGTATATAAGAACTAAATATTTTATCATATACTATCATATCATTAAAATGGTTTAGTATTTACTATATACTTTTATTGTATTCTAAAATTCTTTTATATAGAAAATAAATTGATGCAAATTGGGAAACCTCAAAATTGGGATTATTCTTAGACTTTGTGTGGTAAAAAGTAGCGGGTAGTGGATGAGCGAATAGCAGAAAGCGGACGAGCTAGCGTATAACGGATAAACTAGCTGATGACAAATTATGTGTTTCGTAAAACAGGTAATAAATGTAAAATGACATAAAATGATAAGGGTAAATAATTTACGATAACAAAATGTTTAATGAGGAAATATAAGTAATTTAATAAAAATAATAAGGGTAAAAATGTAATTAAAAAAAGGTAAGACGCTATATGTTATCCACTAAAACGCTACTTGAAGTGGCATTTCAAAAAACGCTAAACGCTAGTGCTAACCCAAACACATGTACTTGTCACCCGCTAGTCAAATATGCTAGCTTCATCTATTGTCCGTTAGCAGATGAACACGCCAAACAAAGCCTTAAAATTGATGAATCATACTTCATTGTTATTGTACTGTAAAAAAAGTTGGATAAGATATTATTGATAAGTATTTAAAGGGATAGTTACCTAAATATATTTGTCTTTATACTCATTAAAAATTTTATGATTAAAAAAGTTGTATATATTTTTTGGTTTACAAGCAAAATATAAACAGAAAAACAATTTATTTATTAACTTAAAAAGTAACTTAAAAAATAAAATAGTATTCACTATTAAAATAATCAACTAAGAAAATGTTCCAGTCAAAAAAAACTAAGAAAATGTTAAATGCATTTATATTCACTTGTCTCCTTTAGGGATGGCAAAAAAAAACTGCACCCGCGGGTATAATTTGCAACGGGTAAGGGAGGGTAGCTTAACAGGTACCTGCATGATGAATAAACAAATAATAGACTACCCGTCAATAAATGGGGTGGGGCTGGATCTTGAGGTACCCGTGCCCACGAGTACCCGTACCCGTAATAAATATACTTATTTGAAAAATTTCCTATTATTATTAATTTTAGTATTATTTATCTTCATTTATTAACTTCATTTATTAATAAAAGTATAATTAAATGACTAATATGTTATATGAATAAAGAGAAAAAATGGTGTTCAAAAGGTTAATTTTATTTTCAAAAAAACATTTCAATTAATATTAAAAGCATCCGCAGGTATCCGCGAGGAGAAAATATTAAGAGGGTTTTATATTTATTGATTAATAGGTAAATTTTAAGTAATTTTTACAATTTAGTATACATGCACTTGCTCAATCGTTAATTCAATTAAGGGAAATTCGTTTTAGCAAAATACAAAAGTAAGAAATGTGAAGCCCAACCAACACACGCGCAAGGTGAGTTGTTAGTTTGTGTAGTTTCGGTTCATATACACTTGATATTTTGACATTTCATAATATACTTATTTGAAAAATTTCCTATTATTATTAATTTTAGTATTATTTATCTTCATTTATTAACTACTTATAAGCTAACAAAATAAATGATAAAATAAAAGTATAATTAAATGACTAATATGTTATATGAATAAAGAGAAAAAATGGTGTTCAAAAGGTTAATTTTATTTTCAAAAAAACATTTCAATTAATATTAAAAGCATCCACATGTATCCGCAAGGAGACAATATTAAAAGGGTTTTATATTTATTGATTAATAGGTAAATTTTAAGTAATTTTTACAATTTAGTATACATTTGCTCAATCATTAATTCAATTAAGGGAAATTCGTTTTAGTAAAATACAAAAGTAAGAAATGTGAAGCCCAACCAACACGCGCGCAAGGTGAGTTGTTAGTTTGTGTAGTTTCGATTCATATACACTTGATATTTTGACATTTCGTACGAACAGTTTCGTATTACATATTAGCGGTCTTCAATTAATAATTAAGACAAATTACATTCTTCCTTTCCTAAAAGGTAGTAGTGAACTTTTTTGGTATAAATCGAGTATCCTCTGCGCGCAATTACAGAGACTAATCCCTCGAGCTGGGCCGGTAGGACCACAATGGGCGGAAAAGCTCTCCGTCAATAGATTTAACACCGCTGCATGCCCAAAGTGGAAGTTGGATTGGAACCCACGACCTTGGTTAAGTTGGAAGAGACTCTGACCCCAACCATCTCATTTAAGTGCTCTTGAGTAGCGAACTTTTTCTATTTATAGTGAGTAATGCTATTTGCTATGGGATGAATTTGCTACGAAACCAACATGATCGACATATGGTACAAAATGTATAACACTTCGTACACATTCGTCTTATACTAAACAATTTTTTTAAGCAAACAAACTTAAGTCATTTCAATCATTAAAAGAGTTTCAATACAATGTGGAATTAACCCACGAACATGGTGACTAGAAAAATATTGAGCCGCCCTAGCAAAAGTATGAGCAAAACAATTGGCTTGTCGCCTAATAAAACTGATGGAACAGTTATAAAATTGATTACATAAAATTTGACAATTAGAAATGAGAACTCCAAACTCTGTTGTAAATTTGAGCCGCCTAGTGACTGCATCCACGACTTGTTTACAATCAAGCTTTATATCAACCTGTTGGTATCCGGCTGCTGTAACCAACGAAGAGCTTCCAAGAGGCTAAACGCTTGGATCTCCGGAGGACTCAGATAACCATTCAAGAAAATTGTCTTAGCTGAGAGAAATACACCTGAATGATCGCGTATATACCACACCGTGACTCTTGCGCAAACTAGGCACCATTAAAGTTGCACTTTGCACGACCTTGCGCTAGTTTCAACCATCAGATTACCTACTGTTCTGGCGCACACAATTGTTGGTGCTGCTGGCCGTGATACTGTTCCACCACGCATTCAGCAACCTCAAACTCTCCACTAATCATATCCTATAATCCAGCACCTTGCCAAACCTATTGTGCCTTACTACAACTAAAAAACAAATGCATTCGTTCTCCCAAAATTCATTGCACATCAGGCACAAATCCATACATTGAATCCCAAAATTTTCAATCTGTTTGGCACTTTAAGGGACCAAACAGATTTCCAATCACCGTCAACTTTCAAGTGGGAAGACTCCACAAGGTTTTCCATTTTTGACAAAAATGTTAACCTTATTCTTGATATTCTCCCATTCTCTTAAAGGAAAGTATACGTATGTTTCTTTTTATATTTTTGAAGATATATTTCTCTGTATATTAAAGTCTATATTTTTATTTCCTAAATTGTAGATGAAATTGGTAGAACACATGGATAAGAACACAAATTCAAAATTGTTAAAAGATGAATTCACTCAGGTTAATAACATAAAACTGTAGTTGATGAACTTTTTAGTCAAAAAATGTAGTGGTGAGCGATTAGTTCACTATTTCTTTTTTTTGGGAATGTATTAGTTCACGATTTTATTAATACAGTTAAGGGATACAATGTCGGTTAAATTGGACTTTCTACAATGGTTATAGAGCAATGTAGTCTCCACGAGTATAGTAAGTTGGACTTTTAATGTCGATTTTTTAACAATCAGCGTTAAAATTAAAGATCATTTTAAACGCTTAAATCAACTACCAATAGAGTTGTTTTAAAACTAGCTATGAGAAAAATCTGGCCTTAAAACGTGTTTTTTTTATATAAATCATACTTGATTCCAATTTTCTAATTCAACAATAATTGTAGAATCAAAAATACACACAGAATTATTATCTTTTTCCATGAAACCCTTGACCAATTCTTTAAGCTAATAGGAGAAATTTGGGGTGCTATAATAAAGATTCACAAAGTACATAATCTCGTGATACAAAAGAGTAACGCTTTGTTTAGTAAAAAATAGCGGATAACAGATAAGTTAGCGGATAGCGGATGAGCTGATAGCGAATAGCGGATAAAATTTAAAGTGTTTGATAAAATTAGCGGTTGAACTAGCTTATAAATGTAAAATGACATAAATGGACATTTGTAATTAATGCTTAAAAATTAGAGAGAAGATTCATTTAATTAAGGATAAGTGAGGAATTTAATTAAAATATTGAGGGTAAAAATGGGAGAAAAAGTGAAACGCTATAAGCTATAAGCTCAAACGCTTCTTTAAGTAGCGTTTCAAAAAACACTATAAGCTAGTAAAAAAACGTTATAAGCTAGTCACGCCAAACACTTACAATTAGTTTATCCGCTATAGCAGATTGACTTTACCAAACAGAGCCTCTAAATGCCCAAATTGGGACATGAAAAAAAAAATAGTCCGTCACCTTTAAAATACGCAAATAAAAATAGGAAATTTGATTCTCAAATATCGGTCAAATTTGTGCTTTTAAAATAATTTTAGGGATATTGTAGTCATCTTGAGAGGCTAATTTGACTAATATTTGACTTTTTAAAATTAGTAGTTTCCATTTCTTTTGTGTTTTTTGTATAAGGCCTTATAGATACTCCTTAAAACCAAAAAATATAAGCTTCTCATATATGTATTTAGTGTTAGAAGAAACCAAAACAATAAGAATTAGAAGAATAAAAAACTAAATTACTATCAATTATTATTTCTGACATCCCTTATGTTTTTGTAAGTTCACTTAAAAAAGTAAAAAAAACAATTGATTTATGAGGGCAGCCTCTCGTTTTCTTTATGTGGGTGAACGAAATTTTTATTAAGTATAATACTTATGGCAAAATAGTTTCTCTGCAAGTAGATCTGGCACTATATATATTGAATTAGGATTTTATAAGAATATTTTGTTTATAAAAAAGTCTCGTAGTATTCATTTAAGAATTTTAAGTAATTTAAATAAATCTTGTAGTATGCAATTAGCACAATTAGAATTTTTTAATGAGGGTGTCCAAATATCCCTAAAATTATTTTAAAGCACTAATTTGACTGAGCACTAATCAGGCGGTGTAGGGAGGAGGAGCTTGAAGTGTTGAGGGGCTCGTTGAACTTAGATGATATCGATCGTTATAAGGATGTCAATGCTCGCTTAAGTTCGTTATTAGCTCAAGAGGAGGCATTTTGGAAATAGAGAGCTAATTAAGGTCCATTGGTTGCGAGATGGTGACGCCAATTCTAAATTCTTCCACGCAATGGCTAGTAATAGACGGCGTAGGAATGCTATCTCCTCATTGGCCAGTAATGATGGGCCGTTGGCAACTACACAGACTGATTTGGGCGATGTGGCTCATGCTTATCTTGAGAATTTGTTTGAGGGGGCTACGGGTGAGTACGACGCAGTTGTGGATTGTTTGTGTTCAAAGCTTAGTGAGGGGGATAATGAGAAGTTACTTGCTCCTTTTGAGGTTGGTGAATTCAAACAAGCCCTTTTTGAGATGCATTCTGACAAAGCTTCAGGTCCGGATGGTTTGAATTTGGCTTTCTTTAAACAGTTTGGGAATCTTTGTGGGCAAGAATTATTTCATACCAATGTTTCGTGGCTTCATACCGGTGAGTTCCCTCCAATGTTGAATGATGCAAATATTGTGTTGATTCCGAAGGTTAACAATCCTACTAATTAATATGAGAGATCTTAGGCCTATTTCACTTTGTAATATGTCATATATAAGATCATCTCTAAGATCCTTGTTAATAGATTGAGAGAAGTGCTTCATAAATGTGTGTCGGAGGTGCAATCGGCCTTTGTGGCAAAGAGGTCAATCTTGGATAATGTTATGGTGGCGAATGAAGTAGTTCATCATTTGAAGTGCATGGTGTGTGGGAAGGTGGGGGAAGTGGCTTTGAAGATAGATATTAGCAAGACATATGATAGGGTGGACTGAGGGTATTTGAGGAGTGTTCTAAAGAAGATCGGTTTTCATGAGAAGTGGATCCAGTGGACGGCTATGTGTGTTGAAATGGTACATTACTCAGTGCTTATGAATGGAGAGAGAGATGGCTCAGTCTTCCCAGAGAGAGGACTTAGTCAAGGTGACCCATTGTCGCCTTACCTTTTTATACTTTATGTTGAGGGTCTTAGCGCTCTACTCAATAAATATGAGGCCATAAAGGATCTTCACGGAGTCAAATTAAGTGTGTCGTGGAGTCCCTATCCTGACACACTTACTCTTTGCGGATGATTGTTTTTTGTTTTGCAGAGCTGATGATAAGGAGAGCACTAGAGGTCTTTGATATTAATTATTTGGCAAAACGGCACTAGAGGTCTTTGATATTTCCGTTATTTTTTTGTAACGAAAAATGGAAAAGGGGTTAACGGGGAAAGTTTTAAGACTTGAAAAAACTAAGTTGGTATAAAAAAACATAAAAGACTAATTTGCTACAAAAAATAACTTAAAGGACCTAATTTTTCCGCTCTACTCAATAAATATGAGGCCAGAAAGGATCTTCACAGAGTCAAAGTGTGTCGTGGAGTCCCTATCCTAACACTCTTACTCTTTGCGTATGATTGTGTTTTGTTTTGCAGAGCTGATGATAAGGCGAGCAAAAATCTTAAGGAGGTGCTGGAGCTATATGCCAAGGCTTCTGGACAATCTATCAACCTTAAGAAGTCAGAGATTTTCTTTAGTAGTAATACAAGTCCATAGACTAAGGCGCAAGTGGTGACTAACTTGGGAGTGACAGAGTGCTTGGGTACTGTTCTGCACTGTACTTCCGACCTTGAAGGATGGTCCGAGGTAGTTAGTGGTTGATGTCCTTAGTCAATGACTATATCCGATCCTGCTGGTGTTGTACCTGCAATGTCACTCCGATGCTAAAGTCAGTAGAATAGTCTTAGCAAAGTGATAAATGAGAGAATGCTTACCATTAATGAGGCAATAAATGTTGTATTTATAGAGTGTGGGGGGGTTTGTCTCAACGAATTAGGATCGTCCGATCTGGCGATTCGATCTGTGCCCTTAATGTTTGGATTGGGCCCTTTGATATTGGGCTTTTGTGTGGTGCGAATAGATGTGAAAGAAGGGGGGTGTATATGGTCAAAAGACTCACCATAACAGTTGCCCCCCAAGTCTGGTCGTCTTAGAGGCGATCTTGACTTGACGAGATTATGATGTATTTTACCGATCTCCGAACGGGCTGTGATTTTTCAGACGTTGCTATGAGATGGGAAGGCGATCTTATCTGTCCGATGTTTGATGAGATACGAAGTGTTCTTTCTTACCGATGTTGAGTATGGTTTCTGATAGTGATGAAGTGATTTCGACCGTTATAATAATTTTGAATTTTGAATTGGCGCCTTTGCATTTATTGCGCTTGTCAGAGCGCGTTTCCCAATGGTGGCTAATGATGGTGACGCTTTGGTAGGCGTGTGCGTGTGTTGAAAGCTTTTGATGGGATGCGTCGATTCGTTTTAGGCCCAATCCAGTTTTGCGAGGCCCACTATAAATAGGGGTTAGGTCCCCTCCTTTATTCCTGATTTTCAATTTGCTCTGCATACCGATCTTCATATCTGAGTTTAAGTTCGTCGATCAGGAGGATAGTGGCTAGAGTTTCACCATTCCAGTGGGTTCAAGTGCTTGACTTCCGTAGAAGACTATCAGCGAGAGCTTCATTTGAGCGAGGTTAGTTCTTTTCTCATTCTCTCTATTGTTTTTTCTTTAAACAGTCAGATTTCCCCCCATTTCTTTAGTTGTCACAGGGTGGGTGTCGTCAGGTCGGGTTTCAAGATCGATATGGACCCGTTAGGTCGTTATTCCTGATTTCCCCATGCCCCCATTCCTGCAGGTTTTAAAACTGGCGGTTACCAAACAAACTCGTAGGCAGATTTCACAGCAACCCCCGCAACTTGCGAACGTGATGGCTTCTGGTGGAGGGAATGTCGAGGGTCGTCGTTCTGAAACTGCCCCGGTTATTCCCGAAGTTCAAGATCACCCTGATTCATCCCCGACCAGCGAACAATTGGAGGACGATCCCGAGGTTGATCGCCATACTTCCGATGGTGGGGAGCAGTCTTTTGAGGATGTGGTTGTCGTTGGTGTAAAAAACACTGAGACCGACGTTGTCGTCGTGGAGACGGCGTCTTCTAAACAGATGCATTCTGATGATGAGCAAGGGTATTCGCATACTCAGGAAGTGGGGGGTTCTGAATCGAAATCGGAGTCTAGTACCGAGACAGGGAGAGAAGCCATGCGGGATACGAGGTTGATAAGGGCATAAGACTTGCTGAAGAAGTTGAGGATAGGCAAGATTATTTGCAGCAAAGAAACGATGAGGTTGTTGTTGACGTGGCTGCCGAGGCTGATGATCGTACCTCTGCTTTGACTGATGGTTATTCTAGCACTGGTCCGGGGCGAGTCGATCTTCCTATGCCTTATGACGTGAATGTTCCTCGCATTCTTAATTGGGTCGCTTCTTCTGTTACTGAAACAAGGTCTCTGTACGAAGCAGGGGAAGATATGAGCATTTTTGTGGATAAGTTATCCATTCGGGGCCGACTTTGGAATGTCGAGGGTATGAGATCCGATGAGCATGCAGCGACCTAGCCAGGATCTTTGAAATTTGTCATGTACGATGTATTGGTATCGGATATGCATATCTGTCCCCCGTTTACTAATCTTCAACAGACTGTTTTGGCGAGATTGGAATTGGCACCTTCGCAACTTCACCCCAATGGTTGGGCGTTTCTTCGAGCCTTTGAATTGATATGCCTCGAACTTGAACGTCCAGCGTCCGCCGATCTGTTTTTTCATTTATTTGAGGTTAATAGGAATAGTGAAAAAGGCGAGGAAGGAAATGCTTGGGAGCATGTGAGCCTTCGGTCTCTGAAAGGTGCCAAGATTTTTCGGGCTTATTCAGATTCGCTGAAGGGGAGGTGGAAGGAGCTTTTTTATTTTGTGGAGTCGGTGAATAGTGAGGCAATTGACCATGTGGGTAGATTTGATTCGGATGGGCAAACTTTGGTGTCCACTAAGTTTCCCATAGGATGGGGACTTGGTCATTATAACCGATCTCCTAGATCCTATCACGTTGGCGAATCTCATCTTTGCCGTGCTGATATCCTGACCAGAGATATCCTGTTGTTTATTTCATCTCAAGTACCTTATACCAAGCATAAATACCGAGGCATTCCTGTTGATCGATTGGTTAAGTGTGCTACCAGAAGAAAGGTTATGGGGGTTCTAGGTAGGGTCGTATTTTTGATTTGTCAATTTATCTTTTGACTGAGAATTGTTAATTTGCCATCTTGACCAATTCGTCCTATTTTTTCTTTGTTTTCAGATACGATGGCAGGGAGTAGGATTACTCAATTAAAAAGGATGGCGTTGCAGAACCTGGGGGCCGAGGAAGGTGAGCATGCAAACCAAGAGGTTCCAGAGAATGCTCCCGATCTTAGCGGTGCCGTTCACGTTTCCCCAATCAGGACCGTCCATGAGGAACAGCTGGAGAATCCTGGGGAAGATCTTCAACATCGGAAGAGAAAACCAGCGAATGAAGGAGCCTCTACAAAGCAGGTGAAGAAGACGAAGGTGGTGATTCCAATAGATCCTAAGTCTTCAAAGGGGCATAGATCTTCTAAGAAAGCAACTCCTGTTCCCGTGGATGCGAGTTTTATGGAAAAGAATATGGAGGAATACCTTACCGATCCAGTTAGTGCGGCCGCAAAGCTGTTTGTTCACTTGGCCGATATTACAAAATTGCAGAGGGAGGAGATGGAACGTCGTCATGAAGGTGAGGTGTTCTTTCTGGAGTTCGTTTGTCGTTCTTTTTACCTACCTTATTGACTTTTAAACTTTATTTGTTTTTCAGAGTTGGTAACCACTGAGAGGGCCAAGTTATTCAATGCTCTGAAAGAACTGGCAGAAAAGAATAAAGTCCTAGGTAACACTTTGAGCGACTTGAAGACTTTGAAGGCTTATGTGGACGATCTTGAAAAGTCCCATAATTCTGCTAAGTCGCAAGTTGAGGATAGCACTGTTCGCATCGGTCAGCTGAACGATCGGATCAGAGTGCTCGAAGGAGAAAGAAAGAGTGCTGAAGATACAATTAAAAGGTTGGAGGGTCAGATTCAAGAGCTGATGGCGTCGCTGAAAAAATTTGAAGAGAACAAGGCTGAGACTAGTTCCACTCCTGAAGATCGATGTGCCGTGCTTGAGAAAGAGCTCGCCCAAACCCGTGCTGAGCTGGTAAAATCTAAGAAGGAAGCGCGGATTGCTGCCGATCTTGCTCTGGAAATGGCAGGAGATGGCTTCGATCTTGCACTTGGTCAAATTGCTCTTGTCTACCCCTCTCTTAATCTTGACAAGGCCGTCCTGAATGTGGATCACGAGATTGAGGGAGATCAGATTGTGAAAGTCGACATTAAGACCAATGTGAAGACCGTGGTTCATCCCAAGTCTGCCTGATTTATGTTCAGATCCAGTTTTGTAAGAGTTCCGGGTTTATACAGAGAATCATGTATAAGCTCGGAACTTCGTCAAGTTGTATTTAGTTTTTAGTTTTTGTTTATAAAACTTGAGGCCTCAGCCGTATCTGAGATGGTTGCAATGAATTTAATTTTGTTTATGTAAACTTGATTAGAGAAGAACTGTTGAGAACTCTCGTAGGCTTTAAAAAGGTTTGAGAGGAGCTTTTCAAACGATTAGAGAAGACCTGTTGAGAGCTCTCGTAAGATCGGCTTTAAAAAGGTTTGAGAGGAGCTCTTCAAACGATTAGAGAAGACCTGTTGAGAGCTCTCGTAAGATCGGCTTTAAAAAGGTTTAAGAGGAGCTCTTCAAACGATTTAGAGAAGACCTGTTGAGAGCTCTCGTAAGATCGGCTTTAAAAAGGTTTGAGAGGAGCTCTTCAAACGATTAGAGAAGACCTGTGGAGAGCTCTCGTAAGATCGGCTTTAAAAAGGTTTGAGAGGAGCTCTTCAAACGATTTAGAGAAGACCTGTTGAGAACTCTCGTAAGATCGGGCCTAAGGACAGTTTACCAGGACTCGGCCCAGATTTAACTCGTCCATTAGGGTTCTTGGCTACTAAGGCCAATGATCGATTTAAGGAAAAAAAATCCTTAACGGACCTTTCGAACCTTTTGGGCAGTTTACCAGGACTCGGCCCGGATTGAACTCGCCCCTAAGGGTTGTGACTGCTTTGGCCACGTATGGAGATCTCATGAGATCGGTCCAAAAAGTTATTCCGAAGGAGTTTTGGGATTCACTGCTCTCCAACTTAACTCGCCGACTTCCACTGGGATGATCGCCTCGCTGCCATAGGAGAGCCGGAACGGCGTTTCTCCCGTAGAGCTTTGAGGGGTGGTCCTGTAAGCCCAGAGAACATATGGGAGTTCTTCTACCCAATTTCCTTTGGCGCCGTCCAGTCGTTTTTTCAAACCATTAAGGAGTATCTTGTTGGCTGCTTCTTGTCGGTTCAGTAGTAGGACGAGCTGTTGGACAGCATCGGCCGGGATAGAAAGTGGGTTTTGAGGAGGTACGTGGTTCCTTGCGGAGCTTCCGGTGACCAAAACGAAGTTCGGAATTTGATTTTGAACTTGCGTTTGAGTGGAGTCTGGAAGGTTTTGTACGAATCCTTCCGGGGTTGGCTGAGGTTCGGCCAAATGGGGGATGATTGGTCTTAGGATCGGCTCGGGGGAGATACCCGCCGCGAGGCTGTTTGCCTTCGAACGAAGATTTCGAGTCGTCATTGATCGAGGTGAGGGGAGAAGATCTTGGTTTGAGACCTCCCACTGTGGTCGCCAATGTTCTGCACTGTACTTCCGACCTTGAAGGATGGTCCGAGGTAGTTAGTGGTTGATGACCTTAGTCAATGACTGTATCCGATCCTGCTGGTGTTGTACCTGCAATGTCACTCCGATGCTAAAGTCAGTAGAATAGTCTTAGCAAAGTGATAAATGAGAGAATGCTTACCATTAATGAGGCAATAAATGTTGTATTTATAGAGTGTAGGGGGGTTTGTCTCAACGAATTAGGATCGTCCGATCTGGCGATTCGATCTGAGCCCTTAATGTTTGGATTGGGCCCTTTGATATTGGGCTTTTGTGTGGTGCGAATAGATGTGAAAGAAGGGGGTGTATATGGTCAAAAGACTCACCATAACAGGTACCGAAAAACATTTAGGCCTTCCTTCTATGGTGGGTCGGAGCAAGAAGCAGCTGCTTAGTTACCTGAGAGACAGAGTTTGGCGTAAGGTTCATCAGTGGCCAGGGAGGCGTTTATCTAAAGCAGGAGGAGGTGTTAATGAAGTCAGTGGCTCAAGCTAGGGGTGCACCAACATGGATACTATTGTAACACGTGTCTTCAAAGCTAAATACTTCCCGAATGGGGACTTTATGGGGGCTTGTTTGGGCCATAATCCCAGCTATGTTTGCCGTAGCATCCACACTTCATAGGTGGTGGTATAGTTTGGAGCAAGATGGAAAATTGGAGATGACACTAGTATCAACATTTGGCGTGATCCGTGGGTTAGGGGTGGGACTAGTCCGTATGTTTCTTCACAGGTGATTCAAGGCACTGAACATTATGTTGTGGCTGACCTCCTCCATGCAAATAATGGAGAGTGGAATGTTCCACTTTTGACTCAATTGTTTAATGTGGATGATAGGAAGAGGATTTTGGGGATGGTTTTGCATTGTAGAAGTGAGGGGGATGGGCTGATTTGGGATCTTAGTAGAAATGGACACTGTTCGGTCAAGTCAGCCTATTATGGGGCTATGAATGAAATAATTGATAGTAAGAATCTGAGGGTGGCTGGTGATTGGATGCTCATATGGAAGCTTCGAATTCCCAACAAGGTTAAAATTCATCTATGGCGCGTGGCCAAGTATGTTCTTCCATGTCATTATAATTTACGTAGGCGCCATGTACTGTGTCCAAGCGAGTGTCCTATGTGTGATTTGGCGGAAGAAACTGAGTGCCATATGTTCTTTACTTGTCAACATGCTGAATCGGTTTGGCGTACGTGCGGTTTGTGGACTCCAATTTGTCCTATTATTGACACATCTGAGGGGTACAGTGATTGCTTCTTTAAAATTCTTGCTGCACTACAAGAGGGTCCAAGGAAGATTTTTGCAATGATGATTTGGTGTCTTTGGAAGAAAAGAAATGAGGTGTGGGAGAATGTTAGTAAACTTGTGCGTCTATCCATCAGCAGTGCTCTTGATTTACTATATCATTGGCAACATACAACGAACAACAAACAACGGGGTCCCGTTTCAGTTCGGTCCCAGCAGAGGGAGGGTGTCGTGCGCTGGTTCTGACAAATGCAACGTGGATGCGGCATTGTTTGATGATGATAGGTTCAGTATAGGGATGTGTGTTCGCGATGAGACTGGTGCTTTTGTTAGCGCGAAATCTGTTTGGTTTATTGGTAGTCTGCAACCTCAAGAGGCGGAGGCGCTTGGCTTATTGGAGGCGGTCAATTGGTTACAAGAATTGGAGGTCCAAAGAGTTACCATCGAGCTGGATTGTAAGGCAGTAGTTGATGGTGTCCGAGGATTGTGTAGTTCTTTAACTGAATATGACTCTATTTTGCGCTCTTGTTATTCTTTACTTTCAAATTTACAAAACTTTAAGGTGAGTTTTATTCGGAGACAAGCTAACATTGTGACTCATACTCTAGCTAGAGCAACAAGGTTGTATGCTAGTTCTCATGTCTTTGATTATAGTCCGACCTGGATTCGTGATTTGATTATTAATGACATGCCATAAGTTTCTCTTTGTCAAAAAAAAAAATAATGAGGGTGTCCAAATATAGTGGTATTCAATCAGTTTTTTTGCAAAAGGTATATGGCATTCAGAAAATTTCTAATTTCAATAATTGTATAAATTGATTTTTGTTGAACTTTTATTACACAGATTTTTGTTGAACTTTATTGTACTTTTTGTAGTTTTTTGATAATGAAAATTTTTACCCGACCACATGAAATCTCTCTCTAAAATGTTGGGTTCTTACTTTTTTGATATATACAACAATAACATAAAGCTCTACACTAGTATACTCTCATGAATATCCTATATATTTTATCAAAAATATCATACATTTTCCTTAAAAAAATTATATAATATATAAAACTGAAACCCAAAATCTATATAGTAAATGAGTTCACGCGTGTAAAAGTGAGCTCAATTCACACGTATGTTTATAAACTCAATTCAGTTTAATTTTTTCAAAATCTTTCTCTCTAAATATTTGTAAACTGATAAGAACTTATTTCATAAATAAAGAACCGTACAAACCATTATGAAATAGAAGTAGATCTAATTAAACTAGACCTTTGTTGCGAATTGATTATCAGCACATTCTGCACAACAAACACTTCAATAGGAAAAGTAGAATATTTATTAAGTCAATAAGCATACTTTCTGCTCCCTATGTTTTACTATAAATAAATGTTTCATCAACAAAACTCTCAGTCTTACCAAGAGGAATAGCAAGTCCAAAAAAAAAAAAACCTTCCTTAAACTTGAACTGTAATTGTTTAACTTTATATCTCTCTATATGATTGACAAAATAAAACTATAAAGCAACTCTATAAAACAATGAAGTAGAGTATATGATGAATAACCCTATTCTCTATGACCTTGGTCTCCAGAAGCTCTTCCTACCAATAAGAAACTGATTTTGATACAATGTTACTGACCAATGAAGTGAACGCAGAATTGGACCCAGCCTTTTAATTGTTTCTACCGAGTCCTGAACCAGTAGATACCCATCTGGTCTCAGTATACGATCTATCTCCACAACCACATCTACAATGTCACATCTGAGAAAGATTATATTGTAAACTGTGAGAAACATAACTCAACACATTTTCATGCTACATAAATATTAGAACTACACAAACACAGTTCTAAACAATAAGATAAGAAAGGAATAAAATCATAACACATAATTTATAGGGATTAGTTTCCTCTATAATGAGCATAGTATATACCTTTTCCCAAGGTTTTTGAAGAGAAAACTAGAATGAAGAAGATCATATGTGCGAGGGTAGGTATTTAAGGACTCGCACCAATCATGATATATTCCTATAAACCCTCTGTCAAATATAACAGTAAGTGTATCTGGCATATCAGTAGGTACTACATTCATCACCCAAACTGGTAGATCAATAAGAGCGGCGGAAAATCTGGAAAAAAAGTACTTGGTGTGAGTTCAAGAGAACATGTGTTGATGTAGGAGAATGGCATAATAAAGGTATATATATACTTTACCCTCCAAAACCAGCATTCATATCCATGATATTTCTAACACTTGACCAATTTATAGAAAGAGCATCCATATAAACAGTTGAAACTAGTTCAGACCAGTGTTTATTGTCCTTGAAGAACATTTCGCCGCCATCTGATTCAGTAGATAAGCTTGGAGGTAGGCTGGTAAGCCTCTGGGGCCAAGACACTGGCCAGCTCTGAATGTTACCCGAACCATCCAATGGAAGTGGAGTAAGGCAACTACTGAGTTTTGCATACCTAAACATGATCATGTAAAAAAAATTAGCAGAATTTGAAAATTAGAAATTAGAAATTTACTTTAACAACAGTAAGGATATGTTGTTTAGCATTGCTTGCAAATAATCCATATGAATATTTTTTTTGGTCTCCTTTTGAGAAATACATGCTAAACAATGGCATATACCATGAGCTTTTTTCCCTTTCGTTGTGTTCACATATAGGAGGAACATTTTGTTTGCGTTTCTCATAGCAGGAAGTTGAGGTAGGCTTCTGGTATATGACAAGCCCAATTCCAGATGAATCAAGAGTCTTAGCCACAACATTCCAGCACATTGCTTTTGTTATAGTCACCATTGCTGCAGAAAACATGGAACACAACATCATCCATTGTTAGAAGAATATACATATTTCAGAAAAAGATCTCCGGTCACAATAATTGCATTTGTCTATTTGGGATATCATAGATGGAACATGTTTATTTAGTCTATCCGCCAATAACTTATCTTGGCAATAATACTGCTAAAACTTTTGATGATAGAGAGGGCAAGAGACAAAATGACAGGGCCATATACATAAAGGAGGGGAGTAGAGACAAACCATTCCATACTTTCTGATCCCTTTCATCATCACGGTAAACTGGTGTCGCGGACCACACAAAGAAACCGCCAGGTCTAAGAATCCTATTGAGCTCGAATAACGGTTTCCCACCTGAAGTCATGAACAAACACTTTTGTCATATGATATATATATATATATATATATATATATATATATATATATATAAATGGAAAATATAAGGCAATTATAGAAGGCTTAAGATGAGAATAAGCAGTACCATTTGCATCCCAATGCACCCTACATCTTGCGCAATGAATCAAATCAAATCCATTGTGAGGAAATGTCAACTTTTGTGTTCCAATGACAGAAAGAGTTGCAGGAATTCCTCGCTCTAAAGCAAATTGTATCTGAGCCTCATGCTCATCCTTTGGTGCAAATGACATAGTAATAACATTCTTGTCAAGAAGATAGCCTCCAAAGCTAGCAACTCCACAACCAGCATCAAGCACAACCCTTATATTCTTTCCCCATTCAATTGCCGGTAGTGTCTGCCATAAAAGCATACTAAATACATCAAAATCTAGTTATAAATACTAATCAAGTCATGCATCAATTGAAATGGTCATTTCTTGTATTCTTCCTAGTAATAAAACATATGTAAGACATTTAAGAGAAGTAATTCCATGACATACCTTTTGTATGAAATCAATATAATGGTTTACTCCTTCTTTGAATTGAGTACCACCTCCTGGAAATAGAAGATATTGGCCTGACTTTACCACCCAATTTTGTTCCTTCTTGTATTCAACAAGCTTTGGATGAGGTACATTATCATACCAAATCTATAAACATTTCATGACAGGGACGTTATGAAAATAAATGTGTAATTGTGAAAATGCTAAGCAGCAAGCAAATCCAATTTTTTTTTCAATAGCAGAACAGTTTATAAAATGCTAATGTGATAAAATCAGGACAATTTTCTTAGCACAGAAGGCAAACCATGTTTTTACTATATAAGAGATGTAGATAGTTAGTAGTTAGCTACTAGTTTGTGAATAAACTTATTTCAATCACTCAGTTGAACGCCTTCCTATAAAGGCCGTGTTTGCATAATCAGCTTATATAAGCGTTTATAGCATATTCTACAATAAAAGATAAAATAATGTTAAACTTTTTCCATAAGCTATAAGTTGTTTCCATAAGCTATAATAGAGAGTTTATGAAAATTAGCTGAAAAGATTTTATAAACATGTCATAAGTTGATTCCATAAGCTCTGCCAAACAATTTCACGAGTACCCCCTAGTTTATAGACATATTCACAAACTAGTAACTAACTCATGACGACATAAAAATCCGAAATATTCATTCTTACCGAAGAATTACGAATATCTCACCATGTCCCTGCTCTTAGGCCACGGAACGGGGAGTTTATATCCTTTAGGGAGGGGCATCAAACAGCGTGGATTAGGAAACGGACAATGTCTTTCCCTGTGTTCCATGTGCCTCCTTGTTTTCAAAGCTTTAATGGCTTTCATATTATCTAAGCATGGTATATAATCTACCGCGACATAACCCTTACAAAGCTTCCAATCGATTAATTTCGCATCGACGGATACATTACCGAAAACATCTTCCCACTGGAGGAGTAATCCTTTGTCATTGGATGATGTGGTGATTTTTTTGGAATCTTGGAGTGCTGGCGGACGTGGAGGTGGAGGTGGAGGTGGAGGAGAAGGAGGAGGAGGGTGGTGGTGGAGTGGTTGTTGCACTTTAACATGATCTGGATAGAAGGAAATTAGATCAGAGGAGGTGAGGGTGGTGTTGTTGGAAACGAAGAAAAGGATGGTAACGCAAATAATGAAGATGAAGAGAGTGAAAATGAAAGGGTACTTTCTGTCTTTGAAGAGGAATTCAATTAAATTTGCCATTCTTTTCTTGTCTTGAAACTAGTAGAAAGTTTAATGAAGTGGAATCGTTGGGTTTGGATCACACTCTCAACGCTTTCCGTGATGTGTGTTTGTGTGTCAGTTAGGAAAGGCCGAAGGATACGCGAATGGGAATAATCTAACTCAGCTGCTGACACATTTCATTCTGTTGACAGCTTCCAATAATCTGGTCTCAGTATTTAAGCAAATTTTGATCAAGCCTGGAAAGTTTGTGGTAGACACGTTTTTGCAAGGACGCAAGATCTTCTTCAAATCTCCCATTCACCGTAGTGAACATTCTTCACGTGTTCACGATCAATGTTTTTAAAATGGGGCAAGAGATCGAACTGGCAAGACTTCCGTATCATAGTTCAATAGGTTAAATCATAGTTAAACTGGATAATTAAAAAATAAATAAATAAACTAAGAAAGTACTAGTTTTTGGGGAAAGGTAAATAAAAAATCAAAAAAAATACATTTCAGATGATTCAACCCGAGTAAATTGATTGTTCAAAGCGGTTCAACCCCCGGTTCAACCATCATGCGGTTCAAATGGTGTTGAACCAACGTCTGGATTGGCTGATTCCGGTTCAATCACCCGATTTGGTCAGATTTTAACAACACTGCTTCATATATATATATATATAGTTTTTATCTTTATCACTTCATATTTCTTTTGACTACAAATATTAATTATTGGTTGAATGTCTTAATTAGATAAACTTGTCATAGAAATAATATCTTAATTATTTCTCTGTCAATTGATATTTACCTTTGACTATGAATATTAATTATTTTGTTGATGGGAAACATGACGGTTGACAGACACATTTATTGAATCATTTGACGTGCCATGCAAAATAAATTCACTACTATGTCAAGGTTGCACTATGCTGGATAATCTTTCGAGCTCCAATACTTCTCCTGGACATCATGAAAATATCAAATATTGTTTCATACTCGTGGGTCCTAATCGAAGTTTCAGAATCAAAGGTTCACAAATCAATGTGGGGCATTGGTTGTCTTAAAGTTATCAGCTTAAGGAATGTATTGTTAGTGTTATTACTTATTACAGTGCGACCACATTGTTGCAACTGAATCATGCTTCACAACTAAGTTTAGTGTGTTGTTAAGTCATAATATCCTCATCAGTTATCCGCACAAAAAGGGATCACTACAAGAAGTCAGAGGACATTGCTGGTCCAGTGTCTACTATTCCAAAAGAACTAAACTTAAGTTCAGGAGTCCAAATGAAATGGCAAATGTGCGAAACATGAAACATCAACCTACAAGTTCAGAGACTAACACACAGTTAAAGGAAAAACGGAAATGATAATTAGAACTCTGCTTTCCACTTCAAAAACTCGCGGTAACGGGTGTTATACGTTTCAGATGAAGACGGCTCAAGCACCAAGCTTAATATACCAAAGGCATTCCTGTGCTGGCAGCTGAATGCTGAATCTAGATTTTTGCTACATGGAATTGGTGCCCAAATCTGAAAATTCGTCAAGAGATACCACCAAGGAAAATGAACATGAAAATTGAATTGGGGCACTTTTCGCATGAAACAAACTAAAATTCATCTTTGGGGTACTTGTCACCTTTTCCAAGTGGAAAAAGCCACTGAAATATTTGGTAAAACAGGCTTCCCGAGGGCTTCTGCTCTGGCTTCGCATTACAGACAGTATCATAGTCATGTTTCTGATGAGGTACAACTATTTCCTGTGGAGAAAAACCACAAAAATAAAAACAAGAGTAAGAAAAAAAAATTTCCCTAATTAATATTGCACACTGATCATATTGTGCATTAGAGTGATACCTTGAATACTTCAAATGGACAGATATCAGAGTCATGACAACCCTATTGCCAATAACACAAAGAAACAATGTTAGTGATGCACATCAGCATAATAAAGTTTTAAATAATCAGCAGTATAATTCGTCATTCCCTTAACTATATTCAATTATTCACGTTTAAACCATTGGGAAAAAAGTATCAAGAGTCAAGACAATAACATAATCTTCACATGAACACCGAAAACCTACCGGCACTGGAATGGGATGTTCATTGTGCAACACTTGCACAAAGTGCTTGCTTTTAGATTTGTCGGGAACAGGGCAACTATACAAGACCAGCATGTTGTTACCAGCAAAAGGAGCAACAGTGCTACCCCGCCATTTTCTTTTCTGTGGAGGCTTTGGAGGGAGGGCCAAAGGTTGCTCCTTCTGGATTTTTTTATAATCTGAAAAGAGAACAGTCATAAACACACTCTGCCACTACTCATCAACAAAAACCTAAAAGAAAAATGGTTTACATTTATTCAAGAAAAGACAATAAAAGTCTCACCAGATCCGTCAAGAAATAAACCAAGCAGACATGAGAATGGGACTACAGTTTCAGCATGTGCAAATCGAAGTCTTGCTTTTTCAAAGCTTCCTGGAGGGTGTTTTTCTACGGAAGCAATCAGAAGAGTGGAAATGAGGTAAAGGTTCACATATTCAAGAGTCAGGCTCCGAAGGAGAAGGAACCATTAGAAGAGTAACAAAAATTCCTGGCTAATTTTGCATTAACTATGATTTCACACAATAAACATTGACAAAGGTTGCAAATATGTATGTATGCATTGAACGCCGTTGTTATATTAAGCAGAAGAGTAATAATCTGATGTTACAAAATAAGTAGTTCAAAGAAATTACAGACCTTGACCAATTTCAAGAAAGTGTTGACAGAGAAATAAAGTAGTTCTCTCAGAAGTTAGCATATGCATATCAAAGCATGGTTTCAGCATGTCACAAAGAGTATAAATAATATGGTCCATTTTCTTATAAACGAGGAAATGTCTTAAAGTAGTTCTAGAAGTCTGAGATGCATCTTTTACAGTATTACTAAAGAATCCTTAGCTAAATACATTGCAAGAAATATTTTTGCTCAAAGCTAACTGTTCGATCAAACATCAAAAAGCAGGTAAATGTCAGTGGTTGTCGGATGATATCGTACTAATATATGATTTATCTTAGAAGGCTAATCCATACATAAATATTTGAATTTCATTAAAAGGATGTGAAATGCAAGAACCTCAGAAGTAGAAAATTAAACTACCTTCTTTAGCCTTAATAGCTTGCTCCATGGATTGAATAACATCTTCAAGTAATGGCACTCCCATTCGATAGTTTACTGATTTACCATAACCCTTCAGAATATACCCCTCCAAGTCATCTGTCCATTCCAGCAATGTAATCTACATACACAGAATTTAGCATTTCGTAAGCATGCAGCCTGCAACCACATTGTAAAATGCAGCCATAAGCTAATGTAAAAGCCAAACTATTTTTCTGTGCCCACCAAACTAACAAATTTCTTGGCATTCAACATGAGTGTCATCACATCCCTTTTACTACTTCTGTTTCTTTGCAGCCAGTTAACAGCAATACTATCTTCATGAAAAATTTTATTTTATTACAAGATCAATAACATATTATAAAAGCGTCATATCAACTATTAACGATTCAAAACTCGGTTCCCTTATATCATAAGGTCAAAAGTGAATGCTTACTTTGCATCTTTTTAATATTATTCTCTCTTTTTAATACCAATGGACGTGTAAAGAGGAAAATGTCAACCATTAGATAACATATATCATCATAACATCATGACTACAAAAGTACCTCAGCTGGGCTGAAAAGACTGCACGCTTGATTTGTTATATCCAACAAGGATGCTTGCTGTCAAAATAGCCACAAATTGGACAATGGGACAGAAAGAAAGGAAAATAATCAATCTCCACGATATTGGTAAATGATTATACGTGAACTCAAAAGAAGAATACACAGAAAATCAAAAGGAGTTGGGAATACAGAAATGTAATCACCTGTTTACATAAGAACCAGAGAGAAGATGTAACCTGCCTTGTAAAATTCAGTCCATAGCGCCCAACTAATGCAGATGTAATCTCATCCAAGATAGGTTCCTTAAGTTTATCAACTGCAGGTTCCTGACTTTTCCGGAAATGCTGCTCCCGTAACCAAATTATAAGAACCACGAAAAAAAAGGTCAGAAAATAAAGCACCGACTATCTTTAAGAACACTGAAGATCACAAAATGTCCAAATAACACTGCAGTAAAGCTCACATATTTAACAATAAACAATTAAGTATAGCCTCTTTTAACACAAGTAACTTTCATCCTCGACCTATCATGGCCTTTACATGAGGCAAATTTGGTAATTTCAATTCATTTAAATTATGTTAATTTCTATCGGAGTGGTATGGCAGGACAAGGTTGTAAACAGAAAGCAACTTTCAACAAGTGGAAATTTTTCTCACTAAAAGGAACAAAGAAGGATGGTCTTCGATAATTTCCCAGTAAAAAAGGTGGTACCTGCAGCTTGGGAAATTTTATATAATAATACAATAATGTAAAAGAAGCATATTAGCAAATAGAAATTAAAATGTATGAAATTTGCTAACCTATGATTACATGTAATTGCTTCAAATCAAACAGTTGAATTAGAAGTCCTCCTGAGAAATTAATAATGGCTACAACATACCTTGTAGTTATCACAAAAATCAAAAAATCTCAGTACGGTGTCACTAGCACGGCTTTCACTTGTAACAGCAAAAGCTCTATGATGCCCAGGTCCAAGACTTCCATTGCCACTGAAAAGCCCCATTCCAAATGCCACAGCACTAGCTGATGCTCGGGGGACCTATTTGCCACAGAAGAGAGATGCCTAAGTTACAATATTTGTAGCTTCTAGATATAAAATGGCAAGCTCATGTCATAAATTCATAATGTTGCAGTGGCACTGCAACATATCCTCATGTTTTAGCATTCATTCCATTAATTCAAAGCAACAGGCAAGCTTTTTCTTTCTTTCTTTCTTTGGAACTGAACCATTGTTTCTTGACTAACCCCAAAAACTATTAGTTAGTCGTGTAAATGGAGGAAGCCAGAAATTTTAAAACACCAAAATCTACTAAGAAAAAATTGAAATAGACTCACTTGTGTTGCCTTTATAGTATAGATGTCTGGATGGTATTCCTCATCAAACAAACTTGGAAACCTTTCTCTTGTCCTGATTCCAAGTTCATATAGTTCTTCCTCTCCTTTGGTAATTAACTCCCCGCCCTTAAGCCTTCCTTGCCAAGGAGATTTCCATCCATTCATCCAGGAAGGAACCCTCTCCAAAGACAAATGTCGCTCCTCTGCGTCCTTAATAAGAACTTCCAGATGAGCTGAAAGATTGTCTAACTCCCTTATCCTTTTCTTTGTTGGAGAACGAGTTCCATGTCTTGCCTGGTAATGTAACATGGCATTATCAATTATCATACTTTTTTGTTATGCCAAGAAGTTTTGTCCAATGGTTAAAACTAAAAAATAGTAACAATTTGGACAATCTAGAAAATATTACCCTTCATTTCAACACAGGCCTACTACATTTCTTGTGCAAACAGCATAATAACATAAAATATAAGAAATGTTAATATAGAAAATTACCACAAGATTTAAATGGATTGGAATACACCCATCAGGAATTTTAGAAGGTATGAAGTTACTGTCAGAAATGTCTTTCACAGCTCCATACCTGCGCAGAAAATTAAGTACAATTTAATCAATCTCGGCCTGTTTCAAAAAAAATTGATAAGGTCAAATAATCAAGTAACAAGAAGAGTATACCATAACAAGTTAAACAAACTATCCAACAATGGAACGTTTAAAAAACAAAAAAGCGCGCAGTCACACACGCATGCAAGATTCTCATCAAAATTACATAAAAAAAATCCTAAAACGTTACAAAACATGTTAACCGACAGATGCCAAAAGAAATATTGAATGAAGATCAAACAATTAAAGGGAAAAGAACGATTTAACTAATGATATAGGGTCAAAGAGAGAGACCTAGAGACAGTGGAAAGATGTTTGCGAACATCGAAAGCTTCTTCGGCGTTTGAGTAGTGTAAAACTGAAAGGAACATTAATAGAACAAAAGCCATTGTTTTCTTCATTCTTGTTTGTTTGCACTCTGCATATGAAAATCCGAAAGCTAATTATACTCTCATGTTATTCTCCATTTTCTTACTCAATAGGAAATCGAAAGCAAAAAAGAAAAAGTTAACGGTGACGTCATTTAGCCAATGAGGAGATGAAGACCGGTGTTCGTGGTCGGCGAAACTGTGAAACCGAACCGATCCAATAATTCTTTTTTAAAAAAATATTGAATTAATCGGGTCGGGTTTTGATTTGGCCACAGACTACAGTGCAATTGAACCGAACCTGATAAATTGCTTGAATAAGAAACGGACCTTCAGGAACAAGAGATGATGAGTGTACGAAAATTCAGAAAGAACTTCAGGCTGGTGGTTGTTCAAACCGAGCACATATGAGATCTAAGAAACGAGTATTGGAAATTTAGCGCTGAATCACGGTGGATGCAGCGACGACATGCATGGTGGCGCGTGAGTTGGAGATGGGATTGATTGGGATATCGAAATTTTTCTTCAAGATTTGGATCTTCATTTATCCGGATTCGGCTCATGTAACCTGACCCGATATCACCACTCTTTTACCCGTAGATTGAGGAGTTTATGATCAACTAATTGAACTGGATTGGCCCGATTTTTTTTTTTGAAGCAAACAACCTCAAGCCATTTCATTAATTAAAAGAGTGTTAATACAATGAGGAATAACATCATGTATTTGGTGACTAGCATAACACTGAGCTAAGCTGTGAGCAACACAATTTGCTTGCCTCCAAATGAAACTGATGGTACAGTTATGAAAATGAGAAAAGAGACTCTTGCAGCTAGAAATAACAGCTCCAAATTCGTTTGCTAACTTCGATCCACCATTAAATGCATCCACAACCTGCTTACAGTCAAGTTCAACATCAACATCATGGACATTGTCAATAGCTAACCAACGAAGAGCTTCCAAAAGACCCATAGCTTCAATTTCTTGAGGGCTCAAGAATCCATCAAACCAGATAGACTTTGCCGAGAGAAAGATACCTGCATGATCCCTGAGACAAATACCAGTTCCACACCTAACTTGATCTTCAAACCAAGCTCCATCTATGTTACACTTTAAGCGCCCCTCTTGCGGTTTGGACCACGAAATTTGCACCGAGGAGCTGGAGTCACCTTGCTGGGCGACAAGTTGTTGGGGGTTGCGGACTGCCTTCCAATCCGCAAGGACAGCCCTTGCCTCATGAATGGATTGGCTAATTGGGCGCTCATTTGAGTTCAACACCTTGTCATTTCTCCTCTTCCAAATACACCAAATAATAGCAGCAAAATCAGCCTTAGAAGTGTTGTTTAGCTGATCCAATAAAGTGAAAAATAATTCTTGCGCACCCTCCGCTTCTTCATAGTAGCTGCTAATTTGGTTTCATAAGCCCGCCTCTTGCCATAGCTCCTGCGTTTTGGGACAGCTAGAGAATAAATGCCACTCATTTTCAAACAAATCATCACATAGGGGACATTGAGTGGTACACGGGACTCTTTTCGAATGCAAGCGCTCACGGGTTGGGAGGCAACCCCTCATAATGCGCCACAAAAGAATTTTCAATTTATTTGGAATTTTAAGGCTCCAAATCGCATTCCAATTACCGTCAACACGAAGATGGGAAGTATCAACAAGATGCTCCGTAGCATAATAATAACCGGATTTGATAGAATAAACACCATTCCGGCTCAAGTCCCAAACCATACTATCATCGTCAAGTGCAACATTTCGAGGCATCTTTAGAATTGAATGTGCATCGGCCTCATTGAAAGTGGAGAGTATAAGATCAGCTCTCCATTCATTATTAGCGGGATCTATCAAGTCGGACACAAAAGAAAGATTATGGGCAGCATGAATACCTGAGTGTACGAATCGATTTAGAGGTCTCCGTAACCAAGGGTCATCCCATAAGCGAACATGAGTTCCATCACCAATCTTCCACCTCAACCCTCCTTGGATAATTACCCGTGAAGCACAGATACTACGCCACACAAAACTTGGGTTATGGCCAATCGGAGCCCCAAAAAAATCCCCTCTTGGGAAGTATTTAGCTTTGAAAACACGAGAAATAATAGTATCTGGGTTGGTAAGGATCTTCCAACCTTGCTTCCCTAGCATCGCCAAGTTGAAAATATGGAAATGTCTGAAACCCATCCCACCATGTTCTTTCCTCATAGCTAGCTTGTCCCAACTTAACCAATTTATGCCTCTGCCCCGTGCTCTATTGGAACCCCACCAAAAGGAGTTGATCATGCGCTCCATTTCCTCCCCTAGTGACGTGGGGATAAGAAATGTACTCATATAATACGTGGGGATTGCTTGAGTCACTGATTTCACAAGAACCTCCCTGCCAGCCTTTGATAAGTGCTTCCCCAACCAGTCCTGAATCTTGTTCCATACCCTGTCTCTAAGATAACTGAAAATGGCCCTTTTTTCGCGTCCTACCATAGAAGGAAGGCCCAGATACTTCCCGGTTCCAAGTCTCTCAGTAACACCAAGTAAATCTGATACCATGGACCGAGCAGTAGGAGATGTATTTTTGCTGAAGAAAATCTCTGACTTTTGTTTGTTAATGGCTTGACCGGATGCGAGCTCATAGGTGGATAGAATATTGTTCATGAATCTGCATTCGTGTAAGGACTGGGGCGCCCCTACACACTTTGATACCATGTAAGTCACCTCTCCCCTCCGCCTTCTTAATGAGACTAGTAAGACCTTCAGCCCCCAAAATGAATAAATATGGAGATAGGGGGTCTCCTTGTCTAAGTCCCCTGCCTGGCTTCACAGGACCAACACTGTCATCATTGACCATAATTTGATATTCAACAGACTCCAAACACAACATCATCCAACCCACCCATTTATCATGAAAACCCATTTTAGTCAAGACAGCCCTTAAGTATTCCCAGCTCACCCTATCATACGCCTTGCTAATGTCAATTTTATAAGCCACCTCCCCCTCTTTGCCACTCACTTTACAATTCATATGGTGAATAGTCTCAATAGCAACCATAGCATTATCAATGATAGACCGGTTCTCAACAAAACCAGATTGCTCAAGAGAGATACACCTATGCAAGAGAGGTTTTAAACGATTTGCTAGAACCTTTGAAACAATTTTATAAACGACATTACAAAGAGAAATAGGCCGCAAGTCTTTCATGGAAGTGGGATTAGACTTTTTTGGAATAAGCACAATGTTTGTATCATTCAATTGATTAGGAAAATACCCGTGTTGAAGCCAAGCTTGGCTAGCATGGAAGATTTCGTCGCCGCAAAGATGCCAAAAACGCTTGTAAAAAGCTGGATTCAGGCCATCGGGACCCGGGGCTTTGTCTTTATGCATCTGACTAAGAGCAAGGCTGAATTCCTCTTTAGAAAAGTCTGCCAACAAGCACTCGTTATCATCATGGGTGAGAACCGTAGGAATTGCCGCCACAACGGGATCAACAATTGGAGCGGTATGCTGAAAGAGATTCTGGAAATAAGCCTTGGCAGTTTCGGCCAAGTCCTCTTGGCTGGTTGCTTGAGTGTCGTCTTCACGAGTCAAGACACGAATTTCATTTTGACGCTTTCTAGTGGACGCGGCGGCGTGAAAAAAGCGGGTGTTGGCATCTCCATCTCTAAGCCACAAAACCTTTGCCCTTTGCCTCCAAAACGATTCCTCTTGAGCAAGGAGCCGAGAAAGCTTGCGTTGTACCTCGACATATCTCAAGGCAGCCTCGGTAGAAACATCCTCCCGGAGAACCTCAAGCTCCTTACAACACCGGTCAATGTCCACTTTATACCTCATCCTCAAAGATTTCCCCTAAACATTCATCTCTTCCGTACAAGTCTTCAATCTATTCACCAAGTCAAGCCCATCACCAATGTCCCAACCTTTCTCCACCACCTCTTCCAAGGTCTCCTCCTCAAGCCAAGAATTCTCAAATTTGAATGGTCTCCTCCTCCTGCGCCTACCTTCGCCATAGAGGAATAGAATAATAGGAGTGTGGTCCGAGCGGTCAATAACGGAATTACATAACATGTGATTTGGGAATGTCTCCATCCACTCATTGGTGGCCATGGCTCTATCCAACTTACGTTCTTTAAAGTCATCGGTTCCTCTACCCTTGCTCCATGTAAATTGATGCCCTTCAAGGATCAAATCAACCAGCTGACAATCTAATACTGCCTCACGAAAGCCTCTAATCTTCCAAGGGGGGTGGTCACAACGCCCACGCTTCTCATCATTGGAGAGTAAATCATTGAAATCACCAATTATACACCATGGCAAAGAGTTATCCATGGCTAAAGTTCTCAAGATATCCCATGATTCATGCCTTCTCTCAGTTTCAGGACAACAATAAAAACAAGTTAAACGCCACACAGGCCGGTCAAGATGAGACACCTTAATATTAATAAAGTGTTGAGAGTAGTTTATAATTTCACAATCAAACGGTTGTTTCCAAAGGACGGCTAAGCCTCCGCCCCTGCCAATACTACTAACTGCAAAGGAATTATCATAGCCAAGACGAACACGAACTGCTTCAATTTTACCTGCATGTACAAAAGTTTCGCATAAGAAAATTACGTCCGGTTGGTACGTCCGAACGAGGTCCCTAAGAGACGAAACTGCACTCGAGTTGCCCAGGCCCCGGCAGTTCCAGCTGAGGATACTCATTTCTCCTGGCAAGCCTGGTTGCCAGGACTTGCCATTAAAAAAGAACCTGTTGCACCATTCACAATACCATCAGTTACACCGCCAGACACTGAATTACCAAGAGAGATAGGAGACAACCCCCACATGTGGCTCTTTATCACTACGACGACGTTTCTTTTCCCCCTCGACATCACAGATATCGCTATCCTTTTCTGTCATAAGTTGGTCCCCACCACGAACCACGTCATCACCACTACTTGAAACTGATGTGGCTGAAGATACAGCATTAAAGAGAGATTGTGGATTCTTAAAAGCCTCAATCATATGCTGCGATATTTTTGCCTCATTCTTAACGGTTACTGTGCCCCCAGCATCTCCATGATGGACGTTACGTTGGGTAGTTCCACCCCATTGAGTACTCCGTCAATCACGTCGACCGCCACCCACCGTATCCTCCCTCAACCACCTAGCACCACCGGCATTCCCCATCAACATCGTGTCAGCACGTAATTCCAGACCCCACTTACGTTCTCCGGAGTCAGTTGTTATAGACAATAGAAGAGGACAAAGGTCATCATTATGGCCAAGCAAACCGCAGATATAACAAAAAGAACCAAGTTTTTCATATTTGAAAGTAACCACCACCGGAGCTCCACCCTCTCTTCGTATCCTCTTTGTTCTTAGAAGCGGCTTCCTCACATCAACAAGAACACGTAACCTCATGAAAGATCTCCAGAAACCCCCTGAATTCTTAGGGTCATACTCAAGAAACTCCCCTAGACACGTAGCGAGACTACGACCAACTGCTTCGGACATGAAACCTGGGGGAAGATTGTGTACCTGTACCCAAAAAGGAACAGCGAACAAGGGCATAGCATTAGGCATCACTCCTTCTTGCACCGTGCTTAATATTAGAAGGTGTTTATCAAACGACCACGGACCCCCCTTCAATATCCGTTGAACATCAACCTGATGAAAGAACTGAAAGAGATACAACCCTGCCTCCAGCTCTCTGATAGCAACACCACCTAGAGGACGCCAAACTCTCGCCATACGATCCTTCATCACGTGAAAACGGATTGGACGATCGGTAAGGAACTGCCCAACCAAGCACAGACTCAAATCCTCTTTCTCCTCTCCCCCTTCTTCATTACGTATCACCACTTCTGAATCATCATCATCATCAATGACCAGACGTTCCATCTCCACACTTGTCATCACGCGATCACCAAGAGAGAACCAGCGAAATTTGTTGCAGACAGTCACCAAGAGAAAAACCAGGAAAAATAGTCGCAGCAGAATAGTCACCAAGAAGAAACAGAGAATGACTATATGGAACCAGGAAAACCAGCGAGTAGCAGTTGCATGGTGGCGCTGAGAAAGACCAGCGAAAAAACGGCTGAGAACGGCCAAGAAAGCGACGGCTACACCACTTAGGGCATGCACCTCACGTACACCACTTAGGGCATGCACTTCAGTATTAAAAACTATATTGTCGGATTGGCCCGATTTTAAAAGCGCGAAGTATTGGCCTTAAGGCCCACTATCTGGATGGTGTAAAGAGCGCTATATTCACCTTCCCAATTGCTACAAAACCTGCCACAGTTATTCCCCATTGTTTTGACAAACACGGTTTTTCCAATTCCCCCATAAAATAAAATAAAAAACTTTTGAAAAAGGAAGATAAAAGAGTGGTGATATCGGGTCGGGTACGGCTCCCACAGTTATCTCCATTTATTTATGTTCTTCATTACTTTTATCGCAGTAATTTTGAGAAAATAAATATAATAATATAATATTAAATGGGGTTCAAAGACTGAGGAAGATAAATCACTTTATAATTTTCACCGAGAATGATGGGAAATGAGGATTTGAGAAGGATATGGGGATTTGAAATAGGAAGAAATGAGGATGCAGAGAAAAATGAAGTGGGTTTCGGAAACAAATTCAAGATTAGTACGAATGTATACATTCAGACAAATCGCATCTAGATACGCAAGAGCATCCACAATGGTGTTTCTTATAGTCATTTTTCCTTATTAAGGAGAGTTTGCTATAAGGAATATCATTGTGGAGACAATAAGAGCATTTCTTAATAAGGAAGAGTCCTTCTACTAGGACCCTCTTTCTCTGTGGTCCCCACTATTAAAAACCAATTTTATCTATTATTTTCTCTCTCTCTCTCCGGGCCCCACATGACACAATCTTTTATTTTTTTTTTCTCTTTTTTCACCATGACATAAGGTTATAGTGGGACTCATTTAGTAAACCTTTGGGGGTGTTGGGTTGGAGAGATTGAGTCTATAAGGAAAAAAAAGAGTAATGTGTACGTGTAATTCCCACTTAAGGAAAAAAAGAGGGTTACTCCATTCCATTGTAGATGCTATTATGATTATGACTAAAATTGGAGGGGAAATGAGGAGAGCTTTGTAGGGTGGAGAAGGTCGTGTGATGTTACCAATGTAAGCAGAGTGTGTGCTATAGGTTTATCTAGAACTAGTCTTATCACCCGTGCGATGCACGGATTGCGCTAGAATCGACAAATGAAAACACCCGTAAAATAGTAGTATTTATTGTATACATGGACTGATCCAGAATATTTGAAATGGGAACGAAATACTAATATCTTACTGTGCTTATGAGCAAATTTCGCACTGGTCAACACTGAGTTTTTCCATTGCGGAAATCGAACTCAGAAACACCGGGTCGACCCCTGTGTCCTAGGATAGCCGATGCTATTGAGCCAATGAGGTTAATTTGTAAAGTATGAAATATTAACTGTGAATAAAAACTAAATTATAACTATAAATTGAATAAGAAGATTATAAAATTAAAAATAAACATTAACGAAGACATTTAAATTGAACATCCTACATAGATAATAAGAAGAAAAAGTCTAAAGAATTTTAATAACATAATCAACATTCATCAAATTAAAATATAAAAACTTAACCCATAATTCGAAAGAAAATAAGACATCGCAATTAAAAAGTCAAACATGTGAGAATCATGCATGGTTGGATGAAAACTCATGATAAAATAGGAGCAGTTATACAAAGTTGAGTGATGATGAAATAAGAAGATGGAGGTTCTAATACTTGTTGGTGCGAAATGACCAAAATAAAGAAGACAATATAATCAGAAAGTGAAACACGTGGGTAGCGTGAATGGTTGGATGAAAAACTACCAATAAAATAGAATCACCTATGCAAAGTTGTAAGAATATGATTTGAGGTTCTTTTGTAAATGGGGCTGAAGTTTCGTGAATAAAAATTAAATAATAACTATAAATTAAATAAGAAGATTATAAAATTAAAAAGGAACATTGACAAACACATTGAAATTGAACATCCATAGATAATAAGAAGAAGAAGAAAAAGTCTAGAAATTCTAATAACATAATCGATATTCATCAAATGTAAATAAAAATATAAGGAGATGAATTATAAAAATAAACTATTTTATTAAATATTCATAAAAATATGGTCCTACAAAATATAAGCACAAAAAGTATAAAAAGAAATTGATTTTTTAAAGTTGTTAAATTATTAAAAGGGTTGGTTGCATGCGTTAGTGTCAAAAAATTCTTGTTTTTTCAGAATTGAGGAACAAAATATGAACTCTTAAAATTTGTTTTAAATACTAAAGTACCATAAAATACTCTGCTTAGTATCGCACTGTACGTATTTTATCACGATTTTTTTCACCAAACTGGCTATTGAGGAACAAACTTTGCATATCTGAACAGTTAAGGGCCCGTTTGGGGTGGTTGTGAGTTTCTGGTTTTTGGTTTTAAAAGTCGATTTCAAAACAAAAACATGTTTGGGTAAAATGGTGCTGAATTGGTTTTTTCCTTATTTTCGAAACAGTTTTCTATCAAATCACAAAACTAAAAAAAGAGGTTTTCTAATTTCAGTTTTTGTTTTAACACTAACACACCATCACCAACCATCTCTTCAACAACCACCGACTGCCACTCTGACCACCGCCAACCACCACTCTGGCTACCACCGACTACCCCTCCGGCCACCACCAACCACCACTTCGACCACCGACGACCACCATTCTGACGGCCGTCAACTACCACTTTGACCACCACTGACCACCATTTCGACCATCGATCACCACTCTGATCACCGCCGACCACCACTCCGGCCACCGCCAACCACCACCATGCCCACCGTCAACCACCATCGACCACCGCACCGGTCACTGACGACCACCACTCTGACCACCATCAACTACCACTTTGACCACCAATGACCACCATTTCGACTGCCGACCACCACTCTGACCACTGTCGGCTACTGCTTAGCATCTAACTTTACGTATTTTGTCATGAAATTAAATCTTTTTTTACCTAACCGGTTACAGAAGAACAAACTATGCATTACAAAATTTAAAAGAAATATTAACAAAGGCATTTAAATTGAACATCTTCCAAAGATAATAAGAAGAAAAAGTTTAAAATTTTTTAATAACATAATCAACATTCAAATATATAAACTTAACTCATAATTAGAAAGAAAAGAAGATATTGCAATTAAAAAGTAAAACAGGTGGGTATCATGCAAGGTATTGGATGAAAATCATGATAAAATAGGAGCGATTATACAAAGTTGAAAGAAGATGATTGAGGTTCCATTGTAAATGTGGCAGAAGTTATCGTTGAAAAAAGATGATGGAGGTTCTAATACCTATTAGTGCGAAATCACCAAAATAAAGAAACAACATAATCAGAAAGTGAAACATGTGAGTATCGTGTATGGTTGGATGAAAGTCTGAAAATTTTTAATAACATAATCGATATTCATCAAATATAAAAAAAAATATAAGGGGAAGAAGTATGAGAATAAATTATTTTTTAAAATAATGAGAAAAGTATGGTCCTACAAAATATAAAGACAAAAAGTATAAAAGGAATTTGATTTTTTTTTAAAGTGTTGAAATTAGTAAAAGGGTGAGTTGCATGGGTTAATGTCGCAAATTTTTTGTTTTTTTACACCAAACCGGTTATTGAAGAACGATCTTTAAATATTTGTACAGTTCAAATATTTTCCGAACGCTAAAGCACCCCAAAGTACACTGCTTAGTATCACACTTTACTTACTTTGTAATGAAATTATTACTTTTTTCACCAAACGAGTTATTGAGGAACAAACTTTGTGTGTTTGAATGCTAAAGTACCATAAAACACACAACTTAACATTGCACTTTGCGTATTTGAACAATTAACATTTTTTCATAACCACAAACTACATTAAAACACACTGCTAAGTATCTCACTTTATATATTTTGTCATGAAATTAAATCTTTTTCCACCTAATCGGTTATTGAGGAACCAACTTTGCATATTTGAACAATTTAATTTTTTATGAATGTCAAAGTACCCCAAAATACACTATTTAAAGCTCACATTACGTTTTTTTTCATGAAGTTAAATATCATTTTCACCTAATTGATTATTGAGGAATGAACTTCCCATATATAAGCATCTAATTTTTTTTCTACATCATAAATTATTCCTTAAATATAAAATAAAAAAAGAAAATAGAATAAAAAAGGGAACCATAAAATTTAATAGAAAAAAACTAAAGGTTATAAAAGAAAAAAAAAGTGTGGCATTTGGGGTAAATTATGTTGAAAAATGGGGATGAAATTTTAGCTTCAAGTTGGCGCTCAAATTGCCAACTCGCATATTATATAGAGATTATTTAGTTTTTTTTTACCAAAAAAAAGAATTATTTAGTTTTTGCTTATCTAAAAAAAATCTAGAATTATTTAGTTCTAGTATTTTATTTAACCAGAATTTATTTAGTGTTCTTTTACTTGGTCTTTTCAGATGCACTCGATACTTCAAAACAGACCTAGTATCTATTGTTGTGTTTTTATGAAAAACAAGAGATATTTCAAAAGTGGCTTTACTCTAACGTTTGTTGTCTTCAACAAGCCTATCCGAATATAGCCAAAAGTGTTTTAATAGTATGTGTTAAAACAGTTGTGAAAAGCTGTGAAACTCTTCACAGTATGGGTTAAAAAGTTACATGTTAAAACAGTTGTAATTTGCTGTGAAACTCTTCACAGTGTGGGTTAAAAGGTTGCTAGCTGTAACTGCTCACAGTTGTAATTTCTTACTTGATTTCGTAACTGACTTTTGATTACATTTTATTTCCTAACAGCTATTTTCATTAACCCGTTTGATTTTATAACCTACGGTTTATGACAATAGATTTTATAACTGATATTTAATTTATTCATTTTGGTTTTTCTTTGGCTTCAAATGCTGGTGGAGCGTTGGCTTCATCACTTGGATATGAAGCCTATATAAACACAGTCGAGTAGCTGTTGACTATATCCGAAAAAGATCACTTTCTCTCTTCCAAGTAAACACTCCTGGGTTCATCTCCTGTCACATATCAATCTCATTCTTGCCAGTTCGGAATCCTCTTTCGCTACTGCGATTGAGACGAGATCGGTTGTATCTCGGGGAACTTGCGCTGTTGAGGCGGATAAGTTCTTTAGGACAGTCACCAGGCGCCTCCGGTTGCTTTATCTGACGTTTGTTCCTTTCGCAGGTTTCGGTGTTGTTCGTTTTGTTGCGCATATTTACCACAATCTGAAGAACTTATCTCTATGGCTGACGCAACCAACAACAACAACAATGATACCAGTGCTACCATCAGCAACAATCTTAAGGATTTATCTCTATTTGAAGTTGATTTGATACACGCTTAAGCAATGGTATCAAGCGAGGCTAACTTCTCTTTGCTCAGACAAATTCATCGGTTCTTCCCAAATATAGCATGATTGAAAAAATGAACATTCCAGGTTCTGACTATACAAATATGTATTTCATTATTTGAAATTGTTATGCATGCCAATAGTGTTGTTGATATGTCAATGCATATTATGTTGTTTGATATCTTAGTATTTTTCCATTAAACGTTGGAACCATGTGATTGTTTGACCATCTTAGTCTTCTAAAAGGTTTGTGCCCCTGTTTTTTTCTAATTGTTGTGATTATCCTAGTTGTGTCAAAAATTTGAAACGATTGCATTATTGATATTACTTATGTCTATGAATGGCACAAAAGCCTTGTTATTAACAGATATGAATTGTAATTTGAGTACTGATCTTATGGGGTATCATATCTTTTATGTTGTTTTGACCATTTATTTATGGCTCTAACTCCTAGTTAAAAGAAAAATAGAGACAAACTTAATGCATCATCTGATTATGTGCACCAATTTTATTGGAAAGATTTTGCATTATCAATTTATTGAGTTTAATTTAAGCATGTTGTGTGTATTATGAAATGTGAAATTGAGACTGACTCTATCGGAGGAATTATATGCGCACAAATATGCTAATGATTTATAGCTGATATAAAACAAATTGTTTTATTAAGAGTCTCAACTTGCAACTAATATTTTCATTAATATGTGATGTATTAATTTTGATTATGGAATGCTATGTTGTGAGGCATTGTGGGGGTTGTTCTTGGATTCAAGATTTCTATAAAACTGAGTCTTCAAAGTGTAGACAAGCTATGTTGATAACTAAATTATCAAGTTTTATAGAAATTGCATTAGAATGTGCAAGTGATTTAGTTGGTATAGTTATGGTAGATGTTTTTGTTAAGACCTATACAATTAATATATAGATGTGATTATTGGGATTCTTGGTGTCTTTGTTTCCACTTTTTGTTGGATTAATAAAGATCATAAAAGTGTCTTATTTTAGAGCAAGAAATTTGATTCCCTATAAGATAGAAAATGAGATCACTTATTGATATGAGACATTATTAACATACTTGTGAAAATCTATAAATATTTTATGGAAATGTTGTCGCTTAGAAATTATCTAAGCAGACCTTGTATGTATAAGTATGATATGGTGATGTGGCTTAGAAATTATCTAAGCATTTATATAAATTGTCTATAGAGGCATCTATGTTACTATATATAGTGAATATCCATTGTATTGCAATGATAAAGTGATGATAGACGAGTTTGATTCACATGAGAATAAATCTAAAAGTGGATTAATTTATGAATGATTGTCACTTAGAAATTGTCTAAGTAGATTTAGATAATTACCTTATAGAGATTAAGGTAACTCAAAGATGATTGAGTTTGAGTATATTACTCAAGACTTTGTGTTATATGAGATTGATTGACTAAGAGACGTCTTGGTCAATATTCATTTATGGAAGAAATAGTGTCTTTCATAACTGTGTAAAGTAGCTACTAATATGCGAGAAGGATTATATCCTTAAATTATGTGAAATCAGAAGTGAATAATCTTCTGAAAAACCCCTAGGGAAGAAATTAATCTGTAAGACATCGAGGGGGAATGGGACTTAAGCCAATTGAAATTAAGAAGTGGTAACCCAACCTTTGTGATTGGAGATCCCATGAATAAGGTTCAATGTGGTAAAAACAAGTCACTACTTGATAATGCTAGCACTGAAAAATTAATTCAAGTAATTAATTTTACTCTTGTCCCTTCCTATGGTGTTATGATATTGTTGTGAAAGTGCTAGACTGCAAGGTTAAAAAGGATAAGCTTAAAGCTTTTAATGATTTTCATAGCCCTTATGGGTGGTGTATGACTTGCAGCATACACTTGATGAAATCACCTATATGAGTGTCAAGTGAGGCCGCTTGCATGAGATCCTGGCGAGGTCTCTAGAGCACTCATGAATACCGAGCACGCGCAGGGCCTAGTAGCGCACCACCGCGGAAGCAGCAAGAATTGTGGGGGTGTAATGTGATAGTAAAGCCTCTAACATATAATACGTGTCTTGGGTTCCATAGCTTGCTAAACCAATTCACTGTATGTTATGTTTTATCTGTCTAGGACTGGTTCCATAGCTTGCTATACAACTCCGATGCATTACATCTACGATGTTAACCCAGGAAACTTCTTTTATTTATTTATTTTCCAACTTTTGCAATATGTGGGGGATTGTTGCGTTTTTATGGAAAACAAGAGATATTTCAAAAGTGGCTTTACTCTCACGTTTGTTGTCTTCAACAAGCTTATCCGAATATAGCCAAAAGTGTTTTAATAGTATGTGTTAAAACAGTTGTGAAAAGCTGTGAAACTCTTCACAGTATGGGTTAAAAAGTTACATGTTAAAATAATTTGCTGTGAAACTCTTCACAGTATGGGTTAAAAAGTTACATGTTAAAATAGTTGTAATTTGCTGTGAAACTCTTCACAGTGTGGGTTAAAAGGTTGCTAGCTGTAACTCCTCACAGTTGTAATTTCTTACTTGATTTCGTAACTGACTTTTGATTACATTTTATTTCCCAACAGCTATTTTCATTAACCCGCTTGATTTTATAACCTACGGTTTATGACAATTGATTTTATAACTGATATTTAATTTATTCATTTCGGTTTTCCTTTGGCTTCAAATGCTGGTGGAGCGTTGGCTTCATCACTTGGATATGAAGCCTATATAAACACAGTCGAGTAGCTGTTGACTATATCTGAAAAAGATTACTTTCTCTCTTCCAAATAAACACTCTTGGGTTCATCTCCTGTCACATATCAATCTCATTCTTGCCAGTTCGGAATCCTCTTTCGCTACTGCGATTGAGACGAGATCGGTTGTATCTCAGGGAACTTGCGCTGTAGAGGCAGATAAGTTCTTTAGGACAGTCACCAGGCGCCTCCAGTTGCTTTATCCGACGTTTGTTCCTTTCGCAGGTTTCGGTGTTGTTCGTTTTGTTGCGCATATTTACTACATCTATATTTGACACGTATCCGATATCGATACCTTTCCTATATGCCAGGATAAGTATCCATAGAGTATCTTGAAAGTTCCGTTTGTTTTTTTAAAAGAAAAATGTCGATACGCAGGGATACATTGTTGATACTCTTGGGATACATTATATGGATACATTCTCAATGAAAGCACCAACATTTTTTTTACAAAATAAATCTAATTCACTTCATTCATAATTATAGGCAAAGTATATATGGAAATGTCACGAGAAATATGAGGACTAACCGAAAACAAGCTCACCTCAACAAGAGCCTGAGGAACCTAGACAAAAGCACCAATGAAAGAGAACTAGAACAATATCCAGAAAAACTAATGAAACAGTAAAAGGAGACCATATGAAAATAAAAGTTACTAAAACTAAAATATTTTTTCATTCATTGGGTAGGTCTAAAACGTCCCTTTGAGACTTACATATATAGTGCAATAAAGTAAAAGGACTAAAGCTAAAAACCCAAGTAAGGGTTAGTTTGATTTGCTAAAAAGTAAGGGGGAAAGGGACCAGACAGAACACCAAATTATTGTCCCTCACAAAACCACAGTACAACTTCCGCTCCACCCCAAAAATTACAAAAAAAATAAAATATATTTATATATTTCTCCTCTTTCCATTCTTTTTTTCTCTCTCCCGCTCTCTCTCTAGTCTCCATCTCATCTCTCTTCTATATATCTTTGCATATCATTACCCCTTTCTCTCTCCCTCTCTAGGCTCTCTCCTATCGCATTTTTATCTCTCATTTCTCTCTCCCTCCGTCTGTCTCCCATCTCTCTTATCCTCTCTCCCCCTCCCCCGCTCTCTCTCTCTTTCCCCTCTCCCTTTATCTCTCTCATATCCTCTCTCCTATATTATTTTCACTATAACTTTTTAATTATATTATAATATATGTTACATAAAATCATTATAAACCGCATAAGCAAAACTATAGTAAAATAAAGCCCAACTAAATAAATTTCACAACTAAATAATTATAGATAACCAATCTTTGACAAAAAAAAGTTATAGATAAACTCCTATCAAATAGTAATTGTTAAAAAGAAAAATAGTGTAAACTCCTATCAACTACTAACATATATTTTTGTGCAATTATAATTTATATAGAAACGCATTAATACTACATTAGTGTAGTAGTAGCACAATCTATAAACATACAAAGTAAAATGCCTCTATAAGCTCATAATCCTAGGTGTCAATCATAGGTGAATTTCACCAAAAAACTATTTAATGCAAATCATAATTGACATCTATAAAAATACTAAAAAATATAAATAAAAAATTAAAATAATGGATTTTTAAAGATACCCACCATGAAACATATGAATAGAATTTAATTACAATTTTTAAAAAACAAAACGTAACCTATGATTTTTAGATTTTAAGTTGTAATTGCAATCATCCTAAACAATTTAAAAATAATAAGTTCATTGTATGGCAGTTACGAAACAATAGCATTAATAATCCTAAACAATTTAAAATCAATATTGGGTTTTACTCTAATTTTCAGTTTCATTGTTCTAATTAAATTCAAATTCAAATTTAAAAGTTAAAATTTAATATCAATTTTGACACCTCATAATTTACATTTCTCTTTATAACTCTCATCAACTTCTAAAATTAACTAAAAAACTTCTAAAATGAAAAACGTCATTTCTCCATCTTAAATTTGCGTCCCGCAATTCTTTTCTCACCTCTGAGCTTTAAAAATGAGCTTCTCTCACTTCTCATCTCTCTCCCTGCATTGTATTGCTTGAACATTTTATGGAGAAAACAGAAAAAGAGGTAGAAGTAAGTGTTAATTTTTTCTTTTGTCATTTTCTACAACTATTATTTTCATTATTTCGTCTTAGTCTTGCTTAGAGTTTTTGTTTTTCCAATTTTACCGAACAAGTATTGTTTTGAATCACTTTCTCTCTTCTTTTGATCATTGTTATGATTATTTTGTTTACTATTGTTTTTAGGAAATTGGGGTTGAGGTCTTGATGGCCTATGCATGATCACATGTTTCTCTTATGTGCAACAAGTATGTTTATAAGGGGTATGTTAATAATATTTTCTTTTCCTCTTTCCTTTTTCACTCCGCGGGAAAAAAAATCTACTATCACCCAAGTTGTTCACCCATTGAAACTTTAGCTGCATTTTCATTATTTTTCACCTCCAACTGTTCTTGCTTAGGAATTGCAATTATGAGAGGAAATCTAAAAATTTGCAGGCACAACAGACTAGGTAATTAGATACATATTATGTTATTTTTAACTTTTAGTTGTTTTTGCTAGGGAGGGATAATGTTTACCTAAACTTGCTTGTGTTGACTTACTTTTATCTTAGCTAACTTGCTTGTGTTGGCTTACTTTTATCTTAGCTTTTACTTTGGGTGATTTTAAATTATACTACAAGTACCATTTCTTTCGTGAGCCATTTTTGGAGGATATCAGTCAAGTGTAGTTAGGGTTATTTTCCTTCTTTCTTAGAATCTCTTATTTTTATTTGTTTCATTTATTCTTCAATAAGGTGGTGTGAAGTTGGAGTATTGCTTGATGGAGGTTGGGAATCAATAAGGTGGTTGTAGGATGTGTTCAAAAATTTTCCTGAAGGTATCTACTTTGTTGCTATTCAAAATTTTAATTTAGAGGTTACGTAGCAAATTGTTGCCACGTAGTCAATAACATTCTTTTCTTTCACTTTTCCAAGTTTAGTAGCCATCTTTTAAATTGTCGTAAGTTGGACATCTTTGGAGGTACTTATTGTGCATGCAAAACTATTTTTTTAAATATGAAGCCATATCCAATTTATGGGAAAATTTATATATGGAACTTCTTTTACTTTTCATATATTTGAAGCTAGATGCAAACATGGCTTGGAAGAGGAAGTTTAGTTTTGTAGTCGTTTCCTACCTTTCACCAGTCCCGTTCCTGACATTTCATGGGCCCTAGGCAAATTGTGAGAAAAGGGCCCCTCTACATAACTATTTTTTTATTTGAAAATATTTCGATGAAAGACAAAAAAAAATAACTTATTTCATTTAACATAATACACATTAATACATAATAATAATAATAGTTTTACAAAATATCTAAAAACTTCTCTTTTCTCGGAAAGTCATAAGAAGCGGTTTCTTTGAGCATTTTGAGATGCAAAAACATTTATAACCTCATCAACGTCGATAAATGTTCTCCAACATATCTTTCTGAATTGGCAAAGTTGTCAGATCGTTCCATCTCTCTTGTGACATTGATTATCTTGCAAGTGTTTGTCAATTGTCTCATTTATCCAACCTTATTCTCAATTCATTCCAAGTAGTCATATTAGTCATATCATGCTAGCTCGACGCTATTTTCATGTTGTTTGAGTTTTTGGCTAATATGCTTCTAATCACGTAAGCCCTCATTTGCTAGCAAACTCAAGTTACTAGAAGATTTATTAAACAATTTACAACAAAACAATATGCTTTGTCAACATATTTACAATAAATTAACCATTTTCGATCACTATTCTCACCATTACTTAATTTTCTTGAATAATACTCATATGAAAAATGCCTAAAATATTTTTCTAAGAGAAAGTTAAAATTCATTTCTCTACTAGTAGGCCCCTTTTCAACTAGAATATTCTACGAATTGTCATCAAGATTCTCCCAATTTCATAGATAATAAATATCAAATGAGAATTTTCTTCTTCACTATAGGAACATCATTAGGTGCATTTGGCACTTCAATATTATTAAGATTAGCAGTATTAGATGTAATTTTTTTGGCCTTTTTTACAAACAGTTTTGTTATAACACTAGTATAATTTAGGCTTAGTATAATTTTTTGTGGGCCCCCTAAAAATGTGGGCCCTAGGCGGTCGCACCCCTGGCCTAGGCTCAGGGTCGGCCCTGCCTTTCACCACCCCTTTGCTGAGAATGTATGGATAAATTATAGTGTCTTTTTCTATGCAAAGTGTTATTGTATTGCTGCTAAAAATGTGGTCAAAAAGAGGGAATTGATTGGTCAACGGATTTTTAGGACTTTGATCCACTTAAAAGGGATTCTCCTATACAAGTAGATTGAGGAAGGATATCAAGCTCGAGAAGGATTGAGCTTTTTTTCACTAAAATTGGACTAAGTTGTTCAATTTCTTTTTCTACAATGTTTGTTTTCACCACAATATTTTAGTTTTTAGGTTCTTCAATACTTCGAAGTTAGTTTATATGTTTTAGTGTTTTATGGTTTTTATAACTGTATTGTAGTGTTTCTGTTTTGCTGTTGAGAAATGCATTTATAGTGATTAATCTATTATGAAAACCACTTGAATTTTCCTAACTGTTTCTTGATGAATTTGCCTTATTTGTTGTTAATTTTTTTTATTTTAACTATACGATAAATGTCAATTGATGATGAATTTAATCCAACACTATCAAACATAAATTATAGAATGAACAGGCTTAACGAGTTATGCTCTTCGCTTGGAGTATTATTGAAATGGATGAAAAGTGACAATATCAAAAGGCATAAAAAACAATGACCTATCATCAAAGTTCAGACCTTAAGTGAGCAACCAATTTTAACAATTTAGATTGCACTAGGAAATTTGACTCTTTTTTGACAAACATGCCCGGAAATTTAGTTAATTAAAAAAACAAATATCATAATAAAGCTGGTCTAAACCTAGGGAAAGTTTTTAGGTGTGTCACGTTCTCATGAAATGACTTATTCAATATCTTTTACTATAAACCTTATTCTGATATTAAATTACTTATTCATTGACTATAGTTGTGACACTTCTTAATTGCCATTTGATTGAACCACTTATTTTTTTAACAGACGAGTATCAATTATTCCCTCTCTTTGGTTGCTGGCACTTAATTTGTGGAATTTTATCAAATTTCTCTTTTATCCTCCTCTTATATACTCCCTCCGGACATATTTATAAGTAAAAAGTCACATTTTAGGTTCATTGGACAACTAATGTATTTGGACTACATTATAGTATAAATACATTAATTTTCCAACTAACCTAAAAAGTTTTTTTTTTGCTTATAAATAGGTCTAGAGTGTGTATAGTTCAATAAAGTTGTTGGGAAATATAAGAATTTGACAACAGTATCAAAAGTTACTGAAACAAGAATTTGTTTTTTTTATCAATAGTAATTTGTTTTATCTATAATATATACTTATGGCTAACAAAGACAAACTTACCTTAACAAAAATGAAAATCGTTGATTTACGTTAAAACACTAATTTAAAATTATTATTTTTCGTAATGACAATGTAAATTAAATTTCTTTTCCAATCCGAATATAAATTAAAGAATAATTGCTTCACATTCAAATTATTATTTTTCGTCATGACAATGTAAATTAAATTTCTTTTCCAATCCAAATATAAATTCAATTTTATTTATTTATTTAGATTTAGATTGTCTTTCCATATATTAGATTCAAACTGATTTTCCAAATAGATAACTTAAGTTTTTATTTTGACTTATACCTTGGATTATTAATATGCACTAACTATACCTTATATTTATATTTACTTTTCATAACCATTATATATATATATATGCTAAATTTAAATCAATAAAAATGACATATTGTTATCGAACATTACCAAATTAAATGCATGTTTCTTTATTTATTTTATTTTTTAATTATATTATTTTCTCCACAAAATTATTAAAATTTAATACCTTCCATGAAAATTGTTTCCGGTGCATCGCACGGATTACATACTAGTATTATGCATATATCATTAAAAAAAGGTCTCTCTTTGTGACGCAAAGAGCATCCTTATATTATGTGCAAAAGGACATTTTTGATTGATGGTTGAGCTAATAAGTGAATTGAGTTTTGTAACAAAAAAGAATTCAGTCAAACTACACCACTAACCTAACGCCTGCTTTCACGTGAATCTTTGTATGTGTATCAGTATCAAACAATACACAGCCACACTAGCCAGTAGCCCACGTAGCTACCACAATTTTACAATCTTTGGCGGCGCCGGTTGTTTTTGGTAATGGTGAGAATAAAGTTAGGCAGCTCGAGAGGGACTTATGCTTCATAATCATATTCAGATAGACCCATTTTTTATAATAGTAATAGACAGTAAAGATTTTTTAAATTCCTACTGTAACGTAGTAAAAACAAAATTAAAAGTCTAGTTGATCAAAAAGTTTAAGTTTAGAGTGTATTTGAATGAAATTATTTAAAATTTTAGTGAACTTAAAATAGGAAAAAACTTAGGTGTTGTTTTATAGTTGTGATTGATGTTGTTTTTCAATTACACCATGACACGTGAATTTAATAATTTAAAAGATTTAAGTGGTACAAAAAAATATATTAAGTAATTCAAACGTTTCAACTGAACTCTCCTTATATAGAAATGATAGTGCTACATTCTTTTCAAAACATTCTCTTATATTAATTGAAATTCACATCAATTTCATAAAATTTATATGGGATATACAAATAGTAGATCTCTTGCAGTGCAAAATTTCTCTCATTTTCTGCCGTGGGTAAATCTCTACCCTTAATAGACTTTCTTTTGAATGACTCTCTTCTATTCTTTTAATGAAAGACGCAAATTTCAATGGACCATAAAATCATGTAAGAGAAAACTCTCTTCTATTATCCAAACAAAGCATTTGAAGACAAAACGCTTTAAATTTCTCCAAAAATTACATTACCTTCAAAAATTGCTACATCCAAATATACTCATTACAGCTTCTTTGAGCTTCGATTTTCACTTTTGATGAATCTCCAAAGGATATATTTCCATCCACATTCTTGTTAAGGTCCTCAAATTTCTCCTTGAGTCCATGTGATTTCTTCCACAATTTCTCCTTGGGCCCACAATTGCCCAATTTCTCTTTTGGTGTTAGCAACAAAGCTGACTCTTCATCTTCATTAACAAAAATAAATTAGTGTATTCTTTGTCATGATTAGGAGCAAGACCACATCTTCAAGAGGAATGGATGATTTATTACAATTATAACTTTCAATTTTAGAATTGTCAAACCTCTTTTCATTTTGATAATAGCGACGTCCTCTTCCTCTTTCACGAGTTCTTGTTGATGAAGCATGCAAGATGACTTTTTTTTGAGTGATGACTTCAAACTGACTTAGTGGAACATATTTGAGAGCGGTTTGGATATGAGAATAACGAAAATTAATTTTTATGTATTATTTATATTTTATTCCACTCAAAATGTAATTAATTGCTTATTATTATGCATTTTATATATTTTAATTAATTTTATAATATTATTCTTACTATTTTAAATTTGTTTTACGAAATTAGATTATTTATTTTTTTGCATTTTAAAATTTTTAATATTTGTAATGTGTTTTAATTAAAATAATTGAATTAATATTAAATTTGAATAAAAATTAAATATAAATAAAAAATATAAAAAAGTTGGGTCATATATAGTTCCTTATAAGCAACTCCTATTGGAGTGAAAACAATTTGAGTCAACTAAAAAATGCGTAAGTCCTATATGGCACTTTGGGTCCACAAAAAAGTAACTTAACCAACTCATTTAGTTGCTCTCCATCAAAGATGCTCTAATGGATCTCAAGAAAAAACCCAAATAGGCCCGAAAGCTAAAATGTCCAAAATAGCATTCAAATAGGGCCACGACCATGAAATACAATTCTAAACCCTATTACACATGATTAAAGATGGAAATTAACAACTAAATTTATCCTACAATTAATCAACTACTTGAAATTATCCTTGATTTTATTTGTATTCTCCATTCTTTGTCCTCGTCAACTTACTCTAATGGCTCGTTTTCCTTCTCTTTGTTCTTTCTTCTTGTACTTGCCAAAAACCCTATACTTCTTCTATGGTAAATGACACAAGATATTTTTATTCCCCAATGATACACACCACATAATCGAACAATATTCTATACTACACGAACATCTTCAATCGTGTCACATCCCTTCAACTAATTAACAATCATCTTCACAATTGAGCAATATTTCAAAATTGATTAGGATTCCTTCATCTTTAAAGACTTAAATTCACCCTAGTTGCGATTCAAACATTTTCTTATTCACTTTGTGAATGCCTTAGAATGATTTCTACAAAATCTTCCAAGCTTCTTTTGAGGTAGCAGCATTTGAAACCTTGAATGTAAAATCATCCAAACATTGATGGATGAAACTTGAGAGTGAAAGGTTCTTCTTCTTCAATATTTTGCACTTAGATCCTTCCATGTCTTCTACTTTGACGGTTGAATAAAGATTGAACTCTCAACTTAACTCCTAAACTTACACTCTCTCTTCTACTTAATCCTTAATATATAATAAGTAGTCTCTAAATTTTGTGAAATATGCTAAATTAGTCTATACAATTTTAAGAAATTTGTCCCACTAAACTTCATAATGGACTACTTATAAGACTTTCGGAATATATTTGATTGACGTACAAATTTTATAGGGACGACGTGAGCTTAGAAACTAAATTGATGATTCAATATATGATATTATAAAGAAAATTTCAAAAAATGTTATAAACCAACACAGTTGGAAAGTAAATTGATGATTTAGTCTTAATTTTATTATCAAGATGTTGACTTGATTGGTGTCATTCTTATTAATATAATTTAAAAAAAGTAAGTACGAGTGTCTCAAAACTTAATTTTGTATTTAATATCTCTGTACACCGAAAAAAACATTTATGGTCTCTTGCTTTAGATTCAACATGCACCAATAAGATCACCATCTATGTCATGAAAAGAAAGAGAATTGTGATTACATTCTTTGAGGTGCATTCGTCGTTAGGGTTTCAAATAGTAATTATTTTGTTATCGAACTAAAACTCACCCTAAAATAAAGGAGAATTTTATGATACCCTTGAATTTTATGATACTCTTGAATTTTGAGTAATATTTCAAAATTGATTAGGATTCCTTCATCTTTAAAGCCTTAAATTCACCCTAGTAGTGATTCAAAGATTATCTTCTTCACTTTGTCAATGCCTTGGAATGATTTCTACAAAATCTTCCAAGCTTCTTTTGAGCTAGCAGCATTGGAAACCTCCAATGTAAAATCATCCAAACATTGATGGATGAAACTTGAGAGTGAAAGTTTCTTGATCATTCTTCTTTGCATTTAGCAAAATCTCCTTCTCATTTTGGGACAACCTTTCTTCATCTTGTGGCTTATAGCCTTTCTCTACAATTTCCCATACACCCTCTGGGAGCCAGGCAAAGCTTTCATGTGGATACACCATATTTCACATTTCTCTTTTGTAAGAAGAGAAAAGTGCAAAGTAGTATAGTCATGACTTGACATTAAGGGTGTTCAAAACCGAACCAAACCAATAGAAAACCGCAAACTGAACCAAACCAAACCAAACCGAAAATCACTTCTTATTGGTTTGGTTTGGTTTCTTTTTTCATTGCACCGCGCGGTTTGGTTTGGTTCGCGGTTTTGATTACAGAAACCAAACCAAACCAAACCGCAAGTAACACTAAGACTAACTGACTTACAACCTTTCTTACTAACTTATTAGCCCAAATGCAACTAAAACTCAACTCTCACTCACTTACTAGCCTAAATTCAATTAATTCTTTGACTCACTTACAAACAATCTATAATGGTGTGCTATAATTAAAAATTACAATAAAGTATTTAGTTCAAATTCTTTTAAACATTATCTTAACTATCTTAAAAGAATTAAAAGAGAGTAATTTATATGCTACACATATTTGAGTAGATTTTTTCTTAAAGATTTATATATGTTAGCCATTTTTTATATTAGTTAATTTTAACTTCGTTTTAAATTATGTTTTGTCTTGGAAAAAACCGAATCAACCGAACCAATCCAAACCGCATTGGTTTGGTTTTATTTTAGGAAGCCAACCGAACCAAACCAAACCGCATGTAATTTTATCTTGCGGTTCGATTCACTTTTTGTCTCAAACCCGAACCAAACCGTACCGCGAACACCCCTGCTTGACATCTCTCTTAACGAGGGAACTTGAATTTGCTTGATACAAAGTAGATAACTCTAGACTTATTTATAGGACCTTCCTAACTAATACATATTTTTCTAGATACATTCTACATTTTCTATATTCATTGCACTTCTAGATTTTTCAATTGATGTTATGAGAACTCTTAATAATTATACAATAATCTAAATTTTAAATGTATATAATGAATTCCATTCAACGGTTTGGGGACAACTTCGGTTGAGAGGTTTAAGGCCTGATTGATGGCTATGATATGATATTTTTTGGTCTAGACCAGGGTATCCACCGTCGAACGCAGTGATTAATCCTCTCGCTGGATTGGAGACACCTCGAAGGGTGGGACAGCTGGCTCAGAGATTTAAAGCTGCTACATGCCCAAGGCAAGGATCGAACCTTCGACATAAAGAAACATAAAAAAAATAAGGTATGATATAGACATTGTAAAAGCTTTTTTTACCCCCATATTAAACTGTGTATTCCCCACTTTGATCAAACTGACCATTTTACCCCCACTTCAATAAAATGACTTCCAGAATTATCCTCAAAGAAGGATGATTTCGGAAGTCATTTTGATGAATTTTTCCGGAAACACAATGGCTTCCGGAATTATCCTCCTTTGAGATGTTTTCGAAAACTTTATCAAAGTGGCTTCCGAAATCATCCTCCTTTGAGGTGTTTCCGGAAAAATTCATCGAAATGACTTCCGGAAACACCTCAAAGGAGGATAATTCAGGAAGCCATTTTGATAAAGTTTTCCGAAAACACCTCAAAGGAGGAAAATTCCGGAAGCCATTTTGATGAATTTTGGCTTCCGGAATTATCCTCCTCCTTTGAGATATTTTTGAAAAGTGTTAAAAAAATCAATTTCAGTTTAAATTTTGGTAAGAAAGTGATGGGTATTTTGGGGTAAAATGTAATATAGGATAAAAGGGGAAGAGGGGGTAAAAAAAACCATTATAAATTGTTATCATATTCATGTGTTTGATGCATATCTTATAACAAAAATTGATTGTAGTATATTACTCTTTCATTTGATTGAGATCGACCAAATAATAGTGACCAAGTTACTTGTATGACAAAATCATATATAACTTTCTAAAAAATATAATTTTAAATATAACTTACTTCATAATTCCCCATTATATTTACACTATTTTGATTAATGAAATTGCTTGAGTTTGTTTGCTTCAAAAAAATGTCTTTATTTATTCTCTATCATCTATAATCTGTAAGGTCTATCACAACTAGTTGTTAAACTGAATTTTTTTATGATTATCCGGAGTTTGAATCTAAGATATCCATTTTATGTATGGTAGTTCTTAAGTGATACTTATCACTTCATTAAAAAATATCATCTATTGCAATTTGAGCAAGTGGGTCTACAATCTATGCTATGGCAATTTGAGCAAGTGGATATCGGCATTGGTCTAAGAACGAGATGGACACTCCCCTTTCGAACCCTCTTGAAATTCCTCACTCCCCAGTTTTGAAAATTTTGCAACAGTCAATGTGACGAAGAATTTCTCCTAACAACACTAATAACCAGTAATCATTGAGAAGTTGCCCCCACTCCGGGTCTTTTTTCTTTTGGGTTTTGGCACTGGAAGATTTTAACGAGATCCTTTTTCAGAGAGGAATAGTGTCCCTTTGGAGTAGGAAAGACACTCATACATTTAGCCATTTGGCATTGGAAAATTTTAACGAGACCCTTTTTTATGATTATCCGGAGTTTAAATTATTTTCTCTTTTATTTTATACAATTTTCTCTCTCGTCTTTTTTCCCGCCAAAATAAGCCTAAAGGTATCAAAGACACCTAAAACTCTAGTCACTGAATCTTTTTCTCAATTTCTTTTCCCTTTGCTATCGATGTAATGGATTGGAGCACCCCCATTAATATAAATGTTTCTTATAAAAAAAAAAGTAAGTGTATTAAGGACATGATGATACGAAATTTTAAAAACTAAATAAAATATTAAAATTATAATATTAATAAGTTCCACAGTTCATTTTCTTTAGTACTTTTAGCTATCCACTCACAAATTAAGGTATTACTAATTTGTGTAAGTTAAGTATCAAAATAATCTCATTTACAATATTAAATATTTGCAAGTTTCTGTATATACTAATTTCGGGTATCTAAAACACTCAATTATCTTCTTTTTCTTTTTCTTCTTCTTCTTCTTCTTCTTTGACAGTTGAATAAAGATTGAACTCTCAACTTAACTTCTAAACTTACGCTCTCTTTTCTACTTAATCGATCCTTAATATATAATAAGTAGTATCTAAATTTTGTGAAATATGTCAAATTAGTCTCTACAATTTTAAGAAATTTGTTCCACTAGACTCCATAATGGACTACTTATAAGACTTTTGGAATATATTTGATTGATGTCACAAATTTTATAGGGACGACATGAGCTTAGAAACTAAATTGATGATTTGCTCTTAATTTAGTTTCTTAATGTCAGTGATTCAATATATGATATTATAAAGAAAATTTCAAAAAATCTTATAAACCAACACAGTTGGAAACTAAACTCCTCGCCTTATCTAGAGGCTTTTCACACTGCACTTGTGAAACTGATTGTTTGGAGGCTGTCAACATTATAAACAACCCAGGCGACTATGACTTCCATCCCCATGCCTTAGTTATGCTCCAGGTTTTGGATGCTTTGCAGAGAGACGGTAGCATCACTATTGTGCATATTTTAAGAAAGCAGAATATATACGCTGACTTTTTGGCTAAAGAAGGAGCTCACTCGATGTGTGATACAAATTGGGACTACCCCCTCCGGGCTTGGAGTCTCGCATTCTGAAGGACAAGATTAGCTAGTTTTTTTTGCTTGTTTTTTCCTTCTTTCGTTTTGTTACTTTGTAACACCACCAAAAAAAGTTGGAAACTAAATTAATGATTTTATTTATTATCAAGATGTTGACTTGATTGGTGTCATCTTGAACAATATAATTAAAAAAAGTAAGTACGAGTGTCTCAAAACTTAATTTGTATTTAAGATCTCTGTGCACCGGAGAAAAAACATTCATGATCTCTTACTTTAGATTGAACACGCACCAATAAGATCACCATCTATGTCCTGAAAAGAAAGAGAATTTTGATTACATTCTTTGAGGTGCATTCGTCGTTAGGGTTTCAGATAGTAATTATTTTGTTACCAAACTAAAACTCACCCTAAAACCAAAGGAGAATTTTATGATACCATTGAATTTTGTTCGGTACATATATCTTGTAGAAAAAATTAATTCAAAATTTAAATTTATTTTAAAAATAACTAAATGTAAAAATATGATATATTATTAGTGATTGGATGTTGGGTATCATACGCAACAAATCTACAGGTATTAGATTGTTCTCTAAAATAAATACAACCCATATGGTTGTTGGACTTTAAAATATCTTCTACGTGTCTCCATTTGATTTGGCAAATCAATAATAAATTAACTTAGTATTTAGATAAAAATAGATAGACAAATTAATAATAAAGATTTTTTATTAGAAATAAAGACAATGAAAATCAAGCTAAGTTGCATTCTTTTTTAGTTACCATGTCATTGGTGCGTACTTTCCATCGGCTTAGCCAGTGATTAATCTACGCTGGGAAACTGGTTGGCCGCGAGTTTCCGGCTTTACCGGCCTATGTGGTTCTCCCCTCCCAACAGAATTTTTACCATACCCAAGTTTTTATCACTTGGACCAACCATTCTCTGTGCTGACTTGCATTCTAAATAAATAGAAGATGCATAAAAAGGACGAGGAAGCGAGAATATAAAAATGACTTAAATAAAGATTAATATCTTAAGAAGTTGCTATTAAAAAAATCTTAAGAAGTTGAATCTGTTTGATAGCAATATTATTCGCACAAGGTAGCGGCTAGCCTCACACGCCGTTTCCCATTTAGATTATAAATACAAAGACTTACAACAAACCCAACAACTCTGCTCACTTCTCCATAAACTTCCCCTCTTTTCCTCCCTTTTATTCTCAAAACCTCTCACCCCAAAAAACAATTTCTCTATAACCAAACAAATGGCTGAAACTGGGAATCCCAATTCCCCATGTGCTTCATGCAAGTTACTTAGACGCCGTTGTGCCAAAGATTGTATCTTTGCTCCTTATTTCCCTTCTGATGATCCTCAAAAATTTGCCTTAGTTCACAAGGTTTTTGGTGCCAGCAACGTTAGCAAAATACTCCAGGTGAAATACCCCTCATTCAATCTCTTAACTTTGGTTTTATTATATATATATATATATATATATATATATATATATATCATCTTGTTGACTTATTGTTGTACAATGGTTCAGGAACTTGAGGTTGAGCAAAGAGGAGATGCAGTGAGCAGTTTAGTGTATGAAGCAAATGCAAGAGTGAGGGATCCTGTGTATGGTTGTGTTGGTGCAATATCTTACTTGCAAAACCAAGTTTCTGAGCTTCAAATGCAGCTTGCGGTAGCTCAAGCAGAGATACTTTGCATTCAGATGCAATATCATCATGGTCAAGGAATGCCAAATCAAGAAATAATATTGGATCAAAATAAATCTTCTTATCTTCTCCAAAATGATCTCCCTCAGTATCTCAACTTTGCTTCTTCAAGCAATGATTCTCTCTCACGTGAGAGCATATTTGGAAGTACATGACGTGGTTGGTTTTTTGAATATGAAATTTGATTACGTTACATGCTTGGTTTGTTAGAGATATAAAGTTAGTTACAAATTTATTACATTATTTAGAATATAGTTGCTCACATCGACTATGTAAGTCTTATCCTACCCTTTAATATGAATCAACATTATCGTTATCAATATTATTTCTATTTTCACTTTTCTACACCCTTCTCTAATTAGTGTTCTAGAAAAAGTGAACAAAAGATGTATTATTACTAATGACAATAATATTGATTAGATAGTTTTTCTGTTCCGCTTGATTTTTCCTTTCTTTTGTTTTGTTACTGTTCCTAACTTTTATATGTGTGATCAAAAGCTTTTACTATATCTCTAATAGGTTTCTTAATTCTTATCTTAGCCTTTTCTTTTTTTATTCATTCAGTTGGACAATTTCTTTTCATACATCTGTTTAAGGATGAGAAACTCTCTCCATTTCTTTACTGTTTTTGGAATTGAGAAAGAGACATGCACGTTTTAGGGTCAACTCTATATCACGTGATTATGAGGTATTTTTAGAGTGTTCTAAATCACTGATTACCATTAAACTAATAATTCTGATGCTTCACTATTAATGCATTCTGACAAGGGTCGGTTGCATTTTTTTAAAAATGGCAAACATTCTGATAATTACTTGTAACAAACTTCCCATCGGATAATGTTGAAAGACAAGCTCACATGACCAAACATAAAAACTATATACATTTTAGTTGTCTATTGCTTTAGCTTTGTTAGCAGAAATACGTATTCAGACTCTGAGTTGTTATTTAGCCAAACTTTTCTAGTCAAAAATTGTTAAAAATCACATTACAACACCAAATAATCAAATTTTTTAAGTAAATAATCAATCTACTTTTTCACAAATTTTAGGTCATTGATTAAAAACTGTAAAAAAATACATTTGTTATTTACTTTAAAAAATTGGTTAATTAATGTTCTAATATGATTTTTGATTATTTTTGGCCGGAAAATTTGGCTAAATGATTTCAAGGTGGGATTGTACAAGATGTTTGGATGGTTACAACTTACAAGTATATGAAAACTGAAAAGCCTAGAAAATGTTGTAGTAGGCGGCGAACAAATTCAACATATTATAGTGGGGGGGTCCCCTGATATGGTTATTTTAAAGGGGACTTTCTTTTATGTGCACATGCAACAGTCGTAGTTAGACTTTCTTTTTTGTTTTATTTATCTAACAAAATAAATAATGAGCAATTTGTGGAATGTGTGCTGCATGATAGAGACCAAAAATGGGGGGTTTGGTGGTTTTAGCCATTACTTGGTTCTGTGTATATGTGTCGTGTGTTAATTACAGAGGGGTGTGGTAGCTTTGTAAGTGTAAGTACTATGAATGACTAAATCCATAGGCTAAATCCGTACACCAAAGAACATAGGGTTGAGAAGTTGAGTTCGTTCGACCCCTTGGTGGGTTGGTGGACCGTGGACAAATCCATCATTAAAATAACTAATTTAAAATATCATTAAAAAAATGGGCGGGTTATCCTGCCAAACCCACCTAAAATAAGGTAAAAATATCAGGTTTGCGGGTTGGCCCGCCGAATAGGCAAACTAGGCGCGATAGACTATGATAGGTTGACAGACTGACCTATCAAGCTGACCCCATTTTACAGTCCAAGTGTTACCATAGAGAGGAAATGTGTGTGTGTCTGAGTCCGTTAGGGAGAGGAAGAGGATAATGTTGTCCTTAGTGGATTAATTTCTGCATAATCTATTGTTGGGCTAAACACACCAGTTTGACTGCTGGCCCAAGAATAGACCCAAACACTTGAGTCCAAAATGCAAGCCAAATTGAGTAAAACGCAACGGAGAAGGATCACACACTTGAGCAAAATTACGCAGACACAAAGTACCAAAACACGGGAACAAACACAAACATGAGAAGAAACGATGCGAAAAATTAGGGTTCTGCCACACCCTAGTCTATATACATCCAAAGTCGCCTTTATCCTCGCTCATTCTACTTAGGCATGGTAACAGGGCGAGTTTTGCATCCCCCATTCCCGCCCCAATCTCCATCAGGGTCAGGTTTTGCATCCCCCATCCCAGTCCAAAACGGGGACGGGTTCCCCGCGAGTACCCGTTTCCGCCACAAATTTATAGAAAAAATACAAAAAAAATTATAATGATTAATAAAACAAAATCATTATAACTATACAATGATAAAATAAAGTTAAAAGTATTAAAATAGACTTTTCTATAGGAAATAGATCAAAATTAAAAATAAACAAAATGAATGAGTAAATATGCATAAAATAAAATGAAATAATTAATTTATATTTTGTCGAGCGGGTTCGAGGCGGGGACGAGGTGAGTATCGACATCCCCAAACTCTTCCCCGTCAAACTTAGGGTGGGTCGGATGGGTACCTGCGAGTTTGGGTTATGTTGTCATGCCTAATTTTACTCACTCTTTTCCTCATAGATTTACTCTCATTTTATTGTGAATTTTTTTGTTTATTCTCGTTTGAAATACACCAATTGCACTTTTTTTTCAACCTAACTGAGTAAGTTGGTTTCATTCTATTTTATTCATGTAATGTATTCTTTTGAGAATAAGTTTCATATGAAGTCACATAACTAATGTATGACTTTATTGTTATTTTTTATCTTTCTATATCAACTGTTTGATTTTCTTCATTTTTTATATTGATTAAAAAGTCGATCGTTATTCTCAAACTAGTTTGATCAATAAGGAATCATCTTTATTGTCTTATATTTATATACCTTTTTGTTATGTTCAGCTCTATTGTTCATCTTGGCAAAGTCCAACATGGATATCAGACAGCTGTGATTTACTTGATTAAACAATTCTCCAATTTTAAATAAGGTAATAAAAATGAAATTTATATATTCATATTAACTAACTACTTTTATTTGATGGATGTTGTTTTTATTTGCATTTATAAATTTAATTATGCTAACATGGTCTAAATTTAATTATGCAGTCCAACTCCAGTCCATAATGTGGGATCTGGACAAAGTATGGTTCAAAAAGTTTTGAACCAATTTAAGCCTACGAGCATTTACGCTTACATACTCAGTCGACAATGGCACTCAAGGGAATAGTCAAATTTGAGGAATTAATAATTTTTGCGTTTGGATACTCTTCTGATTTAGGTTTTGATGAGCACACGGCTGTCGCTTTCAGGGCGAATTTTGTGCCCACCTGACAGCGTATAGTTTATAATTTTATAAAACTTATTATTTGTTTTATAAGGCGAAATAATTAATTTATATTTTGTCGAGCGGGTTCGAGGCAGGGACAGGGTGGGTATCGACATCCCCGAACTCCGCCTCGTCCCGGGTCAAAGCGGATTTTCCCTGTCAAACTCAGGGTGGAGTCGGATGGGTATCCGCGGGTTTGAGTTACGTTGCCATGCCTAATTCTGCTCACCCTTTTCCTCATAGATTTACTTTCATTTTATTCTCGTTTGAAATAACACTTTTTTTTCAACCTAAGTGAGTAAGTTGGTTTCATTCTATTTTGTTCATGTAATGTATTCTAAGTGAGTAAGTTGTTTTCTTCAGTTTTTATACCGATTAGAAAGTCGATCGTTATTCTCAAACTAGTTTGATTAAAAGGAATCATCTTTATTGTCTTATATTTATATACTTTTTTGTTATGTTCGACTCTATTGTTCATCTTGATAAAGTTCAACATGTATCTCAGACGGCTGTAATTTACTTGATTAAACAATTCTCCAATTTTAAAGATGCTAAATTAGTAGACTACATCATTATTGACTATCATGGGATCCCTCTTAAAAAACCAAAAAAAATGTATCATCATTATAGTGTGGCCGTGTGATTGAGATTAGTTTTGGCTACTTGATTGTTTGGTTTATACCAAATGTTTGTGTATTTGTTGATATGTTCCTGACAAATGTAATAAATTCATATGTATTATTTTTATGAATCTTGCAAAAGCACTTTTTATTTGTCTTTTTAACATAATATATTATTAGTTTGATTTTTATTTGTCTTTTAACCAAAAGTTTTGATTTAATACCAACACACTTTTTACCCAAAAGCGTCTTTTTAAAATCTTTTAAAATCCTAATTCAATACATCCCTAAAAACTGGAAGGCTTCTACATCCAACAATAAAGAGAAGTAAGATATGGTATCGCATTTAACATGTGAGAGACAATAATTTGTCTAGAATTTTGAGAAATAAATTTTTTTGGTACAACTGCAAAGACCAATCCCTCGATCTGGGAAGGATCACAATGTGCGGCAAAACTCTCCCTCAAGAGATTTAACTATTGCATGTCCAATGCTGAATTTGAGAAATAAAGTTGATCAAACCCATTTTTTTAAGTTTCCAAATCTTAAAATATTTCAAAAATGGTTTAAATATGTATTTGGTCCCTGCAAATACACCTATTTTTCAATTTAGTCCTTGCAATTTTTTTTAAATAGTCCCTGCAAAACATTTTTATTTTAAAGATACCCTTTTGTTAAGCCTCTGTTAGTCAATTGCTGATTTGGCTAACAGAGTGCCACGTAGGTTTTGACACGTTGGATTTTTAATGTGATGTGGGTTGACACGTTGGATTAAAAACTTAGGGGTTGAATTGGTTTCCCTCAGCTCTCTTCATTTTACTCACTCTCTCTTCATTCTCGTTCTTCATTCTCTCTTCTTTCTTCTTGAGAAACTGAGAAGACACACTGAGAGACAGAGATGGAACGAAGAAGACGAAGACGTGAGAAGACGAACGACGACGAAGGAAGACGAATGGCGACCAACGAAGACGGTGACACGACCAACGAAGACCAACGGAGACCAACGAAGGTAAACCTAAACTTCAAATTTCTTTAGGGTTTTGCGATTCGTTTACTAGGATCAACTATTTTTCAAAAAACTTCTAATTTTAGGGTTTCGCTGTTGTTTTGAAAGTCTGTAGTTGTCAATTTGTTTAGGGTTTTTATATGTTGGTGTGTTGTCAACTCAAAAAAAACTAGAAAGGAACCCTGTTGTTGGATATTGGGTAATGGGGACCATTTTATCACATGGTATACTGAACTTTGTCACATGGGGGGGCCATTTTACTATTGATTACAGAATATAGTAATTGGGACCCACTGTATGTTGATTCAGTTTGTCATTTTGCAGGGATGAGTTTCGAAATTGTTATACATCATGGGGCAAATTTGAAACTTTGGAAAATACAGTGTATAATGGAGGGTATCAACATGACTTCAGAATTAATGATGTTGACAGGTGGAGTTACTTTGAGGCTGTAGGAATAGTCAAAGAACTAGGGTATAAGAAAGAGTTCCTTTTATGGTGGATGTCTGAGCATCATGCATTTCTGGGTGGTTATAAGGCATTTAGGGCTGATGGGGATGCTAATGAGGCAGCAGAGTTTGACTTAAAAAACAACTGTGTTATACACCTTTATGTGGAGAGTTTAGAAGATGAGCATGTGGAGGGTGACTCTGTTGATGTGGAAGACCAAGGGAATTCTAATTCAGATGATGATGATGCCAAAGGTGTACACTTTGATGACACTGAGGAGGAGAGGGAATTGGGCCTAAATGATGAATTAGGTGATTTAAGTGATGAAGAAAGAAATAGGGCAGGACCTTCTCAGGCAGTAGCTGACAATAATGATGAGGATTCTTTGGATGAGGATTTTGATCCATCAAATGAAGTTTTAGAAGAAGATTACCAAAGTGAAGAGTTGGTTAGTGATGATCCTGATGAGGAAAATGATGGTCAAAGGAGGTATTCTGTTTTCAACAAAGCTGAGTTGGACAAGAATTTTAAATTCCAACTTGGTATGGAATTTAAGTCTACAGATGAATTTAAGGAGGCTATTTTGGAACATTCAGTTTTAAATGGGAAACAAATTAAGTTTCTTAAAAACGACAAAACGAGGTGTAGGGCAGTGTGTAAAAATAATGGGAAATGTGAATTTCTGGCATATTGCAGCAAAGTGGGGGACAACTTTACCTTTTGGTTAAAGACACTTGATGGGAAACACACATGTAGAAGGGTGTTCAATAACTCAAATGCCAATGCCAAGTGGGTGAGTAAAATAGTGGCCAAAAAATTGGCTTCTAGTGAGAAAGTAAAGATCTCAGAAGTTATGACTGACATAAGGAGGAAATATGCAACTGGTATTACTGTATCAAGGGCATGGAGGGGAATTAAAATTGCAAGGGATGCTGTTGAAGGTGATGCTGCAAGGGAATACACACTTCTATGGAACTATTTTGCTGAACTTAGAAGGGCTTCCATAGGAAATACATGCAAGATAAATGTAGATAGAATTCCACCCACTTTAAAACCTAGGTTTGGATCCTTCTATTTCTGTCTTGATGGTTGCAAGAGGGGCTTTCTTGCTGGTTGCAGGCCCTTTATTGGGGTAGATGGTTGTCATCTAAAGACTAAATATGGTGGTTGTCTCTTAGTGGCTGTTGGAAGGGATCCTAATGATCAATATTATCCTTTAGCATTTGGGGTTGTTAAATCAGAAACAAAGGAATCTTGGAGATGGTTTCTCACGTTGCTTTTGGAGGATATTGGTCAAGAGAGGAGATGGGTCTTCATTTTAGATCAGCAAAAGGTATACAAATTTCAAATCTGTTTCTTTATTCTGTTTTAGTATTTATTTTGTTTTGTATTTATTTTGTTTTGTTATATTTATTCTGTTTTATCTCATCGCAGGGTTTGATCCCTGTGTTTGAATAGATGTTTGAATCTCTTGAGCATAGGCTATGTTTAAGGCATTTATATGCTAATTTCAAGAAGAAGTTTGGAGGAGGGACTATCATGAGGGACTTGATGATGGCTGCTGCAAAATCTACATACACTAGAGGATGAGAGGACCACATGGCTGAGCTTAAGAGGGTGCATCCGAAAGCATGGGAATGGTTGATGGGAGTAGACCCAAAACTTTGGTGTAAGGCTTACTTTAGTTTTTATCCAAAATGTGATGTTTTGATGAACAATCTTACTGAGGCATTTAATAGTACAATTTTAGTTGCTAGAGACAAACCAATTATTACTATGTGTGAGTGGATAAGAAATTACATGATGGGTAGGATTACTACTCTAAGAAGGAAAGCTAACAACTGGGGTCATAACATAATGCCTAAACCTAGGAAGAGGCTAGATAGGGAGATAGAATTTAGTGGAAATTGGTATCCTACATTCTCTGATGAATTACATTTTCAAGCTGAGGATACTAGTTTCACTTAAAGGTTTGTTGTTGATTTAGAAAATAGAACATGTGCTTGTAATTTCTAGCAATTGGTGGGAATTCCATGTAGACATGCAAGCTGTGGAATGACATATAAGGGTTTTGATATTGAAGATTATGTGGATAACTGTTATACCAAAGATATGTATTTGGCATGCTACAACAATGGTATTAGCCCCATCAATGGTCAGGATATGTGGCCAAGGGTTGAAATTGAAGAAATGATGCCCCCTCAATATAAGAGGGGTCCTGGAAGGCCCAAAAAGTTAAGAAGGAGAGAAGTTGATGAGGATCCGAATGCAAGGAAATTGAAGAGACAAAACACAAAGTATAGGTGCACAAGGTGTGACCAACTTGGACACAATGCAAGGGGATGCAATAGTGACACTGTTAACCCAAATGCACAAACAAGAAAGTTAAAATCATTTCTGTTTTTTGTCATTTATTTGTGTCACTGTTTGCTAATTTTATGTCTCTTTTTGTGATGTAGAGGAAACCAAATTAAGAAGCAGCCAACTGTGGAGTCTACTGCAAGTGCAGAAACTGTGGAGCCAACTGTGCAGCAGAATGTACCTGAACAAGTTCCTGTAACTCAGCCTGGAAGTCAACAAGTTCCTGTATCTGAACAAGTTCCTATAACTCAACCTCTACCTTGTAACTAAGCCTATTCCTCAACACGTTTTTGTTAGTCAGCCTGTAGCTCAACAAGTGCGTAGAAGTCAGCAAACTAGTTATGGAGAGAGGAAACAAAACGGGCTTAGACCCAAACTTGACATCAAGAGTGTTAGGAAGAGCAACAGAATTGTGAAAAGGAACTTGGCAGCAACTATAGTGAGTGCTGGGAGTGATGAAGGATGCCCAATTGTTGTTGATGATAGAGGGGAGTTGACACAAGAAGATCCTCAACAGAAATGAAGATGTAGCAGCTTTTATTTTGTTGTTGATGTTGGTCCCTTTAGTTATGTTCGACTCTTTTAGCTATGTTAGTATTTTGTAATGCATTAAGTTCATGTAATACTTTAAAACCTATAACTGGTCATGTATTAAGGTCAAAGTCTTTTGCACCTCACCTATGTTGGTATTTTGAACTCATCTATTTTGTTGGAACTAAATGCATTTGGTATTTTATCAATGAATTGAATGTTGGAAGTATTTGTTGAATGTTGTATAAAAATTAGGTGCACAACATAAATTTTGGCAGGTCATGTACAATGAATTCAATGTTGTACAATGAATTCAATATTGTATAAAAATTAGGTGCACAACATAAATTCTGGCAGGTCATTTACAATGGAATTACTTGCTGATAAATACCAAATTTTTCAAAAACGTCCCTACAATTAACTTCTTTTTTAAAAAGGTCCCTGCAAATATCTGAGAAATTTCAAAATAGTCACTGTTATACCAGATTGCCCAGATCTGATATACAACACATAACAGCAATAACAATCTCATTAGAATCAAACATCCAAAGTTTACATAACTTCATTACAATCAAACTTGCAAAGTTTACATAACTTCATTAGAATCAAACTAGATTACATAACTTGGACAAAATCAAAGTTGCAAACATTACATAACTCCATTACAATAAACTTCAATCTTCAACACTAGATAAGATGAACTAAAATGGCATGAACCATGAATAAAACCAAGGTAATTATCAGCCCAATAACAAGCCTATGAACCCTAGTCCTTTCTTTGGCCAATTTCAATTGTAGCTTCTCAATCTTCTTATTCCCTGCTTCCATGAGCTTATCAGCATACATGCAGGCATTGCAAGGATATGATGGTGTAGGTTCTGGTGGTGCAGCGGCTGGATTTACAATCTGGGGCATCACTGTATCACCTCTTGCAACAAAGTCAGCTGGGGTAAACTCATCATCCCATCTATAAAGCTTACAGCTTATTTCTTCATTCTGGAAAAATTAAAAGCATCATTTCAGGTCGATTTAAAACAAGAAACAGGAAACAAAGTGAAAATCGAAACAATGATAGAGCTTACCATAAAATTTGGACACTTCCAATATCTCCTATTTGGGTTTAAAGACGAGTTTGAGGTGAACACCCTCATAGTTAAACCACACCCACATCTGGGCAATCTCTCTCCCTGTGTATTCGAGGTTGAAGATTGCGAGGCAGCCATTGAAGATTTCGAGGAAGAAGATGAAGATCTGGTAATGGTTGGTTTGATTTGGGGAAGATGATGTTAGGGTTAGAAGAGGGATTTATTTGGGGAAGATCATGTATTACTGGTGTGTGAAAATACGTGTGCAAGTATACACAGTCACAAGTTATAGTATAAAAGATCGAACCCACAGAGATTGAATTAACTCTTATATGTTATTGTAAAGAAATGCAAATTAGTGCAACTACACTATTCAGATTTTTGGGTTTTGGTTGAAATTGAAATGAAAATAAATAAACAGAAAGCAAGTAAATTGTGTAAGAAATCAGTTGAGGATGAAAGTTGAGATGTCTTCACAAGCTAAATCACTTTTGAGTGTATTGTGTTTTCTTGTGGTGCAGTTGCACTTAGTGCAGCTGCATCAGTGTGTGCTGGTCAGCTACTTTCTTCAGAGTTTCGTTACAAGCTCTTATGATCCTGTTTTTTGCGGTAAAGAGTAGGGTTGTCAGTGCCTCTCTCGCCCCCTTACAGATAATCCAATTTGCTAAATAAGTACACTCTTGTATCTTAAGATCTTACTACACTCTTGTAAGGACTATGTTAACCTAAGGTTAGGAATTAACATGGAATTAACAAGCTAACTTCATTAAAACTAGTTTAACAAAAAGCTTTATTAAACACTTATCCTTACTTAGTTCTTGATTTCTAGTTATAAGCCAATTAAGTGAATATAACTCTACTTGTTCTAAGTGATCAACCTTTAAACAAGATTAAGAATTTAAACACAAGAACTAAAGTGCACACCACTTGAAAACACAATAACTTTCCTCAAAAGATCATTGGAAAGTTAGAACATCCCAACTTAAGAGATTTAGCTCATGTTGGACATGATAAAGCAAATATATTTGAATGAAAACATATTGCAATGAAGAAAAGTACAAGAGGATTCAAAATAGTACCAAATGGAAAACTCTTGCATATATTTGCTTACAACTAATTTCTTGCAACTATTAGCTCTTTGAAGGAGTGGAGATAGAAGTTGTCAATTTCCTCTCACCTTCCTCTCAAACTAACACTATGAAACTACAAGAAAATTAAACTTTGAAAACTATAAAAAACTAAAATAGAAAGAACAAGAAGTAAGTATGTAAAAAATCTATATATCTTTCAAGTGAAGAGTTGAGTCCTTTATATAGGCCTTGAGATTTCCTTCAAGTGAGGGTTTGCTTGGAGACAAAGTTAACTTAACCATGGTTACTTTTCAGAAGTTGATGATGCCATTTGAGTTTTTCACTCAAGTGCAAAGAATGGTCCAATTAGGTGTAGCCATGTGTCCTTTATAAGATGACTCTTCAAATGGTCATATATTGTAGGCACCTCCTTTGAAAGGTTCCCGTGTGACCCATGTGATTTGTGACCAATTATGATGTCATCTTGTGGTGTCTCTATCTTCTTTGAGTTTGAGGTGCTTCCGGTGTTGGCATTTTTCTTCCCTTTCAGGATGGTGCAGCTGCATGTAGTGCAGCTGCATGCGATGCAGGTGCATCCTTTTGCAAGTTGCCATGGTGCCTCCATGTGACTTGTGACTAAGCATGATGTCATAGAGATATTTATGCCATGGTATGAATTGAGGTGCTTCCATTGTGGAGTAATTCTGTCTTTGGTGCAGGATGGTGCAGATGCACTAAATTTGGTTGCACTGTGGTAATCTGGTGCAGCTGCATCTAGTGCAGATGCACTGCCTGTTTTCCGGTGCAGATGCATCAACTGCAGGTGCACTGAACAAACACATCAAACATACCAATATATATACAAAATGCTAAGTCATGAGTATAAACCTTGAATGTTGTTTATTTTATTCATACTACTATATTTAACACATATTGTACTTGATTCTAAACAATTATTTAGGTTTAGATGCGTATATAACTCTATATAAAATAGAGTTATCAATTACACATCAGCTTTAATATAAATAAATGGAAAATAAAAATATCTGACGTGTACAAGCCTACATGGGACTCCGTCTGCCACTGTAACATCTGACTAACGGAAGGGCATATTCAAAAAAAAGTTGTTTTGCAGGGATGTATTTAAAAAAAAATTGCAGGGACTAAATCGAAAAACAGGGATATTTGCAGGGATTAAATACATATTTAAACCTTCAAAAATCTTGTACTAAAGGCTTAAATGTATGTTTCGTCCCTACAAATATCCCAATAATCCAATTTGGTCCCTGCAATTTTTTTAAAAAAAAAAACCCTTGCAAAAACAACACTTTCAGTTTAGTCCCTCTGTTATTAATAAATAGTAGTCATTCAGCCAATTATATAATATAGTATGTTAGATAAAAGAAAAAATAAGTGTTGTTGAACCAAAGTATCCACCGTCGAACGCAATGACTAATCCCCTTGCTGGATTGAGAGAAAAAAACTGAAAGTTTTTTATTTTTTTCCAAAATAACCAACTAAAAGTTTAAATAACATATTTTCTCGCTCATATATGTCTATGAAAATGCTATGAGGAGATGGAACAATAATACATAGCATAAAATTTTCACTCATATACGTCAATAAAAATCTTATGAGGAGATGAGATGATAAAACAAAAGCAAGTCGTCACTATATTTGAGTTACATGTTCTTGAAGAATTTGAACCAATAGTTTCCAAGATAAAGTTATATATAATAATTAATCGACAATTTAAAAATGAACTAAAAAATATTTAAAAGTGTAGTTTTGGATAATTATATATTAATATTTTAATCGTGGACTAGAGAAAATCCGGCTCCGCAAATTTTATAACAAATAATTTTTTAACCAAAACATGGATATACTCCAATTATCTATGTGTCATATTTTTAATGGTCAACTATAAACACATTATGCAAGAAACCGTGTGTAAGTTCTATCCAAAAAAAATTGGACCCAAATCGAATTCGCAGTTCGCGATTTTCTATCTAGATCTAGGTTTTAGCTTGCTTTTCATGCAGAACGGTTCTCAAGTTCACTTGAACCAAACATGAATCTAGTTCAAACGATCGAATTGCCCCATTAGGCCTGGTTTGGCAACCTTGATAAAAATTGTTCAATTTACACAAATGCGGCCAAACAAAGTTTTAGAAGTTTTTGTCAAAAGTGAACAATTGAAAATAAATTTTGATTTTATTTTATGTTGACGTGTTTTTAAAGGCGATTAGAAAATTAATAGCAATAAAATTATAGCAACAAAATATAATGTGTGTTCGTTGAAACTTAAAAATAAATATAGAAAATAATTTTTTCGACAATATCTAGTATTTTCTTGTTGCGCCTCACAGGCAAAATGTTCATTTATAAAAATAAAAAAATCATACCAACAACATTTAATGTTTACCCATTAACGCGTTACGTTCCGTAAGAAATCAAAAGTTCAAAAGAAAGATAAAAAAACAAAAAACCAAAATTTTCATTTATTAGCTATATAGAGTATGAAATTGATAGCAGCATTTTATTAGCTATAACCTGTTAAGTTTTATTGCATACTGCATAATTAGCATCATATCTAACTGGCAAATGCACATCTAAAACAGATCCTTCCTTTACAGCAGGAGTGATGTTGCATTATAGTGACAATTTAGGGACCTTCAACCTCCAATTGATAACATGGAGACTCATCCAATGCCTGGATTGTTCCATCAAAACTACATACTTGTATTATAAATTTGAGGCTAGAAGTGTCTGAAGGAACTTGGAGGCCAGAAACATAAAAACAGTTTACGTGTGCTACTCCAAGGTATTCCTTAATAGGTTCTAGAGTTGTACCTGGATTACCACCTACTTGTTTTGATAATTTCACCAAATAAATGTTGTACGTCATAAATGGATAATTCTTTCCATCTTTCAGTGTCCACGAAATTTTAATGTTAAGGGTCTTTAAACCCTCAGAACCTGATGTCCATTCTATATATTTGCCATCAACTATCCAGGAAGAAGAGACAGGAAAATCTGACTTATAGTCAGAAGTCTTGATTGTGATATGACCAAGAAGTGAAAAATAATCTGATGGAGAAGCCAAAGTACCATAACTGCAATCTGATATTGGGGAATCTGATCTGTAGCACACTGCATGGATTTCTTTTAAAGTGTATCCATTCATTTCAATTGAACCTTCGTTTATAACCCATTCTGAGGGAAATCCCTTGTGTTCGCGTGCCATGATTACTTTGCTGAATTTGCTTGCGATGTGATTAGCTTCACAAGATGTCAGAAGTGTTGACATTCTTTCATCTTCTTTGGAAGTGAAAACAAGCTTAAGTCCCAGTGAAGAATTGCCTCTAGATTTAACCTGCATCATTCATGGACTTGTTTACATGTGAAAAGAGAGGGTTCTGATAGGAATACTAACTTATATTGTAATTCTGGTGAACTTGATAAATGTGCATTACACCATAGATCAGGGAAAAGTACCCTAATTACCCCGACCGGAATTATAATACCAGGCTTAGTTCATAAAGGAACGATCAGACTGATTTTTAATAGGAACCGAATTAAACTATTTCAGGTTATATGGGTATATATGACGGCATTCCTTCAATAAAGATAAACAAGTTAAAACTTACAGAATAAAGAAAGTGGATGGGCAATTCGCTCAAGAGAAAATCTCCTTGAAAGATTTTCCTCTCAAAGTATGTTTGCTCTTCAAGAGATCCTTTGAATGTAATGTTTCCTCCTCCACTATATGAGGCTTCCTTCAAGCTGCAATTTGCAAGGCAAGACAACAAATATTTTGGATCTTGTCAGAACTAGATCTGAAATTTAGTGATGCAATATTCCATATTACTTCCTCGGTTCCTTTTTACTTGTCTGTTTTTTAAGAAGAATTTTGTTTTAATTTGTTATTTTGATAGTTTAAGATTACACCGATGACGTGTTTCTTAGTTATACCCTTAAGTATTTATTGTAGAGTGAGAAATAAGTGTGATGGGTAATAAACAAATCAAGAGTACCATAGGAAAAAAACTAATAATTTTATCAAAAACAACAAAATTTGTTAGTTTTCTTGTTCGTGTAAAATAAAACTAAAAGAGAAGTAAAGACGAACAGAGGTGGTAAAGGGAAGAATATAAAAATTAAAAAAGAAGACAATCAATGTGGTGAGTTGAGCTTTTGACCCAGTGACCTTATCAGGTCAGCTATTACTAAAGCTGTTGCAGAGGGTGGAAAAATAATTGAGGCAATACTAATAATAATAATAATAATAATAATAATAAATTGTATTTGTAAGATAAAATTTCCTAATTCAATAAGTACTATGACGATGTTTTTACGAGCACATATACACAGGTTAGACATATGCTATGCTGTTATAGAGCATTTACTGAGTATGTGCAATATAAGGTATGTACATTCGGATCAGCTCTCAGTTACAGGGACATTTTAAAACGTTAAATATGTGCAATCACTTACTCCACAAGAACTTGAATAGAATCTGTAGTATCAACAAGCTCGAGCAGTGGCTGAAACAAATAGTTGAGTTAGAAACCATAGTGACAGTGAAACTTGGTTTCCAGTTATTAGTTTTGTTGTTAAAAATTAGCACCTAATCATAGAATGAAAAACTAAGATTGCAAATAAAGGGTGAATATAATCTTCTATATGTCATATATCCAACTACCTATTTGGTACATGGTTAAGCCAACAATAAGGAAGAATGATTATTGGGTGCTTACCTGAAAGCCTTGGCAAGAAATGTTGCACCAAGTAGCATCTGATACATGGTCTCCATCAACTGAAATATGATAACCACGTCCCTGAAGTAACAAAGATAGGATACACTTGAGGGATAAAATGCCAATATTTGAAAGATAGCATATACTAGTATCTGATCTAAAGTTAGATTGCTCAAAAGGAAAATAGCCAAGGTTATTTATTTATTTTCTGGTAGAAGATTGCCGAGATCTTCATTTAGGCTTTAAGCCCATGTAGCAAAATCTTTCATTGATGGAAGGTAGGTATTAGCTTCTGTGTGGTTCATCTTTTCTCTGCTAGTTTGATTTGCATAGAACTAAAGTTGGATAAAGGAATTTCCATCTTTTAGGACATTAAAATTTTCCATTCGCCAACCATGTGCTTCTTGAAATAACAAAATATTCGTAGAATGACATCCCATGAAATTAAATTAAAAAATAAATCTACTGATTAAAATCTGGAAAAAGTATATTCAAAGTTTTACTTAGACTAGCGGAGCAGCTGTGAAATTTGCAATGGGAAAAAGGGGAAGAATATAAAAGGTGCCAAGAAGTAAAATTGGTAACCTGATCAAAATTTGTATAGAAAGGTAGTAATCCAGGATAATTTTGCAGTACTCCCCATGACTTTTCCACTAGACCCCACCAACTGCAATTTTGAATGCATGGCAATGATGCTGGTACCCATGAGTAAGAAATTTAAGGTCCAATATCCATCATTAATATAGAAATCAACTTTCAACATATAATTGGTACCTACAAACATAACCCATATGAAAATGCGTGAAAGATTTGTTTTTTATAAAAAAAAGGGGGGGATCTGTAGTGTTCCCACTTTTTCGTATATGACTCATGCATGAAAAATTTCAGAATTCGGTGATAATAAGATTTGAAAGCTAAAATAAATTAAGCTTCTTACAATATTTATGTAAGCAGAAAATTTAACCACTAACATTTGTCTATGAAAAAATGAATTATAAAAATATGCAAAACATCTTAACATAATTTATGAGTTATTGGGAGTGATCAGGAAGAAATATAATCAAGAGAAGGTTTGAAAAAGTAAAATACCACCTAGTAATGTGATGCGTTTCAGCTCAAATGATCTGGAATCAACAAAGTGTAGTATGCAATCCAAGAAGAAAGTACACAAGCAAAAAATGACATGTTTTATTTGTCTGAATCTAAAAATTTAATACAGGAAAGTTTAAAGCCTAAAAATGCCATAAAATTTAAATCAAAACCTTCCTAGAGTAGTATGCGCTGAGGAAACTATAATTTATACTCTTCTCTTCTGATAGGTTCCTGCTTATAAAATTGTAGAGCTGGAGTGTACTAATTAATACTTTCTTTTTCTTCTAGCATTTTCCCAAGCTACAAGTTTATGTTCTTTCTATGTACACAATGTTGGCAACTTCTAGCATTGCATTTTTTTCTCAATATATAATTATGTATCAGTTTAGTTAAGCTTGTGATCGCAAAATTTGAATAGCTTTTTTGGTATAGCGAAACAGATAGCTAAATTACCTATTCTGAGCAGTATCAAAATCTGGTGGTTGCTTTGTCTCATAGACCCATCCAGGTGCAAATATTGCAGCAGAGATGTCATTCTTTCTTAGTACATCAAGAGCAACATTTACCTGAGACATCCATAAAAAGGAAATTAATATTTAGATATCCTATAAAACTATTTGCCATCTTAAATTGCACAAGTTTCATCCCATAAAAACTCCAACAGCGAGTGTTTCCATAAATAACTTTTAAATACATTGCACTACAATACACAATTATCTTCTTGGTAACAGAAAATATGGTTACACGCAACTTGGCTGTTTCACCATGGAAGGGCGGTTATATGATTAAGATAACATCCGCAACAAATTCTAAGGTATATCAAAATGAAATAATGTATTACGATGATTGAAACGGCTAAATTCTGTGATATTGCCAATAAAATAGCAGACAAACAATGATATTGCCAATAAAATAAAAATATACGCATATCACAGGCCACATACATTCCACTGTCCACCACCATATGTGTTCCTTCCAAATACATCTATCCCCATGTATACATCGAACTTCCGATCACCGGCCGCAGCAGCAGAGAGACTTGGATAGTTTTCCTATTTGATACATAATAAAGTTAACCAAGGAAAATGGTAATTGATTAAACTTCAGTGCTGGAAAAGTGTGCTCGGGGAAGATAAGCAATACCTTCCACGTATAGTTCACAAATATTCCATCACATATATCAAAGAACGGCTTATTATATACATTTAGTTGGTCTTGCCAATTCAGTTCACCGTCAATCGTAACACTGTCATACCTTCATGACCAATAAAACACACAAAGTCAACTTTTGGCACCATCTACTGCAATACAAAAATTACTGACTCTAATCACTTACCAAAGCACTAATGATCCCGGCACAGAAGAATGCATTGTTGATGATAAATGGTCTACAAACTCTTTTAAATTAGAAATTTGCCCTGGATCCAAATTTACCTCCATATTTATCTGCAATGATATACTACAAACTTGAAAATTGACAAGAATACAACAAATTAAAATATTAGTAAAATTATTACATATTTGTTTCTTAATTTTGGTAAAAATATGCATAGTTGCAGCGATGCATTTAGTTTAAAATTTTGGCAATATATATGTATATGAGGCATCTGATGCACTGATAAACGTTTCACTTATTGCTTATGAAATCAAATATGAAACATAATTAGATAATATAAAATTCAAACAGACATCAGGAATAGAAACTTTAATAATAAGCAAGCAGAGATAACTAATTACTTACTAGCCACCCATCAAAGCCTAAATGAACAGCAAGCTCTGCCAAACGTTCTGCATACATTTGTGCAGACTCCTTTGTTGAAAGCAATGCATCACATGTAGCCTTTCCCTCATCCCATTCGGTGATGAAAGTCCCCAACACCTAAAATACCAAAGAATCAACTATTTAGGTTCTATTTGAGTAAACAGCTTAATTAAGCGCTTATACTTGTTTGGTTAAGATTTTTTCCACCGCAACTGTGCAAATTCGTACAAAATTCACATTTTCCAAAGCATGATTGACCAAAGCTGGTGTTTAGTTCCTTCGATTAAACCTGACTTTTTCCACTACAAATCTAATACAAACACGCACCAAGTGTTTGTAGCAAAACCGTTTATCATATATAAATGCTGATGTATAAGCTATTTCTTTAATAAAAGTTAATGGTCAAAAGAAGTTGTTACATCTGGATTCGGTTCATTTGAACCAAATACATCAACTTCTGTCGACCAGGTTTTCCTTATACTCGGTAAGGGAGGAAGTGTGTGTGTGTATATAAATTAGCAAAGAACTTCACATATAGCAAATGATATGATAAATACTATAGAAAGAAGTAAGAACCTTGACACCATGGCGATGAGCAGTGTTAATCCAACAAGGAGGAGGAAGAGTAACAAGTGAGTGAGAAAAGTAAACAAAAACATCAATCAAATGCCAATGCCAAATAAAATAAGCATCAGGATTAGTTCCACCTTGAATCCACTTATCATCCAAGTAACCACCAGCCATATCATGAGAAACAAGTAATCTGCGCCTGTTAGGTAACGATTCTATGAGAATTGGAACTGAGGCTTTGTTAAAAGGGTAGTGGAAAGAATCGAAATAGGAGCGAGATTTGAGCTCATCAAGAGTCTTGATTGGATATGAAATTGGGATAGAGGGTTGTTTGGGATCAAAGGGTGGAGCTTCTGAGGAAGAAGAAGGTTGAGAGTCTGTGTTGGATTGGGGATTTGACATTAGGAGGGTTTGGGTAGTTTGAATAATGAGACGTAGTGTGTTTCGGAGTTTGATTAAGGTTTGGCGTTTTATAAGATGACGAGGTATCATCTCAACTCAACTCACGCTAATTCTTCTTCAACGTGCTAGACAGACAGCTAGAGTGATGATGCTGTTAGTTGGGTGGGTGTTTCGTATTTGGATTTACGGTGGTGGAAAGGGTTAAAAAGTAAAAACATAATTTTAGTAAAGAAAAATTGACACCATTTTTTGTAGTCGTATTTGGCAACATGGTATCAATGGTAGAGATCGTGTCTCTGGCGTCATTTAACACCTGTAAATAATTCTGCAATTATTACATTTTCTTTCACTTCCCTCACATGAGGCACTCAGCAACAAAAGCAACCCGGCTTACTAAACCGACACGGTTCGACCTCAGAACATAAATCATTTTGTTTTTCAAACGTGCAACTATTAAATCACCAAATTACACGAATTCTAACAATCGCAAACATGTGTGTCGGCAAGGTCCAAGTGTAGGTCAATCTTCATTCATTTCAGTATGATCACTTTCGAGTGGGGGTGTTTATAACCAATCTAATTTAATGCAAACTGCAGTGGCCGAACCGAAAAACCACAGATCGAAAAAGCTGTAAACTGCATAAAACCTAAATTTTGAGTTAATATGGATTAATTTTCGGTTCTCTCCCATAGAACTGATCCAGTCCAAATCGATCCAATGTATATAAAATATAATCTAATTTCATAGTTGTAATTACAATATTACCCAACTTGAAATTTGTTTTCTCAATATTACCCACATTTGAAATATGATTTTCCAATATTACTCGATGCATTTTTGCGCGCTCATTATCATGAAACTATTTTATTTAATTTCGTGATCATTTAAGTTATGATTTCATGCTATAAAAGTTTTCTAGACACTTTTTCTAGTGGTATTTGCCACTTCGTCTACAATCAAAAAAAAAGTTTTCTAGACACTTTTTAAAATTTAATCTCAGTCTATTGAAGATATTGCCAACTTGCAGATGGAACCCTAGCGTAGCCTCGCCCATTTTGCTTTGAAGGTTTTATGCGAGTATTAATAAGTAGTTTAGTTTAAACTTAGGGCAAGTGCTAGGATAGATGAAAGTAAACCAGTACTTAAAAATCGTTCGAAGTTTCGACAATAACAAGTGATGCTTTTTGAAAACAAAAGTTTGTGGTTCTCCAAGTCATCATGGTTGAGAGTGTACATTTATTGGTGAAAGATGAAAAATTACGCCTGTGCAGTACATAAAACACAAATACCTAGGCTCATTAGCATGTAAAAGATAAAGTACGACTAAAATTTTGTCATTTGTCATTATTAACGATTTACAGAATTAAGGAGTAATCACCTTAATTTGTGAGTTGCAAAAGGTAAAATCATGCCATTTCTTGGTCTGAAATGTATTACTTTTACTCCAAAATATATTGGCAAAATTATCTGGTTCTACACTATTTTTTACTTATTTCTTGCTAATGAATTTATGTATATGTGTGTATTATAAACTACAGTCTGTTTTTAATTCCAAAAGGTGTGATATAAATGTTGGAGTAATACAGAAATAAGATGGTGATTAACTTTACGCACATTAGTGGAGAAAGGTCAATTATACATCAATAATTTGGATTATCTTAAAGATAGTTAAATGACAATGCTCTAGTGCTGAGTGCTCTACGGGTTGCTTAGTCCCACATTCCAAGTAATTTCATGTTACGGAAGAAAGAAGATGCTGATATTGTTATTGCCTAGTGCTCTTCGTGGGGGCCATGACTGTGATACTATGATTCTAACGCACGTCGACTGGGCAGGCTAGACTTCCACTACCAGGCGAAAGTCTTGTAGAAAATATGGTATCCTTTTTTATGGTCGGTTGAGGGAGAAGCTACTAAATTATAAGGTGAAAGATATTTATCGTGTACTTGAAGTTAAAGTTGTTTTTTGTCGAGACCAAAGTATCCACTGCCGAACGCAGTGACTAATCCCCTCGCTGGAGTTAAAGTTTATTTAAATTAACTCGGGATGAATATTCAGATTAATACTCAAATATACTAATATAAAATACTTCATGGCATCCAGTTTTTCAATTCATTTCTTTGGTAAAAAAGAAAAGGTTTTCAATTCAATTCAATTAAACCCTTCATTTTTGACCAAAAAAAAACCCTTCATTCAATAAACACTGTTTACTCAAATACAAATTTTAAAATGTCAATGAGTAGAAGTAATTGGCCATTAAGTTGCTCAGCATCTCTAGTAGACTTGAGATCTAGCTTCGAAGGATTATCCAATGGTAGAAAAACTTCTTTTCACATTAAAGAAATCAGCTAAGTTTACTCAACGTTTTCAGGATCAAAACCACCCCAAGGCTAGAATTAAAAGCAATAAATAAGTTCCCCACCATTTAGGCGAGGGACATTATTCCTTCAAGTAATCAGTTCAGTGCAAAACAAAATTCTTCAATATGACCTTGTTTATTAATGTTACAAAAACCTAGAACATAATTCTACTTCTATGCTCATGTGGACTAAACAAAATCACATGAACAACGTATTTAAGTAAAGCATATTAAAAGGAACTAAAAATGCAAACGATTGATGATAACATTAATCTTCATGGTCTTCATACCTTGTGTGATTCAGATAAAAGGCTTTCATCCATCCAAGAACTGGTGCCTATCCGAATCCCTGTACTGTCTGTCGTCACTTTCTATGTATGTATAGCAATCTGAACTCAGCCCATTAATGGCCTGCAAGGTCTCTCTATCAGCAACAAAAAGGAAGTCGGTCGATCCCCTAAACTCTTTAAGCTCCATCAAAAGTTAAGGATGTAGTTATCTCAGATCTTTTAAAGACTGCCAACAGAAACATGTGGCATCAAAGGATGTTGTAAGTAACTTACTAGCATAATTGGTGGTCGTGGGAATTTTGATTCCGTATTGTACCATTACAACACCAATGACATGTCCATAACAGCATATCAGGAAAACAAACTTTGTATTCAGAGTAATTCCTCGCCCGTTAACTTAGCATATTCATTCTCATCAATGGTCCCTTTTTTTAATTTCTTCAACAAGCGATATTCTTGCATCAACTCTTCCTCATCTTCCATTGTCTGCTGAGCACGTCTCTGTTTGGCTGTTTTCTTCTTCATGACATTATTAGGTACATTTGGAGTTTTCTTTAGTTTTTGAGATTTTGGCTCTTTCTCTTTGGCTTCTTTCCTTGCTATCATGTTTTTCTTCCTTTGTTTCTCTCGTGATTTATCCCTACAAAATCGAAGTTTTAATCCATCAGAATTGGTTTGCCCAATTGCGAGAACAAAGCAAAATTATATTTAAAAGGACCATAGCAAGTCAATATGAATTCGGGACATTCATGTTAAACCCAGAGAACTTAGTTTTCATCATTCCAACAGCTTAAAAGGGAAATTGGACAATCTGTCAATTCAAATCAACCTAGAACTACGTAACCAATAGACCGGCTACACAATCCCTCCCCTCTTTAGTGTAGCTTAAAGAAAAAGTTTCCACTCATAATTCAGAAGAAAACTAAGAAGAAATTTATGGAAGCTTGAAAAAAAAGAGCCCGAACTCCAACTCAATTATAAACTAGACTCAAGCTAAAGCTTATAGATAAGCCTTGTTTGTTAGCTAAAACCTAAAAGGTTGGGGATGTGATGTCTACAAATAGGAGGAAAAAGAATTAGTTGGGTAGGTATTGAGATTGGAAATAGTGGAGTTGAGGAGCTCTCAAATCATCCTCGAGAATGTAGAGTCGGTGTCTCTGTATAACCTTTGACCAAGAGTCCAAGACCCATCAATAAAGAATTCCTTCACTCTTTTTTTGTGCGAATTTTCCTTCTTCCATTCTATGTTACTAGTTGAACCTATCAAATAGGTATCAGAGCAATCTCTGATTCAAGGCAAGAAAATTCATGGCTAGGGAGAAAAATTAGAGTTGAATATAGATAAAAAGAATCCCAAGGGAGGGCACAATCGTCACTGCAGTAATTGAGGGAGGATATGAGTTGCTGCCAACAATGGGAACGCTTCGGTAATTAAAGGGAGGACACACATCTTGACACAAACTGAAGGGAGGACACACATCGTGGGAGGCCCTTCGCATTGTCCAAGCTTTAAGCCTAAAACTAAAAGGCTTTCAAGGTGTATCAGTTATAAACTATTTCATGAACTTTCATCTATCAGCTTAAGCCTTTCAAACATGATTCTTAACAATGTGTTTTACCTGAACTTAATATCCTCGAAGTTGATATCTTCAACTGGTTCAAATCCCTCAGTGGATAGTGAGTAGCGCTTTACCTCTGGCACCAAAGGAAGTTGCAGTAAGCCATGTCCCATAGCCAATTTGCCAATTTCAAGTTCTTTCAATCTGTAAGAGCGAGAACGGTTCAACAATATGTTTCAATTTAGAGTGACAGCAACATTATACATGAACATTACTCACCTAAAAATATAAGAGCAGTGATGCTCTTTATAAGCACGAATGTAAGAAACAAATGCCCTGACTCCCTTCTCCATGACATCACGATCTTTTTTTGCAGCAGAACGAATCTAAAAGAGTTTTGATAAATAATATTGTTACCAGTAAATAGACATAGTTAAATTTTTATATATAAATTGCATATATAAATTTTTATATATGCTTACCTAGACAATCAACCGAAACCAGAGAAAAATTTATTGTGAATGGGAAATATCAGCACCAGGGCTTCGGCATGTTATACATAAGATTATCAAGGATTTTATTTCCACTAATTATTATGTTGACTCTACTAGAACACGATTAAGTAGTTCACAGATCTAATGACTATTACTAATAACTGACCATGTAACAAACAGAGCCTCCTTTTAGTGTTCATACAAATATTATGACAAATGACAATACAAGAAATTAAGATAATAAAGGCCCAAAACAAACCTCAGGAACAACATCAGGTGCATCATCAGAGCATTGTCTCTCTTGAAGAGGAACTCTTCTTATATGCAGGAATTCTACATATGCTGCTTCCTACACAACATAGATCATGTTACCATGATAAAGACAGACTTAAAAAATCTTATGCATATTGCCCAACGGACATGTGATACTTGTGACCATACCTTTGGTAATAAGAAGACAATAGCATGTCCTTGTTTCCCCAGCCGAGCAGTTCGACCAACTCTATGTATGAAGACATTTGGATCTTGAGGAGGATCATACTGTGCAATTACAGGGGATGGATTAATTGTATTTTATATTTATATATAAGTGCTCAAATGGTAAATATCAAGAAACATTCCAACCATGTATCTTTTTAAAAAAAGGTAGAGAGAGAAGATGAAACACAATGGTCAAAAGACAATAAACACAAAGCTACCTGCACTATACAATCTACACCAGGTATGTCAAGTCCACGTGCTGCAACATCCGTACACAACAGAATTCCATTTGAAAGGGATGTAAACGAAGCCAATGCTTTCTCCCTGACATTCTATAAGGAAAAATAAATGAACAAAAAGCAATTAAGAATTAAGAATATAAACTCCAAAATTCGACAATAATACTAAGAACTAAAATGCTGATATATAGATGTGGAGTTAAGCTTGGATAGCGGTGCGGGACTGTTGACCCCGGAACTGGAATGGCAGTGTAGTAGGTGGCGGCATAGCCAATATTGCAAAGAGAAAGAGAAGGAAGAAAAGGGGAGAGGAGGTAAGTCGGGGGTATTTTTACAAGAAAGGGGGAGTGTGGCCCATCATTGGACTTATTAAAAGCCCAATATGGAAACCTAAAATTGATATCTTCCCTTCGTCCCTTCTACATAAAAAATAAGCACAGCAACCAGTGATTTTCCTCCTTTCTCGTTCATTTAACTTCAACGTATAGACTCTAAATGTATTTTCTTCTTTTGTTTGCCTACTTCTTGTGTCTTCTCTGCCAGTGAGTCTACTTACTGGCAGGGAAAAGCCAGGTCGTTGCTGGGAGCCTGCATGTTGTGGCTGAGAAACATGCAGATCTGGCCAGAAATGCAGATCGACGCCCTTGTTAAGGTCGTGAAAAGGTGATTCGGCAGTGATTCAGCTGCGAAATGCGACCGCGGTGGCAGCTCCTGGTTTCTGCTCCGCACATGAGTGTGTTCCACTCAGCAAATCCACAACAGAGCGTATGATAACACCACTATTGACTACATTGATATATAGAATAATATACTGCAATATTGACAAATGGTAAAAGTCGAATTAATACCTGCTTCATCTTCCCGTGAAGTGGGATCAGGGAGAAGCCTTTTAGAACGGACAGACGAGGAAGAACAACTCCCCAATAGTCAACGCAAGCACAGGTCATGAAGTATCTGCATTAGGGATGAAATGATGCTAAGTAAGATAAGCTAGTCTTCTACTGCACAAACTATGCTATTATTTATTATGATGTGTATCTCACATAATAATTTTCCTTGAGCGGTTCTTAATTAGGAAATCAACTAGCTGTGATGGTTTCTTATCTGCCTCGCATTCCAAGTACTGCAAAATTCAAATGGAAAAGAAGAGGTTGAATATAAGAAAAGGGTGAGAATAAACTGTATTATGCATCTTTTAGGAATACGTGAAACATATTATATGGATTACAGTAAGAATGCCAGCCGAAGACTCACTGCTAAATTACATCTAAGTGGTTCTACTATTAAAGAGAAAGAGTGAAATCATTGGATAGAAAGGTTACACATCTAGTCAGTACACTGGGATGCCTCGGATCGTACCTCAATGTGAAGACCTGAAGGTGTCTTTGAAGATTCTTGTTGTTTTGATGTTGAGAAATCATTTGCTGCTTTTGTTTCTGCTCGAACTTCAACCCTCACAGGGTTCCTCAACCCTGCTCTGGCAAGCTCTTCTACAGCCTCAGTTTGAGTAGCGGAGAATAAACCAGTTCTTCGAAGCTTAGGCAATTGAGATATGATGGAAGTTAACTGCTTCTGGAATCCCATATCTAAGAGCCTATCCGCCTCATCCAAAATCAAAATCTGCAACCACAAACAATATCACAACAATGTCGGCCTAAAGCTCTAAAGTGGGGAAAAAAAACATCAAACCAAACACTCTAATAATTTCAGTCAAATTTCCCAAAGGCAGCAGCTAGCTCAAAACATTGCAGCATGTAGTCATGAACCTGTGTCCTTTACAAATGCATAAATTCAACAGAAGATAAAGGGACTTAAAGCATGAAGGGGGATCATGAATTAAATACTTTTTTGTAGAGTATGACACAGAAGAGATCCCCAAATTCTTTCCAGAGGAAATATATGCAATGTTGTATATTGTATATATAAACAGTGCCAAATCATCCATGAAATTTAACAGAAAGATATACCTCAAAGTTTTTAAAATCCAACACATCCATCCTATTCATTATGTCATGTAGCCTCCCAGGCGTGCCAATCAATATGTTTGCTCCTTCTTCCTCTATTTTCCTCATATCATCTTTTACTTCCACTCCACCAACTAGGAGCATCGATTTAACATTCGATAAAGTTGATATGAAAGGTTGTGCAACATGATATATTTGGGATGATAGCTCCCTTGTAGGAGATACAATTATTCCTAGTACCTACAAATAAGAATTAAAAAACACACATTACAACGATTAACCTAATCGTTTATTAAAAGTACCATTTTTCATGATAATTAACTCAAGCAAAAAATAAGAATTAAAAAAAGTAAGCTTATTTATTAAAAATAAGTTAATTTCTCTAACCTGGTGAGGTTTGGGATTAGAAGAAGAGCGGCGAAGAATCTCGACAAGAGGAAGGACGAAAGCTAGGGTTTTTCCTGAACCAGTGGCGGCGTCAACAGCGACGTCTTTGAAGGTGCAGAGCAAAGGAATGGTGGCGGCTTGAACGGGGGTGCAGAAGTCGAAGCCCGAGAGACATAGGGCTTGGAGAACGGGGTCGGAAAGTGGCGGGTTAAGCTCGGAAAAACGTGTAGTGGTTAACGCTTTGTTGGGGAAGTCGGAATCCATGGCTGCTGCTATTGCGCCGTTCACTCTCTCACTCTTTCTTCGTCTATGTAGCAAATTTTTGTTGCTCTATGTGTTAGGGTAACTTTAATGAAAATGAAAATTACTTGGAACACCCTCGTAATAATTTGTTTTCTCACAAAACACCCACATAATAATAAATATTGCCAAGTCCCCCACTAACTATAAAAGAATAATTCTCACCAAAAAAAACTATAAAAGAATAAGTTAACATGCCCTTGAGAAGGGCTCGTGATTGGATGAGTTTATGGCGGCTTCGTATCCCGCAAAAAGTGAAGCTACTTCTTTGGAGGATGACTCGTGGGTGTCTTCCGACTAGGTGTAATCTTCATACTTGTCATGTACCGTGCCCTCGTGTATGTCCCCAGTGCGAGGAGCGGGACGAGGATGAGTTTCATGTGTTTTTTGGTTGCAAGCGTGTCGAGGAGGTCTGGCGTCATGCTGGTCTTTGGACGACGATGCGTGAAAAGGTACAAGGGGCGGTGACTTTCGTGAGGTATTTTTCTCTCTTCTTAGCTGTGGTAGCGCTCCCCAAGCGAAGGTAACAACGATGATTTTCTGGTGTATTTGGAAGCGGTGTAATGAACGTGTGTGGGAGCATGTTGATCGTCCAGTGGATATCTCGGTTTCAGATTGCTATGGAGGTCCTGCTTGATTAGGAGTCCGTTCATCATTTACGTGGTACAAGCCTGGTTGTTCATCGCCCTCCTATTTCTTCTACCTGGGCAAAACCGATACACAGTGAGTTGAAGTACAATGTTGATGCGGCGATCTTTGAAACGCAAGGTATGTACGGTTTGGGTTTGTGCTTGCGTAATGATAAGGGAGAGTTCGTTGTGGCGAAGACCATGAGGTTTAGCGGTGTTCCAACCTCGCAAGAAGCTGAGGCAATCAGAGCGGTGGAGGCTATTAGGTGGGTTCATGAGCTAGGAGTCCAACGAGTAACCATTGAACTGGATTGTTTACCAGTTGTTAATGGCATCAATGGAAATCATCTCATAACTACTGAAGTTAGCTCTATTATTAAGAGTTGCAGGTCCTTGTTATCTACTTTTCAAAACTATAGGATTAGTTTTGCTAGGCGACAAGCCAATGTTGTTGCTCATACTCTTGCTAGAGTATCAATTATTTATGCTTGTTCACTGTTTTTGATTATATTCCAACAAGTATTCGTGACATTATTTTTATTGAAATGAAGTAGTTTGGTTTCTGTAAAAAAAATAAGTAAAACTTTTGAGTAAAAAACAAACAAGTAAAACTTTTTTTTTGGGTAAAAAGTAGTAGATAAGGTAGTGAACTTCATTCAAATTTATAGTGACAAACTAAGTGATTAAATTTAAAGTATTTGATAAAATTATTTAGTGGAGAGTATTATTTTTTACTTGTTATATACATATATTTATTTATTTTATTTAATATTTTTCATATATTTAACTTTAATTGTTTTCTCAAAAGAAAATATAACTTTTAGGAGCGGGTTCAAATTTTTAGGGGGGGTTAGGGACTAGGGGTCAAAGGTTTCAATTTTGGCATAGGCCCACCAGGTAGGCTCAATGGCCTAATGTTACGGGTTGTGCTCGCTAAATAAATGTTCAAAAAGAACTGGGTCGTTTCACCCCATCCAAATTGGCCTATGGACTAGGTTGGGGCCCATTTATTATTTTTTTCTTAACACTTTTTGTGATTTCCTTTGCTAAAAGTTGGACTGAGTTGGGCTAGACTACAAAAATGTAACTTATTGGACAATTGGGTTAGCCATGTGGGCTAGACTTGGCGGCCTAGTTCGATAGCTCTCGAGACAGGAATGGAGAAGGCAAAATCTTCACTCGACCACCCTATTGATTCTTATCATATCGAGTTAGATCTTAGGTTAGACGAGGCTAACTATGGATTACTCGACCATAACTGTTCACAACCAAGACACAAGGTTTGTAAGAGTGAAATGGTTAAGAAGTCTCCTCCATTGAGACAAAATGAGATTGTAATCTTAGAACCCAAGTCGACAAGAAAGGGCTAATGAGAGCCTAACTAGTATATGGAATTGAGTGACAAAAGGGGATAACATGATCTACATGGTATGATGAAGGTGACAACAAATCATGGAATGTTTAAGTTGAGTCTCCAATCACAATCGCAGTGAGGACAACACAAGGAAGGAGAAGAGAAACTTTGATTAGTCGATCAAAAAGAGAAGAGTATGAAGAATCTAGTGTGAGGAGGCTACACAAGAGCGAAGTTTGAAGTGGTGAGAAGTTCTATTGATAACTACATTCAGGGGAAAAAACAATATAAACGCTATCCCTATACCAGATGCGCTAGCTTTTTTTTTTGATAAAGACAATATTATGCTACACAGGAACAAAGATACATAACCTCAACAGACAAATAAATTCACGCTTATAGTGATGAGAATATGTAGAATCGTACGCGATAGAAGAAGAAGAAAAAGAAGAAGAAGAAGAAGAAGAAGAAGAAGAAGAAGCACTCACATGACAAGTCTGAACAAAAGAATAAAGCACTTGAAAAGTCCTTTCAGTTTGGGTGGGATTGTATGATGGATTTAGTATTGATATGTACCACTAAAAAGTCGCTCATAAACCATCTAACAAAACAATTCTTCAAAATCCTTATGTTTTTTTTTTGTAGTGAATTGTTTTTAAGTGGTAGAAAATTTGCTGTAAAAAAAAGTGGTAGAAAATCTCAAATGAATACTAGTAAATTTTGATAGACACTTTAAAAAGCCTTGAAGATCCAGCATAAATACCAAAGTTTTTTTTTATATTAACCAAAAGTCTTGATTTAATACTGAGATTACTTTTTACCCAAAAGAGTCTTTTTAAAATCTTAATTCAATACAGTGCTAAAATCTGAAAGGCTTCTACATCCAACAATAAAGAGAAGTAAGATATGGTATCTCACGTAACATGTGAGAAACAATAATTTGCCTAGAACTTTGAGAAATAAAGTTTTTTTTTTAAATCAGGTATCTTTTGCTCGTAACTGCAATGACTAATTCATTGAGTCAGATATGAACGGCAAAACTCTTGCTCAAGAGATTTAGGGCCCGTTTGTTACAGATTAAAAAATAAATGATTTTGTTGTTAAATAATTTAGAAATTAGTTTTTAGAGATTTTTAAGAAAATGAGAAGTTGTTTTGTGTTTGTGTAACATACTGAAAATCACTTATTTTAAAAAAATCCTTCTTTAAAAAATGATTTTCATGAGAAACTACTCAAAACAGATTCTCATTTTAAGGATAAAAATGATTTTTTTAAGAAAATGATTTTTCAGAAAAGTTAAAACTAAGGGCCTGTTTGTTACAGTTTTTTTTATGAGAAAAATCATTTTTTTAATTAAAAAATAATTTTTAGCGATCCTGATTGTGTTTGTTTTAGCTTTTCTGAAAAAAAATTTCTTAAAAAAAATCATTTTTATCTTTAAAATGAGAATCTGTTTTGAGTAGCTTCTTATGAAAATCATTTTTTAAAGAATGATTTTTTTAAAATAAGTGATTTTCAGTATGTTACACAAACACAAAACAACTTCTCATTTTCTTAAAAATCTCTAAAAACTAATCTCTAAATTATTTAACAACAAAATCATTTATTTTTTAATCTATAACAAACGGGCCCAAATACAATCAAGATCGTTAAAAATGATTTTTCTCATAAAAAAACTGTAACAAACGGACCCTTAATGCTCAATGCTAAATTTGAGAAATAAAATTGATCCATAAGTAAATCTATTTAAAATTTTAAAAATCATTTTTTTTTGAGTTTCCAAATCTTAAATATTTCAAAAATCTAAATACTAAATATTTATTTCGAATCGAAATAAAAAAAATAATATTTATTTCGAATCCTCCATAAAAAAATCTTTATCTAATCTAATGTATAAATGTCATTACTAGAATTGTCCCAACAGGGTAATTTGTACAAATAAGTGAGGAGGATTCAGCAAATAAGCAAGAAAACAAGTAAAGAAGGAACCCACGGTACTGAACACAACACAGCGAATAAGATTTGTTCCTTCGTCTTCCTCCTGCATAGGCCAAACCCCCATCTCACGCTTCTACGTTCAACCACCGTGTTCGAAATTCAACTAACTAACAATGAAATTAAGATAAGCGTGCGTGTTTTCACTTGCCTTTCAACAATGGCATTGGTAGCTAGACCTGCACGCACCTTGCTCATCCTCACCTTCTTCACGGTTCTTCACCGACTCGCTTCTTCTCTAAGCTCGCCAACACCTACCACAGCTTGCAAATTCACTTTTCTTGATAGAAACAAACTTTACAATTATACCCTTTCTTCTCCCATTCGCAACTTTCCTCATGGCATTCTCAGCGAAGACGGGTGAACTCTCTTCCCTTCTCTCTATACTTCATGATCTGTCTCGATTTATTGTTTTTTTTGGTCATATCTTGCTATTTGTCGGATTTTACGATATATTTTTTTTCATTTTAGTGATATTTTTTGGTTAATGTAAACGTCATCATTATTTTTGCTTGATTCATGTTCAGAAATATTGGGGGATTATTTAATTGATGTAATATATAGGGAAGGTGCTAGAGTTTTGGAATTTAGTAGTTTAATGGAGTGTGGCAATTAATGTTTGGATTCTTATTCTTGGCCCATATATCATGAATTGAATAAGAAATTCACTAGTTTGTAAAATATGTGCCAATTTTGTGATTCTAATAATAGGAAGTTTCATTTTTATGTTTGCTTTGTAGGTTTTACAAAGTGTCAGTAAACGAGACCACCCTTTGGTTTCAGGTTGGCTCCATCAGGTCACACTTATTTCTTTGATTTCTGATTAGTAACTGTTCAGTTGAGTAGTAGTAGTAATAGTAATATCTTTTGGGCATTGCCATCATCCATTGACACTAAAAACATTGTTTTTCGCTTTTGGGCTTTGGTGCACTGACTTTGTAACCAAAACTTGATTCGTGTTCGTTCTTCAATGGAGAGGGTCTAGTTTGGATTAGCAAAGGAGATTCTGTGTTAAATTAAGTTTATAGTTCTTCACTTACAAAAAGAAGTTCTAATAAGTTTATAAATGTTTATGGAAAACTTAAGCGAGAGAGCTTTAAAAAAAATTGAGATGGAAAAGAAAATTTTAAACTTCTATTTAGTTTTCTTCAAATGTATTAGCTACAAGTTGGACTAGCTACAAATAGATGGATTTTCAAAACACAACATTTGATTTTATAGGCAATGATCACCTTAATCACCTTAATATATAGCTTTATGCCAAGTTGATCTATAATTGAATTTCCTTATTGGTTGTTTGAGCAGCTTTGCGATGGAATGATTTTCAATCATGACCCTCCAACATGTGCTGACTGCTGGGTAAATGAGTCTCTTTTCTGCAAAGCTATTTTCGCTATATTGATTGAGTAGCCTATAGTAATCAAGATTCTTCTTTGCAATCGAACCTGTATTTGATAGATGGAATGTATGATGATACCTCATACCTAATTCTACATTTGAAATTTTGGATAAAATTCTTGTATTTATAAAAGTAGTTGCTGAAATCACAAGAATTTTAGATATATTTGGTACATATAACATATCTACATTATGATGTTTCTGGCTTTCTTTTTAGTACATGTTTCCTCCCGATGGACCATTTTCCTTGATACTTATTCATCCTTTTTGTGCTTGCTTAAGAATTATAGAGTGGAAGTCATTTCAGAGATCTGAGCTTGTAGGTGATAAACCTAATTGTATATATGAAGCCTTACCACATCCATATTCCATAATTCTCCTCACATGGATACACAGTTGGACCAGAAACCCAACAAATAAGTGAAGTATTAATTTTAATGCATACTGAAAAATAGTTATCGGGATTAGCTAAAATCAATCATAATATGTTATCACAATTCATAACCACATAAGGTAATAAGGCGTTATAAATGTTCCAAAATACGAAGCTGATTGGAAGTTATATTTGGGTTAATTTACTAATGAAGTAGCAGTTATTTGGTCTAGGCCGGTGGTCATTGTTTACACAAGTAATGCTAGTATAGCATATCAGTGATAAATTGTGGCAGGGGCAACATTCAGTAGGATTTTAAGGAATTTAAAAGGCCAGCTTCCATATGGATTAAGTAAATTATTTAAGGAATACCTTGAAATATTGGATTTAATATTTATTATCTTTATTCCATAGTTTTATTAACTTTTCAGCTTATCTGATCATTGTATGCTTTAGGATTGTGGAGGGCCAACCCGTTGTGGGACGGGGTGCAATGCACTTGTGGCAAACAACATTGGAGGTAAAATTCCCAACATTTTTTGTTTTCTCCCATTTTTTTGCATCTGCGAAATTGTGTCTGGTGTGTACTTCTTTTTGCTTGTGGCAGTGATGATAGATCAAAACAGTTGTTCTGCTTTGTTGTTTAGTTGTTGCAACTTGCAATATAGCGACTTACTGATCATGGATGGAATTAGATGATTTAGTTCCTGTGTTCTTGTCACAAAATTCCTGTTGTTGCAAGATTTGTTTCTGCCACAAGCAGTTTTTTGAGATATCCATTAATGAAAAATGCAATTCAGATCATTTTTGCTTACCATTTCTGTTGCTAGAAGAGTTTGTTTTAGGTTCTAAATACCTAGTATCGTTCATCATCAATTTAGCAGGGCTGTAGTTCAAAAAAGTCTGAACTTGGAACATCTTTGCTCAATCATTTCAACTTTGTACTAAATAAACTATATGCCATTGAAGTCAATTTGTGTATTTATTGGTGTGAACTTTAAGTAAGAAAAATGGTCCTCTAACAGGGTGATAACTGCAGGTTATCATGTATGCACATCCATTGGACGTGGCTCAAAAATTGATGTTGATGTCATTGGTAAGCCCAATTCTACTATCTGTTTATGTTTTTTGATTTGCTTCAATAATGGCTTTCTTTGTAATCAGTGCTCCATTATTGCTCGTTTTTATTTGGTTCAAGTGATTTTGAATAATGCTTCTAATTATAAACTTAACTGGATTTCATGTATGGTTGCAATGCTATTCTGATGGCAGATAAGAAAAATCCCCACATTGGTGTCATTGTTAAAATGTCAAACACAGGGCTTAAGTACAACTGTTCTTTGGCCGTGTCCGTGCTTTGCAATTTAAATGGAGTACAAGTAAGGTTTTCACTCCCCTTTTAATTGATCCAAATACATATTATGGACCTAATACTAGTTGAACTGTTTCATTATTATTCTCCTGCTTACAGGGACCACACACACTGGAAAAATCAGGGGCGTGTGATTATGTGAGTATTCTCTATCGCGAATTTTTTTAGCACTTGGTTTGTTGTCGTATGATGTAGATTACCAGTGTCCCATTGTAGTTCTTTTGTATCCATGTGCGGTATGGTATATGTTTCTTAATTGGTTAACTTAGAAAGTGAAAACCAGTTTCATTCTTGAGAAGGTAGGACTTGTTGAATTTGGATCTTGAATCAGCAAGGAACTTGATTGTATTTGTCAGCTCTTTCTATTCATTTATCTTACTCGTGGAAGCTTGTCAATTTGACATTGTTGTCCATATTCCATTAGTTAGTGTGGTTTATGCTCTGTTTTGGCTTCCTTTTATTTACTAGTCAATTTTAGTATCATGCAGACATCCTATTATACTTCTTTCTCTTTTCCACAAAATGATTTACCATTTGAAACTCGAAAGTGTAATGAAGAAAGATCTTGCTTTTTTCTTTTTCCAGATATATTCTTCACCAACTACCATGTCTCTCAAATTCTCAATGATGCAAAGACATTTATTGCTCAGTACTCATGTTGATTGATATCCGTACTAATGTTCATAGAAGTTTTTGTTGTGAAATTAAAAGATTAGAGTCCTTATCGGTCAAAAGTGCATCGTTAATGCTGTAGTGTAGATGTTGCATATAGACAGCATGAACATTGATTGTTTTTACAGAAGTACAGTGCAGAGCTATACTAACAAGCTCTCAGCTCTAACAGACAATATAATGAGTCGTTTCGTTTGTCTTCAAATCATTTTTGTTCATATTGTACAATACTAAATGAAAGTTATGTCATTTATTTCCTTGCATCAATAGACATCCAATGAAACATGAGAATAAAACTGCTGGCTTGGCAAAAGATGAAATCGAAAGGGCAATATAAAGCTAAAACCAAAGACAACTAATAATTACATTTTACCTTGTTTCTTACGCAGGCTACAACGCTAAAGCATCCATCTGGTTGTGCTATGATTGTAAATGTCCATGGAAGTGGGTTGGGGTGGTTCGGCACCTTATTTATCGTGTAAGAATTACACTATCTTGCCTGATGCTTGTAATTATTATAAGGGGCTCTGATTTATCTAAATTACTGATAATTGTTTCATCTTATCTCATTCCAGTGTTCTGTGCCTTCTTGTTGTGTATCTACTGGCTGGTATGGTTTATCGATATTTCTCTCTTGGCATTCGTGGTATAGAAGTGAGTTCTCACCTGTCCTTTTAGTGCACTTGTCCTTTTATTTGTGTCATTTAGGTTGCATAAATTGGATACTTCATAGGTTTTTCTTATATGCTTTGATTAGAAAGTGAAAAAAGAAAGAAGGACCTTTTTCAATTAGTCATTTGTGACCCATTCCCGTTATCTTTATGATAGTTTGACTCAACATTGCACACTGCAAAGCTTCTTGTCCATAATTCATTGTGGATTCAATAGTTGTCATAGATTGACTCATTGCTAAATATTTCTGCATTTCATGCTGAAATGGGTAAACTCATTTGTCATTACTGTTCTTTCTTTCTCGCAACGAAAAATTGCTTGTTGATTACACCTAGTTATTCTGTTATAATTTTGTTTGTTTAAGTGGTGTATTACGTGTTTTCAACGTTAAATGCTAATCCTTCACAATCACAAAGATTGCTAAAGCAATCTTTTGTGGTATTTTTCCGGCAATTGGGATTGAAATATTTTTTCATTGACTCTATTTTTCAGATCATCCCTAACTTGGACTTCTGGATGAGCTTGCCAAGGAGAATACAGGTAATCTTCCCCATGAATGCTTCAATTTCAGTATTTCCAATCTGGCAACAGAGACAATAAGCTTTTAAGGTTAGGAGTTGCATTCTTCCTATAACCGTTGCACTCTACTGTGTCTTTGCAGAGCCTGTTTACATCTTTGGTGAGAAAGTTCAAGGGACCATCTCAAGGTCATCGGAGTTCCTATTCCCCTGTGAACTTCTAAGATTAACTTTTTGCTTCTTGACTTATCTGGTGAATTCATTATGGAATATGTCGAACAAGAGACGAGCATGCTGCAGAAAAGCGCATTTCAGATGCCCTACCGATCAGCTTTGACGCATCCTTGATATGCAATATTCTGCAGAAATTTTGTAATTCTTGTTCTAACTCTCTCTCCCTCCATGAATTTTGTATTTCACATTCTTTTATTCCTGTGAAAGGAAACAAGGAGGAGGAAGAGGAAAAGAAAGATAACACAAGAAAGTCTAGTACAATACATGAAAGGAAAAAATGCATTATACTGGAGCTAATCCAATAATTTTGGCAGACATTCGTTAGTTGATACTATAGTCAGATAGTTGAGTTAATTCATTTTTATTGTAATCTGTTTGTTACTTTGAACCTTTAGTTCATCCTTGTTTTCTATTTTCTTCACTCTCACCTTTTCTCCCCGGCAATAATATTTCTCATCTCTTTTTTTCTTCAGTCAACCATATTTCCCATCTCTAATGTATGGACTGGGCTGGGAATGTCTGTATGCTAAGTTTGGCAATTAGTACATACACCCCTCATATTTCACGCATACCTCAAATTCCTTCCCCCCCAAAAATATTCCCGCCCCTCAGGCCCTCACTCTCTCCATTTCCCCCTCGGCGACTCAAATTCGTCTCATACTAACTAGCAATGTCGATGGTAGTATGTCCAAGTATATGTTTGGTCTGGCGTTAGAATTGTTAAACTTGATGCAGAAATTCACAGTAGGTGTGAAGCTACCTTTTGGATCTTCTTGTTTGCCGTAACGTTCCTATGGACCATGGTAGGATTTACTAGGACGTGAGTTTGGAGTTTCAAACTCCAAACCAAACATACACTGATACACTAAGTCACACTTCTTCATGAATCGCATATGAAGCACTCTGTAAATGATACAATTATGGAAGCCCAACACCAAGGTCAAGGCAAATAACCATAATGAGTGCAGTTATTGACATCGTGTTTTTTTAACTTGCACGTCTAAAAAGTGATTTTTCATAAATATATTTTCGGAGGACACAACTTGTCAAAAGTAGATTTTCAAACGACAAAATAATACACCTTTAAAAATAAAGTTATAGATTAAAAGACTATGCTATCAAAAAGAGGAACAGTGTATTTTGCCATTCCTATAAATAATACATATTTTATGCCAAGCTAAAACTAACATGAACATTGACAAAAAAACAACTAACACGACTACTCCAACCCAACTCGATCCTAGTATAATAGTAACTTATTATTGTTAGTTTATTGTAAAAATAGTAGTATATTAACTGTATGCCACATGGAGTCACTTATGCTTATAATTTGCCATATTTGCAGACAATAGCGGATTATTCGATAATTTGTGATACCGTAGATAGTTTATTCATTTTTAGTTGGCCCATGATTCAAACACTTTCTAAATGCACATCTCTGCTCAATAAGTTTACATGGTTAGTATCTCTAGTCTATGTTTACAAAAAAAATATTATTATCTCAAATAACATTAGGAGGATTGATTCTAACCCAAACTCAAATTGTGTAAAGATTTGAATTACCGGTTCCGTTGCTGATTTGGTCAGACGTGGTCAGCTGAGATCAGATAGAAGAGGCGTGTATGATTTCACTCAATCCAAACCTGACTGAGTTTTTCTTTCTCTTCACACACCAGTTCCCGCTAAAATTTTGAGTAGTAAATAGTGTTCCTAAAGAATTGAATTCTAATTCTTGTAATAACAGTTTGGAACACATTTGTTTTTTGGCATCAAGATACAAGTTACAACGTCTTTTTCTCATCCTTTGTAATCTCACCCTTTGTTTCATAGCTATCCAGCAACATTATGTTCGCCGCCACCGCCGCCGCCTCCCTGGCTGACGAAATTCTTCTACTACCTCCCTCCTCCCCCTATGCACCACCACAAACCACCATACCCTCAAAAGTCAAAATCCTCTCCCCTATGCACAGTGCCAGATCTTGGCCAAAATATTTCATGAAAAAGCGATAGAAACTCAAAAACGCATGAACATGGACGCATCAAATAGTGTTCCTAAAGAATTGAATTCTAATTCTTGTAATAATAGTTTTGGAACAAATTTGTTTTTTGGCATCAAGATACAAGTTACAACGTCTTTTTCTCATCCTTTGTAATCTCACCCTTTCTTTCATAGCTATCCAGCAACATTATGACAAAATATAATTTTGACTTTACGTGGAGGCACCAGCAAGAATTGAACACAACGCCTCTTGCTGAATATGGGGATGCTTTACCACTAGGCCACACAAATATTACAACTAAACAAGCGCAAACATGGTATATATTTAGTAAAATTTTTGTTGACATGTTGGCGGTATTTTGAGAGTTAGACAATTGTCTAATATCCTTAAGATTCAAAGCTGAAAAAGTGATAAAACAAATGGAAGCCTCTATCAGATTTCCAGTTGAAGGGCATATTGATTTTTCGGGAAATTCACATATAATCGAGAAAATCAATTTATGATATTAACATTTTTTGGGAACTTGTCATTACAATTGAAATTCTCACGACTAATGAAATTGAAATTGAAATTGCAAATGGATAAAAGAAGTTTCACTACTGATCATTGATCAACGTGGAGAATTGGAATAAGCATGTAAAAATTTGCAATTTTCTCCGAATGGACATTCCTGTCCGGCTACAAAAAAATTACAGAGCTTGGGTCTAAGTTCACTTTCTCCGTGGGCAAAATGACAGTCGGCACCGTAGGGCCATCTGGTGCCAGCTACACACACCCATCCCCGTACATGCACGCATTGTAGATATGACACAGTTGGTACTTTATAGGCTTCTTCGGGCGGCCGTAAGGATGGTATCGGGAACCGGAAGAGGAAGCGGAGCCGGCGGCGAGGGCCTTTCCCTTGCTTAGTGATCTCTCAGGTTGAACACCGATTGGGATTGGATGGGGGCGTGAATGTTCCGGTGAAAGGCTGAGTTATAACTTGTTTGGGTCCTGAAAAGCGCAGAAAAAATCAAATTAAAAATCCGGTAATCAAGATTAAAGAAACCAACATATATTAAATTATTCTAGTTAATTATATAATTGGTATTCAACGCAACCAAAACTGATGTTAAAGAAAATTAACAGAACCGAAATTAAAGAAAATTAACACAAACAAAATTGATAGTAAAGAAGAAGCGAATATAGATTCTTGTTGTCAAAAAGAATATATCGGAAGTCAAAGCCCTTCCTACGTTGGCGCCTGCAATGGTGCACACGATCAGAGGATCGAAGGAGGATGCAAACACCATAGTGGAATAAGAGGAGGTGACTGGTAGACTTTCCGGTAAGCGTCGTGGCGGTGGTGGCTGCGACCGCAGGGGGTTCACCGCAGGATTAATGAAAGTCGGAGCCCTTCCTATGCTGGCGCCTGCAATGGTGGACATGACCAAAGAATCGGAGGAGGATGCAAACACCACAGTGGAATAAGAGGAGGTGACTGGTAGACTTTCTGGTAAGCGTCGTGGCGGTGGTGGCTGCGACCGCAGGGGGTTCACCGCGGGATTAACGAAAGTCGGAGCCCTTCCTACGCTGGCGCCTGCAATGGTGGACATGATCAGAGGATTGGAGGATGCAAACACCACAGTGGAAGAGGAGGTGACTGGTAGACTTTCCGGTAAGCGTCGTGGCTGTGGTGGCTGCGACGGCAGGGGGTTCACCGCCAGAGGGAGGTTTTCAGAAATCTCATTGCCGTGTTGGGAGGGCTCCGGGGAGGGCTCCCGGGACATCTCGCTGAAAGGAAGGGGATTTTGCCGTGGATATGTTTAGTGCGGGGAATGATAAAGGGGGCGGTAAGGAAGAGAGAGGGAAGGGAGTTGAAAGATTTAGCGCCGAATCTGTTATTTGTTTGTTTAAACAGTTTCGATTCAGTTTTTTTTTAGATAAGCAATACTTCATTGAAAAAAGCACTAGGGGTGCTCAAACCCAAACATCAAAAGTTACATATTGTTTAGACAATGAAGTGGATCAAGCCACCAAGCAGAAATATCAAAATTTAAATTACAATGAGATATATAGACCAACAACTCCAAGTTAACTATTTGATGCGTGACATGATAAATTCAAAGTTGGGATCCTCGTTTTTGAAAATAAGAGCATTCCTAGCCAATCAAATACTCCAACAGGTAGTCAACCAAATTAAGTGTTTTGTTTTCTTGGTCTTTTTACCTTTGGATAGCTTCCCCCACCAAAGACAATGTTCGAGCAAGCTGTTGGATCCCACATGGTCGATCCTACACCAAACGCACACCAGTGACCAAATATCTGATGCAAAGGTGCAGCTTAAAAACAGGTGAAACTGCGATTCAACTTCATTCCAACACAATGGACAGAGAGCGTCATCGTCCGGTGCGATAACAAGTCGGTGTCGCAAATTTCCGCGAGTTGGAAGAGCATCCCTAAGTAAGCGCCATCCAAAAACAATAACCTTGGAGGGAGCGACACATCTCCATAACTTCTCCAACATCTTATGTAATTCATTTTGATTGCTCCCCATTACCTCCCGAAGCATCTCTTTGTAACAAGAACGGACGGTAAATTTTTTCAAAGTCTCAAGCTTCCATATCCAAGTATCCTCAATCCCTTGAGCAAGAGTCACTGGGGCCAAGATTTGTTGAAGATATGCAGCCTCCAAATGATTAACACACGATTGAGATACTAGCCAAGATTCATTCCACCGCCAAACTCCATCCCTCCACCCTCCAAAGTCCCGCACCACCACACGGTTTGATTCACGGCCCGTCCATAGAGATGGAAAAAGCCGAGAAAAAGAAGAAGTTCCCAGCCAAACATCATTCCAAAATCCACCGAAGCGCCATTCCCCATCCTACGAGAAACCTGCTGGCCAAAAAAAGATAGAGGAGAAAACGCGAGATCAAGCATCATCAAATCGCGCCACCAAATAGACCCAATAGCACCTCTTCTTAATGCACCCTCCGACCGTTGTATAAAGGCATCCTTGAAGCTTCCATATCTATGAAATAATAAGCCTTTCCAAGGAGCGAAATCATCAACAAGTGCCCGCCACTTCCACTTACTTAAAAGAGCCACATTAAATAAATCTAAATTTTTGATACCGAGGCCTCCGTCATTCTTCGGTCTGCAAATTTTGTCCCAAGCAACCCAATACATACCCCTATCTCCATCATTGATTTGCCACAGAAAATCCCTTTGTATTTTAATCATTGCTTTAATAACCGACTTCGGTGCTTTATAGAAAGAAAAGAAATACAAAGGGATACTATTTAACACCGAATTAATAAGAGTGACTCTACCTCCAATTGAAAGATGACGCCCCTTCCATGATGCTAGCCTTTTTCTAAGCATATCAAGTACCGGCTTCCACGTTGTCGCCATTCTCGGATTGGCCCCAACCGGAATCCCCAAGAACTTAAACGGGATGGACTCCGTTTTACAATGAAGGAAAGTAGAAGCGGAATCAAGAAACTCCTCTGAAGTGTTAATACCAATGATCTTGCTCTTATGAAAATTCACACGTAGCCCGGAAACCAATTCAAAGCTTCTTAAAATTGTCTTGATGGCCCACAGATTATCCCAAGAAGGTTTCCCCATTAACACCGTATCATCCGCAAATTGCATAATAGAAAACCGGAGAGAAGAATTAATATCATAACCCGCAAAATAGTCAATCTCCACCGCTTTAGCTACTAAAGCCGACAAGCCTTCCGCCACAATGAGGAACAAAAAAGGGGAAAGAGGATCCCCTTGTCTCAAACCTCTAAACGCCTTAAAATCATTAGTGGGACTCCCATTAACCAACACCGAAAAAGTAGTATTGCAAACACAAGACTTCATCCAAAGAATCCATTTTTGAGGAAAGCCCATCCGATCTAACATATAAAATAAGAACATCCACGAGATGGAGTCATATGCCTTCTCGAAATCAACTTTAAAAATCAAACATTCATCCTTCGATCTCTTAGCATAATCAACTACCTCATTAACGCCAACACCTCGTCCAAAATTTGCCTACCCCCCAAAAAAGCCGATTGGCTATTCGGTATAACACTAGGGAGCACCTTCTTAAGCCGATTTGCCAACACTTTTGCCAAATTTTGTAGAGAGACCCTATCAACGAAATCGGTCTATACTCCCCCAAACCTTGAGGATTATCATTTTTGGGAATCAATGCAATAAAAGTTGCGCTAATGGCCTTAGGGAGAAATGCTTTATCATGAAACTCATTAATAAAATCAACAACATCCTTTTTCAACAGATCCCAACATAATTTGATGAAGCTCATGTTAAAACCATCCGGCCCGGGGCTCTTATCGCCATCACACCTCCACACTTCCTCTCTAATTTCTTCCTCCGAAAAAGGTTCGATCAAGAAATCCATATCAACACGAGAAAGCTGATTAAAAGCAAGACCATCAAGAGTGGGGCGAAATTGACAAGACTCCACAAAACACTTCTCAAAATGATGTTTAACCGAATTCTTCACTTCCTCCACCTCCTCCATCATCTCACCATTACTCCTTAATAACAACAAACTGTTGCTTGAAAACGTGAACGTTCTTTTGTGCAAGTGTACACAATCGTAACAAGTAATATAATGAAAGTAGAGATATCGTTCCCATGAGGATTAATTTTCCAAACAAGAGTTTAATCAAAGTAACAATTAGTGATTTTAGTAACAAAAGTAAATGACACACAATTGGTAGGGTAGCAAGTAACAAACAACTAAAAAGGTATTAGGGTAGTGGAAATCAGATTTGGGACAAGTTGAGATGCAATACTTCAATAAATCCATTAAAATGCTCAAAATGCTATGTTAAGTGCTGCAGCACTAGGTGCTGCCGCAATTGTGCATTATGTCTAATGCTTAACACTAGGCTTTAGTCGCCCCAAATTATGTCTAATTCGGAAGAGATTATTTCCCTAGGCTACTGGAGAACAAGCAGCATTACACCTAAGTGTGTTACCTCATGGCTTATGCCTCTCCTATGTCTAGGACTCAAGCAAGGAACAACTATATGTCTATAGTGCAACATACCATGTTATCTTGTGAGATATATATACAAACCATGTCTGTGAATGTATATCTACTTAGATTAGACGGCCAATCCTAATCTAAGATGGAAATAGTAAAAACACACAAGATAAAGTGCTCAACACAATAACACAAGCATTAAGAACAAATTAACTTCATTAAATTCATAATAGCATCCCAACTACAGAGGTTTAGCTCATATTGAGCTTACACAACATTACAACTAAACTAAACATCAAGGGAAGTAAGAATTTCATACTAAAACCCAAGAAGAGAAGTTCAGCTACAAGTCTTGATACTGAGACAGCTTCAATGGTGATCCACCAAGCAATTCCAGCTCTCAAAATGTAGCTCCTTCGAAGTTGAAGTAGATCTAACGTTGCTGCAGCAATCAATATCCCAGCAATTGACTCTAAGTAACAATGGAGGCACAAAAACTTGAGGCTATGTCTATACCTCAGGAATTCGGCTTAACCTAGTTCTGGGGGAGAGTGCCTTTATATAGGGAAGGCCCTGGGATGAGAGAAACCCTAAATGGTGGAGGCACATTTTGTCCTTTTCAAGGCACAATGTCCTTTTTGCCCAAATCCCTAGGTCATTCACGCATCACCAATGATTGGCACGCACACCCACGCATGACACACGCTGACAGCTGTCCTTGCCTTGATTTCCGTGTTTCTTGCTACATTCTCTCTCATGTTGCGTAAAATGGCAATGCTGCCACAACAGATGCTGCAGCAATTAAACACACATATTAAACCACAATTGGGCACCAAAGTGCCCATTAATAACATAATTCAGCTTGCACCTTTAATTATTCTAAACTAACCTATTTACAACATTAATCACTAAATTGCTTGAGAATTAACAATGATTTAAGCTTGAAATAAGAGGTAATAACAATCATATTTGATTGTTATCACACCCCCAAACTTGAACCATTGCTTGTCCTCAAGCAATGACACTTGACACAGACAAGCAAAATATCAGCAACAAACCAGATAGTTGAATTATTCATAAGGGCATACAAAACAGAATATTAAGCTGAGCATAGAACTTTCAGATTGGCCACTCAACTTGCAAACCCACTGAATGATAAGTTCCCTAAATTACTCCTGCTCAGTAGTGTGTGTGTGTGGCATTCAACTCAGTTCAAAACATAGCAAGGTTCAAAACTTCACTTAACTAAAGACTAGAGAGGTTTTCTTTTGAGATAACCAAAGATGTTTTAAAACTAAGGGTAGACTAACAATTCAGCACAGAAAGGGCGGATAAGCATGACAAAGGGCTTTGATTTAGCAATTATAGGGTTCTAGGCCAGTGCACTTATTACAACTGAAATTTTAATGCTGCAGCAACAGTTGCTGCAGCAATACAGACTAGAACAGAATTTTAAAAACACACAACACTTGACATTGATGTTGCATTGCCCTTATTCTATCCTCACTTTTCACACAGGCTGACTGCTGATTTCGACTGAAACCAAAGTGTGTCACCACAAATTGGCCTCCCTACTTCACAATCAACCTAACTACCATTTATCATCCTTTTGACTGAAACTATAATGTGTCTCCACAGAATAGCCTCCCTACTCAGTTCAAATTGGCAGCTTATTGCACTCTTTTCTTTTTCTTTTTCTCTTATTACTTTACTCTTTTTTTTTTCAATGGGCAATGACAACAATTACACATATTTACAACACAGTACATCGACTTGACTATGTGCACTTGCCCTAAACCCATTCCTTCATGCTTTGCCTTAATATAACTTAAAGAACCCCCAAACTTAGTTTCTTATGCTACCCTAAGTTTTTAATAAAAATTTGGCAAGTCTCTAGGTCTACCAACACTAGTCTAGCTTCAGATCATTTCTAACTTACTAAGTCATACCTAAGTTTCATGCAAAGTGTAAAAACAGGAGCAATATAGTTCACTCATAAACAGGGGCACTAATCACTCAATTCTCACCAGTTCATCACTAAGTTTTGCTCAACTTAACAACTGAAATTAAAAATTTTCATTCAACTAACTAGGCATACTGATATATTACAATGACCATAGGTCCTCCCCCCCCCCCCCCCCCCCCCCCCCCCACTTAAGACCTTGCAGTGTCCCCACTGCTCATAAAATATAAGGGAGAGGCCTATTTTAAAGCAAAACAGAAATAAAAACAAACACAACTATTGAATTCAAACACGAATCACGACACATTCAACAAATTTATTTAACTTGAAAGACTAACAAGACAGAATTTAAATGACAGAATTTAAAAGATAAAGGTGCAAGGAATCCTCATTTAGTTCTTGGGCTCTGCCTTGTTGCTGTTCCTCTATTGCTGCAGCAACGTTTCTGGAAGCAATGCTGCAGCACCAACTGCTGTCACACCCTCAAACTTCAACTTGCTGAAATTTTAATTTCTGCAACAAACACCAAAACAAACAAAACAACTAATTTATTAGATTAAAAACCCTGGGCTGCCTCCCAGTAGCGCTTGGTTTAAGAGTCCTCAGCCTGACTTCCTTCAAAGGTCATGGATCCTTAATCATAGTGGTGAATTTACTCCTCACCACTGATTCACCATAGTACCTCTTCACTCTTTGACCATTAACCTTGAAGGTTTTGTCACTTGCATCATCAAACAAATCCACAGCTCCATGAGGGTACACCTTTGCCAATTTGAATGGCCCAGACCACCTAGACTTGAGTTTTCCAGGGAATAGTTTAAGTCTTGAGTTAAACAATAACACTTGATCACCTTCCACTAATTCCCTTTTGTGAATTCTCCTGTCATGCCAAGCCTTGGTCTTGGCTTTATACAATTCTGAGTTCTCATAGGCAAAGTGTCTCATCTCTTCCAATTCATTCAATTGTAATAACCTAGCTTCCCCTGCCCTTGTGTGATCAAAATTGAGCTTTTTGATAGCCCAATGCGATTTGTATTGAAGCTCCAAAGGCAGATGGCAAGCCTTGCCATACACAAGTCTGTAGGGGAACATTCCCAGAGGAGTTTTGTAAGCAGTCCTATAAGCCCATAAAGCATCATCAAGATGAATTGACCATTCCTTTTTGGTAGGCCCTACCATTTTCTCCAACATTCTCTTGATCTCTCTATTAGACAACTCTGCTTGACCACTTGTTTGAGGATGATATGCTGTTGCAATCTTGTGCTTAACCCCATACTTGGCCAAGAGATTTTCAATCAATTTGTTGCAAAAATGAGAACCTTCATCACTGATTATTGCTCTTGGAGTTCCAAACCTTGTAAAAATGTTTTTCAATAAGAACTTGCTAACAGACTTTGCATCATTGTTAGGTAAAGCAACTGCTTCAACCCACTTTGATACATAATCCACAGCAACAAGGATGTAAGAGTTGCCAAAAGAGGGAGGAAAAGGTTCCATGAAGTCCATTCCTCAGACATCAAAGAGTTCAACCTCTAAGATGTTTGACAATGGCATTTCATTTTTATGTGATATATTCCCACTCCTCTGGCAACTATCACACTTCTTGACAAACTCATGAGCATCCTTGAAAATTGTAGGCCAAAAATAACCAGATTGAAACACTTTTGCTGCTGTTCTTAAACCTCCAAAGTGTCCTCCATATGCTGCAGCATGGCATTGCTGCAGCACTCCTTGTTGTTCTTCATCAGCCACACATCTTCTTAGTAACTGATCAGGGCACTTCTTATACAGATAAGGTTCATCCCAGAAATACTGCTTGATTGTGTGGAAGAACCTCTTATTTTGCTGATAATTTAGATTACATGGCACCACTTTGCTCACTAGGAAGTTAACAATGTCTGCATACCAAGGTGCTGCAGCATCAGGTGCTGCAGCAGCAACAGCTAACAATTGCTCATCAGGGAAGCTTTCCTTGATTTCTCCAAAATGATTACCTGCACTATCACTTTCCAATCTAGACAAATGATCAGCAACTTGGTTCTCCACCCCTTTTTTATCTTTAATTTCAAGATCAAATTCTTGGAGGAGGAAAACCCATCTTATTAGCCTAGGTTTTGCATCTTTCTTAGCAATCAAATACTTGATGGCAGAATGATCAGTGAAAACAATTACTTTTGTGCCAACTAAGTATGATCTAAATTTATCAAATGCAAAAACCACAGCTAATAATTCTTTCTCAGTGGTAGTGTAATTTAATTGAGCTTCAACAAGTGTTTTGCTAGCATAATAAATAGAATGAAAAACTTTACCATACCTTTGGCCAAGGACAGCACCTATGGCATAATCACTAGCATCACACATGAGCTCAAAAGGCTTGCTCCAATCAGGAGTCACTATCACTGGGGCAGTAACTAGAGCATTTTGAAGTTTCTGGAATGCTGCAGCACATGAGTCATCAAACACGAATGGAGTGTCATGCTGCAGCAATTGACATAATGGCTTTGAATTTTTAGAGAAGTCCTTGATGAACCTCCTATAGAATCCAGCATGTCCTAGGAAACTTCTAACACCTTTGACATTTGTTGGAGGATGCATCTTCTCAATCACCTCAACTTTAGCTTTGTCAACCTCAATTCCCTTCTTTGAGATTTTGTGTCCCAACACAATACCCTCTTGGACCATGAAGTGGCATTTCTCCCAATTCAAGACCAAGTTGGTTTCTTCACATCTATCCAGAATCTCTTCTAAGTTGTCAAGGCACAATTGGAATGTTTCTCCAAAGACAGAGAAATCATCCATAAACACCTCCATAGATTTTTCAATGAATTCAGAAAAGATTGACATCATACACCTTTGAAATGTTGCTGGGGCATTGCACAACCCAAATGGCATTCTCCTGAAAGCAAAAGTACCATAAGGACAAGTGAAAGTAGTCTTTTGTTGATCTTCAGGCACTATAGCTATTTGATTGTAGCCAGAGTAACCATCCAAAAAGCAATAGAACTCCTTGCCAGCAAGTCTATCAAGCATTTGGTCTATGAATGGCAGGGGGAAATGATCTTTTCTTGTAGCCTTGTTGAGTTTCCTATAATCCATACAAATCCTCCAACCAGTAACTGTTCTTGTGGGAATAAGTTCATTCTTCTCATTGGCTACCACTGTGACCCCTCCTTTCTTTGGAACACATTGCACAGGACTAACCCATGCACTATCAGTGATAGGATACACAATGCCAGCATCTAACCATTTGATGATCTCCTTTTTCACCACTTCTTTCATGATAGGATTTAGTCTCCTCTGCCCTTCAATGCTATTCTTAGCATTTTCATCAAGAATGATCCTATGCATGCAGATGGTAGGACTAATCCCCTTTATGTCAGTCATTTGCCACCCAATTGCCTTCTTATGCCTCTTTAGGGTAGTAATGAGATCATGCTCTTGACTATTGGATAGGTCAGAAGCAATGATCACAGGCAATGTATCATTTTCCCCTAAATAGGCATATTTCAGGTGCTTGGGTAACTCTTTTAATTCAAGCACAGGAGGTTTTTCAATAGAAGGCACATTCTGTTTGAGATTGGAATCCCCTAGATCAAGAGATTCATAATGCCTACTCCATAATTCTTTCACCTCAGCCTCCTTGTGCACAATACCTTCTTCCACAAGTTCACTCTTATCAATCTCAGAAAGAGCTTTCACCAGGTGATCACTTTGCTTGTAGAAGTGCTGTTGAACCACAGACTCAATAGACATCACAAAAGAGCACTCCTCAGTTCCTTGGTCAGGGAACTTGAGAGCATTCAGCACATTAAACTTAATCTCCTGATCATTGACTCTCATAGTCAATTCTCCTTTTTGTACATCAATTAGAGTCTTTCCAGTAGCCAAGAAAGGTCTTCCAAGAATAATAGGTACCTCCTTATCTGCAACAAAATCTAAAATTACAAAGTCAGCAGGAAATACAAATTTATCAACCTTTATCAAAACATCCTCAATAATTCCTTCTGGATGAGCAACAGATCTATCAGCAAACTGTAAGGTAACAGTTGTAGGTCTGGCAACACCTATACCAAGCTGATCAAAAATAGACTTAGGCATCAAATTGATGCTTGCACCTAAGTCACAAAGAGCTCTGCCAGTATAGCTTTCACCAATTGGGAATGGAATAGTGAAACTGCCTGGATCCTTCAACTTGCTTGGAAGCTTGTTCTGCATGATCATACTACATTCTTCTGACATAGCTACTGTTTCAAACTCCCCAAGTCTCTTCCTCTTGGAAAGCACATCTTTCATAAACTTTGCATAATTTGGCATTTGTTGAAGTGCTTCTACCAAAGGAACATTGATGTGAAGTTGTTTTAGCACCTCCAGAAATTTGCCAAATTGCTTATCTTGTTGAGCCTTTTTCAACCTTTGAGGATAAGGTGGATCAGGCAAAACTTGATCAGCAATCTTTGATGGAATTGCTGCAGCATCAGATGCTGCAGCATCAACTGTGACAGCATCTGGTGCTTTTTGTTTCTCTTTTTTATCTTTTTCTTTTATTGCAGTTCCATTACTAGGATCAGTAGATGGTCCTTTCAAGTCCTTCCCACTCCTTAAAGATATAGCCTTGACTTGTTCCTTTCCCTTAGAAGATGTTGGTTCAGTAGTGGAAGGTAATGCTCCACTAGGTCTTTGGGTCAGGGCAGAGGCTATTTGACCAAGTTGATTCTCCAAGTTCTTGATTGCAGCTCCTTGGGTTTGATACTGAGTTTTAGTTTCATTCATGAAAGCCTTCAACATAAGTTCCATAGAGCTCTCTTCTTTTGCCTTGGATGGAGCAGGTGTTCCTGGTGGTGTTGCAGGAGCTGTAGCAGGTGTTGCATTGTTGCTCCATTTAAAATTAGGATGGTTCTTCCACCCAGGATTGTAGGTACGAGAATAAGGATTATTGGTCTTGTCATACCCAACATAGTTGACTGAAATAGGGTTTGCAGGGCATTCTTCATACAAATGGCCTCCTCCACAATACACACAACTAGTAGAACCCACTGGTACTTGTTCAATTGCTGCCATTTTAGTTTCTGGTACAGATTCAATTGCTGCAGCAGGTGTTGCTGCAGCAGGTGTTGCACTCATATTTTTGATCATGTTGGACAAGGATGCAACCTGAGAAGATAAAGCAGTAACCTCACTCACTTCATGCATACCAGCAACTTTCTTTTGAGCACTAACCCTGGCTGTTGGCCATTGATAACTGTTTGCAGCAATAGTTTCAATAAGATCATAAGCATCTTGGTAAGAGCCATTCAGCAAGACTCCACCAGAAGAAGCATCAAGCATCAGTCTAGTTTGAGGTTCCAACCCATTGTAAAAAGTTTCCATTTGAACAACCACAGGCAACCCATTATGTGGACATTTTCTTAATAATTCTTTGAATCTTTCCCATGCTTCAAACAATGTTTCAAATTCAGTTTAAGTTTAAAAGCATCATCACTTACACCAGGGAGAATGAAATTACTACAAACTTCCACAAATTATTTTAAATGCAAATGTGGGTCCTCAGTAGGTCCTCCACCAAATTGCCCTATTGTTTGAAGCATTTGAAACATCATAGGCTTAAATTCAAAATGAGTTGTGGCAAGTGCAGGCCTCACTATGCTAGTTTGCATAGTGTGAGGGTCAAAAATTGCATAATCCCTCATAGGTCTGTCTCTGTCATTAGCCATGCCAATGACTGTTTCATTCAAAACTTGTCTCACATGTTCAGGTTGCTCAGTGGCAGCTAAAGTATGTCTGTCAGAACCATGGTTGCTAGGAGGTGGTGTGTTTCCATGATTAGAAGGTGGTGGTGTAGCCATATTGACAGCTCTTCCCAAAGAAATCAGACCAGAATGGTCGTGTCCCCTTCTCAAAGCTCTAAACAGTCTTTCTATCTCAGGATGAAGTTGATATTCTGGTGATCTGCGTCTGTACATATGCTGCAGCAACAGTTGCTGCAGCAATTAACTTACTGAAACAACCAAAAACAGAGCACCAGAATTAGCAACAAAAGAAATCACAAAATTGCCAATTAATTAAATAGTGTTTAATCAATTTAATCCCCGGCAACGGCGCCAAAAACTTGTTGCTTGAAAACGTGAACGTTCTTTTGTGCAAGTGTACACAATCGTAACAAGTAATATAATGAAAGTAGAGGTTGTTCCCAAGAGGATTAATTTGCCAAACAAAAGTTTAATCAAAGTAACAATTAGTGATTTTAGTAACAAAAGTAAATGACACACAATTGGTAGGGTAGCAAGTAACAAACAACTAAAAAGGTATTAGGGTAGTGGAAATCAGATTTGGGACAAGTTGAGATGCAATACTTCAATAAATCCATTAAAATGCTCAAAATGCTATGTTAAGTGCTGCAGCACTAGGTGCTGCCGCAATTGTGCATTATGTCTAATGCTTAACACTAGGCTTTAGTCGCCCCAAATTATGTCTAATTCGGAAGAGATTATTTCCCTAGGCTACTGGAGAACAAGCAGCATTACACCTAAGTGTGTTACCTCATGGCTTATGCCTCTCCTATGTCTAGGACTCAAGCAAGGAACAACTATATGTCTATAGTGCAACATACCATGTTATCTTGTGAGATATATATACAAACCATGTCTGTGAATGTATATCTACTTAGATTAGACGGCCAATCCTAATCTAAGATGGAAATAGTAAAAACACACAAGATAAAGTGCTCAACACAATAACACAAGCATTAAGAACAAATTAACTTCATTAAATTCATCATAGCATCCCAACTACAGAGGTTTAGCTCATATTGAGCTTACACAACATTACAACTAAACTAAACATCAAGGGAAGTAAGAATTTCATACTAAAACCCAAGAAGAGAAGTTCAGCTACAAGTCTTGATACTGAGACAGCTTCAATGGTGATCCACCAAGCAATTCCAGCTCTCAAAATGTAGCTCCTTCGAAGTTGAAGTAGATCTAACGTTGCTGCAGCAATCAATATCCCAGCAATTGACTCTAAGTAACAATGGAGGCACAAAAACTTGAGGCTATGTCTATACCTCAGGAATTCGGCTTAACCTAGTTCTGGGGGAGAGTGCCTTTATATAGGGAAGGCCCTGGGATGAGAGATACCCTAAATGGTGGAGGCACATTTTGTCCTTTTCAAGGCACAATGTCCTTTTTGCCCAAATCCCTAGGTCATTCACGCATCACCAATGATTGGCACGCACACCCACGCATGACACACGCTGACAGCTGTCCTTGCCTTGATTTCCGTGTTTCTTGCTACATTCTCTCTCATGTTGCGTAAAATGGCAATGCTGCCACAACAGATGCTGCAGCAATTAAACACACATATTAAACCACAATTGGGCACCAAAGTGCCCATTAATAACATAATTCAGCTTGCACCTTTAATTATTCTAAACTAACCTATTTACAACATTAATCACTAAATTGCTTGAGAATTAACAATGATTTAAGCTTGAAATAAGAGGTAATAACAATCATATTTGATTGTTATCACAAACTACAACGGCGCCTTTTAAAATTTAAAAGGGAATGGAAATACCTTGAGTTCATGTCACCTTCCTTGATCCACCGTGCTCGAGACTTTTGCGCTAAAATTGACTCCTTTGCTTGAATTTGATTCCAAAAAGAAGTTGAGACCTCCTTTCGGTTCATAACCAAAGCGCTATCCCACCCCTCACATAAAGCATGGTCAAGCGAATTCAAATCCCGAACCAACGACTCTATGTTCAAGTCAAGCTTACCGAACACCTCTCTATTCCAACCCCGCAATTTCTCCTTTAAAAGCTTGAATTTTTCCTTTACCACATGAGCCTTATGACCCCTAATATTGAACCCATTCCAGCACTCCTTCACAAAGGGTAAGAAATCAGCATGATCATACCAAGCCTTAAATATCCGAAAAGGCTTTGGCCCCCAGTCTTTTGCAAGACGAAGGAGCCAAATAGGATTGTGATCGGATATGTCACGCTTACCAATCCATTGTCCAGATATGCCCCACAAATCAATTAAACCCTCAGAAACAAGGAACCTATCCAAACGACTCATAGAAAGACCATCCGAACAATACCAAGAGAATCTGTTACCTGATACCGGAACATTAATCAAATCCATGGTTGATATAAAGTTGTTAAAATCAGAAATTTCTATATAAGAACTATCACCACTTCTCCCCCGCCGCTCCTCCACACTAGAAACCGCATTAAAATCCCCAACAACACACCATTCCCCTTCTCCAATGGACTGTTTAATCAGCCTCAAATCATTCCACAGTCTTCTCTTTTCCACTATCGAGCATGGGGCGTAAACATTGATGATATGCACCAAGCTAGATTGGAAAGATATAGTTACTCCCAAAAAACCTTCACCATTAAAAGTAGAAGAGACAGACCAACCACTTTCAACCCAAGAACACAGTAAGCCACCTGAGAGACCCGTCGACGGATGATAAATAAATTTAAACGGCTTTGCTCCCCATAACACGCCCATTTCCCTTTCATCCACCACCTCCGTCTTAGTTTCCTGAATGCAAATAAAATCAAAGCAACTAGACTGAATATTAGTTGCTAACCGGCGCCGTTTACTACGGTCACCCCACCCTCTCATATTCAACGAAAGCAAATTCATGGAACCCCGTTGGTGTTCACCCTCTTACTGCATGCCTCTTCATCTCTTGCCTCCCCCTCCTCAATTAGCCTAACATAATGTTCGTCAGGCATGTTTCCTTCAATTCCCAAACTCTTTGCAGACTCCCACACCTTTTGAGCAACTGACTTACTCTGCAGAATCCAAAACTTATTACTACAGCAAGCAATATTACCCGAAGAGATAGAACCATCACATAACACCACCCCCGCCGAAAATAAAGATGATGAGTTTGGCCTTTGATTGGATACCAAAGGAACAGCGACAACATCATTTTTCTCAAGAGAAGCGGTGGAAACGGATTTGAGCTCACGGGGAGCTTTCTTTAGCTTGCCTTTTCTTGGGTTATGTTTCGGTGCCACCATTAAAATTTTACGCTCCTTCTTGGTTTTGGTCAAAGCAGGGGGGTGTCCACACCATGCTGATCATTAGGAACACAAGTTACCAGTGCTGGTCCCGATTTTTGATTGGAAGAAAACAAAGATTCTTCCACCATAGTTGGAGTCGCTCCACCGGCCTGGGTCCCACCCATCATAGCCTCATGATTCCCATTTATATTTAAATTTGAACTTTCCCACAAAGGTTGTACCTCATCAACGGCTTTCTCATTAATACCATCCTTAATTGCTCCGTTACTCCCCCTTAAATTGTTGGGCATTGATTCCCCATTAAAGTCGTTATCATCACCAGATGCATCCCCGAAGGTATCACCGTTACCGGAAAAGTAGGACTCCAAGAACTCCGCATCAGAACTAGAGGAGTCATCATTCACCTTTTTTGTGTCATTCTTAGTCCACATCGATGGACCACACCAATCTTCCACCATTTTAATCGAAAAAGATACCTTGTTAATTGATACTTGGATCACCTTGTTGACCGTTCCCGTGATTGGAGTGCGAACCATGATTCGGGCAACATCGAAAGACTTCTTCAAAGCTGTATTATCATCTGAGCACATATAGACGCCAACATTAGCTGATAGTTTCTCGAAAAAATCAGCATTCCATGCATGCACCGGAACCCCGTAACATCGAATCCAAGTTACCCTCTCTGTGTCAACATCAGTGGGTTTCCACGGACGGGCCCATTTGAACCATTGAGCTAACCATTCCTTCGCATCATCAATAAAGCCAGTGAAATCATCGTCATCTTGTCCACCTTCCAACAATACTAGATTAGACCCCAACGAAGTAGCTTTGATAGTAAACACCCCTTCCCTCGCAAAAAATTCATGGATATTATAAGCATCTCCCGGATTGATAACCTCTCCCACCATCGCTCTTACCAACTGCCCAACGTCCGGAATATCATAGGACCACATATCCTTCGTCACATCTCTCTGCTGGATGAAATTCGGATTGAGTTTCTCTTTCCAAACCATCGTTGCTTTCGAAGGAGCCTTGGGAATGGGATTTGGTCGAAGTTTCTTGGGATCCTCCCTTTGGAACCTAGGAAGATTGACGTGAATCTTTTCTCCCTCCACGAATATATTATCCAACATGATCGCCATTCTCTCCGGATTGCGAACGTCAAAGAAACGAACGAATCCAAACCTATGTCCAAGGGCGTTTCTTCTTCCCGAAATTACGACCTCCTTCATCCTTCCATGTTTGGAAAATATCTCCAGCAGATTTCGTGCCCAAAGCCTCTCCGGGAAGTTCGTAAAATAGAAAGAGGTGCAATCTTTTTTCCTATCGTCATCCTTCATGAACCGAGACGCGATATCTACTTTTCTCTGTCGGTGTCCGTCTCCATAGCGTTTGTTTTTTTTCCCCATAACCACGTGCCATCCTCCATTGATACGCCCCCACCCCACGGTTCACCCATGTCCTTCTCCCACGTTTTCATACTAATTGGCGTTCACTAAACCCGTTCTGCGTCAAAAACAAATTTGTTCAGAACATTGTATTGCATCAACAAGTTAGTCGTAGGAGAAGAATCAAGTTTTGATGGTGACGGCTTAAGGCTAAAGACGGCGGCGCACAAGCATGATACGCGACGGCTAGGGTTTTTTTGTTGTTGTTGACGGCTCCTTGCCCCTCTTTCATTTTCGATTCAGTTATATTTCTGCAATAAACAAGTCACACACTAATTTTAATATAGAATGGAAGATAACGAGAATAGAAGGAAAATAGATACTAAGCAAGTTAATGAGGGAGAATGGGTAACTGAATAGTGTTTTATAAGCTGGAGTAGAATAATGAGAATAGAAGAAAAATAGATACTAAGCAAGCTAATGAGAGAGAATAAGCAACTGAATAGTGTTTTATAAGCTGGAGTGGTTTTGTTATCATGTATGAGTATCACGTGACAATCATGTTTGCTATCAAGCAACACTATTGTGTTTTCTATTTAAAGTTGTTACTAATTGTCGTGTAAACATGAAATTCAATTTGCAAAAAAACATGCAATTCTAATGTGGTTGTTTTTAAAGTCAAAAAATAAATAAAGACGTAAGGCGAATTCTATAGCATTTTAACTAACACATAATCTGTTAACCTTTTGTTTTATTTTATTAGCCTATTTTTTTAAGAAAATGAATTTATTAAAAAAAAGAGAAAAACGAAGATAGAAAAGATACCAACGGCGGACTAGACCAAAACCCAAGGCAAGAGAGCAGAAGTCAAACGAAAAATAAATAAAAAACAACTAAAAAATGAAACCAGATCAAAATGAGTCAGAGACAGAATTTTCTTTTGAACAAGTATTGTATCCAACGACCAATTTCTTTTTTTTTTTCCTTAATTTCTTCTTTTGAGACTTGGACACAACCAGTTCAAAGCATTCATAACGCGCAGCTGATCCATGGGAATCAAAAGCCACAAGATCACCAATATCGTCCGACGATCCACCCCAAAGGTTTCTTAAAATATTCATGTCAGATTCAACTACAGGATTCGATGTAGTAACAGACTCTGAGGCAGCAGGCACAACCTCATCACATGAGACATCCCCGCAATTCTTCCCTAAAATTTTCATGTCTGTTGCATCCACTGTGTTAGAAGATGAGGCATCAAGCCGAGTCGTGGGAGATTGGGTGGAGGAAGAATGCATTTCCTGCAAAGAGTTATTTGATAAAGAAGGGACCACCAACACCCCTAAAGTGGGGCATTCACAGGAGAACTATGAACAAAAGTAGATTTCTCAAAAGAGACTTCTCAATGAGGAGCCAACGAAATCGAAGAATCATTTTGCGTAACATTACGATGATTAGGGTTTGGGCTCCCAACCATCTCCTCAGGTGAAATAACAATGTTATTAATACCCTTGAAGCGATTGAGATCGTTCTCTTCCTCTACCAAAACCACACTAGTATCTTGCATTTTGGATGGGCCAATTTCCAATATGTTCACAGGCTTCTCTGTGACAGTTGACTTACCTTTATCTTTCTTTGGCACATACTGCATATAGTAGGTTTAATAGGGGCATGATTCACCTTTCGAGGCTGCGCCTGATTTCCTTGAGTTATCTCTGCCTGGGGAAACTTACAATTTTGGAGAGAATGACCAATACAATGACAAGAGTTGCAAAACAAAGGTACACGCTCGTATTCCACTCCGATGAGAAAAGCGTATCCCTCTCTTTCTACTAACAATTGATCATGCAGCTTATCAGATAAATCAACATCAATAAGAACTCTAGCAAAGTGACCAAAAGTCCTCTTCCTAGGCTACCACTAATCTCAAACAAAAATTTTGGCCACCAATATTCACGGGAAAGACCATAAAGTCTAACCCAACACTGAGCATTGGTTTGTTTTGCAGAAAGATGGTCAAAATCAGGCTTCCAAGCAAACAGATGCAGAACACCTAGATTTAAATTACAAGAACCAAGGAACCAACCTCTTCTAAATCATCCTTGGAGACAAAAGAGAATTCAAAGAATTACTTACCGAGTGAAACCAAGGACCAATCAAAAGAAATGTTCCACATATTAGAAATTTTCTCCTTCAATTCCTTAATCAATAACAGCTTATTCCCTTTCGACAAAATAACTCTCCCATATAAGATGTTGACGCATTCAGCAATACTAGCTTGATATTCATATTCAGAAATTTTAATAGAAAAACATCCCCTTTTATACAAGGTTTTGAGTGTTACCTGTTAGCACATCAGAAAAAGATTTCCTTTTAACACCATTTGCAAGAGGTGTTGTCACGACACCCAGAGCAGAGACCAAATCATTGACAATGGGAATAAAAATATTGTCATTATTAATCAATTTATCCCCGTGAGTGAGACAAACACTGTTGAAATCCACAACATTTAAATCTGATTTCCGGACAGTGGGCCTTGAATAAAGCACCGGTGCGGCACCCGAAGAGGGCCCCGCAGACAAAACCTGAAAGTTGACAGGACACTGTCCCACAACAGGCACCAGTAACGCCTCAGAAAACATTAGATCCGGTAAAATTCTGATTTCCGCTGACAGAGGACCAACCGGTCCCACCTGCAACTGCTGCAGAGACTCCTACACGCTAGCGTGACAGACGTCGCATTCTCAGCGAGGGACGACAGATGGAAAGTGACGAGACCAGTCTCGTTGACGTCTCCAATGGCAGCGCTGAGAGAGACTTTTTCAAGGACCAATCAGGTTGGGAGGTGGGTCAGACATGGTCAGTGGCGGCTAGGAAAAGAAACCCTAGCAGGGCAACATTTGCCTTTTAAGCGCTCCTCAATGAGAGATTTTTTATTAGCCTATTAAAAGATACATTGATCATAAAAAAGTAAATTGATAAGTCAAAAATAATTTACCAGAATCTTACTATAGCATAGGGAACTCAACACTAAGTTGCATATTCTTATGCATTTTGTTGCTCTCTCACTACCTTAGGACACAGACGATCCTAGGATTTTGGTTATCCTGGATGAACCAATAAATAGGGGTATAGGTTAGGAATGCAAAAGATCCTGACCTATATAGGGGTAAGATCCTGACCTATATTTCGGTAAGATCCTCTATCCTGGATGAACCAATAAATAGGAATACCCCTATACTTTGCCTTTTGACTAAATAAATACTTATGCATTTTGTTGCTCTCTCACTACCTTTGTAATTATTTGAATAATATTCTCATTGCATTTTTGTTGAAAATCATTAATAATGTGTTTATAATTAAAGTTTTTTCAAGAATGATTTTCAACAGAAACTAAAGTAAGACTACTTAATCTAATTTGCGACATTATAAGTTGCAAATATAAGTTTTTAACAATTTAAATTTAGAACTATTTTTTTTTAGTAGGAAAAGTTAATATTATGCTATAGATATCAAACCATTCGGAAACAAATTAATTGTCTTTAAAGAATTCAATATTATATAACTTGATTTTGATTTGCTTGTTAAAATCTCTCTAATGATTTCTAATACTTCAAATATATAATTATAATTCTAATCATATAAAATCTTTATTCAAATATATCTATATGCTACTAAGGCTCTGTTTGGTAAAAAGTAGCGGATAGCGGATAAGCTAGCTGATAGCAAATGATGTGTTTGGTAAAACTAGCGGTTGAACTAGCTGATGAATGTAAAATGACATAAATTGACATATTTATTTAATTCATGATTACATTTATTTAATATAAGGATAGAGAAGTAATTTAAGAAAAATAAAAAGGGTAAAAATGCAAACAAAAAAAAAAGTGAGCGCTATCCGCTACTCGCTAGTGTTTGAAAAAACACTACTTGAACTAGCATTTGAAAAAACGTTAAACGCTAAACGCTAGTGTTTACCAAACATATGTACTCTTCACCTGCTAGTTTCATTCGCTATCCGCTAACGGATGGTTCATGCCAAACTGAGCCTAAATAAAAGAACTTTTGATGCTCTTAACAAAATGGGACCCTGGGCGGTTGCCCTTCTCGTCCATGCTCAGGCCCACCCCTATTTTTTGTCTTCAGATGACATTCACTTTATAAATAAAAAAATGTCATTCAATTTATTAGGCTATAATTAGCATGTATCTTGACTTAGCATGATTTAAGCCCTTAATAAATAATTAATGCGGGACAAAATAATACTGTCCCATGATGGCTCCCATTCACCTTAATTAAAATATGAGTAAATTACACTCTCCTCCCTTAAGAGAAGCTTAAATTACACTTCCCTCCCCTCTTATATTAAAATATACACTCCCCTCCCCTCTTGTGCAAAAAAAGCCAGAAAAAATTACACTTTCCTCCCTTGAGAGAAGCTTGAGTTACATTCCCCTCTCCTCTTATGTCAAAATCTATACTTTCCTCCCTTAATTATTTTCTAAATTTCTAATAATCTAACAATTAAAATCTAACAATACAAATTTAACACACTAAGTGCAAAAAAAAGAGTATTGCGAGTCCATTTTAAAATATTTAAAATTCGTATGCAATTTTTCTCTATTTTTGATTCACAAAATCATTATGATATAATTTTAAATCCTATTATAAAATCAGAAACACTACAAAATAACATTAAAATCTTGAAAAATTACTAAAGCCGAAAAAATATGGCTATTTAAAAATTGAATTTTATATTCTAAATCATTAAATTAATCATAAAAAACTAAAATTTAATTATCATTGACATTGAAATTATAAAGAAATGGATTATTTTTTCTTAAATGGTGGCTTAAAGTTAGTACGATATCATAAAAATATTTATTTATGTTAGAAAGGGTTAAAATGTAGTACATATTTAATTATTAAGGGTGATTATTGTAATTCAAGCATATCTTAGGGGAGGAGATTATAATTTACTCTAAGTTTTTATTTCTCAAGGGAGGGGAGAGTATATTTTAACATAAAAGGGGATAGAAGTGTAACTCAATCTTCGCTTAGGGGAGAGGAATGTAATTTACTATTAGAATATTAATTTAGCGCAAGAATGTTATGAAAACTTTTACCCCAAAAAAGGTTTTTTTTGTACCCTCACATTGTCACCCATACCCCATATTACCCAAATAGACCAAAATACCCCTGAATTTTTTTTAAAAAGTACAATTATCATCATTATACATATATTTCCGAAAAAAAGTGAGTTTTCTCCCTAAATTTTCCGGATTTATATGTGTTTCCGGAAAAAAATTGTAAATTTTCCGGAAATACGTATAAATTCGGAAGGCAAATTCAAAATTTTAATTTTTTTTTTCCGGAAATACATGTAAATTTGGAATTTATTTACATGTAAATTCGAAAGGTTATTGTTTTTTTTTAAATTCGTTTTAACTTATTTTTTCGTTTTTCATTGGCTTGCGGTCGAGGAGGAAACTTTACACCAGGTGAGGCATCTGGATCTACACCGGGAGATGATGCTGCTCCTAGGACTAGTACGAGGATCAAATTGGTTAGACAGGCCGAGCACGCTTCTGAGCGTTAGAGGCGTGTCCGACAGCGACAAGACCAGACTGAGCAGCCGTGTATACCAGACATACCACAGGCTGAGCAGCCACACATACCAGACATACCACAGGCTGAGCAGCCAGACCTACCACTGCCAGAGATACCACAGGCTGAGCAGCCATATGTACAGGAGCCTGCTGAGGCTGAGGCTGCTGAGTGGCCTTTGTTGCACCGCTTAGTGGATCATCACGTCAGTCGACTACTGGCCGGGGAGGTAATTACTTTAAATTATTTATTAATTACTTAATTAGTTTAAATTATATAATTAGTTTAAATTATTTATTAATTACTTTTATTTTTTTACAGGACCGACGTACGCTGAAGGTTGCATCTCACGGGGGGAAGATATCCAGTATTAGACCTGAGGTGCACCACCCTCATATTGCAGCATGGTTGCAGCAGGCGAGGCTATTCCAGTTGGACACCACACCTCTCAACAACATCAACCATGAGCTTGTATATGCTTTTGTTGAGAGGTGGCATTCTGAGACTAGCTCCTTTCACATGCCTTGGGGGGAGATGACCATCACATTGGACGACGTGGTTGCGTTGCTCCACTTGCCGCTCACCGACAATCATTTGGCTGAGCCTATACATCTTTCATTTGCTGAGGCCGTTCAGGCTGGGGTGGATTATCTCGGAGTAGATGGGGCGGCCTGCTGGACCGAGTTTAATTCCTGCAGGACTCCGGCTTTCAGATTTCGATTTTTAGAGGATGCCTACAGAGATAACATGCATCGGGGGCAGTTTGATCATGCAGCACAGTGCTATATGCTACACTTGTTGGGGGCACCATCTTCTCCGACAAGAGTCACACGTATGTGCCTGCTAAGTGGATTAGTCTCATTTCAGATTTTGACACATGTGGCCAGTGGGCTTGGGGTCCAGCTATTCTGGCATATCTCTATGACCAGCTGAACTTGGCCGCTTACTGGGACACCAGGCAGATTGGCGGATACGCTTCTCCGCTACAGGTAATTAATTAATTAATTACTTTTATTCTTTTAATTGGTTTTATTGAAATAATTAATTATTTAATTATTTTATTATTTTATTTCAGTGCTGGATTTATGAGTACTTCCACACTATCGTCCGACGGAGGATGTTCCCTGATATTGGGCTTCCACGTTGCAGCAGGTGGAAGAACTTCAAGTGCGATGATCTGAAGCTGATACATTTTCGGGAGCGGATTGATAACCTGCGGCTGGATCAGATCATTTTGACGCCTTGGGAGGACCACAGACTGCACGTTCCATTCCACACCATGGCACATTTCAGAGGTTGGTTGATCTGGGGCGACATTGCTGTCACATATATGGCTGACCGGGTCCGCTGGCAGTTTGGGCGCATCCAGCAGATCCCTCCTGCACCCATCTTAGGCCCACGTCCAGTTGTGATCTCCATTTTAGAGAGATTGTCGGTGTATCCATCCCCAGCACAGATTTTTCTTCGTACTAGCAGAGTCGCAGGCATGGCGGGTGAGTGCACCGATGACTATCTACCTTGGTATCGGCATTCCACGACTGACTGCAGCTGAGGAGGTACTAGAGCAGCATGGACCAGAGCAGCATGTACCAGAGCAGCAGGCTGTAGCTGAGGATGTCGGTCTACCGACCTATCACGATGCGATGGATGCTGTCGCTGGACACATACTCGATGTTATGGGTTGTGAGGGAGGCATTCCAGTCGATGCATATGACAACCTCCTTCAAGCTTTAGGACACTTAGACTTTCATCCGTAGATGTATTTGTTTTGGTTTTATTTTTGTATATGTACTCGTATTTTATCGACTTTATTATATTTTCGGTTTTTTTCGTTTGTTATCATTATCGTTATCGTATTTAAATTGATTTAAACTAATTTAAACTGATTTTTTTAACTAATTTAAATTGATTTTTTAATTAATTTAAACTGATTTTTTAAAAAATAAAATAATAAATTACGCTTCTGAATTTATACATACCTAAATTCGGAAGCTATTTTAAAAAAATTGCGTTCCGGAAATACACATAAATCCGGAAATTTTTTTACCCCCTTTCCGAATTTATGTGTATTTCCGGAAAGTTCATTTTTTTTTTTTAATTTTAAAAATGAGGGTATTTTGGTCAAAATAGCAAATATGGGGGTATGGGAGAGAAGTTGGGGGTAAAAAAAAAGCCCCCCAAAATATTCCCACCCCTACTCTCTCCATTTCCCCCTTGGCGACTCAAATTCGTCTCATACTAACTAGCATTAGCAATGTTGATGGTAATATGCCTAAGTCACACTTGTGCTTCATGAATCGTATATATGAAGCACTCTGAATGATAAAATTATGGAAGCCCAACATCAAAGGTGCAAATAACCATTATGAGTGCAGTTATTGACATCATGTTTTTCTAACTTGCCCATCTAAAAAGTGGTTTTTCATAAATATATTTTCGGTGTTATCAATTTTTTTTTTCGGAGGACACAACTTGTCAAAAATAGATTTTCAAACGACAAAATAATACATGCTAATTATAGCCTAATAAACAGTTTGGGCCTGCTCAGTGCTCCTTTATTCCCAAGAGACACAGTCAAGATAATATAGTCATTGCCCAAGAGATTTCTCACTCCATGAGGAGTAAAGGTGGCAAGAAAGGGTGGATGACAATCAAAATTGACCTGTAAAAAGCTTATGATAGCCTGAATTGGAAGTTCATTAAAGATACTCTGATTTCGACAAAAAAAAAATACTCTGATGGATATTCGTTTCCCTGACAAAATTATCCAAATCATATGGCATTGTATCTCTACTCCTTCTATGCAAGTTCTGTGGAATGGTGAGGCTTTGGAGGAGTTCATTCCTCAAAGAGGTATCCGTCAAGGTGATCCTATTTCCCCTTATATCTTTGTTATGTGCATTGAAAGACTTTTCCAAGCTATTGAAGTAGCTGTTAATAATGAGTCTTGGGTGCCTATTCAAGTGACTAGAGGAGGTCCTAAATTCTCCCATCTGGCCTTTGCGGATGACCTCATTTTCTTTGGAGAGGCTAGTCTTGCACAAGCTACTATCATCCAGGAGGAGGTTCTAACTAACTTCTGTAACTGCTCTGGTCAGAAGGTGAGTCAGGAGAAAATTAGAGTCTTTTTCTCTAAGAATGTTCATTTTCCTATAAAGGTTGATATTTGTCAAGAGCTAGGGTTCCAAATGACCGATGATCTTAGTAAATACCTTGGAGTTCCCATTTTTCACAAGAGGGAGAGTGCAAAACACCTTTAGTTTTGCGATTGATAAAGTTAATCAGAGGTTGAACACCTGGAAGGCCAAAACCCTCTCCTTTGCAGGAAGGGTTACCTTAGCCAAGTCTGTGATACATGCTATGCCTTCCTATGTGATGCAGTTTTGTGAGCTTCCTAGAGGAGTATGTGTGATGAAATTGACAAAATCTGTAGAAACTTCATTTGGGGAGATGAACCAGACCAGAGGAAGATCCATTTGATTAGTTGGGATAAAATGTGTCTGCCTAAGAACGAGGGAGGTCTCGGTTTGAGATCTACTAGACAAGCCAATTCAGCCTTCCTTCAAAAAGGATTATGGGACTTTTGTAGTAATCCTGACTCTCTTTGGGGATCCTTGATTCGTACTAAGTACAAATGTGGTAGATTTGGGCTGCCTAAAGTGGATGCTAAAAGGTTGGGTTCTAAGTATTGGAAAGGATTGGGTCACAAGTGGAACCAATTTAGGAACAATCTGACATGGACTCTGGGTAATGGGGAAGATATTAGATTTTGGAAGGATCACTGGCTGGATAATCTTGGCCATCTGAGTAATTACTGCACTAAGGAGCTCTCTAATTCGATCTTAACCTTCCTGTTGGCCACTTCACTCTCAGTAATGGGGAGTGGAATTGCTTGCTGTTTGAAAATCTCTTACCTAATCACATCTTCCATGTGATCATGGAGATAACTCCTCCTACTGTTATGAGAGATGATGATGATTTCAAATGGAAAGTCTATCCTGATGGGAGATTTTCTACTAAATCAGCCTACAACGCCCTATCTAATTCCACTACTCCTATTCCCAATCCTAATTTGAAAGTCATTTGGAAATGGAAAGGGCCAGAACAAATTCGTACCTTCCTTTGGAAATTAGCTCATCAAGCCATCCTCACTAATGCTGAGAGATCCAGAAGGCATATGGCTCCTCCTTCTTCGTGTCCGGTGTGTAACTCTGGTGAAGAAAATCTGCTCCACAGGTTCAGAGACTGTTGCAACAGCTTTGCGATTTGGAGTTCTCTGAATTACAGGAAAACAAATTACTTTTTCAGTACCAACAATTGGAATCACTGGTTTTATTCCAATATGACTTTGTCTAATACCTGGTCTTTGATTTTTGGTGTCTGTTTGGATCAGCTTTGGAGATGTCGAAATGAATGGTGGTTCTCCCACAAAGCCACTTCGACCAGTTCTGCGGTGGCCATGATAATGAATCAAGTTGAATTGATTTTCAATTACAGCAACAATCTCGCCCCTTTTTATGCTGATAGCAACCTAGTTTTGAGCAATTGGCGTTGGTCTCCTCCGATTGATTCTTGGAAGCTCAATTGCGACTGATCGATATCGAATTGTGCCAGAAACGCTGGATGTGGTGGAGTGCTCCGCGATTGCAATGGGGTTTTCGTCTTCGCATTCGTCGTTCGCCTCCATGCGTGCTCCGTGACTGAATCTGAACTTTGGGGGTGCTTCATGGGATGCAGATCACCTGGAACATAGGATTGAAGAAATTAATTATGGAGTGTGACTCTCTCATGGTGGTTGAGCTGCTCAATGCTCTTAATATCCTCAACCACCCTTACCAGAATATCATTGATAGAATTAAGTCTATTGGGGATGCTGAAGCTAATTTCAAGTGGAAGCATGTTTACCGTGAATGTAATTCAATAGCTGATTTACTTGCTAAGAATAGTTTAAATTTGCAATTGGTCTGTAATATTTACTCTAGTCCTCCGAACTTTGTGACTCAAGCCTTGAACTCTGATAGAGTTAGGTTGGGTGGAGCTAGTGTGCAGTTCTTTTGTTCCGGGCTTAGGCCCTTTCTCTCATAAAAAAATTATTCCATAATTTGTGATACCATAGATAGTTTATTCATTTTTAGTGTCCCATGATTCAAACACTTTCTAAATATACAACACATATGCAGCTGTATCAGAAAATTCATAATATAGAAATTATTACCATAATCGAAGTCCGACATTCCCGTGTTTATGTGAGAATCAAGAGTAACAAAGCATTCCCAGGAAGGTAGCTCAGTTGAAACTAACATTCCCCCAACCCACTAACATTTGTTTATAAAAAAAAAAGAGAAACAAAGCATGTCAATTCCAAATGTTACGCAATCTACAATATCAAAAAATCAAAGAGTAAGTTAACCTAACACCTAATGACTTTCCACATAAGGTCCAAAGCCTTATTCATGACTCAAAAAAAAGGCTAGAGATCTACTTGTTAGTTGGTACCTTTTTGTTTATCGATGTACATGAACGGAGAAATTGATAATTATTAGCACTCTATCTATCTACCTCACAGGCTTCCATGGGTTAAACATTTTGAAATTAACTCAACTTTCATAAAAATAAATACCAAATACATGGGAAATTATATAATGTTAGTATTTTTTGGGTACAAATAATAAAATACTATATACCTAATCTATATATTCAATTTTTTTCATAATTAGCCTGTATCTTGACTTAGCATGATTTAAGCCTTTAATAAATAATTAATAAGGGACAAAATAATACTCTCCCATGATGGCTCCCACTCACTTTAATTAGAATATTAATTTGGCGCAGGAATGTTATGAAACCTTTACCAACAAGAAGAAAGCCACAAAACAAAGCTTCTGTCTGGTACATGCATGGCAAAGGATGAACCCTTCTTTCTCATTCTCTACCTCTTCATCTTCCTCTCCCCATTCTCTTCTCAGAACAAAACCTCATCTCTCTTCCTACCTCTTCACTCTCTTAGCTTTCATTCTCTTTGCCGCCATTCTCTACGCTCATGATTTCGCTTTCATCTTCCACCCACACCTCCAAAACGATATTGCCCCTCACCCTCTACTCTTCTCCACACCTGGTGAGTTGACTCGTACTTCCACCGAGTCAATAACAGAGAGGAACAATACTGTGCAGAAGGTGGAAGAGGAAACAAAGGAAACAGAGGAATGCGATGTTTTCAGTGGAAGGTGGGTTCGAGATGAGTTGACTCGTCCGTTGTATGAAGAATCGGAGTGTCCGTATATTCAACCACAGTTGACTTGTCAACAACAAGGACGGCCGGATAAGAGTTATCGTCAGTGGCGCTGGCAACCGAACGGTTGTGATCTTCCAATGTAAGTTTTCCTTTTTTGTCTGTGTAGTTTTTCGGGTCAAGTTGTCGGTGGGTGGGTTTGATGTATTTGACCCGTTTTGGGGGACGCATCCACGTGTAAAACTATAGTGGATGAATGTTGTAGACTGTCATGACTCGCTATCAATGCTTTGTCAAATTTGAAATTACACTTTTAGTTGATATTTGGATACCTCTGGGTCATGGAACTTTGTTTGAACCATAGACATTGTTGGTTCTTGGTTTAAGTGGTTTCGATTTTTAAAACATTGATTTTTAGGAGTGCTTCTAGGGTGATCCGTCATCGGTGGACCATTAAATATCACCATAGGATCTAGTATAACTAGAATATCCTACGGTCAAATTTTAGTGGTTAGAGATTTGATTTGCTTCTTCACTCTAGAATCTCTCATAAAAATTATAAACAAAATTATTTTTTTATTCCTTTGTCTTCTTGGAATGAATCTGGATTCACATAGGATGCCCCATAAACAATTTTGTACCAACTAACCAAGCTGGTCAATGATGCGGAATGGGTCACATGTAAACTTTGTCTTATAGGACATTGTCCACACCTTTCAACTTGAACTGATTTCATGCTTTTAATGTTTTCTAATTTTTAATTTTAGTGGCAACTCATCTTTTGGCTGTGTGTGGAAATACATGGTTTGAATTCTGATTAGAGGTGGTTGTTGATTAGTTGAAGTTTGAAATAGAATATAACCTTCTTATGTTTGCTTTTTGATTGAAACTTGAACTTTAGGTGTTGGTTAGTTTGTTGAAATTTAAAGTATGTTTAAGGATTTAGTAGTTCACATCTTTACCAAATACAAGTGGATGCAAGATTAGGGAGAGGGGTATAACTATTCAGGCCCTAATGGATTTTTTTATAGGCCAAATAGCTGAATACATCTAGACCCTTCAATTGAGAAATGAAGTTCACATGTTCTCTCAGACATCACCTACTTTTCCCTGTTCAGTTAGAAGGAAAAGGACACACAACAAGAAAATTAATTGCTCTGATATGCCCATCAACTAGCAAGGTTGTAAAAGAGTTTAAATAAGAAAAGAGTTAATAGCTAATTTAGTCCCTCAAATTTCAGAAAAATTTAGTTTAGTCTCATGCATTAACAATATTACTAATTAGTCTATGACATTTCTAAACTTTATACAGTTTAGTTCCTCAAATTCTCGATGTCGCTTTAGTCTACGACTTTTACAACTTCATATATCAGTTTGGTCCCTGAAATTCAGAATAGTCAAGGACCTAATTGATATTAAGTTGTAAAAGTCATGGATCAAATAGAGATCTGAGATCGAGAGTTTGAGGAGCTAAACTAAATAACATTTCGAAATATCAAGAACTAATTAGTAATATTGTTAATCTTAGGTACTACTAAATTGAACTTTTTTTTTAAAGAAAATTGAGGGACCAAATTGGCCGTTAGCTCTAAGAAAATATGGAAATTGTATTTTATACAAGTTAAAATTTATTGTAGCAATTTTCTTTATAAATACTGGTCCTTGATACAAGATATGAAGAAAGATTAAATTAATATGAAGACTACATCAAGATTGGTATGCAAACAACATTTTAGAATGTAATCATGCCTTGGCTTTATGTTTGCATCATGAATGCCCATGGCTGAATTAGGATTTAAATTTCTTAAAAGGTATGTACAGGTGATAAGAAAATCAAATACATTATTTGTCACAAATTTATGACTTGCAACTTTTGTCTTTGGGAGCTCAATCTGGTGAATTGAAAGCTTCAAGTAATCATAGATTTACTGATCTAAGCCAAATATAACAAGCCTCTTCTACCAATGCTACAGATTCAATGCTAGTTTAATGCTAGAATCGCTTCGTGGGAAGAGGATGATGTTTGTTGGGGACTCTCTCAACCGGGGACAATACGTCTCTTTGATATGCCTTCTCCATCAACTCATTCCCTCAGATGCCAAATCCATGGAAACATTTGATTCACTCACTGTCTTCACAGCCAAGGTATATATTATACACAATTCACAATAGTTTCATCTGCATTATTATATCCATCACTTTTCTTTTTTTTTTTTCTCTATGTTCATATTGCCCTATTTAATTAGGAATACAATGCCACAATTGAGTTCTATTGGGCACCTTTTCTTCTTGAATCCAATGCCGATAACGCTGTCATCCATAGGATAACTGATAGGATTGTCAGAAAGGGTTCAATCAATAAACATGGTCGTTATTGGAAAGGCGCCGACATCGTAGTATTCAACACCTATCTTTGGTGGGTAACTGGCTCCAACATGAAGATCTTGTATGTTCCTCCTCCACTCTATTCAACCACTTATTTACTTAGCCATCTCTCATTTCTTTAGCAAATGCTACGCAAAATAACACCTAGTAATGTTTACTCAAAATTTCAGGCTTGGATCTTTTAAGGATGATGTAAAAGAAATTGTTGAGCTATCAACAGAAGATGCCTATCGTATGGCTATGAAAAGTATGCTTAGATGGGTGAGGCAGAACATGGACCCCAATAAGACAAGAGTCTTCTTCACCAGCATGTCGCCTACTCATGGAAAGTGAGTATACTCTAATTCACACACATTTTCAAAACAACATCACAACTTTTGTGCTAAAAAATTAGTGTAATAGTGTATTAGCTATATTGCAAAATGAGAGAATCAGTAATTTAGTTGTTGAAATTATAGGAAAAATTATAGGACACTGTCAATTTAGTCCATCAATTTAGTCCATGAAATTATTGTTGGGAATTCAAGTGTTAGTGGTTAGTCCTACATCAGCTAGGAATGAGTTAAATAAAGGATATATAAGAGAGGGGACCCATATACTCAATGCCTTAAGGTTTTGGGTGAAGATGTGGTGTCCAGGTCTCTTGGTGGTCTGATTCATTGGCTAGCTTGTTGGTGGGAATTCAAGTGTGAGTGGTTAGTCACACATTGGCTAGGAATGAGCTAAATGAATGATTTATAAGGGAGGGGACCTATATAGTCAATGCCTTAGGTTTCCAAGATAGTCTATGAAATCGAAAATTTTCAATCATATTAGCTATTTAGGGTTGGTCAATTTAGTCCCTCAAAATTCAGTGATCATTTTTGCATTTCATGTAATTCATGAACTCGATCGACAAGACTAAATTGTGATACACTTTTTACAACACTGTACCTTAGCTTCATTGTTTCATTCCCAACAGAATAATAGTTACTTAAGAAGTTTTTCTATATAAGGAAGCACATAATATGGTTCAAGTATATTTTGGCAGGAGCATAGAGTGGGGAGGTGAAGCAGGAGGGAACTGCTACAATGAAATAACTCCAATTGAAAATCCCTCATACTGGGGATCTGATTCACTGAAAAGCATAATGCAAGTGATTGGAGAAGAGTTCAGAAAATCCAAAGTGCCCATTACATTTCTTAACATTACTCAGCTTTCCAACTACCGCAAAGATGCACATACATCAATATATAAGAAACAATGGAATCCATTGACTCCAGAGCAATTAGCTAACCCTGCTAGCTATGCTGATTGTATTCACTGGTGTTTACCTGGACTTCAGGATACTTGGAATGAGCTTCTCTTTGCCAAATTATTTTATCCTTGAATAAAAAGGGATCCAAATTTGACATGGGAAGGTAAAGCATCCTGGTATTAACCTTAGTTTCTTTTTTTGTTAGAAAATGATGACTGTGATGAGATGGTAATAGGGAGGAAAGAAGGGAAAAGAGATGTGTACACAATGATAGCACATTGAAGGAGAATTTTTTTGACTCTGAAGGAGGAGAATATAAATGAGAAAATTGAATTGATTTTTTTTTTTTTTTTGTAATTGGGATGCCAAATTTAGAATTTGGGCTCGTTTGGATGAGCTTATGGAAAATAACTTATGGAGATAAATAAGTTTTCATGTTAACCCATAAGTTTTCACTAACAATAGTTACATCTCCATAAGTTGTTTTTCCATAAACTACATTGACAAGCTTATGAATAATACAAAAAAGCTTATTTATTTGCATAAGCTGTTTTTCATAAGCTCAAAATAAGCTCTATCCAAATGGGCCCTTTTTCTAGTTGTGTCTTCCACTAGACAGTCTAGCATACTGCCAAACTGCTAATATATTTTCACCAAATTGAATTGCCATTCTATCTTATGTTTTGCTTAGAAATTTCTTATGTTTTTTAGTTTAGGCCTTATTCATAAACTGATTGGTCGTTTAATTTGTTATTTTTGTTGTCAAACGTGCAATATTTCATTTATTGATGGCTAAATCCACAAACATTATACTAGGTGTAACTTAACAACTCACTACTAGGGCCGTATAGGAGTATGCAATATCGAAATTAACAACCGTGAGTCCTAGAGGCGCTCTTAGCCTAACTCTCTATCAGACATTACAAACTATCCATATCTCATAATTCTACGTGACTTACTATCCACGGGATAAAAAGTTCTCAATTAGGTGGTTTTGCCGGCGGATGCCAGATAGCTTCGAGAAAGTTCCACCAGCCACAAAGACATCTCTTCCTTTTCCTCCATGCGGTTCATGAAGGCTTAAACCCTTGATTTTAGCAAGCTTTGGAGTCCACCTGATGTGTTTTAACACCATTTCCATGCTCTAAAAGTCTGCATCCTGGGACCTTGGGTACAATGGCGAATCTATATGTTAGTGAGGGAGGGGGTCACCCCTAAAAAAGTTCTATTTAGCATCCTATAAAACTAAAATTTGACCCCATGAAAATATAATTTTGTACTAGAATTCCTAGTTTTGTACCTAATTGCACCAAAGACCCAACTAACTCACACCCAAGACCCCTAATGTTGCACTCAATTGCACCTAAGACTCAACGACTTCAAAATATTAAAATCACAGAGTTGAGTTGTATAATTTATTTATTTAAATATATTAAAATTGTTTTTAATTATATTTTTAGCCATGCGTGCTTTTAAAAATTTTGACCCTTCGACTTCGAGTCCTAGATCCACCACTGCCCGAGTAGAAGGCTCAAATTGGAAAAACGCTCCAAACATAGGCATGGCTTGCCTTTTAATTTCAGTCAAGGCATTTTGGGTTTGATCAAAAACTTCTATTTGCCAACAGGTTATAAGTTATAACAACATCATGAAACTCACCGGGGTTTCCAAATAAACCAACTGCAAATCACCATCAGAAATAAACCAGCTGGAATTTTGATACATAGTATCACACACCTGGCTTGCACGAGATAAATCTGTCTGCTTTTTTATTTCATTTTGGTTTCAACGAGGTTGAAACTGGTGAACAAAAAAAAAAAGAGGTTGAAACTTAAGTCTTTTTGAAGACATTTTTTTGGAGAGATGTCCTAGAACCCCACTTCTTGGATCATCCACTCATAATGCTTTTAAGTCTTTTTTAAAAATATATTTGAGTTTTAATTTAATTATGTTGAAAGTTTCACATATCACGATTTTTAATTAGTTGATGGTGTAATAAAATACCCATTGTGGTTAATCTATTTTTCCGTCAAAAAATGATAATAAAATATAAGTTGATGTTATTGAAATACCTTTATACGTGGTTTTCTTTTACTTGGCAGATTCCTTAACAAATAACAAGGAACGACAACCAGATAGAAAGACTTGTGTGCATCAACTTTTCACATTTTATTAAAAATTGTGTCTAGCCGTTTTTTGTTAATAAACAAAAACGGAGGGAGTAGCTAACATACTTTCGAAGAAAAATGGCCACAAGAGCGTGTGCTAAAAATAAAAAAGAGAAAACAATAATTGAAAAAAGATGTGATATATTTTTAGTAAAAGAAATGATATTTTAACACAAATTTGCTACACCAAAATAGACGGTTAACAGAGTTCTGATACATGTATAGGTCCTTGCTACTCCAAATTTTTTGATGATGTACCAAGAGAGAGAAATGCACAACATAATAAAAGAAATGCAGGATTGAGAACAATGACAAGTTGTAACGATGGCAACATATATCGCTTGCAACTGTGGGCGAGGCAAAATACTCTTACTGGAATACTGTAGAAATTAAGTAGAATTTACAAATTGGTCAATTCTTCAATAATTTTAGATTGTTTCAATTCAAAAATATGTTTTTTTCTTAAATCATAGCCTATATCTAGATCACGGTATATAAATTCTTTTTTAACGTTCATATCTATTTACTGAATTTAAATATCATCCATTATATTATCACTTTATATATTATTTATATACTAATAAATCAGTTTAAGGACAAATAACTTTTAGATTCTTATCTTCAAAAAAAAATTCATTCTTAATTTTCCAACTTCTTATTATGAATTAATGCATACGAATATCAATCATATTCTAATTATAAATGTATAACAAAAATACTTTTAAACTATTATAAATCATTTGGCATATGCTACTTCTATACGTCAATAGCATCCTAGTTGAATCACAATTATTCTTAAAAAAAGTTTAATCACAATTATATTAATTAACTATAATTTTGAGTGTATTATTCAATTATTTTAGCCCCCTCACTAATTTTTGTCTAGCTTCGCCATTGCATGCTTCGTAAGAGATTATCATCTTGGAAAGGGCGCCTTCTTTCTATTGGAGGCCGGATAACTCTTATAAATTCGATTTTGAATACCATTCCACTCTGTTTCTTTTCTTTTTATAAGGCTCCAAATGTGGCTATCAAATCTATGATAAAGATCCAAAGAGACTATTTGCAGGTTGCGCTGATAAGCAGGCTCGTGTTGCTGATCTAGGAAGCTGGTCCAACAATGTTTGGCACTGGCAGCAATCGTGGATGCAATCTGATGATCCATTGTGTAGGGATGAAGCTGTAATTTTGCAAGAAATAAATCCAGATAGGGGAAACGATTGCTGGCTATGGACTCAGGATCCCTCTAAATTATTTTCGGTTAAATCGTGCTACAGGCTGTTGATTAGTGTTGTTGCCCAATTTGATTCGGATGGGGCGTTAAAAAGAATTCTGCTGAAGCTGTGGAAGTCCGTGACTCCGTCTAAAGTGAATATATTCGGTTGGCGTTTGTTTCACAATTCATTACCAACTCGTGATCTACTCTTTCAGCGCCATATTATTACTAATGTTTCGGATGCTTTATGTCCAGTTTGTGCATTACATAATGAAGATCCTCATCATTTGTTTCTGACATGTAGTTTTGCAGATGATGTTTGGCTTCTTATTTATGAATGGCTGGGTGTGCAACATGCTGTGAACCTCTCTTTGGTGGATCATTTCATTTGGATGGGTAAGGTTTGTAAGGGGAGGAAGGAAAGGAAGACTAAGCATTTGATTTGGTTGACAACGTGTTGGTGCTTATGGTTGTTGCGGAATGCTATTGTTTTTAGGAATGAAAGACGCCAACATAGCTTCCGTTATTATCTATTTTGTTATGGTGGATTAACCCACTCCCTAGCCTAAACAATATATGAACTTCTTGTTTGTTTGGGTTTGAGTACCCCTACTGCTCCTTCAATGAAGTATTATTTATCGGAAAAAACATCGTTAATAATAACAATAGGAAGGGGTAATGAATATACTCACTTTCTTACATTTCGTATCTATTTCTTTGTACCATTTAGCAATTTTCTATTTTTACAAGTAAACTGTATTTAGCTATATTATAGTTTTGATTCCCCTATTTTCATAAATTTGGATATTTGGCCCCCTTATTAAAAACTCAGAGATTTAGTCCAAAGAGGCATTTTGCTTATAATTAAAGTAACGTGGAGCTCATTAATTGACGTAGCACCTGAAGTAGGCAGCACACGTGACTACTAATAGTGGCGGAGCCAGGACCTTGGATCGGGGGTGCAAAAAAAATCATCATAAAAAATGTTGGTTCATTGTATTATTTAATTTTTTCAAATATCCGCGGTTAGTTTCCTAAAATTAAATAATCAAGTTATCTTACTCCAAATTTATTTAAGAGTAAATCGCCAAATTAGTCCTAAACTATAGGAAAATAAGAAGTAGTCCGTAAAAATATGTGATGTCGGTAAAATTACTTCCTAAAGTTTTATAAATAGTTTTTTACGGAGATTTATTAAAAACTAGGTACAAATTGGGTGAAAATTTAAATATACTAGTGCAAATTTAAAATTTCAAGGGGTTCAAAATAATTTTATATAGAGGTAGTATACTAACATTTTTTTCCCAGGGGTCCAATTGAACCCCCTGCATACAATGTAGGTCCACCTATGACTACCACGTCAGTTAATGAGACACATCACTGTGCTACATCATTTATTTATTTAGTAAAAGTTAAATTACACTAGAGGTCCTTTAAGTTATTTAACTGTAGCAAGTTGGTCCTTTAAGTCTTTTTTGTACCACTTAGGTCTTTAAGTTATTCAATTGTAACAAGTTGGCCCTCTAAGATTTTTGTACCGCTTAGGTCCTGTAAATTATTTAATTATAACAATTTGGGGATGAAAATTAAAAGTTATTCGGTCTTTAAAAGTTACAATTAAATAACTTAAAGAACTAATTTGTTACAATTAAATAACTTAAAGGGCCTAAGTGGTACGAAAAAACTTAAAGAATCAACTTGTTACACAAATAACTTAAAGGACCTAAGTGGTACGAAAAAAACTGAAAGGACCAATTTGTTACAATTAAATAACTTAAACGACATCCAGTGTAATTTAGCCTTTAATAAAATATTGGCTAAATTATAGTTTTGGTCCCCCTATTTTCAAAAATTCAGACATTTGGTCCCCTTATTTTAAAACTCAGACATTTAGTCCTCCAATTTTAACAAATCAAAGACTTTTAGTCTAAAGAGGGGTTTTTTAATTTTTTTGCTGAATTGGAATCCTGCCAAACAAAAAATGCTGATGTGGCCCTCACTAAATGACGTGGCAACTGATGCAGCTTATCCACGTCATTACATGATGCCACGTGTACTTGCCACATAACTATTTATTTAATTAAATAGTAAAATTAAAAACAAATTTAAAAAACTAAAATTAATTAAATTAACTAAAATAAAACTAAATTCATTCCTCTTGAATCTCACCCACTCTTTCAACAACAACAACAACCACCACAGAACGTCACCACCATCATCAAACTTCCTGCAGAACTTTCGATTTTGTCATAAACCCATATTTGGTCCAGCAAAAATATCCCCAAATCCAACAAAACTTCAGATTTTTTCACGAAGCACTCCTTCTTCTTCAAGCTCTCTGCTCCCCCTTCTTCTCACCCACTGGCAACAACAAACTGGGAAAAAAAACTAAATTGCTGAACAACATTCAACAACTGATTCTGTCCAGAAACGAAAAACAACCGTGTTTGCATTCATTCATCAACAATCGTGTTTTCAACAACAGAGGAAAACGAATCAGAGAAAAATGAAGCAGAATCAAAGACGAATCAGAAGCAAAATTGAAGTAGAGGAAACGAATCTGGTTCTAGGTTTAGGGGGTAAGATCGAACGAAGAACAATCAGTCACTATTTGTCATCTTCTTCGTTCGTCGTTGATCTCAGATCCAATCACTGTTTGTCATCTTCTTCGTTCATCGTTTTCGTTTGTTACCCCAAATCCCTCAACAACCCTTCATCTTCTTCCTATCCTCAAACCTAGATTTACTGCTGTTGTTGTTGAAGCACTGCTGCTGTTGTTGTTGTTGAAGAACGAGATCTGGGTGTAATTTTGTTTTTAATTTACTGTTTTAAAATAATTTATTAATAATATAAGTTATTTTAATTATTTAAATATTATAATATGATGTGGCTAGTCTATGTGGACTATTAAATGACGTGGCACAAGTTTTGTCAGCTGCCACGTCATTTAATGAGATGCCACATCAACATTTTTTTTTGCAAAAGGCCAAGTCAGCAAAAAAAATGAAAAATCCCTCTTTGGACTAAATGTTCTAAGTTTCTTCAAATAGGGGGACTAAATGTCTGGATTTTAAAATAGGGGGACCAAATGTCCGAATTTGTGAAAATAGGGGGACAAAAACTATAATTTAGCCTAAAATATTTTAAAAAAACAAATGAAATTAAAACCCAAAAATCTCATTTCTCAACTTTTTTTTTTGATAATTAGAAGGATATATCATTAATAAAATCTATAACAAGCAAAACACAAGACTAGATTGAGATGGACAAGGCCATGATACTATTGGACTTATAAGCTAAAATTAAAACAGTAACTAAAAAACAGTTTTAGTTCAAACAGTTATAGTTTTGTGGTTTATATTAAATAGGGTAGTTACAAGTAGTTGTTACAACAAACAGTTTAGTATTTGTGGCTGAAATTCAACAGCCAATTTCAGCCACATCTAGAGAAAGCTATAAATGTACATATGTAGTGTATATTGTTCTTACATTTAATAAAAACATTATTTTCAGTTTTTACAGCTTTTGCGTTTCTTCATATTTCCTGAGTGCTTCTGCAATACCTCTGTGAGTTCCACTGTTGAGTAATTTTCTTCAAGGCATCTTCAGCCTTTTGTGTGTGTAGAGAGTACCTCACAAAGACAAATCAAATCAAGTTAGGATTTGATTAAAGTGTGAGGAACAGAAAGTTTCAAGGAACAGTGAGAAGAGAAGAGGGCTTTTACCTAATGTGATGTTCGTTTATGGTGTTCTTCAAGATTGTGGAGCAATCACCATCTCAAACAATAGGTTCAGTATTTGCAGCAGAAACTCAAAGTGTTAAACAGAGGATTAACACGCAAAGATTGTAACGAAACGAAAATCATAGGGTAACCGTAATAATACCTGTGTCTTCGTTTTCGTTCATCATCTCCATCAAGCAAAATCGTACAGAAACAAAGCAAATCTAGAAAGATTAGGTTTTTCTGAAAACTGAAATTGAACACCAAAACCAGAGGGGTTTTGGTCGCAAGCTTGTGGCGAGTCATCATAGTGAAAAACGGAAGAGGAATCACGGTTGAATCTGTGAGATTTTCTGGTTTTGTTCGGTGAACAGAGAGAGTTAAAGAAGAAGAGAAACGCGTGGGAAGAGGAAGAAGAGAAACACGTAGAAGAAGTAACAAGGAATCAGCGAAGACAATTTTTTCTTCTCATTAAACTGAACCGGGTTAAAGAGTTGGGCCTTACCAAAGAAAAACTAGGTTTTTCTAAACTTTTGTTTTCTGCACCTCCAGTTTAGTGTATACAACCTGCAGTAAATAAGTATGAAATAAGTCAATTTTTCAAGGGTAAAATTGCAAAACTCAACATGGTATCATTGAGCCTAAGATCCTAGGGACCTATTTCTACTCTCTTCTTGTATTTCTTTAAGTTTCTTTGCTTTCTTTTTACCGGTTAAATCCTATACAGTGTGAAACTGAACAATTGTATTCTAATCTGTGTGTGTAAGTGTTTACAGGAAAAAGATGTCAATTACTAGAAATCTAGACGCACATGTTCCCAAATTAAATGGGAATAATTACTATACATGGGCACTACAAATGAAAGCGGTTCTTGGATGTCACGGTGTTCTAAGAATGGTCAAGAATGGTCTTGAACCACTACTAGAAGATGCAACTGTTGCCCAAACAAATTTGTTCCACGAAAACGAACAAAAGGATTTCAAAGCATTGTTGCTAATTCACAGGGGTTGTGATGAAGCGAATTTCGATAGAATTAGGAAGTGCGAGACTTCTAAACAGGCATGGGATGCCTTAGACAAATACTATTGTGGCGCAGCTCCCATCAAGGAAGAGAAATTGCAGGCCTTAAGGGCACAATATGAAAGTCTCAAAATGAAACAAGGGGAAACAGTTACTGACTACTTCATCAGAGTGAAGAAAATCATTAATGAAATGGCACTTCTTGGTGAAACACTTGAGGAGAAGTGGGTGTGCAAGAAGATCTTCAGAAGCATGACAAAAAAGTTCTTTGTGGTGACTAACACCATAGAAGAAACAACTCAAGTTGATGACTTGAAGATTGAAGAACTTCAAGCAAAACTTGAAGCCAATGATGTAAGAATTGGTCTCCTAGATGGTGAAGAAGAGGAAGAAGATCAAGCTATGTTTGCGGCCAAGTCCAAAGGAAAGAAGGGCAACAAACAACCAGGCAAAGATTGGTCAAAGGGTAAGGGAGGTAAGCCTAAACCTAAAGGTGATAGTTCTAAGAAAAATAACTCAAAGAAAGATAAGTCAAAAGTTCAGTGTTATAGGTGTGATAATTTTGGACACTATGCAACTGAATGTCCAACTAGGAAGAATACTAAGTCTAAGGATTCTGAGCCTGAGGCCAATGTGGCCAAGGAAGACTCAGATTCTGATGATCCTGTTGCTTTTAGTATAATTACTGAATTGGATGAATTAGATGAACTTAAAACTGAACCTACTATATCTAGTATTAGAATTGTGGAAAACCTAGACTATGTTGCTTTGGTTGTAGTTGATAGTAATGGTAATACTATCACAGAATTATGGTATTTGGATTCTGCTTGTTCTAACCATCTTACAGGTAGCAAGGACTGGTTGATTGACTTTGATCCAACTAAAAGAACAACAATCAAATGTGCTAGTGATGAATCTATAAAAGCAGCAGGTATGGGAAACATTGTTTTCACTAAAGAGGATGGCCAGGTTGTAGTAATCCATGACACTATGTTCCTGATCTTAGGTGCAATTTGATCAGTTTAGGGCAATTAGTTGAAAAGGGGTTTTCAATTGTAATGAAAGACCTTAAACTGAAAGTTTTTGACACTAAAGATAAGTTGATCCTAACATTTGTTTTGTCTAAGAATAGAACCTTCAAAACCAATATTAGCACTACTCAAGCAGAATGCTTAAGTGCCATCACTGATTTTGATAGTTCCATTTGGCACAAAAGATTGGGGCATTTGAACTACAAAAGCCTAAGCAATCTAAGTTCCAAAAATCTAGTAGTTGGACTACCTAAGATTGAAATGCCTAAGACTACTTGTACCACATGTTTGGTTGGTAAACAACCTAGGAAGATGTTTAAGACAGAATTACCACAAAGGTCTAAACATCTTCTTCAAGTTGTTTACACAGATATTTGTGGTCCCTTTGATGTGATTTCAAATGGAGGAAACAAATATTTTCTGTCATTCATTGATTAGTTCTCAAGGAAGATGTGGTTCTACCTAATCAAGACTAAGGATGAAGCATTAGCAAATTCAAAGAATTAAAGGCTATGGCAGAGAAGCAAAGTGGTAAGGTTCTAAAGATTCTAAGATCTGATGGTGGAGGTGAGTACATCTCAAATGATTTTGAAACCTATTGTACTACACAAGGCATAATTCATGAAGTTAGTTCTCCCTATACCCCACAACACAATGGGGTAGCAGAAAGAAGAAGCAGGACAGTTTTAAACATGACAAAGAGCATGATAAAATTGAAAGGTGTGCCTAAATGTTTATGGGGTGAGGCAGTCATGACTGCTACTTATCTACTCAATAGATGCCCCACTAAAAGGTTAGAGGACAAAGTACCTGAGGAGGTGTGGACTGGGGAGAAGCCTAGTGTGAGTCACCTAAGGGTCTTTGGGTCCCTATGTTATGGTCACATTCCGGATGCTAAGAGGAAGAAGTTAGAGGACAAAAGCAAGCCTTTGATACTAGTAGGATATCACCCTACTGGTGCTTATAGGTTGTTTAATCCTATAACTAGCAAGTTAGAGGTGTCAAGAGATGTGACTATACTTGAAGATGAGAAGTGGGATTGGGACAAAAGTGAACCAGTGGGTCAAATGATCCTATTACTCTAGATGAAGTAACAACAGATACTTTGATTGGTCGTCACTATGAAAGTGATGAAGAGAATGAAGTTGGAGGGCCTGAACTACCTGAGGCGGAACTTGTACAGCCTGAAAATGAACCAGATTCACCTGAATCAGTTTATGAGCAACCTGTACAAGAGACCCTACCCAGGCAAGCAAGGTTAAGGCAACCTCCAAGGAGATTGGTTGACTATGATGTGATTCAAGATGATGAAGTGAATGATGATGGTGACATCATACACTTTGCAATGATTGCTGATTCAGAACCAATTGATTACTTAGAGGCTCTAAGTAAGAAAGAATGGAAAGATGCAATGGTTGAGGAATTGCAATCCATTGAGAAAAATAATACTTGGTCTTTAACCACTTTACCTAAAGGCAAGAAAGCCATTAGTGTAAAATGGGTGTTCAAGGTCAAGTTGGATCCTAATGGAAAGGTTGTGAAGTATAAGGCTAGGCTTGTTGCAAGAGGCTTCCAACAAAAGGAAGGGATTGACTATACAGAAGTTTTTTCTCCTGTAGCTAGGCATGAAACCATTAGATTGGTCACTGCCTTAGCTTGCAGTAGAAAATGGGAGTTGTTTCACATGCATGTGAAATCAGCTTTCTTAAATGGGCCACTAGAGGAAACTGTTTACATAGCACAACCTCCTGGGTTCATTAAGAAAGGCAAGGAGTCTTATGTATACCACTTACATAAGGCTTTGTATGGTTTAAAGCAGGCACCAAGGGCCTGGAATAAAAGAATTGATGCATTTTTTATTGAGAATGGTTTCACTAGATGCACATCAGAGTATGGTGTGTATATCAAAGGTGACATACACTCCTACCTCTTGATTGTGTGCCTCTATGTGGATGATTTGTTACTCACAGGGAGTTGTTCCATGGAACTTGAGAAGTTCAAACTATCTATGAAGGATGAGTTTGAGATGACTGACTTAGGAAAACTAACCTATTTTTTGGGTTTAGAATTTTTAAGAGTTGAGGAAGGAGTCATACTTCACCAAAGGAAGTAAGCCAAGGAAGTGTTGGCTAGGTTTGACCTTGCAAACTGTAACTCGGCCTCCAATCCTGCTGAGGGGAACTTAAGTAGAAAGGAGGAGAGTGAGGGCGGTGACACTGACCCCACCTATTATATATAGACAAATAATTGGCTCTTTAAGATATCTATGCCATAGTAGGCCGGATATCTTATTTGCTACCGGAATGGTAAGCAGATTCATGAATTTTCCTAAACAGATTCATTTAAATGCTGCTAAAAGGATCATTAGATATATTAAGGGTACTTTAAATTTTGGTTTACTATTTCCTAACAATGTTCCTATTGGTAAATCTGTTTTGCTAGGTTTTTGCGACTCGGATTGGGGTGTGGAGATAAGATTGATAGGAGGAGCACTTCCGGATACCTATTTCTATTTCAAGGAGCACCTATCTCATGGAGTTCTAAGAAGCAAGCAATTGTTGCTCTATCTTCATGTGAGGCAGAATATGTGTCTGCCTGCCATGCTGCCACACAAGTAGCTTGGCTTGAAACTTTGCTAAAGGAACTCAACATAGAGCTAACAGAGGCACCTAAGCTCTATATGGATAACAAGTCGGCTATTAACTTAGCTAGGAACCCTATTTCACATGGAAGGACAAAGCATATCGAGACGAGATACCACTATCTTAGGGATCAAGTCTCAAAAGGAAAGCTATTGCTAGATTATTGCTCAACTAAGGAGCAAGTGGCCGATATCTTCACCAAAGCGCTCAAAGGTGAGGTATTTACCAAACTAAGAAGGCAACTAGGTGTCATTACTTTTGAGTCTTAAAGGTAATGACTTAAAGCTATATTCTGGGGGCTTGTCTCGGAAAGTCCTTTTCTAATACTCTACAGGGGTTGTCCTGTTTTAGTTTTGCCTTGCTTAGTTTCTGCCTTCCTATGCTTAAGGAAGGGTCCTATTTCATGAAGTTTTGTTTTAGCTTAAGGAAGGGTATTGGACTTATAAGCTAAAATTAAAACAGTAACTAAAAAACAGTTTTAGTTCAAACAGTTATAGTTTTGTGGTTTATATTAAATAGGGTAGTTACAAGTAGTTGTTACAACAAACAGTTTAGTATTTGTGGCTGAAATTTTCAACAGCCAATTTCAGCCACATCCAGAGAAAGCTATAAATGTACATATGTAGTGTAAATTGTTCTTACATTTAATAAAAACATTATTTTCAGTTTTTACAGCTTTTGCGTTTCCTCATATTTCCTGAGTGCTTCTGCAATACCTCTGTGAGTTCCACTGTTGAGTAATTTTCTTCAAGGCATCTTCAGCCTTTTGTGTGTGTAGAGAGTACCTCACAAAGACAAATCAAATCAAGTTAGGATTTGATTAAAGTGTGAAGAACAGAAAGTTTCAAGGAACAGTGAGAAGAGAATAGGGCTTTTACCTACTGTGAGGTTCGTTTATGGTATTCTTCAAGATTGTGGAGCAATCACCATCTCAAACAATAGGTTCAGTATTTGCAGCAGAAACTCAAAGTGTTAAACAGAGGATTAACACGCCAAGATTGTAACGAAACGAAAATCATAGGGTAACCATAATAATACCTGTGTCTTCGTTTTCGTTCATCATCTCCATCAAGCAGAATCGTACAGAAACGAAGCAAATCCAGAAAGATTAGGTTTTTCTGAACACTGAAATTGAACACCAAGACCAGAGGGGTTTTGGTCGCAAGCTTGTGGCGAGTCATCATAGTGAAAAACGGAAGAGGAATCACGGTTGAATCTGTGAGATTTTCTGGTTTTGTTCGGTGAACAGAGAGAGGTAAAGAAGAAGAGAAACGCGTAGAAGAAGTAACAAGGAATCAGGGAAGACAAATTTTTTTCTCATTAAACTGAACCGGGTTAAAGAGTTGGGCCTTACCAAAGAAAAACTGGGTTTTTCTAAACTTTTGTTTTCTGCACCTCCAGTTTAGTGTATACAACCTGCAGTAAATAAGTATGAAATAAGTCAAGGTAAAATTGCAAAACTCAACAGATACACACCAACACAACCAAATAATGCCCACAATAACGACAAATCACCTCATGGCTGTACCCAATCTAAACAATTACGCACTACCAAACACCCAACAAAAGGAGAAAAGAAACCTATGGCAAAAATATAGAACCCCTAAACTTACAACAAAGGTAACCCCAACAAAAAAACAAAATACTAAAACAAGCACCATACAATCACAATAACACCTAAAGAAAGCCACTTCAAAGTTCAAACACCATAGTCAAGCAAAACTCAAGCACAAGAAAACGGTAAAAGGAAATACTACCAAAATGGAACACCAAGAAATGTCCCAAAAGCCCAAGCACTCTTCTTCTTCCCAATCCTAATTTCACAATCTTTCACTTTTGTCTTCTCCCTCTCTCTTCTTCATGACAGATACGTGACAGATTGAATGTGGGAATGCAGAGAATCTATTTCCATGGTCATGCAATATGACTAATTATACTCTTTTTGAGTAACAACTCTTAGTATAAAACAGTACTCTTTATAACAATCTTAGTTGGTCCCAAAAAAATCATCTTAGTGTACGAGCTATTCAAAAGGAATCTCCACTATTTAAATAGTATTAAGAGGGGTTCGGAAGCAGAAGTTGGGAGATTAGGCAAAAATACACGAGAAGTAGGAAAGAGAAAGAAAGAAAGTAAAGGCTTAAGAGACCAGAGCGTCTCTCTCTGACTTTTCTCTATTCTTACTATTTTTGAAAGGTGTCTTCTAACATTAACCTAAGCACCTAGGATTGAAAAGGAATACTCCAATAGTAGTAATATTGTTTCAATAGTGGATATAATAATAGATTTATATATGTATATATGCATATATATATATATATATATATATATATATATATATATATAACAAATCTAATTAATAATCTTAGTTTAACAATCAAATTTTAAATTTGCTTATTTATAAAAATGATTTACTCTTATACTTGGAGACACACACACCACTTCGAATTATAAAACCTTTTCTTTCACTTAATTAATTAAACTTAATAATATTTGATTCATTGTATAAAACTTATTTCATTCAATAATATTTAACTTTAAATCAATTTATAATATAAAAAAGTTATACCATATAAAATGATATGTATAACAATAATGCAAAAGACAAACTATATGACTAATTTTCTTGATAAACTTCATTATCATTAGAAGCTTCTGAGAACAAACGCATGTCAAGTTGGCAAATTGAACTAGTCATATCCAACTTGATAGAACTCTTACTTCCTATCGATATACTAATTGATTTCATTCATGCTATTTGTAAATGTATATATAAAGATTGAAATTATTTATTTCAATCATGTGCGTCAACTTGGCTGCTATTTATAAAATTTGTGACTAATAATATAAATGATTTAATTTATAAGTGTATGTGTTTTATATTATCTACCAATTATAAGTTAACACGTCATTTAAAAAGAAATTAGTTAATTGATAACCACCTTATATATCAATTATTCTATGAATTGTTATTGGTTATAGTTGTAAAAGCATGTACATTGCATGTGTACATAGATTAAATTCTTTTTTTTTGTCGAGATCAGGATATGCACCGCTGAACGCAGTGACTAATCCCCCTCGCTGGATTGATACATAGATTAAACTCTAATATAAATGCTACAGTAACACTCTTTAATACAATATTTTCAAAACTCATTTTTTATTAGTTGAAATTTATATTGAGTATATCATTAATTATTAATATATACGCCTCTAATATGATTCCATGATTCTGTTCTAATCTAGTTGATAGACCAAACACAGCGGTCCGCTTAGGAATAGAATATTCATATTTAAAATCATGCTTCAGCTGCTCTCTTATTTTGGCAAATATGACGGGGAGAGCCTCGTGAAAACCTTCTGATGAAAAATATCAAAAAGAAAAAAGATCATTTCCCCCTAATTTTATTAAAAAATATTAAAAAAAAAGAAAAAGGACTTGAGAGAGCCTAAATTAAAATTCAAGCTAAATAATTAACTTACCATAGCCAGATCAAAAAGAGACAGAGACGGAATTTGACCTAGAAAGGGTATTATAGCCAATAACCAATTTCAAGAAGGAAAAGGGTACTCCTCCTCTTTTTATTAGAAAAGAAAAAAAAATAATGAGGGCAGAAGAGAGCTCAAGGTGACTAGACCAACATCCTTGGCAAAGAAAGAAATTCAAATCAAAGCGTTAATAGGGAGCCCCTAACTTATTAGAGCAAAAGACCCCTAAGACAATCCAAGATTCATAAAGACAAACTTAAATGACTAATTTAGCCAATTCAAAAAGAGACTGAGACTACATTTGGCCTAGAACAAGTATTATATAGCCCACAATTTTCTGGATTATCTCTTTTTTGCCGAAATTTCTTCTTCTTGGTCTTGGACAACCAATTTGAAATTATCATCATGTGCAACTATTTCTTAGGTATCAGTAGCCATAGGGTCAGCAGCATCATCTAACACATCACCCCAAAACTATCTTAATAATCTCATGCCACATGTCACCCCTAGTCACCCTTAGGTTAGAAGGAGCATCTGACCTTGAGGCATTCAGTGAATCTAGTCTCATAGTGGGAGGTTGAGTGGAGGAAGAATCAACATCTTGCATGTGTTGGTTCCATGCATGAATTATTTGTTGAAGATATCACCAGATCACCCAAATTGCGAGTATCCAAAAGGGATTTCTCATGAGAGGATTCACAAGAAGTAACAAATAGATAGGAATAAACTTTTTGGGTAACTTTTTACCTGCAATAAAAACATCTTTACCATACCTAGAAGAGTATTTGAATACTCTTCCACCCCTTTAGGGGATAGAGCAATATTATTCATACTATTGAAACGATTGGAGTCATTATCTTCCTCCACTAAAATAGCCGAACCAATACCAGCCCTGGATTGTGGCACTTTGGTAGGGCTAATATCAACTACATCAACTAGTTGCTCTAAGACTATTGATTTCCTTTTATCTTTCTTAGAAATGTATTGAATGGTCGGCTAGTTTGCATTTCGTGACAACTGCTTCTTTTCACTAATTTTTGGCAACATTACACTAGAGGTCCTTTAAGTTATTTAATTGTAACAAGTTAGTCCTTTAAGTTTTTTTCATACCACTTAGGTCCTTTAAGTTACATAATGTGTACATCGTTAGTCCTTTGTTCATTTTTCGTTACAAAAAACCCAAGTTGGCACTAATAGAGCTGACGTGGTCGTGACGGAGCCTACTTGTGACAATTTGGTCATTTAAGACGACTATCATGTAACAATTTAGTACTTTCAACTTAAAAAAAAATTTAAAAATGGTTCATCTTCTTTTTCATTTAAGTTAAAAGGACCAAATTATTATATGACAGCTGTCTTAAATGACCAAATTGTTACAATACAGATGATACGTAGGCTCCGTCACGACCACGTCAGCTCTACTAGTGCCAACTTGGATTTTTTCTAACGAACAATGAAAAAAGTACTAACGGTGTACCCATTATGTAACTTAAAGGACATAAGTTGTACAAAAAAAAACTTAAAGAACCAATTGGTTACAATTAAATAACTTAAAGGATCTCTAATGTAATTTTGCCTTAATTTTTTCTGTAAGCACTTCAGCCTTGCTGGCAAATTGATCAGACCCAATGTTATGCTTACAATTTTGGTGTGAGTAACCAATGCATTGACACCATTTGCAAAATAAAGGAACGCTTTCATACTCTACGTTGATGAGAAATGCTATTTCTCTCTTTCCACTAACAGTCGATCCTACAGGTTACCTTTTCAATCAATATCTATCAAGCCTCTAGCAATGAGACCAAAAATTCTCTTTGAAGTGGATGCATCCAACACAATAGGATTTTGTTATTTCTTTCTTCCTTGTAATCTATCGGTCCCTTCTCACCAAATAAGAAAATTGGTAACAGTAAGGAAAAAAGATAAATATTTAATGAACCTACAACCTTAGAAAAACCATGATCTAATTATAATTATACAAATGTGTTTGGTATTTCTCCGATGCTTGTCTGTGAATAGACTTTCCTTAAGAAAGTCATTGGGAATTTGGAATTTTCAAGTTATTGGGTTAAATTATAATTATACACTACAAGAAACCCGCGGGTGGTGGATTTTCTGGTGGATTTTTTCCGCCGGTAACACGCATTTTTCTTGTAGTGATAAAAATGTGACTTATGTTACATTTTCTGTTTTAATTTTGATTAATGCGAGTCGTTTCTCTCCTAAAAAGGATTAATTTAAGACAAGGAAACTCTTCCAAGTCTTCTTTGAGTTTGGTTGGTTGGGGAAGTTTTTTGTTGTTGGCTAGGTCTGCCTTGCTTTATATTCAAAGGATTTTTTCTTGGGTTTTGGTTGTTTGCTAGGATGTTGTTCTTTATAGTAATTTTTTTGAATAATTTATAGGGCAATTTATAGTGATTTTTTTTTAGGCAAACAAGGCTAAGCCATTTCATTCATTAAAGTAGCAGTAATACAATGAGGAATAAAGTCATGCACATGGTGACTAGCAAAGGATTGAGCCGCCCTAGCTAAGCTATGAGTCACACAATTGGCTTGTCTCCTAATGTAACTGATGGTACAGTTATTTAAAGTAAAAAAATAAAAGTTTACAAGCTGAAATAATAGATCCAAATTCATTTGATAAGACAATGCGACCTGTTGTTGCATCCACTACTGCTTGCAATCAAGTTCAACATCCACCCCTTGAATGTTCATATGAGTCAACTACCGAAAAGCCTCTAGGAGTTCCATTGCCTCAATCTCGTGTGGTGCCAAGAAGCCATCAAACCAAACTGTTTTGGCGGTGATAAACATACCTGCGTGATCCCGTAAACAAATACCCAAACCGCACTTTGATTGTTCCGCAAACCAAGCGCCATCAACATTGCATTTCAGTCGACCCAGTGGAGGACGTGTCCATGCTGTCGTGTGCGTGACAGGGGGGTGTTGTTGCTGCACCGAAACCTGCTGGTAGCAGCGCCTATAGCTGTGCCAATTACTAATAACCAAACGCGCTTCATGTAGAGACATATCGACGGGTTTTTCGGTTGAATTCCACACCATATCATTCCTGCGCTTCCATATACACCACGTGACTGCAGCCAATTTTCGCTTAAGAATCAAGTGTTTCCAGCAGAGAAAAAAGGAGCTCTTTGGCACCCTCAGCTGCCTTATACAAACCGTAAATAGAGGACCACATACCCGCTGCCTCCCACACCCGTTGAGCCTTAGTGCACCCAAATAAAATATGCCATTCATTCTCCGTACCCTCATTACACATAGGACAATGGCGAGGACAATTCACACCTTTCCGAACAAGACGGTCACGGGTTGGTAAGCACCCACGCATGACACGCCACAACAAAAACTTTATTTTATTTGGAACTTTAAGAGACTAAACCACGTTCCAATTCCCTTCCACACGGAGGTGAGATGTGTCAACAAGATGCTCCATCGCAAAATAATAACCAGATTTGACGGAGTAGGTACCATTACGACTTAAGGCCCACATCAAGTGGTCTTCGCCAATAGCAGATTTGCGAGGCATGGTTCTAATTTTTCTAGCATCACTCTCACTGAAAGTGGATGTAATAAGAGCGTCCTTCCACTCATTTGACTCATGATCAATGAGGTCAGCAACAAATTGGATATCATGGGCAGCATGCATACCTGATGAAATGTATGTATTATGAGAGCCACGAAGCCATGCATGGATCGTTCCAAATATGAACTTTAGAGCCATCACCGATTTTCCACCTCAATCCTCCTTGAACAATTACCCGTGAAGCGCAGATGCTACGCTAAACAAAGCTTGGGTTGTGGCCAATAGATGCCCCCAAGAAATCCCCCATAGGAAAATATTTTTATATACCATAATAAATATAAATAAATAGATAAATATAAGTGGAGAAGGTGACTTGGAGTATGTCACACATGGCATGACATACATATGATTTGTGACATATGAAGAGAAGGACCAAATATGAATACGCATTGACATATGTTATATATGGAGACTAAAATTCTAATACTGAAATGGTAAATCATCTGTCATATTATTTAGATTTCCATGAGGAACCAAAAGTGCCACGTTGGAATATTAATATGTACTGATGTGGCTTTCTTTTTAGGGTATGTTTGGGAGGGGAAGAGAGGGGAGGGCAGACTTTTCAATTTAGAATAGAGGAAACTATAAAATATCTCTAAACATAAATCAAGTGTGATTAAAAATGTTATACGGATATTTATCAACTTGTTCTTTTAATTTTTTAAAATCTTAAATACATATTAAAATATAGACTAATCTTTTTCAAGTCCTCCCCTCCCTTCCCCTCGCTACACCCTCTCCCAAACAAACCCTTAATCTGTCTTGGAGGGGACTTCAATTTTGTGCTTGTTCGTGGTGAAAGGAAAGGGCTGTCAGAAGCGGATATCAGGCAGAAATTAATGAATTTAATGGCTCTCAGATATGGAGGTAGTGGATATTCCAGTGCTGGGAAAAATTCACATGTTTTAGCACGGATGGATGCTCAATGAGCTGGTTAGATCGTTTTCTAATATCTGAGGGACTTGTGTACACGCGGAAGTGGGTTGGGAATAGAGATATCTCGGACCATTGTCGGGTCTGGCTAGTCTTCCCGGGAAAAATCTGGCTAGTCTTCCCGGGAAAAAAACTAAGGTCCAAAATCTTTTCGTTTTATGAATTGTTGGCTCGATCATGAGGGGTTTTTGGAGGAGGTAAAAGTTGCTTGGAATGCTGCTCAGGTATCAGGTAGGGCAGTTGCAAAGGAAAATGTGGCACTATATAATTTAGGAGAAAGAAAGTGCTCTCACACTAATTTATTAGAAGGGTAGTTGTCATCGTCCGAGGTTATTGTATTAGTTTTCCCTTAGAATGCTTAATTTTGATTTTGGCTAAATTATACCAGAGGTCCTTTAAGTTATTTAAATGTAACATATTGGTCCTTTAAGTTTTTTTTGTAACACTTTAGTCCTTTAAGTTACATAACGTTTGCACCGCTAGTCTATTTTTAATTTTCCATCCAACTTCGTTAAAAAAAAGTCTGTGTGGCAGTTAAGTGCTTATGTGGCAAGTCCAACTTGTATTTTTAATCTGACTCATTATTATTTTTTATTTTTTAGAAAGAAAAGGTCATCTTTTACACCCGATGAAGAAAACAGGTCAAAACCAACCCGATTCATGCCCGATTTGATCTCATGATCTAGGCAACGAAAATGTTTAATTTCCAAGTATGTTGTTCGTTGATTATCAACTAAGAGAAACCCCAAGAAAATTTGATGAATAGTTTAACCATTTTTTGGGAATTTCAGATCTGGGAATAATGAGGTTTTTGACTGGCGATGGAGATTATAAAATTACCTTTGTCAAATTATAGAACTTACAATGCAATCCAATGGTTTCGCACAACCCTCAGAGAACATCAAAGTCTTTGTTAATTTTTTCCCACCTTGTCCAGCACTACCATGCTCCTCAAGAAATTTGTCCACAGGGAATTTCGCAGTAACCCACCATTGACGAACTATATTAATTTCATTTATAAACCACTTTTTCTTTACTCGTGGATTAATGTCAATAAAAAAAAAGAAGTTACATGCTGACTTCTCCATCAAAAGGACGTTGGGTGATGAGCATCAATCTTTACAAAATGCGATCTTGAAATTCTGTCCCTGGTCTTTCTGGGTTCTTTGGAAATTTCCTATTATTACTAAAATATTAAATAAAAATAATGAGTCATATTTTTTTAACAGAAAATAGTGAGTCAGATTAAAAATACATTTTGGACCTGCCAAATAAGCAGTTAATTGCCACATAGGTTTTTTTTAAATAGAGTTGGATGAAAAATTAAAAAAATGCTAACGGTGCAAACGTTGTGTAACTTAAGGGACTTAAGTGGTACAAAAAAAACTTAAAGAACCAACTCGTTATAATTAAATAACTTAAAGGACCTCAGGTGTAATTTAGCCTTTGATTTTCAAAGGGTATGGAAGGACAGGGCAGGATGGTGATTAATTAACAAATTAAAAGGGTAGAAAAAGTCAAGTTGGTGGGCTTAGCTGGTGTACGTAGGCAAAAGAAAGTTAAGAAAGGACGGAAAAGAAAGTCCATATGTCACATTAGGAAAGTTGTAAGAGTGATTCAACGGTAAAACTAAAAACCACGGGCCAAAAAAATTGTTGTTCATGGATAAAATGCTGTTTATTTTTTGGCAATATCAGTGACATAAGAATATCAGTTCTCATGTTAGAATCTGGATGTAACTGATGTAACTGTGTAATAATATGTGTTATTTAATTGTCATTTTGTCTAAGCTAAAAAAATTAGACAAAAATTAATTTTTTTTATAAAAATCTTTCAAAATTATGTTTTGATAGATATATCTGGAAGAAAATCAAAAAATGAGTTCCAGAAACACATTTACCTACGGTTTATGTCCATAGGTAAAAGTTGATTTTTTTATAACAGAGTGACTATATAATAGGGGCGCTTTTTCAAAAAAAATTGACTGGTTTATGTTCGTAGGTAAAAGTCCATAATTTTTAAAAACTTCCCAAAATCCGAAAATACCTTTTTATTGTGTAAATGGTTTTGAATTTGGGTAAAAAATTTTAAGTAGGCTTATGGCATGCCTAATTAAGTTGTGGCTATAATTAAATAAAACAAAATTACATTAGAAATTCTTTAAGTCATTTAATTGTAACAAGTTGGTCCTTTAAATTTTTTTCGTACCACTTGGGTCATTTAAGTTATATAATGTGTATACCGGTAGTCCTTTTTTCATTTTCCGTTACAAAAAACCCAAATTCGCATTAATAGAGGAGAGTTGCTCATATTTTACCACTTTTTATTCAAAATTTGCAAAAAAACAATAACTTTAAGCAACATCGATATCATGCAACATGATTTAAAGCATGCCTAAAAGAACTCTACTTAATAAGGGGAAGAGACTTACAAAACTTAGAAGATGTCATTTATAAGCAACAACAAAAAAGAACATAAATATCAAGGGTAATGAACAAGGGTAGATCTCCCTCAATTTCTTAAAAGAATGGAGGGTCTATCACTCTATTGCTCTTTTTTTTTAAACAATTGGAGGGTCTCTATTGCTAAAGTTTTAAATATGTGAAGGCGGCCGACGGGAGAGCTCCGACAGCAGCCGATTGGTGGGGCCCTGGTGAGTTGTATATATATATATATATATATATATATATATATATATATATATATATATATATATTCATAAAAAAATTAGACCAAATCTGGAAAAAAAAGTTATCATTTTTTTTAAAAAAACAGTGATAATAAAGTTGAACTAAAAAACAATGATAATAATCAAAACCAAATATATAGTATTATTTCTATTTTTTAAATTTTATGATGCAAATATTGTGTGAATTGGATGTGATCTTTTTTGTTATACTTTGGTTTTAAAATAACAATGAGTTAAATGGTTTTGAATTTGGGTAAAAAATTTTAAGTAGGCTTATGGCATGCCTAATTAAGTTGTGGCTATAATTAAATAAGGCAAAATTACACTAGAGATACTTTAAGTTATTTAATTGTAACAAGTTGGTCGTTTTTTTTGTACCAAATGGGTCATTTAAGTTATATAATGTTTATACCGTTAGTCCTTTTTTCATTTTCCGTTTATTACAAAAAACCCAAGCTGGCAACTAATAGAGGAGAGTTGCTCATATTTTACCATTTTTTATTCAAAATTTGCAAAAAACAATAACTTTAAGCAACATATCCATATCATGCAACATGATTTAAAGCATGCCCTAAAAGAACTCTACTTAATAAGGGGAAGAGACTTACAAAACTTAGAAGATGTCATTTATAAGCAACAACAAAAAAGAACATAAATATCAAGGGTAATGAACAAGGGTAGATCTCCTTCAATTTCTTAGAAGAATGGAGGGTCTATCACTCTATTGCTTTTCTTTTTTAACAATTGGAGGGTCTATCACTCTATTGCTTTTTCGCAATAGAACTTTTTTTTTACAAATCAATAGAAGATGTTTTTGGTACTTTTGAATCCAATGTTTTCTTTATGAAATTTGATTATCACACGTGAACTAGTTTCTTTTTACTTTAAAATTTAAAGTATCCATTGATTCCAAATTATTGCACTTAAAAACTACTATAAGAAGAAATGATATAAATTATAAATGTGCAGATATGTAAAACTTGACCAACATGGCTTACAATTTGCTGATATTTAGTCATTATCTTCACAATGTGAATTAGATTAGGATACACAACAGAATCGGATTTGAACTAATAAGTGAGTAAGAGTTGTTGTAAGTTGAAATACAAATAGCGTGCCAATCAAGGAAGGCCATAAGTCATAGACTTACTTGTGGTTTGGTTTGGTTCGTTGGTGAAACAAAAACTGCGGGTTGAACCAAACCGGGCAATTGACTTAAAAAGGAAACCGATTAGATCCGATAAATATCAATTTTTTTTTGGAGTTTTTGGTTGGAGTTGGTTTGGTTTGCGGTTTTTTATTGGATTGATTTGGTTTTGAACACCCCTAATTTGAACTCAGCACCTTGAAGATACAATACTAAGCTCTTACCACAGAACTAGCACCTCAAGTGTATCACACCTAATAACTACCATAAGCAATATTGAATGATATAAATGTGCGGATATGTAAAACATGACCAATATGGCTTACAATTTGCTGATATCTAGTCATTATCTTCACAATGAGAACTAGATTAGGATATACACTCGAGGGCATGGGCATTTATCTGCATGTCTTTTATTTTAAGAACATAAACAAAAAGAAGATGAAATTTAATAAGAAGACAGAAAAGAAAAGACGAAGAAGGTACAGTACGAGGCATGTTTTTCAAATTGATTTGGTGCCTAAAGTAAGGTAAAGAGAAATCAACACTATCTAAACAATTAGGGAAATGGTGGCTAAAGCACAAAGTTTTAATTATTAATGAAAAATGTACAATAATTTAAAGAGCATGGTGGGATCCAAAGGAAGGAAAAGTTGGCAAATTAAATAACAAAATTATACGCAAGTAAAGAATAAAATAATGGTAGAGTTGGAGTTTTGAAATAAACAAAAAGGGGGTAATTGATAAAACTAAGTTCCAAATGCATTTGCAAGTTGATGATCCACTTGCAACATTTGCATGCGTAAGCTCCTTCGTAGCTTTGCAAGAAATCAATAACAACAACAACAACAACAACCTTGTATAACCAAACCTCCTATTCTCTCTCTTTAGCTTCACCCTTATCCCCCGCAAAGCTGAAAAAAAGAAAACTCTCAAACACCAAATTAATGCAACTTGTACTACAAAAATATTACTCACATAAACCTTCTCCCTCTCTCTGTAACCTTCTCCATATTATATACCCTTCTTCATTTTCATATTCATCATCAACAAATCAAAACACACGCAAAGAACGGGAGAGATATTCTCATTTTTCTTTTACTAAAAAAAATTGAGAAAAAAAAGAAAAAGAAAAATGCCTTCTTCACTTCAGCTAGAGAGGTTTAATCCTACAACCGATGCAACCGCCTCAGCTGCAATAGCTAATGGAATAAACTGCCCTAGACAACCACAAACGCCGCCATCCACGGTGGCGCGTCGTCTCATGGTGCAGCTTCCGGTGTGTCTAGGAGCCATCGACAATAGTGTGGCTCTACACCACGCGCACATGGTGGGACCAAGTCAATGCTACTCCGTCGTTACACAACTCATCGACGCTCCTATCTCCGCCGTGTGGCCAGTGGTTAGACGTTTCGACAACCCGCAAGGCTATAAAAACTTCGTGAAGAGTTGCCACGTCATCACCGGCGATGGCATTAATGTCGGCGCGGTTCGTGAGGTTCGTGTTGTGTCAGGACTTCCTGCAGCGTCGAGCACAGAAAGGTTGGAGATCTTGGATGATGAGCGCCACGTCATCAGTTTCAGTGTCGTCGGTGGTGATCACCGTTTGAGGAATTACCGGTCGGTGACGACTCTTCACGTTGTTGATGGGAATAGAACACTTGTTATTGAATCATACGTTGTTGATATACCACAAGGTAATACGAGGGAGGAAACGTGTGTTTTTGTTGATACAATCGTGCGTTGTAATTTGCAGTCGTTGGCTCAGATCGCTGAGAATATCACCAGAAATAGCTCACAATAATCATCTATAAGAATTATTTATTATTTTACTTTCAATTTCAGTTTCTTTTTTTCAATGTGGGTTTTGTGTTCTGGTTTTTTGTTTCGAATATGGGTTTGGATCTTGTATCATGGATTTAGATGCCAGCCTGTATTGGGAATTAATGGATCATGGGTGGGTAAATCAGTAGGGTTTTTTGGACATCAATATGTATTTACAATGCATTATATGTTCATGTATATGTGATTAATGTAGTGTTACTTTTCCATCTTCTTAATTTATCTTCTTTTATTCTGAAGTAGTACGATTTAATTTTCATCTGTAACAGATCAAAGATTCAAAGCTACTATGATTTTGTGTTTAGTGAAAATAAAGTTCATTTTCCTCTGTATCCAAAAAAAAAAGTTCATTTTCCTCTTTAGATATATGGAAAGTTGATGAGACGACATGATTAGATAAATTAATCCTGATGAGAGCTGTGCAAACAGTAGAAAATCGCGGACGGCATTGCCTTTTTAGATTTTGTTTTTAGGCCCGCATAAATATATTTGGTGTTCGTACAAGTTCATGATCACAATTGATATACAACAATTGTTTGTTGGTCAAAAAGAGTTCATCAGTCAAAGCTTTACCTTTATTGGAAGAAAAAAAGTTGCAAAAAGTAAAATATTTGTAGCGATATATTCACCAAAATAGATTTATGGACACCCTAATTACTTGCGGATTACTCTCGAATTTAGCGGATTCGGTTTGGGTGCAGTTGGAGAGAGTGCGCAATCATGCACTTGGTAAGCTTGAAGTATTGGACAATCAGTTTTTAATTCGAATTTTATATTAAGCAATAATCAAAAATTGCAATTAAAACCTGAACTGTCTGATTTTGATCGAACGTCTCTAATTTTTCGACTGCTTGACTGCGCACACTCTCTCTGCATTAAATTTAAGTTTATTATACCCTAAACCTATGGATAGAGAAAAAGAAGTGTTCCTAGCCGACCGGCCAAGTCGGACTCGGTTCTACCTCGCCTGCAGGCCGATGCGTCTGATTCCCGAAGACAGCAAGACCTCAGTCATCCTCATTGCCGAGAGGCTTCCTCCCGGAATGGAGTACGGAGGTTGCGATCACCCTCGTCCATGAGTAACCGAGCGCCGCGTAACGACCAGCCTGTAGTTAATATGTAACGGCTAGCCCATATTTAATATATCATTAATGTGTAATATTGATTAGCATTGATGATGTCTCTATAATAAATAGGTGCCTGAAAGGTCAATGAAGGGACCCCCCATTAATAGGTGCCTGAGAGGCCAATGAAGGGACCCCCCATTTTTCCATCTTTCTACTCCATATTTTAATATTACTCGCACTATCTTTATATCCGAACTGTATTCGGTTCTACGAAATAGTTAGGAACATTGGCGCCCACCGTGGGGCCCAGGTAAAACACTCATACCCCACAAAGTTCACGACCAAAAAATTCAGTCATGGAGCATGATACCAGGACCAACGGGTCCACTGGCGACGTTGATCCTAGACTGTAGGAGCTCTTGGATGCCGTGAAGGCATTGCAGGAACAGAATGCAGAACAGGCACGCAAGAATGAAGAGCAAGCTTTGCGTGCCCAGGGTTTGGAAACCCGAGAGGTGCAGCTGCAAGAACAACTTCTAGCCTTGCAGAATGCCAGGGAAGCGGAGAACCGCAAGCCTCCTTTGAGAGCATTTCAGCCTTTTTCGGAAGCTATTGCGGCTACTCCCATTCGTTATAGATTCCGAGAGCTTGTGATAGGAGCCTACGATGGAACTGGTGATCCTAAGAGTCATGTGGACGCCTTCCAGACTCAAATGATGATCAGTGGAGGAACCGACCCAGTCACTTGTAAGATGTTCGCCGGAACGCTGGTGGCCCTTAAGTGGTTTAAAGGATTGACCCCGCGGTCTATTGTCAACTTTGATGACCTCGCTAGCCGATTCGTGCAGCAGTTCTCAGCTAACAAAAAGAAGCTTATTTACTGTGAAGACTTGTTTGATCTTAAACAAGGAGCCAATGAAACTTTGAAGAAGTACTTGGACCGGTTCAACAAAGTCACCGTCCTGGTGGAAGACCCGGACGAGAAGTTCTATGTTAAGGCTTTCAGGAAGGGATTGAAGAATGGAACGTTTAGTGAGGCACTCTCTATTCGTCCCCCCAGAACCATGGACGAGGTCAGAGTGCGAGCAGATAAGCACATAGAAGCTGAGGAGTCGGAAGCGACAAAGGAAGCCAAAGATGGTAAGGGTGCAAGAAGATACTACTCGCCTGAGAGAAATTCTCGAGCCGAGCAGCGTTTCCAGTCAAACAAGTATGACAAGAGCAACCGATCAAGAAACAGGAAGCCTCGCCCCGGTACTGACACGTCTTTCACTCCGCTCAAGGTGAAGCCGTCGACTATCCTAGACGATGGACTCCGAGACGGTACTATGACGAGACCAGCCCCATTTGTTGGTACTATGGGAAAGCACTCGGGAGCCTACTGCAGATTTCACAGAACCGAAGAGCACACCACTGACGATTGTTGGACATTAAAACAGACAATTGAACAGCTCATCCAGAGGGGACACCTGAAGAAATATGTGACTGAGGAAGATTCGAAGAAGAGGAAGGCCGAAAGTCCTCAAAGAAAGCAACCGGCGAAGAAAGAGTCACGTAAAGAATCAGTGTTGAGGGGCAAGCATGAAGTAGCAGACTGAGGCCTTGTAAACACAATTTCTGGAGGATTCTCAGGCGGAGGCTCCACCTCGTCGGCCAGGAAAAGACATGTTCGAGCTATCATGTCGGTTTCAGACAGTGACAAAGAAACACTGGCACAAGAGTACCCGCCCATTTCTTTTGATATTTCAGACTTCCAAGGAGTTCAACCCCACTCTGATGACCCCATTATCATTAGTATCATAATAAGCGGTTACAGGGTGGCCAGGGTTTTGGTAGACAGCGGTAGTTCGGCCAATGTGATGTGTTGGAGGTGCTTTCAAAGTTTGAAGCTACCGGAAGAGCTGTTAAAAAATTATCCCGGAACATTGGTCGGCTTCACAGGCGAACAGGTGGAGGTGCGCGGATACTTAGACTTGAGAACAACGTTTGGAAAGGCAGGGTCGGCCAAAACTGTGGTACTCAGGTACATGGTAGTAAATGCAGAATCTTCTTATAACATTATTGTTGGCAGGCCTACGTTGAATGCCCTGATGGCGGCTATTTCTTATCCTCAACTGTGCCTCAAATATCCTCTTCCTGAGGGGGGGATCGACACTGTAAGAGGCGACCAAGCAATGGCACGGAAATGTTACGCTGACAGTGCAAAAGTAAAAGCCATACAAAAACCAGACCTGCCGAAAAGCTCCAATTGCAGTTTCTTGGATTTGGATCCTCGGATATTCGATGCCGAGAAGGAAGAGAAAATCCCCAAACCCGTAGATACGCTGAAGGAGGTAGTCATCGGTCCTACTCAGCACCAGAAGACAAAGATAGGCACAGGGTTACCAGCTGAGATTGAGGGGCAGCTCATCAAACTCCTGACAGATAATATCCATATATTCGCATGGTCTCCACAAGACATGCCAGGTATCGACCCGAACTTTATCTGTCATAAGTTATCACTAAATCCCTCTGTTCAGCCCGTATCTCAGAGAAAAAGAAAGCAAGGATTTGAGAAACCTGAAGCCATTAAGGAGGAAACTGAAAAGCTACTAGCAGCCAAGTTCATTCGAGAGGTGAAGTACCCCACATGACTGGCCAACCTGGTGCTAATAAAGAAGTCAAATGGGAAATGGAGGATGTGCATTGACTACACCAACCTTAACAAGGCGTGCCCTAAGGATGCCTATCCACTGCCCAGCATAGACGGTCTAGTTGATGGAGCATCCGGATACAAGTTGCTCAATTTTATGGGCGCGTACTCAGGCTACAATCAAATTAAGATGAGTCATGTTGATGCAGAGAAGACAGCCTTTATGACCAACCATTCCAACTATTGCTATGAGGTGATGCCCTTCGGCCTAAAGAATGCCGGAGCAACGTATCAATGGCTGATGGACAGGATATTTGAAAGGGAGATCAGAAAAACCATTGAAGTATACGTCGACGATATGGTGGTAAAATCTCACACTGACCCGGACCACATCGTCAACTTAGGAAAAATATTCAAGCTACTTGAGAAGTATAACTTGCGCCCCAACCCAAAGAAGTGTTCGTTTGGAGTGCAGGCCGGAGAGTTTTAGGGTTACATCTTAACCCACAGAGGCATAGAAGCAAATCCCTCTCAGTGCCGAGCCATCATGGAGGCACGAAGCCCTACCAAAGCGGAAGAAGTGCAGGTCCTTGCTGGACAAATTGGAGCACTTTCTCGGTTCCTTGGCCGGTCGGCAGATAAGGTCCGACCCATGTTCCAGTTGCTCCGGAAGAATGCAAGCTTTGTATGGATCGAGGACTGTGATAAGGCTCTTCAGTCCATTCGCAACTACTTGGCAACTCCTCCTATCCTCACTGCTCCAAAGCAAGGTACCCCCCTTCTCTTATATTTGGCGGTTTCTAAGAACGCTTGTAGTGCAGTCTTGGTGCAAGAGCTGGATAGCCGTCAACTTCCAGTGTACTACATCAGCCGGATGTGGAGAGGAGCGGAACAAAGATATCAAAAGATTGAAAAACCAGCTTATGCCGTTGTCTTAGCGACCAGGAAGCTCAGGCAGTACTTCCAAAGCCACTCGGTAATGGTAAAAACCGATCTACCAATTCATCAAGTACTAGCGAAGCCGGACCTTGCACGAAGGATGGTGGCATGGTCGGTAGAATTATCAGAATTTGACATTGCTTATGTTCCTCGAGGACCAGTCAAAGCACAAGCGCTGGCTGATTTCATTGCCGAATTTGTGGAAGCCGATCCAGAAACTACAACAGAAAACTTTGCTTGGACCTTATCGGTGGACGGGTCTTCTAACATGAGAGGAAGTGGTACAGGTGTTATCTTGGAAGGGCCGGACGGCATACTCCTAGAATAGTCTCTGCGTTTCAACTTCAAAGCCAGTAATAATCAGGCAGAGTATGAGGCTCTCATTGCAGGAATGATGCTCGCCAAAGATCTGGGAGTAAAGCATTTGAAGGAACGAAGTGATTCTCTCCTTGTTACCCAGGGAGCAAAATAATAGAGCAGACATTCTTGCCAAACTGGCCAGCACAAAAAAACCTGGCAATAACCACTCTGTAATTCAAGAAACACTATTTGAACCCAGCATCAATAAAATCCAGGTTCTCTCAAATGAGATTGAGCCCAAGAGCTGGATGACCAATATAATTGCTTACTTGCAGGGTAACCCGCCACAATTGCAGGAAGCGGAAATTAAAAAGCTGTCAAAATTGGCGGCAAAATATGTCCTCATTGAGGCCGAGCTCTACAAGAGCGGATTCTCTTCACCTCTGCTCAAGTGTGTATTAGAAGCCAAAGCTATAGAAATCCTAAAGGAAGTACATGAAGGAGTGTGCAGCAGTCATGTAGGGGGACAAGCCCTTGCCGCTAAAATACTCAGAGCCGGATATTATTGGCCGACTCTAAAACGAGACTCGGTCGAATATGTCCGAAAGTGTGACAAATGTCAGCGACACTCGGCTATTCCCGGAGCCCCACCAACTAATCTACAGGCAGTTGTTTCTCCATGGCCATTCGCTGTTTGGGGAGTGGACATCCTAGGACCGTTTACACCAGCGACCGGTCAGTTAAGATATCTGTTGGTGGCAATTGACTACTTCACCAAATGGATCGAAGCAGAGCCCATTGCAACAATCTCGGCTCAACAGGTGAAGAAATTCTATTGGAGGAAATTGATTTGCCATTTCGGCATCCCAGCTACCATAGTTACCGACAATGGCACCCAGTTCGCTTCTGATTTGGTAGCCCAGTTATGCAAGAAGTGGAGTATCTTTCAGGCTTTCACCTCGGTCGAACATCCCCAAACAAATGGGCAAGCGGAAGCTGCAAATAAAGTTGTCTTGAACGGCTTGAAGAAAAAATTAGATCAACAGAAGGGAAGCAGGGTAGAAGAATTGCCTTTAGTGTTATGGTCTTACAACACCACACCACAATCGTCTACAAGGGAGACGCCCTTCAAGTTAGTTTATGGAAGTGACGCTTTGGTCCCGATAGAGGTGTTAGAACCAAGCCCAAGAAGGAATCTGACAGAAGATGTGCCGGATGAAGATGCTTTAAGGACCAATTTGGACCTGCTGGACGAGGTGAGAGAGCTTGCCAAAATCAGAGAATATGCTGCCAAGCAAAGAATTGCGAGGAGGTATGACTGAAAAGTGATACCAAGGAGCTTCAAAACTGGAGACTTAGTCCTCAGGCAATCTAGCCGAGTGGGGGCTACCGGAAAGCTATCGGCTAATTGGGAAGGACCGTTCAGGGTTAAAGATATCATCGGCAAAGGAGCTTTCAAACTAGAAAAGTTAGATGGAGGCAACATTGCAAGATCCTGGAATCATCGGCAAAGGAGCTTTCAAACTACAATTGAAATCGACCGCAATCAGTTCTCATCATCTTCTCAATATTTATTCAATAAATCATTTGTATGTGGCAATATATGCCCCCAAATGTAATCAAGGAACTAACAGAATTGCAAGTCTTCTCAAAATCCACCTTAAAAATAAGGCATTCTTTCCGACTCTTCTTACACTTTTTTTGATGTTACGGGTTGGGTGCCACATGTACTCCATATTAATATACTTTATATTTACACACTCATTTACTTCATATATTAATACACTCATTTGCTTATAAGAAAAATGTTCACCAAATGAGCATATGGAAACTCTTGTAAATCTGACGCCTGAGCATACGTAAAGAAAACTACCGTATTTGTCTTCAAAATTTAACCAATTCAATCAAGAATCAATGTTTTTTTGACAAAAAGAAGAATCAATGTTCATTTACAATTTGGCTCTGCCTATGCATAACCAAGTTGCTATGTCACGTGTTTTGAAAAGCGGTCTGATATATACTTGTGGTCTAAAACCATTGTGTTCTGCACTATACTTCCGACCTTGAAGGGTGGTCCGAGGTAGTTAGTGGTTGATGTCCTTAGTCAATGACCGTATCCGATCCTGCTGGTGTTGTACCTGCAAAGTCACTTCGATGCTAAAGTCAGTGGAGTAGTCTTAGCAAAGTAATAAATGTGAGAATGCTGCTCATTAATGAGGCAATGAATGTTGTATTTATAGAGTGTGGTGGGGTTTGTTTCAACGAATTAGGACCGTTCGATCTTGCGATTCGATCTGAGCCCTTGATGTTTGGATTGGGTCTTTTGATATTGGGCCTTTGTGTGGTGCGAATAGATGTGAAAGAAGGGGGTGTATATGGTCAAAAGACTCACCATAACTGTTGCCCCCAAGTCTGGTCGTTTTAGAGGCGATCTTGACTTGTTGACGAGATTATGATGTATTTTTACCGATCTCCGAACGAGCTGTGACTTTTCAGATGTTGCTATGAGATGGGAAGGCGATCTTATCTGTCCGATGTTTGATGAACGAGGGACTCACCGATGAAAGGTTTACCGAAGATGAGCCTGCTTTGCAAATATTGATTCGACCGTTGTAACATTTTTAAAGGTGACATTTCGTTTTTCGCGCTATTACATTTATTGCACCTGTCAGAACACGTTTCCCAATGGTGGCTAATGATGGTGACGCTCTGGTAAGCGTGCGCGTGCTTTGAAGACTATTGATGGGATGCGTCGATTCAATTTAGGCCCAATCCAGCTTTATGAGGCCCATTATAAATAGGGGTTCAACTCCCTCCATTTACTCCTGATTTTCAATTTGCTATGCATACCGATCTTGATTTTCGATCTTGAGTTCGTTGATTTGGGAGATAGTGGCTAGAGTTTCTCCTTTCCAGTGGGTTCAAGTGCTTGAGTTTCGCAAGAGAACATCGGCGAAAGCTTCTTCTTCTGGGCGAGGTTAGTTCTAATCTTTGTTTAACTGTTTTGCTATTCTTTTTGATTTTTCAAGTCAGTCTCGTCCCCGTCTCTTTTTAAGTTGTACTCGGCCCCAATTTGTTTAGTCGTTCCAGGGTGGGGGTCGTCAGGTAGGGTTTCAAACTTGGCATGGACCCGTTAGGTTGTTAGTCCTGACCTCCCTATGCCCCCATTCCTGCAGGTATTTTAAACTGGTGGTTACCAAACAAACCCGTAGGCAAATTTCGCAGCAGCCCCCGCGATTAGCAAAGCTGATGGCTTCTGGAGGAGAGAGTGTTGAAGGTCGTCGTTCTGAAGGCACCCCCGTTATTCCTGAAGTCCGAGACCATCCTGATTCTGCTCCAAACAACGAACAGGTGGAGGACGATCTTGAGGTCAATCGTCGTTCCTTTAAGGATATTACTAACGAACCTGATGGTGGAAAGCAATCTTCTGAGGACGTGGTTATTGTCGGCGCGAAAGATAATCACGCCGATGTGGTTATGGTGGAGTCGGATTCCTCTGAAAAACTAAATCCGAGGATGAACAAGGGTCGTCAAATACCCAGGAGGTGGGAGGATCAGAGTCGGAATCCGAGTCATCTACCGAGACAGGGGAAGAAAGCCACACAGAGGCCGAGGTTGATAAAGGCAAAACATCCGTCGAAGGAGCTGAGGATTGGCAGGACTATTCGCAAGATAGGAATGATGAGGTTGGTAAGGACGGAAATGCCGATCATGGTGATCGTTCTATTGCTTTGACTGATGGTTACTCTAGTACCGGTCTTGGAAAAATCGATCTTCCTATGCCTTATGATGTGAATGTTCCTCGTATTCTCAACTGAGTTGCATCTTCCGTTACCGAAACCAAGTCTCTTTATGAAGCTGGAGAGGATATGAGTGTTATTGTAAACAAATTATCCATTCGGGGTCGACTTTGGAATGTTGAAGGTATGAAATCGGATGAGCATGCTGCGACATGGCCAGGGTCGTTGAAATTTGTCATGTATGACGTGCTGTTGTCGGATATGCACATCCGTCCTCCTTTTACTAACCTTCAACAAACTGTCTTGGCGAGGTTGGATTTGGCACCATCACAACTTAATCGCAACGGTTGGGCATTTCTCCGAGCGTTCGAATTGATGTGCCTTGCGCTTGTACGTCTAGTGTCAGCCGACCTGTTCTTTCATTTGTTCGAGGTAAACAGGAATTATGAAAAAGGTGATGAAGCGAGTGCTCCAGAGCATGTGAGCCTTCGATCTAGAAGAGGTGCTAAGATTTTCCGGGCTTACTCAGATTCGCTGAAGGGGAGATGGAAAGAGCTCTTCTATTTCGTGGAGCCAGTTAATGCTGAAGTAATTGACCATGTGGGGAAGTTCGGCCAAGATGGGCGTACCTTGGAGTCTACCAAGTTTCCTATAGGCTGGGGTCTTGGACATTATAACCGATCTCCAGGATCCTACCATATTGGTGAGTCTCACCTGTGTCGTGCCGACATTCTGACCAGAGATATACTGTTGTTTATCTCCGCCCAGGTTCCTTATACCAAACATAAATACCAGAGATATACTGTTGTTTATCTTCACTTTATCTTTTGTTTAAGTATATTGACTCGTCCTGTTGCTCTTTGTTTTTTAGATACTATGGCAGGGAATAGGATTGCTATGATGAAAAGAACGGTATTGCAGAACCTGGGTGCTGTGGAAGGCGAGTCTGCAAATCAAGGGGTTCCGCAAAGTGTTCCCGACCTTAGTGCTGCCATTCGTGTTTCCCCCATCAAGACCGTCCATGAGGAAAACCTGGAGGATCCTGGGGCCGATCTTCAATTTCGCAAGAGAAAACTAGTTGATGAGGGAACCTCTACTAAGCAGCCAAAGGTAGCCCGGCAAGTCGAGGAAAAAAAGAAGAAAGGGGTGATGCAAGGCGATTCTAAGTCTTCCAAGAAGCATAAATCTTCTAAGAAAGTTACCCCTGTTCCTGTGGATGCGACTTTTATGGAGAAAAACATGGAGGAATACTTAACCGATCCTGTTAGTGCGGCTGCGAAGCTTTTTGTTCATTTGGCTGATGTTACCAAGTTGCAGAAAGCAGAGTTGGAACGTCGTCACGAAGGTAAGGTCGTTCTTCTAATAGCTCGTTTGTTATATTGTTACCTATGTTTTTGACTTCATTTTTTGCTCATCTTTGCTCGTTATAGAGTTGGTAACTACCGAGCGTGCTAAGCTGTTTAATGCCCTGAGAGAGTTGACTGAAAAGAACAAAGTCCTTGGCAATACTCTTAGTGACTTGAAGACGTTGAAGGCATACGAAATCGAGGATGATAGCGCTCACATTAAGCAGCTGAACGATCGGATCAGAGAGCTTGAAGATGAGAAAAAGAAGGATGAGGAAACAATACGAAAGCTGGAGGGTCGGATTAAAGAGCTGATAAAGTCTTTGCTGAAATTTGAGGAGAACAAAACCGAGACTAGTTCAAACTCGGAAGAACGTCATGCGGCTTTGGAGAAAGAGCTCTCCCAAGTCCGTGCTGAACTGGCGAAGTCCAAGAAGGAAGCGCAGACAGCAGCTGATCTTGTTCTGGAAATGGCGGGGGATGGTTTTGATCTCGCGCTCAGTCAGATCGCGCTTGTGTATCCTTCCCTTACCCTTGACAAGACCGTCTTGAACGTGGATCATGAGATTGAGGGTGATCAGATTTTGAAAGTCGACATCAAGACCAATGTGAAGACCGTGGTTCACCCCAAGTCTGCCTGATTTATTTCCAGATCCAGTTTTGTAAGAGTTCCGAGTTTATACAGAGAATCACTCATAAGCTCGGAACTTCGTCAAGTCGTATTAGTTTTTAGTTTTTGTTTATAAAACTTGAGGCCTCGGCCGTATCCGAGATGGTTGTAATGAATTTAATTTTGTTTATGTAAACTTGATTCCTTGAATGGCTTATCTTTTCGTCACCGTAATTGTCAATTTTCATAGTCTTGACCTTATAATTTTTGATAAGATCAAAAAAAGATAAGTGTAGAACGTAGGTACTTCCGAGATTTAGTTCGTACCTTATAGTTTTTGATAAGATCAAAAAAGATAAGTGTGGAACGTAGGTATTAAAAAGGTTTGAGAGGAGCTCTCAAACGATTAGAGAAGACCTGTTGAGAACTCTCGTAAGATCGGGCCTAAGGACAGTTTACCAGGACTCGGCCCAGATTTAACTCGTCCATTAGGGTTCTTGGCTACTAAGGCCAATGATCTATTTAAGGAAAAATCCTTAACGGACCTTTCGAACCTTTTGGGCAGTTTACCAGGACTCGGCCCGGATTGAACTCGCCCCTAAGGGTTGTGACTGCTTTGGCCACGTATGGAGATCACGTAAGATCGGGCCTAAAGACAGTTTACCAGGACTCGGCGCAGATTTAACTTGTCCATTAGGGTTCTTGGCTATTAAGGCCAATGATCGATTTAAGAAAAAATCCTTAACGGACCTTTCAAACCTTTTGGGCTGTTTACCAGGACTCGGCCCTGATTGAACTCGCCCCTAAGGGTTGTGACTGCTTTTGGCCACGTATGGAGATCTCATGAGATCGGTCCAAGAAGTTATTCTGAAGGAGTTCGTAGATTTATAGTGGTAGGAACTACCGTTACACGAAACTGGCACACGCAAAACAGTCGTGTCCTTAAATGTAATAGCTCTTTAACTTTGTGGCGTTCCAAGTTCGGAGGATCTCCTTTCTGCCAAGTTTTTCCAATTTGAAAGCCCCCGTACCGGTCTTACTTTTAACACGGTAAGGTCCTTCCCAATTGGGTGCTAATTTTTCTGGTGAAGCTTTTTTCAAACCCACGCTGGCTCTTCGAAGGACTAATTCGTCGGATTCAAAATCTCTGGGGACGACCTTGGCATTGTATCGGGTCGCAACACTTTGTTTGATGATGACTTCTCGAAGTGTGTCTTGTCCTCGAACTTCGTCGATGAGATCGAGGTCTTCTTTCAAAGCTTGGTAGTTTTTCGTAGGAGTTTTGGGATTCGCTGCTCTCTAACTTAACTCGCCGACTTCCACTGGGATGACCGCCTCGCTGCCATAGAAGAGCCGGAACGGCGTTTCTCCCGTAGAGCTTTGAGGGGTGGTCCTGTAAGCCCAGAGAACATATGGGAGTTCTTCTACCCAATTTCCTTTGGCGTCGTCTAGTCGTTTTCTCAAACCATTAAGGAGTATCTTGTTGGCTGCTTCTACTTGACCGTTTGTTTGCGGGTGTTCTACTGACGTAAAATGATGCTTGTTTTTAAAGTTGGACATCATTTTCCTGAAATCTTTGTCGGCGAACTGAGTTCCATTATCAGTAATAACTATTTCGGGGATCCCGAATCTACTCATGATGTTCTTTTTGAAAAATCTCAGGCAGTTCCTTGCAGTGATGGTGGCTAAGGGCTCTGCTTCAATCCATTTGGTAAAATAATCAACTGCCACTATGAGAAATTTGTTTTGGCCTGGAGCAGTTGAGAATGGACCTTGGAGATCTATTCCCCATTGTGCATAGGGCCATGTCGAGGATAGACTTCGGAGTTCGATTGGTGGGGCGATGTAAACATTGGCGTGGATCTGGCATTTTTTGCACTTCTTTACGTAGTTCTTAGCATCGCCTTCCATGGTAGGCCAATAATATCCTGTGCGTAGGGCCTTTCGAGCTAGGGAACGGGCGCCAAGATGTTGTCCACATATTCCTTCATGAATTTCGGCTAGGACGGAATGCACTTGCTCCCCTTCGATGCATTTTAATAATGGTGAGGAGAGGCTCCTTCTGTATAACGTATTATCTATGACTGAGAAGGCCGAGGCTTTTCTTCTGATGATTTTCGCTTCAGCCGAGTCTAGAGGCTCGATTCCTGTTTTGATGCACTCCAATATTGGAGTGATCCAACTTTGGCTCTCCTCAATGGAACAAATTGTAGAAATACAAGTCGGATCAAGAGAGATACTAGGTCTTCTGAGTAATTCTTGGATGATCGTCCGGTGATTACCGGGGACCTTGGTGCTGGCGAGTTTTGATAGGATATCCGCCCTCTGATTCTCGGATCTGGCAACGTGCTTATTACCTCGACTGTTTTGAATTGTGCGAGTAACTCTAGTATTCGAAGTTGGTATTTCTGCAGGGTCGGATCCTTGGTCTCAAATTGATTGTTTATTTGTGAAACGACCAAGAGTGAATCTGTGTAGAGATTGACATGAGTGACTCGTAGGTCAATTGCCAATCGTAGACCTGCGATGCAAGCCTCGTATTCTGCTTGATTATTAGTTGTTTGGAAAGCGAAGGTAAGGGAGACTTCAATGATCACTTTATCCGGGCTTTCCAACATTAAACCTGCGTCGCTTCCTTTGGGGTTGGAAGACCCATCAACGAGTAAATATGGTCGGAGGCGTCGAGCTGCGACGACTAAGGGGAGGGCGATCTTTTCTATTTGCTGATTCCTGCATTCGGGTCCCTAGAGAGCTTTGCTTACAAAGTAAATGGGACTTTGACCAGTCTGTGTTTCTCGGATGAGTACGGCTCCTAAAGCTTCCTCCGAGATTGATAGGTATAAGTATAGAGTTTCTCCCTCGCATGGGCGAGTTAGGATGGGCGATTCTGAAAGCGCTTTTTTAAGTTGTTGCAAGGCTTCGTCTTGCTCGTTTGTCCAGTTGAGTTCTCGTTCACCCTCCTCCTTTTCTTTTTTTAAAAGTTTGAATAATGAGAGAGATTTAAATGCCGCATTTGATAGGAATCGGGATAAAGCGACGATCATACCGTTGAGTTTTGGACCTCTTTTTTGGAAGTCGGAGTTCGCATTTCAGTCACGAATCGACATTTGTCAGGGTTTGCTTCAATTCCCCTCTCTATTAAGTAGAAATTGAGGAACTTTCCAGCTCGGACACCAAAAGTGCATTTTTCCGGATTTAGTCTCATGCTATTTTTCCTGATTTCTGCGAAAATTTCTCGAAGGTCTTTTACGTGGGTGTTTTCCTGTTCACTTTTTGCAATCATGTCGTCAAGATAGACTTCAACGGTCTTGCCTATCTGTCTTTGGAATACTTTGTTCATCATTCTCTGATAAGTGGCGCCGGCGTTTTTTAAACCGAAGGGCATAACTCGGTAGGCGAAGTTACCTTGGTCCGTCATAAATGCAGTTTTTTCTTGATCGGGGGGAACATGGAGATCTGATTGTAACCAGAATATGCGTCCATAAAAGAAAGTAGGCGAAAACCCAAGGCATTATCAACGAGGCGATCAATACTTGGGACAGGAAAGGCGTCTTTCGGACAGGCTTTGTTTAGGTCAGTATAATCGATGCACATACGCCATTTACCGTTGCTCTTTTTAACTAGTATTGGGTTTGATAACCAAGTCGTGTATTTGACCTCTGTTATGAAGTTCGCTTTGATCAAATCTTCAACAGTTTTTGCAGCGGCCAAGGCCTTCTTTCCACTCTGCGCTCGTCTTCTTTGGGAGACCCATTTTGCTTCCGGATTAACGGCGAGCTGGTGACATGCGACTTCTGGCGGGATTCCGGACATGTCGTTGGCCGACCAAGCAAAAAGATCAGCATGATCTTTTAAACACTGAGTGAGTTTGATTTTTACCTCTTCGGATAGGTCTGCTCCAATTTTCACTGTTCTAGTAGGGTCGTCTCCGAGCTGTACTTCGATGGATTCCCAATCAGGCTCGGGTCTTCTCATTTTCTTTTTGAGTTCTTTGGCCAACTCATCATCATCTTCCTCTTCTGAGCTATCTGGGTCGTATCTTGCATCCAAATCAGTTAAGTTGACTTCGGCGGATCTTCCTGTAACTTCTTCTTTTTTGGTTATCTCAGGTGGAACCCCTTCCTTATCTTGAGCCTTTTTTTTTTTCTGCTTTTGTCCACAGGAAGAAACATCTTGAGGCGGATTCAAGATCTGAGTTTAAAGTGATCACCTTGTTGCAGAGGGAGTGGAATTTCATTTTTAAGTGAGTGGTGGAGGTTACTGCTCCGAGCCTTCCCAAATTCGGTCTTCCAATGATACAGTTGTAGATTGATTCACACGGCAGGATGAGGAACTTTGTTTTGATGATCCTTACCGAGGGTTCTTCACCGTAGGAAACCATCAGTTCCAGGTGTCCAAGAGGTTTGTCCGAGATCCATTGAATCCTGATAGTACGGATCCTCGATAAGGAGCGATGTCTTCTTTATCGATTCCCATTCTTTCCACGAGGTCGAGGAAGATAATGTCTGAAGAACTTCCCTGATCGACCAAAATCCTTCTAATCTCCTTATTGGCGATTACCGCCGTGACAAGGAGTGGTACGTGTTTGTTGGGCTTCCCATCTAGAAAGTCATCATCTCTAAAAGACAAAGGAGGTCGGTTTGAAGGTGTTTGTGCGACCGACGTGGAGGCTATATTGAGTAACTCTTTCCATTTTCGTTTCATTGTTTTCCCAGATTCTCCGTGGGCAAAACCTCCTGCGATCATCATCATTACGGACTGTCCTTTTGATTTCCTCGAATCAAGTTCGTCGTCGTCGGGTTCGGCTTTGTTTTTCCCCTTGCTCTGGGTTCCTATTCCCGTTCATCTTTAATCTCGCCAGCATGACGCCCTGGTTTGTTTACATAGCTGGCTAGTTTTCCCCTTTTAATCATATCCTCAATGTCATCTTTCAAGGCGTTGCAATGGTTGGTGTCATGACCGTTACTCCGATGATATCGGCAGTATTTATTAGAACGTTGGCCCGGTCTGTGGGCGAGTGGTTTTGGGAATTTTTCGTCTCTAAACTCTGTGTTCCAGCATTCACCTAAAATTTGAGCCTGAGTGACATTGAGCTCGGTATAAAAATGATGACGGTTCCGAGGTCGGGGGTCCCTGTTGCTTCGGCCGTCGTTCTTTTGATCGCTTTCATTTTGGGGTTTAGACGGTTCGGTCATTGGTGGTTTTTTACCGATCATGGCACTTTCTTCTTCATTGATAAAGCATTGGGATAGTTGGAGGAAATCTTGGAGGTTCTCTGGCTCCCATGTGTTTATGTGTTTTTTGAACGGGCTTCTGGGGCGCAGCCCCATCCCCATGAAGTAAACTCGGAAGGCATCATCGAGGTTCCGAACTTGAACTGCTTCCTTGTTAAATCTTTCTATATATTGTCTTAAAGATTCGTAGTTCTCTTGGATGATGGACGCTAAGACATTTTTGTTTTCTGGTTTGCTTTTGGAATGGGAAAAATTAGCTGAGAATAATTTGGCCAGCTGGTCCCAAGAGGAGATTGTGTTTGATTTGAGGGTCTCAAACCATTCTGAGGCTATTTTTTCCAATGTTAGGGGGAAAATTCGGCATTTCATTTCTACGAGAACGTTCCGATACTACATTACTGTGTCAAAATAACTTAAATGTCTGTCCGGGTCGCCTGTCCCGTCATAGGTCTTCAAGCCTTCTGGTGGTTTTTCGAGATATCTGGGCACCGGGTAGTGGTCGATCTTTTCCGTAAAAGGGCCTTTGCGCTTGGTTGTTTGAGCCCGTGGCGGAGATCGGTGCCGATGGTGCGGGTGCCTGCGGTCATGAGGGCGATATCCTCGAGGTGAATATTCTCTGCTCCTCGATCGTTGCTTAGGAGAAGAGGATGCCAGAGAAGAATGAACTCGGGGTGAATAATCAGCGTCTTCCCTTCCGACGTACACTCCGGTTGGAGGCGAACGGGAAACATTCCTTCCGAGCCGATGAGGAGGAAAGCGATGGTAATGTCGTCTTCTGGGTGGAGATCGGTGGCGCTTTCGAGCCGAATTTCTTCTTTCGGTAACTCCTCTCTTGGTTTGCCGCTTCCTGTCGGTTCAGCAGTAGGACGAGCTGTTGGATAGCATCGACCGGGACGGAAAGTGGATTTTGAGGAGGTACATGGTTCCTTGCGGAGCTTCGGGTGACCAAAACGAAGTTGGGAATTTGATTTTGAACTTGTGCTTGAGTGGAGTCTGGAAGGTCTTGTACGAATCCTTCCGGGGTTGGCTGAGGTTTGGCCAAGTGAGGGATGACCGGTCTCAGGATCGGCTCAGGGGGATACCCGCCGCGAGGCTGTTTGCCTTCGAACGAAGATTTCGAGTCGTCATTGATCAAGGTGAGGGAAGAAGATCTTGGTTTGAGACCTCCCACTGTGGTCGCCAATGTTCTGCACTGTACTTCCGACCTTGAAAGGTGGTCCGAGGTAGTTAGTGGTTGATGTCCTTAGTCAATGACCGTATCCGATCCTGCTGGTGTTGTACCTGCAAAGTCACTCTGATGCTAAAGTCAGTGGAGTAGTCTTAGCAAAGTAATAAATGTGAGAATGCTGCTCATTAATGAGGCAATGAATGTTGTATTTATAGAGTGTGGTGGGGTTTGTTTCAACGAATTAGGACCGTTCGATCTTGCGATTCGATCTGAGCTCTTGATGTTTGGATTGAGCCTTTTGATATTGGGTCTTTGTGTGGTGCGAATAGATGTGAAAGAAGGGGGTGTATATGGTCAAAAGACTCACCATAACAGTTGCCCCCCAAGTCTGGTCGTTTTAGAGGCGATCTTGACTTGTTGACGAGATTATGATGTATTTTTACCGATCTCCGAACGAGCTGTGACTTTTCAGATGTTGCTATGAGATGGGAAGGCGATCTTATCTGTCCGATGTTTGATGAACACATCGTAAAGTTCAAATTGCAATGATCTACCTCAAATCTTGAATTTTGGTATTTGGAAATTAATGGGGCTGCTAACCATTTGCTTTATAAACACAAGACTGTATTAAACTGAATTTTACAAACTGCACTGGTTTTTACAAACCCCTCTTTTTTTCTTCTTTTCTTATACTAATTTTACAAATTGCATTGAAGCCTCCATTATCTTTATCGGTCCTAGTGCAGAAGTTTATTAATAGTATGTATAATAAGTTCTACTTCTAGCATCACAGTGAAATTTATCAATGTATCTACCTAAAATGTAATTATAAGTTATAACGTACGTATTAGTTAAGAGAATGACAGAAAAATGCCTATGAAAAAGAATTTTTTTTAAGCAAATGAGTTTTCCTATAGATATAGCCGGCCATGCATGCACATATATTAATATCGATCAAGCGTATAGTATTACTACTATTGAATTATAAATATTTTACATACATTGATCATTGATGGATTACGATGAGATTTGTTTGGTGAAGCTGTAAACTGCAACTTGTGTTGGAGGGGGTCTCAACTTGTTGGGTAAACAATGTCAAGTTGTAATTGTTTGCCTTTTGCCACATAGCAATTAGCTAATACTAGCCGTGTTACCCGTGCCGTGCACGGAGGGCGAAAAAAAAACAGAAGTTGCAACACAAAAGGTCTAAATATTACATTCCCATAGCAATAAAAGTCTCAACGAAGGTTTGAAGATAGAGCAAAATAAACAAAACAAAGATAAAATGTCTTAAAGGTACATGCCACTAAAAAAAGTCATTACATAATAATAGGATTGTGAGCACTTTGGCCAACTTCTTCATGATGAGAAGAGTTAGTCCTATGAATGGGACGGCAACCTCAATGAGGGTAGAGCATCTAAATTGGAGGCGGCTGATTGTGCATTATGTAACACCCCGGAAATAATTTAATTAAAATAGTTGATTGAATTATTAAAATAATTTGGAGGCGGGATATAGATAAATTAAAAGGTTAATATTTTATATGCGTAGGAGGTGAAACGAGTAAAGGAGGTGGTGACGTAGAGAGCCCAGTGTTTACTGAGCCCTCAACTTAAACCCTGGGGGTTTAAGCCAAACCCTCATTCGCAGCAAGCAAAAGAAAAACGAAAGTGAGAGTGAGAGAGAGAGCACGCGGCGCAAAGAGGGAGAGAAGAGGAGGGTTTCGCGAAGAATTTCAAAAGGAGATCGTTCGTGTTGCTGTGGTTTTGTTCGTGTCTCGTTCGTCGTGTTCCGGAGCTTACGTTATTCGAGGTAAGGGTGGGCTTAACCTTGATAATGGGTTGATGATAATTATGTGTGGGTAGTCTAGGGTTTTGTTGAATTATTCGTGTTGTTGCATATCGTGTTTTCGTTGAGATTGGTGCTTTGATGATTATTGCACGTTATTGTGATTTGTTTCGTTATTTGTTGTTGCGTGATTGTTGTATCACGATGATGGTGTTGTTATTGTTCGTGTTTTTGTTGTTGCTGTGCGTGGTTGATTGTTGTTGTCGCGTTGTCGAATTGTCGTTTTTGTTGTGGTGGTTGCGGTGTCGTTGCCGTTAGGGTTTGGTGTTTGGCAATTTAGCGATTCTGGACACAGGTTCGGTTTTTCTAAAACTGGCGCTGTTTGGTTGATCCAAAAATTATGAGGTTGATTGTTTTTGAAAATAGACTTAACGCCGGTCGTTTTGGCACTGGTTTCGTCAAATTCGGAGTTGTATAGCTCGAGTTATAGGCGATACAAGTTAGGTTAAAATTCTGGAAACGATTTGGGTATAGATTCTGTATTTCGGTGACTGGGAACGTTGTATTGACCGAAAAATTATGTGGTTTATTTTTCTGGAAAATAGACTTAATGCTTGTTAATTTGGCACTGGTTTGGTTGCGTTTAGAGTTGTGTAGCTCGAGATATGAATTCCACAAGTTAGAGTAAGATTCTGGAAACAATCTGGACACAGGGTCAGTGTTTTGGTTACCACGTTTTCAAAAGAACTCCTTTTCGAACGAATCCAATTTCTTTGAAAACTAGACAAAATTTGCCCCAGTTTATGCACAAGTTTCATGCAATTTGATTGAGTTTTGGTCACTTTGGAATTGCTTGAATTTGAAGGACAGAAACTGTCCTCTTTTGCAACTAGCTTGTGTGCTTTTCGAAAACTGTACCTATTGGACACTCTCCTTCAAAAACTGAACTTAGGGATGATAACCAGACCCATAGGGCTTTCCAACAAGTATTTATTTGTTGAAATCCGATGTCGTTTGCTATTTTAATTAATTCGCTGAAGTAGGTGCGATGTGCCTAGGCGTTGTGCGCCAGTCTTGTGCGTGGTGTGCGTGCGTTATGTCCGCGTTGTGGAGCCGTCTGGTGTTAATATTTCAGGTGCGGTGCTGGTATGCTCAGGAGAGTTTAGTGGTAGCTGTGATGCTACAACTTGGTGCTATTTTTGGTGAAATCATTTGTTTTGATTCTGGTGATATAGTATTTATTTTAAATACTTGTTATGGTGAGTTGGTGCATAATCATGGTGTCGCATTGTCATATGCATGTTTTGGTGATATAGGCTCTGCCTCTGGTGTTTATTGGTGATATGCCCGTCGTGGCTCATTTTGGTGATCGGTACCGCATGCATATGCCCACTGGAGGGGTTGCATATCATCCCATTGTCTATGAATGTTATAATTTTGGTGGTTCACTGTCAAATGGATTTTTCCTTTGGTATCTGGTGCTGTGATATGGTGTAATTGTATTGTGTTGCTGTAGTTACCTGATGCTAGCATATTTTTATCATCTGCTTATTATCTCTGTTAGACTCACCCCTTCTGCTTGGAATGTTGCTCTCATGCGGCAACGCTGCAGGTGATCGCTAGTGCTCGTGGAGGAATTGCTAGGTTTTGCTTCCTCTCTCGTTTGGGTCTGTGTCAGCTCTGATATGTAGCACCGGGGAGTCGTTAGTTATCGTTTTGAACTATTATTTTAGTTATTGGAAATTGTTTTAATTTATTTTGGAGATGTCTTTAATTGTTAATTCTGGAGATGTTTAAACTGGTTAATATTTCCGCTGCTTGGTGATTTCTTTTATATAAATTATTTTGGAGATTTTCTTTTTTTTTTTAAAAAAATGGTGAGAAATGTAGCGCCCTTCGAGGTGACTCTGATAATTGTCTATTTAATTGTAATAGTAAAAGGGGGGTGTTACACATTATTCTAAGACGAACACGTGCAGCAGTCATCGGACAATGGATTTTGAAGCAACCCTTTGAAACATAGGTTAAAACGACCTCACTCTTAGTAGGTGTTCCAATCAAACCATCAACACCAAAGAGATTCATAATCTCAGTAGTCTTGGTCTTAATATAAGGCACGTTGTGTTGCTATTAGGTTGTTAGCATACCCACCATCGGCATAAGCACTGTTAACATTTCCACCATAAGCATTTTGATTAAGATACTCCACTTGGATGGAAGGTCATTGATTACGCATAACACGTCGTCAACGACGATCAACAATAGTTGTCAATGAACATGAATATTGAAATGCCCTTGAGATACATAAGTGAAATCAAAAAGTGCAGGACCTTCAAGCAAAAAGATTCATTATAGCAGTGATTTTGATCTTTAAGTATGATTGCCGAGTCTTATTCACACAAAGAGTATACATCAACATAAAATGTTTCTCAAAACATAAAGAAAGTGATTTTAGAGTACTAAAAATGCCAAGTATTTAGTAAGTGACACATATTTTATCAACTTCCCAATTACCGAGTCTGACTCAAAGTGGGGGTTTCTTGATGACAAACCCATTCAAACTAATTTACAAATTTAAATATGATTCCAATCAACGACTTTCAAAATTTAACCCCTATCAAACTCTTTACTCACCCCAAAGAAAACAATCTAAAGACAAATCAAACTCTACTCGTTACAAATTCAACACAAGAAAAAGAATGATATAAGACGTCATCACTCTACTCTCAAAGTGCGGTGATTTAAAATGTGGTGTAGAATGATACTGCAAATTTTTGTGTGTACATATTTGTCACAAAATTATTATTTCTCACTAAATCGGTTATTGAGGAATGGACTCTGAGTACTTTAACGGTAATTTTTTTTCCAAACACTAAAGTACTCAAAAATACGCCGCTTAGCATTACATTTTACGTATTTTATCATGAAATTATTTATTTTTTCACTAAATCGGTTATTGAGTCACAAATTTTTGACATTTGATAGTAGATTTTTTTGGAAACAATAAAGCATAAAAAACACACTACTTAACATTGTACTTTACATACTTTTTTGAATTTATTTTTTTCACCAATCCGGTCACTGAGGAACAAACTTTGTGTATTCGAACAGGTAAACTTTTTTCGATATTTAGGAATGAATTTTGAGTATTTGAAAAAACATCACAAAAACACACTGGCTAGCATCATAATTTACATAATTTATTATGAAATTAATTTTCATTTTTTAGCAATCCGATTATTGATGAAAAATTATTATTTTTTTGACAACTAATTTTGTTTCGGACTCTAAAGAACCTAAAAAAATTGCTAGCATCACACTTTACATAATATATCACGAAATTAATTTTCGTTTTTCACCCATCTGATTATCGAAAAAAAATATTTTTTTTTTCAAAATTTTAATGTAATATAAAAAAGTAAAATATTAAAAAAATGGGGAGTAGGAGAGGGGAATGGAGAGTTTTGGAGAGAAAATGGAGCGGGAGACTTTCCAAGATTTATATTTTATAGATTCTCCCTCTTTACGCGTTCATTTGCTACAGATAGATGGATGGAAAGGACACTATGAGTTGTTGGAAAAGATGGAAAGGATTGCAAGTTGCTTGCAAGTGGGCATCAATGACTTTGTTTGCTCATAATTTACTGTCAGATGAATAGTGTTCCATGACTTATTTACTGATTTTACTGGACGATATATATTTGGTCAAGTTAACCAATACTACTATTTTCCAAGTATACAAATGTCTCTCTCTATATACTCCATCTGTCTCATATTAAGTGTCGTTTAAAGTTATGTGTGGGTATTAAAAAAATGATTAGATATGTTAAATTTATGGTAAAAAAATGTGGTAGGACTAAAATACCCTTACACTTTTTTTGGTTGGTGGAAAGGCACGGTTATTTATATTCTAAAGTAAGGGTATTATTAGAAAGTAATAATAAATATTTTATTGAGATTCTAAAGTAACAGATAATTTAAAACAAATAAAATGGCAAACAAGACACTTAATACGAGACGGAAGAAGTATATAATAGCTAAGTACGGACTATTTTACTATTTGATTTACTGATCACAGTGATTCCTCTTATCTCTCTTTCTGACAGTGATATTTATTTGATTGGAGAGTTGGATAATTATTGGAGGTTGTAAGATTAAATGTTTATAACTAGACTAGACTAGTTCATATACTCTAAAACTTTTTAAAGGCCAAGTTGGTGGTAGTTGTGTTGTGTTGCCAAAAATGAAGAGATTCTTAAATACAGTTATGAGTATCTTTATATAATGTAGTAGTTCACTTCAACTTGATCTCCAATTCTACAAGGGTCGTGTGTCGTGCTATTTGTATGTCGACGACAATTAGGATCTATTTTCAGTATATATCAATCTAGCAACATGAATGTTATATATATATATATATATATATATCACATATTTAAGAATTATTTGCATTATACACTTTAAACTTTAGTAGTAAACATCCCTATTTCTTAAAGAAATTGAGATACTCCAAAAATTGACAACAAAATTAATGATTAAGCACGAACTTTGAAAGTGATTAACTCACTATTTTCAATTATTCAAACTTTGAACACCTGAAAATCGTAGAATAGAATTTGTGATTGAAGAATTTTTAACGAGTTTCAATAGTCAGTGTATCTAACCATCCACCACATGCTTCTACTACCCTCCGCCCCTGGAAGCATGTCAATAACTGGCTTTCACGTTGTCGTTCTTCTAGGATTTGCCCCCATCGGGATGCCCAAAAATTTGAAAGGGATAGATTCCGTTCTACAATGCAAAAAGATAGCTGTTGTTTCTAAGAAATTCTCTTGGACATTGATATCGATAAGCTTACTTTTATGGAAATTGACCTTCAACCCCGACACGAGCTCGAAACTTCTAAGAGTGGTCTTGATGCACCACACATTGTCCCAAGATGCTTTTCCCATCAACACCGTGTCGTCTGCAAATTGAGAAATTGAGAACTTCAAATTATCATTAATGGAGTAACATTGAAAGGATCCATTTTCTACCGCTTTGGCAACCGAAGCCGACAAACATTCGGCAACAATAAGGTAAAAAAAGGGGATAGGGGATCCCCTTGTCTCAAGCCTCTATGTACTTTGAAGTCATTGGTTGGGCTGCCATTCACAAGCACCAACAAAGAGCTTGAACACACAAGTCTTCATCCACTAATTCCACCACTGAGGAAGTCCCATCCTTTCCATCATGCAGAACAAAAAACCCCACGATATTGAATCATAGGCCTTCTCAAAGTCAACCTTAAACATCAAAACTCATCCTTCGTTCTTATCGCAAAGTCCACTATCTCATTAACCACCACCACTCCATCCAAAATTTGTCTACCACCGAGAAAGGCTGATTGACATTTGGAGATGATATTGGGTAGTACCCTGTTAATCCTAGAAGCCAAGACCTTTTCCAAGATATTATATAGACTTCCAATCAGGGTGATCAGTCTATACTCACCCAAACCTTGTGGGTTATCGTTCTTCGGGATAAGAGCGATAAACGAAGAAGATATCTCTTTAGGAAGGGTGGCCTTGGCATAGAATTCATTAACAAAATCAATCACATCCATCTTCACCAACTCCCAAAACTGCTTGATAAACTAGAGATTAAATTCATCCGGACCCGAACTTTTATCACCGTCGCAATTCGAAACTTCCGGAGCCATTACCCGTTGAAAACGAGGTAGATTAACATGGATCTTCTCTCCCTCAACGAAAATGTTATCCAAGATAATAGCCATTCTTTCCGGCTCTGTGACATCATAATAACGCACAAACCCGAATCTCTTCTCAAAACCATTCCTCCTAGCCGGAATTACCACCTCTTTCACCCTACCATGTTTTGAATAAACCTCGAGCATATCTCTAGCCCGACATCTCTCCGAAAAATTTGAAAAGAAAAAAGACGTGATGGCCATGGATCTGCCGGTGTGCCTACTAGCACGAAGCAATGTCCACTAGTCTCCTCCCCATAACAACGCCACCCCTCATTTCCCTTCGATTCATAACCTTCTGCCAGCCTCCCGTAGCTTCTTGCCTGTCTTGCCAAACACCGTTACGTCCTCCCCTTTGCCACCGTCTATCGCCATCATTCGTCCAACCCCACCGCCGTTCCCTCTCTCTCGCGTTGACTCTCATAGTGGGTTTAGATTAGGGAGTCACATCACACTCTCTCCCGTAGCCTCCCGTAGCATGTATTTTTAATTTGATGATTTTTTTTAGTGTGATTTTAATTTGATGATTTTGCAAAAATAAAAGTTGAGCGACCTTCTATGTACTTTTATATTTGCACCAAATAGCGGTACTCTTGAAAATAATATTTAAGTTCATGGAGTATAATAGGAATAAATAATGCTCATTTGTTTTTGCTATTATATGTGATAGGTAAGTTTTGAAGCAATCGGTGAAAAAATATGGTCACCGATTAATTTAAACTAAAATTATCATTAAAAAATATTAGAATAGAAAACTAATTTAAAATCTTTTAACAACTGAAATATTGCTTAAAAAAAAACAACTGAAATATTGTTGTCACCAGTTATATTATTAACATATAATATATATTAGTCTATCAAAAAATATAATATATATTAGTTTATTTAAGATATATAATAGAATAATATTTTTGCACCAAAAAATATATAAATAAGTTATCTTATTTTTCAGTGGCGGACCAGGACCTTGGAGCATAGGTTTGTTTAATTTTTTTTTTCAAATATTCTCATTTAATTTACTAAAATAAACGAATCAAGTTATCTAACTCCACACTTTTTTTTTATTCAAGTCCTAATTATATAATGTATATGAAAATAAGAAGTAGCCTGTAAAAGTTTGTAATACCAGTAAAAATACTTCCTAAAGTTTTATAAATAGTCTTTTATTATGTAAATTAATAGGACAAATTTATTAAAAATTGGGTGCAAATTGGGAGCAAATTTAAGAATACTAGTGCAAAATTTAGCGGATTCAAATATTTTTTATATAGGGGTATTTGTACAATCATTATTTTTAGGGGGTTCAACTAACCCCTCAGAGCTACATAGGTCCGCCAATGTTACTTCTAATTAAGTACACATCAAACATATGATATCAGTAGCGGACCCAGGACCCTAGGTCAGGGGATGAAAAAAATATCATTATAATATATGTTTGTTAGTAGGATTGTTTAATTTTTTTTTCAAATATCCTTAATTAATTTACTAAAATTAAAGAATCAAATTATCTAACTCAAAATTTGTTTAAGAGTAAATCGCAAAACTAGTCTCTAAATTTACACGCTATTTTCTATTTAAGTCCTAAAGCATATGAAAATAAGAAGTAGTCTGTAAAAGTATGTGACATTGGTAAAATTACTTTCATAAAGTTTTATAAATAATCTCTTACGGAGATTAGTAAAACAAATTTATTAAAAGTTGGGTATGAATTTAAAAATACGAATGCAAATTTAAATTTTCAGGGGGTTTAAATGTTTTTTAAATAGGGGTACTAGTACAATTATTTTTTTCAGGGGTTCAACTGAACCCGAATACTACATAGGCTCGCCACAGTATGATTTATATATATATATATATATATATATATATATATATATATATATATGATATATGATTGTGTCATCTCTTTTCTTTTCATATTGCACCGAGTATCGTTTTAAAAAAAAAGTCTATATATCATGCCTTTCAGAACGGCGATTCAACCCTCAGTTTGTCACATTAATGTAGGAGACCATCTCTTTCTAGATCCAATTCTCCTTGGTATATTATATCTATTTCACAGAATGAATTTCATATAAATTACAGGAAAATGAATAAAAAAACTTGGATTAGCAATTGGTATCTGTTCTGTACCTAGCAGTGCTGGGCTGACTGCGTCGGTGGTCTCTTGCGGGATGGCTTGATGTCAACGAGCGCCCGGGAGGGGGACCTGCGAAGCCACTCCGACGCCCAAGTTAGTATTGAGAGTAGGTGAGTGATTTAGCAAGGAATGAGAGCGTACCTAATTATGGCAATATGAGTTGGTATTTATAGGGAAGCGTGCCCATTTGTGAGTCGTTGAATCAAGTGAGTTGATCTGAGCCCTTCAAATATCTAGGTTAGATTGGGCCTTGCAGATAGTGGATATGGACCAAGCTGATTGGGCCAATCCATGTCAATTGCTGATTGGGCCTCGTGGCCCAGTCCAGAACAGTTGCCCCCCAAGCCGAGATTACTCCGTAGGATGGTCTTGGCTTGAGGTTTTTGATTCATCCGCTTGCGTCTCGCGATACTCGTGTTGTCCGATCGCGTTGAAGAATTTCCTTAGTCGCAGTCGTGTATCCAGATTTTTATTCTAGGACTGTAGTAAAAAAATTAATTTTTTTTAACCCCTCGCTTTTTCACCCACTATAAATAGGGGAAGTGTGCTCCTCACTTTGGACCACATCATAGAGAGAGTAAAAAGAAAACTTTGAGTAACATTTTGAGTGTGGGTGGAGATAAGATTTTGGAAGGGTGGATAAGATTTTGGGACCACACAAGATTTCCTTTGAGGTTCTCTCTTGGTATGTGTATCTTCCTTCATCCTCTTGTCTCTTTTTCAACATTGTATGCTAGCCTTTATTAGCTCATGGCATTTGATTGTTGAAGCCTCATGGCATTTGATTGTTGAAGCCTCATGGCATTTGTTTTCTCATAAATTCTTCCATTGGGACCACACCCTATCCTTGTTTTGGAATGGAACCACATAGGGAATAGGCTTTGGACACCGGCGCACCCCCCACGCGTGGATCGGCAGGGTGCCGGGGTTGGGTACCGCGCGCGCACACCTTTGTGCAAACCGGCAGGGTGCCGGGTTATGGCTGCCTCGCGCTCGCGCGCTCGTGTGCCTTGCGCAAACCGGCAGGGTGCCGGTGTTTGATTTCCGCGAGCACGCACCTCTTGGCGCAAACCGGCAGGGTGCCGGGTTATGGAGCCCGTGTGCACCCCCTGCAAACCGGCAGGGTGCCGGGTTATGGAGCCCGTGTGCACCCCTGCAAACCGGCAGGGTGCCGTGTTGGATTTCCGCGTGCACGCACCTCTTGGTGCAAACCGGCAGGGTGCCGGGTTATGGATCCCGTGTGCACCCCCTGCAAACCGGCAGGGTGCCGTGTTATAGGGCCTTCCTTCGCGCGCTCGTGCGACGCCCCCTTTGTGCTTCGTGCGTGTATTTTTAACACTTAGTTTTTTTTTTCGTATTGGGGCCTCGTGGCTTTTTGGTAGTTCTAATTCTCATGAATTTCTTTCGCACTTTAATTTTTCAGGTTTCGAGCGGTGCTTCGTTCTCATCGATATTTTTGCATTACCTGCTTGTCAAACTGGTAATTCCTCTTAACTTAGTTATTTTTATCTTCAACCCCTTGTTCTTCGACCTCAGGAGAGGGGTTTGACGACAAGTTTTTCTAACACGCGACTACTTGTTTCGCCCCTTTCCTGCAGGTTCTGAGAGATGGGGAGAACCAAGTCGACTGCTCGCGTGAATGCGGCCTACCTTGGTCCCACAATCGTAGTTCCTCGGTCGGAAATAACGCCTTGTGTAGAAGGGGTAGTACCTGGCTATCCCGTTACTTCTTCCGATGACGAGGACATGGATGACGATCGTCGGTTCGAGTTGGAAGTGGTGGAGGTTGATGGGATCAACTATGACTGGGTCGCTCGTAGTGTTCGGTCCACCAGGAGTTTTTATACCCCCGGTAAAAGTTTACCTTCAAGTCTTTGTGAGGATGTGCTTGGGGACCACTGGCGGTTAGAGGCAGTTGGTACGGATGACAGAGTTTGTTGCATTCCCTCGGGTCGAAAGTTCATGATGTTTGGCGCTGTTATTTACAAGATGAAGATTTCCCCATTCTTCACTTCATTCCAACTCTCCGTTTTGAAGCACCTAGGGATAGCTCCTTCACAATTGCATCCAAACTCATGGTGCTTTATCAAGTGTTTTGAGTTGGTGTTACGGGTCCTGGGGCGCAGGCGTAGTTTAAAACTCTTCTTCACCCTCTTTGAGGTGCTGCGGCGTCTGGAACTTTCCAATGGAGTCACGCGATCAGATTTCGTTTGCTTGAGGGGTCGTCGCACTTTGCCCTATTTCGAAATTTATGCGGAAAGTCAGCATGATTGGAAACATAGATATTTTTATGTTGTCCCAGTAAGCCAGGAAGCAGCTGATAGCCTGAATCTTCTGGATGAGCAAGGGTCAATTGCCGGGGATAAGTTTCACCTTGGGTGGAGCAATTCTGATATTGAGTTTGCCTCTCGAAATTATCGAGTTAATCCCTCTGAGTTGAACAGGGAGGATTCAGATACTTTAAATTTAATTCGAGATATTGCCGAGCGTCTTTCTGTGTCGTCAAAGAAGATAGTTTGTAGTGAGCTCACTAAGGCTCAGGACCTTCGTGATGCCGTTTGGCACTTAGGTTGCTTGTTTAGTCATGCTCTTTTAATTTCTACTTTTTTTTTTAATTCGCTTCTTGCTTTGTTGACTTATTTCCTTGTTCTTTTGCAGATAAGATGGCTGCCCCCCTCACCTTTGATGAAGTTGCTGCCTTGGCCGGGAGGAGGAACCCTCCGAGCTCAAATGGGGGAAGTCGCCCTATTCCCCCTTCCTCTACTGCTGGCCGCCCCTCAACGGGGTCTCGTTTGAGTCTTGGTGCCCCCGGTCGGGCTGGGCTTTCTGGAGTTCCCAGGATTCCTGTCGATGCTCGAGACAAGGAGGTTTGTATTGAAGGAGCTTCTAATACTCCCGAGAGTCGTGGCCATTCATCCAAGCGTAAGAAAAGTGTTGCCAGACGTCGTTCCCCTGTCGAGCGCCCTTCTCCTGATGGGTTTGCCCCTCCCCCTGGTCGTCCTCTTGAGCTTGACTCTGAGGTGATTAACTTCTCACATGCGGAGTGTGAGCGTTTTTGCGACAATCCTTGGGAATTTGCCATCCGCATGGTTCAGCTCGGACAAGGAATGCATGCCAAATGGAAGGATGAACGGGGAGGTAGCTCCAGCTCAGGTAGTCTTTATATGCTTCTTTATTTGTGATATTCTATTTGTTGGCCATATCGTTTCTTGATCGTCTCTTCTTGCAGGGGATCGTAGTCATTTGCTTGCTGAGAATCAGCGACTTACCCGAGAGCTACAAGAGGTTATAGAGTCCGGTCATCGAGCACAAGAACTCGTGGGGCGTTATCAGCGAGAGAGAGATGAGACCTTTTGTGATAGGGATGCATGCCTGCGGAAGATGGAAGATCTTCACACTCAACTTCAAGGGGTTCATGCTGAACTGGAAGGTGTCAAGCAGTCAAGATATGAAGCCGTGAAGAAAGTGGAACAGATTGCCGGACAGGTGGTGGACTTTTCTCACCAAGCCTACGCTAAGGCATTGGGTCACGTTCAGTGCCTGTATCCGGAGGCTCAGCTGGACACCCAGTATCTCCGCTTTGATCATGACACCCTGGATGGGCAAATTGTCAAGTACCATACTGGTGGTGGTGGCTTTGACGTTATCTACCCGTGATTTTGTGCTCTTTAGTCTTTCAATTATGTCGTTTCTTTTCGCCTTTTAAGATTTGGTTATGCACCCTAACTATGGGCCCGGCCATCTCCGGTGCGACTATCTTTATTTCTCGTAATGCAATTTTAATCTTATGTCTTCTTATCTTGACATCTTTCTGATTGTTTGCATCTTTTGCTTGACTAATGCGTTTTAATTAATGGCGTTGGGCGCGTGCCCTGCCTCGATCATTTTAACGTCCATTGTCTCGTTGTCTTACATTTATGTATCCTCTGAGGACAGTTTATCAAAACCCGGTCTGATTCTAACTCGACCATCAGAGGTTGCGACACGTTTGAAGTCGCTTCGCGCGGCGAGTATGCTTACTCGTGCCTTGGTTTATAAGGAAGCGCAAACGATCGCAGCGTCGATCTCATGCCGGCCCCTTTTTTACCATCAGGCTTTTCGTCGTTCAGCTAGTCTCTTGTTTCTATCGTTAAGACTTAGGCTTTTCAACCCTGTGAATAATGGTAAACATTGGAAAATAACATTCTTCAAGCAAACATAGGGTTTCATTCAACTGAATACTTTAACATTTGACGGCTCAAGCCATTACATGAATTTACACAATAAATTTTTTTAACTTGTCAGTATTCCAAGTCCTAGGGATTGGATCTTTATTCAAAGTCTCTAACTTGAAAGCTTCTTTTTCAGTTTTGGCGACAATTCTGTAGGGCCCCTCCCAGTTGGGGGCTAACTTTCCTTGGGATACATTCTTTAGACCCACGTCCGCTCTTCGTAGGACTAGATCGCCTACCTCCAATGTCCTTCGAACTACTTTGGAGTTATACCTCGTGGCCATCCTTTGTTTGATCACTGCTTCCTTTAATGCTGCTTGATTTCTCACTTCATCGACGAAGTCTAACTCCTCTCGGAGCTTTTGTTCATTGGCTTGCGGGGGACTTGGGCTTTTGGTTCTCCAACTCAGCTGCCCAATCTCGATGGGTATGACTGCCTCTGTTCCGTACGCCAATCGGAACGGTGATTCTGAAGTAGATGAGTGTGGGGTGGTTCTGTAAGCCCATAAAACATAAGGTAGCTCTTCTGGCCAGCACCCTTTTGCTTCGTCCAGTCTTCTTCGCAATCCTCGCAAGATTACCCTGTTAGCAGCCTCTGCCTGCCCGTTGGTTTGCGGGTGCTCTACTGAGGTGAAGCGATGCTTGATATTAAGCTCTTTCATGAGTTGTCTGAACCCTTTGTCTGTGAATTGCGTGCCGTTGTCGGTGATGACTACTTCTGGTATGCCGAACCTGGTCATGATGTTCTTTTTGAAAAATTTAATACAATTTTTTGCTGTTATGCTGGCCAGTGGTTCGGCTTCAATCCATTTTGTGAAGTAGTCCACTGCGACTATCAAGTATTTCACTTGACCTGGGCCGGGGGGGAAAGGACCTAAGAGGTCGATCCCCCACCAGGCAAATGGCCAAGGAGCACTCAGGTACTTCAAATCGGAAGATCGAGGGTGCAACGTGCACATCAGCGTGTTTTTGACATTTGTCACATTTCTTGACGTAATTTTGTGAATCTTCATTCATGGTAGGCCAGTAGTAACCTGCTCTAAGAGCTTTCGCTGCCAAGGCTCGTCCTCCTAGGTGCTGTCCGCAGATTCCCTCGTGGATTTCCGCCAGGACATAGTCTGCTTCGACTCCTTCGACACACTTTAATAGAGGCATGGAAAAACCTCTACGAAAAAGTGTTCCTTCAATAACTGAATATGATGCTGCCCGCCTTCTAACGGATGCTGCTTCTTTTTCATCGGGGGGCTCATGCCCATCGAGTATGTATCGGAGGATCGGAGTTATCCAGTTTTGACTGGTTTCTACTGTGAGGACCGAGGTTGATGAATCATTATCAAGGAGGATGCTTGGACTGGACAAGGTTTCTTGAAGAACACTCCTATGATTCCCCGGTGCCCTAGTACTTGCCAATTTGGATAGTATGTCTGCTCTGGTATTCTCTCCCCTGGGTACATGTTTCACTTCTGCCTTCTTGAATAGTCCTAAGAGTTCGCGCACTCTAGCTAGATACTTCTGTAGCACCAGGTCATAGGCACCATATGCTGCATTTATCTGGGAGACCACTAAAAGTGAATCTGTGCGAAGTTCAACTTGGGTGGCACCGAAGTCTTTGGCCAATTGTAGGCCAGCTATGCAAGCTTCATATTCTGCTTGATTATTTGACGTGGAGAACGAGAATGAGAGAGATACTTCTACCATTAGTCCTTCAGAGTTTTCAAGTATCAGGCCCGCTCCACTTCCTTTGCTGTTCGAGGATCCATCCACGTGGAGAATCCATGACGTTTCCACATTATCTTCATGGGACGATGTCATTTCGGCGACAAAGTCTGCTAACACCTGGGCCTTCATGGCTGGTCTCGTCTCATATTTGATTCCAAATTCCGAGAGCTCCACTGCCCATTTAATCATCCTTCCAGCCAGATCAGGACGATGAAGTATTTGTCTGATAGGCTGGTTGGTTCGAACCACAACCTGATGTGCTACGAAATATGGCCTGAGACGCCGGGCTGCAATTACCAAGGCCAAAGCGACCTTTTCCACCTTCTGGTATCTCAACTCTGGTCCTTGTAATGCCTTACTCACAAAATACACCGGCCTCTGGCCAGCGTCGGTTTCTCTGACGAGTACCGCACTCAGCGCTTCGTCGGCCACAGCGAGGTACAAATACAGGGTTTCTCCAACCTCCGGTCGGGTTAGGATAGGTGGCTCGGAAAGGATTTGCTTTAAAAGACTCAGCGCCTGCTCCTGCTCGGCGGTCCATTCGAAGACCGTATCTTTCTTTAAAAGCTTGAAAAGCGGTAGGGATTTGAGGGCTGCCTGCGAAATGAAACGGGATAGCGCTGCAATCATGCCTGTGAGTTTTTGAATTTCAGTCTTTGTGGTTGGTGAAGTCATTTCGGTCACAGCCCTGCACTTGTCAGGGTTGGCCTCAATACCTCTCTCAGTGAGATAGAAACCGAGGAATTTCCCTGCTCGAACCCCGAATGTACACTTTTCTGGGTTCAATCGCATATTGTTCTTTCGAATTTCTGAGAACACTTCATCTATGTTTTTAAGATGATCTGGGTCATTCTTACTTTTCACTATCATATCGTCGAGATATACTTCGATTACTCGGCCGATTTGATTTTTAAACACCTTGTTCATCATTCTTTGATAAGTTGCCCCGGCATTCTTAAGCCCAAAAGGCATTACGCGGTAGCAATAATTTCCTTGCTCCGTCATAAACGCCGTTTTCTCTTGATCAGGTGGGTACATTGGGATCTGGTTATATCCTGAGTATGCGTCCATAAAAGATAATAAACGAAAACCTGAGGCGCTATCAACTAGTTTGTCTACACGGGGAACGGGGAAGGCGTCCTTTGGACATGCCTTATTAAGATCAGTATAATCAACACACATCCTCCATTTTCCATTAGATTTCTTAACAAGGACTACATTGGACAACCAAGTGGTGTACTTAATTTCTTTTACAAAGTTTGCCTCTATAAGGTCTTTGACAGCCTTAGCAGCAGCTTCAGCCTTCTCTCCCCTTTGGACTCTTATTTTCTGAGCCACCCACTTCGTGTTGGGATTAACAGCAAGGTGGTGGCATGCTACCTCGGGTGGTATTCCTGGCATGTTAGCTGCGGACCAGGCAAACAGATCAGCATTCTCCTTCAAGTATTTGATGAGTTGCTCTTTGACGTCCTCAGGGAGGTCAGAGCCTATTTTGACAGTCTTAGCAGGGTCTTCCCCCAATTGAATAGAAACAAATTCGCCATCTGGCTCAGGTCTCTTCATGCGCTTTTTGAGCTCCTTAGCGAGGGCGGAATCCTCCTCCTCTTCCTCGCTATCAGGGTCATACCTAGCATCCAAATCTGCCAAGTTCACCTCAGCCTCTTTTCTTGACTTCTTGATTGGGTTTCTCACTTCAGCAATTTCACTTTCATCCTTATAGCTCATGAAGAAACATCTCCGCGCCGCGCCCAAGTCAGCTTGAATGGTCACGACCTTGCTTTCCAAACTGTAGAACTTCATCTTTAAGTGGACTGTTGCTGTAACCGCTTCTAGTCTGCCTAGTGTCGGCCTCCCGATAATGCATTGGTAAACAGATTTGCACGGGAGGACTAGGAAAGCTGTCTTCACAGTTCGGAATAGCGGTTGCTCGCCATCGGGGTCTCCATAGGTGACCATCAGCTCTAAATGCCCAAGTGGCTTGGTTTTTGCCCCGTTGAATCCTGTGAGGTCCTTTCCACTGTAGGGAGTCATATCTTTGGGGGAGATATTCAGGACTTGCAACAAATCTTCGAAGATAATGTCCACCGAGCTTCCCTGGTCAACAAGGATTCTCTTCACTTCAATATTTGCCATGATGGCCGAGATCAGCAATGGAATGTGTTTGTTCGGTCTCCCATCCAACAAGTCCTTATCATCAAAGGATATGGGTGGTCTAGCTGGACCTTCCCTAATGGTTGAAGTTGATGCCACATTCATAATTTCCTTCCAAGTTCTCTTCATTGACTTGTTTGATCCCCAATCGTCGAGGGGGTTGGTCCCGTGAATGACCATAGCGACAAGCCTTCCTTTTGCTTTTCGAGTGTCCTCCCGCTCTGAGGATTCAGTGTCGTGATTCCCGACGGCTTTGACCACCTCGCTAGCTACAGCCTTTCCCTTTCGAGGGGACCTGGATCCTCTCTCAGGTGAACGGGGTCTCTTGCGCGAGTCAGTGGGCTCTCCATCTTTTTTTACATATTGCAAGAGCTTACCCCTCCGAATTAACTCCTCAATGTCATCTTTCAGGGCTCGACAACCGTTGGTATCATGACCTCCACTTCGATGGTATCGACACCACTTCCTTGAAGGATTTTGGCCTTCCTTCAGCACTAAGGGTTCTGGCCTCTTAAAATTCTTAAACTCAGCATTGGCACATTCAGCCAGGATTTTGGCTCGAGATTGGTTGAGCAGAGTGTGCTCGGCGAACCGTCGTGGTTTTGCCTCACGACGTCCTCCTCCTGAGTCCTTTCGCTGCCGAGTTTCTCTGGTGTCACCCTTATCATCACCATCCTTGGCTGCCTCGCGGTAAGCCATCTTGTTCTCTTCATAATCCATGTACTTTTGAGACTTATGGAGAAATTCTGCCAAGTCCCTTGGCTTGTTGATTCCTACATCAATTTCGAAAAGACTTCCTTGCCTGAGGCCGTCTTTCATCCAAAACAGTCTTTGCTTATCTTCCAAGTTCCGAACACATGAAGCTTCCTTATTGAAACGCTCAATGTATTCTCTAAGCGTTTCACCCTCCCGCTGCCTGACAGCCCTCAGCACTTCCTCGGATTTTGGCTTCAATCGGGAGGCGGTGAAACGAGCCGTGAATTGTCTCGCCAGCTGCCCCCATGAAGAGATGGAGTTTGGCTTCAGCTCTTGGAACCACTCTAATGCGGTGTCTTCGAGGGTGAGAGGGAAGATCTTACAATGAACAGGCTCTCGAGCGCCTCTATAGCGCATCATGAGTGAAAAGTGAGCCAAGTGCCGGTCCGGATCTCCGGTCCCATCGTACATTTTCAGTGTTGGGAGCTTTTCCAAAGTCCTTGGAATCGGGCATTCCTCCACTCTCCGAGTGAAGGGTCCTTCATCCGCAATCCTTCTTGAATTGCGAGGTGAGACATCTTGGAAGTCAAAGTCTTGGTATCTGTGCTTGTCGGGAGATCTCCTCGATGGCGATCTTCTGCGACGACTCTTGTGAATCTTAGTCTTACTTCTTGATCTGTCACGCGAATCAGAAGAGTCACGTGAAGACACTTTGGAGTGGGTGTCATCAGGCTGATAAGTCCCATCCAAAGAGGAAGGGGTCGCCCTTGGTGATTTAGGTTCCTGATGTCTCCGACGCCGAGGCGGGGAGCGATGCACATGTTTCCTCCTAGGTGGTGAACGATGAACATGACGCCTCCGAGGGGGGGAACGACGGGGTCTCGATACCACGGTCGTTTGAGGGGAAGTTCCCCACAAAGGAGGAGGTTGCTCGGGCATAGAGGCCACACGTCTCTCAATTTGCCTAAGGCGTGCTTCTTGTAGCAGCATAGTCTGAGTGCGGTTGGCCAGAAGGTCCAACAGTTGGTTGACATCCGGCGGGTGGACCCCTCCCGACGGGGGGACTTCTTGCGCAGCTTGAACAGGGGTGTCTTCGTGGGTGGCGACATCGCCCTCGGGAGTGCCTTCAAGCTGGGGCGCAGGCACAACAACACTTTTCATGCGTGGTCTGCCTCTTGGAGCCATGGGAGTGCAAGAGAAAAATTTCTAAGTGTAGGAAGGGTGTGAAAGGTAGAGATCTCCCACTGTGGTTGCCAATGTTCTGTACCTAGCAGTGCTGGGCTGACTGCGTCGGTGGTCTCTTGCGGGATGGCTTGATGTCAACGAGCGCCCGGGAGGGGGACCTGCGAAGCCACTCCGACGCCCAAGTTAGTATTGAGAGTAGGTGAGTGATTTAGCAAGGAATGAGAGCGTACCTAATTATGGCAATATGAGTTGGTATTTATAGGGAAGCGTGCCCATTTGTGAGTCGTTGGATCAAGTGAGTTGATCTGAGCCCTTCAAATATCTAGGTTAGATTGGGCCTTGCAGATAGTGGATATGGACCAAGCTGATTGGGCCAATCCATGTCAATTGCTGATTGGGCCTCGTGGCCCAGTCCAGAACAGTATCCTAGATAATAAATTTTTATTTTCTATTTAATGTTTTTTACAACTAGTATATATATATATACATATAAAAAGAAATTAATATTTGAAATTAATATAATAATGAAAAGTAATACATTAATACTGATAATAATTATAAATAATCAAATATAGAAAATGTAAAAATTATACATATATTGAAGTTAAAAAATAATTATAGTCATAATAAAATGAGAATTTTAGATGGAAAAATAGTTAAAATAAAAATAATAATTTGTGTTAACCAAAAAATAATAATAAAAATATTAATATTTTTAATGTAGGAATTATAATTTCTAATTGATATAATAAAAACACCAAGATTTGGTACGGTGTATGGAAAATAATTTTTTAGCCAAATTCTATAATAATAATTATATTAAATTCGTATATTTATTTTTCCAATCACCCTTAAGTCAATTAATCAAAAAAAAATCATTTTTTGGTCTATAAAAGTATTTAACTACCGGCAACCATTTTTGCTTATTTTCCCGTTGTAAAAAAATTGCTTATTTTCCTTATTTGGATTCTAATTGACTATGGACAAAATAGCTCCTATAAAGTATAAAAAAAAAGTTCTTATAAAGCTTAGAGAATTCTTAATTTTTGAGAAAAGTTTTGAAATTGAGTCATACAAACATGTTTTAGATATGAAATAATTAGGCAACCAACAGAATTCACATTTCTGCAGTTGCATGCATTATATATAAGTCTGATGGTTGTGTAATAAAATTTGTTTTATATGTATGCACTGTATACTCACATTAAAACATGTAATTATCGCTTGATAGGAAAAAAACCACAATATAATCATTATATGCAATCGTTTAAACAAAAAAATCATTATATGCAATTGTGTATCTATCCATATATATAACATTTGAGAATGACATCTCATAAATGCTATTCCAAGTGTCATCTCAAGGATTGCTTAATATTATTGATGTTTTTTAATTATTTTAATTTTTAATTAATTTAATATAATAAATATAAAGGCCCAATTTAAATTAGGAAAGTTATTAACATAAATATGAAATAGGAAATTGATGTACTTCCTTAATCCCAATCGCAATAGTTGTATTTAATATTCTCATATTCTCATTTCATGAGTATTATTACTGTTCATAAAAATATTTAATTTTACAATTCTCATTTATTCTCATCGTTTAAAATGTGAGCGGTTCTCCCTAATATATATTTGGTGGCCAATAAGTAATATGAATTATTTCAAACTACCATGACATCTCAGGTTATTTAGAAACATTTTCCTAATAATTTTGAATTCAATATGATGATGATATCTTGGATTATTTGTTATTTCTCTTAGTCATACCGAGTTATTTATTTCTGGTTGCAAGAATTTGTTTCTAGGTGCAACTCAGCATAAACACACAATCGTATGCCTAAAGTCCTGTTATTGTTTAATATCAATATCAATTAATCATTTTATTCACTCAATTTCATAAGGAGCTGGTATAACCAAAAAAAATTCTCCCATAATTGAAAAAGACAATTCTTGTAACTATTTTTTTTATGACAGAACATATTAATTGTAATTAAAATTTTAATAAGGAGAAATTACATTCATCTCCCCTAAACCACGATTAAATGACATAAACACCTCTCTATTTTTAAAATAAACACCCACTTCTCTTATTTGAAGAGAATGTTTCGTTCACCTCCCTTCAAGTTTTGTTTAAAATACACAAATGCCCCTTCTAATCTTTCAAAATAAAGGGAGGTCAATGTCTTTTACAAAATAGAGGAAGGGTAAGTGTTATATAACTAGAAATACTGAGAGGAGGTGAGTGTAATTTCCCCTTATAATAAAATACTCTTCTTTCAACTCCTTTTGGTACATTCTACAAAATTAATTAAGATTGTTTGACTAATTTATTTTTGTTGTATTTTAATGAAGTCCTATTTAAATTCATTATATTTCCCTCTATAAAATTGATTTTTTTTAATTTCTTAAAAAAATAATTTTTTATGTGAGTTTTTAATACATTTCTTATAAAATTTTAAATAAAAATTCTTTTGTTATATTTTTTAAGTATGCGTGGTATGTATGATATTTTTTGATATTAAATGAAATTAACAAATAAGTAATTTCTAATTTGCATAAACACATTTACCCTATCACACAAATAAAAATAGAGATATCAGCCGGATGAGATGGGTACGGAGAATATTTTCTCAGTTCCCGTCCTCACATCTTATATTACTCTATTACCTCGCTCTCCACATTTGAGAGTTTTCCTCCCCACATCCCACGGGACCCTACTGTTCAAATAAAAATAGTAACTAATAAACTTAAATTCAACATATTTTTAAAAATATATAAAAAATTAAAAAATATCATAAAGTTTAAAGTTATGGTAATAAGGATTATGTAATATTTTTGGTTTCTTAGTGATATTAATTTGATAAAATAATATTATATATTTGTTAGAGCTTCGTAATAGTTTTATTGGAAATTGAGACCCCGCGGGGTAGAAGTATAAACCCTATCCCCTTCCTACCATGCATTCAGGAGAATTTAGTCATCTGTTTCCATCTCTATAGGTTAATATTCATATTTAGGCCTTTAAATTGGACAGTTCCACGGGGATTTCTATGTATAAGGAGAAATTGACAGCTCTTTTTTTTGGTCGAGACCAGGGTATCCACCGCTGAACACAGTGACTAATCCCCCCGCTGGAGAAATTGACAGCTCTAAATATAGCTATACCAGGCATAAATAAATCTTATTGCATGAAAACATTAACATCTAAACATAAATAACAAACAAAATATAAGTTTTTTTAAACAATTTTCAATAGGATATGTATATCCGTGCATAGCACGGGTCAAACTCTCTAGTATAGAAAGATATCAGAAGTAAAATATAATTTAAATGATAGGTTATCTCAGATAAAATCAAGACTCAATAATTAATTTTTTTGACAAAAGACTCCATAATTAATTTAGTCAAATTTTTTGACAAAATAGTCAAGATTTTTTGTAAGCATTAATTTAGTCAATGTATCCATTAACTTCTCAAAAATAATCTCAAAAATATTCTTGCCTATTTTACAACCCCGATAAAGAAGATCCCTTATTTAATATAACAAAAATTTATACAGTATACATATAAAAAAAAAAAATAATAATAATATATTGTAACAAAAAAAAATATAGGATAATATATACTTAGATATGTTTCTGTTTAGAACCCAATACGATATTTAGTATCCAAACGAGGGTTTGTGATCTCAAATGGGGTAGGTGAGATAGTTCTTTATAAAAAGCGGACGAGACACACAAAGTAATGCATACAAGATTATGATTTCTTGTATTTTTCTTTGAAATTGCAGTCATCGCTAGGAAGAAGGTGAAACTTGGCTACATTTCTAATGATTATGCAAGGAAGACAACATTCAAGAAAAGAAAGAAGGGTATCATAAAAAAAGGTGAGCGAACTTAGTACCCTTTGTGGTATTCAAGCATGTGCTATAATTTCCAATCCTTTTGGTTCTCAAGCAGATGTTTGGCCAGATCCAGACGGAGCCAAGCAGGTGATTGAGAAGTATCAGAATGCATCTGTGATAGATGAAAGCAAAAATGTGAACCAAGAGAGCTTCATCATGCAGGAAATTGCTAAAGCTAAGGATCAGCTAAAAAAGCATAATGATGACAATCATGAGAAGGAGATGACCATAGCTATGCTTGGGTATATGCGAGACAAAAGCTTGCCATACCACCTGACTGCTGAAGAATTGAGATACTTTGAAAAGTTGATTGATAAGAAATTGAAGGAGATCGTTGACAAGATTACTGCACTAAGTTGATCAATTGTTTTAAATTTTATGTTATAGTCTTGATGTCGCTTTAATCGTAAAATTTTTAACTATGTAGAGGCGTGGCCTCTTTCGTTGATTGTCATTTTGTCTGTTATATTTAGAGGTGGCCTCTATCTTTGAGTGCATTTGAATAAAACTCGTGAATTTTAATAAAATTAATTATAATATATGTTTTAATTCTTCTACCCCATATCCATGTTTAAGGTTGATTCTATACTAACCCTCCTTTTGGCTTTCTGAACCCACTTCCCCTAGCGATTTACCAAATTATCATTACTAATCTCACTAAATCTCAAATCCCAACCCCTTTCTCTTCTGTCAATTCATGATCTCCTCTCCTCAATTCACGACCTACCATCACATGCTTGTTAGACACGAAACACGAAACTGCTGGTACTCACCTGACCGAGTTTGACGGGAAAACCAACTTTGATAGGGGATGGGGAGGGGTTCGGGGATGTCGATACCCCGTCCCAAACCTACTCGACAAAACATTAATTATTTATTTTATTTTAAGCATATATACTTATTCATTTTGTTTAATAACTAAACAATAATTAGTTTGGACTATGCAGATGCAGGTTGGCTTGTTAATAAGAAGTGCCTTGGCTCCTCTGCTGCAGTTCCTGTTGCTATCACAAACTTTTTGAATGGTCTTGTAAGGTAGTATCGTATCGACCTAGCTATTTGGTACGAAATAGAAATACAATTCACAATAAAAAGATATAAAGAGCGAGAGTAATTTTATGGACATTAATCCCCTGCTGCGTGCGGCAGAGGATCTAGATCCAAATTTTATATGTTGATAAAACAGAAGGGTGAAAAAGCCAATTTTATATGTTAATTTCACATATTAATATGAACTATTTTTATGAAAATCAGATTCAATAAGCAATCACATATGGTCACAGAATTATAACCCAATTGAATTTATAGCTTTTATAATTTATTTTTTTGAAGAGCTTTATAGCTTTTATAATCTTTCACACCAGTAAATTGCCTACTTCAACACTAAATTCACAACTAAAGGTGCCTACATAGGATTATGAAAATTAGATTCAACAAACAATCACTCATGGTCATAGATTCATAATCCAATTGAGGTTCATTGCTTTTATATTCTTTCATGGTTCGACGTAATAAGATGCATTTTTTCATTAAGTATCAAAATAGTGTAAGCGTTGAATGTATAGATTTCACACATATTCTGGTGATCTAGTACGCAAACATTACACACCATATATACTTATATGGAAAAAAAATAGTATTTGTTTGTTCCTTACCTTTTCATTAGTTTGTTGAAGCCTTTTCATTCTTCATTAGCATATGAATAGGTTTAGACTTATCCTCTTCAAGGATCTCCCTCAATATGTCATCTTCAATCTTCTTAGCTTGCCATTTTGAAGGATCTTCAACAAAAGCCTCACTAAAAATCATACCCATTCTTTCCAAGAAGCCCTTCTATACTTATCTTCCTCCAATGAATCTTTTATTAATAGCTAATAAACATAAACCATCTTCTGTTGACCAGTCTAAAAGCTCGTGCAATAGCTTCCTTTGTTTTTGAAGGATTCCACTCAGAATTCAAAAAATACTACTCTAGAAGCTGCAATTAAACTAATACCTTCAGAAAAAGTTGTAATTGAAGCAAGTAATATCTTTGAAGCTCCATCAGGATCCTCAAACTTATCAATCACTTTCCCTCTTTCAAACAACTCTAGCTCCCCACTAAGGAAAAAAATCTCACTACCATTTTTCCATTGGAAAAACTTCTCAAATTTCTTTATATTTCAAAGGTGCAAGGTTGTCACAAAAGATAAGAACATTTTCCTTGTTTACAACACGAAATATGAGACTCAAAACAAACCTAACTTTGGACCTTATTTTCAAATCAAACTTGTACTTATCTAGCTTCTTCAAAGCCTCTTCACTGAGAAATTTAGCGGCACATGTTACAATTTTGACCAACTATGGACGTATTGATCCAAGGGTTACTATCTCAAGGGGGTAACCACTATACTCATCCATTTTCTTTTGCAGTGTTTGCAAAACATTTTATTGCACATCATTTATTATCAATGTGTAGATTTGTAAACTAGGAAGAGTGTCAGAAATTTCCACTATCATAAACATTATAAAATCACTAGTGATTTTTCTTAAAACATTAAGACCTTGCATTCTCTCTGCACAAATATCTGAGTCAATTTTCTTAGAAATGTTATCTAAGAAGAATTTCCTAGCATGTGACTCAAGTGAATGCTATGCTTTCTTTGCTATAGCTTCCAACTCCAGGTGCATGAGATATTACACAACCACCTCTTTTATCAGATTATGATTTCATGAGTTTTGGCACCATTGACCCTGCAATGTTTTGCCAAAGAAACTCAATCCTTTCTTTTGATGGACATGCATATTGTCTCTGATAATCTCAGGAATCAATCCCCAAACATTGTCATTTTCAATTTCTTTAGAATATCTGATAGAATGTCTAGAATGGTTTTTAACATAGAATTAATAAACCACATTCAATATAACGTTACACGACTATTTCAAGAAAATACACATTTTTGTTTCTGTACACCTATTACCAAACAACAACCTTAATTTTTTTTTTACAAGAAACAACAACCGTAGTTGAACATTAAACAATGAGGGAAAAGAATACCAAAATACAATTAAAATATAAACGAGTCCAAAATGCATCAAGAATTATGACCACCTGTCATTCAATCAAAGAAACAAAGGAAATGTACAAACTTTAATTCACTCACTTAACAACTGTGCATATAAACATCAAGAATTCAATGTGAAAGTTCGTTTCCAAAACTTAATTTGAATTATATATATTATATGTGAGGAAATCCAACGCCATCTCCTTGCTAACACTGAAACCACAACAAAAATAAGACAGAAATTGAGCAAATATTCATCATAATATTAAAAACAAAATAGAAAAACAAGATTTATAAATTCTTCTGTTAGGTATAGGAAGAAAACGAACGAATTGGATTAGGGACAAATATAGACAAAATAAAAGAGCAGTGTAGGTGATCAGAATTCCTATCAATAAAAGGAACGAAACGTAGGTAGCAGAAAAAATTGAAGATCCAACAAATGATCTCGATTCAATCCAATCATGTCTCAACTGTGATTCCCTTGATGCAATGGATCCAGCGCCACCATGGAATCGATAGAGAAGGTAGGGTGTCGATTGTGGCTTTTTCGCTAAGTATTTATAGGTTAAGATTTAGGGTTTTGCCTTCAGTCTCCCTCTCATTAATAACGTTGCATTTCAATTTTAAGGTTAGAAGAAGAAATCCACACTAAAAGTATAATATTTTTTTTAAAAAATAATGGTTAAAATGCATTTTCCTCCTTTTAAAGAAATTATAATTCATTTTAAATAATTTTTTTATTTTTTGGTCAACAGAAATTATTATTATTATTATTTTAACTTTTTTTTACATTTAAAAGTTTCATTTATTATGACAATTTTTTTATCTACAATATGTATAATTTTTCCATTTTCTATATTTGATTATTTATAATTATTATTGGTATTAATGTTTTACTTTTGATTATTATATCAATTACAAATATTCTTTTCTTGATTTATATATTTACACACGCGCGCGCGCATATATATATATATAAACATATTAGTTGTAAAAGACATTAAATAGAAAATAAAAATCTATTATCTAGGATACTACATGCTGAATTTTAATTGATTATTTCAATCCAGGTTATTTTATTCATTTTCCTGTAATTAAAATTCAATAAAACTCATCTGGGCTCACAAACACTCATCCAGAAAAACTTATGTGGGCGCACAAAGTTAATGGATCCTGTTTCCGAAGTATTGAAAACCCGTATGAATTTTAGTCAATCACAAATATAACGAATGTTGGTGGGGGTGTCTTTCTAGAACTCCACCCAAATAAAACTCTTGTGTCAAAATATTGTTTTGGAGTTTAATATAATGATTGGAAACAATCCATTTATCCATTTATATCCATTAAAATTGTACTAAAGGCATCCAATCCATCTATTAAACAAAAAAAACTATCCAATCATCCATTAATATTTAACACAAAAAAATCTTTTAATGAAAAAATATTTTTAGTCATAATTTTTAATCTAGAATAAAAAAAAATCTAATTTTATTTTTTTTAATCATAAATCTTTCTATCCTTCTCTCTACCTCCTTCCATAGCAAGTCTGTGCTTAATTCTTTGTTTGTTTATTTTTTCTCCATCAGACAAAATATTAAGTTCCATTCCAAGTTAGCATTCCAGCACCCATTAAGAACAGAGACTAAGAACAGAGATTTCCTAATTCCTACAATTTGGTTCACCCGTATTGTTAGTGTTGTTAAAATTTAAAGAAATAAAAGTAAATTATGGAGTACATATAAATTATGAAGAGTTCCTGGTAAGTTAAACTCTACCTGTTGGCATAATTCTGGTGCAGTTAGAGAGAAAGAGAATTGGGCAAATATTCCTCATAATATTAAAAACAAAATAGAAAACAAGATTTATAAATTCTTCCGTTAGGTATACGAAGAAAACAACCGAATTGGATTAGACACAAATACAGAGAACGTAAAAGAGCAGCAGGTCAGAATTCCTAACACCAAAAGGGAACGAAACGTAATTAAGTAGAAGAAGAAATTGAAGATCCAACGAATTTCTTTAATCAGAGGAAACACAGTGGATAAAGACAAAGGATCTCGATTCAATCCAATCATTTCCTAACATGGCCTTTACTTCCTGAACATTTTCTAAATGAGAAACTAATGGTTGAAGTTATGATGATTGGAATTCTTGTGTTATCAGATTTTAAATGCCTTCCAGGTGGAATGAACAATTCTACTATAGTCACAAGTTTTGTTGATTTTCTAAGGTCAATATTCAAGGGAACTTTTATGGTGATTATATCACAAGCACAATTTCATATAGTTTTGTTGGTATTACTATATTCAATTCTACAAAGACACATGATGGCAATCATGGAAACATCACATGAACAGCTCCATATATTTTTGTTGGTGATATGATATTCAATTTTATTATGGCACACAACGGTGATATCTGTTGCTTCAAATTCACAAAGCAGTTTGCTAGAGATCCTTGTTGTGATCTTTCAAAAATGTATGACATGTGTGAAATGGGACCATGGTAATTTAATGATCCAATAATTGAATTGTGCAAATATTTTGCTGTTATGGGTCACAAGCTTCACACTAATAGCTTGTATTAAGATGTGATTATTTGCAGATACTTTTGTGTTGATCTAGATCAACTAAATTCACTAAACCAGAAGAATATGGATTATGGATTATGGAGTTTGTGACTCTTGGCCAAAATTTGAAACTAACAATTATACTGGCACTTGAATGACACATTCTGGATATAATTACTATAATGCAGCAGATTGCTATAACAATTTCATACCATTCTCACAGTTCATTCAATCTTCAATCTTAGGAAGTGTTTTGCTTCCAAGATTAATAACTTGAACTCGGCTTAATTTAAACCGAAAAGCTCTCTAACTTGAGCATCTTCTGAGTAAGTGTTTTGCTTCCCAGATTAATAACTTGAATCAAATTTTCTTTTTGTAATGAAAATTAATCATAAACACTAAATAGATTTGGCTGTCCATATCCAGGTTGTCTTGTTAAGAAGTGCCTGCTGCCACCTCCTCTGCTGCAGTTCCTGTTGCTATCACAAGCTTTTTGAATGTTCCTGTAATAGAAACCAATAATATAATAACATCATTCAAAAAATAAAAAGATACAGAGAATGAGATGCATTGATGACTATTTAGTACTAATTGTTCCATTGTTTATAAATCTATCCTAACATAATAAAAAATAAAACAGAAGGATGGAAACCAATTTTATATGTAAATCCTACATATTAATATGAACTACTCTTATGAAAATCATTCAACAAGAAATCACTTATGGAGTTATGGTCAAAAATTTATAATCCAATTGAATTTATAACTTTTATACTATTTCATGCTTTTAAGTAAACTGCCTACATTTACACTAGATTCACAACTAAAGTTGCTTTCACAGGACTGTGAAAATCAGATTCAACAAGCAATCTATGGTAATTAATAGATTTATGATCCAATTGGCTTCATAACTTTTATATTCTTTCATCCCTCTATGTAAATTGGCCACTACTACACAACATTCACAACCTAAGTTGCCTACATAGGAAACAAATCTTATATGGAAAGAAGAGTTATTTTTTGTTCCTTACCTTTTCATTTGTTTGTTGAAGCCTTTTCATTCTTCATTATCATATGAATTGTTTTAGACTTGTCCTCTTCAACCATCTCCCTGAGTATATCATCATCAATCTTCGCTGCTTGCAATTTAGAAGGATCTTCCACAAAAGCCTCACTAAAAATCATGCTAGAAACCCATTCTTTCCAAGTAGTCCTGCTATATTTATCTTCCTCCAATGAATCTGTTACCAATAGCTGATAAACATAAACCATTTTCTGTTGACCAGGTCTAAACGCACGTGCAATGGCTTGTTTTGTTTTAGATGGATTCCACTCTGAGTCCAAAAAAACCACTCTAGAAGCTGCAGTTAAACTAATACCTTCTGCACAAGCTGTGATTGAAGCAAGAAGTATCTTTGAAGCTCCATTAGGATCCTCAAACTTATCAATAACTTTCCCTCTTTCAAACAACTCTAGCTCCCCACTAAGTAACAAAATCTCTTTACCATTTTGCCACTGAAAGAATTTCTCAAATATCTCTATTAATAGCCTCACAGGTGCAAGGTTATGGCAAAAGATAAGAACCTTTTCCTTGTTTACTACACGAAATATGAGGCTCAAAACAAATCTAACTTTGGAACCTATTTTCAAATCAAACTTGTACAAGTCTAACCTCTTTAGTTCCTCTTCACTGAAAAACTTAGCTGCACATGTTGCTGTTCTTACCAACCATGGATGTATTGATCCAAGGGTTATCAAAAGCTCTATCTCAAGAGGGTAACCACTATACTCATCCATTTTTCTCTGCAATATGTGTAAAATCATTTGTTGCACATTAGTAGGATTTATTAGCAATGTGTAGATTTGTAAACCAGGAAGAGTATCAGAATTGCCACTATCATAAACATCTATAAAACCACTAGTGATTTTTCTCAACACATTAAGACCTCGCATTCTCTCTTCACAAATATCAGAGTCAATTTTCTTAGCAATATTTTCCAAAAAGAATTTCCTAGCACGTGATTCAAGTAAATGTTGTGCTTTCTTTGCTATTGCTATCCTACCTTTTCTTTTGTATTTTGTGTCTAACTCTTGTAACACTTCATGAACAAACTTTGGTCTAGCTAAACAAAGTGTGTTGAAATACTCACAGAAATTATTTTGAAACAATGTGCCAGAAAGCAATATTCTCGATTCTGTCTTCACTTTCATTAATGTTTTCCTCAACCTTGATCCAGTGCTTCTAGGATTGTGTCCTTCATCAAGTATCAAAATCTCAGGACTTTCTCTCAATGCTTTAGCCATATAATTTCTGTGTACAAACTTTGTATCCTCTCTCATAAGTGATAAAAATGAAGTATATCCCATGACAAGGACACTAGGATGTGCTAGCCATTTTTTGATCTTGTTAAGACAATCCAACACATGTTTGATATCACTAGTTGGTCTTGGAACTCCAGGAAGAATAATTGATTCTGAGTTGAAATCTCTTTGGCTTCTACAACCATGAATGAGATAAACTGGCATAGGAATTTGCCATTTGATGCATTCCTTATACCAAGTGTAGAGTGTAGTTTTTGGAGCAAGGACTAGTGGTCTTTTATTTGGGAATAGCTTTAAGTAACTTACAAGAAAAGAAATTATGAGAAAAGTTTTTCCAGCTCCAGGTGCATGAGATATTACACAACCACCTCTTTTTTTGGATTCTGATTTCATGAGTTTTGGTTCCATTGAGCCAGCAATGTTTTGCCAAAGAAACTCGAATCCTTTCTTTTGGTGTAAATGCATCTTTTCTCTGATAATCTCTGGAATCAATCCCCAAACATTGTCATTTTCATTTTCTATAGATGTAGGTGATTCATCACTGAAAGCATGAGTGGACAACACATGTATATCATCGTTGTTTTCATCTTCTTTAGCCTTTGGCTCTGAGTTTTCTTCTCCACTGCATTGCTTCTCCTTTTTGTGCCATCTTGGACATTCTACCTGTCAATATATATTTGAACTAAGTTATTAGATTCTTACTGAGGCAATAGACAATATCTAGCCAAATAAGAAGAATATCATTAACATTATATGGCTTTTAAATTGAAACACTGAAAGTGCATTAAATAAATAGCAAATGAAATTTTTTATTAAGTTTTACTCTCTATATTCTGTACCAAAACTTTCACTGTTTAAAACAGGTTAAGAAAAAAAATTAATTGAGATATATTTTGACTAAAATATCCTTAAATGTGTCACTTTTAAATGCAAAATCCTTTGAAAATTACAAACACTCCTCTATAACTACATAGTAAAAACAAACTAGAGTTTATTTATGCTTTCAATCTAAGGGAATAGTGGGAAAATATTACAACTACGTTGTCGATAACAAATAGCGAAGTGGCCGATCCCTAAAACGCTATAGTGATGTAGTGGGTAGTAGCAGTGGCGGAGGATAATGGGAGCGGGGGGAGCCGTGGTACCCCAAAAAAAAAGTCTTTTTTTTTTACTATACTCCTACCATTAACGACATCGTTTTGTGTTTTTTTTACTATACTCCTACCCTTAACGACATCGCAATTATCTTTTGGCTTCCGCAATTATCTCATCGGAGGATAATTTCGGCAGTCATTTTGGCTTCCGCATTTATTTTTTGGCTTCCGCTTTTATCTTTTGACTTCCGCATTTATCTTTTTGGCTTCCATATTTATCTTTTGGCTTCTGCATTTATCTCTAAAATGAGGTAAATCCGAAAATCCAAAAAAAATGTGTTCCGAATTTACCTAATTTTTAGGTAATTCCGGATTTTTTTTGATTTCAAGGGCAATTTCGTCCATTTGGTCAATTTGGGGGGTATGGGGTATAAGGAGGGGGTACAAAAAACCTAACAAAATTTATGCATATTTCAAGAGGAAAGCTTCCAACAAAGATGAAAATTGTATAGCTTCAACATTTTGGGCAAATTCCGCTACTGTTATAATATTTTAATTAGTAGTTATGGCACCCCCCAATATTTTGGGGAAGCTCCGCCCCTGGGTAGTAGTAGTATGGCCGGTACGTTGAAGTCTATGGAAACAATATAAGCAATTTATACCTTACATGTAAAAGCTCAAAAATAGAATCACGGCTAAAATGAATACTCAACATTGAAAGCAAAATAGTGGTTAGTCCTAGGTTGATGTCATGGCAATAGAAACACTGTAAAAACAACACATATTACAGCATAATAGAGGAACCATGCAAAATAATGAACGGAGAATAGAATCAAAAAACAAGTTGGAAAGAGAAATTGAGGAACAAAGTTGAACTACCTAAGTTGGCTGAAATTGACAAAAAAGCCTATAAAGAAGAGTGACTGGCCAAAAGTGAGAGAAAAATTGAATTTTTGATGAAATTTCACTTTAGCGGCCGGTAAAAGAGCTATTTGGTCCCTATAGGGCCATAGACCATAGTGGCCGCTATTTGCGCCGCTACAACCACTACTAAAAACCGCAATGTAACGGAAAATTTCTTAGCAACTAGCGACCGCTACAACCGCTATAGCGACCGACCGCTACAACCGCTTCCGCTATTGACTACAAAGGATTAGAATGATTGATTATACCTTGGATGTGTAAAACAACCGAAGTTTTGAAACAAAAATCAAAAGATAAAACAATCGAAGTTTAGTTTTGGGAGTGAGGCGGTAGTTGACTTACAACGGGTGGACAAACATCTACTATAGCTGTTTTCACAAAGCCACACCTGGTGCAGTAAATTCCAATTTCTTCGTCCAATTTAAAATCATGTTCACAAGTTTGCTTGGATTCTTTCTCTGTATTGGCATTTGAACCCTGCTTTGGTAATATAATAGGTGAACTGAATAAGCCTCTGCTTTAGTAAAGAACATTAAAAGAAAACCAAAATCAAATAAATAAATAAGTACAAATAAAACACAAGAGTGGGGAAACAATTGTCACACCTCTATTCCTTCAAGATAACTTGATGCCAATGCTGTATCCATTTCTTCCCACAACTTATCCAAATCATCACATATTTCTACTTTCTCATCCTCTTCTTCAACTATTTTTTCTTCCTCCTCGTTTCCCAAGTTACTTTTTTCATTCCACTGGTTAGTAACATTTTTCTCTTCTTCAGTTGTCATGGTATTAATATTCTTCATGTATGAATCTATCATTTTCTTGCATGCATCTGCATTTAAACTTCTACCTTTATGATCACGTTTTTCTTCATCAATACAACTTCTATTTCTTGAGTACGCCAAACGATGTCTTCTCTGTTGACTTCCTTTTTTAAAACTTAACCCTCCCCATTTGATTTCAACATACAAATCATCATTCATATCAAAAGAATCCTTCCTCTTACGCTTACATCCAATGCTACTATAATAACTTTTCAGTGTTAATCCATCATTATTTTCTTCATCACCTGATCTTGCATGCTGATCTGCGGGCTCGGAATTTAACACGTCAACAGCAACAATAGCAGTAGAATTAGCACCATTATTCTTCTTTGGTCTACCAGCACCTCTTTTATGTGCCTTATTACTTCTAGTAATATTCTTTTCCTTGTCCTTGATAGAATGATGTTCAACTTCCCTTGTTTTTTTCTTCCTACCTACCTTGCGAGAATTGACCTTATTAACCTTTTGACCACTGTTAATAATATCCTCTTTGGAAGGGTATTTTGGTAATGACTCATCATCACTACTTTTGTCTCTAGGTGCTCTTTTGTATGGATAAGTTCTAACATAACCAACCTCTAACTTTGAAACAACACAACCTACGTAACGTTCAGGTTGTATGTTCTTACGTTTTGAACGTCTTAAACCCAAAGTCATAGCTTCTTCAGATGGTGACACCTCATCTTCATGTGCATGTGCATGTGCATGTGCATGTTCATGTTCATGTTCATGTGCATGGTCGTGGTCATCATGGTGAGTTATGTTGGTTTGAGATACTTCAATTTGAGCAACAGAGGATACTATATTACCATCCTTTACTTTGAGGTTCACAACATTTATATGTGAATCAGTGTTATCAGTTCCCAAAATCTGATAAACAATTTTGTTTTGTACAGATCTTACACAAAATGGAACCTTCTTTAAAGCAGAAGTAACAACTAACCATGAAAGACCAGATAGAAATTTTCCAAAAACCAATCTAGTTTGTGGTATTGTGGTGCAATCTTGAGATGAAGTCCATCGATGAGGCTTATCATCACAACTATTACGTTCAAGCTTTTGAAGAATAGAGATATGATCCAATCCAACTGTTTTAATCTCCATATTTAGAGTCTTTACCTCTGTACCAAGTGAACCTTGCTCTTCATAAAAGTTCACGTAATATTGACATGTGCATTGAGATTTATGAGATTTTCTTTCTACAGAGTTTATTCTTGCATCAAGCCATACCTACAAATTACAAAATAAATATAGAAAGAGGCTGCATTAGATAATAATGTGATCCCTAGTCCCTACATTATCATGAGATCATAGCAACTAAAAAAATGAAGAATAAGAAGTTTAACATAGAAATTATAACTAAGATGCTTTAACTTACAGGAATAGGAATAAATTGCTCTGTAGTATCATCGTATTGAAAGGATGATGATTGGACACAAATGTCTACACCAGGTCGTAAAAAGCTAGAGCAATCAGATAAAGTAGCTTTTCTTGATCTTATTCGAAGATCCGAGAAGTAACCTTGCATTTGTTGTTTATCAATGAAATGCAAGGTTGTTCTTCCTGACTCTATTTTTATTAGCTCCACAGCTTGCCATGAACCAGACAACAATGCCTCAAATGCTGTTCACAAACATTAATATAATAATAATAAAGTACTGACAATATTTTCAATATCATAAAATCAATGGTGCAATCCATTGATATTCATGTTTTTTCTTTGTTTCTCATGTATGTATGTATGTATATTAAGAAAGCCTACCATAAGCATCAAATGGATGCTTCCATTCACGCAAATGCTTTTTTATCTGCATTTCTGAATTTAATTTAACGGCTAACAGACCTGCCAATCATCTAACGTACGTGTCCTGTACCATATTGAAGAAGTGAAACATGTTCTAATAATTGTCACTTCTCATAAACAGTTCAGCTTTTCAGTTTCAAACTTCAAAAGTGTTAATTATGTGTGCATATAGAGAGAGATGAGAAATAAATATTTTGAGACCCAATAATATTGTTGAAGGAAAAAAAGATTATTTTTTGAGAAAGAATATTGAAACTCTTAAGTATTTTATGAAAAGTTTAGAACTTTAAGAATGCAGGAGGTGGATGAATAGTATGAAATATGTTAATATGAATTCAGAACGATAAAAATGTTTACCTGAAATATAGCATAATAATAGGAAAAGCCTAACAGTATACAACAGCTCACTGAGGTGCAAGCAGCGTTGGAAAGAGAGGGGAGAAAATAATGATGCTACTAGTAACGTACTAGTAGTTGTTTACCATGGATTGAGTGAAGTGAAGAATAGTGTATGAGTTAGGGAGAGGTTTCAAAAGGTCTCAAATTCCGGAGAGAGAGAGAGAGGAGGTTGAGAACATTGGCGGCTAAAGTGGATGAATGAAGGATGAGTAATCATCTTAGTACAATCATCAAATGAAAACCCTCAAAATTTACACCCTACATATGAAAACGCTCAAAATAAATTATTAAATGCTCTTTCAAAATTATATTAAATGCTTTTTCAAACTTTAAGGTATAGACTGTTTTTTACCGTAAAAAAAGATTTGAAATATTTTATTATCTTTTTTTTTGACAATGAAATATTTTATTATTTAATACTACTTCGTCTCCTTTTTGTATTTGTATGAAGTTTTAATAAAAAAATTGTCTAATTTTCGTTTTTTATAATACCTCAAAGTATTAATTAATTAATTAATCTGTTATAGAGACAGTTGCTGATTTGGTGGAACAAAATCAAAGCCAAATGAGAAACTTTGGCCCTTGGTCAACGGTTCAGAGAAAACAACGTGGAAAATCTGTTATATGGGAGAGAAATTTAAGGAACCGCATAAAGATAAGAAGGATGGAATATTTTTTTTGTTGAAATATAGGAAGGATGGAATTGGGAAACAAGCAAGCAATCAGTTTAATAGCAATGATAGGTCGAGATTTCATGCACTAAATAAGGAGGTGGTTAAGGAATTGAGGGATTCAAAAACGTAGCATACAGGGGTCCTCCCCCTCAAACAACTAACACACTAATTTACCTATAAAAAAAGGGAATAAAAATCAACATAAAGAGGTTGAACCTCAAATTCCTAATGAATACTTTCCCAACGGATGCTATGATATGGAACTGTAAAGGAGCAGGTAGAGAAGATTTTCCTGGTTATGACGGAGATTTATGCGTATGCACAACCTAAATTTAAATTTTATAGCTATTCTGGAGCCTAGAATTGGTGGCACTATCGCTGATGTCGTGATTCGTGGAATTGGATTGTATGGTAGTGTCCGGTGGGTGCATGTGGAGTAATGCTTGTCCCAATATTACAGTTATTTCAAATTCTCAGTTTTGTGTGTTTGGCAAAAAGTAGTAGATAACTGATAAACTAGCGAATATCAGATAGCAAATAAACGAGTTGATAGTGGATACGTTATAGCAAATGGCTGATAGCGGATAATTTAGTAGATGACAAATGTTTTGTTTAGTAAAATTAGCGGTTGAGCTAACTAATTATTAAGATATTAAGACATAAAAGAACATATTTAATGAATGATTAAATTTATTTAATCAATATAAAATATGTTAAATATGTATAAATTATTTTACTATAAATTCATGATAATTAAGCTAATTATTAAGATTTTTAGAAAATAAAATTTTAAAATTTATATTTTTTTAATCAAACAGGCATCAAGCCGAATTTACTAAGAAAAAATAAAGAGGAAAAAGACTCACAAGAGCACAAGGGGAACTGGACCAATACCTTGACAAAAGAGCAACTAAAGTCAACACAATAATAGGGAGTCCTAACAGAGATCCCTAAAACACTACAATCTGGGTACTAGAACCAAAAAGCTAACTAACAAATGTTAGATAAAAGAGATAGAGACCGAAGATATCACTGAGACGAGAAATATAGCCAGCCAAACTCAGGTCAAAAACTGAATTCCTGAAAAATCTAGAACCCACTAACAAAAGACAAAGCAGGAAAAAATAGAGATTGAATTTGTATTTGAGCGAATGTTATAATCTACTGTTTTCAGGATCAATTTATATTTAATAGTTTAATTTATATATTAATTTCAATGTCTAATTTAAAATACAATTAAAATAAAAAATATAAAAGAAAGAAATAACAGGTATAACATAAGTAAGCAAAACCAACAGATGATATATGTAACGTATACAAACATAAACGTCCACATAATATTGAAAAAAAATATACAAACAAAAGATGATGTAGGAGTGACGGTGTGAAGAGAGAGCGACAATGCGATTCAAATTTCGAAATATAAAATCTTTTATGTACTTTATTGAGGACAAGGACAGAGAAGGAATATTAAAAAAATAATGAGGGTAAAAAGGACTAAAAAGATGAGATGCTATAAGCTATAAGCTTAAACGCTACTTGAAGTAGCATTTCAAAAAACGTTGTAAGTTACCCCGAAACGCTATCCGCTACTGCTTGCCAAACACCTTAATTTTTTTCACCCGTTATTCGCTGGTCAAATCCGCTAGTCAAATTTACTATAAGCTAGCGAATTTGATTTGCCAAACAGAGTCTACATTTGAGAGTTCAACATAAAGCGAGAACTCTCTAGTATTTTTCTATCATTTATGCTAGTCCAAATGTGGGCACAAGAGAAATTGTATGGTATGAATTGTGCCAGTGTCAGGGTGAATATCCTTGGTGCCTTGCTGGGGATTTTAATATAATTATTTATTTATGATTGGGAGAAAACTGGAGGTAACACCGTTAACCAACGGCCAGGGTCTGCTTTTGCTTTGTGTATGTCAGATTGTAACCTTATGGATTTATCGTTTGTGGCCCTTTGTTTACGTTTACTAGGGGTGAGTTCGGGGGAGTTTCTGAGAGTGGGCGAGAGGAGCGACCCCAAGGGCTCCAAACTTTTGGGGGCACCAACTTTTTACTAGCCGCCTGACTTGTGCTACGCACGGGGTTGACTAAATTTTAGTTAGCAAAACTAAAGTAAAACCGGAAGGGGAAACCCTCTTTAATAAATCAATCATTCAAGACAACAGTTTTCTGTCCACTGCAGGAATCAAACTTGGGAGCACTAAGTCGACCCCGTGTCCCAGGGTAGCTTATGCTAGTGGACCAATGATGTTGGTTTGTAAAATATATAGTCAAATAATTGTGGATTGAAATTAAATTATAGCTATAAATTAAATAAGAATATTATAAAATTTAAAAAGAATATTGACAAAAAACGTTGAAATTAAACATCCATAGATAATGGGAAGAAAAGGTCTAAAGCTTTTAATAACATAATCCATATTTATCAAATGTAAGTATAAAAACTTAGCCCATGATAAGAAAGAAAAAAAGACAACACAATTAAAAATTAAAACACGTGGGTATCATGCATGGTTGTATGAAAACTCATGATAAAATAGGAGCAGTTATATAAAGTTGAAAGAAGATGGTGGAGGTTGTATTATAAATGTGGCTGAAGTTCCCGTTGAAATAAGATAAAAATTTAAACACCAGTTAAAGTATGTTTTTAATACCGTTTGATGCGAAATGACAAAAATAAAGAAGACAACACAAATAGAAAGTGAAACACGTGGGTATCGTGCAGGGTTAGATGAAAACCACCAATAAAATAGAACCACCTATAGAAAGTTGAAAGTAATGTTAGCTAGTAGCTTATACATAGTTGGTTGAAATATATGTGTATCACTCTTGTGCGATGCATGGGGTGAGCTAGTATCGATGGATGTAAATGTATTAAATCAACTCCTTTTTTTACCAAAAAAACATTAATATTGTGAGAAGATGACTATTAATTAGAAATAGTTTAGTAAATGTATTTATTTTTTCCATGAATCCAAGAAAATTAAATGCATAAAACTACTATTCTTAATATGTGTAAAGGTAATTATTTTTGCTTATAATCAAGTCCGGAAGAAGTACATCAATACATCATGCAAGGTTAAATAAAAATAACCATTAAAATAAAAACAGCTATACAAAATTGTAAGAAAATGTTGGGGAGTTCTATTGTAAATGAGACCGAAGTTCCCATGGAAAAAAGTTAACTTTTAAATATAAATTAAATAACAATATTATAAAATTAAAAATAAACTTTAACAAAGACATTGGAATTGAAAATTCACAAATAATAAGAAGAAGAAAAAATATAAAAAGTTTTAATAATGTTATCTATATTTATCAGAAATATAAAAACCTAACCCATAATGAAAAAGAAAATAAGACAACTCAAATAGAAAGTGAAACATGTATGTAGGTATCATAAAGAGTCTGATTTAAAACTAAACACCAATTTAAGTATGCTTCTAATACTCGCTGGTGCGAAATTATCAAAATAAAGAAGAAAACACCAATTTGAACATGTAAACATTTTTCTGGAACCTATTTTGTCACAAATGTTTTTTTTGCTTTTTCATCAAACATGTTATTGAGGAACGAACTTCGCGTATTTGAACATCTAAAAAAAATTTGGGACCCTATAGTATCCCAAAATACATCGTCAGCATCACACTTTACGTATTTTATCACAAACTTATTATTATTTTTTACCAAACCGGTTATTTACAAAGATACTTCTGGTATTTGAAGACTTAAAAAGTTTTTATGAATCCTAAAGTACCCCAAAACATACTATTTAACATTTCACTTTAAGCATTTTGGTACAAAATGATTTTTTTTCACAATCAAGTACACTAAAGCACACTGTTTAGCATCTCACTTTACGTATTTTGTCACAAACTTATTATTCTTTTTAACCAAACAGTTTACTTACGAAGAAACTTCTGGTATTTGAAGAATTTTTTTTTTATGAATTCTAAAGTACCGCAAAACATACTGCTTAACATTTCACACGTATTTTGGTACAAAATATTTTTTTTCACCATAAGTACACCAAAACATGCTGTTTAGCATCTCACTTTACGTATTTTGTCACAAACTTATTATTATTTTTTACCAATCCGTTTACTTTCGAAGAAATTTTTGGTATTTGAAGAGTTAAATTTTTTTATGAATCCTAAAGTACCCTAAAACATACTGCTTAACATTTCACTTTACGCACTTTTGTACAAAATAATTTTTTTGCCCAAGTACACAAAAACACACTGTTTAGCATCTCGTTACATATTTTGTAATGAAATTAAATCTTTTTCTCACAAAATGGATTATTGAAGATTTTTTTTTGCATATTTAAACATCTAAAATTTTTCAAGACTGTAAAATACCCATTAAAATATAAAAAATACAAAATACAAAATTTTAAAATATAAAAGTAGAAAAAAAAAACTGAAACCAAAATGGAAGAAGGGAAAAAAATGAAGAAAAAAAGTAAAACTTTAAAATATAAAAGAAGAAAAAGGAAAAAGAGAAAAAATGGAAAAAAAGAAAAGAATGAAAGAAAGAAAAAAAAGTTTGGAGCCAATTTGAAGTGGCATGACAAGCCACATATATATAAGAGATATGGTCTTGTCAAAAAAAAAAAACTTTTTATATGGTATATATACATATATTGCTATATATATTAAAATTTAAAAAATATATAAGTAACATACCTTTTTTTTTTAACAAAGTTTAGACAAATAAAAAAACCTATCAAACTTAATAGATGGGCCCACAAGTACATATATAATAAAAAATTATAATTATATTAAAATAATTATTTCAAAGTGTGTAGGGGCGCCCCAGTCCTTACACATTTGTTATTCGCTGACGATTGTTTCCTTTTTTTTCAGGGCCACAAAAAACGAATGCAGAGTAATGTCTGATATCCTGGCTACTTATGAAAATGCATCTGGCCAAGCTATTAATAAACAGAAGTCTGAGATCTTTTTTAGCAAGAACACCTCTGCGGACTCTCGTGCTCTTGTATCAAATATTCTTGGTGTGACTGAGAGACTTGGCACGGGGAAGTATTTGGGTCTCCCTTCTATGGTTGGTAGGAAGAAGAAGGCTATCTTTAATTATCTTCGGGACCGAGTTTGGACCAAAATTCAAGGATGGACGGGGAAACATTTATCAAAGGCTGGCAGAGAAGTATTGGTGAAGTCTGTGGCTCAAGTTATTCCTACCTATTGCATGAGCACATTTCTTATCCTTACCACTCTCGGGGAGGAAATGGAATGCATGATTAATTCATTCTGGTGGGGTTCGAATAGAGCTAGTGGGAGAGGAATTAATTGGATGAGTTAGGACAAACTATCTATGAGAAAGGAGCATGGATGGATGGGTTTCCGACATTTTCACATTTTCAACTTGTCAATGCTAGGGAAGCAAGGTTGGCGTATTCTCACCAGCCTAGATACTATAATTTCACGTGTGTTCAAGGCAAAATATTATCCTAGAGGGGACTTTTTGGGGGCATCTATTGGCCACAACCTAAGCTTTGTTTGGCCTAGCATCTGCGCTTCACGGGTAATTGTTCAAGGAGGATTGAGGTGGAAAATCGGTGATGGCTGTAAAGTTCATATCTGGAACGATCCATGGCTTCGTGGCTCTTATCATCCATACGTTACATCAGGTATGCATGCTGCCCATGATATCCAATTTGTTGCTGACCTTATTGATCATGAGTCAAATGAGTGGAAGGAAGCTCTTATTACATCCACTTTCAGCGAGGGTGATGCTAGGAAAATTAGAAGCATGCCTCGCAAATCTGCTCTTGGCGAAGACCACATGATGTGGGTCTTAAGTCGTACTGGTACTTACTCCGTCAAATCTTGTTATTATTATGCGATGGAGCATCTTGTTGACACATCTCATCTCCGAGTGGAAGGAAATTGGAACGTGGTTTGGTCTCTTAAAGTTCCAAATAAAATAAATTTTTTGCTGTGGCGTATCATGCATGGGTGCTTACCAACCCGTGACCGTCTCATTCGGAAAGGTGCGAATTGTCCTAGCCATTGTCCTGTGTGTAATGAGGGTATGGAGAATGAATGGCATATTTCTTTGGGTGAACTAAGGCTCAACGGGTGTGGGAGGCAGCAGGTATGTGGTCCTTTATTTACGATTTGTATGAGGCAGCTGAGGGTGCCAAAGAGCTCTTTTTTTCTCTACTGGAAACACTTGATTCTGAAGCGAAAATTGATGTAGTTGCGGTCACGTGGTGTATATGGAAGCGCAGGAATGATATGGTGTGGAATTCAACCGAAAGACCCGTCGATATGTCTCTACATGAAGCGCGTTTGGTTATTAGTAACTGGCACAGCTATAGGCGCTACTACCAGCAGGTTTCGGTGCAGCAACAGCACCCCTCTGTCACGCACTTGACAGCCTGGACACGTCCTCAATCGGGTCGACTGAAATGCAATGTTGATCGCGCTTGGTTTGCGGAACAATCAAGGTGCGGTTTGGGTATATGCTTACGAGATCATTGATAACTCTATTTTATATAGAGTTATATACGCATCTAAACCTAAATAATTGTTTAGAATCAAGTACAATATGTGTTAAATATAGTAGTATGAATAAAATAAACAACATTCAAGGTTTATACTCATGACTTAGCATTTTGTATATATATTGGTATGTTTGATGTGTTTGTTCAGTGCACCTGCAGTTGATGCATCTGCACCGGAAAACAGGCAGTGCATCTGCACTAGATGCAGCTGCACCAGATTACCACAGTGCAACCAAATTTAGTGCATCTGCACCATCCTGCACCAAAGACAGAATTACTCCACAATGGAAGCACCTCAATTCATACCATGGCATAAATATCTCTATGACATCATGCTTAGTCACAAGTCACATGGAGGCACCATGGCAACTTGCAAAAGGATGCACCTGCATCGCATGCAGCTGCACTACATGCAGCTGCACCATCCTGAAAGGGAGGAAAAATGCCAACACCGGAAGCACCTCAAACTCAAAGAAGATAAAGACACCACAAGATGACATCATAATTGGTCACAAATCACATGGGTCACACGGGAACCTTTCAAAGGAGGTGCCTACAATATATGACCATTTGAAGAGTCATCTTATAAAGGACACATGGCTACACCTAATTGGACCATTCTTTGCACTTGAGTGAAAAACTCAAATGGCATCATCAACTTCTGAAAAGTAACCATGGTTAAGTTAACTTTGTCTCCAAGCAAACCCTCACTTGAAGGAAATCTCAAGGCCTATATAAAGGACTCAACTCTTCACTTGAAAGAATATATAGATTTTTACATACTTACTTCTTGTTCTTTCTATTTTAGTTTTTTATAGTTTTCAAGTTTATTTTCTTGTAGTTCTTTTTATATTTTCTTAGTGTTAGAAATTAGTTGTAAGCAAATATATGCAAGAGTCTTTCAATTGTTGTAATTCTTACTCTTTTGAATTCTCTTGTACTTTCCTTCATTGCAACATGTTTTCATTCAATTATATTTGCTTTGATATGCTCATTATGAGCTAATTCCCTTAAGTTGGGATGTTCTAACTTTCCAATGATCTTTTAAGGAAAAGTTATTGAGTTTTCAAGTGGTGTAAGTACTTTAGTTCTTGTGTTTAAATACTTAATCTTGTTTAAGGTTGATTACTTAGAACAAGTAGAGTTATATTCACTTAATTGGCTTATAACTAGAAATCAAGGACTAAGTAAGGATAAGTGTTTAAATAAAGCTTTTTGTTAAACTAGTTTTAATGAAGTTAGCTTGTTAATTCCATGTTAATTCCTAACCTTAGGTTAACATAGTCCTTACAAGAGTGTAGTAAGATCTTAAGATACAAGAGTGTACTTATTTAGCAAATTGGATTATTTGTAAGGGGGCGAGAGAGGCACTGACAACCCTACTCTTTCCCGCAAAAAAACAGGATCATAAGAGCTTGTAACGAAACTCTGAAGAAAGTAGCTGACCAGCACACACTGATGCAGCTACACTAAGTGCAACTGCACCACAAGAAAACACAATACACTCAAAAGTGATTTAGCTTGTGAAGACATCTCAACTTTCATTCTCAACTGATTTCTTACACAATTTACTTGCTTTCATTTATTTTAACATTTCAACTTCAATCAAAACCAAAATCTGAATAGTGTAGTTGCACTAATTTGCATTTCTTTACAATAACATATAAGAGTTAATTCAATCTCTGTGGGTTCGATCTTTTATACTATAACTTGTGACTGTGTATACTTGCACACGTATTTTCACACACCAATCATGTCGGTATGTTTCTCACCGCCAAAACAGTTTGGTCTGATGGCTTCTTGGCACCACACGAGATTGAGGCAATGGGACTCCTAAAGGGTCTTCGGTGGTTGACTCATATGGACCTTCAAGGGGTGGATGTTGAACTCGATTGCAAGCAAGTAGTGGATGCCACAAAAGGTCGCATTGTCTTATCAAATGAATTTGGATCCATTATTTCATCTTGTAAACTTTTATTTTCTTTTAAATAACTGTACCATCAGTTACATCAGGAGACAAGCCAATTGTGTGGCTCATAGCTTAGCTAGGGCGGCTCAATCCTTTGCTAGTCACCTTGTGCATGACTTTATTCCTCATTGTATTACTGCTATTTTAATGAATGAAATGGCTTCTTAGCCTTGTTTGCTTCAAAAAAAAAGTCTCAACTTAAATTTCACTCATATCTTAAAAATAAAAACCCCTGTATTTAGGAGGGAAATCAAAAGGTACAAGTAACACGACCCTCATTTACGTTCTACAATGTCACAAAATTGATTAAATAGTCTAGCATTGATTTCAATTAAAAACGATTCTTTAAATAATTTGATTATGAATGGATTATCAATGATTTTGCACAAAAAATGCAAGGAGAATGATATTCAAAGATTAGTAGGTGGATGTTATTGACTTGCTGATTTTGCTATAATTAATTCTATTGTAATTTTGGTATGAACTTTTTAATATTGATGGAAACATTCCATAATATTTTGTTTTACTTGATGTTGTATAAAAACAATTGATTTTAATATATATGATGAATAAAAAATAGGCCATCACATTCAAGTTTGTTGCTTAGCGAGTTCAACAGCAGCAATTCCATCCATCACTTAAAGTTTTCTGAACTTCAAACCGTTCATCCTCTGCACAATCACAACAAACATTCTATATATCACAATCACTTGGATTGCAGCAATACATTCAATGATATTGTTGTGTTATTAGAAACAAATTCAACAGAACTTTAAACTTTGTATAGCTATCAACGAAAATAACTTTGCATCAACATTATTGTTTTGACAATATTGAGTTCAAACGATTAATAGTCTAAGAGAAGCACTATTATTTTGTATAATTTTAAAACTAATATGCAGAAAAAGTAGTAGTACAACAGAAGACTCATTTACAACATCAAAAGGTTGAACTGAAAATATCTTACATCCTTTAGAGGGAGCAAGAGATCTACCATAGTAACTTGTATTGTGAGGACATTATTCAGCATTAAGTGTCTCAAAATTGGCAAGAGCACCTTAAAGATTAACGAGAATGGGGATTGCTAACTAACTAAATGATGTTATTCGACACAAAGCCTAAGATCATTGCATCCATCATGAGACATGTCATTAATGAGAGAGTGAGAGCAATTTTATATGTTGATAACATCAGTAAAAAGATACAGAGAGTAAGAGCAATTTTATATGTTAATCCTATATATCCTATGAAAATCAGAATCAACAAACAATTACGTAATAAGATGCATTTTTTCATTAAATATTAAAATAGCATATATATATATACATACATATATATATAACAGCACTAAATGTAAACATTACACACATATTCAAGTGATCTAGTGCAAATATAACAAACCATACTTATATGGAAAAGAAAGTTTTTTTGTTCCTTACCTTTTCATTAGTTGGTTGAAGCCTTTTCATTTTTCATGATCATATGGATTGCTTTAGACTTATCCTCCTCAACCATCTCCCTCAATATATCATTCTCAATCTTCTCAGCTTGCCATTTAGAAGGATCTTCAACAAAAAGCCTCACTAAAAATCATGCTTGAAACCCATTCTTTCCGATTAGTCCTTCTATACTTATCTTTCTCCAATGAATTTGTCATCAAAAGCTGATACACATAAACCATCTTCTGCTGACCAGGTCTAAAAGCACGTGCAATAGCTTGTTTAGTTTTAGAAGGGTTCCACTCAGAATCAAAAAAACGACCCTAGAAGCTGCAGTTAACTAATACCTTCAGCACAAGCTGTTATTGAAGCAAGTAATATCTTTGAAGCTCCATCAGGATCTTCAAATTTATCAATCACTTTCCCTCTTTCAAACAACTCTAACTCCCCACTAAGGAACAAAATCTCTTTACCATTTTGCCACTGAAAGAACTTCTCAAATATCTCTATTAATAGCTTCACAGGTGCCCGTGGCAAAATATAAGAACCTTTTCCTTGTTTACAACACGAAATATGAGACTCAAAACAAATCTAACTTTGGATCCTATTTTCAAATCAAACTTGTACTTATCTAGCTTCTTTAGTTCCTCTTCAGTGAAAAACTTTGCAGCACATGTTGCTGTTTTGACCAACCATGGATGTATTGATCCAAGAGTTACCAAAAGCTCTATCTCAAGAGGGTAACCACTATAGTCATCCATTTTTTTCTGCAGTGTTTGCAAAATATGTTGTTGCACATCAGTAGGATTTACTAGCAATGTGTAGATTTGTAAACCAGGAAGTGTTGGGGATTTCCAAAATAATAGAAATCCAATAACACTAAAGTGAAAGAGAGACACAATGTTTCTTGTTCTAAAGGTGTGTCCTTTGGTGGCTTTCACTAGTAGTTGTGTTCTTTCATGAACATTTGTAGTGAAGAGACACTTATCTTCACCAAATGGTATGAGCTGGTCTATATATATAGAACAACTTTACAAGTAGAAAGAATATATTCACATATACACATATACAATGTTCATATGTCTAAGACAAAACTCCACCAAATTCATTATTCCAAATCATTCTCTTTCTTCTCTTATGCGCAAATTGAAGTTAGGGAACTATTGTTCTGTAAAATACCGTTGAATATACGCTTGGTGTGGGTGTGCAAACCATGTCAAGGAACTCCATTGTATCCTGAAGGGGATTCGCCAGTCATCCTATTGCATCCAATCTAGAGTGATTGGTGGGGGCGAATCGAACCTAAAGCTTAGTGTTATACACGCCTTGGAGTCTTGCGCAATGATAAATTCACTTTCTCCTTTGTTCTTTTTGTTCATGATATTAACAACTATTCGTACTAATGGTTTTCTATGTTTGGTTCTTCTTCTTTGTTGCAGCATTATTCCCACCAACAAATTGTTCTAACAATCTTTAGGTTCGATTTTGCAATTGTGTTGATGATGCAACTTTGGAAGATGTATTTCCTCTTACAATTTGGGAGAGATGAACACTCATACATTACCAAAAAGTTGTTTGTTTATGACCATGGTGAAAGGTACATGACTATTTTCTAATATATTTTAAGAATATGAAAAGCATTAAAGCATTAGATAGATGATTTAGAATTAATTTGAACGTGAGTTTTGATAAGCATGCTTGTGTTTACTTTCCAATGCATTAATGAGTGAAGTTTTATCATGTAAGATTAGAATTGATCATCTTGTATAAAATGTGCATAATTTTGTTTTGACAATGGGTCGTTTTATGTGAAATGTGAAACTGGTATATTTGACCCGGGTTTCCGTAGAGGGGTATTCCAGTAGTGCCACTTGAAAGACTCTGTTAGATGCAGTTAATTAAATATATGTAAACGGTTGCAAGTAAACATGAAACGCCGTGTTGTTTCGGCGGTGAGGCTCTGTAGTTTAATGTGTGTGGTGTGATGGCAACTTGGAGAAACATGTTAAAATTAATTTTAATAGAAGTAAAGAATTTGAAATTAAATTTACCTTTTGGAATCAACCCTTTTTGGACATAACAGTTTATCACTATTTTGGTCATGCCACGTAGAAGTATGTTACATCTAACTGTTGGTCATAAATTTATCATTGTCTTCCTCTATAAATATACGTGCATCACTAATTTTATATTCAATATATAAAAGTACTGAATAACTTTATTTTGTTGAATTCCTTTTAAATCAATTGAAAATAATTGTTATTTTAATTTGTTTTCTAACATTGGAAAATATTGTGGCATTATTTGATGGTCATGAACACTATGTTATATTGTTCCAATTTCTTGATACATTTAAATACTATTTATTTATTTATTTATTTTGACAAGTACATTTAAATGTTATGATGAGTTCATATTTAATATTTTACTAGTAGAATATATGGTGTATATATTACTTGTATACTAAGTTATATGGAAATGATTCTAATGAAGTTAACATGAATTTTAAGGTGAAGAAAATAGAATTTATTTGTTATTATGTATATATGAGATTTATATGATTGACTCACCTCAGATATGTGTAAAGATATTTTAGTATCTAAATAATTAATTGCATTGGTTGTTGTTATGTATTTTTAGTGCATTCAATAAATAATATCTTAAATAATTTAAGATGGATGAAATAGAGATATAACTCTAACATAAAATGTGTATTGAATGCTTATAAGAATTTTGTCTAAACCAATGGCACAAGTGTACATATATTGTGATTGTCAACATATCAAAGGCCTCCAAGTGGACAATAAAAGGCAATGGGACTGATGGTCCATTTTTGTGATAGTTATTCAATACTATCAAAGAGTATAATAACTGAAATGTCAAAAGACATTGGATTAAAGCATAGTCATGCGAAGACGAGATCTTCAAATTTTATAAGAAAAGGAAATAATCTTGCAATCCTTTGACGAAAGGGTTGACAAGGGATATGATGTTTTTATAACATCGTTGGGGATGAGTTTCAAGCCCATATCTAAATAATTACCAATGGTGGAATCCCAACTCACACTTGAGTAGCATTAAGTCTTGAGTTCAATGGTGAAAGTACACTATTAGAGTAATTGCAAGTATTTAACAATATATACATCCCAAGGTTTATAAGTACTTGGACCATAAGTATAAAGTTGGAAGGTTGAGTTTTTGCTCTTAATAGACCTATAGCATATATGTGCTGAAGTGCTTATTATGGGAGTGCTTCCGATAGAGTCTACCTATATGAGAGTGAAGTGAGGCCGCTTCTTGGAGATTAAGGGTTTGACTCTTAAAGCTCTCATGAAAAGGATACACGACACAAGGCCTTAACAAATGTGTCACTTTACAATTCGTTCAATGGTATCGAGATCTCATGTGTAAGTTAATTGATGCTTGTTCTAATGAATAATTGGTTCAAAGCTTGTCTACCAATCTATTCGGGGATGAGCGAAACATTGACTTACTAAGTAAAGGTTCAAATCGTAAGATACCTTAGCCGAAAGCATGTGATTTCCGGAATAATGGGATTTGGGTTTATTTTGAAAATGGTGGGGGATTGTTGGGGATTTCCAAAATAATAGAAATCCAATAACACTAAAGTGAAAGAGAGACACAATGTTTCTTGTTCTAAAGGTGTGTCATTTGGTGGCTTTCACTAGTAGTTGTGTTCTTTCATGAACATTTGTAGTGAAGAGACACTTATCTTCACCAAATGGTATGAGCTGGTCTATATATATAGAACAACTTTACAAGTAGAAAGAATATATTCACATATACACATATACAATGTTCATATGTCTAAGACAAAACTCCACCAAATTCATTATTCCAAATCATTCTCTTTCTTCTCTTATGCGCAAATTGAAGTTAGGGAACTATTGTTCTGTAAAATACCGTTGAATATACGCTTGGTGTGGGTGTGCAAACCATGTCAAGGAACTCCATTGTATCCTGAAGGGGATTCGCCAGTCATCCTATTGCATCCAATCTAGAGTGATTGGTGGGGGCGAATCGAACCTAAAGCTTAGTGTTATACACGCCTTGGAGTCTTGCGCAATGATAAATTCACTTTCTCCTTTGTTCTTTTTGTTCATGATATTAACAACTATTCGTACTAATGGTTTTCTATGTTTGGTTCTTCTTCTTTGTTGCAGCATTATTCCCACCAACAAATTGTTCTAACAGGAAGGGTGTCAGAATTTCCAGGATCATAAACATCTATAAAACCACTAGTGATTTTTCTTAACACACTAAGACCTTGCATTCTTTCTTCACAAATATCTGAATCAATTTTCTTAGCAATGTTGTCTAAGAAGACTTTCCTAGCACGTGATTCAAGTAAATGATGTTCTTTCTTTGCTATCCTACCTCTCCTTTTGTATTTTGTGTCTAACTCTTCTAACACTTCATGAACAAATTTTGGTCTAGCTAAACAAAGTGTGTTGAAATAGTCACAGAAATAGTTTTGAAACAATGTATCAGAAAGTAAGATTCTAAACTCCGTCTTCACTTTCATCAATGTTTTCCTTAACCTTGATTTAGTACTTCTAGGATTGTGTCCTTCATCAAGTATCAAAATCTCAGGACTTTCTCTCAATGCTTTAGCCATATAATTTCAGTGTAAAAACTTTGTATCCTCTCTCATATCCCATGACAAGAACACTAGGATGTGCTTGCCATTTTTTGATCTTGTTTAGACAATCTAAAACATGCTTTACATCACTACTTGGTCTTGGAACTCCAGGGAGAATTATTGATTTTGATTTGAAATCTCTTTGGTTTCTACGACCATGAATGAGAAAAACTGGCACAGGTATTTCCCATTTGTTGCATTCTTTGTACCAAGTGTAGAGTGTAGTTTTTGGAGCTAGGACTAGTGGTGTTTTATTTGGGAATAGCTTTAAGTAACTTACAAGAAAAGAGATTATGAGAAAAGTTTTACCAGCTCCAGGTGCATGAGATATTACACAACCACCTCTTCTTATGGATTCTGATTTCTTCAGTTTTGGTTCCATTGACCCTGCAATGTTTTGCCAAATAAACTCAAATCCTTTCTTTTGGTGGACATGCATATTTTCTCTGATAAGATCAGGAATCAATCCCCAAACATTGGAGTCTACAATTTCTTTAGCTCTTGGTAATTCATCACTGAAATCACGAGTAGAGAACACATGTGAAACATCATTATTATTTTCGGCTTCATCAGCCTTTGGCTCTGAGTTTTGTTCTTCACTGCATTTCTTCTCCTCTTTGCGCCATCTTCGACTTTCCACCTGTCAATAGATATGAACTAAGTTATCTGATTTTGTTTTCATAACAACCTTTAATTACTTTAGCTACTCTTTATTGCACATTTACACATCCTAATAAGTTTTTTTATTGTGGCAATAAACAATATCTAACAAAATAAGGAGAACATAACTAATATCAAAAACTAAATGTACCGTTGTATATGCCTTTTAATTTTAACAGTGCATTAAGTAATAACAAATTGAATTTTTTTCTCAAGTTTTACTCTCTAATCTATATTATTTTGGTATATTTAGACTAAAATTCCCTTAAATGTGTCACTTTTAAATGCAAAATCCATTGAAAATTACTAACACTTCATTGTATCTACCTAGTAAAAAATAACTACAAATGATGTATGCTTTTAATCTAAGTGAAAAATGGGAAAAGAATGTCTGCTTATACCTTAAATTTTAGAAGTGCATTAATTAAATAGCAGATGGAAAGTTTTCTGAATGTTTCTCTCCATATTCTATCCTAAAACTTTCGCTATTTTCGGAAGTGCATTAATTAAGGCTCTGTTTGGTAAAAAGTAGCGGATGGCGGATAAGCTAGCGGATAGCGGATGAGCGGATAGCGGTTAGAGAATGAGCTAGCGGATAGCGGATAGTGGATAGCGTATAAGCTAGCTAATAGCAAATGATGTGTTTGGTAAAACTAGCGGTTAAAATAGCTGATAAATGTAAAATGACATAAAAGGATATTTAATTAATGATTAAATTATTTAATGATGACAAAGTGTTTAATGAGGAAGGAGAAATAATTTAATAAAAATAAGAAGGGTAAAAATGTCAAAAAAAGTGAGACGCTATCCGCTATCCGCTAGCGTTTGAAAAAACGCTACTTGAAGTAGCGTCTGAAAAAATGCTAAACGCTAGTGCTTACCAAACACGCGTACTCTTCACTCGCTACTTCCATCCGCTATCCGCTAGCGGATGAGACGCGCCAAACAGAGCCTAAGTGTCCAAATGTTTTCAACTAAAGATTAATCTTCATTTGTTTTTAGAGGCAAATTTCGCATTGGCTAACACTAAATTTATCATTGCAAAAATGAAACCTAAGAGCACCAAGCCAATCCTGTGTCCCAGAGTAGCTTATAAGACTGGGCCAAAGATGTTCAGATATATTTTGACTAAAATTTCCTTTAATGTGTCACTTTTAAATGCAAAATCCATTGAAAATTACTAACACTGTAACTACCTAGCTACTAGTACCTAGTATAAACAAACTACAATTGATGTATGCTTTTAATATAAGTGAATAATGGGAAAAGATTGCTTGATTATACAATTGGATGTGTAAAACAACCAAAATTTTGAAATAAAAATCTAAAGATAAAACAATCAATGTTTAGTTTTGGGAGGGAAGGAAGTACTTGACTTACAATGGGTGGACAAACATCTCTTATAGCTGTTTTCACAAAGCCACATCTGGTGCAATAAATTCCAATTTCTTCATCCAATCTAAAATCATGTTCACAACTTTCCTTGGATTCTTTCTCAGTATCAGCCTTTGAAACCAGATTTGGTAATATAATAGTTGAACTAAATCAGTCTTATTAGCCTTAGAAAAGAACATTAAAAGTAAACAAAATAATTTAAAAGAGGGGAAACAATTGTCACACCTCTGTGCCTTCAAGATAACTTGATGCCAATGCTGTATCCATTTCTTCCCACAAGTTTTTCAAATCATCACATTTTTCTTCCTCATCCACTTTTTCAGGTATTTTTTCTTCCTCCTTGTTCCCCAAGTTACTTTTTTCATTCCAGTGATCAATAACATTTTTCTCTTCTTCAATTGGCATACTATTAATATTCTTCATGTATGAATCTATCATTTCCTTGCATGCATCTGCATTTAAAGTTCTACCTTTACGATCACGTTTTTCTTCATCATTACAACTTATGTTTCTTGAATACGCCAAACGCTTTCTTCTACTTTGACTTCCTGTGTTAAAACTTAACCCTCCCCGTTTGGTTTCAACATACAAATCATCATCCATAACAGAATAGTTTTTCCTCTTACGCTTACGTCTGATATTTCTATAATATTCTCCCAATATAACACTATCATCAATTTCTTCATCACTTGGTCTTGCATTATGATCCAACGGCTCAGAATTTGCATCAGCAGAAGTAGCACCATTCTTCTTCTCTGGTTTCGTAGAACTTTTATGGGCCTCATTACTTATTCTAGGAACCTTTTGCTTGTATGGATACGTTCGAACATAACCAACCTCTAACTTAGAAACAACACAACCCATGTAATGTTCAGGTTGTATGTTCCTACGTTTTGAACGTCTTAAAATCAAAGCCAAAGCTTCCTCAGATGATGACACCTCAATTTCATGTGCATGTTCATGTTCATGTTCATGGTCTTCATCATCTTGGTGAGTTCTATTGGTTTGATCAGATACTTCAATTTGAGCAACAAAGGATCTTATTTTACCGTCTTTGACTTTCAAGTTCACAACATTTATATGTGAATCAGTGTTATCCGTTCCCAAAATCTGATACACAATTTTGTTTTGGACAGATCTTACACAAAAATGAACCTTCTTTAATGCAGAAGTAACAACTAAACATGAAAGATCTGATAGAAATTTTCCTAAAAACAACCTGGTTTGTGAAATTGTGGTGCAATCTTGAGATGAAGTCCACTGATGAGGCTTATCATCACAACTATTGCGTTCAAGCTTTTGAAGGATGGAGATTTGACCTAATCGAACTGCTTTAACCTCCATATTTAGGGTCTTTATTTCTTTACCAAGTGAACCTTGCTCTTCATAGAAGTTCACATAATATTGACATGTGCAGTGAAACTTATGTGGTTTTCTTTGTACATAGTTTATGTTTGCATCAAGCCACACCTGCAAATTACAAAAAATGAAGAATAAGAAATAGAGTTTAAAATATAAATCCCAAGTATCTAGCTTTGTTGACGAGGTAAAGGATACTGATGGAGAACAAGAAGGGGGACCAGGATTCAAAACCTGGAAACTAATATTTGTCTATAGAAAAAGAGTTTAATACATAAACTGATCTAGGAGGATCTTCGTATCTTACGCAATATGATATTAAATATATCATATTATATTATCACAATAATTTAAACCATTAAAACTTTTATGGTTTAAAACATTTAGTTTTAAACTGATCAAAGTTAATGGTTTACATTAACTGAAGAAATAAACCATTTATCTTTTATGGTTTATATTCATTTGTTATTTTTAGTTTCTATTTTAGGAAAAATAGTTTTATATATAAACTCAACGATTGTAATGAATGGAAGAAAAAAAAAGGAAAAAGAGCAATTAGAATCAGTTTCTTAATCTGCTTCAATCTTCTTCTTTCTCCCGTCTATTAATTAATTATCCTCTTGTATTAAGAAGTTCACTTCCAAGAGAAGTAGTGACACTTCTTTTCCTACGAAAGTTCTATCTCCTAGATGTTTTGGATCAAGTGGTATCAAAGCTTCAGATCAAAACGGGGTAAAGTTGGTTTATGGTCCTAACTCGCAGCCGACGTAGAATTTCTAAAGAAGAACTTCTAGGTCCTTTGCTCGTTCATCGAAAGCCAAGGATAAAGAGAGGAACAATGACAGGGGAAGTTTCAAAATTAGATGGTGAGGGTGAACGTATCACCAATCTTGAACGACAGGTGGAATTGTTATCTGCATCAATTTCTGAGCTTGTGGAAAATTTAAAAGCCTCAAAACTTTCACATGCATCGCCTTCCAAAAGAAAGGTTGAAGATGACAGTGAAGAAGAGGAAGACACAAGTGAAAATATCGCCGAGGATACAGGAAATCAGAAGAATCCTGTAAGTGCCTTAAAAATTGATTTTAAGGTAGAAATTCCTACATTTAACGGTGTTATGGATGCTGACAAACTAGATAATTGGATAGACACATTAGAAACATATTTTACTATACATAAATATTCTAATGTTGAAAAGATCCAATTTGCAAGCTTGAAACTCTCAAACCATGTTGTCACATGGTGGAAGTCATACCGAAAACGGTACAACGTTGCGGAATTGACGTGGAGTAGATTCAAGAAGTTATTGAGAAAACAATTTTATCCTGTTGGATATGAAGAAGAAAGATGGTACAGATGGCAGCACTTCAATCAGAAATTCGGTCAATCGGTACAAGATTATACCTCTGAGTTCCACAACCAAGCTTTGGTGTTGGATATAGATGTTGACGATTATGAAGTCTTCATGAAATACATCGGAGGTCTTGCCGACTACATACAGAAAGAACTGAAATTGTTCTCCGTAGAATCAATTGAAGAAGCTACAATTAAGGCCATCGCCATTGAAGCCAAGTATAAAAGGCTTGACAAGAAGGGCGACAAACAAACAACTGTAAACAAATCTGATTGGAAGAATAAAGGCAAGCAGAACAATGATGGACCAAAACAGAAGAACTACTGTGATCACTGTCGTACCAGTAAACATGTCACAGACAGGTGCTGGATACTTCATCCTGAGTTGAAACCCAAGAACCCGAGGAATAATCAGGGAAGGAATGACAGGAAGGCCACATTGACTGTGCAACAGGCAGAAGAGCTTCTAGAGTTGAAGCAACCTGACACAACACTTGCCTTAATGACTTCACCAACAGAAGTTACAAATGCCTACAACCGTGAAGAGCTGTTTCATTTAAACATTCAAGTGAAACAAAGTGTTGTACAAGCAATTGTCGATCCGGGAAGTCAAAAGAATCTGATTTCAGAAGCTCTAGTAAGGAAGGTAGGCTTAGAAACATTGCCTCATCCTAAGCCTTACCCACTACGGTGGATTCAGAAGGACATTGACATGCAAATTACAAAACAATGTACCTTCAAATTTGCAATCACTAATCGGTATATCGATGAAGTGACATGCGAGGTGGTTCCGTTGGACGTATGCCAAGTTATATTGGGTAGTCCGTATCTTTGGGACCGTGATGCAATTCACTATAGAAGGCTTCGCAAGTATCGTTTGGTGAAGGATGGAAAAGAGTTCCACATCAACGCTTGTAAACCACAATCTACAAACACTTTGCTGACGGTTAACCAAGCCAAAAGATTGGTTAACTCTTGTGGACGGTTTGTTTTATTGATGATTCGACCACAAGAACAACATACTAATGTTGTTACTTTGTCAGCAGTAAGTCTAACACCTTCACAATATTCCGATATTGGAAAATTGCAGAAGGATTTCAAGATACTTTTTCAAGATGTACAGGGATTACCACCGCGGAGAGCTGTAGAACATGATATCCAGTTGGTAGGAGATTCACCTCTACCAAACTTGGGTTTATACCGCACATCACTGACGGAGAGTGAAGAGATCAAGAAACAAGTACAAGAACTTCTTGAACAAGGAGTTATCAAACCCAGTTGCTCACCTTGTGGTTCACCAGTGCTCCTTGTACCCAAGAAAGATGGAGGTTGGCGCATGTGTGTGGACTATAGAGCACTCAATAAGATTACCATTAAGAATCGGTATCCACTACCGAGGATTGATGATCTTCTAGATCAATTGCATGGTGCTCGTTACTTCACCAAATTAGATCTCAAATCAGGTTATCACCAAGTACGCATCCATGAAGAAGACACTTGGAAAACTGCTTTTAAGACAAAGCAAGGATTGTTTGAGTGGTTGGTTATGCCATTCGGACTATGCAATGCTCCAGCAACCTTTATGTGGTTAATGAATGAAGTACTTCGTCCTTTCATCGATAACTTTGTCATTGTTTATCTAGATGACATACTAATCTACAGTGTCACATGGGAAGACCATCTTCGTCATATTGCTGAAGTTATGAAGGTTTTGCAAGCGAGCCAACTACGGTTGAACGGAAAGAAATGTGAATTTGGGAAGCAAGAGCTTATCTATCTAGGGTTCATTCTTGGTACCGGAACGCTCAAAGTGGATCCAGACAAAGTCAAAGTTATCACTCAATGGCCTACACCCCTTTCAGTTACCGACGTTCGAAGCTTCATAGGTGCATGCCAATATTTGAGAAAGTTTATTAGATATTTCTCTCTAATTGCAGCACCATTACACTCTCTTACAAAGGCCAATCAAAAATTTGAATGGTCAAAGAAACAAGATGAATCTTTCCAGTTGTTGAAACGGAAGATAACAGAGGCCCCAATATTGGCATTGCCAAATCTGCAGAAAGCATTTGAAGTTGAAGCAGATGCATCGAACTATGCAATGGGAGCCGTATTACTTCAGGAAGGTAGACCAGTGGCATACCATTCTGAGATGTTTAGTGGACCGGTTTTGAATTATCCGACTTATGACAAGGAGCTTTATGCATTGCATCAAGCAGTAAAACATTGGAGAGCTTACTTGTTAGGAAAAGAAGTCGTGGTTCACTCAGATCATAAGCCTCTTCAGTATCTAAGTACACAGTCGAAGTTACAGCAAGCTCGACATATGAAGTGGATGTCTTACCTACAACAATTCAATATTGTAATCAAGTACAAAAAAGGGATGACCAATAAGTTGGCAGATATGCTATCTCGACCCCCTGCACCAATAAGTTCCGCATTATTGGTTGCAATGCAGATCCAACCTATTGTTCCTTCCGAATTTGCCAAAGGGTATGATACTGACGTTGTTTTTAGTCCAGCTCATGCTAAGCTGCAACAAGGAAAGACTAGTGAGTTTCAACTGAAAGATGGGCTAATGTACAAAGGAAGCCAATTGTGCATACCAGCAGATGGTGACAGGCTACAGTGGATTCGAGAAGCTCATACTTCCAAAGTGGCAGGACATTTTGGAGTAGAGAAGACTTTATTGAATCTACGTCGATATGTTTATTGGCCAAGGATGCACATTGATGTTTCAAGATACATAAGAGGTTGTGTTTTATGTAACACATCAAAGCCTTCTAACAGGAAGTTAGGGTTGTATCTTCCACTACCGATACCTAGCCGACCTTGGGAGAGCATCTCAATGGACTTTCTTGGAGGATTGCCTAAGACCAAGTCGGGGAAGGATTATTTGTTTGTAATCGTGGATCGTTTTAGTAAGATGGTGATACTCATTCCATGCAAGAAGACTGTAACTGGCGAAGGAGCAGCTAAGCTATTTTTCGAGCATGTTTGGAAACATTTTGGGCTCCCAACATCGATTATATCAGACAGAGATAGTCGATTCTTAAGCCATTTTTGGAGGTCTTTATGGGGAATGATGGATACCAGATTGAAACGAAGTACTGCTTTTCACCCACAAACTGATGGACAAACTGAGGTCGTTAACCGAACTATGGTCCATTTACTACGGGGTTATAACTCCAAACACCCAAAAACTTGGGATGAAAGTCTCCCTTATTTGTAGTTTGCTTTTAATCGAGCAATTCATGGCTCCACGCTGAAGTCTCCATTCGAGGTATGTTTGGGTTACTTACCTCAAAGTCCTTTTGATATGGCGTTCACCATAGGTGACAAGCCATTGAATGGAACAGAAGAAGAGCAACATGTTCGAGCACAAAAGTTCCTAGAACGAGTTTCAAAGATTCATTCAAAAGTGGAAGCACAACTGAAACGCTCTCAGCAACGCTATAAAACCCGACATGATAAGCATCGTGTTCCGTGAACATTTCAAGAAGGTGACCTAGTATGGCTACACCTTGGTAAAGAGCGGTTACAAGGTGAAGGAAAGAAACTCAAGCCTATTCGCTATGGACCGTTCAAGATCATCAAACAAATCGGTGACAATGCTTTCCAGCTTGACCTACCACCATATATGCATATGTACTCGGTCATTAATGCCGAGAATTTGAAGCTTTTTGAACCATCTCTATTGGATGATGAACCTAATGAAGATACTCGTCTTCCTTCAGTTGATGACTTGAAGATGGAACGAGAAGATCCATTAAAGGAGAACTGTATCTTAGAGCAGAAAGTTCGTGAAAACCGAAATAGCAAGTATGAGACTTTTCGCATTGGAAGAAAAGGTCAACTTCCCAGCAAATCCAAGTGGTACCTACGAACCAAGGCAGTTACAGAGTTTCCTCATCTCAACATACCTTGAACAGGAGCTCAAGGATTCTAAATGGGGGAGCCATGATCCAGGAGGATCTTCGTATCTTACGCAATATGATATTAAATATATCATATTATATTATCACAATAATTTAAACCATTAAAACTTTTATGGTTTAAAACATTTAGTTTTAAACTGATCAAAGTTAATGGTTTACATTAACTGAAGAAATAAACCATTTATCTTTTATGGTTTATATTCATTTGTTATTTTTAGTTTCTATTTTAGGAAAAATAGTTTTATATATAAACTCAACGATTGTAATGAATGGAAGAAAAAAAAAGGAAAAAGAGCAATTAGAATCAGTTTCTTAATCTGCTTCAATCTTCTTCTTTCTCCCGTCTATTAATTAATTATCCTCTTGTATTAAGAAGTCCACTTCCAAGAGAAGTAGTGACACTTCTTTTCCTACGAAAGTTCTATCTCCTAGATGTTTTGGATCATAAACTATAGCTAAGATGCTTTAGCTTACCGGAGTAGGAAAAAATTTATCTGTATCATTATTGTATTGAAAGGATGACGATTGAACACAAATGTCAACACCAGGTCGTAAAAACCTACAGCAATCTGATAAAGTAGTTTTTCTTGATCATATCCGAAGATCTGAGAAGTAACCTTGCATTTGTTGTTTATTAATGAAATGCAAGGTCGTTTGTCCCGACTCAATTTGTATTAGCTGCACAGCTTCCCATGAACTTGACAATAATGCCTCAAATGCTGTTCACAAACAAGAATTTGTGTAAGCTAATACTCCTAATATAATTATTAATAATAATAATAATAATAATAAAATTTTCACTATCGTAGAATAAATGGTGCAACTATTCATTGATATTAATGGACTAAGAAAGCTTACCATTAGCATCAAATGGATGCTTCCTTTCACGTAAATGTCTCTTTATCCGCATTTATGAATTTTAATTTAACTGCTTACAGACCTGCAGATCATATAATATGTCATGTACCATTTTCGACAAGTGAAACACAATCTAATAAATCTCACATCAGATAGAGCTTCAAAGTGTTAATTACGTGTGCATATAGAGAGAAGAAAAATGACTTTTTTGAGAGTCAATTTTGTTGTAGGAAAAAATATGATTTTTTGAGAACCAATATTCAAATTCTTGAGTATTTTGTGAAAAAAAATTGAACTCTAAGAATGCAGGAGGTGGATGAATAGTATGAAACATGTTAACATGAGTTCACAACGATAAACTTTTTTATCTGAAATATAGATAGAGAGAAAGAACGTTAGCGGCTAAAGTGCAGGAGTGAAGGATGAGTACATCATCATAGTACAAACATCAAATGAAAACACTCAGAATTTATAGCCATTAAATGGATGAGTATGAAGCATTTAATGTTTTATTTTGAGCATTTAATGTTCAATTTTGAACATTAAATGCTAAAAATGCTCTTTTTTTACTGCATATTAATGCTCTTACTTTTTTAAAAAAGAAAAAGAAAAACAATATTAAATGCTTTTTTTTTCAAAGCATATTAAATACTCTTTCAAAAATATATTTAGTACATATTAAATGCTCTTTCTTTTTTTTTGACAAAAAAAGAAAAGTTTTTTTTGTGACAAAAAACAAGAAAAGCATATAAAATGCTCTTTTTTTCAAAGCATACTAAATGCACTTTCAAAATATATTAAATGCCTTTTTGGTTTTTAAGGTATCTATTGTTTTTTACAGTTAAAAATTTGAATTATTTTTTATTCAATACTAACTTGGTCTCCCTTTGTATCAAGTTTTAGTAAAAAAAAAGTTGTCTCATTATAATTTTTGCTTTTTACAATACCTAAAAGCATCAATATTTTTTCGTTTTTGTCAGATTAGAGGAAATGAAAAATAAACACCACACACACAATACTACTCACATTAAAGATTCGTCATCTTATGTCGCTAAATTTGTAAGCCCAGAGCTTTGAGAGGTGGTCCTGTAAGCCCATAGAACATATGGGAGTTCTTCTACCCAATTTCCTTTGGTGTCGTCCAATCGTCTTCTCAAACCATTAAGGATTACCTTGTTTGCTGCTTCTACTTGACCGTTGGTTTGTGGGTGTTCTACCGATGTGAAATGATGCTTGATTTTAAAGTCGGACATTATTTTCCTGAAACCATTGTCGGTGAACTGAGTTCCATTATCAATAATAATTATTTCGGGGATCCCAAATCTACTCATGATGTTCCTTTTAAAAAATCTTACCTCGCAGTGATGATGGCCAGGGGTTCTGCTTCAATCCATTTGGTAAAATAATCAATTGCTACTATGAGAAATTTGTTTTGGCCTGGAGCAGTTGAGAAAGGACCTAGGAGATCTATTCCCCATTGTGCAAAGGGCCATGTCGAGGATAGACTTCGGAGCTCAGTTGGTGGAGCGATGTAAACATTGGCGTGGATTTGGCATTTTTTGCACTTCTTTACGTAGTTCTTAGTGTCGCTTTCCATGGTCGGCCAATAATATCCTGCACGTAGGGCCTTTCGAGCTAGGGAACGGGTGCCAAGATGTTGTCCACATATTCCTTCATGAATTTCGGCTAAGACGACGTCCGCTTGCTCCCCTTCGATGCATTTTAATAATGGTGAGGAGAGGCTCCTTCTATATAACATACCATCAATGACTGAGAAGGCCGAGGCTTTTCTTCTGACGATTTTCACTTCAGCCGAGTCTTGAGGCTCGGTTCCTGCTTCGATGTACTCCAATATTGGGGTAATCCAACTTTGGCTCTCCTCAATGACACAAATTGTAGCGATATAAGCCGGATCAAGAGAGATACTAGGTCTTCGGAGTAATTCTTGGATGACTGTCCGTTGATTACCGGGGACTTTGGTGCTGGCAAGTTTTGATAGGATATCCGCCCTTTGATTCTCCGTTCTTGGGACGTGTTTTACCTCGGCTGTTTTGAAGTGTGTGAGTAACTCTCGTATTCGAAGTTGGTATTTCTACAGGGTCGGATCCTTGGTCTCAAATTGATTGTTGATTTGTGAAATGACCAAGAATGAATCTGTGTACAGATTGACCTGAGTGATTCGTAGGTCAATTGCCAATCATAAACCTGCGATGCAAGCTTCGTATTCTACCTGATTGTTAGTTGTTTGGAAAGCGAAGGTAAGGGAGATTTCAATGATGACTTTATCCGGGCTTTCCAACATCAAACCTGCACCGCTTCCTTTGGGGTTGGAAGACCCGTCATTGTGCAAAGTCCATATGTCGTTAAAAGGATCGGCGGGAATCATTTCTGCTACAAAATCTGCTAGAACCTGGGCCTTCATTGTCGTACGAGACTCGTACTTGATTCCAAACTCGGATAGTTCTACGGCCCATTTAATCATTCTTTCGGCAAGGTCGGGCCGGTGTAGAATCTGCCTTATTGGATAGTTGGTACGCACGACTATCTGGTGCGCCACAAAATATGGTCGGAGGCGTCGAGCTGCGACGACTAAGGCAAGGGCGATCTTCCCTATTTGCTGATACCTGCTGTCATACCCCAATTTTGTCCGTTCGTATTGTTTTTAAGTCATTTTATTTTTAATTTGCGCGCTAAGAGCGTTTCCTAACCCTCTCTCGAGGTCGTTTTATTCGTTTAAGTTAATATTCGCTACTTTGTTCAAATCAAGCAAAAACGCCTTATTTTTTACCTATTCATGCAATTGAGCCTAAACTGAATTCAGCTCATTTGGGCCTATTTTCGTTTGTTTGTGCAAATCGGGCCTATTTCTCTATTTTGGCTTCGTTTTGACAATTATTCGGTTTAGCCCAATTTCGCTTTTGCTTTTATTTTTTATATTTGATCCAAAAAAACATCCAAAAATGATTTACAAAAATCCAAAAAAGAATTATTATAGAATCAGTTTATTACATTTTTCCAATGTCCAAAAAATATGTTTACAATGCCAATAAGCCAAAAACGATAAAAAATTACAAAAATAACAAAAATAGGAAGAAAAAAAAAAGCCCAAAATCCACTTTGAGCCGTTGCTGCCGCCGCTGCTGAAGTACAACCCTAATCCTCCTCTTTGTCTAGCAAGCTGTCACAGCTGGTTGGCCTGAAATTGGAAAGAAATTATCAGGAAATTAAATTCTTGATCACAATTCTTACCTATAAAACAAAAAATTCAGACAAAAAAAAGAGGACAGCAATTCAGGGCAAAAGTCAGGGTTTCACGTTGAAACCCTAATTTCGAAAGACGGCAACAACGAGCATACTATAACAGCAGCAAGAGTCACAAACAATCAAAGGGAATAATCAGAGGCTGGAGAAGAGGTTAGTCACGATTTGTTTTGTTCATTTAGATTTTAACAAGTCTAGTTTGTAAATAGGTTTATTCTAATTTGTACTAATTTGTAACAGATGTGAACTGTGTATAAAAAAGTAAATAAACATATTATCTTTCTTGTGAATATTAGAATTGTGAATAGATTGTTGTTTTTTAGAATTAAGACATGAACCAAATTAGTAGTTAACATGAAATAGGTTCCAAAAATAAGTTCAGAAAACAAAATGATAGTTATTTCGAAACTGTTTTTAGGGATTAATTTGAAATAGGTGTGTTAGGAAACAAGCAAATAAAAAAACACAACAGAACCAGTAGAAGAGATCAGAGTAGAGATGAACAAAAGCAATTAAACTCACCTCGTAGACTCCGGCCACTGTAGATGGTGGCCGTTGGCCGCGAACCACCCAAACTTAGTCGCAAACCGTCGCACCACCGTCACAAACCACCATGGTTCTGCACCACCTCTCCGTCGTCCTCGTTCCCACACCACGTGAACACAACAGCCACACAACGCCGCCGTCACCGCGCCGTCATCGTCACCGTCTGGCCGTGGACCATCGCCGGTGAGCTCCTTCTCTCCTACGCTATCGACCTTCCTCTTCTCCTCTTCCCTTCGTTTCTTTTCTCTCTCTCGCAGAATCTGTCCTTCTCTCTCTCATACCCGAAAATTTTGCAAACTCTTTCTCTCTCCATTGTTGATGGCTGCGGTGCAGCTTGAGAGAGTTAGAGGAGAAGGAAATTACGGTTCACTAAACCCACATGTTTCCTTTTATACCTCATTCTACTATTTATTTTATTTTAAAATTAAAAACACATCAGACTACTTCTTACACCCCCATTTTTAATGATTGCGCCACCCCTCAAGCCCAGTTCGCAGAATCTAAAAACGTGGGCTGGGCTTCCACTAAACGCACCCCCTTTTAAAGCAATACAACCCTGTGCTGCCTTATGCATCCCTTTTTACAAATGCGCCCCTTTTTCCTTCTTTTTCATGTTTCCTACAAACAAACAAAACTTCTTTCACAAACTTACATTTTCGTATAAAAAGAAATAAAATTCTCTTAAAAAATATAAATAGGGGATTAAGTCGACTGTACAGTCGGGTTAGTCTCATTTTTTGGACCACTAATGACCCGTGACGGATCAGGTCCTAAAATCCCTATTCAAAATAAACAATTTCAAAATAAAAAACACAAACCCAAAACATTTTTCTCCAACAAAAACAAATTTTCAAAAAGGGGATTAAGGACAAATGAACTGATCACTCAAGAGTCCTAAAATCCCTAATTAAAAAACATCAAACAAACAAATATTTTCTACCAAGAACTACGTAGCCTTTGATTCTCTACCCGGAGATACGTAGGAGCAGAGGGTGGGCCCACCACTGTCAAGGTGCACTAATAAAAAAACCTTTTTTTAGTCCTTTTCTAAATAATTTCAAATTTTCAGAAATACCAGGTCTATCTTCTAAATTCTTTTCAAAGGGGTAAAATAAACATTTTTTAATTAACCTTCTTCCTACAACTAATTAGAAGGCAACCTTCCTTAGGAAAGATGTCGTGGGGTGCTAATACCTTCCCCACACATAACCGACTCCCGAACCCAAATCTGGTCTCAAGGACCCTTATCCAAATCAAATGGGATTTTCCATTGTTTGCCCTTAAACTAAAATTTGGTGGCGGCTTCATCTTTTGAACCTTCGAGGAATCCTTTCCTGGATTTTTCGGTCGCTACACCTGCATTCGGGTCCCTGGAGAGCTTTGCTTACAAAATAAATAGGGCTTTGACCGGTCTGTGTTTCCCGGATGAGGACGGCGCCGAAAGCTTCCTCCGAGATTGATAGATATAAGTATAAAGTTTCTCCCTCGCATGGGCGAGTTAGGATTGGGGGTTCTGAAAGTGCTTTTTTGAGCTGTTGCAAAGCTTCGTGTTGCTTGTTTGTCCAATTGAATTCTCCTTCTCCCTCCTTCTTCTCTTTTTTCAAAAGTTTGAATAATGGGAGAGATTTAAATGCCGCATTTGATAGGAATCGGGACAAAGCTGCGATCATGCCATTGAGTTTTTGGACCTCTTTTTTGGATGTCGGCGTTCGCATTTCAGCCAGGGATCGACATTTGTCTGGGTTTGCTTCAATCCCCCTTTCTGTTAAGTAGAAACTGAGGAACTTTCCAACTCGGACACTAAAAGTGCATTTTCTAGGTTTAGTCTCATTGTTTTTCCTGATCTCTGCGAAAATTTCTTGAAGGTCTGCAACGTGTGTAACGCCCTAAAATTTAATCAAATTATTTCGAAGTTGGATTGCCGTAGGATGATTGTAAGAATTGAAATTATGGGCGTAGTAGCTATGTTGAAAACGAGTTAGATGATAATCACGTGTTGTGGGCTAGTTAAAAATAGCATTGGGCTCCCTTCCTATGTGGATAAAGTCCCAAATAATTTAGCCCATTATGTTTCTCACTTATTATAAGTGGAGAGGATTAATTTAGGGTTGAGAGAGAGAGGAATTTCGGATTAGAGCAGCCACCAAAGAGAGAGAAAAGAAGAGAGAAAACAATTCCCGTTTTTCTCAAACCTGTCACCGTAAACTTGCGATTCCGGTTTCGTTAACCGTTGGATCGTCTTCGTTTTTGGGCAGAAGGTTCGTAAGATATAGTTCTACACTTTCACCGTTCGGATCTTCGAAACGAGTTCTGAGGAGAGAGATATTGGCTTCGCACTGAAGCTGCAGTTTGGGGGAGTCGCCGTATTCGGAGATCGAGGAACGAGGCTAGGAGGGAGTTTGCGCCACCATAGTTGAGGTAAGGGTGGGCTTAACCTTGATAATGGGTTGATGATAATTATGTGTGGGTAGTCTAGGGTTTTGTTGAATTGTTCATGTCGTTGCATATCGTGTTTTCGTTGAGATTGGTGCTTTGATGATTATTGCACGTTATTGTGATTTGTTTCGTTATTTGTTGTTGCGTGATTGTTGTATCACGATGATGGTGTTGTTATTGTTCGTGTTTTTGTTGTTGCTGTGCGTGGTTGATTGTTGTTGTCGCGTTGTCGAATTGTCGTTTTTGTTGTGGTGGTTGCGGTGTCGTTGCCGTTAGGGTTTGGTGTTTGGCAATTTAGCGATTCTGGACACAGGTTCGGTTTTTCTAAAACTGGCGCTGTTTGGTTGATCCAAAAATTATGAGGTTGATTGTTTTTGAAAATAGACTTAACGCCGGTCGTTTTGGCACTGGTTTCGTCAAATTCGGAGTTGTATAGCTCGAGTTATAGGTGATACAAGTTAGGTTAAAATTCTGGAAACGATTTGGGTATAGATTCGGTATTTCGGTGACTGGGAACGTTGTATTGACCGAAAAATTATGTGGTTTATTTTTCTGGAAAATAGACTTAATGCTTGTTAATTTGGCACTGGTTTGGTTGCGTTTAGAGTTGTGTAGCTCGAGATATGAATTCCACAAGTTAGAGTAAGATTCTGGAAACAATCTGGACACAGGGTCAGTGTTTTGGTTACCACGTTTTCAAAAGAACTCCTTTTCGAACGAATCCAATTTCTTTGAAAACTAGACAAAATTTGACCCAGTTTATGCACAAGTTTCATGCAGTTTGATTGAGTTTTGGTCACTTTGGAATTGCTTGAATTTGAAGGACAGAAACTGTCCTCTTTTGCAACTAGCCTGTGTGCTTTTCGAAAACTGTACCTATTGGACACTCTCCTTCAAAAACTGAACTTAGGGATGATAACCAGACCCATAGGGCTTTCCAACAAGTATTTATTTGTTGAAATCCGATGTCGTTTGCTATTTTAATTAATTCGCTGAAGTAGGTGCGATGTGCCTAGGCACTGTGCGCCAATCTTGTAAGTGGTGTGCGTGCGTTATGTCCGCGTTGTGGAGCCGTCTGGTGTTAATATCTCAGGTGCGGTGCTGGTATGCTCAGGAGAGTTTAGTGGCAGCTGTGATGCTACAATTTGGTGCTATTTTTGGTGAAACCATTTGTGTTGATTCTGGTGATATAGTATTTATTTTAAATACTTGTTATGGTGAGTTGGTGCATAATCATGGTGTCGCATTGTCATATGCATGTTTTGGTGATATAGGCTCTGCCTCTGGTGTTTATTGGTGATATGCCCGTCGTGGCTCATTTTGGTGATCGGTACCGCATGCATATGCCCACTGGAGGGGTTGCATATCATCCCATTGTCTATGAATGTTATAATTTTGGTGGTTCACTGTCAAATGGATTTTTCCTTTGGTATCTGGTGCTGTGATATGGTGTAATTGTATTGTGTTGCTGTAGTTACCTGATGCTAGCATATTTTTATCATCTGCTTATTATCTCTGTTAGACTCACCCCTTCTGCTTGGAATGTTGCTCTCATGCGGCAACGCTGCAGGTGATCGCTAGTGCTCGTGGAGGAATTGCTAGGTTTTGCTTCCTCTCACGTTTGGGTCTGTGTCAGCTCTGATATGTAGCACCGGGGAGTCGTTAGTTATCGTTTTGAACTATTATTTTAGTTATTGGAAATTGTTTTAATTTATTTTGGAGATGTCTTTAATTGTTAATTCTGGAGATGTTTAAACTGGTTAATATTTCCGCTGCTTGGTGATTTCTTTTATATAAATTATTTTGGAGATTTTCCTTTTTTAAAAATGGTGAAAAAATGTAGCGCCCTTCGAGGTGACTCTGATAATTGTCTATTTAATTGTAATAGTAAAAGGGGGGTGTTACATTAGTGGTATCAGAGCAGTTCGGTCTGTCCGGCCAAGTTGTCGAGTCGTCGAGTCGAGTAACACTTGAGTAATTGTTACTCGTTTCTGGTTATAGTTTCTGTTGCAGTGTTAGGTTGAGATGGCAGGACGGAACGATGCTGCACTCGCTGCTGCTTTGCAGGCTGTGGCTTAAGCTGTGGAGAATAACCCATGTGCTGCTGGTGATGCTGGGTCGCGCAGTTTGGCTACGTTTCAGAGGGAGAATCCTCCTACCTTTAAGGGCAAGTATAACTCTGATGGTGCTTTGGCGTGGCTGAAAGAGATGGAGAGAATCTTTCGTGTTATGGATTGCTCTGAGGCGCAGAAAGTCAGGTATGGTACTCATATGCTGGCAGAGGAGGCTGATGACTGGTGGTTGGAGGTGAGGCAGAGGTTGGCAACTGTGAATGAAGAGGTCACTTGGGCTGTGTTCAGCAGAGAATTTCTGAGAAAGTATTATCCTGAAGATGTCCGTGGGAAGAAAGAGATTGAGTTTCTGGAGCTGAAGCAGGGTAATATGTCGGTGACTGAGTATGCTGCCAAGTTCATTGAATTGGCGAAGTTCTATCCACATTATGGTGAGGCTGGTGCTGAATTCTCCAAATGCATCAAGTTTGAAAATGGGTTGCGGGCTGATATCAAGAAGGCGATAGGGTATCAGAAAATTCGGGTGTTCTCGGAGTTGATTGACAGCTGCAGAATCTTGGGGGAAGACAGTAATGCTCATTCTAGAGTCATGAGGGATAGGCAGAAGAATTTCTCGAGTCGTGGGAAGCCGTATGAGGTTCCAGCTGGTAAGGGCAATCAGAGAACTGCTGTGGGTAAGAGACCTAGTGGGGGAGATGCTGCTGCTAGTGTGGTATGTTACAAGTGTGGTAAACCCGGTCATAAGTTCTGACGTTGCCTAATCCGGAAGAGTCGTTCGTGGTGTATTGTGATGCTTCCAAGATGGGGTTGGGAGGTGTGCTTATGCAGAATGGTAAGGTAGTTGCCTATGCGTCGAGACAGTTGAGGACTCATGAGAAGAACTACCCTACCCATGATTTAGAACTTGCTGCAGTTGTGTTCGCGTTGAAAATTTGGAGACATTATCTGTATGGTTCGAGGTTTGAGGTGTTCAGTGATCATAAGGGTTTGCAGTATCTGTTTGATCAGAAAGAGTTGAATATGAGACAGCGCAGATGGTTGGAGTTGCTGAAAGACTATGACTTTAGCTTGAACTATCATCCGGGAAAGGTTAATGTGGTAGCTGACGCTTTAAGTCGAAAGACGTTGCATATGTCAGCAACGATGGTTAGAGAACTCGAATTAATTGAGCAGTTCAGGGATATGAGTTTGGTTTGTGAAGTGACGCCTCAGAGTGTCAGATTGGGGATGTTGAAGATTGATAATGAATTCATGGCTAGCATTCGAGAAGCTCAGAAGTTAGATGTTAAATTAGTTGACCTGATGGTTGGGATTGATCAATCCGAGAATAAAGACTTTGAGTTGGATGCGCAGAATGTATTGAAGTATCGTGGGAGAATCTGCATTCCTGATGATGAGGAGATGAAAAGAGCAATTTTAGAAGAAGGTCATAGGAGTAAGTTGAGTATCCATCCGGGAGCTACAAAGATGTATCAGGATCTGAAGAATATGTTTTGGTGGCCTGGTATGAAGCGTGATGTGGCGCAGTTTGTGTATTCCTGCTTGACTTGTCAGAAATCGAAGGTTGAGCATCAGAAGCCTGCTGGGTTGATGCAACCGTTGGAGATTCCGGAATGGAAGTGGGATAGTATTTCTATGGATTTCGTGATAGGGTTACCTAATACTGTGAGGGGGCACGATTCGATTTGGGTGATTGTGGATAGATTGACGAAGTCTGCTCATTTTATTCCTATCAATATCACGTATCCGGTGTCGAGATTGGCAGAGATTTATATTCAGGTGATTGTGAAGTTGCATGGTGTTCCTTTGTGCATTGTGTCTGACAGAGATCCTAGGTTCACTTCTGATTTCTGGAAGAGTTTGCAAGAAGCGTTGGGTTCTAAATTGAGGTTGAGTTCAGCTTATCATCCTCAAACTGATGGACAGACAGAGAGGACCATTCAGTCGTTGGAAGACTTGTTGAGATCTTGTGTTCTTGAGCAGGGAGGTGCGTGGGATACTCACCTTCCGTTGATCGAGTTTACTTACAACAATAGTTACCATTCTAGCATCGGGATGGCACCGTTCGAGGCATTGTATGGTCGGAGATGTAGGACTCCGTTGTGTTGGCATGAATCTGGGGAGAGTATTGTTCTTGGACGCGAGGTTGTTCGAGAGACTACTGAAAAGGTGAAATTGATCCGTGAGAAAATGAAAGCGTCGCAGAGTAGACAGAAGAGCTATCATGATAAGAGAAGGAAGGATTTAGAATTCCAAGCTGGTGATCATGTGTTTTTGAGAGTCACGCCTATGGCTGGTGTTGGGCGTGCATTGAAGACAAAGAAGTTGACTCCTCGTTTCATTGGACCGTATCAGATCACTGAGAGAATTGGTAATGTTGCTTATAGGGTGGCCTTGCCGCCTAATCTTTCGAATTTGCACGATGTATTTCATGTGTCGCAACTTCGGAAGTATATTTCGGATCCGTCCCATGTGATTCCGATGGATGATGTGCATGTGCGGGATAATCTCACTGTGGAGACAATGCCTGTGCGAATTGAAGATCGTGAAGTGAAGACTTTACGTGGCAAAGAGATAAACCTGGTAAAAGTGGTCTGGTTAGGAGCTGCTGGTGAAAGCATGACATGGGAGTTGGAGAGCAAGATGCGAGAGTCCTATCCAGAGCTGTTTGAATCAGGTATGTTTTCGAGGACGAAAATATTCTAAGTGGGGGAGAGTTGTAACGCCCTAAAATTTAATCAAATTATTTCGAAGTTGGATTGCCGTAGGATGATTGTAAGAATTGAAATTATGGGCGTAGTAGCTATGTTGAAAACGAGTTAGATGATAATCACGTGTTGTGGGCTAGTTAAAAATAGCATTGGGCTCCCTTCCTATGTGGATAAAGTCCCAAATAATTTAGCCCATTATGTTTCTCACTTATTATAAGTGGAGAGGATTAATTTAGGGTTGAGAGAGAGAGGAATTTCGGATTAGAGCAGCCACCAAAGAGAGAGAAAAGAAGAGAGAAAACAATTCCCGTTTTTCTCAAACCTGTCACCGTAAACTTGCGATTCCGGTTTCGTTAACCGTTGGATCGTCTTCGTTTTTGGGCAGAAGGTTCGTAAGATATAGTTCTACACTTTCACCGTTCGGATCTTCGAAACGAGTTCTGAGGAGAGAGATATTGGCTTCGCACTGAAGCTGCAGTTTGGGGGAGTCGCCGTATTCGGAGATCGAGGAACGAGGCTAGGAGGGAGTTTGCGCCACCATAGTTGAGGTAAGGGTGGGCTTAACCTTGATAATGGGTTGATGATAATTATGTGTGGGTAGTCTAGGGTTTTGTTGAATTGTTCGTGTCGTTGCATATCGTGTTTTCGTTGAGATTGGTGCTTTGATGATTATTGCACGTTATTGTGATTTGTTTCGTTATTTGTTGTTGCGTGATTGTTGTATCACGATGATGGTGTTGTTATTGTTCGTGTTTTTGTTGTTGCTGTGCGTGGTTGATTGTTGTTGTCGCGTTGTCGAATTGTCGTTTTTGTTGTGGTGGTTGCGGTGTCGTTGCCGTTAGGGTTTGGTGTTTGGCAATTTAGCGATTCTGGACACAGGTTCGGTTTTTCTAAAACTGGCGCTGTTTGGTTGATCCAAAAATTATGAGGTTGATTGTTTTTGAAAATAGACTTAACGCCGGTCGTTTTGGCACTGGTTTCGTCAAATTCGGAGTTGTATAGCTCGAGTTATAGGTGATACAAGTTAGGTTAAAATTCTGGAAACGATTTGGGTATAGATTCGGTATTTCGGTGACTGGGAACGTTGTATTGACCGAAAAATTATGTGGTTTATTTTTCTGGAAAATAGACTTAATGCTTGTTAATTTGGCACTTGTTTGGTTGCGTTTAGAGTTGTGTAGCTCGAGATATGAATTCCACAAGTTAGAGTAAGATTCTGGAAACAATCTGGACACAGGGTCAGTGTTTTGGTTACCACGTTTTCAAAAGAACTCCTTTTCGAACGAATCCAATTTCTTTGAAAACTAGACAAAATTTGACCCAGTTTATGCACAAGTTTCATGCAGTTTGATTGAGTTTTGGTCACTTTGGAATTGCTTGAATTTGAAGGACAGAAACTGTCCTCTTTTGCAACTAGCCTGTGTGCTTTTCGAAAACTGTACCTATTGGACACTCTCCTTCAAAAACTGAACTTAGGGATGATAACCAGACCCATAGGGCTTTCCAACAAGTATTTATTTGTTGAAATCCGATGTCGTTTGCTATTTTAATTAATTCGCTGAAGTAGGTGCGATGTGCCTAGGCACTGTGCGCCAATCTTGTAAGTGGTGTGCGTGCGTTATGTCCGCGTTGTGGAGCCGTCTGGTGTTAATATCTCAGGTGCGGTGCTGGTATGCTCAGGAGAGTTTAGTGGCAGCTGTGATGCTACAATTTGGTGCTATTTTTGGTGAAACCATTTGTGTTGATTCTGGTGATATAGTATTTATTTTAAATACTTGTTATGGTGAGTTGGTGCATAATCATGGTGTCGCATTGTCATATGCATGTTTTGGTGATATAGGCTCTGCCTCTGGTGTTTATTGGTGATATGCCCGTCGTGGCTCATTTTGGTGATCGGTACCGCATGCATATGCCCACTGGAGGGGTTGCATATCATCCCATTGTCTATGAATGTTATAATTTTGGTGGTTCACTGTCAAATGGATTTTTCCTTTGGTATCTGGTGCTGTGATATGGTGTAATTGTATTGTGTTGCTGTAGTTACCTGATGCTAGCATATTTTTATCATCTGCTTATTATCTCTGTTAGACTCACCCCTTCTGCTTGGAATGTTGCTCTCATGCGGCAACGCTGCAGGTGATCGCTAGTGCTCGTGGAGGAATTGCTAGGTTTTGCTTCCTCTCACGTTTGGGTCTGTGTCAGCTCTGATATGTAGCACCGGGGAGTCGTTAGTTATCGTTTTGAACTATTATTTTAGTTATTGGAAATTGTTTTAATTTATTTTGGAGATGTCTTTAATTGTTAATTCTGGAGATGTTTAAACTGGTTAATATTTCCGCTGCTTGGTGATTTCTTTTATATAAATTATTTTGGAGATTTTCCTTTTTTAAAAATGGTGAAAAAATGTAGCGCCCTTCGAGGTGACTCTGATAATTGTCTATTTAATTGTAATAGTAAAAGGGGGGTGTTACAACGTGGGTGTTTTCTCGTTCACTTTTTGCAATCATGTCATCAAGATAGACTTCAACTGTTTTGCCTATCTGTCTTTGGAATACTTTGTTCATCATTCTTTGATAAGTGGCGCCGGCGTTTTTCAAGCCGAAGGGCATAACTCGGTAGGCGAAGTTTCCTTGGTCCGTCATGAAAGCAATTTTTTCGTGATCGGGAGGGAACATGGCGATCTGATTGTAACCGGAATATGCGTCCATAAAAGAAAGTAGGCGAAAACCCGAGGCATTATCGACGAGGCGATCAATTCTTGGGACAGGAAATGCGTCTTTTGGACAGGCTCTGTTCAGGTCGGTATAATCGATGCACATACGCCATTTACCGTTGCTCTTTTTAACTAGTACTGGGTTTGACTACCAAGTCGTGTACTTGATCTCTGTTATGAAGTTTGCTTTGATTAAATCTTCAATAGCTTTTGTGGAGGCCTCATTCTTCTCTCCACTCTGGGCTCGTCTCCTTTGGGCGACCCATTTTGCTTCCGGATCAACGGCGAGTTGGTGGCACGCGACTTCCGGCAGGATTCCGGGGATTCCGGGCATGTCATCTATCGACCAAGCGAAAAGATTAGCATGATCTTTTAAACACTGAGTGAGGTTGATTTTCACCTCTTCGGAGAGGTCCGCTCCAATTTTTACTATTTTAGTAGGGTCGTCTCCGAGTTGTATTTCGACGGACTCCCCATCTGGCTCGGGTCTCTGATAACTCTATTTTATATAGAGTTATTCGTGCTTCTACACTTAAATAATTGCCCATAATCAAGTATAATATGTGTTAAATATAGTAGTATGAATAAAATAAACAACATTCAAGGTTTATACTCATGACTTAGCATTTTGTATATATATTGGTATGTTTGATCTGTTTGTTCAGTGCACCTGCAGTGGATGCATCTGCACCGGAAAACAGGCAGTGCATCTGCACTAGATGCACCTGCACCAGATTACCACAGTGCAACCAAATTTAGTGCATCTGCACCATCCTGCACCAAAGACAGAATTACTCCACAATGGAAGCACCTCAATTCATACCATGGCATAAATATCTCTATGACATCATGCTTAGTCACAAGTCACATGGAGGCACCATGGCAACTTGCAAAAGGATGCACCTGCATCGCATGCAGCTGCACTACATGCAGCTGCACCATCCTGAAAGGGAGGAAAAATGCCAACACCGGAAGCACCTCAAACTCAAAGAAGATAAAGACACCACAAGATGACATCATAATTGGTCACAAATCACATGGGTCACATGGGAACCTTTCAAAAGAGGTGCCTACAATATATGACCATTTGAAGAGTCTTCTTATAAAGGACACATGGCTACACCTAATTGGACCATTCTTTGCACTTGAGTGAAAAACTCAAATGGCATCATCAACTTCTGAAAAGTAACCATGGTTAAGTTAACTTTGTCTCCAAGCAAACCCTCACTTGAAGGAAAGCTCAAAAGCCTATATAAAGACCTTCATTCTTCACTTGGAAGATCATCTCATAATATATCATAATCTCTTTTTCACATTTCTACACCTTTAGAATTTCTTGTAATTTTATTTCCAAGTTTTTAGTTCTAATTTCTTAGATAGTGGCAAGGAGAAAAGGAAGGAATTGACGCCTTCTCCCTTCTCTTCTTCATAGATATAGGAAGGAGATCAGTGCACCTGCATTGCTTGATGCAAGAAAGCTTCAATATTGTAAACTTTACTTTGTTGTTCTTTCTTGATAATTTCCATCACCTCAATATGTTTTATTCAAATTCTTTTCATCTTGCAATGTCTATCATGAGCTAAAATCCTTTAGTTGAGATGTGCTAGTCTTATAATGATCTTTTGAGAAAGTTAAGTGTTATTTATGTGTTGCATGTACTTTGATTCTTGTGTTACACTACATCCATCTTATTTTAAGGTTGATCACTTAAAATGAGTAGAGTTATATTCACAGACATGGTTTATAACTAGAAATCAAGAATCAATAGGGGTAAGTGTTTAATAAAGCCTTTATTAACTTGTTTTAATAAAAGAAGCTTGTTAATTCCATGTTAAGTCCTAGACATAGGATAACATAGCCCTTAGGATTAAATCAGCAAGTATTTCAAGGTCAAGAGTGAATTTATTTAGCACACCTAGACATAGGAAGCTTGTAAAACAACTTTTGAAATAGTAGCTGAAAAGCACACAACTGATGCAGCTGCATCCAGTGCACCTGCACCACACGAATGCACTTAACACTTAAAAGAAAGTTATTTGATGAAAGCATCTCAACTATATTTCTCCACTGATTTCCTCTCTGTTGTTTATTGTCATTTTAAACTTCATTTCAACTTCAACCAAAAACCAAAAATTGTGAGTAGATAGTAGCATTAATTTACATGTCTTCACAACAATACATTAAGAATTATACAATCTCTGTGGGAACGATACTTTACTTCTACTTTATTACTTGTTTGTGACTGTGTACACTTGCACAACATCTTTCAGCACACCAAGTTTTTGGCGCCGTTGCCGGGGATTGGCAATAATTTTTTCTTATTGTTTTGAAGAAAGTAGATTAGTGTTTATTTTGTTATTCTGTGTTTTGTTTTCTGTGTAGAAACAGGTGCATCTGCACTAGCTTATGCCCAGAGACAAACCACCAGAATTTGAGTTTAATCCAGAGATAGAAAGACAGTTTAGAAGGTTGCGTAGAATCCAAAAAGAAAGGCTGCAAACCAGCAGCAATACCATGTCTCAACAAGGTGAAGGAGAAGGCTCAAGACCAGCCTCAGTCAGAGGTGGTCCTGGATCACAACGAGATGCTGAAGCAGATCACAGGAATCAATTCATTCACATGGGACCAATAGGTATGATTAATGATAGAGATAGACCTATGAGAGATTATGCTATGTTTGATCATCAAAACATGCAAACAAGCATAGCAAGACCTCACATAGATGCTGTCCACTTTGAATTTAAACCTATGATGTTTCAAATGTTGCAAACAATTGGTCAATATGGTGGACATCCTCATGAGGATCCCCATGAACATTTAAAACAGTTTTTAGAAATTTGTAGTAACTTTATCATTCCTGGTGTTAGTGAAGATGCATTTAGACTTAAGCTATTTCCATATTCTTTGAAAGATAAGGCTAAATCATGGTTAAATTCATTGGAGCCTAATTCTATTCATACATGGAATGAAATGGCTGAAAAGTTTTTGTCAAAATATTTCCCACCTATCAAAAATGCCAGAATGAGAAATGATATTACATCTTTTAGACAAAAAGAACAAGAATCATTGTTTGAAGCATGGGAAAGATGGAAAGAACTTTTGAGAAAATGTCCACATCATGGTCTTCCAGTCATTATTCAAATGGAGACTTTTTATAATGGTTTGGAACCACAAACTAGAGTAATGCTTGATGCATCATCCGGTGGTGTTTTGTTAAATCTTTCCTATAATGAAGCATGTGAACTAATTGATAGAATTGCTACCAATAGTTCTAGTTGGCCTACTGAGAGGGTGAGTGCCCAAAAGAAACCATCAGGGGTACATGAAATCAGTGAAATATCTGCCCTATCTGCTCAAGTAGCCTCACTAGCAAATCTGGTTAAAAACCTCAATAGTAACAGTGCACCTGCATCTAGTGCAGCTGCACCAGCTGAGAACACTGCAGCAGCCATAGAACAAGCCCCTCCAGGAACAGTAAGTTGTGTCTATTGTGGGGGAGGTCACCTTTATGAGGAATGTTCTAGCAACCCTGTCTCTGTGAATTTTGTAGGATATAATAAAAATAACAACCCTTACTCTAATACCTATAATACTGGTTGGAGGAACCACCCAAATTTCAAGTGGAATAACAATAATGCCAGTACACCTGCACCAAGTGCAGCTGCACCAGCAATTCCACCAGCATTTCAATCTCAGAATTACCAAAGGCCACAACAACAATTTGCTACTGATAACTCCTTAGAAGGTCTGCTTAAAGCTTTCATTAATGAAAATAGAACAGCTAGGCAAGCTCATGAAGCTTCAATCAAAAATTTGGAGAATCAGGTAGGTCAGTTAGCTACTGCTCTGTATCAAAGGCCAGCAGGTACACTACCATCAAATACAGAAGCAAGTCCATCTCAGAGGCCAGGTAAGGAACAGGTAAAAGCTATCTCTCTCAGAAATGGGAAAGATCTTGCAGAACCTTATGAGAATGAAGGTACAGGTAAGGGAGAAAAAAATAAAAATTCTCAAGATGCAGAAGCATTTGATGCATCTGCATCTCAACCAGTATCAACTCCAAGGTTAGTTCCTGAATACCCTCCTCCTCCGTATCCTCAAAGATTAAAAAAGGCACATGAGGAGAAGCAATTCAGTAAATTCTTAGATGTTTTTAAACAATTGCATATCAATGTTCCTTTGCTTGAAGCATTACAACAAATGCCTAATTATGCTAAGTTCATGAAAGATGTCCTTTCAAAGAGGAAAAGATTAGGTGATTTTGAAACTGTTGTCATGTCTAAGGAATGCAGTTTAATATTACAAAATAAACTTCCAAAAAAATTGAAAGATCCTGGTAGCTTTACCATTCCATTTTCAATAGGCAAGCTCTATACAGGTAGTGCATTGTGTGATCTAGGTGCAAGCATCAACTTGATGCCTAAATCAGTCTTTACACAACTAGGAATTGGTGATGCTAAACCTACAACTGTAACTTTGTCACTAGCAGATAGGTCAATAGCTTACCCAGAAACTTATTTAAGCAACTTGGATCATCTGTAAGGGGGCGAGAGAGGCACTGATAACTGCACCAGTGATAGTAACACCAGACTGGAGCAGGCCCTTTGAATTAATGTGTGATGCTAGTGACTTTGCAGTAGGAGCAGTCCTGGGGCAAAGGTATGATAAAATCTTTCATTCAATTTATTATGCTAGCAAAACCTTAATTGAAGCTCAAATGAATTATACTGTGACAGAAAAAGAACTATTAGCAGTGGTATTTGCATTTGATAAGTTCAGATCTTACTTGGTTGGTACTAAAGTAATTGTCTATACTGATCATTCTGCCATCAAGTACTTGCTTGCAAAGAAAGATGCAAAACCAAGGCTAATTAGATGGGTTCTCCTCCTTCAAGAATTTGATCTTGAAATCAGAGATAAGAAGGGGGTGGAGAACCAAGTAGCTGACCATTTATCTAGGTTAGAAAATGAGAATGCAGGTACACAAGAAATCAAGGAGAATTTTCCAGATGAAAAATTGTTAGCAATAACCTCAAATGCATCCAGTGCACCTGCACTGCATGCAGGTGCACCTCATACAGATACACCATGGTATGCTGACATTGTTAATTACCTTGTAAGCAAAGTTGTACCAGTGGACATGAACTATCAACAGAAGAGGAGATTCTTTCATATAGTAAAACAATACTATTGGGATGATCCTTACTTATACAAGATGTGTCCAGATCAAATAATGAGGAAGTGTGTATCAGAAACAGAAAAACAAGCAGTACTCCTGCACTGTCATGCTGCACCTTATGGAGGTCATTTTGGAAGTCATAGAACAGCTGCTAAGGTATTACAATCAGGTTATATCTGGCCTACTTTGTTTAAAGATGCTTATTCTTTGGTCAAAACCTGTGATAAATGCCAAAGAAGTGGAAATATATCTGCTAGACATGAAATGCCCAGAACCAATATTTTAGAAATTGAACTTTTTGATGTTTGGGGCATGGACTTCATGGGACCATTTCCACCTTCTTTTGGAAATCAATATATTTTAGTAGCTGTTGATTATGTTTCTAAGTGGATTGAGGCAGTAGCATTACCTAACAATGATGCCAAATCAGTTAGTAAATTTTTACAGAAAAACATTTTTTCAAGATTTGGCACCCCAAGAGCTATCATCAATGATGAAGGTTCTCATTTTTGCAATAAACTAATTGAAAATCTTCTTGCAAAATATGGGATCAAACATAAAATTGCCACTGCCTATCATCCACAAACAAATGGACAAGCTGAACTATCCAATAGGGAAGTTAAAAGAATGCTTGAGAAAATGGTAGGACCAAATAGGAAAGATTGGTCTTTACATTTAGATGAAGCATTGTGGGCATATAGAACTGCATTTAAAACACCATTAGGAATGTCCCCCTATAGGTTAGTCTATGGCAAAGCATGCCATTTACCTGTTGAGTTAGAAAACAAATCTTATTGGGCCATAAAAAAGCTGAACTTTGATCTCAATAAGGCAGGTGAAGAAAGGTTTTTGGAACTAAATGAGTTAGAAGATTTTAGACATTTCTCATATGAAAATGCTAAAATTTATAAAGAAAAAACCAAGTTATGGCATGATAAAAAAATTCAGAGGAGAGAGCTTAAGGAAGGAGGATTGGTCCTATTATATAATTCTAGGTTGAAATTATTCCCTGGAAAATTAAAATCAAGATGGTCAGGACCCTTCCAACTAGTTAAAATATACCCTCATGGTGCAGTGGATTTATATGATACAAAATCAGATACCACTTTCAAAGTGAATGGTCAGAGAGTAAAAATGTACTATGGTGAGCATGTGGTGAGAGATAAAGGCACCACTTATTTCAAGAATCCTTGAGAAAGAAATGAAAAAGTCAGGCTGTAAAGACTCTTAAAACAAGCGCTTGTGGGAGGCAACTCATAACTTTTTGATAAATATTAGTATTTTTTGTGTGCAAATTGATGGTTTTTCAAGTGTTTTGTAGGATACAGGTATTGGTGCAGCTGCACTGCATGCACCTGCACTGCATGCACCTGCATTGAGTGAAAATCCACTGTTTTAGGCACTTACATCCTTCACTCAAAATTACTTAGGAGAATAATTTTCAAAAATTGCCAGCACATCAGAGAAGTAATCATGACCAATGGCTAAGATGATGTGCTGTTACACCTAGTGTAACACGTGTCTTATGGCATGATAACCCACTTAAACCTAAACGGCTACTTAGCCATCACATCAATTCCCATTAACCTCTCCTCAATCCGATTTTAATAACCCACTTCCCCATTAATCTAACCGTTACTTCCACCTCTCTCTCAAAATCGTAAAATCATCCCCAAAACTCTCGTAAACACAAAACTTCTGAAACCATCCCAAAACTTCAATCATCCCTAACCTCTAGCAAATCAAACCCAGAAACTTGAAATCTTTCAAATCAGAATGGTGAGAAAGCAATCTGCTACTAAAACTTCTGGCAGTCATGCCTCAGTTGCAGGAGCATCATCAAAACCAGTTTCAAAGACAACTTCCGCAACTGTCATTGACAAAGAAAGCTCACATTTCTGGACAATGAACATGCTACCAGAACGAGGGTATAATTTAGCCAAAGCAAGCCAATCCTTCCTCTCAACAGTGGAAAATCTCAAATGGGAACTGTTTGTGCAACACAGGACCTATTACATCGAGCAATTGGTCAGAGAATTCTATGCAGGTATTCAAGATACCAAAGGAGGTAAAATTATCCCTCACTCCATTGTTAGAGGTAGAAAGGTATTCTTTGATTCTGAAAGGATTAACAATCATTTCATGTTGATTTGTGACTCTGAGGATTTTGAAAACAAAGTTAAACATTTTGGAAAAAAGGAAATGACTAAGGTCATGTCTAGAATAGCTGTTCAAGGGGCTCCTTGGGAGAAATTTACACACACTGAATTTAAAATGAAAAGTAGATATTTGATTCCAGAATTAGGAAATTGGCATTTATTCATTGATGCCTCTATCCTCCCTACTTCACATACTTACACATTGACTAAAGAGAGATTGCTTCTCCTAGATGCAATCTTGACTGAAACCAATGTTGATATAGGTAGAATTATTTCAAGAAAAATATTGGATTTTGCTGTGAAAGATTCTGGAAATTTGTTCTACCCTTGCTTGATCACTGAGCTGTGTAGAAAACAAGGAGTTAAAATAACTGAAACAGAGCAACTACAAAGAAAGTTTCCCCCTGGTGCACTCACTGCAAATTTCAAAGAAAAGAAGAAACAAGAAGTTGGTACAGTGATACATAAGCACTTTGTGCAGAAAATGAAGGCAGTGTGGAAATTTCAGGATGAGCAGCATGATTGGCTCCAACTCAGGTTGAGAGAGATATCTGACAAGGAAACTCAACTGGAAATTCCAGTTTTTCCAAAATGGGTCTTAGAAGAAGGTGAACAGGAAGACTCAGAAGAAGAGCAAGAGGAGAGTGAGAAGGAGATAAGAAAACAAAAAAGAAAGAGAGGAGGTAAGAAAGATTTGAAGGGAAAGAAAAAATTGAGTGAGGAAGAACCTATAATGGAAAGTGAAGAAGACACTGAGGAGAATGAGGATCTGCAGAATGTGGTAAACCAGATAGACAGAGATGAGGAGGAAGATGAAGAAGAAACTGACAGAGATGAGGAAGAAGCTGAAGAAGATGTCACTATGGAACAGGTAGCAAGACAAAAGTATGCTACAAAAACAAGAAGGCAAGAACAACCACCATCATCACCCAAATCACCACATCAAAAATCACCTCATCAGAAATCACCAACCACACACATCTCACCACCTAGACAACAATCACCTACACCTACTCAAAATGACCCTGAACCAGAAAAAGAAAGTGACAACCCCACAAATGATCCATCAGAATCAGAATTTCAACCAAAAATTCCAACAAAACAAACCTCAACTGGCCCAATCATCACCCCTGTGGACTTAACAATTGAAAAAGAAACTGTTTTGCAGGTTATTGAAGAAAATATGCCTGGTGAAAAAGAAACAAGTTCAGAGGAGGAAAGAGCTGGAGAATCTGATGCAACTGCATCTGATGCACCTGCATCTCATGCAGGTGCATCCCAACAAGTGCCTACGGTGACTGCCATTTCAACTGATCCCAATGCTACAATTAAACTTGTGCTGCAGGAACTTGATGCAAAGAAGAGGGCAGAAATGGGCAACACCCAGAAATTCTTTAAAAAGGCGGTTGGAGTTGCAAGGAATGAGGAAGAGAACCCTAAGGCAAGTGAAGGTGAAGTTATTAGTGAAGGAAAAGCTGCAGAGAAGCTCCCCCAGGAAAATCCAAAGGTAACAGATGCAGGAACAATTAAAGAACCTGCCCAAAAAGACCAACCTGAAGCTGCTAAGGACCCAGAGCAACCAGCCATGGATGAGCCAGTTGCTGTTGACAAACTAGCTGATGCAGCTGCATCTGATACAGCTGCACTGGAAAATCTTGCAGAAACAGCAACAGTAACTGATGCACCAGCATCCAAAGCAGCTGCATTAAAGCCACAGGAGCCAAAAACAAAGAAACAGAAAGTCAAGCATGCTCCAATCAGATCCAGCTCAAGGCTCAGGAGTGGAGCCAAGAAAGAGTAAACTTTTAATGTTGTTTATTATGTTTTGCTATATTTCACTACTATGTTTGTACTGTTAGAGACCCATCCCATATGAATTTACTTCCCCCTTCCCATCCCACATGTATTAACCCCCCCTACCCATTTTGAACAATTTCTGGTATTTTGGCTACTCAACTTAGAGCAGTGAGGACACTGCTCACTCTTAAGTTGGGGGGAAGAACTTCATGAAAACATTATGCATGTGTGGTAGTATGTTTAATTATAACTAAGTGTGTTGTTTTAGTATCTTTATTAGTATTTATGTCTATGTGTTCAAAATGTTGTTTTCAAAAGTCCATCTTTCAAAAACAGCAGCTATAATTAGGATTCGATGATTTTGAAGCATGATCAGCTTAAATTTCTTTTCCACTGAAACTTTGCATGGCTTGATTGAATCAAATTTCAACGATGAAGAAAAGAAAAAGAAAAAGCCCATGATTTTTCAAAAATAACCAAGGTTATTATCACTTCACCACATGAACTGAATTTCAAAAGGAACCTTGCTATTTTTAAAGCTATCTGATGCAAAAGGAAATTTTTAGAAAGCTAAGGTCAAAAACAAATTTTTAGTAAAAATATAGAAGAGCATAAAGACTTAAGTCTGGGGGAGTTTTCATGAATACAAAGGCTGTGGTATGAAAAATTTAGAGTGGTCAATACAATAGGTTAGCCCAAATACTACCAAAAATTACTCAAAGAGCTATATTGCCTGAGTCATTAAACTGTACCTGTTCCAAATAGTGCATTTAGTCAGAAAAAGAAAAAAATTCAAAGAAAAAGAAAAAGAAGAAAAGAAGACAGAACTGACCAAAGAAAAAAGTATGCATAAGGAGGTCAGTCAGGAGGGCAATATATGCTAACAAAAATCTTGAAAAGTAGTGTTCAGTGCAGCTGCATTCAATGCACCTGCACCGTTAAAACTCAGTGCACCTGCACTGCAGAAAAGTGATGCACCTGCACCTCATGCATGTGCATCAAGAAAAAGAACCACCAAAAACAGAAAAATTGTATTGATCCAACAGTTTTGAAATACCCACTCAAGCCCTTTGTGGTACTTAAAGCCCTTCAAGTCTTGAAAATTTTGTGAGTCTAATCTATATTTTGAAACCTCTTGTGTTTTGACTAAACGTAATCTAGAAATTTCCAAAGGTTAAAGAAAAACTTTTTATCTAGTTTGGAACTGATTGATTTTCAGTGAAAGCACACACTCACACAAATGAGTTTTAATAGCTTTGGATGTTTTGGAATTCAAAGGCACAAAGACAAAAGTTTCTGAAAAATGAAGTTCATAAGTTGCATTTATTGAAAATCATTTTACGAAAAAGATGTGAGCTGATCTGTTCTTCTTGATTGTAAAAGTCTTATTTGTGTTTTCTTTTTGTCATTGCTTGAGGACAAGCAACGAATTAAGTTTGGGGGTGTGATAACTCTATTTTATATAGAGTTATTCGTGCTTCTACACTTAAATAATTGCCCATAATCAAGTATAATATGTGTTAAATATAGTAGTATGAATAAAATAAACAACATTCAAGGTTTATACTCATGACTTAGCATTTTGTATATATATTGGTATGTTTGATCTGTTTGTTCAGTGCACCTGCAGTGGATGCATCTGCACCGGAAAACAGGCAGTGCATCTGCACTAGATGCACCTGCACCAGATTACCACAGTGCAACCAAATTTAGTGCATCTGCACCATCCTGCACCAAAGACAGAATTACTCCACAATGGAAGCACCTCAATTCATACCATGGCATAAATATCTCTATGACATCATGCTTAGTCACAAGTCACATGGAGGCACCATGGCAACTTGCAAAAGGATGCACCTGCATCGCATGCAGCTGCACTACATGCAGCTGCACCATCCTGAAAGGGAGGAAAAATGCCAACACCGGAAGCACCTCAAACTCAAAGAAGATAAAGACACCACAAGATGACATCATAATTGGTCACAAATCACATGGGTCACATGGGAACCTTTCAAAAGAGGTGCCTACAATATATGACCATTTGAAGAGTCTTCTTATAAAGGACACATGGCTACACCTAATTGGACCATTCTTTGCACTTGAGTGAAAAACTCAAATGGCATCATCAACTTCTGAAAAGTAACCATGGTTAAGTTAACTTTGTCTCCAAGCAAACCCTCACTTGAAGGAAAGCTCAAAAGCCTATATAAAGACCTTCATTCTTCACTTGGAAGATCATCTCATAATATATCATAATCTCTTTTTCACATTTCTACACCTTTAGAATTTCTTGTAATTTTATTTCCAAGTTTTTAGTTCTAATTTCTTAGATAGTGGCAAGGAGAAAAGGAAGGAATTGACGCCTTCTCCCTTCTCTTCTTCATAGATATAGGAAGGAGATCAGTGCACCTGCATTGCTTGATGCAAGAAAGCTTCAATATTGTAAACTTTACTTTGTTGTTCTTTCTTGATAATTTCCATCACCTCAATATGTTTTATTCAAATTCTTTTCATCTTGCAATGTCTATCATGAGCTAAAATCCTTTAGTTGAGATGTGCTAGTCTTATAATGATCTTTTGAGAAAGTTAAGTGTTATTTATGTGTTGCATGTACTTTGATTCTTGTGTTACACTACATCCATCTTATTTTAAGGTTGATCACTTAAAATGAGTAGAGTTATATTCACAGACATGGTTTATAACTAGAAATCAAGAATCAATAGGGGTAAGTGTTTAATAAAGCCTTTATTAACTTGTTTTAATAAAAGAAGCTTGTTAATTCCATGTTAAGTCCTAGACATAGGATAACATAGCCCTTAGGATTAAATCAGCAAGTATTTCAAGGTCAAGAGTGAATTTATTTAGCACACCTAGACATAGGAAGCTTGTAAAACAACTTTTGAAATAGTAGCTGAAAAGCACACAACTGATGCAGCTGCATCCAGTGCACCTGCACCACACGAATGCACTTAACACTTAAAAGAAAGTTATTTGATGAAAGCATCTCAACTATATTTCTCCACTGATTTCCTCTCTGTTGTTTATTGTCATTTTAAACTTCATTTCAACTTCAACCAAAAACCAAAAATTGTGAGTAGATAGTAGCATTAATTTACATGTCTTCACAACAATACATTAAGAATTATACAATCTCTGTGGGAACGATACTTTACTTCTACTTTATTACTTGTTTGTGACTGTGTACACTTGCACAACATCTTTCAGCACACCAGTCTCCTCATTTTCTTTTTGAGCTCTTTGGCCAAGTCATCATCATCTTCCTCTTCTAAGCTGTCTGGGTCGTATCTCGCATCCAAGTTGAGACGACCCTCGTCTTCATCATAGTAACCCTTATACTTAATCTCTTAATTTCAAGAAAATAGATAAATTTAAAACTTAACATATATATGACTAAATATACATCACATAGATATAGACATAATATTCATAGTTTTACAAAACATGTGGCAATACTAAAGCCACTCGAACATATACCAGAGTGTTTTCAAACAACAGAAAAATAAGAACACATAACAAGCCAACTAACATAACAAGACTCAATAGACTGACACACTGGCTAATACCAAACTCAGGTTCTCACAATGAGACACCTGTTTGCTCCATCATATCGCACCGGCATCCTCGGTGCCTTCAACGTCCATCGTGGAAGGAAGAATATCTCCTTCTGCTATAAGTGGCTCCTCAACTGGATCTAAGCGATACAAACAAACATACAAAAGAAAACACATAGGGCTAAGATACATGTATAAGTCAGAACAATGGGAAGATAAGGTAAAGCTTAATTTAAACATGTTACAAGCACATTAAATCATATTATTTCTTATCTTTTATTCTTTATTAGTATCTTATTTCTTAGACTTTATCTATGAGAATCTGACAATACTATATGCTGACTCTGTCCATATCCTAATGCCACAACGTTCCCACATCCGTGCAGAACGCCATCCGACTGTCACCATGGAGTCCGGATCTAATAAGTCTTTCCCTATCGGAAACAGATCAAAGTAATCTAAACCTATCATTACTCCATCTAGCCGGCATAAATATAAATATGTCTTACTAAGGACCCCGACCTGGTACTTGACCTCGTGTGTCCCATACCACACGGCTGTGGACTTACAACACATATGCAATCTATATGATTCTGTTCGATTACTCTTTAACCCGTATGCCTTACTCATTTTCCTTATCAGTACCTCGTACTATCACTGGCACTACGGTTAAGTATTCATTCCACTTTAGATCTCTTTATGACTCTTAGTTCACTATGCACACCTAAGTTCATTATGAAATCTTAACTTCATTACTGTTATTAAATAAAGTCATGCTTCTCAAACTTTAACTATATCAATAAGATATTTCAGCAATTCAACAAATAATCACGAATAGCACATAAGCAGTTTATAACAATGAAAGCAATCAATCAAAATATCTCAAGCAATCAATCAATCACTAAATCAATCAAATAAAAATATAGAAGTTTCCTATGCGTTAACCGGTCATCGATGGCCTAAACTTCACTTAACCTTAACTCCGAAGAGTAGTCAAATGATTTTTTAGGTATCGCTGACTATTTAACTCTAGTAGAGCTTGGGTCACTCTACAAATATTTAAATTAAAACTTTACGCTAACCGTCCCGACGAATACGGTATCTTGCCCCCACCTGAATTATAGCACGAACGAACACTTGTTCTGGCAACACCGACACGTACTCGAACAAAGCTTCGAAACTACGAACACAAGTTGTTGATGGTTTGAAGGTTTAGAGGAATATGAGAATGAAGTGTTTTGGTTATGGAATGATGAATGAATCAAGAACTTGGCTTGCTATTTATAGTGAATCATTGGACCTTGCTTACATCATGCTAAGCATGAGGTGTAAAATTCACTTTTTGGGTGGCATGATCCTATAAGCTTAAGTGATGAGTCATCTTAAGCAAGAACCTAGTGGAAGACTCTCATGAAGCATGTAGAAGGATGAGGTGTATTGTCTTTTAGGTGGCATGTTCTCATGGGTTAAAATGATGATTCATCTTAAGCTAGCATGAGGTGTCCTATTCTAATACATCCAACACAAAGTCTAGAAGAAGCATGAAGTGTTCAATTCCTTTTTGGTGTCAAAATCTCATGGGTTTAAAAATGATGACTCACTTTTATCATAAAGCATGAGGTGTAAAGTTATTTTTAAGGTGGCATGAATCTATGGCTTCAAAGGAGTGACTCATCAAAGCAACCATCTACATGGCCTATTCTTGTTAAACCAACACATAATTTGTGGAAGGAGGAGGTGTTGTTATCTTGTACAATTACTTAACAATGAAGGAAACTTGGTCATGAAAGAAGAAGGTAGATTTTATTCTAAGTTTATGGCAAGTTACTATATCATGATCATAATACATATAAGTTGAATCTTATATCATTATATAATAATCTTAAACAAGTATACACGTTAAATATTAATACACAAACAAATATATATATATATATATATATATATATAATAATAACTATATTTTCAAAAATAGTAATAGTAATAACTATAACTTGTCTTTAAGTCCTAAAGCCCACAATTTAAATAAAATAATTTCTAAAGCATCTCTTAATAACTCTTTATAAAAAAAGGGGTGTTACACAAGTCAGTTAAGTTGACTTCGGCGGACCTTCTTCCAACTTCTTCTTTTTTTGTTATCACCGGGGGAACCCCTTCCTTGTATTGAGCCTTTTTTTCTGCTTTTGTCCACAAGAAGAAACATCTTGAGGCGGATTCAAGATCTGAGTTTAAGGTAATCACTTTGTTGCAAAGGGAGTGGAATTTGATTTTTAAGTGAGTGGTGGAGGTTACTGCTCCGAGCCTTCCCAACGTCGGTCTTCCAATGATACAGTTGTAGATAGACTCACATGGTAGGATGAGGATTTTTGTCTTGACGATCCTTACCAAGGGTTCTTCACCGTAGGACACCATCAGCTCTAGGTGTCCAAGAGGTTTAGTCCGAGATCCGTTGAATCCTGATAGTGCGGATCCTCGGTAAGGAGAGATGTCTTCCTTATCGATTCCCATTCGTTCCACTAGCTCGAGAAAGATAATGTCGGAAGAACTTCCCTAATCAACCAAAATCCTTCTAATCTCCTTATTAGCAATTACAGCTGTCACAAGGAGTGGTACGTGTTTGTTGGGCTTCCCATCTAGAAGGTCTTCATCTCTAAAAGACAAAGGAGGTCGGTTTGAAGGAGTTGATGTGACCTAGGTGGAGGCTACATTGAGTAACTCCTTCCACTTTCGTTTCATTGTTTTCCCGGATTCTTCGTGGGAAAAACCTCCTGCAATCATCATCATGACTGACCGTCCCTTTGATCTTCTCGAATCAAGCTCGGTGTCATCGGATTCGGCTTTGATTTTCCCCCTTCCTTTTGGCTCCGGATCCCGCTCTTCTTTAATCTCGGCAGCTTGAAGCCTGGGTTTGTTTACATAGCTGGCTAGTTTTCCCCTTTTTATCATATCCTCAATGTCATCTTTCAAGGCGTTACAATGGTTGGTGTCGTGACCGTTACTCCGGTGGTATCGACAGTATTTATTGGAACGTTGACCGGGTCTGTGACCGAGCGGTTTTGGGAATTTTTCGTCTCTAAACTGTGTTCCAACATTGACCCAAAAGTTGTGCCTGGGTGACATTGAGCTTGGTATAAAATTGATGGTGATTCCGAGGTCGGGAATCCCTGTTGCCTCGGTCGTCGTTCTTTTGGTCTCTTTCATTTTGGGGCCTAGATGGTTCGACCAGCGGTGAATTTGTACCGGTCATGGCGCTTTCTTCTTCATTGATAAAGCACTGGGATAGTTGGAGGAAATCTTGGAGGTTCTCTGGTTCCCAACTATTTATGTGTTTCTTGAACGGGCTTCCAGGGCGTAACCCCATCCCCATAAAGTAAACTCGAAAAGAGTCGTCGAGGTTTCGAACTTGAGCTGCCTCTTTATTAAATCTTTCTATGTATTCTCTTAAAGACTCGGAACTTCCTTGGACGATGGACGCTAAAACGTTCTTGTTTTTTTGTTTGCTTTTGGAATGGGAAAAATTAGCCGAGAATAATTTGGCCAAATGGTCCCACGAGGAAATTGTGTTTGTTTTGAGGACCTCAAACCATTCCGAGGCTATTTTCTCCAATGTTAGGGGGAAAATTCGGCATTTCATTTCCATGGGGACATTCTGATACTTCATTACCGTGTCAAAATAACTCAAATGTCTGTCCGGATCGCCTATCCCGTCATAAGTTTTTAAGCCTTCCGGGGGTTTTTCTAGATACCTGGGTATCGGGTATCGGTCGATTTTTTCTATGAAAGGTCCTTTGTGTTCTGTTGGTTGGGCCCTATGTGGAGGACGATTCCGATGATGAGGGTCAGGGTACCTGCGGTCCTGATGCTGATATTTGTGGGGTGAATATTCCCTGCTTTTCGAACGTCGTCTTGGAGAAGAAGATGCTAGAGAATAATCGACCTCTGCTCCATCGTCGTAGAATTCGGCTCGGGGAGAACGGGAACCATTCCCTCGGCGCCGACGTGGAGGAGAGCGATGGTAGCGGCGTTTTCTGGGTGGAGATCGGTGGCGTCTTCGGGCAGGATTTCTTCTTTCAGGGGAACCCGGATCAGGGGATTCCTGGTCCGGAATATTTCGGACCTTGAGTTCCGCCACCTGTCCTTCGAGGTTAGTAAATCGGTAGCTTCTTTCTTGATTGGCCGCTTCATGTTGGTTCAGCAAAAGGAGGAGCTGTTGAACAGCATCGGCCGGGACCGGAAGTGGAGGTGGAGGAGGAGGTAGATGATTTCTGGCAGCGCTTCCGGTGACTAGAACGAAGTTCGAAATTTGGTTTTGGATTTGTGCTTGAGTAGAGTTCGGAAGGTCTTCCACAAATCCTTCCGAGGTTGGCTGAGGTTTGGCTAGCTGAGTTATGGTCGGTCTCGTAATTGGCTCGGGTGGGATGCCCGCCGCGAGGCTGTTAGCGTTAGAACAGAGATTTCGAGTCGTCATTCACCAAGGTGAGGGGAGAGGATTTTGAGTTTAAATTCCTCCCACTGTGGTCGCCAATGTTCTGCACTGTACTTCCGACCTTGAAGGATGGTCCGAGGTAGTTAGTGGTTGATGTTCTTAGTAAATAACTGTATCTGATCCGAGTTGGTGTTGTACCTGCAAAGTCACTCCGACGCTCAAGTCAGTGAGCCTGATTGAAAAGTCTTGCTCAGAGCTTCTTGAATTCTCGGAGGAGCTTTTAGTGTTTTAAATAGGGATACTACTGAATATCCAACAATATCTAATACTTATTTATTGAATAATGTTGAATATAAATCCTATGGGTTTTCCTAGGATCATATCTGACCTCATTGGTAGGTTCTCTTCAAAGTTCATGTGAGGGACTCATCGAGAATATATTTGAGAAAACATTTTATGTTTGAGGGATTATGATTGATTAGGACTTGCTTAAAAAGTTCAAAGATAAATCAAATGTTGTTAAGGTGAAGCGTAAATCTTAATTTTCAATAGCGTTCATAGTTTTAAGCTAAGACTTTCCGACAAACCATAATCCATAACATTACTTACACTATTAGAGACAATGTCTCGATCGTCAATGCAAGAGGGTTTCGTGGATACAATTTCACAGCTTTCACCAAGAGAGAAACCCTAAGATAAAATAAAATTTGAACTAATGGTTCTTTCTTCGCACAGTCACTATATCCCACTAAATTTGGGACTTCTCTCAAACCCTATCGCGTGATGTGAAAAGCGGTGCTGCTCTGTATTCCTTTTGTTTGCTCTCAATCTTTTTTTTTTATCATCACTCTCAATCTTATTCTTAATAGTGAGTAATACTAATTAGATTGCAATAGATCGTTCCATATTTAGTTTTTTTTACAAAATTAGATTAGTCGCTGGCAAAGTCATTGGATACTAACAATATGATAAAAAAAACCTAATCTAATGCATCATTTTGCTTTTATTGATTATTAAGTAAAATATTTACCATTCTCCAACTAATATTGTATATCGCACGTATGATAAAAAATTCTAATCTAATGCATCATTATGTTATTATTAATTATTAAGTAAAATATTTACCATTCTCCAACTATTAATTATTAAGTAAAATATTTACCATTCTCTAACTGCTATCTTTTATTCTTAATTTTACTTTTTGAATATCAATAAATAAAAAGAGGACTAAATTTTATATTAAAATATTAAACTATGATTTTTTAGTTTAACTATAATATTTTTTAGTATTCAATCTAATCTAATATAATAACTTTTCAATGTTAATCCTTCATTATTTTCTTCATCACCTGATCTTGCATGCTGATCTAAGGGCTCAGAATTTAACACGTCAACAGCAACAATAGCAGTAGAATTAGCACCATTATTCTTCTTCGGTCTACCAGTACCACTTTTAAGTTTTATGTGCCTTATTACTTCTAGTAATCTTCTTTTCCTTGTCTTTGATAGAATGATGTTCAACTTCCCTTGTTTTTTCCTTCCTACCTACCTTGCGTGAATTGACCTACATAACGTTCAGGTTGTATGTTCCTACGTTTTGAACGTCTTAAACCCAAAATCATAGCTTCCTTAGATGGTGACACCTCATCTTCATGTGCATGTTCATGTTCATGGTCGTGGTCATCATGGTGAGTTATGTTGGTTTGAGATACTTCAATTTGAGCAACAGAGGATACTATATTACCATCCTTTACTTTGAGGTTCACAACATTTATATGTGAATCAGTGTTATCAGTTCCCAAAATCTGATAAACAATTTTGTTTTGTACAGATCTTACACAAAATGGAACCTTCTTTAAAGCAGAAGTAACAACTAACCATGAAAGACCAGATAGAAATTTTCCAAAAACCAATCTGGTTTGTGCTATTGTGGTGCAATCTTGAGATGAAGTCCATCGATGAGGTTTATCATCACAACTATTACGTTCAAGCTTTTGAAGAAGAGAGATTTGATCTAATCCAACTGCTTTAATCTTCATATTTAGAGTCTTTACCTCTGTGCCAAGTGAACCTTGCTCTTCATAAAAGTTCACGTAATATTGACATGTGCATTGAGATTTATGAGATTTTCTTTCTACAGAGTTTATTCTTGCATCAAGCCATACCAACAAATTACAAAATAAATATAGAAAGAGGCTGCATTAGATAATAATGTGATCCCTAGTCCCTACATTATCATGAGATCATAGCAACTAAAAAAATGAAGAATAAGAAGTTTAACATAGAAATTATAACTAAGATGCTTTAACTTACATGAATAGGAATAAATTGCTCTGTAGTATTTGAAAGGATGATGATTGGACACAAATGTCAACACCGGGTCGTAAAAAGCCAGAGCTTTTCTTGATCTTATTCGAAGATCCGAGAAGTAACCTTGCATTTGTTGTTTATCAATGAAATGCAAGGTTGTTCTTCCTGACTCTATTTTTATTAGCTCCACAGCTTGCCATGAACCAGACAACAATGCCTCAAATGCTGTTCACAAACAATAATATAATAATAATAATAATAATAATAATAATAATAATAATAATAATAATAATAATAAAAAGTACTGACAATATTTTCAATATCATAAAATCAATGGTGCAATCCATTGATATTTATTCATGTTTTTTCTTTCTTTCTCATGTATGTATGTATATTAAGAAAGCTTACATAAGCATCAAATGGATGCTTCCATTCACGCAAATGCTTTTTTATCTGCATTTCTGAATTTAATTTAACGGCTAACAGACCTGCCAATCATCTAACGTACGTTCCTGTGCCATATTCAAGAAGTGAACTCGTTCTAATAATTCTCACTTCTCATAAACAGTTCAGCTTTTCAGTTTCAAACTTCAAAAGTGTTAATTATGTGTGCATATAGAGAGATGAAAAATAATTTTTTTGAGACTCAATAATATTGTTGAAGGAAAAAAAGATTATTTTTTGAGAAAGAATATTCAAACTCTTAAGTATTTTATGAAAAGTTTTGAACTTTAAGAATGCAGTAGGTGGATGAATAGTATGAAATATGTTAATATGAATTCAGAACGATAAAAATGTTTACCTGAAATATAGCATAATAATAGGAAAAGCCTAACAGTATACAACAGCTCACAGAGAACATTGGCGGCTAAAGTGGATGAATGAAGGATGAGTAATCATCTTAGTACAATCATCAAATGAAAACCCTCAAAATTTACACCCTACATATGAAAACGCTCAAAATAAATTATTAAATGCTCTTTCAAAATTATATTAAAAGCTTTTTCAATTTTTAAGGTATAGACAATTTTTTACGGTAAAACAAGATTTTAAATATTTTATTATCTTTTTTTGACAATGAAATATTTTATCATTTAATACTATTTCATCTCCTTTTTGTATTTATGAAGTTTTAATTAATAAAAAAATTGTCTAATTTTCGTTTTTTTAAGCAACTAATTTTCGTTCTTTTTTAATACCTAAAAGTATTAATTAATTAATCTGTTATAGAGACAGTTGCTGATTTGGTGGAACAAAATCAAAGCCAAATGAGAAACCTTGGCCCTTGGTCAACGGTTCAGAGAAAACAACGTGGAAAATCTGTTATATGCGAGAGAAATTTAAGGAACCGCATAAAGATAGGAAGGATGGAATATATTTTTTTTGGTGAAAAAATAGGAAGGATGGAATTAGGAAACAAGCAAGCACCAGTGCAGATCTTGAACAAAATGTCTCGGAGGGCCAGTCAAGAAATAGACGTGGAAACTCAGAAACACATAAATAGATATGTAAAAACGCAAATACAATTAAAATAGATAAATATAAATATAAATTAAAATTATTTAGAGACAAAATTAAAAAGCTAAAAATATAATTTTTATTTCATATAAAGACTCAATTGAAGTTGTTTGTAAAAGTATAATTTTAAATTTATTCTATTCTAATTTTAAAATGTAGAAGATATTTTTTCCCGAAAATCATCAACTATTTATTCATAATTTTTAATTCTAATATCAGAGATATGATAATATTAAAAATATGAATAAAATTTATACTCCAAAAAATACTATATATAGTTACATATCACCTATACATTGAGTAAAAAGAATATTATTAGTGCATAAAAAACATATTTTGCTTATATATATATATATATATATATATATATATATATATATATATATATTTGTAAACTTACTAGCAATAACATTTGATGGCTTTATACCAAAAAAAAAAACATTTGATGGCTTAATGGTAAATTGTTGGGTGAACAAACACTTTAGAAATGAGTTCGGATACCCAATAAATTTTGGCAACAATAATATATAACAACCACCAGTGGTGGTTTTTAAAGAAATAAAACAGGACTAGGAAACAAAAAGAAACGAAAGAATTTATAAACAACCACAGGAGAGGGAATGGAACTTGTAACCAATCAGCTAACAACTGGAATCTCAACCATTAGGCCAGACAATCGCCGTTGTTGTATTTGTGCAACGTTTATATATATTTAATAGTTAATACTTAAAAATAGGGGTATTTTGACAATTTCACATGAATTTTTAGGGAGGGTCGTGGTCCTCCCCGGCCCTCACAAAGAACCGTCCCTGGCAAGCACCCAGTTTAATAGCAATGATAGGTCGAGATTCATGCACTAAATAAGGAGGTGATTAAGGAATCAAGGGATTCAAAAACGTAGGGTCTTCCCTCTCGTTTAACAACTAACACACTAATTACTAACCAATTTGTCTATAACTAAAGGGATTAAAAAATCAAAATAAAGAGGTTGAACCTCAAATTCCCAATGAATACTTTCCCAACGGATGCTATGATATGGAACTGTAAATGAGCAGGTAGAGAAGATTTTCCTGGTTATGACGGAGATTTATGCGTATGCATAACCTAAATTTTATAGCTATTCTGGAGCCTAGAATTGGTGGCACCATCTCTGATGTCGTGATTCGTGGAATTGGATTGTATGGTAGTGTTAGAGTCGAATCTGGTGCCTGTGGAGTAATGCTTGTCCTAATATTACAGTTATTTCAAAGTCTGTTTTGTCTGTTTGGCAAAAAGTAACAGATAACTAAACTACCGGATATCAGATAGCGAATAAGCGAGCTGATAACGGATATGTTATAGCAAATGGCTGATAGCGGATAAGCTAGTAGATGACGAATGATGTGTCGGTAAAATTAGCGGTTGAACTAGCTGATAAATGTAAAATGACATAAACGAACATATTTAATGAATGATTAAATTTATTTAATCAATATAAAATATGTTACATATGTATAAATTATTTTACTATAAATTCATGATAGTTAAGCTAATTATTAAGATATTTAGAAAATAAATTTTTAAAATTTATATACTTTTTTAATCAAACAAGCATCAAGCCGAATTTACTAAGAAAAAATAAAGCGGAATAAGACTAAGAAGAGCAAAGAGGAATTAGACCAATACCCTTGACAGAAGACCGACTAAAGTTACAATAATAGGGAGCCCTTAATAGAGATCCCTAAAACACTACGATCTAGATACTAGAACAAAAAGCTAACTAACAAAAGTTAGATTAAAGAAATAGAGACAGAAAATATCCTTGATACGGAAAATATAGCCAACCAAACTCAGGCCAAAAACTGAATTCATGAAAAATCTAGAACCCACTAACAAAAGACAGAGCAGGAAGAAAGAGAGACTGAATTTGTATTTGAGCAAGTGTTATAATCTATTGTTTTCTGGATCAATTTATAATTAATAGTCTAATTTATATATTAATCTCAATGTCTAATTTAAAATACGATTAAAATAAAAAATATAAAAGAAATAAATAACAGGTATAAGTAAGCAAAACCAACAGATGATATATGTAACATACAAACATAAACATCCACATAATATTGAAAAAAATATACAAACAAAAGATGATGTAGGAACTGAACCAAAAGAGGGTGAAGTCAGAAATATTTCAGAAAATGTGAATGGGGAAGAGGCCAACATGGGACCATGGAATTTCCCTAGATATGTTATTAAGAGAAAGAAACAAGCTGCTGGAAAGAGCCAAGGAATCCGTAATGATAATTCTCAACATGGGAATAAGAAGAAAAATACTTACCATAAGCCTCCAATGGTAACACCTGCTGGAACTCAAATCCAAGACTTGGACACTGAGCAAGTTAACAATCATGATGAGACCACTAATAATGTGGAGGAACAGTCGCAGATTAAACCTATAGTTACTAACAAAATTAGGAATAATCTAGGGGGCAGAAATCCTCAAAATAACCTCAAGGGTAAGGGTAACAACAAACCTTGTAAAGGGGGTGCCATTCAGGATAAAAAGTTGATGCAGGGAGACTCATCCAGAAGTATCAAGAGTAGGAAAGGCTCATCAAGCATTCCTGCAAATCCTGGAAAGGAAAATAAACCTACATCAGAACAACAAAGCTTCATGGAAATGCCAAAGAAGCAAGAAGAAGAGGCTATGCTAGCTTATATGAAGACTATGTGTGAAACCCATGGAGTTAATCTTCTCAATCATTTCAGAAACGATACTGGTATTAGGACTACTCTAGGTAAGGTTGATAGAAATGAAGTCAACAGGCCTAATGTTCAGCAACAGAAAACCCCCTATTGGAGGAAGTGAGAGATCTGATGCTGAAATTCAGAATACTCAGCTGAACAACTTAGACAATATGGTGATTTTAGAGGAAGGAGAACATTCTCCAATGGAAGCTACTGAGGGTCTAGTCCCTCATCAAACCCATCAATGAATATTATTTGTTGGAACTGCAGTGGAACGGCTTTAAAAGGCTTTGCTGGCCTAATAAAAGATATGAAGACAGACTACTCAGCTTCATTTATTGCTTTACTTGAAACTCACACTAGTGGTGCTCAAGCAAAAAGAATTGCTAAAAGGACTGGTTTTGAGAACCATGTCATTAGAGATGCCAGAGGGCAAGCTGGAGGTATATGGCTTCTTTGGGATTCTATTCTCTGGAACATTGTTGTGCTCAAGGAGTCTAATCAACTTGTTCATGTGGAGATCAAAGGGCAGAATAATAACTCTTGGTTCTTAACTATTGTGTATGGTAGCCCCCACTACACTTCTAGACAGGGCCTATGGGATGAAATTAATGAAATTCATACCGATATTGTGGGACCCTGGGCTCTTATGGGTGACTTCAATGCTCTTCTTAGAGACCATATGATGGACCCCCCCTCCTTGTTCATCCTCTAGCTCGTGAAAATGGTTTCCATAATATGATTGATGAATGTAGCCTCATTGATTTAGGCTTTCATGGTAACCCTTTCACTTGGGAAAGACCACCAACCAAGAAGGGACTTGATAGAGCCTTGTGTAACCTTGATTGGAGACTTCAATTTGAAAATTCTGTCATCTACCATCTTCCTAAATTGAAGATAGAAGACCGGTCAATAGAAATAGAAGACCCTTCAGATTTGAAGGTATATGACTGACTCATCCCTCCTTTAACCAACTCATGTCTGATAATTGGAGAGACAATTTGAGAAATTTCCCAAACCAATTAAAGGAGTTCCAGGGTGTCCTACAAGAGTGGAACAAGAATGTGTTTGGTAATATTTTCAGGCAGAAAAAAATATTGTTCCAGAAGCTCAAGTCCATTGACCATAAGCTATCTAGAGGTGGGAATAATCATCTTATTCAACTCCAAAAAGATACTTGGAAAGAATATGAAGATATTCTTGCTAAAGAAGAAATCCTTTGGTTCCAAAAGTCAAGGCCAAATGGATTGAGTTTGGTGATAAAAACACTCGTTACTTCCATGGAGTTACAACAATTAGAAGAAGGAGAAATCATATTCACACCCGTCAAAATAGCCAGGGAAATTGGATAAAAGACCCTATTGACCTTGAGAGGGAGGCTACAAATTATTTTAAGGAGTTGTTTTCAAATTCTGATCCTTTCATTCCCTACAATTTAGAAGGCCATTTTCCTAGTCTTGGACAAGATATTCTGGATGACTTGAGCAGAAACATTTCTAATAAAGAAATTCACTCTATGGTTAGGAACATAGGTGCTTACAAAGCACCATGGCCAGATGGGTATCAAGCAATTTTTTATCAAGGTCAATGGAGCATTATAGGTGAATCCTTTTGTAATTTGATTAAAGATGTCTGTAGTCATCCTGAGAAATTGAAGGAGATCAACAATACTTATCTTGCACTTATTCCTAAAGCAGAGACAGTAACTTCTATGAAACAGTTTCGGCCAATTGGGCTATGTAATGTAGCGTATAAAACTGTGACCAAGATGATAGCTAGCAGAATCAGAGGGGCTATTCAGAGGCTTGTTGGTCCAGCTCAGTGTTCTTTCATTCCTAGGAGGCATAGCCAAGACAATATTATCATTGCTCAAGAGGTTTTTTCACTCTATGAGAAGCAAAGGAGGAAAGAAGGGTTGGATGGCTATCAAGATAGATTTTGAGAAGTCTTATGACAAGCTGAGATGGTATTTTGTGACCAATACTCTTGAAGATATTGGATTTCCTCCTAACCTTATCAATCTCATATGGCTCTGTATCTCTTCTCCCTCCATGCAGGTTTTGTGGAATGGAGAGGCCCTTGAATCTTTCAATCCCAGCAAAGGGTTTAGACAGAGGGACCCTATTTCCCCTATTTGTTTGTCTGATGTATTGAAAGATTGTTCCAGGAAATTGAAAAAGAGGTGGATGATGGAAACTGGCATCCTTTTCAAATCTCTAGAGGAGGTCCAAAAATTCCACATTTGGAATTTGCTGATGATTTGATATTTTTTGCTGAGGCTAGTACGGATCAAGCAACAGTGATTCAAAACCTTTTGCATCAGTTTTGCTGTAGCTCGGGGCAGAAAGTGAGCAAGGATAAGACAAGAGTTTATTTCTCTAAGAATGTGCCTTGGATGCTTAAAAAGGATATTTGTGATTCTATGGGTTTCCAGTCCACTGAGGACTTAGGGAAATACCTAGGAGTTCCAATTTTTCACAACAGGGTGAATAGCCAAGCTTTTAGATTTGTGATAGAAAAAGTTCAGCAAAGATTAAGCAACTTGAAGGCCAGAACTCTCTCTTTTGCAGGAAGAGTCACTCTTGCTAAATCTGTTTTGCAAGCCATGCCTACATATGTTATGCAATCTTGTGTCCTTCCAAGGGGCACGTGTGATGAAATTGACAAGATGTATAGATCCTTTATTTGGGGGGATGAGCCTGACCAGAGAAAGATTCACCTTCTGAGTTGGGATAAATTATGCAAGCCTAAGATTGAGGGAGGTTTGGGGCTTAGATCAACTAGGGATGCAAACACTGCCTTCATTTTTAAAGGCATTTGGAATTTCTGCTCCAACCCATCTACTCTGTGGGAAGCTATTCTGAATAGCAAGTACAAGTGTGGTAGAAGTGGCTTGCCCAAAATTGATTCTAATCGCAAGGGATCCAACTATTGGAATGGTCTTGGGAAATACTGGAATGATTTCAGGAAATATTTAGTGTGGGATCTGGGTAATGGCAATGATATCAGGTTTTGGGATGAGAAATGGTTGCCAGGACATGATGCTCTCATTACCTACTGCACCAATCCAATTAACCCTAAGGACTTGACTCTCCCTATTAGTCACTTCATGAATTATAATGGTGAATGGAACACTCCTATTTTTGAACATGCCTTGCCTAGTGGGATCTTCCAAACCATTGTGAACTTCCAACCACCCATAAGTTGGGATCCGGATGATCAATTTAGATGGAGTATTCACTACTAAATCAGGTTACAAAGCTATTCAAGGCATTAGTGATTCTACTCCAAATCCTATTTTCAAATGTATTTGGAGCTGGAAAGGCACAGAAAGAATACGAACCATTCTTTGGAAGTTAGGCCCTGAAAGTCTTCTCACCAACGCTGAAAGACAAGGAAGAACGATGACTGATTCTGGTCTGTGTACCATCTGTAACGGAGGGGATGAAACTCTCTTCCACCGATTTCGTTATTGTCCTCAAAGTGCCAATATTTGGAGAGACCTCAGAATGGAAACACAGAGCATCTTCTTCAGAGATTTGAATTGGAAGAACTGGTTGCTAACAAATTTGAAGACTCAGAAAGTTAAGAATGACATACCGAATTGGAGTCTCTTATTCGGGGTTACTCTGGATGTTATCTGGAGAAATCTCACTCTGTTAAAGAATCAATTATGTTAATCAAGCATCAAGTGGAAGGTTTAATTGATTGCATGAAGAGGAGTTCAATTCTTTTACCAAATTTGAGCAATCCTAGCGTGGAGATTGTGGATCGGTGGAACCCTCCAGTCCCGGGTAGCTTCAAGCTTAATTGTGATGGCTCGGTTATTGGTTTTGGCAGAAACGCTGGTTGTGGAGGCGTGTTGCGTGATTCGATTGGAGCTTTCATCTTTGGTTTTGCGCAGCGTTTGGACTCCTGTACTGTTCTTGAATCAGAGCTATGGAGCCTGTATCATGGAATTAGTGTTGCTTGGGGTAAAGGAATCAAGGCTTTAGAGTTGGAAACGGATTCAACTCAAGCTTTTAAAGTGATGGTGGAGCATCAGATCTTATCTCACTCCCTGGAGGATCATATCCGTAAAGGCATCTTGGAGATTGGTGGTGGAGCAATTACTATTTCTTGGTCAAGAGAGAATTCGTGTCTATTTGGTTTGGCGGTGGGGAGCTCTGGAACCCTTTCGTGATTTTAAGTTTCAAAATCTTTGTTGGCTCTCTTCTATGAAAATCGTTTCCACCACCCAAAACCGATTTTGGAAGAAGCAACAATTCCTAGCTTTTGCTTTTGGTTAAAATCGATTCTATGAATATCACACATAATTTGTCAGTGTTGCCCCTTTCATTTGCAGAAAATTTGCCATGGCCATTCTCCGTCTCTATTGCTGCGGCTGCCTAAGGAAAAACCAGAGAAGAAGATTAGGTTAGAAGAAGGGGTTTGGGCTTGGATGTCGGGCCAGTTTCTATTACCGTGTTTGAACTTTGAATAACTCACTTTTTGCTTTATATTTTTTTTGGTATACTTTGCTTTATATTTTTTATTCAAGATTGTTTTGTTTTTTACCGTGAATGTTGGTCATTCTTTGTTATATTTTTTATTTGTAATTTTAATTTAGATACTTTATACTTTATATTTAACGTTATGATGCTAAATTTATTTATTTATTTATTTTTACCAAAAAAATTATTTATTTTATCAAATGTAAGTTATAAATATAGTTTTAATCTAAGACCTATCTTGGTAATTTCACCCATAAAAGCAATTCTAATATAACCTATCCAAACAAAAAGAACTGATAAAATCACTTTTTCCATAAGTGTATCCAAACAAAAAACACGTCAAGTTCAACTCACTTTTAACCAAAATCAATTCTGCAAAATGAATTCTGTCAAAATCAATTCTACTTGCCGCAAAACCAAACATACACTTCAATGGTGTGGCTGATATGCTTGCGATTATGTTCCTGACTTTTTAGTCAATGCCGTATCTGCCGATGGATATGGGCCTGCTGGTCCTAGTAATGTGAATTAATCTCGTTTTGGCCATTTGGGCCTTTTTCTCACAAAAAAAAAGGTGATGTAGGACAAGGACAGTGTGATTTAAATTTCGAAATATAAAATCTTTTATATACTTTATTGAGGACAAGGATAGAGAAGAAATATTACAAAAATAATGAGGGTAAAAAGGATAAAAAGATGAGATGCTATAAGCTATAAGCTATAAGCTCAAACACTACTTCAGGTAGCATTTCAAAAAACGTACATGTAAGCTACCCCGAAACGCTATCCGCTACTGCTTGCCAAACACCTCTAATTTGTTCACTCGTTTTTCGCTGGTCAAATCCACTAGTCAAATTTGCTATAAACTAGCGGATTTGATTTGCCGAATAGAGTCTACATCTGAGAGTTCAACATAAAGCGGGAACTCTCTAGTATTTTTCTGTCATTTATGCTAGCCCAAATGTGGGCACAAGAGAAATTATATGGTATGAATTGCGCGTGAATATCCTTGGTACCTTGCTGGGGATTTTAATATGGTTATTTATGATTGGGAGAAAACTGGAGGTAACACCGTTAACCAACGACCAGGGTCTACTTTTGCTTCGTGTCAGATTGTAATATTATGGATTTACCGTTTGGTGGCCCTTTGTTTACATTTACTAAGGGCGAGTTTAGGGGGTTCCTGAGAGTGTGCGGGAGGAGCTGCCGCAAGGGCTCCAAACTTTTGGGGGCACCAACTTTTTATATGGTATATATACATACTAGTGTTATTACCCGTGCTCCGCACGGGCTCGCCTTATTTCAGTAATAATAATCGTTTTATTGGTATTAAAAAAATACAATGGAATGAACAAAAGTATTATGAATAGCAACGGATTAGACATATTTAATTGTTGTGGATAAAAATGACCAACAAAATAGAAGCAGCTATATAAAGTTGAAAGAAGATGGTGCGAATTTTATTTTAAATGTGGCTGAAGTTCCCGCAGGAGTAAAAATGCTAAAAGAAAGATAAAAAGAAAACACCAACTTAAGTATGCTTTTAATACTCGTTGGTGCGATATGACTAAAACAAAGAAGACAACACAAACAGAAAGTGAAACACGTGAGTATCATGCAGGTTTGAATAAAAATATCACCAATAAAATAGAAGCCCCTATACAATATTGAAATAATATGATGGAGAATTTTATTGTAAATATGGTTGAAATTCCCGTGAATTAAAATTAAATTATAACTATAAATTAAATAAGAGAATTATAAAATTATACTTGATCCAAAAGAAAGTTCAAAATATAAGACAACCCAAATAAAAAGTGAAATACGTGTCTATTAGGCACAAAAAGTTAAAAGTATATGAAAACCACCAATAAAGTGGAAGCACATATATAAAAATTGAAATAAAATGATGATGAATTCTATTGTAAATGTGGCTGAAGTTTACGTGGGAGAAAACATTGTAACGTGATACTTGAATATAAAAGAAAGATAAAAATATACACACCAATTTAAGTATGTTTTAATACCCATTGGTTCAAAATAACCAAAATAAAGAAAAAACACAAATAAAAAGTGAAACATGTGGGTATCATGCATGGTTGGATGAAAAGCAACCAATAAAATAGAGGCAGATATACAAAGTTGAAGAAAAAGATGCGGTTCTATTGTAAATATGGCTGAAATTCTCGTAGGTTAGCCCATAATTTCAATGCAAATAAGACAACACAATTAGAAAGTGAAACATATATGGGCATCATGTAAGGTTGAATAAAAAACCATTAACAAAATAGACCCACTTTTAGAAAGTTGAAAGAAATTAAGTGATGGGATCCTATTGTAAATATGATTGAAGTTCCCGCGGAAGTAAATGCTGTAAGTTCCCGCGATAGAACATGATGCAACACAGTTCTTGAATACAAATGGAAGATAAAATTATAAACATCAATTTAAATATCCTTTTAATACTTGTTAATTAATGCTAAATGATCAAAATAAAAAAGACAATGCAAATAGAAACTGAAGCAAGTCGCCATCATGTAGGGTTAGACGAAAACCACAAATAAAATACAAACATCTATAAAAAGTTGAATGAATATGATGTGGAATTCTATTGTAATTGCGGTTGAAACATAAATCTTGTGAAACACGTGGGTATCATGCAATGTTGAATGAAAAACACCAATAGAATAGAAGCACCTATTCAAAGATGAAAGAATATAATAGGGGGTTCTATTGTAAACGTAGTTGAAGTTCCCGCAGAAGTAAGTATCTATGGCATATTATATATTGCAAGATAAAAAAATAACTCTCAGTAATGATGAATGTAACCAAACACGAAAGAAAGGAGTTACTCTTATAAACCGCAAATCCTAAAAAATTTAAAAAAATATATCTGTGATTTAGTAGTGACCGAACTAAATGGATTCAATAGAGATTTTAGGTTCACAAAATATAAGGAGAATAAGTATAAAAATAAATAATTTTTTTAAAAAATATAAATAGAAAAAGTATAAAAGAAATTGTTTTTTTAAAGTGCTTAAATTAGTAAAAGGATGAGGAACACACTTCAAGTATTTGAATAGTTAAAAATTTTCTAAGCACTAAAATATCTCAAAATATACTGTTTAGCATCACACTTTACATATTTTTCCACCAAACGGGTCCTTGAGGAACAAACTTTTCGTCTTGAACAGTTAATTTTTTTTTTGAACTCTAAAGTTCACCAAAACATACTACTTAGCATATCGGTAATTTAATGAATTTCTTACAAATAATTTTTTTCCCCAAACCAATTATTGAGGAATGAACTTCGCGTATTTGAATATCTAATTTTTCCGCACTCTAAATATTCCAAAAAATATAAAAAGAAAAAACGCAAAAATATAGAAGTTTGGCGCGAAGTATCGATTGAAGCCACGATACTCGCATATAATATAAAACCAATTTAAGTACGCTTTTAATACTAATTAATCCAAAATGATCAAAATACAACTTAAAGAAATAAAGTGCTATTCAATGTTATCAGAACCGGACCGGTCATCGAGCCGGTCAAGGCACTGGGTCTTTGGTCGGGCCAGCGGCTCTTTGGTCTGACCACATGAGCCGGTCTATATTAAATAAATTCAAAAATTATAATGTATACAAAGAAAGTATTTGTATGTATAATTGTAATTAAGTAAAATGATAAAATATTTAAATTTAATAATAGAACAATGTTATAATAGTGTATTAAAATGGTGGAAAATAATTAGCAATGCTATTTTAATAGGCTGTATAATTAGTTTTTATAAAAGATATAAATATATTATATAAGTATATAAGTATATAACATATAAAAGCAAAAAAAAATACAACTTTAACAAATGGAAGGTTGATGGAAAGCTTGGCAAAAAAATTTAACGCTAAATATATATATATATATATATATATATATATATATATATCATATAAGCAACACATTCACATCAATTAAGGTGTGGCTCAGTTGGTTGCAAGTGTCAAGGTTGAATTCTAGGGGAGGAGTTCGAACCCCAACTCAAGTGCAGAGCCGAATCAACATACAGGCCGAGCCGGACAAGGCTCCGGATCCTGGTCGGGCCAGTCGGACTCACCGGTCCGGTCTAGTTCTAATAACACTTGTGCTATTAGTAAATTAATACTACAAATATTAAAAAGGAAAAATATATTATCTAAAAAAAATATTAAAATATGAAAAAGTAAAAAAAAACACTTTGGCGCGAAATGCTAAGTGCAGGACAACTGCAGGCCAGCTTCCGCATTATAAATAAGATAAGATACAAATAAAATACAATGGCTAGATGATGTAAGAAAGAGTGGAAGAAGTTGCGTGAAACAGCCAGAAAAAGCTGAAGGCAAATACTGAGAAGATTTCGTGCTACAGTAGTTTAGTGGGGGAACAACGAAAACAATACCACACGCTCAGAAAAACAGTGTTGGACCAACTTAGCCAACGTGTCATACAAACAAAAAGACACATACAACAATAATAGGGACACGTATCAATATACAAATTATACAGCAAATTATATAATCAACATAAAGAAAAGAATAAACAATAAAAAAAGCGCTACGGTTAACGTTGGAGTCTATTCCTTATACCTTCATTTTCCCTTTCTCTTACTTATTAGAAACTTAGTTATGTTGTATTTTAGTGGTGGGCTGCAAAACAGATTAAGTTCTCTGCACCATGAAAATAAAAAACATCGTTTTCTTTTCTCACATAACTCCCAATAACATCAAGGTTGCTTCTATCAAAAGTTGACTATTATAAATAGGGGCTCAAAATTGGCATTTAGTAAAATAGTGGGACCTAAAATCCCCAAAATAAAATAGGGGATCAAAATTGCGCATTTAGTAAAATAAGTAGACCTTCGAACCACAACTAAAGTGCAGAAACTAATCAACATACAGTTCGAGTCGGTAAAGCTCTGAATATTATTCAAGTCAATCGGATCTACCGGTTCAATCGAATCCTGATGACATTGGTGCTAACTGAAAATTAGCTTTACCAATTTTAAAAGTAAAAAAACAGATTATCTAAAAAAAATATTAGAATATGAAAAAATAAAAATTCAGGGTATTATGCGGATCTGCGGATTTCATTACATCTTCCTTTAAGCGTAGTTTGAAAAACAATAAAGGTAATTTATAAATAATAATCAATATTGTTAGCGAAACACAAATACTTTTTTAATCAATAAAAGTCTGGCTCAGCTAGGTGCTAGTGGGATGGAATAATTTTAAAGAATGAGTTCGGACCAAAACTAAAGTGCAGAAACCAATCAACATAGAGTTCGAGTTGGTAAAGTTCTGAATAGTATTCAGGTCAATCGGATCTACCGGTTCAATCGAACTCTGATGACATTGGTGCTAACTGAAAATTAACTTTACAAATTTTAAAAGTAAAAGAACATATTATCTAAAAAAGATATTAGGATTTGAAAAAGAAAACGAAACGCAATTTAAGTGGGAATGCTGATTGTAGAACAACTGCAGTTTAAAAAGACTACCCACTACTATTGCTAGTGGGATAGATTAATATTTAATTAATTTTACTCAAATCAACACAGTAGAATTTCTAAACGATAAAGATAATTTTAAAAATACTAATCGCTATTTTCGGTTATAACACCAATATTTAATACAATTCAGCTAATTGCTAGTGGGATAGATTAACATTAGAGAAGGAGTTCGAACCACAACTAAAGAGCAGAAACTAATCAACATACAGTTCAAGTGGGTAAAGCTCTGAATATTATTCAAGTCAATCGGATCTACCGATTCAATCGAACCCTGATGACATTGGTACTAACTGAAAATTTGCTTTACAAGTTTTAAAAGTAAAAGAACATACTATCTAAAAAAGATATTAGGTCCGTCAAAAAAAAAAGATATTAGAATATGAAAAAGTAAAAAAAAAAAAAGGAAACGCAATTTAAGTGGGAATGTTGATTGTAGAACAACTACAGTTTAAAAATACTACTTATTATTATTAGCAAAATACATATACCTTTTCCAATCACTTAGTCAAATTTCAAATCACCACAGTAGAATTTCTAAACGATAAAGATAATTCTAAAAATACTACTCGCTATTTTCGGTTATAACACCAACATTTAATATATTTTCTCATTTAGTATTTTAATTTTAGTTTGACTATGTTGATGATATATTTTTATTATGAGTTTTGATGCTGTAATATATTTTAATCAATGACCGAAAAAATTAAATTAAAAATGAACTATTAAAACTTTAGTCAATATATTCTATTGCCACGAATTTTTTTGTTCCAACAATAACTATTCAACCACACAATCCACTTTCCAATATACACACTCATATCTCTTTTTTCATTTTGATAGTTCCCAATACCCACTCACCTCTCTTCAACCACACAAACACATTCCCCAAATACTGACTCAACCCCACCAACCCACCATGCATACTCTCCAGATCGCCACATCTATTACCCACAACCAGCAACTCCAATCCTACTTTAACAACTCTGTACATCATCGACTCACTCTCGCCAATATTCTTCTGAAATCTCAATTTTCATCTACAGCTATACATTCATCACTCAAAACCCCAGCTATGCCACCCATCACGCACCATCCACTTCGTACCATCACCTGCGTTGAAGTGGTGCGGAGCAAGATCTGTGGATGAACATACACACAAGTCTGTTACGTTTTCGTCCATCATCACCAGCAAATGTAACATGCAAAAGAAGATCTGCGACTCACGATGCTAGATCTGCAAATACGTCGATGACATACACAGATCTCTCAGTTTTAATCTATCATCATCGAGACTAACCATGGTAGATCTGCAAAACAAACCTGTGAAAGTCCAAGTTGTTGTTATCTCGCCTCAACCAAAGAGGAAGTCAGTCTTAATCCGAAAAATCCGATCTTTTTTGTTGTAAGTTTGTTGTTGTTTAACCTCTGTATAGATCTTTACTTCATCTTCTTCCTCCCCCGACTGTTTGTCAAAGATTATCTCAAAGTTAACATTTTCAACGGTTTGTAGTGATTTTTTTGAACCAAAACAGCATCTATGATGCTCCAAGTGCGTCTATCTGTCGGATTTGCAAAGCTATGTAACGATTTTCTAAGTGCTTTTTTGAAGATGTTCAAACTATTTCATCTAAATTAAATTTAAAAAATCGATAAATTTTTGAAGATATTTTTTATCCTGAGCAAAAAATCCATAAAGTCCATTTATTTTTTTTAATGATTTGCACTAATATTTGAATCAAGAATGAATGGAGACAGTGGCAGGCTCTAAATCATACGCATCCTGTTCTTCTTTCGTCGAAATAAATCAATTTTTTTGGCCAAGTACCAACGGGATTTATTTGTAATTTTTATTGAAAATGATTAATTTTTTGTAGTTCAAATTGGTAATACATTGAAATGAAAAATAAAATTAATTAATATCAACGGGATTTATTTGTAATTTTTAGTGAAAATGATTTCATTTTTTTTAGTTCAAATTGGTAATACATCAAAATGAAAAATAAAATGTTAATTTTATGAATAAAATTATTTTGTTTCTATATATTTACGAAATCCACAGCATACACAACTCGTTGATCAAGTAACCAATAATTTATACATTATTTACAACTAAAGTAAAAAAAAAAGTCGAAGCAAGTGGCACAACCGATTCAGAGTAATTGTGCAACACAGGATAATAACCCGTGTAAGTAGAATATTGCAAAGAGAAAAAACTGCCGCGCAAAGCCGGCTGCAGAACAACTGCAGGCCAGCTCCGGCATATAAAAATAGATATTGCTATATATTAAAATTAAAAATATATATATATATATAAGTAACATACTTTTTTTTAAACAAATTAAAAAACCTATCAAACTTAACATTTCAAAGTCTCAATTTAACTCATTTGTAATTTTCTACAGATAATAAGTTTTCCATATTCACACTAGACCATATGTGTGTCATTTACACAACGGTGGCATAGGTTTCCATCTCAACATAAAAAATGACTTGAAACTTACACACCGGTGCCACAGGTACCATAAAAATTGACATGAAATCATGATTGCTTGATACAGGTCCAATATCATACAGGGGAAAGTGAGTTGCTCACAAACCTTGACAGAAGGTGTAAGGAGTCTATAAGCTTCTCCAATTAAATTGGCTGGTAGGCGAGATTCCTCTGGAGCTTCTTCACTATCATCATAATCTCGGTCACCATCTTCATCTACCTTATCCTCCAAACTACTAATTAGTAATGGTTGTTGCAGGCCTTTTTCAAGTGCACTGTTAAAGCAAAAGTATTACCTAATGAAACAGAATCCCATCCAAGATGATTTGGTCATAGAATGAGAAGATTCATAAAATACACGATAGGAGAAGTTAATAAGATGGAGGATAGCCGGATATACAGAGGTATAGAAAGGCTCGTGAAAACTCTAAGCAGTGGCGGAGCTTGCTTGGATATTTTGTGGGGGCCACGTAATTGTAAAGTATATATAATATACGTTTCGAGAAATGATATAGAATGGATCTGTCGTGTGACCGTTATTGATGCTTTATTTGCGCGCATGAGAACACGAGTTCGACCCTTACACTCGACATTTTTCTTTTTTTAAAAAAACTTGATGATTATATATTTCCGGAAATGCATGCAAATGCAAAAAAGAAGGCTATTGTCAGGATTGAAACCCGGACGCAGGGGTTATACAAGCTCCGCCTTTACCACTGCACCAAACGATATGCTCTTTCATTGCAGTGTTCTGACAATATATTATACCTGTTATATTTATATAAATGTAAACATGAATCTATAATAATAATAATAATACAAAGCAAAATGTTTCTCAAAGCCAATTATCTTAGGTGTCATTCATGCATTAATTTGAGAAACAAATAATAAATGCTAATTCTATTAGGTACACCTATGATAAAATAAAACGAGTTAATATATATTAGAAAATTAAAAAATAAATAAAATTCAAAAACTGTTTATGACATTAAATTTGTAACCGACAATAATTTAATATTCCGTTTTTCTTAAATAATAGAGTCTATATATGCTATTCAATTGTATCCATGAACTACAAAATTAATGGTATCCATATTTTTTCAAATCTAAACAATAAGTATGAAATAAAAAATAAAAATTAACAGTAGAAATTCTCTTTTGTTGACCAAAAATAATAATTCTTCATTTTGTACAGAATTGTTTTGAACACGCGAGAAAAAATAGGACAAGAGTGAAACCTATATTTGATATTTGGTGATAAAAATATTATGTCACTTGTCCAAAGAAAATTTCATAATTGGGCATCATAGTCAAATTGGTCAGATATTATATTAATATTTAAAACTAATAGAAAGAAACTACACGTATTATATTTCACATAATGGTACAATAAGTATAATTAATAATTAAGATAAACTAATTCAAAATTCAAAATAATTGTTAAAAAATTTCTTAATTAACAAATATATATGCATTGACTACCAAAACACAAATTTGCTAATCAATGATATTAAGATGTTTTCGTATTTAAAACGTAAGAATGGAACTTTTTGTTACCATTTATTAATAGGGAATATTATTAATAGGTATAATGTTTTCTTGATCAAGAATTACATGTGAATAACATTGTTTTCTGCAATAAATTTCGAAAATCAAATTTCAAAATATATATTCAATGGAATTCAAAGATTTTAAAATTTATATTTTTAACATGGCAGTTCACAAATACCTATTTTCCTATTTTCAAAAATACCTATTTTAAAATTTAGTACAAATACCTATTTTCCTTATCAAAATAAGACCTCAACAGGTTATACACTTTAGAAAAGGTTCAATACTCATTTGGTGTGTGTTTTTTCTGTTATTGTTTCTCGCGAGTTTCTTAACCAGGTTCTCCATTCTATGTCATCATTAACCATGTAGATTTCTAACATATTATTTTGGTTTCCTGAAGTAAAGAATTTGATGAATCCAAAAGTTTTCTAACATTTTTGAATTTATCTGTAACAATTTCAATTTGCAACCTTACTTTATTTTACATTTTCTTCATCTGTCATTGTTGCAGATTTTGCATCCAATGACCTTACTCCCATTGTATGCATAAAAATCAGAGGAGAAAGCAAACCATGAATCCCAACAAGATTGCACAAAAGCTTCTCCTTTTGAGCTTATCCTTTTGGAGGGTACTTGTTTTGTGTTTTTTTATGTAGTTGTTGCTCTCAACAGGACAATTATTCTCTACTATAGATAATTTTTTTGCCGTAGATATGTAGTTGTTGCTTTCATTTATTATAGAATTATAAAGAGTTGGAACAAATTCTCTCCATGCCAGTTTCGAACTAGGTATCAAAGGGTATCAAAGTTGGAACAAATTCTTCTGTTGAGGTTAATTTTTTGTGACGACATCTTTTATCTCTTAGTGTTATTTTTTAATAGTAAGGTTGATTGTAGTTTTGGGATTTGGTGCATTTAACCCCTCATTATTTATGCATTGAGATTGAAAATGGTAGACAGAACTTCCAAAGGCTTATATGAGTAATATGCAAGCTGATTTTGATACCATTATTAGGAAAAATCAAACATCTTGAATCTCATTTACCTACATAAAAAACATCTTGAATCTCATTTACTTTAATGACGATTTGGGTGATAAAATATGAAGTTTGCCCTTTTCACTTGAAAAAAAAATCAGCCCAATCTGACTTCATTTAGGTTAAGGAGTACGGGTGACATTTCAATTTCAAAGCTAAGTTCTTTAGAAAAGATAGATAATGTGGTTTTAATTTTCTTATATTCTTAGTTTTTTAGATGTATTCATTCTAACACACTATGTGCTTCACATGGTCAACTGACATAGAGAAGTATATAAGATCAGTGTGACATAGTTAGACAATCGATTGAAACAAGATTACATAGAGGAAGAATACTTACAACGCTGAATCTTATTAGAAGTCAAAAGTAATTTTCATGAACCTCATTTTACATTCAATGATTAAAGCCCACAACAAGACATACCAGAAGAATAATCCGTAATAATTTTGGCATGCCTCCGCTTGGTATAATCAGATTGATTTCTTTCATACAAATTTGATGCAGATTAAAACCATATCTAAATAAGAGCAACAACGACGAAAAAGAGTGTTCTTAGGGTTGGGGTTGGAAGTATGATGAAATACCTAAATTCAATTTATTAGAGTGTGTTTCGTGAACCCTAAAACACAATCAATCAGGCAATCGAGAATGAGGATTGAACATATGAATGCTTCACTTAACATTCTGAATTCGCTTAGCATAGTTAAAGTTAGTAACTAAATACATATAAAAAGTAAAGACTTTGGTAAACGTAATAAAAAGTAGGAAAAAACTTTTTGATATAAACCGGGTATCCTCCGTGTGTAACTGCAGAAACTAATCCCTCGAGCCGTGTAAGACCACAATTGGCGGCAAAGCTCTCTCCCTCAAGAGATTTAACACTGCTGCATGCCCAAGGCTGGATTCGAACCCAAGACCTCGGTTAAGCTGGAAGAGACCAACCATATTATCCAAGTGCTCTTGGGTAAAAAAAAAGGAAAAAACTGAGGTGCGGTTCTATAGGTGTATGGTTAGTGTTGTTTTTTGACCACGACATTACACGTGGATTTGTTATTAATATTATTAATTATCTTTTAGTTATTTTTTCAAACTAATCCATGTGTTGGATGTGATTAGGGGTGGGAATAGGCCGGGCCGTCCGATAGGGGCCTACGACCCAGCCTACGTCCGGCCCAGACCAGGCCAGACTTTTTCTTAAATAGACCAGGCTAAGGCTTTTTAAAAAGCCTATTTAACTAAAAAGGTCAGGCCACAGGCCATTGAAAAAGCCTTTTAGGCCTACTAGGCCGGCCTATTTAAGTAAATATAAAAATGTTTTTATTTATATTATTGTTATTTTATTAAATTTCGTATATTGTATTAAATCATAAATTTTCAAATATTTTTCTATTAATTTAAACATATCAACATACACCAAATTTTTGACACATTTAAAATTATAATATAAAATATAATTTAAATTAGATGTCATATAAAATAGAACTTAATTTCACTGACATATTAGCTTCTTAGTCTATTTACAAAAGCATACATCAGTCAAAGAGCGTATACTTTTTTATAAAAAATGGTGCAACAGACTTTTAAACAGGCTTTCAGGCCTTAGTAGGTTTTCAATAAGGCCAGGTTAGGCCTAAAAAATGAGCCTACGACAAGCCTGACTCAGGCTTAACACTTTCAACGCAGGCCAGGCCCAGGCCATACAAAGCCTAACTCGGCCGAGCCTATTCCCACCCCTAGATGCGATTGAAAAACAACACCAACCGCAATTATGTTTAGTCCTAAAATGTATTAAAAATTAAATAATAGGAAATATATTAAAAGATATTATGATCTATTCATAAATGTAAATGTGCTTCTAGGATCTAAATATTTCACACCTATACTCAAGTTAGACATATGTACAAAACAAACATTTGTTATATTTTTTTTATCTAGCTTTTGTAGCAAATGATAGCATGTTCTTTGCAACTCTCCATAGAAGATGGGTAGAGTGATTTCATGGTGACACTCAAGCTAGATTATTTTAATGAAATTAATATTATAAAAACGCATTTATGTACAAAATCTTTTTTGCTATAAAAAGAAGATCTACTTATTTTTGTTTGTCTTGATATATATATATATATATATATATATATATATATTATTATTATTATTATTATTATTATATTAACCAAATATGAGAAACTTTCTGATTTCTTAGAAACATTTACTTTCATAACTTATATCAAATAATACTTTTTTTACTGTGACAATCATAATTTCTTGACAATTGTTGTTTGTACCTCCTTTTCCAATATATATATATATATATATATATATATATATTATATTTTATTTATATTCATTTTTTTTCAGCACACAACTTAAGTTATTAATCTTCACTAATCAGACCATCTTTTTACTTTTTAGTAGATATATGGTTGTTAGATATTCTTTAATTCCTTTCTATATTTTTTACGTCATATTTTTCCACAAAATTATTTAAATTCAATATTATGTACGAAATTATTGTTTCCCGTACATCGCACGGGTTACATACTAGTTCATATTAATTTTAAAAATCTTGTAGGGGCCGTGGCACCCACCCGCCCTCAAAAAGCTCCGTCTCTAAGAAACCAGTAAAAAAGTACCAACATCTATAAATGTCTTTTCTAAAACTTTGTTCCTAGCTTGGGACAATGATGTATCAGGTTTCTCTCCATTCAATAATCCTCCTGTGACTCCAATCAAGCCAATCCTCACCCTTAAAATGATCTAACGCTACATAAACTGCTACATCTAAAGAAAAAGGCTTCCCACAACACATTTATATTTGTTATAATTTACTACATTTGCAACATATACTATATTTGTTATAATTTGCTATGAAAATATAAATACGTTGAAATTTGCAAAATATAATAAAAGAAAAAGGAAAATCATATGCGCTCCCGTTGGCACTCCAATTGACTCTCCCGTTGCCAGTCTTGTTGCCACGTGTTTAGTCATTTTTTTATATGATTTAATATTAATTTAATAATATACATTTAAATATAAAAAATTGATTTTGCAAATTTTGGCAATTGTTAAAGTGTTTTTTTTTTTTACAATTCTTAGTGGTTAAATTGATTTTGATTTTAATAGTTTTATTAGAGAGGTTATAGTAAATAGTAAATTTTAGATGGAGTAAAAAGGAAGAAAAAGGAAAATGAGATTTAAGGTAAAAGATTCACTCCCGTTGGTGCTTCCGTTGGCACTCCCGTTGCCGCCTCTATTAATAGTTTTAATAGAGAGATTATAGTAAATAGTAAATTTGAGGTTATTTAATTATTAAGTATAGGCTTAAATATACGTTTCATCCCTGCAAATATACAAATAATCCACTTTCGTCCCTGCAAAAAGAAAACCTTCAAAAAATACCTTGCAATTATAAAACGTGTTTAGTTTTGTCCCTGCTGTTAGTTTTACACTAACACTGTTAATGGATGCTGACGTGGCAGCCAACATGGATGCCAAATCATCATCTCTTTCATTCCTCTTTCTCTGAAACTCTATTCTTCTCTCATCTTCTCTCTTCTTTCTTCAAAACAACAATCTTTCTTCTTCTTCTTAAATCCACAAACAACAACAATGAACCCCAAAATCATACATTTAATTTAAACAACAATCTTTGTGCACAAAATTAAAACAGATTATTTTTTGATAGAAAAATTAAAACAGATTGAACCTAGCTAAAGCTGGAACAATATTTGAGAATTAAAGTAACTTCCATCCAAAATATTATTTCTCTTCCAATGTTCATCTCTCTTCTCATCTCATCCAGAACCCAAAATTTCAAACCTCTCTTTTTCGAATCTCTCCCAGACTCTCTCCTTTTCGTTTTCAACGAGATCAGCGACATTTGAAAGAGGGTTTCGATTTCAGAAAGAGGGGTAACGAAGGCACTCTGATTCGAGGGGGATTGGTACGGATTTGAAACGATTGTGAGCCAATGATTCGTAAGGAAGAGAATAAGATGATTTTGATGAAGATTGTGATAAGAAGAGGGATTCGTAAGGAAGAGCCAGACCACAGATCTGGTGTGGAGAGAGAGAGAGAGCATCCATTAACGGTGTTAGTCTAAAACTAACAGCAGGGACGAAACTAAACACGTTTTGTAATTGCAAGGTATTTTTTGAAGGTTTTCTTTTTACAGGGACGAAAGTGGATTATTTGTATATTTGCAGGGACGAAACGTATATTTAAGCCTTAAGTATAATATTAATTTAACAAATTAATTATTGAAACAAATAATTTAAAACTTTAGTTACAAGTAAGTACTTTTTTTCGACAATTAGTAAGTACTTTTATACATTTGGTAATGATGAAATTAATTAATTTTAGTAGATTATAAAAAAATAACAATATTTCTTGTCAAAAAAAAAAATAACAATATTTTTTTTACTCAAAAAAACTGGGAAAAAAAATAAAAAAAAAATAAAAATTTTTAAATTGAAAACAGTTTTTTTAAAAAAAATATTCGAAAAAAATTTTAAAAAATTTAAAAAAACAAACTGACAAGCGTCAGTGCAGCGCGCCAGCCTTTTTTTTAAAAATATTTAAGATTTGAATTTCTTTGTTAGATTATAAAAAATTAAAATATTTCTTTTTAGTCAAAAAAACTGGGAAATTTAAAAAAAGAACTGAAAAAAAGTTTTAAATTTAAAACAATTTTTTTAAAAAAATTCGAAAAAAATTTTAAAAAATAAACTGACAGACACGCCAGCGTGTCAGACCTGCGTCAGCACAACGCGTTAGACTTTCTTTTTCTTAATATTTAAGAGTTTAATTTGTTGTTTTGTATTTTAGTGGCCAAATAACCATTTTACGCTAATGTTGTAACTAATGGAAAAATGATAGGTTAGTAAATTTGGTGGTGGTTAAATGGTATATATAATAGCAGATATATTATAGTATTATAGTAGATTATGGTAGACAAGCCAGAGACTTTAGTTGAAAATGTATTAGCAATATTATATATTCCTCACATCTTTAGCATATAAAATTTATATCCAAGTCTAAGAATCTAACGTGGCTTGTCACTGCGCGCCAACATCTGTTTTTTTTTCCTTTTTTATTTCAGTTTTTTTTTGCTTTTTGTTTCTTTGTTTTTTTTTCTATTCTTTCTTTTTTGTTTCAGTTTGTTTTATTTCTTTTTATTTTTTCCTTCAGTTTCTTTCTTTTGTATTTTAAGGAGTACTTTACGGTGTCGAAAATTTTAAATATACAAATTTTGGTCTTCAGTAATCATTTCGATGGAAAAAAAATTAATTTCATAAAAAATACGTAAAGTGATATGCTTAAAAGTGTGTTTTGGTGTACTTGATGGTGAAATAAAGTATTTTGTAACAAAATTCGTAAAATGAAATGTTAAGCAGTGTGCTTTGAGGTAATTTGAGATTTGAAAAAAATTTAACTCTTCAAATATCAGAAGCTTTTTCGTATATAACCAGTTTGGTAAAAAATAAAAAGTTTGTGAAAAAATACGTTAAGTGCGATGTTGATAGTGTATTTTAGGGTCCCGAAGAAATTTTAGATGTTCAAATGCACGAAGTTCGTTTCTCAGTAACGTTTTCTTTTTAATTTTATAATCTTCTTATTTAATTTTTAGTTTTAATTTAATTTTTACTTACAGAAACTTCAGTCACACATAGATCCCTCAATCGCACTATTTCAACTTTCTATAGATACTTCTATTTTATTGGTAATTTCCATCCAACCCTGCACGATACCACGTGTTTCACTCTCTATTTGTGTTTTCTTTTTTATATTGGTCATTTCGCCCCAACGGGTGTTAAAACCATTCTTTAATTGGTGTTTATATTTTTATCTTTATTTAATATTTGAGTACAGCGTTTCTGCATTGACTCCCTGAGAACTTCAGCCACATTTACAATAGAACCTTCATGATCTTCTTTCAACGGGAACTTCAGCCATATTTACTATAAAACCTTCATCATCTTTTTCAACTTTGTATAACTACTCCTATTTTATCATTGGTTTTCCTTCAACCAAGCATGACACCCAGCGTGTTTCACTTTTTAATTGTGTTGTCTTCTTTTCTTTCTAATTATGGGTTAATTTTATATATTTACATTTGATGAATGTGGATTATGTTATTAAAATTCTTTAGACTTTTTTTTTCTTATTTTATCTATGGAGGATGTGTGTCTTTGTTAATGTTCCTTTTAAAATTGATAATTTTTTATTTAATTTATATTTTTATTTAATTTATATTTTTATTTAATTTATAGGTAAATCCGACTTGTACTAAATTCCCCTCATAGGTAATATTAAAATTAATATTTTTTTAAAAAATAAAATAGATATGAATATCGGTCGTTTTTTGGTTTTGTTTAGTGTGTAGTTCGTTAACAAGTGGCGATGCTGTACGTCGGGTGAATAATTTAGGCTAAAAAATCAATTATCGGGCAACCTACCCAGATTGTAATGAAACCACAACCATTAAATCCGAAAAAAAAAATCGGGGATTAATACTGCTCAAAAAGGGAGTCTAAGATAAGGCAAGAAGACCATGGTGCACCGTAGAAAAACTAATTAATCACCTGACAAGTTGAGAATCTAATCTAACTCAAACACAAACAAAAACAAAAACACGCGATACACTTTGTACCAACAAAAAGAACACACGCGAGGTACTTAAAACACAAACACGCGATCTAGTTCAAGGCTTTTAACACTAGTATCAAACGGCGCAAGTTCCTTCCCTTTCTCCTCTTTCCGTCAGTCGCCTAAAACCCCTATTGTTGTCGTCTGCACATTGCTCTTTTCCTTTCTCCTCTTTCCGTCACTCTGCTTCCGTTTCGATCCCAACAATGTTTCCTCTTTTTCCGAAAAACCCCTTGTTTCAACCTTCTCGTTGTTCCTCTTCATCATCGCAAGTTCGCAATTTCCTTATTCGGTTTCCAGTGCTTCGGCTCTCATCTCCTCCTCCCCCTCCTCCTCAACAACCTCACTACAAGCCACTCGAGATAAATAAGGTTAGGGTTTCGGTATGGTGGGACTTCGACAACTGTGCCGTGCCTTCCGGCTTTAGTGTTTTGAAGATAGCACCTTCAATCATAGGAGCCCTTAAAACTAACGGGATCAACGGCCCTATTGATTTTCGTGGTTATGGTGATGTTTCTCAGTTTTCAAAGTTCGAAAAAATAGCACTTTCCTTAACTGGCTTTCGTCTCTGCCACATTACAGGTTCTTTTCTCTTACCCTATACTTTTGCTATCTTCATTTTCGGTTGTTGTAAGGTGATTTCTAGATTTCGGACTATAAAGTGTGTAGTATAGATTATAAAGTGTAGAATAGATTACAATATTTGATAAATAATGCTTCCGTAGATAGATTACAATATTTGATAAAGTGCAGAGGAAGCATTATTTACAGTATTTGATAAATATTATTTGATTAATTCACACCGCGACAACCACGACTTGTAATGCAACAACCACAACAATCGAAATCGCAAAAGCTTTAATGCAACCGTGACCGCTATTTAGAACCTTGATGCTGAATGCCAAGGCAAAAACAATTAAAAGATAAAAAATGGGTACAAATCAAAAAGTAAGAAAGCGTGTAGAAATAAAAGAAACAGGCACAAGAAGCAACTAAAACTAAAATGGCGGAGAACACTCTGTAGAAAAATAGCAGACTAAGTGTAGAGGGGAGTTTCTGTTGGATGAGTGGGGAAGAAAGCATGGAGTTGCCCAAGCGAAAATTGTAATTATAATATAACAAAGACGGGGTAAATATGTAGTAGTTTATTTGAGGTGAGTGATTACATTTCATTCCGCCCAATTTGGGGTAAGAAAAATGGTGGTAAGTGCAGGGTCGTCCCAAACTTTGAAGCCCTGTGCAAATTTTAAAAATTGGGCCCCTAATTGGACTCTATTTTTGTCAAACTGTCTCCACAAATTACTCGATTTTTTAAGATAAATTAAAATCCACATAAGAAATTTATCAAAAATTTATGTTCTTAGAAAAATAATTTTTAACAAAGACATACAATTAACAAGTAGTGGAGGCCCCGACCCCTACAATTTTTTTTTGTTTTTTCTATATGTATGTGTATATATATATATATATTTAAATTGCAAAGACATTCAACTAAAACTAACATGCAGTTGTTGAGTGGTATTGCTGAAAATTGTAATTAAAAGCTACTTGGTTCAAATCTAAGAATTGTGTTTTTTTAGGTTTCATTTATTATTTCTCTAAAAACAATAATTTAATGAAAAAATGCAAGCTCGGGGAATCGAACCCGCATACCTGAGCTATAAAAGCAAGCTGCTTAACCTGAACCAACAAGCATTACACAACAAGCATTTCTACCTAAGAGAGAATCCTAACTCGTAGAATCGTGTTGAGAATCGTAACACAATTCGTAAGAGTCTAACTATTTGATAAAATTATATATGCATAAAAAATTCACATATATGCATATAAAACACCATAAGTAGGCTTCAAGTCAAGATCCTAAAAAGAAAATCATACATAATTAAAAATCAGAGAGCTCACTCACTCTGTAGAATGGCACAAACAGAAGCAAAATAGAACATGAAATATGTAAATGGAACAAGGGTAGAAGCTAAAATAAAGCAGGGGCGAAAAACACTAAGAAGCAAATTGAGATAGAGATTAAAAATAAAACAGGGAGGAATAGAGAAGCAGGCTTCCGACTTCACGAAAAAGGTTTCAAGCTTTAGTAGGTCACGAACGCAAAAGAGAAGCAAAGAAGGGAGGAATTGAAGTCCCGAACATAAGCAGTAATAAAAGAAGGTCTTGAATGTAACGGAGAAACAAGGGTCCTGAACATAAGCTTTAGTGTGTGCAGTAAAAACGAAGGCAACAACGGTAAGCAGGAAAAGTTTTACTGTAACCCTTGTTTTTTACCAACATATAAAAAAACCCTAATTTTGACTTACCTTGAAATCCCTAACATACCCTTTAAAAAACCTCTAATGTTTTAAATTATAAGGGGTATCTCGTAATTTTCCTTGCGTCTTCAACCTAGCAGAGCTCTTCGCGCATATGCCCTACTAGATTGATTTGGAAATCGTCTTTATCCTCCTATTTACACCAACCCTATCTAGGCAAAAAAAAATTAGATTATTTGCAATGCAATTTCATAGTCGAAACAAGAAGCTTTGAAGCATGGACAACACATTGCCAAGTGCCAACTTTAGGCAGTTCATATGAAGTAAATTATTGATTGATATATGAATTAACGTAATCAAGGAAAATAACGTGATATCCCAAAATGAACCCACGCTGCACTATTATTGAAGAAAATGAATTCATAACTGGAGATATAATTAAAATGAGGTGCCACTCTACTATAAATTACTATGAAAGTTACAATCTATTGAAGTGCGAAATGCAATTTAATTGGATGGATGGTGATGGATTGGATTTATTTGCATCCATTTTCAATGGATTAATGGACCATTTTTATCCAATCCCTTAGAATTAAGATCAAACTCAATCCAATCCATTCATTTGACACCCGAAAATGCAATCAGTCCTTTTTTATGTGACAGGTAGTTCCGCTTCCATGCTATTTTATTTTGCAATTTTATCATATTTGAGATGGAGGTGCAGCTAACAAATCAAAGAAAATTGTTTACATCTCATTTCTTAGAATCTTTTCAATTTCATCTTTTTTGTCTTTTCAAATGATAATTACTTACAACTACATTGTTGCAGATGAAATGAAGAAGAATAGAAAGAGGAATAAGGCTTGTGATTATCTTTTCTTAGATCTTATTCGATGGGTTTCCGATAATCCTCCACCCGTTCACCTCTTTATTATTTGTGGTTGTGGAGGTGTCAATGGCGTATCGATGTTGCATCGGTTAAGAATGAGGAACTACAATATCTTGGTTGCATGTCCAGGAAGGACTTATGATGTTCTCCGCGGTGCAACAACTATAATGTGGCATTGGTCTTCGATTCTCAAGGGGGAAGATCTTACTGGAAAACATTTAAACTATCCTTCTGATGGTCCGCTTGATTCGTGGTATGGAGACTCAATGGTGACTCTTGAAAAGCCATTTTCAACTGCTGAGGAGCCCACATCTTCACTAAATGCAGAGATCCTCGAACCTTTCTCAGACATAAAGTCTGATGAAGACTTGAAGGTGACTCTTGAAAACCCCTTCTCAGTCGTTGAGGAGCCCACATCATCACAAAATGCAGAGATCCCCGAACGTTCGTCAAACATAAAATCAGGTGAAGTTCCAGAGTCTGTTTCTATGCAGGTTAAGAAGATATTGAGGTCATACCCGAATGGGATATCCATTGAGGATCTTCGTGGAGAGTTGACAAAGTGTGACATGCCATTAGGAGGAGAAGGCACATCAACAACGCCTGTTGTTAAGAATAATAAGCAGAAGGACGATACCTAGACTCGAGCTACATAATGAGGGTAAAAATATGGATAGAAATGCAGATGGGATTCCCATAATATCCTCATTGTGGATAGAAATAGTCATTTCCTTCGTTCAAGGGCAAAGAAAACACCCAGGTTAGCCAAAAGGAGTAAATCTACTAGAGCTACTGCATCTTCATCCAACATAGCAACTAGATCCATCACTGCATCTTTTGGATATGTAGCATATTAGTCATTCGAGTTTATTATTTAGTTTTAATTTAGTCCTCTATGTTTTGGATATGTTTTAGTTTGGTCCCTCATTTTTAATTACTGTTTACAACAGTTAAGCTAGATGTCCTACAGGTGCAGAGATTGGTAAATGAAAATTTATAGTCAATAGACATAAATTAGAGCCCGTTTGTTAGAATTTATTTTGAAGAATAATTATTTTAAAAAAAAAACTATTTTAGAAGTTTTCCATCTGTTTGTTACGGCTTTGCAAAAAATGAGAATTTAAAAATAATTTAAAAACTGCTTCAAATAATAATTTGTTTGAGTAGTTTCTTATAAAAATCATTTTTTTAAGAATGATTATTTTAAAATAAGAGGTTTTCACTATCTTAAACAAACACAAAACTTTTCATTTTCTTAAAAATCTATAAAAACAAATCTCTAAATTATTCAACAACAAAATCACTTATTTTTTAATTCGTAACAAACGGGCTCTTAAACTAAACAAATGTAATACAGAATTGGGGATTATATCAAAATAGCTTTCTTAACATAACTTGAAACACAACTTAACTAGAATCCTCCTAAACCCTTACACGGAGGTAACCAGATCTAAACCCTTACACCTATTTACCCTTCTCACTTAGACCATTACACAGAATTCCCAAATTTGACAATTAGTAGTACACAAGCTACAACCAAAAGAAAAATAGTGTACAGTGAAATTTGCAATAAATTTTTTGTTGACTTTCCGTCCTTATTCATCTCCTTAATAGTCTTCCAAAATTCAACTATCTTCTTTAGTTTTTTAGCACAATCTGCACATTCTATCTCTGCAAATTGTGTTTGTTTTCGTGTCTGAGGAGGCCATGGATCAGAGTGCCAGTCAAAAAATGAGCAACTAGAAGGATCATCTTTAGCCTATGCAAACAAACAATACTCAACCTCATAATTGAAAATTTAAAAAAACTTAAGGGACCAAATTGAAACTAAAAAAACATAGAGGACTAAAATGAAAAAAATGATGCTTCAACAAAAAACCCAGATCCGCAACTCAGATTTGCATCAATGACAAAATAGAGGGACTAACTACTATGAATCTGTTAACACCCAAATTCTACCAAGGACTTGGCTGAGGAAATAGCACGGCTGAGGAGTAAGACACCCAGAGGAAGAGTAGGCTGGGACCGTAAAATGGAGAATAGAAGACAATGTAATGGATCTATCAAGGATAAAATTAGTACTATTATCCCCTACACAATTATCTAAAGAATGTAAGCGGCTTGTCATTGCACTATGACTTTGGCGCCAACTTTTTTTGGCGCCAACTTTTTTTTTTGTTTTATTTCTTTCTTTTCCTTTTTTCATTTGTTTTCTTTTTTCCTTTTTTTTTCTCCTTTTATATTTTAATTAATGCTTTGCTTTTTTTCTTCACTTTTTTTTATAAGCAATGTTAGTGGGGGTGGGGGAAATGTTAGTGTATCCGGGGATTTGCACTCTTTTGGTGCACTCCTTCGGTATCCCTTAGCTCGCCAACTGAGCTACCTAATTGGGATTTTTTTCTTCACTTTGTTTCTCTTCTTCCTTTTTTGGTTTGAGTTTTTTTGCTTCCATTTTTTTTGGGTTTTTTTGTTTTGTTTTTTTAATTACAGAGATGCTAAACGTGTTTTACTGTACTTGATGGTGAAAAAAATTATTTTGTTCCAAAATGCGTAAAGTGAAATGTTAAGCATTATGTTTTGGGGTACTTTAAGATTCATAAAAAAATTTAACTCCTCAAATGCCAGAAGTTTCTTCGTAAATGACTGGATTAGTAAAAAATAATAATAAGTTCGTGATAAAATACGTTAAGTGCGATGCTGACAGTGTATTTTGGGGTACTAAAAAATTTTAGAGGTTCAAATACGCGAACTTCGTTCCTCAATAACCTGTTTGATGAAAAAACAAAAAAAAAATCGTGACAAAATACGTAAAGTGTGATGCTAAATAGTGTTTTGCGGTAATTTAGGGTCCAGAAAAAATTTACATGTCCAAATCGGTGCTTTCTTCTTTATTTTGATAATTTCGCACCAACGAGTATTAGAAGCATACTTAAATTGGTGTTTAGTTTTAAATTGGATTCTTCATAATACTTACGTACATGTTTCACTCTCTATTTGTGTTGTATTATTTTTTTAATTATGGGTTAAGTTTTTCTATATTTCTAATAAACGTAGATAACGTTATTAAAAAAATTTATATTTTTTCTTCTTCTTCTTCTTACCTGTGGTTTTTTAATTCTAATGTCTTTGTTAAAGTTTATTTTTAATTTTATAATATTATTATTTAGTTTATAGTTACAATTGAACTTTTTTCGTAGGAACTTCGGTCTCATTTACAATAGAACTCCTCAACATATTCTTTCAACTTTGTATAGGTGCTTTTATTTTAATGGTGGTTTTTATTCAACCCTGCAAATGTATTGATGTACCTTTATTTTGTCTCATTCTTCCTGGGGTACTCTTTCCTCTTTGGGTCTTTTTCCCATGGGTTTTTCCCCAATGAGGTTTTAACGAGGCCCCTTGTATTTATAACGGTTGGGGTGCCCGTTTGCACCCCCTTTAATATAATTTTTTGCTTATAAATTTTTTTTACCTTTACACATATTAAGAATAGTAGTTTTATGCATTTAATTTTTTTGAATTCATGGAAAAAATAAATAGATTTTCTAAACTATCTCTGATTAATAATCACCTTCTCACAATATTAATGAGTTTTTTTGTTAAAAAAACTCATTAATATTGTAAAGAAAAGTGGCCACTAGATATGTAAAGTGATTTAAATACTCTTATTATAAAGATACTCTTATTTTAATTCGTATTTTATTGGTGATTTAAATACGCGAACTTCGTTTCTCAATAATCGGTTAGGTGAAAAAGAGATTTAATTTCATTACAAGATATGTAAAGTGAGATGCTAGATAATGTGTTTTGGTGTACTTTGTGTTTCTGAAAAAAATTTAATGGTCAAATACACAAAGTTTATTCCTCAATAACCGGTTTGGTGAAAAAAATTCGTATCATACTACGTAAAGTGCGATACTAATTAGTAGTATATTTTAGGGGGTACTTTATATATTTTTGTTTTTATATACTTTTAAGGAGTACTTTTCAAATTTGAAAATGTTAAGATGTTTAAATATGTTAATTGTTCAAATACACAAAGTTGTAAAGTGCTAAATGTTCAAATACACATTTTCAAAAATTTTCAATTAACATATGTTAATATGTTAATGTTAAGATACTAATTTTTCAACCCAATTTGTCATAAAATGTTAATTGTTTAAATACACAAAGTTTGTTCCTCGATAACTGGTTTGGTTAAAAAAATCATGACAAAATACATAAAGTGCTTTATGGTTATAATTTAATTTTTATTCAATGAACTTCGGTCACATTTACGAAAGAATCTCACATCATATTCTTTCCACTTCCTATCTTGGAGTGCCACCGCGTTGCTTCTATTTTATTGGTGATTTGTCCATTAACCACAGATTCATACCACAATAGTTAGATGTCACTAACCACAAATGTGCATAGCGATGGTTAGATGCCACTAACCACATATATGTATAGTTGTGGGTAGATGCCACTAACCACACCAAAATTAGTCTGGAAAAGAGAAGAAGAAGAAGAAGAAGATAGTGCCGTCACAGCTTACGAAATAAATTTCCATGGATTTAAAATACTCTTAATTTTCTATGACTTTTTTTCTCTACATTTCGGTCACCTACGCTTCTCTATATATAGTGTCGTCACAGCTTAGGAAATAAATTTCCATGGATTTAAAATATGGTAAGAAAATGTTAGGATGCGCATGATTGCCATTTGTACACCAACAAATGTTACATTTCTACCACCTGGTTTGTTAAATGTGTACTCCCATGTGACTAGCAACAACGTGGCCACGCTTTTCATCCCAAAGATACGAATTATTTGTCCAACTATTTGATGCTTATCTATCTTCTTTATTTCCTCAATTTGTAATTTTTTTTCCTTTGTAATGTTACTATTACATGTCCATCGTGGTCTGTTGTTGCTGTTGGGCTTTCCGTTGTTATACAAATTTGAAAAAGACTCGACCCATGTAAAGAATATCTAATTATGGGCTTTTACGAAATTTATTTCCAACCTACCTAACTGAGGGTAGATACAACACAAACCAATCTAGCTAACAAAACGTCCTAAAATCAGTGATACACATATATTTCAGCCAACTATGTAATTAACAAAATAAAACATCCCGTGCGTAGCACGGGTGGTGAAGCTAGTTCTTGTTATATACTATTAATTAGATATCTAGCCAAAGAAGCGAAGATAGTGTTGACTTGGCACCAAAGCTAAGGGTATTTTTATAAATTTGATACTAACTTTTGATGCATGTCATACATGTTTAGGTTTATTCCTGACACTGCAGATGTGCCAGAGAGTCAGGGTCCCTAGAAAGAGAGAGAGCGCTGCAAACAGTATGAGAGGGAGCGAAATAGGGTTTCTGTTGGAACATTGGTGGTGAATTAAAAAGTCCCACATTGTTTGGACTAGGCACTTGAAGAATGCTTATAAGTGGAGACTTCACACCTTTGGATTAGGGCCCAAAGGGTACCCAGTTTTGTAAACCGGAAAGCTAGCACACCATCAGACCACCACACACGCGCGCCGCCGTCACGCGCGCCGCCGCCGTCCGTCCGTCCAACCGGCCGGCTCAGCCGGGCTTGGCTTGGGCTTGTGAGGTGTAAATATATTTTTACGAAAATAATTAATTATTATTTTATTTTTTGGTGCGTTGTTTGTCCAGATTCGTTGAACCGTCCGGATAGATGAACTAACCGTTGCGTACAGATTCGTTGAACAGAGCCGTTCTTATCCGTTATAGCTTGGAGCGCAAGCACTCCGGTCTTATCCTCTAAGACTTGCGCACCAAGTCAGTTTTGAAGCCTATAAATAGGCCCCTCCCTCACTTGACTCCACACACCGCTTGACGCTAAATTATACCTCAAGCTTTCTCTCCTCTCCCTCGTTAATTCTCTTATACTTTAAAGAATGGCCTACGAGTCATATTCAAGAGTGGTCTACGAACCATATTATGGAGTGGTCTACGAACCATACTTGAGTGGTTTTTGAACCATACTTTGAAGGTGTATTTCTTGAGCGAAATTTTACTGTGCAGTAATATTTCGTAACAGTTTTGACTGGGCTGTTTTATCCTGGGGACGTCGTGGTTGATAGCCTGCCTGCACAATTTTGAGCAGTGCCACGAAACGTCTTAAAGAGAGCGACCTAGTCCGCGACTCAATCCAGTAATTTCTTCGGTGGATTGATTTTCCAAAATATTTTTTGGGAACTCAAAAACAACAATTTTAAGACGTTTCGAAATTTAGCCATGACTACCGAAGACATTACTGGCTCTGATTTTGCTGTTTCTAATTTCAACAAATCATTTCATTTTCAAGAATGTCAATGGCAAGAAAATAAATTTTTATTAAATATGAAAAATGTTGCCAACATTTAAAAGATGACATTCATGTGCTCACTGAAACAGTTGATCAGAAAGGAAGAGATAAAATAGCTAAAGAAATATTCCAAAAGAAAGAGAATTAATTTCTCTATACAACTTATTAATGGAAAGAGAATTATTTTCTCTATAGAAAGAGAATAATTTTCTCTATATAATTTATTATCATTGGAAAGAGAATAATTTTCTCTATACTATTTATCGATGGAAATTCTCTATACGGTCTTATAGAAAGAGAATGATTATCTCTATATTATTCTTAATTCTACGGAAAGAGAATAATCATCTCTATAAGAATGAATTTTTTTTAATTCATATTGTCTGGGAAAAGTTCTGGCTAGGAAAGACTTGGTACTTAAGCGTGTCCGTTGTGACCCACCTCTCTTTCCTGGGAACCTACTCGACAAGAATGAATTTTCTTAATTCATATTGTTACCGTTATTGGTTAACGCTAACGGTTAATGATTTTAAATCATAGAATTGCTTTTTAGCAATAACATTATTTTTGAGAAGTTATACCTTTTACAATATATTGCAATATTGATTGCAATATAATTTTGAGAAAACCTTTCAAAAATTAAAACAGTAATTAGGCTCAAAGGAACAACAACTGGAATGGGACCCCCATCTAGAAATGACACTGCTCCTCCATTTAATTATTTCAATTGCGAGAGACCAGGTCATACGACACGCAAGTGTATGAACAGGCCAAGCTCTGCCCCCGCAGGCTAACCTGATTGGATAGCAATTTGTTGCTATAATTTTTGAAATCAAACATTGTTGGTGAATGCGAAGGTTGGTGGATGGTTATTGAGTATGTTTTGAACATACAGGTTGCTGAAAATAAGAAAATGATGCTGAGTCTGGTTAAAACTTTATTTTAAACAATGATATTTTTTTAAAGCATTGTTTACTTCGTCTATCGGAAGTTTTGTACACTATATAATTTTTAAACGTGGTTGACTTTGACGTGTAAACAAATGCATTCTTTTCAATAAGAGCCAAATAGCATTTTTCAAAAGTTATTTTTTTTCAAATGACTTAAGAAAAAAATTGTGATTTTTGAAGTCAAGCGAGAATTTTCAAGACTTCGCATAAATCAGTAAGGAAATCTGAGTATTAGTTTTGACTCACTCAGATATATGCGAATAAGATAGAACTTTAACCAGAAATGGAAAACGATAGTTTATCACTTTTATTTATAATTGTTTTGACTACATTGTAGTATACTTTGGGAAAAATAAAAGTGAAGTGCTTGACATATTCAAAGTTTTCCATTACAGATTTTTGAAAATCAATTAAGTAGAAAGGTTAAGAGTTTTTATAGCGATTAAGGAACGGAGTATGATTCTCATTAATTTAATGGAATTATACATGAAACGACTGCACCATATTTTTTCTGAAATGAATGGTAAAGCAGAAAGAAAAATAAAATCTTTATTGATTTGCTATTTTACTGAATTCTAGGACTTGATCTCTGTTGTGGAAAATTTTTATAAGCTGTTGGTTAAGTTGTGAATAGATTTGCCGAATCTAAAGAAATAAAAAATTTCCTTCGGAGATCTTGAAGAAAAGACAGCCCATCTTGTCTTATTTTTGAATTTGGGATAACTTGGCTTATGTCATAATCCCAAAAAGAGTTAAACTCTCCAGTAGAGCCTATGAATGTGTATTCATTGGTTATGCAGTAAATAGTAAAACATACAGGTTTATGACCTTAATGCGAAAGTGATCATAGAGTCAAATGATGTTGAATTCTATGAAAGTAGATTCCCTTTTAAATCAAGAAATAGTGGGGGCACCGGAACTGCTCAAGTTTCTGTGCTTAGGAGCGTTGAAAACAACGTAGAAAGGGGAATAGAACCTCAAAGAGGTAAGAGAGCACGCGTTGCTAAAGACTATGGACCCGACTATATGGTCTATACATTAGAGGAGGATCCTACTAGCCTTCAAGAAGCTCTGTCTTCATTGGATGCTGATTTGTGGCAAGAAGCCATAAATGATGAGATGGATTCTCTAGAGTCTAACAAGACATGACACTTAGTGGACTTGCCTCCTGGTTGCAAACCCATTGGTTGTAAATGGATCTTGAAAAAGAAACTAAAACCTGATGGCACTGTTGATAAGTACAAGGCTCGCCTTGTAGCCAACGGTTTTAGACAAAGAGAGAATATAGATTTCTTCGACACATATTCACCTGTTACAAGAATTACATCTATAAGGGTACTAATTTTGATGGCCGCTATTTATAACTTAGAAGTACACCAATTGGATGTAAAACTGCCTTTTTAAATGGTGATTTAGAAGAAAAAATCTATATGGAGCAACCTAAAGGTTTTGTGATCCATGGGCAGAAACACAAGGTCTGTAAGTTGGACAAGTCTCTGTATGGTCTAAAACAAGCTCCTAAACAATGGCACGAGAAGTTTGAGAATTTGATCATATCGAATGGGTTTAAAGTGAATGAAAGTGACAAATGCATTTATTACAAAACCGAGAATGACATTTGCACTATCATATGTCTCTATGTAGACGACCTACTCATATTTGGATCAAACATTCATGCTGTTGATAAAGTGAAATCATTGTTGTGCAACAACTTTGATATGAAAGACCTCGGAGAAGCCAGTGTGATACTTGGTATTAAGATCACTAGGTACAAGAAGGGAATTTCTTTGGATCAAACCTGCATGTACACCATATGATCCGAGTGTCAAGCTCTTTAAGAACACTGGTGACAGTGTAAGACAAATGGAATACGCGAGCATCATTGGCAGTCTAAGGTATGCCACTGATTGTACTAGACCCGACATTGCCTATGTTGTGGGATTGTTGTGCAGGTTTACTAGTCGACCTAGTATAGAGCATTGGCATGCTATTGAAAGAGTCATGAGATACCTAAAAAGGACCATGAATCTTGGATTACATTATCAGAGATTTCCAGCTGTACTTGAAGGGTACAATGATGCTGATTGGAATACTCTATCTGATGATTCCAAAGCTACTAGCGGCTATATATTCAGTATAGCCAGTGGTGCTGTCTCCTGGAAATCAAAGAAACAGATCATATTGGCTCAGTCTACTATGGAGTCTGAAATGATAGCACTGGCCACTGCCAGTGAAGAAGCTAGTTGGTTAAGATGCCTACTAGCAGAGATTCCCTTATGGGAAAAACCGATGACAGTTGCGTTGATTCACTGCGATAGTACCGCAGCTATTGCAAAATAAGGAATCGTTATTACAACGATAAAAGACGACAAATATGTCGTAGGAACAGCATTGCTAGAGAAATTCTCTCAAACGGAGCTGTGAGAGTGGATCAAATACGCTCTGATTAGAACTTAGGTGTGAGAGTGGTTTTGACGAAAGGATTAGCCAAAAAGAAAGTCCAAAAATACATCTCAAAAGATGGGACTACTGCCATTAGACCATGAGTCACTCATGATGGTAACCCGACCTAAAAGACTGAAGATCCCAAGAATTAGGTTCAATGGGTAATAACAAGTTGTGAAGTGATAGGAGATGAACATGCTATTAAAAGTAAAGAAGCATGATTCCTGAAGCGATGTAAGGTTGAGATAATAGAAACTTTTAATGAGATCTATACTCTATGTGGAGTGGAGTACCTAGCTACAGGAGTACTCTTGATAGACTCATCTTTGTGAATGTGGAAGTGGGGCCGCCTCCTATGGAATTCTTGGCAGAAATTCCTAGAGCGTTCACTAAACTGGGATAGACGTGCAGGGCCATAAATGCACGGGCTTTTGAGAATACACCTATGGAAAAGGTTGTGTGTGGTTTTGACGATTAGAGATAGAGTTCAAGACTACGAGTCACTCTTGTTGAATCTAAATCTTAACCGCTACGCAAAGGTTCAAGTCGTATGACACCTCTGCTTATGCACAACCTTATGGAGGCGTTTGACGCTACTTCTGAAACTTCCTTTTAAATTCAAGTGGGGGATTGTTGGAACATTGGTGGTGAATTAAAAAGTCCCACATTGCTTGGACTAGGCACTTGAAGAGTGCTTATAAGTGGAGACTTCACACCTTTGGATTAGGGCCCAAAGGGTACCCAGTTTTGTAAACCGGAAAGCACGCACACCATCAGACCACCACACACGCGCGCGCCGCCGCCGTCCGTCTGCTCGGCCGGGCCGGGCTTGGGCTTGGCTTGTGAGGTGTAAATATATTTTTACGAAAATAATTAATTATTAATTTATTTTTTGGTGCGTTGCTTGTCCAGATTCGTTGAACCGTCCGGATAGATGAACTAACCGTTGCGTACAGATTCGTTGAACAGAGCCGTTCTTATCCGCGTTTGTTCTTATCCGTTATAGCTTGGAGCGCAAGCACTCCGGTCTTATCCTCTAAGACTTGCGCACCAAGTCAGTTTTGAAACCTATAAATAGGCCCCTCCCTCACTTGACTCCACACACCGCTTGACGTTAAATTATACCTCAAGCTTTCTCTCCTCTCCCTCATTAATTCTCTTCTACTTTAAAGAATGGCCTACGAGTCATATTCAAGAGTGGTCTACGAATCATATTATGGAGTGGTCTACGAACCATACTTGAGTGGTTTTTGAACCATACTTTGAAGGTGTATTTCTTGAGCGAAATTTTACTGTGCAGTAATATTTCGTAACAGTTTTAACTGGGCTGTTTTATCCTGGGACGTCGTGGTTGATAGCCTGCCTGCACAATTTTGAGCAGTGCCACGAAACGTCTTAAAGAGAGCGACCTAGTCCGCGACTCAATCCAGTAATTTCTTCGGTGGATTGATTTTCCAAAATATTTTTCGGGAACTCAAAAACAACAGTTACAGAAAGAGAGCTTCGTGAGGGAGAGAGGGGTGATGGAACTGAGAGGGAATATGAATTTTCGTAGTGAGAGGGATGTGGTACAGTGGAGGGCTCGCGATGATGGAGAGCAAGGGGAGAGAAACGACGCCGAGAGAGAGAATCACGACCAACAGATAGAGAGAGAGAGAGAGAGAGTGGTGGAGATGAGTGAGGTTACAAATCTGGTGTAGCTTCCCACCCATTTTGTTTAAGCTTTCTGTACCTCCTCTCATTTTGCGAAACAGAGAGCGAAAATGGCTGGAGGAAGCTCCCCAAAATTGCATATCACGGCAGAGGCGAAAGGGTATGACTTTTTGTTTTGTTTCACTCCCAATCTCTCTATTTTCTGTGCTCTCTTCTTTTTATGTTTGCATCTTCTACCATGGTACTAGTGAAGAGGTGCTGCAATGGGTTTAGGAATTCTAACTCCAATGGTTTATTTCTAATTCTACTACTTAATTTTCATGCTATTGTTGCACTGCCCTTATCCCTAAAATAGAACAGATACTGTTGCAAAGTAGAACTGCAGGAAAAGTTGGTGTTCACAAGGAAAAAGGAAGTGAGGAAGAGGGGAGTGCAGAAGGAAAAGGAGCCATGCATTATATAGAGGAAAGGTGTCGTAACTCTTAATTTTTAATCAGTTTATGTAGCCTGTAGTTCATATTTGATGTTCTATTCATGTTTTAATGATCCCACAATTGAAAGTCTTGGATTTGTCACTTTAGGAATAACAATATTCATTTACTGATTAGTGTGAGTTTCATGTTATGTATACTTCCATCTATTTGATTTTTTATGTTTGGCTCCTCATTTTTAATGTGTCTTTATTATCATCTTCTAATGTTAATTGTTTCCTTTCTATTCCAGATTTTAGTTTGTTCTCAAATTAATGTCTGTCAACTCTTATCTTCTATTCATGTTATGTTAAACTTATATTAGTTGGTTTGTTATGTCTGTGAGTTTGTTTGAGAAATTTCTACTTTTTTAGTACAAACAAATGCATACTTCAATTTCCATGTGATTAATAAAGAATAAGAATAGGAATCCATTCCTATAAAAAAATGTGAAAGAAGAGAAGTTTTTTGTGGTGTTTGCTCCTTAGTCTCTCTTTTGGCTTCCATGCGTGAAATATTAATGTCTTTTTTTCTCCTCTTTATTTTTCCCCGTTTGCATCCTTTCATGACAGGAAGAAAGCTAAAACTAAGCATAAAGGACAAATTCCCAATAACTTATGATTCTGACCTTGACTTGCTTGCTTCCTCCTAAGGTGCTATCAATCTCCTCTTTCCCATTGATTCTATTATACTAAATAAATAACATTGATGAATTGACTATTATTATAATAATTATTATTTTTCCAAATTCCCAATAACTTATGATTCTGACCTTGACTTGCTTGCTTCCTCCTAAGGTGCTATCAATCTCCTCTTTCCCATTGATTCTATTATACTAAATAAATAACATTGATGAATTGACTATTATTATAATAATTATTATTTTTCCAAATTTCCACATCCTGATGCTTAAAATTCAATCAATCTTATCTTAAGTTTTCATGTTTTGTACTAATCAACTAAACTTAGATGAATTGTGTTGCAGTTAATAATAAGTACTGATGAATGAGTCATTTCAATCATTATATATTAATTTTCCTTTTCCAGCCAAGTTTTTAACTGATGAGTTTATGCTTATGAACTAAGTAAGATTGAATGTGTCTACAATTGATCAATTAAGATAAATCAACTTCTTGATGATTTAATGATTTATTGTTGAGCATGTTTTGTTTTAAAAGGGTAATCTTATTATTTTCATTCTTATTTAAATGTGGCAACTTATGAAAATTGTAAGTTATTACTAATTTACAAGACTCAATGTGTGAAACAAGATAAGTGTGAAATATCATTATGAATTCTTAATTTTTTTAATGTTTTGTAATTTCTCTACTGATTGGAGTTGTTGCTTCTGCAGTTTTTGACAAAGCTGGAACTGAGTCCATGATCAAGGATAGCATGACTTTAACTTGCTACTTGGTGTAGGTTCACATTAACTTGCTGTAGTTTAATACTACTATATGTAGATACCATTGAAGTTGAAAAGTTGTATTTAATAGGGCATAATCAATAGAAACTCACAATTCACAATACGCAGCATGGCATGGTGGCTACAAAAGCGTCACATGAGGCCACAACCCTATCTTCTCTTTGTTTAATAAGAGCTACATTAGTTCGCTCCGACAACTTTTTTCCTCATCAGTGTATTTTTGTGTAATATGGACTCTAATTTTTTCCCCAATTGTGTTCATATGTTTAGTGTTCTGAGGTGGATTTCCCCAATTGTGTGGTTGGAAATGGACCAAATGGTGCTAATATTAGTTTTTAGAATCAAAAGTGGATTGGGAATTCAGTGTTAAGTGCGGGCATCCTTTCCGGATCTTTATGCCATTTCAGCTAATCAACACGCAAAGGTTCAAGAGATGGCGCGTAGATGCGGTGACAGATGCAAATAGAGGTTTCTGAGGGCAATTGCCGCCACACTATAAAAATATTTTATTAGTGATGCTTAATAGGGTTTGCCCCATAAGCTACTAGCACTTTAAAATATTTGCAAAAAATTATAAGAAATATACGTGAGAATAATTGATACTAATTTTATTGCTCTCTAAAAAATAAAAATTATTAGTTTAATTATTAAAAAATTAAATATCAATCAAACTAATCTCTAAATAGGACTAAAATGTCCTTAAAATTATTTTAAAAGGACTAATTTGATCGATATTTAATGACCAAATAGATAATTTTTATTTCTTATGGACTAAATAAGTGTCAATTTTTGTATCTATTTAGGTATCTAGTCTTTTTTATCATGAGAATATGTATTTTTTTAAATATTTATAATATTTTTCTTTTAAGGAGATATCAGATTATTTTTTTCCCCCACCACTAAAATTGACAGGATCCGCCACTACGTGGATGAATAGTCAATGGGGCTAGTTGTTATCATGGGACCGTGATTTGGATGAAAATGAAGTTGCTAGTGCAGTAATTTTGCAACATATTTTGTGTGAAGTCCAACTAGTTAGAGACTCTCAATATGCTTGGAGGTGATTGCATGTCTTTTCTGGAACAATTGGCAGCTTAGGTGGACATGCGAACATGTCACCTGAACATGTTCCTAAATGTTTATAGTATTGATTGATTGATTATTATTCAAAGACCATTATTTTAAATACCAAGTATATATTTCCTCAATATTTCAAATAATGAACTGAAAAACATCATTAGCTACGATAATATAGATTTTACATGCTAAATAAGGGATTTAGGGCTCATTTGGTGCACAAGATATGATAGAGACATGATAGAGTAGATGATAGGATAGAGACAGGATATGACAGTAGCAGGATAGACACTATCATTTCATGTGTTTGGTACGCACCAAATCATGACAGGATATAACACACACACACATATATATGTATATATAATTTTTAAAGGGTAAAATTGTCCTTGTGAATAAATTATGTAACCTTTTTTTAATAAATACATATTAACTTTTTCTAAAAATTCACTTAAAATGTTTATTTGTCAAAAAAACTAGTAATTTATACATATTAACTTTTAAATATCAATAAATTTATAATTTATAGATTATATAAAATGAAAAATTACCCTTATCATAAATTTATACATGATTTTTTAAATTAAGAAATTAATATTTTTAATTTTTAATAAAAAATTTATTAATATTTTTGGTTTTAGTTTATATTTATTTTTTATTAGATTTTTTTTATATTTTAAAATATATTTTAGAAGGGTAAGCGAATAAATTATTTCCTTATTCTATTCTACTGGTTTCTAACCCAGCTCAAAATCTGGATAAAATTTCAACAAGAGTGTCGGGATAGGATAAGTCACAGGATTAAGTTATCATATGCTCTTGGCTCAACAAATAACACCAGATATAATAGATTTCTGTCTCCTTATCCTGACCACTAAATGGCCATTATGGAAATGCATATAGTAAAAAACATGTGCTACCAAATAAAAATAGTTCTTTTGTAAAAAAAATAGTTGTCTATACACTTTTCTATTCAGACGAACTCAGGTCAACCATGTCAAAAAAAAACTCAGGTCAACGAATTTCTCTGTCTGGAGTCGCGTGCAACAAAAGCTCTAACTTGGAGCTTTGGATAAAAGTTCATCGAGAGGCCCCATTTTGTCATGGCACGAACTACACTCAATGTTTAAGCCCCCATTTTCATATCAAGTTTAGTCATTAAAAAAATCATCAATGTTTAGTCCTTAATTTTGTCATAATAACACGAACTAAACATCGATAAAAAATTTCCCCATCACTTAAGAAATATATATGAGATTCATCAGTATTGTAAGACTTTCCATATAAAACCAAAGTCAAATCAAGGACATCCGCACAATAGTTACCTTCTCTTAGATTGTGAGATAAATTACAAGTCAAATCTTGTCGCATAAGATGTTTAATACGAGCAACCATATTACAAAATCGGTGATGCTTAATTGCTTATCAACACCCTTATGCACATACTGAATCACTAAAAGTGAAGCGAGTCCGAAATACAATGGACATTCTTGAACCCCCACTTGCAGCAACTGGCGAGCCCTTGAAGAAGAGTTAATAATTTTGCAAATATCATATCTGCACTTCCAGTTAAACCATAGAATCCTTTTAAGAACTCTTCGTCAGAACTACGGACGAGACCACCATACCCCGCCTTTCCTACCTCCTGAAAAAGACTTCCATCCACCTTCAAATCCACTTCACCGGATAAGGGTCTGTGCCACCTAACTTGCTTGGATATAAGAATATTACTAACTGTTCTGTACCTTGCAATCCTGGGGGACTGCAAGGTACAGGACTGTTAGTAATATTCTTAGATGGGTACTAATATAATTTTATACATTCGGGGCGGGTTTCTCTAAATGCTATTGAAATGATCTATGAGGGTTTCTAATTTTAGATGGGTACTAATGTAATTTTATACATTCGGAGCGGTTTCGGGGACGGGACCTATATCCCTATTACCCGTCTCGTCCCCGTATGTTGATTTCGGGGAGAACCCAAACCCAAATCCAAACCCAGTCAAAGCGGGGGAAACCCGTCAAATCGGGACGGACTTGGGTCAGTCCCCGCGGGTATGGGTTTTGTTGCCATGCCTACTCCTTGCTAAGGTGTCGTGTCTCATGATGTTGGCGCCCTTGGGGTTGTCGTGTGCCAGGCTATCCAAGGTGTCGTGTCTCATGAGACACGGCACCCTCGCCAATGTTCTGTACCTTGCAGTGTTGGGTGGACTGCAGTTAGTAGGTTTCTTGCTGTCTGGCCGGAGGTCAATGTGAGCCTGGGAGGGGTACCTGCGAAGCCACTTCGACGCTCAAGTCAGTATTTAGAATAGATGAGTGATTTAGCTAGGAATGAGAATGTACCTAATTATTTGTCAAAAAAAAAAGAGAATGTACCTAATTATGGCAATGTGAGCCGGTATTTATAGGGAATTGTGCTCGTTGTGAGCCATCGGATCGATAGAGTGAATATGAGACATCTAAGTATGAGAGTCATAGGTGGGCTTGTATATTGTGGATATGGATCAAGGTGATAGGGCCAATTCATGTCCATAAGAGCATATAAACAATCATATTCACAAACAAAGTCTCTATATCTCAAGTCTCTTAATTCCATATTACAAAATAACATTTAGTATTGCTTCTATTGGAAGAAACTTTTTGAATATAAAATAATTTAAATCCAATTTTAAATTAATTATGATACGATAGTTGGAACAAATTAGTCATATTATTTAATGAGAGTGAAATGTTACGCTAGAAATATTTGACTATAGAATTTGTTATCCATATAGCTAAAAAAATTAAATAAATATAATAAAGATTAAAAAATATAGAGGATTAATTCCTTATATAAAATTTGACTAAGATACCAAAAAATTTAACTTTCCTTTGTAAGCACTAATTTCTAACCACTTTGGCTATAAAAAAAAACTTTTGTAAGCACGCACTCAATGAGTCGTGAGGCATACCCTGACCCTAGTGAGCCCCCGGAGCTCGACTCACCTAAACTTTTCTGTAATAAAAAAAAATAGGCATAAAAAAATTTAGACACTATGTTTTTTTTTTCAATAAAAATGGTAATTCATTCATTCATAGCAAAAAATTTAGATAAACTACACAAGGTGTAAGCAACTATCCATTACCAGATTATAAAACGCGATTCATGCTGCATCAATATTAAAACCTAAAACATATGGTATAGTTAAAATGACAAAAGTAATGTTGTTTGATTAAAGTACATTCAAATAATTTAAATTTTCTGTAAATGCAAGTATAATTTCTATTGTTGCTATAGTAAAATTAAAGTAACAATTTGAACTGGTTGGTATAAATTTAGCATCTCGAACGGTTAAATTTCAACATCAAACTATGAGTATGTATAATAGGGACGAGTTGGGAAATTCGATGGTCAACCGGAATTCGTCCTAAATCGAAGCGAAGTTACTACTTGGGATAGTTTTGTTTGTCTATGTTTGAGCGAAGTAGATTGAGTTCAATCAATCCCAAACCAATGAATCGGACGAGTCTCCAGGTTAGAATGAGTCATGCAGACCCCACTCTAATAAAAAAAAATGAAACGATAACTTAATTTTTAGTTTTGGATCAGATGGATCCCCTAATTTGTGGTTACCTAAGTTCAAACTTTTACGGATAGTGTTTGTCACGAGATCTACAGACAAAAAATTAGGAGATACTATTAGCTATATAAATAAATTTTACAAAAATACAAAGTAAGGTTATATTATTTTGTCATATCAAGCAACTAATTTTCCATAGGAGTAGTGTGGATAATAGTGTAAAACTAGTTAGTATGATCTCAATTTTTATAGTTATTGTCAAAATAAAATCTCTATTTTTATAATTTTATTTTACAAGTAGTGTATCACCTCTGTTGAACTTCAATAGTAATAATAATAAATAAATAAATCACCTTAATTTCAAACAAAGTAATTGAATGGTCAAAAAAATCACTAACATTCTTCTTCTCTTCTCTAGACCCCTCGCATTCCCAAACACACAGACACAGACACAGACACACACACTCCCAGAATCAAGAACAATCAAATCAAGAAGGACGCAAGAAAGAAAGTGAATCAGAGAAAATGGGGTTGGCTTTGTTAGCTTCTAAGGCCATGAGACCCACCACCCCAAGGCTTCATCCTAAAAATCTATTGCTCCGAACCCTGACTTCCAACCCCAAACTTCAAAATCCCAATACCTCCGCCTCAGTGGCCCGGTCAGAGCCACTCCCGCTCGATCCCCCACCTCGGCCTCCGGTAGGTGATGATGCTAGGATCCATTTCCGCAACCCAGATGATGCCATTGCTGGTTTCCCCAAACGACGTATGTCCATTCTTCATCTTGAATATGTTATTTGCTTATTGTAGTTCGTAGGAAATGGTGATACTATATAATATCGAATGATGCATTTCCTTTTTTAATTACCAATGACATTTCAGTTTTCAGTAATAACCTACAATTGTTGTCGCGCCGGACAATTAGAAAAAGCTCTTTGGTTTTTTGAGGAAATGAGGCTCTACAATGTGAAGCCAAATATCACAGTTTTTACAATGTTGATGGGGGCATTATGTAGAGTTGAAAAAGTAGGCGCATGTATGAGCTTGTTAGGTCGGATGTTTAAAGAAAGTGTACAACCGGACATTGTCACATACCAAACATTAATCAAGGGACACTGTGGTGTCCATAAAGTGAGAAAAGCCATAAATACCCTCAACACTATGGCACGCATGGGAGTTACTCCTGACGCCGATGGCTACAACACAATCAATCATAGAATATGCATAGATGGTAGACCTGAGAATGCACTAGTGATTTTGGGTATGATGATAACATTAGGTGTGAAACCTAATGTTCATACTTACAATTCTTTAATAGATGGATACCGGCGTGTCGATAAAGTGGATAAGGCCAAACATGTATTCGACAATATGACTCGGATGGGAGTGACACCTAATGCTCAGAGCAACTATATACTCAATCTTAGACTAAGCAAAGATGAAAAGGATGAGAATGCACTAGTGGATTTTCAGGTAAGATGGTTTAAAATTATTTGATAACATTTGTTATTATTTGCTTGTTTGAGAATACACTACTAACAAAATATCATGTTAACTAACACAGGGTTGCAATGGTAGAGATGAAGTTTGCATCAAAGAAGAGACCGATGGAAAGGGAGTTTGTGTTCTCTCTACAACTAGGTATTTTTCTTGTCTAAATACACTGGTAACTCACACTGATTGTGGTGTCTCTCCTTGTAACCATCACCACACACAACACTTGAAACCACCCACCTACATGACTGGCTACTGCACTGCACAAAGGGACTGTTCTGCATTGTATTTATTCTGTTTTCTTAAAAACTTGGTCGGTTGGTTATTGCAATAAGATAAAGAAAAGTTAACTATTGAGCATTGTTCTTTAGCAATTAGAATAATAGTCTTTTGTGATTTACTCTTTCTTTGTCTTTGTTTTTTCAGATTTCCAAGCAACTGACTAAGAGACTGCCAAACAGGTTTAGAGATTCCCTATGCTAACCTTTTTCTGTACCCTGGCACATAGGTTTAAAGAAGAGTACCAACTATTGCTATGACATCTTCGGGATTTTTTACTGCATAAATAGGAAGGGGAAAATGCACTGTTAATGTTGAATGATCTGTGAACACGTGGCTTGTTCAAAAGTATCATGGTAGTTATAGTATTTTCTAAAGTTGGGACTAGTGTTACAATTAGTATATAGCATTTATTATCTAAAGTTGGGACCAGCCAGGGACTCTTGTTATCAAGTTGCCATATTTGCCAATTACAAACCTTGACCATACTGCTGCATAGTTGGCATTATTACTCAATTTGCATGGGGGATATACTACATCCATTCTAGATATCTGTTCTTTTTATGCTTATATTTTAAGGTGGAAGGAGTATGTTTTAAATTTTAACTTAAGAGTTAAAGTGCATTTGTGCATACTAGCAGGTTTTTGAGTACCACGAGGCTGCTTACTCATGCTTTTTTTAAAGAAATAAAACTTGGACTTTGAATAAAAAACATGTTTAACAATTTTTTATCCTAACCCGACTTTTTTTAATTTCAATAAAACAAATAGACCAAAACTTATAGTTTTTCAAAAGCTAGAACTAGAAAGAGTATCTTTTGAATAAAAAAGTTGTATGCCTATATCATCAATGTTTTCTTTTCTTTTATTTTCAAAAGCTTATAAAAATGCTTCCAATACAAACGCTTTAAAAAGCAACCATGATAACTGTTGTATGAACAAATACATCAAATAGAAACTGTAATGTCAGTATATATGATAAATCCAATCCATCTATGCTCAACAAAAAAGGGACAACCACTAAAAGCGGGGAGTGAAAAAGGTTTTCTACCATTGATGTAACTATTGCACTCCAAACAAAAAATATTTAACCATTGATTCATCACGAGAAACTTGGAAGGCTGCTAGACAATCATCTGACAAGCCTTTAAGAATGTCACCAATTAAGATGCATTGAGCTATTCGGATAATTTTCCTCACAGAGATCTTCAAGGTAAAGAAAACCAAAAAAACATACGGGGAAACTTATATAAAGTCAAAGCTGTGACAATTAATAAATTTAACTTATTGATGGGACAAGTTGCTATCTAACAGGGGAGACTATTATCTTCAATCAAAACTGGAAGAACAGTACAAAAAATATAAGAGCAAGCTATAAGCCGAACAACTGATATGGAATTCCCATTACCCCTTGTCCCTCTGAATTTCCCTATATAAACAGACCTAAGATCTCTTTTTTCTTTCCCTATATATATCACTGTAATTTGATTTCAGAACAAACATCATGAATAAACACTTGTGTTGGCCCCAAAAAATACAGAATAACGAAGTAAATGCAGTTGTAGGTACAGAAATAAGGGAGTCTGCACCAAGGCTTTTTGTCAAGGAAAAAAGAAGCAGAATCCACAGAGGCTACCTACTGTCAATATAATGGTTTTAAGGACGAAATGTTGATTGGAGGAAGAGACGGCCAAACACCGTCTTCCGTATGAAACATACAGCTAACAATAATTTGCTTACTCTAATTCACTGGGATCTGCAAGATCAATTGTATTGGGGTCATACCTGAGAGATATGCAATTTAATATTTGATTAAAAAACTGAATACTGATTACACACAATTGCCGTATAAAGCTGTTTGTTCAATCTCAGAGCAGCCAGCACATGCGGCAATCATCCTTACAATTTTGGATTTGCTAGCAATGGGAACACTTTCAAAGTCGGTACTAGATGGAGAACACCAATATTTAGAGCACTCTCATCAGATCGCAATGTACTTCCTTTTGACAAAGGAACTTAAAAACCACCAAGTCTAGTAGTTCCAGCAACTGGAGTCATTGGCACAGGTGCACTAATCTTAGCTCCCTTTTGCAAAAACTTCTTCATCCATGAAATCTGCATTGGAACCTCTATATTAAATTCATGAAACCATAAAGCTACCTAGAGAGAGAGAGAGAGAGACCTGAATCTCTATAGTTGCTGAAGCTTGAAGCTTAACACAATCTGAATAGGTTAGGGATTAACTGTGGTGTAGCACACAGTGGGTTCAATTAACTGACTTGGTCAGTTAATTGGTTATGTGAGATAGTCCCTTAATACTCTAAATCACACAAATTTCTAATAGATTGAGCCACTTTTGAACGAAGAGAAAAAGTAAACAAATAACTCTACGGAACTTTAGAGCCATAACCATCTAGAAGAATCAACAAGAAATGACAAAATTAATCTACCAAGAGTTCAAACCAATAACTAGGCTTTAGCAGACATGCTCATTTGCTACGTAAGCACGCTTCAAGTCAGGTACAATGTAACCATCACTCACTTTCCTATGAATTCTAATTATAAGTATCTCAATATTCATAATTTGATTCTTCTTTCATTTTAAACAAATCATATACCAGGAAACAGGTCTTTTTCTGAAGTATAACGACTTTCACTTTATCCCTTCCAGTTTATAATTTCATGCCAAGAGGCACTTTTCTATGTTCCAGACTTTCTGTTTTCAGTATCTCTCCTTAAGTTGGTAGGCAATTATTCCAACTCATATGATTCCATGAGATGACATAAAAAGTTATTCCAGAGAATCTTAGTAGTGGAATTACTTCATTCTATTATCACAACTTAAAGAGAAACCCCTGGGATGGGTTGAAAAGACGGGATCTTCCTAATGGTAAGGAAATCGATACCCATTAAAAAACACTCTTGTTAAATTGACTTCAGAGTTATGGTTGTTGGATTAGCTTTTCGCGGAAAAGCAAAGCAAAATCCAACACACTAACTCCCTAATCGAGAAGTTAAACAAAAATATATCATATTATCAAATTATCTCAAACAGGAAACCAACACAAGTTACATATTTCCAATTCCTATCACTTGCCTTTTCGTTCAAATCTCCAAGTGGCGGGCCATGAATCTTGCCTCCAGTATATGGAGCACCCATAGGAAACCTTTCAACTAACTGATGCACCATTAGGTCATCTGAACCATGCTTTTCATAGCTCATAAATGCACCTAATGCTCCCAGAAAGCCTTCATGTCGCAATAACATTGCTTGTGATCCCCTCCCCCCATTAGACCTGAATAAAAAAGTATAAAAGCTGCATGTTAACGTAGTAATTTAACTTAAAGGAAATATGTATCGTTAGATTGAGTCTTTAGGAATTTTATGTACCAGTAATGAACAACATAGGAAATAGTGTCCATGGTATAGGCATGGATGGCCCTTTATAAAATATCCTCCAAAAAAGATTCTCTTGAACTTAAATCGCAATGCATTCAAGTAAGCTATCTACACAGATGAAAAGAACACGGGATTGGTCAGGTACGTGCTGGAAGAACAACAGAAAACGGAATAAAAAGTGGAAATTACTGAGGGTAGATTAATGATTTTGCTACTACCATGCATCATCCAGAACCAGTCTTACAGATCATCTTGACAGATTGAAAGTACATCTAACTTTTCTTTAGGTTGCATTTAGATCAAATGAAAGTATTTCTGAAAAATATTTCAAAGCAAAATAATAAATCTAAAAATCAATGTACTATCTCTTAGATTTTGAAAAGGTTTATAAATTTTTAAAGCCCCGGTATAATATTTTATCAACATAAATGAATGATTATTGAAAACAATCGGCATATTATTGGAGACAAGCTTCTTAAAAGAGAATGTTAGAGATATAAGCAACTCAATAGCTGAAGCTAATGAGAGTTAGTCCTCGACATTATCTCAGCCTCTAACAGTTTGTTTCTTACAGCTCCCATTCTTCAAATGAAAAATTGAATTTCAAAACAAGAAACGATGGGCTCATGTGTCCACACTTCAAGCCCAAAAGGTTCTGATAGGTCGGTTGTAGTAGTTACAATTAGTTAATGTTTGTTATATTAGTTAACAGTTAGTTAGGGGGTTGAATTGGTTAGTTAGCAAATAACAATAAGGCATGTTGCCTATAAATAAGAAGGGAATGGGATAGAAATAATCAGCTTGTCAATTGTATACACTAGAGGGCCATTTGGCTTAGGAGAGGGTTGGATCTCTTGAATATCCAGCAAACATTCATGTAATAGTCCTATTTCGTTCAATATATGAGTTGGTACCTATCAATTGGTATCAAAGCAATTCGATCTTCGGAACGTTCATGGTGCGCAAGAAGCAAGTTTCAACCACCATGGATTCACGTATCTACGAATTGGAACGGCGATTTCAAGAATTAGAGGTCCGCAATCAGCGTCGCTTCGAAGAATCAATCGCGCGCATGGAGGAGATATTCATTGCTGTGTGGCAACAACAGCAAACAGAATCGTCGAGCCAAGCAAAGCGGCTGCCAGTGGTGCTCACCGATGATAGCAATGGAATTCCCAAGTTGGAGAATTTCATTGACACGAAACAGACTCCTGATCAGCCTAGTCTTGTGGAGGACAGAATTGAAGAAACTGTTCTTGAAAGAGAAGAGTCTTCAAGTCAGAATTTCAAGAAACAAGGCGCAACTACATCTTCATTGGGAAGCAAGAAATCAGAGGTGGAAACTGAATATTGCAAGGTCCAAATATGGTCCAAGCAGAATGTTAGTTTGGCACTTAAGATGAGAGGCATCACGGTAAGATGGAGAAGAAGTCGAGCAACCAAAGATTCAAGAATTGCTTCCAAGAAAACTACACACCAGAAAGAGATGTGGAATTGCAGCAACGAAATGGCTAGTTCGGAGTCCATGAGGGTTTCAACGGGTCTTGAGCCATCGTTGGGGCTATCGGAACCGAAACAGCATATCGTGACTGAACGAACAAGAGATGAACCGACACCACCAGAACCTCGTGGTGCGTTGCCGGTGACCTGTGCTCGTGTGAGCAAAATTGTTCGCAGAGAAGAAAGTCAGAGAATGGGAAATAAACCACCGCCGCCGCCAAAGCCACCGGATTGGAGCGATTCCGTGGGAGGAGAGGGAAACGCGAACATGAGTAGAGGAAATTGTGGAAAGAAGAAAATGTCATTGGTTCAACTACCATCACCACCAGAGTTGCCGGCCACCGTCGCAATTGCCAAGGGCTGGTTGGACTTGACGTCGTCGTCGTTAACGCAGCGAGAAGCACGCAATGTACAAGATGAAGCCAGAAGGGTACAGTGGGAATTACACATAATGGGTCAGATCCGAGGAAATGTGGATAATTGGGACTTGGGCCTTATTCTAAACCAAGTGGGTCAAGCCCAAAATGTTTCTGATAAGTGGAGGAAGGAAAACAAACAATGGATCTTATTGAACCCGACCCGAAACCCGTGCGAAGAAAATCAGAACGCGCAAGGAAGAAGCACTCTGCCGCCGCCGTTCTTGGTGTGTCCATCGTCGCCGCTGTTGAACCGTGCGTCGTTTCTGTGGGTGCAGCCGCCGAAGCCAGTATCACTGTTCTCGCCGTCCGCCGGTTCTCTCACGCTGACTATGGGGTGGCTTTTGATGAAACCACCATGGGTAAGTATAAGCTTTTATGGTTGCACTAATTTTTCTGAAAATGACGCAACTCTGGGAAAGAAACATGCAAGAAGAGTTTTGCGACACTGCACTTATCCTCTATTATCATATGGAGATTCGTTTAAGAGTGCAAGTCCAAATTCAATTGTTGTTCATAGAAAAAAAGGTGAACCATTGAATGAATTTGTGAAGAATGCTCTTCTAAAGTTGAAGGCTGCACAATTCCTGTTTGATAAAATGCATGTTAGGGACTCCACTGATAAAGACATGGTGGTATGGGGGCACACTGAGAACAATTCTTGTGGGGTTGCTAGTGAATTAGAGTGTGTATGGAAAGAACAAATTATCGATGCATATGATGTTTGGCAGTGGCTTCGTAACGTATTGACTCCTTTGTACTTGGATGATGCTTCTATCACAACATTGCTGGCAAAGATTGCCATGAGGTGTTACCTTTTAACTCATGTCAATGGGATGAAGATTTGTACTTGGGGTGTTATTTTGTACCTGAAGCATCAAATCCATATTGATTGTGGAAATTGGGTTCAAGGTCATAGTCAGTTACCAGGACAACTAGAACAGCCCACAATACTTCAAGGTTGCAGTGATGTTAATGGGTTAGTCATGCTTTCGATAAATGGGATAACAAGGATTTATGACAGGTGGCAGGGAAACACACACGTGGCAGCAGTTGACATACTTTCAAGTGAGTTTGTAATCCTATTAATATTAACACAGTGGGCATCAAGTGCAGATTCTCCTACTTTAAGAGCTTCTTATTGGTGTGTTGGTAAAAATGGCATTTTCCTTCACCTGCATGCTTGGAAGGCCATGGGATTTCAACATTTCAACATCAGCAGGTGAGGGACTGATGACAGCGGGACAGCACGGCTATTTCCTTGGATACCAGGGAACTGCAGTAGATGATGGCAATGTTGGGAAGCAAGTTGTCAACCAATAATTTTCTTTTTGGAATTGTTTGTAATTGCTGTAATTTTTTTTCTTTTCTGAGTCACCTTGAGGACAAGGTGAAGGTCCCCGGGGGGAGTATTGATAGGTCGGTTGTAGTAGTTACAATTAGTTAATGTTTGTTATATTAGTTAACAGTTAGTTAGGGGGTTGAATTGGTTAGTTAGCAAATAACAATAAGGCATGTTGCCTATAAATAAGAAGGGAATGGGATAGAAATAATCAGCTTGTCAATTGTATACACTAGAGGGCCATTTGGCTTAGGAGAGGGTTGGATCTCTTGAATATCCAGCAAACATTCATGTAATAGTCCTATTTCGTTCAATATATGAGTTGGTACCTATCAGGTTCCTGCTTGAGGGGTGTGATAAGATATAGAACCATTCATGATTCTACATAATATCTAATCTAGTACAAAAACTTTGTAAGTATATAAGAGAGTTGATCTTCCATAAATATATATACTCAAAGTGAAACTAGGTAATATCTAATCAAGTACAAAATTTTTGTATTTTTACATGTCTGACTTGTAAAACTTTGTCAATCAATAGAATAAAATGATAAAGAGTCACATGAAATTAACCTCTTGCACTTTGTTAACAGTCTTCCCAGGCCCCAATAAGTACCGCCACCAACATTTGTCCCACTAACCCTCTCAAACTTCCCATCCCCATCAACCTATGTCAAAAAATTAAAAGAACAGATCATAACCTGTTAGCCTTTATCAAAAATAATCCAAAGAGATCACAAGTGTAATCAAATTAGTAAATAACAAAAAATGTACCCTGATCATACTAACGCCAGATCCAATATTAACTAGAAGATAAGGGAACATATCATTAGGGTCAATTTGAACAAACTCTTTCTGGCTCTCCATGTTTGTGAAAGCTTCGTGAAGAATTTCCTACTAAGAAGTGGCAGAACTTCTCATCAGAGGAGAGATCAAAGGAAAAATAAATAAAAATACAGATCAGTCAAGAAGAATGAATTAGTAGCATAGCACATACTGTTCACAAACTCAAAGCTATCAAAAGCTTTTTTATACTATCTCTTTCTCCGAATATTAGTGTGTTAAAACGTCATAAAAACATAAAAGATAAGGGACAAGATCAGTCAGGCCTAAAGAATGATATAAAAGGAGTAGAAAAGAACTTCTTTGGGTTGACAAAGGAAAGTTCCTTAATAGATGACAGTTGTTCTGTAAATTTAATTTAACATTAACATAGTACTACATGGCAGATGCTATTTCTAGTCCCCCACCAAGAACAAAAAGGGAAAGAAAACACTACAAAAACCACATAGCAACAAAATGAGTGGAACAAAGATCATATATAGAATATAATGGTAAAAAGGAAGTAAGAAGGGCAACCAATAGATCAAAAATGTAAAACAAAACGCCAAAATGAGCATGAAACATGAATGCTAATCAACATCATACCTCCAAGGTCAAGAGCCAGGTGAGACAAATCATCAGATTGATTGGGCAATAAAACGGTAGGATACTTATCTGTTACAGCAATTACCATTCAAATTTAGCTCATTCCTACGGCTAGTAATTTATTATGTTACATCTGCTATTTTAAGTAGCAATTGAAGAAATAAGTAGGAAATTTAGGACTTGTTTGGCTTATTTTGGTATGTTTTGTCTTATGTTTGTCCTATGTGTGAGTCACCCTGTTTTTACAGCTGGTGTACGAATTGTATTCAGCAATTGATACCTAGGATTCTCATAGTACTATTGTCCTTGACAATAGGAATTAGGGTCGGCTATGATTGGGTAATCATTGTGTGCCCTACTAGCCTTTTTATATACAGCTGATAGGCTGCAGAATAAATCATTCATCAATTAAAACAAAATCTTTTTACCTCACTCTTCCTAAGCTTTTTAATTCTTCTGCTAAAATCTCTCTTCCTCATTGTTCATCGTGTGGTGATATTATTCATCATACCTGGATTCTGAGATACACACTAACAGGCAACTCTAGTGTGTTGTTTCATTATCCTTCCAATCTGCTTGAGTTTCAGCTTTGTTACTTTATTGGGGTCATAGAATTTCGATAATAATTAAAATGGTAGGATTTTTACATAATAATTATAAAAAATAAAAAAATATTTTTACAGATTGACAGTGGAATTTCGATATTGGGACATGGAAAAACTACTGTGTTGAGATTGAAATTGAATAATGTCTGAACACAACACAACGAGGAAACGGGTTTTGATTTTTATTGCATGATTGAGTTTTACTGTTTTGAATTCAATTTGTTTGAAACCAACCCCACCAACAGAAAGATCTAAAGGAACTAAAGACACGAGAGACAAAAGTAAAAAAGGGAATCATCGTGATGATAAATAAACAGAGGCGATACCTTGGAAGAATCCGAGGATAGAAAGAGAAGAGAAAGATACGGAGAGTGGAGATGCAACTATGTTTGATGATCGTTAATTGTAGTCATTTGGGGCGGCGCTCGTGCTTTGCAGAGCAATATCTCGATCAATACCTACCTTGTCTCGTTCAGCTATACTAATACTACGGGCCAATAGTAACCGATTTGACGTAGGCGGGAATCGAACCTGGGAGCAAACCGGATTGACCCCTACCACGTCCCAGCAGGAGCTTGAACCACTGGGCTAGGAGTGTTGGTTCTCCCACGTATGCAATTGCAACCCAATATATCGCTTCTTTCTTCTCTCTCAATAAAAATCACAAAAATTAAATTACCTTTTGTTCTGCACTGTACTTCCGACCTTGAAGGGTGGTCCGAGGTAGTTAGTGGTTGATATCCTTAGTCAATGACCGTATCCGATCCTGCTGGTGTTGTACCTGCAAAGTTACTCCGATGCTAAAGTCAGTGGAATAGTCTTAATGAAGTGATAAATACGAGTATGCTTACCTTTAATGAGGCAATGAATGTTGTATTTATAGAGTGGGGTGGGGTTGATTCCAATGAATCAGGACCGTCCGATCTGGTAGTTTGATCTGAGCCCTTGATGTTCGGACTGGGCCCTTTGATATTGGGCTTTTGCGTGGTGTGAATAGATGCGAAAAAAGGGGTGTATGTGGTCAAAAGACTAACCATAACAGTTGCCCCCCAAGTCTGGTCGTCTTAGAGGCGATCTTGACTTGACGAGATTATGATGACTTTTCATGATCTCCGAACGAGCTGTGATTTTTCAGACTTTGCTACGAGATGGGGAGGCGATCTTATCTATCCGATGTTTGATGAGACACGAAGCATTTTTTCTTACCGATGTCGAGTATGGTCTGATAGTGATGAAGTGAATTTTGACCGTTATAATAATTTCGAATTTCGAATTGGTGCCTTTGCATTTATTGCGCTTGTCAGAGCGCGTTTCCCAATGGCGGCTAATGATGGTGACGCTTTGGTAGGCGTGTGCGTGTGTTGAAAGCCTTTGATGGGATGGGTCGATTCGATTTAGGCCCAATCCAGTTCTGCGAGGCCCACTATAAATAGGGGTTAGGTCCCCTGCTTTATTCTTGATTGCCAATTTGCTCTGCATACCGATCTTCATATCCGAGATTAAGTTCGTCGATCAGGAGGATAGTGGCTAGAGTTTCACCATTCCAGTGGGTTCAAGTGCTCGGCTTTCGCAGAAGATTATCAGCGAGAGCTTTGTTTGTGCGAGGTTAGTTCTTTTCTCAATCTCTCTATTGTTTTTTCTTTGAATAGTCAGATTTGCCCCCATTTCTTTAGTTGCCACAGGGTGGGGGTTGTCAGGTCGGTTTTAAGATCAGTACGGACCCGTTAGGTCGTTACTCCTGACTTTCCCATGCCCCCATTCCTGCAGGTTTTAAAACTGGCGGTTACCAAAAAAACTCGTAGGCAGATTTCCCAGCAACCCCCGCAACTTGCGAGCGTGATGGCCTCTAGTGGAGAGAATGTCGATGGTCGTCGTTCCGACACTGTCCCGGTTATTCCCGAAGTTCAAGATCATCCTGATTCAGCCCCGACCAACGAACAAGTGGAGGACGGTCCTGAGGTTGGTCGTCATACTTCTGATGATGGGGAGCAGTCTTCTGAGGATGTGGTTGTCGTTGGTGTAAAAAACACCGAGACCGATGTCGTCTTGGTGGAGACGGCGTCTTCTGAATCGATGCGTTCCGATGATGAGCAAGGGTCTTCGCATACTCAGGAAGTTGCCGTTGACGTGGCTGCCGAGGCTGATGATCGTACATCTACTTTGACTGATGGTTATTCTAGCACTGGTCCGAGGCGAGTCGATCTTCCTATGCCTTATGACGTGAATGTTCCTCGCATTCTTAATTGGGTCGCTTCTTCTGTTACTAAAAAAAGGTCTCTGTACGAAGCAGGGGAAGATATGAGCACTTTTGTAGATAAGTTATCCATTCGGGGCCGACTTTGGAACGTCGAGGGTATGAGATCCGATGAGCATGCAGCGACCTGGCCAGGATCCTTGAAATTTGTCATGTATGATGTATTGGTATCCGATATGCATATCCGTCCACCGTTTACTAATCTTCAACAGACTGTTTTGGCGAGATTGGAATTGGCACCTTCGCAACTTCATCCCAATGGTTGGGCGTTTCTTCGAGCCTTTGAATTGATATGCCTCGAACTTGATCGTCCAGTGTCCGCCGATCTGTTTTTTCATTTGTTTGAGGTAAATAGGAATAGTGAAAGAGGCGAGGAAGGAAACGCTTGGGAGCATGTGAGCCTTCGGTCTCTGAAAGGTGCCAAGATTTTCCGGGCTTATTCAGATTCGCTGAAGGGGAGGTGGAAGGAGCTTTTTTATTTCGTGGAACCGGTGAACAGTGAGGCAATTGACCATGTGGGGAGATTTGATTCGGATGGGCAAACTTTGGTGTCCACTAAGTTTCCCATAGGATGGGGACTTGGTCATTATAACCGATCTCCTAGATCCTATCATGTCGGCGAATCTCATCTTTGCCGTGCTGATATCCTGAGCAGAGATATTTTGTTGTTTATTTCATCTCAAGTGCCCTATACCAAGCATAAATACCGAGGCATTCCTGTCGATCGTCTGGTTAAATGTGCTACCAGAAGAAAGGTTATGGGGGTTCTAGGTAGGGTCGTATTTTGATCTGTCAATTTATCTTTTGGCAGATAATTGTTAATGATTTTGACTAATTCGTCCAATTTTTTCTTTGTTTTCAGATACGATGGCAGGAAGTAGGATTGCTCAATTGAGAAGGATGGCGTTGGAGAACCTGGGGGTCGAGGAAGGTGATCATACAAACCCAGAAGTTCCAGAAAATATTCCCGATCTAAGCGGTGCCGTTCACGTTTCCCCAATCAGGACCGTCCACGAGGAACAGCTGCAGGAGAATCCTAGGGAAGATCTTCAGCATCGGAAGAGAAAACCGGCGAATGAGGGAGCCTCTTCAAAGCAGGTGAAGAAGAAGAAGGTGATGATTCCAACAGATTCTAAGTCTTCCAAAGGGCATAGATCTTCTAAGAAGGTAACTCCTGTTCCCGTGGATGCTAGTTTTATGGAAAAGAATATGGAGGAATACCTTACCGATCCAGTCAGTGCGGCCGCAAAGCTCTTTTTTCATTTGGCCGATGTAACCAAATTGCAGAGGGAGGAGATGGAACGTCGTCATGAAGGTGAGGTGTTTCTTTTTGGAGTTCGTTTGCCGTTCTTTTTTACCTACCTGTTTGCTGGTGTTTTTAGCAAACAATCACTAGTTTTATTAGAAGGTTTGTGAGATCAAACTAGAAAAATCTCAAAGCAATTGCCTTTGAATTGCGCGTGGTTTGTGTTTCAGAAAATGTAGAAAAGGGGACGATTTGCAATGATTAACAGAATTGAAAAGAAAAGAAGCAGTAAATGGTGCATGAATTGTAAAGAAAAGACAAATAAATTGCATTGAATTGTAAAAGTGGTACACGATCACGTACAGCGATTCTTCCACTCGTTTTTCGCTCTGGCTTGGAAGTTAGAGTTTCAGGAATCGGGTTGTGTATTGTGATTTGCGACCTCTGTTTCTTCTCAGAAACTACTATTTATACAAAGGAAGAGAGGGGGAAAAACTGAACTAAGTAACTGCCTAGAAGTTTGAAAATTAATAACTGCTACTCCTACTTTCGACCAGAACCGCTCTATCACGCTTCGACCAACTGCTAGTCTTCAGCGCATAACTGCTCTGTTTTCTGTCTGTCGAAAGCTTGTGTCCATTTTCCTCTCTCTTGCTTTTGCTTCCCCGGAAGCTTGTCGAGTTTACCTTGCGCATGACCATTTTCTCTGTCGAAATAATTTGGTCTTTTTCGAAATATAAGTCAGGCCTTGTTGACCATTTTCAATGAAGCCTGTCGAAATTACAGGCTAACAAATTGCCCCCCAAAAATGTCTTTTTCGACTGAACTTGAGGAGGAAGAAGAGAAAGACATTTTTGAATTCACCATCGAAATAACTTTGCACTTGAGTAAAATAGCTGTATACCTGATGTCACCACTGTTAAGTGTTGTTGACGTTACTCCTATATTGGTGTATTACGTGGCCTTCAACGTTTTACTTCTCAGTAAATGCCTTATCTCACCATTTCCTATAAGGCTTCTCCAATTCTTCCACTTCTTTTACCTCATAAGTTGCCATCAATAATCCATATTCAAACCTTGAACTTGAACAGCCTGTAATTTCGGCCTTTGACTATGTTTACTGATTCTCTGTTTTAACTTTGAATGGTTCCACCATCTTCCGTTACGTTACTAACGCCGTAATTAAAGTGATGCCTCACTTCTCGGAACGCCAAACTCGTAACCAACTGATGCTCTTTCATACTTCTCCTTATAAATAGAAGAGTTTTGTTTCTCATCTTCACCACTCCATGATTTTTCCTCTTTTCCTTTCCCGTTCCAGGATCATTCCCTTTGCTTTGAGTCTTCCGCGTAACCTCATCTCTCATAATTGCAGTGAGGTTGCCTGGAGGTTCAAAGTGATGGTTTTTGATCTCTGCGAATTATGGCTTTGCTCCTTTTTTCTTCATGTCACTTGATCTTGCAACTTTCTGAGTTTATGCGGGAGACTCAAAGTGGGAGCAGGAAGATTCATCAGGTGTTTTGCCTTGATGATGACTGTCTTCCTTGGGGAAGCTTAGAGGGTTTCTCCCCATTCTCTTCACATCAATATCTCCTCTCTGAAGGGCTTCCTGAGGTTTACCAAGCAAGGAAACGCCCAGTTGAAAGGCTTACAAGCCTAACGCGCAGACGAAAGAATGACCCCCCGAACGACGGGAAGCGTCAACGTGGTCGAAGAAGACCACCCAAAAGAGAAGTTACTTGGTCGTAAAAGACCAACTGCAATTCAGCGTTTTATTTATGCCTAGTTTATTTACCCTTTCGGCACTATGTAATTCACAAATGCCTCCTTTGGCACATGTAACTTGGCAACATTATAATGAAATTTCTTCCATTTTATTCTTGAGCAATTTTTATTCTGTGCTTTTGACAATGTTTTGGCAACTTAAATGCCATGTTTTTACGCTTTCTTTATATTTATTCCAGCGTTATTTTAACTTCTTGCAACGTTGGCTTATACTTTTTCAAGTATTTGCCATTTATACGCAAAATTCTTTCATCAGCGCCAACCTCTTTGACCTCATATGTGCCGTTTGAATAAACTTGTAAAATTTTAAATGGTCCTTCCCAACTTGGGGACCATTTACCAAAGACTCTATCTTTTTTATCCATAGGCAATAGGACCTTCCACACTAGATCACCTGAATCAAAGGCTTTAAACTTAACCTTTTTGTTATAAGTTTTAGCTACCCTCTCTTTCTGTCGAATAAGCATATCTAAAGCTAATAACCTTTCTTCGTCTAAATCAACCAATTCATCAAGCATCATATTCCAATAATAATCAGAGGGAATCTCCCACTGTCTTTGAATTCTTGTTGATTGTAGACAAATTTCAACAGGCAACACTGCATCGTGTCCAAATAGTAGCCTATAAGGAGTAGTGTTGATAGATTCTTTGGGTGAATTTCGACAAGCCCATAATGCTTGATCAAGGGTATTATGCCAATTTTTGGGTTTCTGCCCAACATGCTTTTTAATCAAATTAATAATAACTTTATTGGCAGCTTCTACTTGTCCATTGGCTTGCGCATAATATGGTGTCGAAGTTAATAACTTAAAACCATTTTCAGAAGCAAATTCTATCATTTTTCTACCAGTGAAAATTGATCCTTGATCTGTAGTAATGGTTTCTGGAATTCCAAACCTATAAATGATATGATTTTGAATAAACCTTATCACTGTTTCTTGATCAACATTGGCTAAAGGTATAGCTTCAACCCATTTGGTGAAGTAATCAATTCCCACAAGGATATATCTATGGCCCTTCGACGAAGTTGGCTTTATCTCTCCAATCACATCTAGAGCCCAACCTCTAAATGGCCAAGGTTTGACTATGGCATGCAATTCATTTGCAGGTACATGTTGTATCCCAGCATGCTTTTGACACTCTTGGCATCCCTTAGCAAATTCTATGCAATCTTTCAGCATAGTTGGCCAATACATTCCTTGTCGAAATAATAACCACTTCATTTTGTGGCCTACTTGGTGTGAACCACATGCTCCACTATGTGTATCAGAAACTGCTAAATATGCCTCATTTTCACTAAGACATTTTAATAGTACTCCTTCAGGAGTCTTTTTAAACAATTCGTTTCCAATTATCACATAGCTCAAAGCTCTGTATTTTACCTTTTTATTGGTATTTCTTGTGGGATTTTGCAAATATTCCACAATAGGCCTTCGCCAATCATTATTGGTCATATTGTCAAGAGCAAAAATTTCTGCTAAGTCAAAGTCACCAAAAAATTGACGTTTTTCGACAACGACTAGTTCCTCGTTTGCGTTTGTTGCCCCCCCAGTTTTTGGTGTTGACAATAGTGACGAAGAATAGTCATTAGAAATGATTTTATCCTTTATTTCAATTAACTCTTCCAGGCTTTGTTTTGAAACTTTATAGCCTGAAGCAATTTGTGCCAATTCATTTGCCACTTGATTATCAATTCGTGGTAAATGTTCTAAGTGAACAGACTCAAATCTTTTTAACAAAGCATTGGCAACAACAAAGTAGCTGATAAGGTGCTCTTTAATGCATTTGTACTCCCTTGTCAATTGTTTGACAACCAACTCAGAGTCACCTTTTATTTCGACATGACTTGCCCCCAGCTCAAGTAAAATTTCAAGGCCTACTGTTAAAGCCTCATACTCAGCTTCATTATTGGAACAAACATCTCGAATTTTAAACTTATACTTCGTTGGAATGTTAGTAGGAGATATTATTAAAATACCAATCCCAACTCCATGTTTATGGCTTGAACCATCAAAGTACAACCTCCAAGGATATACGTCTACAAAACTTAATGTTTCTTCGACAACAGAATGGTCTACTATAAAATCAGCAACCACTTGTCCTTTAATTGATTTTAGAGGTTGATAAGTTAAGTTGTATTCTGACAAAGCCAAAGCCCATTTACCAATTCGGCTATGCATTATTGGTTTCGACAGCATATGCTTAATAACATCAAAATGCGAATAAACAGAAACATCAGCTGGTTTTATATATTGCTTTAACTTTGTACACGAGAAATACAAACAAAGGCACAACTTTTCTATAGGAGTGTACCTCGTTTCGGCATCATTTAAGACCCTAATGAGGTAATAAATGGCTCTTTCGACACCACTATCATCCTCTTGTGCTAACATGCTACCTATTGTTCTATCAGAAGCTGCTTTATACAATTTGAGCACTTTGTGTTTAATAACAGGCAACAAAATTGGTGGTTTCATCAAATAAGACTTGATTTCGTCGAAGGCTGCTTGATGCATTGGTTCCCATTTGAACTCTTCTTCCTTCTTCAGTCTTAACAATGGCGAAAAAACTTGTGTTTTGCCACTTAGATTTGATATAAATCTTCGAAGGAAATTGATTTTTCCCAGCAACGACTGAAGCTCCTTTTTGGTCGAAGGGGCCTTCGTTTCCATAATTGCCTTAGTCTTATTTTGATTGATTTCAATGCCTTTTTTGTGCACTATAAAACCCAAGAAATCACCTGCACGTACACAAAAGGCACATTTTAATGGATTTATTTTCAATCCATATTTCCTCATTCTTTCAAAAGAACGGCGAAGATGGTCTAAATGACCACTTTCTGAGGAAGATTTAACCACCACATCATCTATGTATACTTGCATAAAATCATCAATAAAATCATGAAACATAGAATTCATGGCCCTCTGATATGTAGCACCAGCATTCTTTAAGCCAAAGGGCATTACTACCCATTCATAAACACCCAATGCCCCTGGACATCTAAAAGCAGTTTTTGACACATCCTCTTCAGCAATGAAGATTTGATTATACCCAGAATAACCATCAAGCATACTAAGATAATCAAATCCTGCTGCTGAATCTATTAGCATTTCTGCCACAGGCATTGCGTATTCATCCTTGGGAGTTGCATTATTTAAATCCCTAAAGTCTATGCAAACTCTAAGAGTCCCATTTTTCTTTATTACAGGAACTATATTGGCTAACCATTCGACATACCTGGTAGTTCTGATGAATTTGTTTCTGAATAGCCTTTCGATTTCCTCTTTGATCTTAGCCAACACTTGAGGAGCAAATCTTCTTGGCACTTGCTTCACTGGTTTCTTCCCTGGTCGAATTGGTAATTGCATTTCCACGACTTCTCGACTTAACCCAGGCATTTCGTCGTAATCCCAAGCAAAGCAGTCTTTGAACTCCCTTAGCAATGTGATGACTTGGGTTTTTAGAGAAGCATCAATATTCGCACTAATATAAGTTGGCCGTTTTATTGAGCCATTTCCCAAATCAACTTCTTCTAACGGGTCTTGAGCTTGCATATGCTTTGCCGAATCTCTAGGATCCTTTTCAAAACCTAATGGAGCATCATCATAAATGCAGTCAAGTCTTTCATCTATGACTATGCCATTTCCTTCATGTAACTCACTGGCTTCGACAACCATTGTTTGTTGAATAATTTCGGCCTCTATAGCTGCTTTAAACTTGTTTTCGGCCATATAAGCCGTAATTTTGTCCCATGCATTGGGCACTGACATAAGAACATTTTCAAGAACCAGTGTTCCACCCCGTTGGTCGAAGAACACCATCAGGATAAACACTATCATCTCCCATTATTTCTCTTTCCCAAACAAAACCATAATTTGGGTCAAGATGAACTGAGGCAAGAACATTATCCGCAGGAACATATGCCTCATTAGAAGATGAACATGGCGCGATCTTCGCCATTTGTTTCTCAAAATTTTCCTTGGTAATTTGGTTCACATCAGCACGGAAGTAGCTCTGATCGGCTTCAACATACTCTACCAAACCATCTTCCTTCCACATCACTAAACGTTGATGCAAAGTTGAAGGGACAACACCAACTCCATGGATCCACTCTCTACCAAGGAGTAAATTAAAATTCGCTTTAGAGGCTATCACTAAGAACAATGTAGTCCTCTTTATGGAACCAACGATTAAGTCCACCTCAATGGCCCCCAAAGAATGGCCAGTTTTGCCTTCATAGTTGCTTAAGACAATGTTATGTGGCCTGAGGTCAGTGTCGAACTTACCAATCTTCTTCAAAAGACCATGTGGCATTAAATTCACTGCAGCTCCACCATCCACTAACACTTTGTTAATTCCAACACCATTGACTTTGGCTTGGACATACAGGGGTTTCAAGTGGTTTTGCATACTCATATCTGGCTTCTCAAAGGTAGCCATTTGGTCTTCGATACAACCATTGTTCATCACATAGTAACACATTGGCTTATGATGAGCCATATCCTCTGTAAAATCCTCTTCAACATCATTTGGTACTGTGATAACATCGTACTCAAGAGGCAGTATTGATACCACATTGCAAACAACATCGAAATCATCTTCAGAATCATCAAAATCAGACTCCATGTCTTCATCCATGTCGAAATCAGCATTCTTTTCTTTCACTGTTGACAATGGAGGAAATATTCTTTCAAGAGCAGGCCTTCTTGGCTTTTCTGTTACTACAGCCTTGCCTTTGGCCTTATTCGCTGCACACACATGACTAGCAACATCAGCATTCCTCTTTGTGGCAACTTCAGCTTTGTGAACCTCACTCTTCGCCACTATTATGCTGCGTGGAACTTGATTAATGTCAATCGTACTGCGTGGAACATGGTTATTAGCCAAATGACTTGGAACCTTGTTAATGTCAAAGTGTGCCCTCTTCTTCTGTTGTCTTTGGTAACGACGCCACTGTGTTCTAGTCATGGGGTTCTTACCCTTATAGTTATTCTTATAATTAAACTTAACAGCATCCATATCTGGCTTGACAGCTTTAGCACGTTGATTATTGGGCACCCACGCTTCAACAGGAGCACTAGCACTTGGGACAAAGGATTTATTTGTTGACCGCTTCAAATACCCTTTCGCGGAGGACTTCTCCTTAGCAAATTGTCGTTTGCTTGTTGAAGGCTTTGTTGACACATTAGCCTTATAGCCAGGAAGATCTCCTTTTGCAAAGTCAAATTTCGGCCTGTTATCAAGCCATTTTCTTTTACGTTGTTGTTGATCCTGATAACCTTCGACAGCTTTAGCTGCTTCTTTGTCGAAGACAGCGCTGCACCTTGGGCAAAGCATAACTTCAGAGTTATTCCACTTACACCGATTGAGGAAATCTATCAATTCTTCCTTAGCCTTTGGATACACAGCATGTATCTTCCCATCATATTCTTTTAGGGTCACTTCCTGTTTCTTACCTTCAGCATACATAAAACCTTTTAATTTTTCGGTGGCAGTCTTGACACACTTAGGAGGGTCTGCCATTTGAGCATCCACCATGCCTACATCAGCTTCGACAGGTTCAGAATACATAGCTTCAGCCTTAGGCAATGGATCAACATCAATCTGCATAGGAGCTTTCATTTTCTTATCAGCAAATTTGAGTCTTCCTTCGTCAACTGCTTTTTGCACAATATCCCTGAAGAGCACACAACGGTCAGTGTTATGTCCCAAAAAATTATGGAACTTACAATAACCCTTTTTCTTTCTTTGGTCAAGAGTTGGTATTTTAAGGCCTTTAGGCACTAATATTTGACCATCAGTTACTAAAAGATCAAAAATTTCATCACATTTAGTAACATCAAAAGTATAAGTCTTAGGCATAAATCTATCATTCTTAGGCTCTACAGGGTTATTCCCATTCGCAGGCCTTAATAATTTACAGGTATAAGGAGGACCAGGCTTAAGTTCAGCCAAGTCTATCTCCTCTTCTTCGACATTACTATATGTAACGTCGAATTCTTCTTCGACATATGCCACTTTTTCTTTTTTATGATACCTATTCGACCTAGTTTTCCTCTCTAAGCCTTTCAACTTGTCGAACTCTATCAGCCAAATGCGCCATATCTCGCAAATGAGATGTGTCTAATTTCTTTCTAATTGAGTAATCAAGGCCACCAGCAGCCATTTCGACAAGCTCATGTTCAGGGACTTGTGTGAAGCAACGAGATTTCAACAGCCTAAATCTGTTTAAGTAATCATCAATAGTTTCAGGCATTTTGCGCCGAACACTAGCCAATTCTTTAAGACTAATTTTCGACTGGCCCATGTAAAACTGTGCATGGAATGCCTTTTCTAATTGCCCCCATGTGAACATAGAACCAGGGGGTAAGGTCGTGAACCAAGTGAAAGCATTTTTAGTTAGAGAATTTGGAAAGTATTTCATCTTCAAATTCTCATTTTGTGCTAAGTCCCCAGCCTCAGTCAAGAAACGAGCAATGTGTTCGACTGTGGACTCATTTGTATCACCACCAAACTTAGTAAACTTGGGAACTTTCCATCCCCTTGGTAACTCAGTTTGTAATACGTATTCACATAATGGTGATACGAAGTTAGGCCTTTGTAAACCTATGTTAAGGCCATTTTGCGCCAAAATAGTTTCGACTAAAGTAGCTATATTGTTTTCTGCGCCAACATTGTGTTGTTGCACTTGTCGAACAACTTCATCAGCGTTCTGGTGTCTATTTACCAAAACTACTTCAGGGACGTGGTTTACTGCCCCTTGTAGTTCGCCTACAATTGTGGACGCTTCGACTGCAACTGCTTCTTGGGGGTTAACTGGCGACGCATTACCCGCAATAATAGGAACTTGCCTATTATTAACCGCTGGAGCCCCAAAGAAATCTGCAATCCTACTCATCTGATTTGCCAACATTTGGTAACTGTTATTGGTATTTTGAATCAATGGATTGAAAACTGTACCAATTTGTTGGGTAAGCATATTAACCATATCGTGATTACTCTCGTCTACTTGCTGTCTTAAGGCCAACAAAGACGTATTGGTTAATGCTGGGGGATTCCGACCAAATACACTCTCAGAAGAGACATGTGTAGGGGAAAAGGTCGAAATATGTGGCATTCCAGTAGGCATGCCATACATTCCCAAAGGAAATGGGGGTAGATGCACGTTATTCAAACGTGGGTCTAAACCGTTTCCCATTGCCATGTAAGGGCTATGAAGCCCTGCACTTAACGGCAAAGACATAGGCAAAGATGCCATTTCTGACTGCGTTGAACCAACATTAGTCATTGATAATGAAGGAACGGTTGTTGACGATGATGGTCCTGCGCTAATGCTCGCAGAATCCATTGTTGTTCCTTGCCCTTGTGAAACCACAGGGTTGGAACTAGACGCATTATTCGTACTAGAACGAACCATTTTACCACTTCTTAAGTGCATACAACAGCGAATACAAATAAGAGAGTACGAAAATGAACAAAATCAAAGGCAAAGTCCCACCGGGCGTGCCAATTTGTTTGCTGGTGTTTTTAGCAAACAATCACTAGTTTTATTAAAAGGTTTGTGAGATCAAACTAGAAAAATCTCAAAGCAATTGCCTTTGAATTGCGCGTGGTTTGTGTTTCAGAAAATGTAGAAAAGGGGACGATTTGCAATGATTAACAGAATTGAAAAGAAAAGAAGCAGTAAATGGTGCATGAATTGTAAAGAAAAGACAAATAAATTGCATTGAATTGTAAAAGTGGTACACGATCACGTACAGCGATTCTTCCACTCGTTTTTCGCTCTGGCTTGGAAGTTAGAGTTTCAGGAATCGGGTTGTGTATTGTGATTTGCGACCTCTGTTTCTTCTCAGAAACTACTATTTATACAAAGGAAGAGAGGGGGAAAAACTGAACTAAGTAACTGCCTAGAAGTTTGAAAATTAATAACTGCTACTCCTACTTTCGACCAGAACCGCTCTATCACGCTTCGACCAACTGCTAGTCTTCAGCGCATAACTGCTCTGTTTTCTGTCTGTCGAAAGCTTGTGTCCATTTTCCTCTCTCTTGCTTTTGCTTCCCCGGAAGCTTGTCGAGTTTACCTTGCGCATGACCATTTTCTCTGTCGAAATAATTTGGTCTTTGTCGAAATATAAGTCAGGCCTTGTTGACCATTTTCAATGAAGCCTGTCGAAATTACAGGCTAACACTACCTTACTGACTTTATTCGTTTTTCAAAGTTGGTAACCAGTGATAGGGCCAAGTTATTCAATGCTCTGAAAGAACTGGCAGAAAAGAATAAAGTCCTGGGTAACACTCTGAACGACTTGAAGACTTTGAAGGCTTATGTGGATGATCTTGAAAAATCCCATAATTCTGCTAAGTCGCAGATCGAGGATAGCACTGTTCGCATCGGTCAGCTGAACGATCGGATTAGAGTGCTTGAAGGAGAGAGGGAGATTGCTGAAGATACAATTAAAAGGTTGGAGGATCGGATTCAAGAGCTGATGGCGTCGCTGAAAAAATTCGAAGAGAACAAGGTTGGGACTAGTTCCACTCCTGAAGATCGATGCGCAGTGCTTGAGAAAGAGCTTGCCCAAACCCGCGCTGAGCTGATAAAATCTAAGAAGGAAGCGCGGACTGCTGCCGATCTTGCTCTGGAAATGGCAGGAGATGGCTTCGATCTTGCACTTGATCAAATTGCTCTTGTTTATCCTTCTCTTAATCTTGACAGAGCCGTCCTGAATGTGGATCATGAGATCGAGGGAGACCAGATCGTGAAGGTCGATATCAAGACTAATGTGAAGACCGTGGTTCATCCCAGGTCTGCCTGATTTATGTTCAGATCCAGTTTTGTAAGAGATCCAGTTTTGATTTAGTTTTTAGTTTTTGTTTATAAAACTTGAGGTCTCGGCCGTTTCCGAGGTGGTTGTAATGAAAGTAATTTTGTATTCGTCACCGTAGTTACCAATTTTCATAGTCTTGACTTTATAGTTCTTGATAAGAAAAAACTTGATAAGAAAAAAATGATAAGTGTGGGACGTAGGTATAAAAAGGTTTGAGAGGAGCTCTTCAAATGTTTTTAGAGAGGACCTGTTGAGAATTCTCGTAGGTTTTAAAAAGGTTTGAGAGGAGCTCTTCAAACGATTTAGAGAAAACCTGTTGAGAACTCTCGTAAGATCGGGCCTAAGGACAGTTTACCGGGACTCGGCCCAGATTTAACTCGTCCATTAGGGTTCTTGGCTACTAAGGCCAATGATCGAGTTAAGGAGAAATCCTTAACGGACCTTTCGTACCTTTTGGGCAGTTTACCAGGACTCGGCCCGGATTGAACTCGCCCCTAAGGGTTGTGACTGCTTTGGCCACGTATGGAGATCTTATGAGATCGGTCCAAGAAGTATTAGTGAAGGAGTTTGTAGATTTATAGTGGTAGGGACTACCGTTAAACGAAAAATGGCACACGCAAAACCGTCGTGTCCTTAAATGTAATAGCTTTTCAACTTTGTGGTGTTCCAGCTTCGGGGGATCTCCTTTTTGCAAAGTGTTTCCAATTTGAAAGCCCCGGTATCGGTCTTACTTTTAACACGGTAAGGTCTTTCCCAATTGGGTGCTAATTTTCCTTGCGAAGCATTTTTCAAACCAATGTCGGCTCTTCGAAGGACTAAGTCGTCGATTTCGAAATCTCTGGGGATGACCTTGGCATTGTATCGAGTTGCAACGCTTTGTTTGACGATGGCTTCTCGAAGTGTGGCTCGTCCTCGAACTTCGTCGATGAGATCGAGGTTTTCTTTCAAAGCTCGGTAATTTTCTGCGGGTGTTTTGGGATTCGCTACTCTCCAACTTAGCTCGCTGATTTCCACCGGGATGACCGCCTCGCTGCCATAGGATAGCCGGAACGGCGTTTCTCCCGTTGAGCTTTGAGGGGTTGTTCTGTAAGCCCAGAGAACATATGGGAGTTCTTCTACCCAATTACCTTTGGCGTCGTTCAGTCTTTTTTTAAACCGTTAAGGAGTATCTTGTTGGCTGCTTCTACTTGACCGTTAGTTTGCGGGTGTTCTACGGAAGTAAAATGATGATTGATTTTGAAGTCGGACATCACTTTCCTGAAACCTTTGTCGGCGAACTGAGTCCCATTATCAGTGATGATCGATTCGGGGATCCCGAATCTGCTCATGATGTTCTTTTTGAAAAATTTCAGACAGTTCCTCGTGGTTATGGCGGCTAAGGGCTCTGCTTCAATCCATTTGGTAAAATAATCAATTGCTACTATGAGAAATTTGTTTTGGCCTGGAGCAGTTGAGAATGGACCTAGGAGATCTATTCCCCATTGGGCAAAGGGCCATGTGGAGGATAGATTTCGAAGTTCGGATGCTGGGGCGACGTAAACGTTGGCGTAGATCTGGCATTTTTTGCACTTTTTGACGTAGTTTTTGGCATCGCCTTCCATGGTCGGCCAATAATATCCTGTGCGTAGGGCTTTTCGAGCTAGGGAACGGGCGCCAAGATGTTGCCCACATATTCCTTCATGAATTTCAGCTAGGACGGAATGTACTTGTTCCCTTTCAATGCATTTTAATAATGGTGAGGAGAGGCTTCTCTTGTACAATGTATTATCTATGACTGAGAAGGCGGAGGCTTTTCTCCTGATGATTTTCGCTTCTACCGAATCTGGAGGTTCAATTCCTGTCTTGATGTATTCCAATATTGGAGTGATCCAACTTTGGTCCTCCTCAATCGAACAAATTGCGGAACTATAAGTCGGAATAAGGGAGATACTGGGTCTTCTAAGTAGTTCTTGGATGATCGTCCGGTGATTACCGGCGACCTTGGTGCTGGCGAGTTTTGATAGGATATCCGCCCTCTGGTTCTGGGATCTGGGGATGTGCTTTACTTCGGCTGTTCTAAACTGTGAGAGTAACTCTCGGATTCGGAGTTGGTATTTCAGCAGGGTTGGATCCTTGGTCTCAAATTGATTGTTTATTTGTGAAACGACCAAGAGCGAGTCCGTGTAGAGATTGACCTGAGAGACTCGTAGGTCAATTGCTAATCATAAACCTGCGATGCAAGCCTCGTATTCTGCTTGATTATTAGTTGTTTGGAAAGCGAAGGTAAGGGAGACTTCAATGATTACTTTATCCGGGCTTTCCAACATTAAACCCGCGCCGCTTCCTTTGGGGTTGGAAGACCCATCGACGTGTAAAGTCCAGATGTCGTTAATAGGATCAGCAGGAATCATTTCTGCTACAAAATCTTCTAGAACTTGGCCCTTCATCGTCGTACGGGATTCGTACTTGATTCCAAACTCGGAGAGCTCTACCGCCCATTTGATCATTCTTCCGCCTTATTGGATAGTTGGTGCGTACGACTATCTGGCGTGCCACAAAATATGGTCGGAGGCGTCGAGCTGCGACGACCAAGGCGAGGGCGATTTTTTCTATTTGCTGATATCTGCATTCGGGTCCCTGGAGTGCTTTGCTTACAAAGTAGATCGGACTTTGACCAGTCTGTGTTTCCCGGATAAGAACGGCGCCCAAAGCTTCCTCTGAGATTGATAGGTATAAGTACAGAGTTTCTCCTTCGTATGGGCGAGTTAGGATGGGTGGTTCTGAAAGTGCTTTTTTGAGTTGTTGCAAGGCTTCGTCTTGCTCGTTTGTCCAGTTGAACTTTTCTTCGTCGTCCTCCTTTTCTTTTTTCAAAAGCTTGAATAAAGGGAGAGATTTGAATGCCGCATTTGACAGGAATCGTGATAAAGCGGCGATCATTCCATTGAGTTTTTGGACCTCTTTTTTGGAAGTTGGAGTCCGCATTTCAGTCACAGATCGACATTTGTCGGGGTTTGCTTCAATTCCCCTCCTTGTTAAATAGAAACCGAGGAACTTTCCAGCTCGGACCCCGAAAGTGCATTTTTCTGGATTTAGTCTCATGTTATTTTTCCTGATTTCAGCGAAGATTTCTTGAAGGTCTTTTACGTGGTCGTTTTCCCGCTCACTTTTTGCAATCATGTCATCAAGATAGACTTCAACGGTCTTGCCTATCTGTTTTTGAAAAACTTTGTTCATCATTCTTTGATAAGTGGCTCCGGCGTTTTTTAAACCGAAGGGCATAACTCGGTAGGCGAAGTTACCTTGGTTCGTCATAAAAGCAGTCTTCTCTTGATCGGGAGGAAACATGGCGATCTGATTGTAACCGGAGTAAGCGTCCATAAAAGAAAGTAGGCGAAAACCGGAGACATTGTCGACGAGGCGATCAATACTTGGGACTGGAAAGGCGTCTTTCGGACAAGCTTTGTTTAGGTTGGTATAATCGATGCACATACGCCATTTACCGTTGCTCTTTTTAACTAGTACTGGGTTGGATAACCAAGTCGTGTATTTGACTTCTGTTATAAAGTTTGCTTTGATTAAATCTTCGACAATTTTTGCGGCGGCGATGGTCTTCTCTCCACTCTGAGCCCGTCTTCTTTGAGAGACCCATTTTGCTTCTGGATTAACGGCAAGCTGGTGACATGCTACTTCTGGCGGGATTCCGGGCATATCGTTCGCCGACCAAGCAAAAAGATCGGAATGATCTTTTAAGCAACGAGTGAGTTCGATTTTTACTTCTTCGGATAGGTCTGCTCCAATCTTTACCGTTCTGGTAGGGTCGTCTCCGAGTTGTATTTCGATGGATTCTCCATCAGGCTGGGGTCTTCTCATTTTCTTTTTGAGTTCTCTGGCCAACTCATCGTCATCTTCATTTTCCGAGCTGTCAGGGTCGTATCTTGCATCTAAATCGGTTAAGTTGACTTCGGCTGATCTTCCTGTAATTTCTTTATCTTTGGTTATCTCGGGTGAAAAACCTTCTTTATCTTGGGCCTTTTTTTCTGCTTTTGTCCATAGGAAGAAACATCTCGAGGCGGATTCAAGATCTGAGTTTAAGGTAATGACTTTGTTGCACAGAGAGTGGAATTTCATTTTTAAGTGAGTGGTGGAGGTTACTGCTCCGAGCCTTCCCAGAGTCGGTCTTCCAATAATACAGTTGTATATCGATTCACATGGTAAGATGAGGAATTTTGTTTTGATGATTCTTATCAAAGGTTCCTCACCGTAGGAAACCATCAGTTCCAGGTGTCCAAGAGGTTTAGTTCGAGACCCATTGAATCCTGATAGTGCCGATCCTCTGTAAGGAGCGATGTCTTCTTTATCGATTCCCATTCTTTCCACGAGGTCGAGGAAAATGATGTCTGAAGAACTCCCTTGATCGACCAAAATCCTTCTAATCTCTTTATTGGCGATTACCGCCGTGATAACTAGTGGTACGTGTTTGTTAGGTTTTCCATCTAGAAGGTCTTCATCTCCAAAAGACAACGGAGGTCGGTTTGAAGGCGTTTGTGCGATTGAAGTAGACGCTATATTGAGTAGCTCTTTCCATTTTCGTTTCATTGTCTTCCCGGATTCTTCGTGGGCGAAACCTCCTGCGATCATCATCATCACGGACCGTCCTTTTGATTTCCTTGAATCAAATTCGTCGTCGTCAGACTCGGCTTTGATCTTTCCCTTTGTTCTGGGTTCCTGTTCCCGTTCTTCTTTTTTCTCGTCAGCTCGACGCTCTGGTTTGTTTACATAGCCGGCAAGTTTTCCCCTTTTAATCATATCCTCAATGTCATCTCTCAAGGCGTTGCAATGGTTGGTGTCGTGACCGTTACTCCGATGGTATCGGCAGTATTTGTTAGAACGCTGTCCTGGCTTGTTGGTGAGCGGTTTTGGGAATTTTTCGTCTCTGAACTCCGTGTTCCAGCATTCACCCAGAATTTGAGCTTGAGTGACATTGAGCTCGATGTAGAATTGATGACGGTTCCGAGGTCGGGGATCCCTGGAGCCTCGGCCGTCGTTTTTTTGATCTATTTCATTTGGGGGCTTTGATGATTCGGTGATTGGTTGTGGTTTCTTACCTACCATCGCGCTTTCTTCTTCGTTGATAAAACATTGGGATAGCTGGAGGAAATCTTGGAGGTTCTCTGGCTCCCATGTGTTGATGTGTTTTTTGAACGGGCTTCCGGGACGCAGCCCCATTCCCATGAAGTAAACTCGGAAGGCATCATCGAGGTTCCGAACTTGAACTGCTTCCTTATTAAATCTCTCTATATATTGTCTTAAAGATTCGGAGTTCTCTTGGATGATGGACGCCAAGATGTTTTTGTTTTTTGGCTTGCTTTTGGAATGGGAAAAATTAGCTGAGAATAATTTGGCCAGTTGGTCCCACGAGGAGATTGTGTTTGATTTGAGGGTCTCAAACCATTCTGATGCTATCTTTTCCAATGTTAGGGGGAAAATTCGGCATTTCATTTCTACGGGGACGTTGCGATACTGCATTATTGTGTCGAAGTAACTCAAATGTCTGTCTGGGTCGCCCGTTCCGTCGTAGGTCTTCAATCCTTCTGGAGGTTTTTCGAGATATCTGGGCACCGGGTATCGATCAATTTTATTCGTAAAAGGGCCTTTGCGTTCGGTTGTTTGATTCTGCGGTGGAGATCGGTGCCGATGGTGCGGGTGCCTACGGTTTTGAGGGCGATATCTTCGAGGCGAATATTCTCTACTCCTCGATCGTTGCCTAGGAGAAGAGGATGCTAGAGAAGAACGTACTTCGGGTGAAGAGTCGGTGTCTGCCCTACCGACGCATGGCGAACGGGAAACTTTCCTTTCGAGCCTACGAGGAGGAGAACGATGGTAGTGTCGCCTTCTGGGTGGAGATCGATGGCGCTTTCGAGTAGGATTTCTTCTATCAGATGAATCTCGGTCGGGCGAGACTTGGCGCCTTCGAGCCGGATTTCTTCTTTCGGCGGAATTTCGGTCGGGCGAGAGCTGGCGCCTTCGAGCCGGATTTCTTCTTTCGGATGAATCTCGATCGAGCGAGACTTGGCGCATTCGAGCCGGATTTCTTCTTTCGGCGGAATTTCGGTCGGGCGAGACCTGATCCGGGATATTCCGAGCTCGGAGCTCCGCCACCTGTGCTACAAGATCCGTAAATCGGTAACTCCTCTCTTGGTTTGCCAATTCATGTCGATTGAGCAGCAGGACGAGCTGTTGGACAGCATCGGTCGAGACAGAAAGTTGATTTTGTGGAGGTACGCGATTCCTTGCAGAGCTTCCGGGTACCAAAACGAGGTCCGGAATTTGATGTTGGGCTCGCCCTTGATCGGAGTTTGGAAGGTTCTGAACAAATCCGTCCGGGGTTGCCTGAGGTTCGGCCAAATGGGGCATGACCGGTCTCAGGATTGGGTCGGGATGGATTCCCACTGTGTGGCTGTTTGCCTTGGAACGAAGATTTCGAGTCGTCATTGATTAAGGCGAGGGGAGAAGATCTTGGTTCTGAGACCTCCCACTGTGGTCGCCAATGTTCTGCACTGTACTTCCGACCTTGAAGGGTGGTCCGAGGTAGTTAGTGGTTGATATCCTTAGTCAATGACCGTATCCGATCCTGCTGGTGTTGTACCTGCAAAGTTACTCCGATGCTAAAGTCAGTGGAATAGTCTTAATGAAGTGATAAATACGAGTATGCTTACCTTTAATGAGGCAATGAATGTTGTATTTATAGAGTGGGGTGGGGTTGATTCCAATGAATCAGGACCGTCCGATCTGGTAGTTTGATCTGAGCCCTTGATGTTCGGACTGGGCCCTTTGATATTGGGCTTTTGCGTGGTGTGAATAGATGCGAAAGAAGGGGTGTATGTGGTCAAAAGACTAACCATAACACTTTTTATTTTATAAAAAAATCCTTCTTCTCTCTAATTTTAGTTTTCTTAATTTTATTTCCATCGGCTTCGTCGGAGAATCTGGCTGGCCACGAGTACCCGGTTTTGCCGGCCCGTGTGGTTCTTAATTTGATATAAAAGAGTAAAATAAATATTTTCTAAATTTAACATCGTTTTGCACAATTAATTAAAAGGTAACTTACATTAAGAAGGATGTTGTGCGGATTCCCCAAACATAAACGACTCCTGAACCTAAACCTAGTCCACAAATACCCTTATCCAAATCCAAGAGATTTATCAATGTATACCCTTAACCTAAACTTTGATAAATGTGACTCACTGATTAGATGTAAAAAGTCCCCCATAATAAAGAGGGGTATAAGTGGAAAAGAATACTAAATATTCCATTAAAAATGTAAAACGATAATCAATTTGAGAAGATTAATTTTGCTAAAACAACCTAAACAAAACACGACGGGAGGTGATAGCTAATTACTTTAACCATTCAAACTTTCTTGATTAAAAAAGAAGGAGTTGAAGTTTTGATAATAGCTAGTGTTGGAAGTTTAATTTGTTTCCAAACTTTTGTCTTGTGTTCTTATTTTTGATGAAATTAAGTTATGCATGTTTGGCACAAAGACTTCAAATTCAATTAGAAGGCATTCATTCTGATTCTCCATGTTGATTCTGTACGACTACTTATGCTTCAAGAGTCTTGATGTATTTTCATAAACCGGATAGGTGCAATTAGTAAAAACTACACCCAAGACTGTAAAAACAAACTAACCCAATTGTATCTTATGGACTCTGCAGGTACTGTGCACTAATGACCCAAGAAGGTTGACCCGATCCAAGAAACACACAGCTAGAGTTAATTGAACAAAACCCTCTCAAAATCACTCGCTTGGTAATTCTTCTTCTCTATATCTATCTTTCTTCCTTTCGTTTTCTCTCTGCCTTCTCTCTAGAGATACATAAACCCTAACTTGTTTATGTGTTACTTGCAGGTACAAACACACTCATAATCTCAAGGATTTGAGGCTCTAAACGACCGCCTTGCCTCCCATTCTCAATTGGCCACCACTTGTTGCAACATTGGTTCAGCAAAAATATTAGCTGAAGGATCATCAAATCTAGACACTAGACAGCGTTAATGACCGTTCCAATTGTGGTGGTGGTGGCTCGCCGGAGGTGGTGTTGGCTTGCCGGAGAAGATGAAGATAGAGATGGTGTTTGGAGGAAGAAGTTCTTGTGTTTATGTCAATTTGGTCCCTTATGTTTTTTTAGTTTCAATTAGGTGTTTATGAAGATAGATATGGTGTTTGGACAATTAGAACGTCACGTCAGCAGTTAACTGCCAGCATGGCGTCTAATAAGTTAATGGACGAAAAATACCAAAAAAAGGACCAAAATAACGCACACAAAAAAGATGAGGGACCAAAACGTGAAAAAAAAGATAAATGACCAAAGTAAAACCAAAACTAAAGGTAAATGACCAAAAATGCAATTTAGCCTAAAAAGTATTATCTAGGAATTTCCATCCACTCCATAATGATTTGTAGGTGATAACTAGTCGGCGTCTTCCGAAACATGTTGATCGCCATGATCGTTGGTTTCGTTGAAACAGATAGAAACGTTTCGGGAGAACGAAGATATAAAATAAACAATAAAAACATTAAAGCAATGTTGCTAACGATTCAAATATGAGTTTGGATATGCTTCACTACTTTATTATGAAGGCAACCAATGCTTCACTACTTTATAAGCTATAAGTTATGAACGCAACCAACATCGATCGTGCGTCGTTGATGGCAACCGGGCCGGTCTTGGCATTTTGGGTGCTCTGGACAAATAAAGAAAACGATGCCCTTGCAACTATTTTAATATCATTCTCCTTGTACTTTTGTTAAAAATCAATTAATAATTTGTTCATAATCAAGATTTTTAAAAAAATTTATTTTCTATAGTATTCAAAGTGAGACTATTTAAAGAAAATAATTTTTTGTCTTCAAAAAATTCAATAATATATAACTTGAATTTAATTCGGAAATTAGGACCTTTCTCTAATTACTTCTAATTTTTCGAAGATAATTTCATCATCAAAATCATAACAATCATCATGTTATTAGTGAGTTTCAAAAAAAATCAATATGATTTCAAATCATTATTAAGAAACGATATAAATTATGTGTGCGTGGTTATAATTGAATTAACATAAAAATTGTATTCAAATATATGAATACACTACTAAGACAACAAATTTTGGTGCCCCTAAAAAATGAGGCTCTGGACGACCGCCTTGCCGCCCATTCTTAGGGCCACCACTTGTTGCAACATTGGTTCAACAAAATTATTAGCTGAGGGATCATAAAATCCAGACATTTGACAACATTCAATGAGGTATATTATACACAAATAATTAATGACTTAGGATAATTTAACAGATTTCTATAGACCCTATACCACAATGTTATCTTAATTATACTAAACCATAGATGCTACATGTAAGCGTCCATGTGGATAAATCAATAAAAACACCTCAGATTCCATAAAAGTCCACGTCAGTTTTTCTATGACACATGAGCTACACGTCATCCAGAAAGAATGATCCAACGGCATAGATTTCATACAATTAGCACACAAGTCGTGTACTATTGTTCAACGGCTAAGTTTCCATAAAATTGCGGCTGCTTATTAAACGGCCAGGATTAATCAGGATTTCGGCTGAATCCTAGGCTAACATTGATTTTACGAACAGGTAAAAACTGCCTATCATAAAATCAATTAAATGAAAGATTCTTAAATCCCTGACAATCAGGAACGAATTTCAAGTGTGTGGGATATATATTAAATGAATTGAATGAATAGTGTTGATAAGAGTTTCTTTTAGATTTGTTGTTAGTGATACTTTAACATCAACATGCAAATGTTGTTAAAAGAATATATATATTATGAAGATGTGAATTGTCTTGCATCACGAAATCAACAAAATTTTGTGTTTGTTACTGGACAGCAAAATATGATTATGATACAAAATGAATTTCGTTGTGAATTCAGCTGAAATTTTAATATGTTGGAACTTCAAGGTTTGGTTCATAGTGCTTGGAAGAAGTGTAGTTGGAGTCTTGGAGATTGTTGATTGTGGAAGTTTGACCCGAGGCTCATTTTTTGTGATGCAGTTCGACAGTAGTGAGCAATGGAAGTTTTATTGGATCAACACCATCATTGTCTGTTGGATTGAGACCCAGTGAAGATATGTGTGGATGCAGTAAAGTTTCCACTATATCATTAGATGTATTTTCATTTTGAAACTCACCTTCGTGGAGAGAGAAAATGAAATCCAATCTTTTTTTTGACAATAAATGAAATACACTTTTGGACAGTCAACATTTTTAGTTAATTATCGTATAACAATACATAAATGTACTCCTTTTGCAATTGGTTGCAGTTTTTATATGTCTAAAGTATTATTTGTCACATCTAAGATACCGGAAGTGGATATGATGCAACTATGCTACCTAAGAATATTGTAGTATAAGAGGCATTATGTGGATAAGAGGCATTTAGAATCTTTTTCACGAGGATGTGGATTATGTTTCAGATACGAGTATTTAATTGGTATTGGATGTTCATAGCTTCCTAACAACATTAACTCAATTTTTACATAAATAGATCGAAGGACTTAAGGCTATTGGAGGTGATGATGTTGAAGGTCTACACATTTTTCATAAACAATAGCCTTAAACATCTGTATCAACTGATAACAACATTTGATTCAAAAATAAATCAACTGATAACAACATAAATGTTTGATGTATTCAGGTCTTTTTCTGTGGATGAACAACGGGTTGGAAATAGAAGGTGTTGAAGATTTGGGACCAAATTTTGCAAAATCTGAAGTGAATTTAAATCTTCATATGAATGTATCAAACACTCAATGCATAAACTATGTTGGATACTCACGTTAATTTTGAGTAATTAAATCTGGGCAGAAAGTTGAATAATTTGGTTTAGCTAAAGGAATTGATCAATAGGAAGTTAATGTATGCTCATTCTCAAATTAGTTTAGTAAAAGAATAAAATGTCAAAGTATTAAGACATACTGCCGATTTGAGCTGAGTGAGTTCTAATTTGTTGTCATCATAGTCTAAATTGTGAGTCTTACTTTTGCTATTACTTTTCTACCTCTTATGCTTAGGAAACAATGAGACACAACATGTTTAGATATTAACTCATTAATGCTTAGGAAAGTAAAGTTGAAGTAATGGTGCAATAGGGTTTAGCATATGGTATCTGAAGAAAAACTCATAAGTAAAAGACGAAAATAGCCCTACATTATGTATATAAACCCATCAATACACCTGAACTCAAATACACGGATAACTACTAATCATCCATAATTTTATATTTATTTTAGTAATTAAAGTAGGAATGATCATAGTAACTACTTATCAAATTACTTTTGGAAAAACTACACATGTTTTTACCATTTGATATATTTTATAGACTTAGCAAAAGAAGCAATATCATAACAATTATAATTTTTAAAAGCCTAATTTAAATCCTTATTTAACTACCAATACAGTTATTACTATTAGGATGAAATAGTGATTGCAATCACGAATGCGTTAAGGCCGTATTGGAAAAAAAATTATACACGTGCAAATCTAATTAAGAATACGAAAAAAATTCAATTACAACAAACATAAGTTTATAATATTAGAAATAAAACCACATATTCCAACGAGATCACAATGATCCAATAACATAATCCAACTTAGAAAAAACATTTCATAACAAATTTGTAAGTCACAACCAAGTTTGTAATAAATCGCCAAACTATTTATAAATAAAATTCAATGAGAAGATAAAATAATTTAAAATTACGCATATAATTACAAGAACATGTATACCCGTGCAGCGCCATTTTTTATTAATACGCCCCCTTCTGCTTTATGCACCCCCCTTTTTTTCGAACACACCGCTTGCGTTTCTTTTTATTTTTGATTTCTAATAGGTTTATTTTATATGGTGTTCAAAGTATTTTATATCTCACATAATACGCATAAATATACAACTGCATCTCTTTGAGTGCCACATAAAAATATCATATTTTAAGTTTAAAGAACGTGTATACCCGTGCTAGCACGGGTGATACATACTAGTAGATCAATATATTACAACTAACCAGATTTTTATTCTTTTCTAAAAAATGAGAAGTATCTTCCTCTTTTCAACTGTAACTCATAAGTTGGCAAGTTTGTTAGGAATTAAAATCACCAGTAACTTTATATTTAAGTGAGCTGAGTGTTCCAATATATTTTTTTTCCAAACTTAAGATATTACTTTATATACCATAATAAGCCAAATCAAAAATGATGTGAATAAGTGGATGGTAATATTTGAGTTATTTTTATTTAAAAATAAGATTTTTTTTTGATTAAAATTACGCTATTATTACCAACTTATTACTATCTCATACCCAGAACTGATTATAGTGTATTTCGTAAAAAGTTGGTGACTACATACTGATTAGGTAACAAACATAATTGTATCAAAAGGTTTGAGTATCAAATTGAGTCTAATAATTAAACGGCTATCTTAGTAAAACAGGAATAGGGATTTTTCTGGGTTTGCTTAGAATGGTTGGGGTAATTACGGAATTTCCCTTTAAGTTCAACTCTACTTTCCTTTGTCAAAACCCTGGTTTATCGTCTTCCTCCAAACTGTTATCGTATTCTTCCAGCAGCCATCATACGAATCGCAGATTGCAAGAACAATGGCGAGGGATCGTGGTTCGTCTTTGTCGCGTCGTCAAAACCGACGCAGTTCGTCTTCTGTGAACGCAAATTCATCAGACCAACAGAGTCAGTTACATTTTGTCCTGCACGACTGGATTTGTTTCAGAATAGAGGATAAACGGATTGTGTTTGCTATTTTCATGAATAAATCGAGTAATGTCCCTGTTAGTGCTGTTTTTTATAAAACCCTCTTAATAATTTTATTTTTGTTAAATTAAATCTATCAATCGCATGTTCGTTTGATCTACATATGTTTATAGCAATTGGTGGGGGAGGTCATTTTGCGCTTTATTTGGAGGGTGATCTATAAGAATTTTGTACTCTATCTTTTTTTCCCCACCATATGTCCTCCAACTAATTATTAGTATATGATTAACCTGATTTTTTTGTTACAATTCAAGATTGAACGGGTCAAGTTCTGTGTCAGAAACTTATGGCAATCCTTGCCTAGCACATTCTCAAGAACTTAAAGTGAAGGAAGTAGAGGTGCAGCACATAAAGCTCCCTCTCTCATCCATCTATTTGTTGCCCTCCAAATGTTTGAAACATTTTTTTTTTTAAAAAGCTGAATAGCAAATACTTTTTCATCGATGCAGTTATGGGGCTTTGTATTTCCTTCAAAATATGAGGAAATAGTGGAATTGAGCAGAACAGAGGCACGTGGGATCTGTCTCTGGTAAATATCAATGTATCAGCTGTTACTCAATAGATTTTTATCAGTTGAAAATAATAGCCTTCCATCAGTTGAAAATAATAGCCTTCCATCAGTTTTGAAAAATTGGTGGCACTACGTCCGAACCGGTTCGAACGACCTTGCGTCGAACCATCGTTGGATTGCAAGACTCATGAATGGGATTTTGGTCTTTTCACGTGTGTTAGGGGTGTCTACTGAGTAGTTAGGGCGATTTTATTTGATTGGGGCTTTGGCCCAACTTGTCAATTTTCTCTAGATTTTCTCTTTTTATAAAAAAATACCCCTTTTTCTAAAAATCAAATCAGTTTTTATATTTTGACCAAAAAAAAAATCAGTTTTTATATAATCAGTTTTTTTAAAGCATATAATCAGTTTTATATAATTAAAAAAAAAGAAATTATAAAATACAAAATTAATTAATAACAACAACGAAAATAATTACAAAAACAATAAAATAGAATTACGTAAATTACAAAACCCATCATTCGTTTCCCGTGTGGCCCCCATCTCTCCTCCTTCGCGCTGCCGTGACCATTGTCGGCGTCCTCTCTCTGCCTCACCGACATCACCACCGTCCCTCTCTCCCTCACTGTCGCTTCCACCACCGTTCCTCTCTCATTCTCTTTGCGTGCCCCCTTCTTCTTCTCTCATTGTTGTTTGGAGATTAAAAAAGAGTCAGTTAAATGTTTACGTATATTATGTGAAAAATTGACTACTTTGGACATCTTGTAAAATAAACCCACTATGACAAATTTTAGTGGGACACGTTTATTAGATTAGATTGTATACTAAAAAATATTATAGTTAAACTAAAAAATCATAGTTTAATATAATAGTTAAACTAAAAAATCATAATTTAATATTTTAATATAAAATTTAGTCCTCCTTTTATTTTTTGATATTAAAAAAATAAAATTAAGAATAAAAGATAACAGTTAGCACATTTTTATTTTTTATTAATATTTTTAATTAAAAAACACATATAATGTACTCGGACAGCAGAATGATCCTCGTCCCATCCTCATCCCAGAGTTGACAGTGGGGGAATTAGCTCTCTCATCCCAGTCTCCACGTGGAAAATTCTCCATTCACGCTCCACTATGGGGCAGTCCCCGTCGAGATTCCCATGTACAGGTAGAAAGCACTCGTTTAGTCGAGTGTGAGGGAAGGATGAAACAATACATCCATCCATAAGTATACATAACAAAGATCCTTTGGTCACTCTAAGATCTTCTTCACGATCTTCATCAAAATTCCACATTCAGTAACACCAAGCTTTGCTATTTTCAAACCTTCATAGCAGAGAAAGAGAATCAGTGAGTTGGAAAAAAGTAGACTAAAAAATACTTTACTACCAGATATTGGGATGTTTATTATTACTTATTTAAAAAAAAAATTTTTATATTAAAATATTATGCTTTAATTAAAAATTTCATGTGGCACTCAAACATGGGATGCCACGTCATTTAAGTTAGTACCACTTCCGCCATTAGTTTGACCAATTTCGGCCGGAGGACCAAAATCGTGAATGAGCTATTATAGGGGGACCAAAAATGCAATTAAACCTAAAATATTTGATTTTATAAGTTTAAAAGCAAGATACAAAAAGAAATTAGAATATCAATATTAGTATTGCTTATTCTCCATATCTTCTTTTTTAAAAGGAACTTATTCCCCATATCTTATTTGCCTATAAAGCTCTATAATTAATGACGTAAAAAAAGTTTCTAGAAATGACAATAATTTATGATATTTTATTTTAATATGTACATTATATTTTTTTAATTAAACCTTATATATTCATTCTATTGTAACATCTATGACTGAATAATTAATAGTTTTTTTGACAAAAATAATTAATAGTTGGAAAATGGTAAATATTTTACTTAATAATTAATAAAAACATAATGATGCATTAGATTAGAATTTTTTATCATACGTGCAATATACAATATTAGTTGGAAAATGGTAAATATTTTACTTAATAATTAATAAAAACATAATGATGCATTAGATTAGATTTTTTTTATCATATTGTTAGTATCCAATGACTTTGCCAGCGACTAATCTAATTTTGTAAAAAAAAAACTAAATATGGAACAATCCATTGAAATCTAATTAGTGCTACTCACTATTAGGAATAAGATTGAGAGTGTTGATCAAAAAAAAGATTGAGAGCATACAAAATGAATATAGAGCGACACCGCTTTTCACAACACGTGATAGGGTTTGAGAGAAGTCCCAAATTTAGTGGGATATAGTGACTGGGCGAAGAAAGAACCATGAGTTCAAATTTTATTTTATCTTCGGGTTTCTCTCTTGGTGAAAGCTGTGAAATTTTATCCACGAAATCCTCTTGCATTGACGATCGAGACATTGTCTCTCTAACGGTGTAAGTTATGTGATGGATTATGGTTTGTTGGAACGTCTTAGCTTAAAACTATGAACGCTATTGAAAATTAAGATTTACGCTTCACCTTAACAACATTTGATTTATCTTTGGACTTTTTAAGAAAGCCCTAATCATTCTAATCCCTCAAATTAACATTAAATGCTTTCTCAAATATATTTTCGATGAGTCCCTCACATGAACTTTGAAGAGAAAAGACCTACCAATGAGGTCAGATATGTTCTTAGGAAAACCCATAGGATTTATATTCAACCTTATTCAATAAATAAGTATTAGATATTGTTGGGTATTCAGTAGTATCCCTATGTAAAACACTAAAAGCTTCTCTGAGAATTCAAGAAGCTCTGAGCAAGACTTTTCAATCAGGCTCACTGCATCGTGATTAAACAGAACAACAGTTGCAAATTCAATATCATATATATGACACACAACTTCACAATAACCTGAGATAAATTTATTGTGGAATGCACCGTTTAATAATGGTATTGTAAAGGCTTTTACACTTCAATACAAAGTTCAAACAGTACCATTTCAATAAAAGAATACGTCTGGGAGTAAGAACCACAATATGCCTATTGCCAAAGAAACAACATCGCTGAAGACTCAAACAAAAGCCAAAACAAAAAACAAAATGATTTCGGCGACATAGCGCAAAGATTAACATAATTGGAATTAAAAACCTAGATAAGTTAACAAAACACATCTTCAACACAGATCTAGTTGAAACAACTACTCCTCCTTCTCAACTTTGATGATCTTCTTGGGCGTCTTTGAAGAAAGATGTTTGGTCCCAGAACTCTCAATTGGAAGCCATTATAAAATAACAGATGATAAATGACAAATAAGAATAAAACAACCGCTATGAAAATCTTTTTTTTTTAAGACGTGACCGCTATGAAAATCTTTGAAAGCATGAATGCATGCATTTTTTCGTATGTGATGTGTGTTTGTTTAGTGTGAGTTGGGCCTGTTGTAAAGTCCAGTGTTTAGAGCCCAATTGATTGTCTTGTAATTAGAGTCAAAGCCTTGTAATAAATACGTTGGTTAATCAATAATAAAGTCAATTCTCCCAAATCCAGTTTTCTGTTATTACAATTGGCATCAGAGCTCGCGACAGGCCTGTTGCACGGCGAGCCAAGAAACTGTTCACGGCGAGATTGACGACGGCGAAAATGACAGAAAAAGAAAACGACAATTACGTTCAAGCTGTGATTCCTAAATACGATGGCCACTACGATCATTGGGCCATGCTTATGGAGAATCTTCTCCGGTCAAAGGAATATTGGGAGATAGTGGAGCAAGGGGTTCCGGTGCTAACCGCAGACGCGACGGCGGAACAGAAGAAGACGGCGAGTGAAGCCAAACTGAAGGATTTGAAATCAAAAAACTACCTGTTTCAAGCTTTGGATCGTAACATCCTTGAGACAATCTTGAAGATTGACACGGCGAAAGACATCTGGGAATCTCTGAGGCAAAAATTCAAAGGATCTTCGAAAGTGAAGAAGGCCCAATTGCAAGTCTTGAGGTCTGATTTTGATGCTCTGCGCATGAAAGAAGAGGAATCTGTTAATGATTACTTCTCAAGAACTCTTGCAATTGCTAACAAAATGAAATCCCACGGTGAAAAGATGTCTGAGACAGTGGTGGTGGAGAAAATAATGAGATCAATGAGCCCTAAATTCAACTATGTCATGTGCTCAATTGTTCAAGCAAATGACATTGAGACACTATCAATTGATGATTTACAAAGCAGCATTCTTGTTGAAGAAGGACGAATGAAAACTCAGGAGGAGGATGAACAAGCCCTGAAGGTCACTGATACTGGGAAATTTGGGGGTAGAGGAAGAGGAAGATCCTCAGGTGGCAGAGGCAGAGGCAGACAAATGTCAAAGGAACACATTGAGTGTTACAGATGTCACAAGATGGGGCATTACCGCAATGAATGTCCAAATCTTGATGACAAAGAAGCAAATTTTGGAGCCTGTGATGATGAAGAAGAAGTACTTCTTGTGGCTATAACTGATGATGGTGGGAAAGCAAGTCTTGCTGATACTGATAATAAGGAAGAAATGTCTTTCAAAGCAATGACAGATGAGCATCAAGAACCAATAAACAAGAGGTGGTTCCTGGATTCTGGTTGCAGCAACCATATGAGTGGAGTCGAGGCTTGGTTCTTTGATCTAGATGAAAACTTCAGAGAGACAGTTAAACTGGGAAATGATATGAAGCTTACTGTCATGGGAAAGGGCAGCATAAAGCTAAGGATTAAAGGGCGCATTCTAACAATTACTGGTGTGTATTATATTCCTGAGTTGAGGAATAATTTGTTGAGTGTTGGTCAGCTTCAACAGAAAGGTCTAAAGGTGGTGTTTGAAGATGATTTGTGTCATGTTTTTCATAAGGAAAAAGGGCTCATAATATCCTCAAAGATGGCAAGAAATAATGTATTCACAATTATGGGGTCTACTACTGTAATTGAATGTATGCAGGTGGTCAATGAAAATGAATCAGAATTATGGCATAGGAGGTATGCTCACTTGAGTCAAACTAGATTGAAGCTGTTGTATCAGAAGAAAATGGTGACAGGCCTACCACAGTTGAAAGAACCAGAAATCAAATGCACAGAATGCCTGGCAGGAGGGCAACACAGAGACAATATGGCAAAGAAGAGCAAGTGGAGAGCATCAAGGAAACTAGAACTCATCCATTCAGACATATGTGGGCTAATATCTCCTGAGTCCAACGGTGGAAAGAGGTATTTTATCACATTTATTGATGATTTCACTAGGAAAGGGTGGGTGTACTTCTTACATGAAAAATCATTAGCATTTGATACATTTAAGAAGTTTAGAACCATGATAGAAAAAGAGTCATTATGTGAAATTAGTTGCTTGAGAACTGACAGAGGTGGAGAGTTTAACTCTCATGAATTTTCAAAGTATTGTGAAGAAAATGGTATAAAAAGGCAACTCACAGCTGCCTACACTCCTCAACAAAATGGAGTGGCAGAAAGAAAAAATAGAAGTGTGATGAATATGGTGAGAAGTCTAATTAAAGAAGCAAAACTTCCTAAGCAATTTTGGCCTGAAGCAGTTAGGTGGTCCTTTTATGTGCTAAATAGGAGTCCTACTGTGTCTCTTGACAATATTGTGCCTGAAGAAGCATGGACAGGTACGAAATCCTTTGTCAGACACTTAAAGGTGTTTGGATGTGTTGCACATATGCATGTGCCTGATGCTCAGAGAAAGAAGTTGGATGATAAGAGCCTCAAGTGCATCTTCTTGGGGATAAGTGATGAGTCCAAAGCATATAGACTCTACAATCCTATAACCAAGAAGATTATGGTGAGTAAGGATGTTGTATTTGATGAGAACAGCCACTGGGAATGGAAAAACATAGAAAGTGGTGGAAGAAATCCTGTAATTGAGGTAGACATTGAAGAACAAAGTGGGAATTCTACTACTAATGTGCCTGTTGAACCAATTGATGAGCCTGTGAATGTTCCTGCAACTCACAGTGACACACCAGAACCTGACTACAATAATGATACTACTGGTGACACAAATGAAACCACTAGAGCAAGGAGAGTGAGAAGATCACTCCTGCCTACTTGGATGATTTTGTTCTCAGTATCATACCAGAAGATGATGAGGATCAGCAAGAGGGAGAGGATGCTATGAGTTTGGCAGTGCTTGAAAACTCTGCTGATCCTATCACTTATGGTGAAGCAGTGAAGGATGCTAAGTGGAGAGAAGCTATGAACAATGAGATTGCAAGTATAGACCAGAATGCAACTTGGGAGCTTGTTGAGCTACCACAAGGAGGAAAGAAAATTGGTGTGAAATGGATATTCAAAACCAAGTATAATGAAGCTGGTAAAATAGACAAACACAAGGCCAGGCTAGTGGCTAAGGGATATGCTCAGCAATATGGGATTGATTACTCTGAAGTACTATTTGCACCAGTGGCCAGATGGGACACTATTAGGTGCATATTGGCCTTGGCTGCAAGTGAGGGATGGAGTGTTCAACAACTTGATGTCAAAAGTGCATTCCTTCATGGTGAACTTGAAGATATAGTATATGTAGACCAACCTGAAGTATATGTACAGAAGGGTAAAGAACACTGTTTGTATCAATTGAAGAAAGCCCTGTATGGGCTCAAACAAGCCCCAAGGGCTTGGTACAGCAAGATAGAGTCATATTTTGATGAGCAAGGATTTAGAAAGTGTCCTCATGAACCTACATTATTTACTAAAACTAAGGATAAATCAGATATTCTAGTTGTTAGTCTGTATGTAGATGATCTATTATATACAGGAAATAATGTTGCCTTGATGAATGAATTCAGGAAATCAATGGAGCAACACTTTGATATGACTGACCTGGGCAAGATGAAGCATTTCCTAGGTGTTGAAGTCACTCAAGACAGGAGAGGGATATTCATCAACCAACAAAGATATATTGGTGACATTCTGGTCAGATTTGGAATGGAAAACAGTAAGCCAGTGACAAATCCTACTGTGGCAGGTCTCAAACTCACAAGGAAAGATGATGATCAACCAGTTGACTCCACACTCTTCAAACAAATCATTGGGAGTTTGATGTATTTGAATGCTACACGACCAGACATTACCTATGCTGTAAGTATCATCAGCAGGTACATGGACAAACCTACTGATAAGCACCTAGTTGCAGCAAAGCGTGTCCTAAGATATCTAAAAGGCACTGCAGAGTTTGGAATCAGGTACAGAACTACTAAAAAACAAGAGTTGATTGGTTACTGTGATAGTGACTATGCTGGGGATTTAGAAGACAGAAAGAGCACAACAGGATTTGTGTTTATGTTGAGTGCAGGAGCTGTATCATGGTCTTCCAAGAAGCAACCCATTGTAACTCTCTCTACCACAGAGGCAGAATTCGTGGCTGCAGCATACTGTGTTTGTCAGGGCGTTTGGTTGAAGAGAATATTGAATGAATTAGGCCTGCAACAAGAGAAATGTCTGAAGATATTTTGTGATAACAGTTCTACCACCAAACTGTCCAAGAATCCAGTTATGCATGGCAGAAGCAAACACATAGAGGTAAGGTACCACTTCCTCAGAAACTTGTGCAAAGAAGGTGTTATTGAATTGAAGTTTTGCAGCAGTGAAGAACAGTTTGCAGATGTGCTAACCAAGTCATTGAAGAATGAGAGTTGTCTGAAGTTAAGACAATGCCTGGGTGTTTACAATTTAAGTGAGGCAGAATGATCATTTTATACTTGTAAAATGTCTGAATATGCAAGTCATTTAGCTTGTTGTATCTAGGCTTTGTTGTTTAAACTGGACTGTGTATTGGTTCAGTTTAAGGGAGAGATTGATAGAGTGTAGCTAGCAATTGGGCTTAGAATTGTTTGTTTAGTGTGACTTGGGCCTGTTGTAAAGTCCAGTATTTAGAGCCCAATTGATTGTCTTGTAATTAGAGTCAAAGCCTTGTAATAAATACGTTGGTTAATCAATAATAAAGTCAATTCTCCCAAATTCAGTTTTCTGTTATTACAATGTGCTGCTATTTATGGATATCACATTAGGTCAAATAAGGTTCAAGGTTTGACACAAATTGTAATTTTGAATTCGTAGCAGCACAATCAGTGCTGTACTATAATTTAGTTGATTTTGAAAGCTGATTAGCTTGAAAAATGCACATTTGCAAACGTGTCACTGAAGGTTCATGAGGAATAATTGATTAAAACGTGTCAAGGAAGGCTCATGAGGAATAATCTCTATTATATATAACCATAGAAACGTTCATCTGTTTGTACACCTAATAAATGACGTCATATAATACATCAGACTAATAAAACTCCACATAAGCTATTTCCCAATTCAGACGTCTGACATAAGCAAACATAACTGACCAACGATCAGATCTACACCACGTGTGAACCTGAAAAACATCAACGCCCACGGTTAATTTAGATTGCGGCTGGCAATCGTGCGGCTAACATGACACAGTTTAAATGCTAAACATTGTCAGGGGTTGCCGTTTTAGTAATTTTGACCAACAGTTTCTCGCTATTAATTAATAATCAAATACTACCGAACACAATCCCTAAAATAGTGGATCAACATTTACACACATTTTGGAGGTTACACGAAATGTTCTATTAGCAGCATAAAACAGCATATGATAACAAATAAGCATCAACAGAAGCTATTGGGAATCAATCCAACTATTTAAACTTTCATGTTTGTCCCACCTAAAACAACATATCATAATAAATAAGCAACACAAGCATAAAAGCTATTTGTTCTCATCATATAACCACCATACAAACTGGAACGTTCCAAAAAAAAGCCTGATAATGGGCCTTAACAGATCCTTTTTATCAATTAATATCATGTAATATTCTGGATTAAAGGCAAATTAAAGTGTCTCAATCATAGGGATCCTGGTACCATTTCTAAAAACTTATTTCAGGAAGGTCTTAATTACCAATTAACAGCCAACCACGAAATTTCTGGTCATCACGATTTATATCAGACGGATGTATGGCACACGCACTTACATATATATTTAGTCCAGGGTTGAGATCTCTATTAAACAACACCTAAAACCTAAAAAACAAAAGCTGCAACATACCTGCTATACTCTTCTGTGTGCGGCAACAATGTCTTCCTCATCAAGTGCACTGTCCACTGTGTCCAAGCATGCTCAACCAGTGGCTCTACTTGAGCCAGGCAACGAGTCCACTCCTGTGATCGTGAAACTGCTCCGAAGATGGTACGTCTGGCCGCCATACGGAAGCAAAAAACCCAAGTCTCTTGAGTTAGTGTTTGCAGATCCGGAGGTATGTATCAATCCATCCCAATAGCTTATAACCATTCACTGAAAAATAATACAGAAGGTCTCAAATTCTATCCATTATATTTTAATATCTTAGTTATTTTACACTCTTAGCTATGCTTCCATGAGTTACATGTTCTGTTAACTAAAAATTGATGCATACTTATGAAATCTCAGCCCTATATCGTGGATGTATAAAGTTTCCTGATCGTCATTGTCAGCATCATTTACTATTAATATTATTGAATACTTAGAATTGTCATGATACGTTATTGCACACCATCCACTGATCTATTCAATAAATGGCGTACAAATGAGTTTCGTGATATGGCATATAAATTGAAATGGCTTATAAACTAATTCGACTATTTGCTGCTACAAATGAATTTAAATATGAAAAAAAACAAATATTGAATACATACTGATAAGATTATTACCTGATAAAATTGTCTGATACAATTCCACAACACGTAATGAAACACATCAACTAATAAGAGTTTCTCCTGAAATGAACAAATTTCGATATTAGACAAACTACATGAAAATGTGATAGCACTGCTATCATAGCAGATATATAGGTTCACTTTGATAGTACACGAAATTAATATTTTATACTCTTCTGTTGCATTTTTGCCTACTATATATGTTAGCTTACCATCATCCAGAAATAAACTTTAAATGCAAACACATATCATATTGCTAAATATGGTGAGCAGATATCAGTGAATGGCGAACAATATTACTGTCACACACGATACCTAATAAACAGAAGCCACAATGTTCAGCGATATGGATACACTTACTTTTTAAAGTTTAATGGCATAGAAACTTCTATACAAGTAAGGACTTATTATATATCTAAATGTGCTACCAGGGAACAACTATCCAGGGAAATATAGGCAGCATGCATATATACAAACACGAGAAACAGCTGCATGAGGGACATGTTTACCTCATTTCTAAGTACAAAGTAACCCCGAATGGAGGAAATTTTTGTGCCACCAGGCACAACTTCAAACTGACCATAGAGTTGCATACCCTTATACGCCCTGCCGCGCGTTCCGACTCTATCCAGGATCCTCTGGTCATATTCACGCCACCATCGGAGTGCTTTGAGAGCGGATTCAACAGGGACTACTTAGTAGGTAAGAGTTCAAAATGAGATACACATATAATGAAATTATCGTATTGAATGATCTTTAGTTTCTAATCTCTTCTATCCCTGTGTTGCAGACATAATTGGACTACTGGTTGGTGTTCAGGCTGAGCACGAATTTTCTAAACCTTCTGGAAAATCAACACGGATGAAAATTGATATGGACAACAGAGGGTAAGCCACTATAACAAGAAATTTTAATCTGTTAGTTTAAATGACAGAATGGTCTGCCCGTGTCACATGTAACTAACGCATTCAATACGAATCTTCGGAGCAGCTATCGTTTCTCGGTCACACTCTTTGGAGAATATGTCAGCCAAGTTAAGGAGTTCATCTCAGCTGGGGATGTTAGCAATGCCATAGTGGTGCTGCTCTGGTGTAAGGTGGACACATGGTTGGGTAAGTACGCAAATGCCTTGGCGTAAACATATCTCAGTAATATTATGTATTATATATTTCTCTATAAACTGGGAACGAACTAACTTCAGGTATAAATCCTGTATGTAGGCGGTATCTCGCTGCAAACAACCATGCACACAACGAAAATGCTGATCAACCCCGACATACCAGAGGCTGCTGCTTTAAGGGAGTCGTACGTATTCTTAACTATATCCTTTATTATAGTTGACCCGTGCCAGTTAACAACTAGAGGGATATAATACTGTTTTACTCAGACAATTTGGACAACAATTATAAAATGCAAAAATAGCTATTCTTTAACTATTCATAATCAACTCTTCTAATGCTGTTTGTCTCTATGTGTACTCTCTAAAACGTATGTTTAATTATCAGCGTGTCGCACGACCTGCTGTCTCCTACTTTGACACTAACTCAGCATAGTAAATGCGGAGGGCCCAAAGACGACTTCCTTCTGGTCAATGAGAAGTATGAAATTTTCGACGTGAAGGAATTGGTTCATGTAAGTTCGTACAATTAATACCATATAACAAAAGGAGCAGAACCGTAGACATTTTGCTTACCAAACGTTAACTTTATAATCTTATAATTTCATTATATATCGATCTCCAACTGTATGTCGAATTATGCTTTTCAGGTGAGTCACTTTGTTGTCTTAGCCACTATCGATGGGTTTAACACTGAGAAGCCATGGTGGTACTGGGCCTGCAGGTGCCACAAGAAAGTGGTTGAGGACTCTGGAATGTACTACTGCGAAAGGTGCTATACGCATGTCACCAATGTGTCCAAGAAGTAAGACATCTATGTCAGTGGTTAATCATATGTTATTTGTTTAGTTTTTGGTATATTCCTAATCATACTTTGTCTTTGGCTACCAAGATTTTTTCTGAAGCTCATCGTCATTGACCAAGCTGAATCTGTGGATGGTGTTTGACCCGAATGCGCGTGCACTGCTGCAGCGGTCATGCGACGCTGTTTACGAATCATGGATCAAGGTTCGTCAACCACTTGAATACCGTTTTTGGTTCAATTTTGCTGGGCAATCACATATAGTATCAATTTATACGCCTATATTATGGTTGTCATCTTATTTTTGGTTAATGTGGGCATGCTATTAGGAATTCGAAAATAATTGTGTTTTTACGATATTCAGGATGCTGACATGGATGAGCTACCTACTGAGGTGAAAGGGCTGATTGGTAAAGAGGTCCTGTTAAAAATCCAGGCAGAGGGTGACGCCTCAAGTCGTTTCGGACGCCAATACAAAGCGCTGAATATATCAGATCACCGTGAGCTTATTGTCCTGTACAACCGCAAATGGGCTGAGATTGAAGTACGAAGTTGAAACAACCCTAACTTATACATTCGTACTCAATGTATTTTAAACACCAAATTAAAATATTGGCGTCTTATAAATTCATTGTGACTCAATTATCTATTTTTATTTCATATTCAGGCACCTTCTGAACCCCTGCTACTTGAAAATACCCCTACAGCGGATTCAGGCAGCGTCAACAACAACATTGGCTCCGTTGCTCAGGTACTTCAAACTTTCTAATCTTTATCTTCTCATCGGGCCGTACATAAACCCAACCATCACCCAATTTCATATAATCATATAAAAAGTAAACAATAATGTATAAATTCGCTAAACTCTTACTCTCTCTAGGATCTGATCTCCAAGTTTGAGCACTCATCATCGGGATCAAACATCACCGGCAAGGGCAAGCAAGTAATCGACATCACCATAGTGATGACACACCACCATTGAAACGTAAAAGTCCCGTAGAGAATGAGATATTACCGGTCCCCGTTCCGCTGAAGGCGGTGAAGATTGAGAAAAAGCCATAGAATGGCACCTGATTTGTTTTCTGGTTTTGTGCACAACGGTGTTTAATTTGCAGTTTTTTTAGTCTTTGTCCTGAACCATAGTACTGTTATGTTCTTTATTATTCGACTTTGTTGACGTTCTCATGGGATGATACCCGCTGGGTTTGGTAAACGACAATACGTTTGATTAACACTTATTATATGTCTGTTGCGGATTTGGATCGTTATATATTTAAGGTGCCTATTCAGACAATTTTCGTATCATCTTGATTCCATTTTTATGCCATAATGAAACTAAACATTACAATTTGAACAAGACTTTCGAAAACTTACAGATATGATGTCCTCATTGGTTAAGTGGATAAATGCAAACCCACGATTCTGTCCAAACAGCACCCGCATTTAGGACATTGGGGTTCCACGCATAGCCACTGTTATCAGGTCCATAAGAGATTAACCAAAGCAATGCTATTATGAGGTCCACAGCCATTTATTGAATATTGGGGATCCTCATTATAACCTGATTTAACACACCCAAATAACATGTGTGAAAGGGTGAACCAGCTTAAGGGTTAGTTCAGTAATCTTCAATTATCTCACAATAGATAATCCAAATTTATTATTATACGGATCAAAGAGATAATTATCTCATTATATACATCCAGGAGATTTCCTGATATGAAAATAGTTCCTATGAAATATGTGTTCCTTATAGATACTTATTTCAAACTCAAAGAGATAATTAACTCATTATATAGATACGAGTTTCTCCTGAAATGAAAATAGTTCCTATGAAAATAACTCTCTTCAAAATCAAAGAGATAATTTTCTCATTATATAGATACGAGTTTCTCCTTATATGAATATAGCTTTGGAGCTATATTGCCTACTATATATGTCCGTATATCCCACTATACAGTTTCTGGGCGAATTGCCTACCTATATCCTGGATACCTATGAAATCTGTGTTCCGTATATCAATCACAGGAAATTAATTTCGTGAACAAATATACAGAAATATACAAATATCTTATTAAAGCATTAATATATGGGCCAGTAAGAAATTAATGAGTCTACAAGGGTGTATAAAAAGTCAATTATACAACATTAAAGACAGCATTTAATATATTTAGGCAGATCCTAAAATCAAGGAGTACTATTTTAATTGGCGCTAATACAAAATTAATTTCATATATACCCAACGAAGTGAAAATTCGAAAAAAGTTTTTTACCACCAATACAGCACAAAAATAGGACGAACAGAGGTACAGATGAATCTGAAAAGACCATAACGTACAGTCTCTACTTTCGATCACTGTACATCTACGTTGTTCTACCATTGCGGTTTACGGAGAGGGGATAATTATTATGGTGATCAACATATAACAGTAACTGCAAACATTATCATACTTCTAACCTCTGACTATCAGGGAGGTTCCAGGGATAATATTGAAGGAAGTAATTGTGCTCAAAGGTGTTGGGTATGAAACGGCCATCCGAGAACGAAGACCCAAGTAGGAAAGATGGAACACAGGAACCATGGAAACAGGCCAGGAAGAGGCGCACAACTGGTTGGTTTTTCTTAGCAGGCTATTGAAGATACAACTGTGGGTATCATTTGACATTACATTTTATTTAGTCTTCGTTCAATTTATAATAAAAAATAATAAACAGGAACTGGTATTCCTTATCCACATGGGCACCCCGATCAGCACTCGGAGGCTATGCAATGGTCAGCAAACGTTACAGGTACGCCTACATATTCATCCCCGTTATTTGATATCATAGAACTAGAAACACAATGTTTTTATGCCTTATTCCATATATTATCCAAATGAATTCTGTCCTACGGACCATTGTACTAATTAACTTTCAATTGCCAGAGTGTGACGGCTCCAACACTCAAAAACAAACCCATATATCACCTTCCAATGAAGGTAACGTTACATGGTCATGTTTTCCTAAATTAACAAATTATTTTCGAGGTCAGTTAGAGGTTATAATTGAATGGCGTAATCAAATTTACTCTAATAGCAGATATATTAATTCGAAGGACAGGCAGACCTAAACAAACGCCTACAAATGGTACAGTTTCACCAGTTTTAAATGCTTAAATTCCAAATACTTAATGAGCATGCTTAAACGTGTTTTAATGTTTAGCCGGTGACTAACCTATATTTTGTAGAATCAGGCAATAAAAACGATGGATCAATTGATTCGCGTTTGTCTGCCTCACGCTCCAAATTTAGAAGATTACTTGGAGATGTTCGTAGCAGTGACAATTCAACACAGCAGATAACCACCGCCACCGGAGATTGTCAGAATGTCACTGTTTCTGGGGGAATTGGCGCTGAATCATCATCTCGTGTCCCTTTGTCTGACATTCAAAACGGTAACCTGATACATCTACCACCATCATGTGCAGAAAATCAATTAGATACGACATTTGATATATGGATCCATTTACAACATCCTATTTTTTCTTTATTTCACAGTAAGCATCCTTAGAGGACGTGGCAGGCCAATGAAAACAGATTTAATCAATTATACACCTTTGACTAATACACCTGATGGTACGATAGAATTAAATTAATATTCATGATGGTATGGAGTACTTCTAAATTATTGCAAAGGTATTGCGTGCTCTAAACTAGCTGTATCGAGAAAGGTCATTGATTAATTAGTTAGGAAAGTATACCACATGAATTTCATTGATTTACTGTATTATTTGGCTCAACTTCCGTTTAATACAGGCAGCATCCATAAACGTCGTGGCAGACCAAGGAAGGCAATTGGGAATCAATCCAACTCTTTAAACATGAATCATGCAGGTATGAAACCAGATAGTTAATGGGATGGTATGTTTAACAATATTTGGGTTCCTTATATATTGCGGATCACGACATTGTGCTAAAACTTTGATGCAGTCTAATTGGATTCATAGTATACTCAAAGGAATGGTTCATTGATCAGCCACTTTAATATATCGCTTTCAGGTGGCCTGGACCATACAAATGTAGAAACACCAACCAACGGACAAGCTACCGTAAGGAATCTGTTGTCCCAGCCGGATACCATCAAACTGACAGCTATGTCTGCAGGTACAGTCCATCGGGTTCCTAATATTGTGCCTCTCTAAAAATTCGGCTACAACGTAAATGACCAAAAGTATCTCCCAATTACTGTCCCAAAACCAAAAATTGTACCCCACTGGATGTTTTACCCCTAATTAAGCCTTTCATTGGTAGTGTATCACTTTAACCGTTAACTATAAGTTTTTAAATTCTTCCTTCCACTTATATATATATATATATATATATATATATATATGACATTCCAACGCAGTCACACAGCTCGGTGGCACAACGCCACAAGGATTGACAACTCAGGAGGCCGTAACACGTGCCGTTCCTGACGATAGGAGTCAACAAGGAGGTTCGCATTCATGCCTGACTATGCAGCAAGAGCAACAAACGAAAGCAATGAATGGTAAACGATATAGTGTTCAAAACCGATTAAATTTACTATTTCCCCCATGCTGTAACGACAATAGTTCTTTCGCATGAAGTGCGAAACACATTTATGGAAGTGCTCGCAATTGTGTACAAAATGAGTAAATCAAATGACATACTTATGTACTAACGTTGGTAGTGTAATGTATATATAACCACAGACTCAGCACAAACTAATCCTGAATCAAGTTTGCCACGTGGAATCCAAACGGACAACGAAATTGATGCTATACCCGTCAACTTCCCAATAGTAAGACTTAATTTCGACGAGGATGGTGAACCTGACAGGATAAACACACCACATGGAATACCAGGTACTTCGCTTTTGCAATTTATATGAAACCAATTCTGGCGAAGATTTTGCATTATGATTAAGTACTTTAAATAATATTTACCTTTCTTAATGTAGCAAATAGATGCCACTGGGGGGCCTCAAACAGCAATCAATAATCAATGCACTCTATACGACAACAATGAGGATCGACGTGAGTCTTTATTCCGTTTTACATCATTCTTTTTGACACTTATATCTTTCTACTCAACAAATAGTTTATAATTTTTTAACCAGATCGTATGTAATGCTGAAATTCCTATTTTACAATTCATCACTACTTGATTTTTTTTAAACAGCCGCACTTGATTTTGGCGTACCCACACACAAATGTCATGATTGCCATGCTTTGTTTTGGTTTGAAGAGAGGGCAGTCAAGAGTAACCGATCAAGTACCCCTGAGTTTTCTATGTGTTGCATGAAAGGCCAAGTAGACATCCCGTTGCTCAAGGAGCCACCTCGGTTATTGACGAATCTAATTCGAGGCCTTGACCATAGAGGCAAACATTTCCGTGAAAACATACGATTGTACAATAGCATGTTTGCGTTCACTTCTATGGGGGGTAAAGTGATCTCAAGACATAATGATGGCAACAGTCCACCAAACTTCATATTGAATGGCCAAAACTACCATCGTATAGGCAGCCTGTTGCCTACCGACGGTGTGACACCGAAGTACGCCCAGTTATATATATGGGACACTCAAAACGAGGTTGCAAACAGAATGAGTCATTTCAGGTATATTCAATTTACCTTTTATATGTTTCATTATCTAGAGACCTCACCGACATTTGGACTCTTACACATATTCCACAGGTCCGACAAAAATCCTCGTGCTTTGGATGAATCGTTGGTTAAAGACCTTAAAGAAATGCTAGACCAACATAATGTCATTGCGCAGAAGTACAGGCAAGTCCGTGACCTCCAAGAGCAGAACCCAAATCAAAAGATAAGCCTAAGATTGATTAGAGAGAGGTCAACAGACCCAAGGACCCACAACACACCTACCTGTGATGAAGTTGCTGCATTAATAATTGGGGATGATGCCAATCTTGAGTGTGGTAGGGACATAATCGTCAAACACATGTCTGGTGCTCTAGAACGAGTTCATGAAACGCATACTGCTCTCTTACCTTTGCAGTATCCACTTATTTTTGCCCGTGGTGAAGATGGTTTTCGAGAAAATACTCCATTAAGAGAAAGGGCAGGGGTACTCAGATCAACCAGCCAACAGAAGGTCACGTTGAGAGAATTCACATCGTTCAGAATTCAAGAAAGGGACATTGAATTCTGCCAAATTGTTAACTCACGTAGATTGTTCCAACAATTTATTGTTGACTGTTATACTATGGTGGAGAGTTCTAGACTACGATACATCCGAAACAATCAGCAGATAATACGTTCAGAGGTATTGACTGGATTACAAGATGCAGTCACCAGAGGTGAGACTGATGCATCAGCCATAGGAAGACGTGTCATTCTGCCGCCATCATTTATAGGAGGGGCGAGGTACATGTTCAACAATTGTCAGGATGCAGTTGCAATATGTAAGAGATTCGGATATCCTGACTTGTTCATTACCATCACATGTAATTCAAACTGGCCTGAGCTTGTGGATTTCGTTAAGCCACGTGGCCTGACTGTTAGTGACAGGCCTGATATTGTCTCACGTGTCTTCAAGATGAAGTTGGACCAACTGATAATTGACTTAAAGAAGGACGAGATGTTCTGCAAAGTTGATGCAGGTATTACCATTTTTCAATTTACCTATCTTTAACGATTTTCCAAACACAACTTCACACGTTTAAATTCAGATATACGCCTTTGCACTCTTAATTTTTTGGTTTTTAATATTTGACTATTTCTTTGTTCACAGCGATGTATACCGTTGAATGGCAGAAGAGGGGTCTGCCACATGCCCATATGTTGCTATGGTTGTCCACAGAGAACAAGCTTATAACAACAACTAACATAGATAAAGTCATTTCTGCAGAGTTGCCAGATCCCGCGCTATATCCAAATTTATATGAGGTTGTTTCTGCATACATGCTGCATGGACCATGTGGTCGGGCAAATCCTAAATCTGCATGCACAAAGGGAAATCATTGTACCAATTTCTACCCCAAACCCTTTTTGCAGTCAACTAAGATTGATGAAGATGGGTATCCGTGCTACAAACGACATGACACTGGAATCACGGTTGAAAAGGGGGGCACATTATTTGATAATAGAAATGTCGTGCCATACAATCCACATCTATTGATGAGATATCGTGGTCACGTGAATGTTGAATATTGTAACAAGTCTAATGCTATAAAGTATCTTTTCAAATATGTGAACAAGGGACCCGACCGAGCAACACTTCAAGTATTACGCAGTTCTGACAACCCAGACCAACCTGTTGATGAAATTAGAAACTATTATGATTGCAGGTATGTTTCCCCCTCTGAGGCTGCATGGCGGATTTTCGCATTTGATATCCATCAAAAATGGCCTCCGGTGCAAAGGTTGTCGTTCCATCTTCCAAATGAACAAACAGTTTTTTTTTTTGATGATGATGATATAGAGAATGTTGTTTGGAAGGCACAACACTATGACACGATGTTCTTGGCATGGTTTGCTGCTAATAGAACATATTCTGAAGGCAAGGATTTGACGTACGCGGAGTTCCCTAGCAGATTTGTGTACAACTATTCAGATAGAATCTGGGTGCCAAGGAAAAAGGGTTCCAGTGTCGGCAGAATCAACTATGTTCCTCTTGGGATTGGTGAGAAGTACTACCTACGCATTTTGCTAAACATACAAAAGGGGTGTACAAGCTATCAGGCTCTCCGAAAGGTAAATGGCAAAGTCGAGCCCACGTTTGAAGAAGCATGTTTTCAACTTGGTCTACTAGATGGCGACAGAGAGTTTATTGATGCAATAAATGAGGCAAGCAAAATAGCCTCAGGTAATCAACTACGAAGGTTGTTTGTCACATTGCTATCTATGTTCTCCATGCACAAGGCCGATTATGTATGGGAATCAACGTGGAGACTTCTAGCCGATGGCATTGTGTATAACACACGTAGACAGTTGCAGATCCCAGGTAATACATTTCAAGTGTCTTTATAACAACAATTCACTAATAGCTTAACTTTAATATTTTCAAAAATATCTTCGTCTTTGTGGAATCCGAAGATATCTTTACTGCATGATTTGTCAATAATGAAGTTAGTTAGTTTCTATGAAACTTTGATGAACCAATTACTTTTCGTCATTTGAGTAAATGATATATAATCCATGATTGAAGACAAATATAGTATACACTAACACAGCCCAGACTAAACAGACAGATAGAGTTGTCATTGCGTCAATGAACTAATTGCATAGGATAGCTTTTATAACTAGCAGTTATAATAGATACAAACCTGATTTATATGAGCAATTTTATTCAAGATTCTGCCACTACTATTTCATAGGCTGCTATCATATCTACTTCCCACAGAATCACCTGAAAAGTTTCCGCCGTATCAACAAATACGAAATATACAGTAAGCAAAAGCCTAATCTATTTCATGTTAGCAAAAGCCTAATAATGACGAAATATACAGTAAGCAAAAGCCAACACAAATCAAATAGGTACACGGCAAATTCAGACCTTTTTTCAGGTAAACGTAACATGGCTCCTCACTATTCAATCTGTTTTCGATTGTAGGTAATTTTATGATTTATTCAAAGTCTTCCATGATAAATTTTGCACTTTCATAATTATTAGTTTTACCTACTTATAATTATGTCTAATGCATTGGTGTCACATAATTGTTAACTTTCAGTTATTGAGATCACAGTTTATTATGTACCTACTTGGTCTGCAATGTGGCATCACTTGAGATTCATATCTAAACTAATTTTATATGTTATGTGACATTTGTGTAGGGCTACAATTAAGAGACGATGTTTTGAAGAACGCATGTCTATTAGAAATTGAGAAACTACTTCAACTAAATGGTCGTTCTCTTGCTGACTTTTCAATGCCATTCCCAAATGTCTCTGAAGGATTTGATTTTCAAAACAAACTCATAGCAGATGAGTTAAATTATGACAGAGGGGACATGGCACGCCAACACAGCGACCTACATAAGAATTTAAATGATGATCAGAAAAAGGCTTATGACATAATTAGGGACTCGGTCATATCCGGCAGAGGTGGCTGTTATTTTGTAAATGGTTACGGTGGTACTGGAAAGACATATCTATACGGTACGGAGACTACAGGTTTACGCTCTTTGGGGTACATTGTCCTAAACACCGCATCCAGCGGAATTGCTGCACTATTACTACCTGGAGGTAAAACTGCGCACTCTACTTTTTCAATCCCATTGGTCCCCCGTGATAATAGCACATGCAGTATAACTCAAGGTAGTCCCAGGGCACATCTTTTAATACAGGCAAGACTTATCATCTGGGATGAGGCTCCAATGTTACACAGGAATTGCTTCGAAGCACTTGACCGCACGTTGAGGGATATCATGTCCACCGTAGATCCATCTAACAACGACAAACCATTTGGTGGGAAGACAGTTGTACTCGGCGGTGATTTTAGGCAAATCTTACCTGTTATAAGAAAAGGTTCCAGACAAGATGTCCTAAGTGCTGCAATTAACGCTTCTGAAATATGGTCAAGCTTCAAAGTCCTCAACCTTACTGTCAACATGAGACTGGGTAGTTCTGTTCTAGAAGCTGAGAGGCATGATATCAAAGAGTTTGCAGATTGGTTGCTCAGAATTGGAGACGGTCATGAGACATCAAATGAACATGGAGAGATTGATGTTGATATCCCTGATGATTTGTTGATTACAGATAGCACCAACCCATTACAGTCTCTCATTGCCTTTACTTATCCACAACTTTTGGAGAATATAAACACGGAACATTTTTTCGAGGAGCGTGCCATATTGGCTCCAACCTTAGAGTCAGTGGAGCAAGTCAATGAGTTCGTTCTATCCCAAATTCCTAGTGAAGTGGTGGAGTACCTCAGCTCAGACACAGTCTGCCAATCAGATGAGGACAGTGACTGTCAGAGTCAATAGTTCACTCCTGAATTTCTGAATGAGGTCAAGTGTTCCGGTATTCCAAACCACAAGTTACAACTCAAAGTAGGCGTACCAATTATGCTGATGAGGAACATTGACCAGTCTGCAGGACTTTGTAATGGTACCAGACTAATGGTAAACCATTTGGGGAAAACCATTATAACAGCTACGGTTCTAACAGGGAAGAATATTGGAGACAAGATTGTAATCCCCAGGATGAATCTTATTCCAAGTGATGCTGGTCTTCCATTTAAGTTTAGGAGCCGACAGTTCCCTATTACAGTTTGCTTCGCGATGACCATCAATAAAAGCCAGGGGCAGTCACTCTCACATGTTGGGATCTACTTGCCAAAGCTCGTTTTCACACATGGACAGTTGTATGTTGCTCTTTCACGTGTTAAATCAAGAAAAGGTTTGAAGCTACTTATACTTGATGAGGATAAAAACCTTTTACGGTCCACCAAAAATGTTGTCTATCGGGAAGTGTTCGAGAATGTGTAGCTGTCATCCTTTAATTTATTGTCATAGCTTTTAGTTGGATGTAGAACACACTTAACACTCCAATTCAAATTTGTACCTACAGTGGCTACATGTTTTGGATGCCCCTTTTTCCCTGTTTTTTATCCATCATGAGATACACAAACTGACTGATTTTGCAAGTTGTATGACACAAATGCACTATAACTACTGTTGCACCCCGAAAAATCCGGTTTGGATCCTTCTTCGTACAACGGGAAAAAAAACAATGAAGCCGCCACCATTATTTTAATTTAGGAAAAACATTGGAGAAATCCTTTTAGGCGATTGGTCTTTTGAAAACGAGAGATATAGGTTCGGGGGTCGGTTATGTGTGGGGAAGGTATTAGCACCCCACACATCCTTTCTACCGAAAGGGAACCTTTAATTTAGTGTGTGGTTTTTGACTGTTGATTTGAAACGCTTTGTTCTACTTCTCTTCTTCTTTTTTTATTTAAGAAAATGTTTTTGAAAACTGGGGAAAGAAGAATCTTTTTGTTATTATTTTTTAAAAGGGTGCTTGACGGGAGGTGAACCCGCTCCTACGTATCCTCCGGTGCGATGAGGAATTCAAAGCTACGTAGTTCTAGTCTTGTTTTGAAAAGGCTCTTTTGTTTTTAGCTTTTTAGTTTTTAGGTGTTTTTTGAAATAAGACTCGAGTGTTCACTAATACCAAGCAAGCAATGGCTTCGAGTGGTTTTCGTTACTAACTCGAAAGAAAATAAATTGAAACCGATAATCAAACAAGCAATGGCTTCGAGTGATTATAAGTAACAACGTTTTTATTTTATCTTTTTTTGCAAATGAGGCGAGCATCGGTGATAATCATCTAGCAAAGGCTTAGGACAATTACCACTAATGACTCGTGTTGTTTTTGGAATTGAATTGGGTTCGCATGTATTTAAGGTTTGGGAGCTTTCATGATAATCAAACAAGCAAAGGCTTCGAGTGACTACCACTAATAACTCCTCATTAGTGATCAAACAAGCAAAGGCTTCGAGTGGCCACTAATGATTTTGTTTATGAAAAACTTAGGGTTTAAGCTTGGAAAAGAAATTGGTCTTAATTTGTTAGAGACATAGTTTAGAAAAGAAGTTTGAAAGCAATTTGATTTTTGGAAAAGAGTTTTGGAAAACTAGTAGAACATTTTCAATCAAGTTCCAAGTCAATAACCAAAATGCAAATTGCTAGACTACAATTCATGCAATGATCTAAACTAGTAACCATTTTCATGTCAAGTTGTTTAGAATAGAAAACAATGAATGCAAGAAAGTTCATAGATGCAAGCATAGCACATTCATTGAGAGCATGTTATCAAGCAAGCAACAACATAGACACAATTTGCAACTTACCCTTTCATGTTGAAAACATCTCATTACAACATTTGAATACACAATGCATGAATAGGCAAAGATGAACCTAGACTACACATATCATGTCACAATACATAGATAGGCAAAGAATGAACCCAAGTTGAACATTTTGGCAAAAATGCATGAATAGGCAAGAGAATGAACCTAGATTGCACATCTTATTGAAGATGCTAGGCAAGATGAACCTAAATTGAACATTTTTGCAAAAATGCATGAATAGGCAAGTGAATGAACCTAAATTGAACATCTTATTGAAGATGCATGGCAAGAAATGAACCTAACTAGGCATTTATGACACAACATGTGAGTAGGCAAGGAAGTTACAAAACACAAGTGAATTCAAACATTTAATGAATCACTTGCAAAATCCTAGGGATTTCACATCAACATTTGACATAAGCAACAATGTGGTATCATTTTGATGGCATCGACATTTAGCATATTTCTACAATCAACCACATGAAAGGAATAAGTTGGAAAGGGCATTTGCCTCAAGTAAGATCATTAGCAAGCCATGAAAAATCAATTTGACATTTTATTTAGCAAGCATATGCAATTAAGGTGTTGAATCCCTTTAGGTAATCTTTAACACTTGGGATATGCACAAGTGCATAAGTGTCAAATCCTCTTACCAAATCATCAACACAAACATGATTTTCAAAGCAACAAAAACAAGCACAAACCCTAATTATCTCATGAAATGCGACACCAACATAGAGCTAAAACTTCATTTTATTCTTTGAAAGCAACAAAATCATGCAAGCAAATGACATAGATCAAGCTTTTTGGCAAGGATTCACATGATTAAGCAAAGGAATGCACTAAAATCACACAAACTCTAATTTTTCTACAATATGCAAAATGAAACATAAGCCCAAATCACAATTTTATTCATGAAAATGCAAGCACAAAATGAAAATAGCACAAACACACAATTTATTCCAAGAGAGAGATGCATTTCAAGCATCCAAACCTCCCAAAGTGTTTGTCAAAATGCTTGAAACACATCTCTCATTCAACAACAACAATTATATCAACATTTCAGCATAAAATAGAGCACTAAAATGCAAAGAAATGCTTGATATGCAAAAATAGATTGATGATCTACATTTTTGGTGCTAAAATTTTGATGATGCTAAGATTGAGAGTATACCTCAACTCCAAGCTAGAATAGCGAAAGAGATAAGGTGAATGAACACTAAACCACTTGAATCAACCCTCTAATCTTCAATCTTTAGCTTGATTCTTGAGATTTGAAGATGGATCTTTGAAGAGAATGCAAGGATGATGAAGGATTTAGGACTAGAATGTTGATTTGAAGTGAAAAAGTGAAGAAATGAGGTGAGGGAATGAAGAGGGGTATTCGGCCAAGAAGGGAGAAGAGGAGAGGCTAGGTTTTTGAGTGTGAATTGTGTGCAAAAACTTGTGAGAGGTGAGGATATGAGGGTATATATAATGTGCAATTAGGTTTAGGGGCATTTAGGTCATTGTGTACCTCATCTCATTCTAGGATTGCATTTTAATTTTGAATCAAGGGTGAGGATTGAAACACACCTTGATGAGGGGAAAAAGAATGCAAAATGAGAGGGGAATGAAGGGGTAGATATTCAGCCAAGCAATGAGAGTGGTGCCCAAGTTTTGCAAGTTGGCAATTGTACTATTGTACTATCCATGAACCTTCCAATTATCCTCTCAATTTTGATTATTCCTTTCAAGATAATTGTACATAAATCTAACCATTTTGAGCCATATACAAGGTATCTTGAAGAATATGCCACTTTTGAAAATGAGAGATGACCAAAATTGCCAACAAAAATCCTATCATATAATTTTTGGGAATATTCCTTGTACTATTTTTTGAAATGCTTTCTTGAATTAATTTGAACTTGATTTTTTTTACTACACATATAAAATATGTGCACAATTTGAAAAATGATTTTTTTTATTTTTTTGTTCAAAATAATACAATTTCATTAAATAAATTACCAAAAATTAATTAATTGGATTTTCAACTAGCAAAAATTTATTAAATTGAAATTGACCAAACAATGCCCCTTTTAAATGCCCCAAAATTCCTTAATTTCTCAAAAATGATTTTGAAAACCTTAGAATGCTTGGGTAAATACCCTAAACCCTTTCTCAAATAATGCATCACTCACAAAATTATTTATTTTTGCTGAAAATTAGGGTTTTGAAACTAGGCGGACAAAATTAGGGTATGACAACTACTAGGGCATACTTATTTTGTGCATCGTGTGTTATAACTAAAACCAGCTATCATGTGATTTTTCTATGTCTACAGGCAAACCAATGAATGTATTAGCAGTACAGTGATTTATATGTTACCCATCTTATTAATTTCATGCCCGTAAATGGTGCCAAAACATGCACTGTAGTTGCTATGTAAACTCAATTCAATTCAACATACCTGTCATATAATTACTACCGGCTATCATGTGATTTTATTTTGGTCTTACTTCAAAAGTACATACCTGTCATATCATTATTGGAACGTCAACTAACTGCGACTTTTATATTTCGTAACACATCTGAATTCGCTGCTCCCTAGATTCAATTAAATGTTCATCAACCTGTAGCGATATAAACAGCACAAATCAGGTGTGTTAACGCTTTAATAATAATAAAGACATTTTGAAACTCTACTATAACATATTTTGTAGAGTCAAAGTTATTGAAACTCTACTTTTGAAACCTGTAGCAATATTACTGTATATCCAATTCCACTTCACACAAATCTATTTAATATTATATCACCAGTGAGTAAAAAAAATGACCAGTGAATACAATGTACATCAGTTAATAGTCCGAATTCACTTCGCACAAACCTCTTTAATATAATAAGACCAACCAGTAGTCCAAATGTTGCATACCTCTACGTAAAATTTTAAAAACCACTACTGGCCAGTTTGTAAAAACAATGCCACTAGACAGTCAATGCACTTAAATTTAGTTAAGTTTATAAATATAATCTGCAAAATAGTCTTACCTGCTGAAACTCTTATGACTAAAAACCACAATTCCTACACTGCGACCTTCGTAAGAATTTCAAAACTAAAACCAGTACCTGAGTAGGTGTACTTAATCAATAACATGTTCATCATACAATTAATAAAACTCGGGCGTCCTAACTGCGCTTCACCCATTAAATGACCAAAATGGTTGTTTACCTTAATTTTTATTATCGTTACAATTTATCCCCAAAAAGAGTGAAAATCATGCAACATCTTGCTTACTATGTTTTATTGTCTTTTGCTACAACAGATTTTTCTGATGCAAATGATTGTCATACTATTAGATTTCAACATATAATGCAAGGTATCGGAGTTTAAAGTGACTTCAAAAAAGATCAAGCGAAATAGAAAGACATTGCATTCTTATCAGAGTAATATTCCTATGACGAATTGATTAGTACAACCAGTAGGCAGCATGAGGTATCGAATTGCAATAACTTTACAATCAACAACATATTCATCGACTAATTGAATAATCCGTACCGTATTCATCAATCGTTCGTTAGTAATTACTGAGATACAAAAGCATGTCTTGCTCACGCGTGAGTTTGGAAGCTATTCTCAGCAAGTGTATCATATACTGAGATACTACTTCACCAATAAGATTCTGTCTAACATAATAAAAAAATAAACATAAGAATTAGTAATCTGTATTCGGACGATTGTAAAACAAATAAGGTTTGCTTCGGGAAGCCATACCTAAGCAATTTGCTGAAATTCAGATCCTTGAGGAACCCTCGGGCGCAGGATTTTGGGACGGAAACACGAAGATGATGCTTTAGCCTCCAGATTCAACCGCGAGCAGAACAAGAGGAAATCGTTTCTTGATATATGGAGTGACGCCTGAAAGTATTGTGTCCAGATTCAACCCAGAGCAAAACCAGATGATGCTTTCGTGTCCAGATTCAACCGAAGATGATGCGCAGGATTTTAATTATCCTTTCTTGAGTGCATCGTGACGGAATATGGAGTGACGCGTGAGGCTCGCCGTGTTTGACCGATCGCTTTTCCAATTGGGAAAGTTGGAGTTCGTAGGGTTCAGAGAAAGGAAAGTTGAGATAGAGTCTGACTCAATTTCCCAAAATAACCTCTGCCTTCAATTAAAATCCCAAAAAACCCCTACTGAAGTATGGTCAGCTTTTGGTCCACATAAATTACCGTAATAACCTAAAACAAAGTTACAAAATCATAAAAATGCATTAGCAACAAAATGATTAAATGGAAATAGCGATATTTTTAACAAGGATAAAATTATATATAACTTCATATAAAACTAAATATAAATTGTCCCACAACAATTAAAATATATTATTAGTCGCTATTCATTTTTCTATAGGGGTACAAAATTGACTAACTTCATGCTATTGATACAAAATTAAGTTAGTCAATTAAGATTCAATTTATTGTTACATCATAATTACCAATATTGTTACACAATATTGTTACATCAATTTTTGATGTTATACAAAATTAAGTTAGTCAATAATAATTACCAATATTGTTACATCAACTAATTGTATAACATCATACTTTTGTTTTAGATCGTGTCCAGAGTTTTTAAGGCCGACACACAATACACTTCAACTTATTAACTATATTTTAAAATTTATTGGAAATTATAAATTTTATTAATTTTAAATTTACAAGTTAATGTCGACTCGTGCTGGCACGGGTCAAACATGCTAGTAATATCCAATGGGGCTAAGGAATTGAAATTTGTCAAGGAAGGCTTATAATTAAAAAAGGAATTTATATAAATGTTATTAATTATTGGCACCAATAAGTTCTGAAATGGTTAGAGATATGTTGAGAGATCATGCATGGCTATGATTTGAATTGTATTCACTCTAAACTTTGAATTTTAATATTTGGATTTGAATAATTGTTTAATGGTCATAAAAACAAAAGAGGAATATCCATTGGCATATAATTTTAAGGCTGAAGGGTGCATTTACTTTTGTGTCTGCAAATTGACTTTCTATTTTATTTTATTTTATTTTAATAATTTGAATTTTGAATTTCGGTCCCCATTTCAGTTAAACATACTAATTAATTGGAACTTTGTATTTGAATCTTTGAATTTGCATAATTCTTCAATGGTTTGAATAACAAAATGTATAGATATAGAATATAACACAAATTCACTCTTTAGATATACTAGTGTGATTCACCCGTGACAGCACGGGTCGACATTCATTTGCAACTTAAAAATTGACAATTTTTTTAGGAACTAAAAAAATCATAAGCTGTATATTTAAGTGCATTGTGTGGGATATTAAATACTCTGGACACTATTTAAAATTAAGCTATTATGTTTTATAATAATTTTAGCAAAATATATTATTAACATATACTTATAAAGATTTTATACAAATTTGTATATCTAATTATTTGTCAAAACAAATATATATATATATATATATATATACACACATTTTAAAATATCGTTTTCTCGAATTGTATTAATCGATTTTTGAGGGAAAGACCGACGTGGAAAACAAAAATAATAAAGTAGGAGAAAAAATTGAATTTATGGGAAGTAATATGAGGTTCATATTATCTAATTTTTTAATGTTTGTTCGACAAACAAAATTGTAAAAAGACAAAAGATTGTAGTTGTAACACATAATTAAAGAAAAGATAACTATAACATGGAGAAGGGTGTTTTTGGTTTTTCAGAAAAGGGTAGGGGTAATTTCGTAAAATAAATTTGTAAATTATACAAATTTGTAAAATAAATTTGATGTATGAATGTTGTTTGTGAATTTAGTTGCATTGTATATTAGTAGTTTAGAATATAGTATTTAGTTTAATAGAATTAAATTAGTATTTAGAAATATTCAGATTTAAATAATTAGGATCGACATTGTAACACCAACTACTAATGGTTTGAGTATCTTTTGAAAGTGAGGTTGATGATGATGTACCTTACCAATCTAATGAAGCTTACAGTAATCATAATAGTTAAAGGACTAAAAGTGGTGCAAATACTAATGTTGCACGTATTAGGTCTGTATCACACAATATAGAATATTAATCCATATTATACCTTATTTTGTTGAGAAATTTTCACCCAAATCCCCCATGTTTTGTGTAAAAGACACACACCCCATTTATTCTCTCTATAGTCACATAGTAGAGGAGGAGTTCTATGGCTTCTCTATAGTCACGGGCTGATCGCATTATGTGGCATGAATATACTCAAACAGAAATATTAAATTAAAATTGCATTGTTCTAAAATTATGGTGTACAATATAAAGATTGTAACAATTTTGTTGTTGTATGAACAAATTGAGAAATTAAAAACATCAAACATTTAACCCAAAAATAAATTCTAAATCATTATAATTCGAAATAGTTAAAAATTAAAATGTGCATCCTCATCCTCATCCTCAACCTCATTCATTGCTTAAGAGATTAAATCAAATTCTTGAAGCAAGATATAGACTTCAACGATTCATTTGTGCATCAGTTTATCTGCTTTTGTAAAATCCTTGTCTTATCTTTCGTCGGCCTGTGAGAGCAATAGAAAAATTAAAGCTTATGTAACCATAACAAAGGGCAGAGTCAGTAAAATAAAAATGAATGTATTGGAGCTAAAGCCTAACAAAGATGTATTTATGCCTTACCAAGAAGTAGTATTGAATCTATTAGAGTTTAAGCCTAACCAATAAGTATCATGCTTCGGCTACCGGTGCATTGCTCAAATGGATTAAGGAAATATCATTGAGTCAAATTGAATGTATTGGAGCTTAAGCCTAGTCAAGAAGTATCATTAAGTCAAATTGAAGTGCTCTAAAACAGTGTTTGCATCAGATGGATTAAGGAAATATGGTCTCATCAAAAAAAATTCCTAATTGCCGCTCCTAATGAATGTCTGCTATAGATTCATAGTAGCAAAATGATGCCCCCAAGCCTTTACCTAATGTTTACTCAAGTTTAAATAAAATATTTTTTTTTTCAATTCCTAACTCATTCCTTCCTAGAGGAAAAAAAATGGTGCCTTGCTTGCTAGCAACTGGCACTAATCACTCCATCAGGTGCCATGGAATCGAAAAACTTACTCCATGCTTAGCAAAAAGACAAAAATATGAGCTTTGATAATGTGTTTGATTATCATATCATGCCTTAAGAACAAACAAAAATATGAAATTGTCAGTTGGTGTGGAATGAACTCGAAAGGGAAAGTAATTACCCTTTATAAAATTAATAAACCATCATTTAAGTACTTTTCATTTCTACTTTTTAAAATGTTTAAGGATGTTAAAACCAAAATAGGAAGTTCCCCCTTCGAGCTGGAGCCATTATATCGGCAATTTGATTATTGCTTTCAATTAAATGCGACTACAAATGCATATTACACAACAAAGCAAAATCAAGATACAAATTATGACTCTGATATAAAGTACTATATGGCAACTTAAGCTTTCAAACCATTCCCTTTGGCCAAGCCCAATTAATATGACGAACGTATTCAATTCAAAGCTTCCTTTGAATTAAAACTGGAAGTCATCATTTGTCTCAAAAGTCTCCATTTTCCTCAAATGTCTCTATGTTAGAATGCAACTGATATCCTCAAAAGTCATTTGTTTTCCTTTGCTATATAGCTTCCTCGTTTGAGCTAAAGATCTTTCCACTATATTTGGAGAGGAGCTGCTACTATACTTCAACCACTACATATTTGCTAATTCAACATTGTATCTGCAAGATTCAGAAGTTGAGAAGGAAACAAACATCTTTTCAAACCCTGTTTATGTTGATTTATAAATGCAATTCTTCCTTTACCATTATTGTGTTCAATAAAATGCCTCACCAGGTAATGGATTCCAGTTCTCTTGCCCATGCCCCAGCATGAAAGGGAAAGCACCTTTGGTTAAAAAAAATCAAAATCTCAAGAGCAAAGTTGAATTATGTACATGTATAACATGATGAATCATGCATCAGGTTAAATATTTACCCCAATTTTTGCCACATTGCCTCATGCATTAGTTTTTTTTTTTCTCAACTTAGTACCTGCACTTACTTGTACACAATATCTCACATTTTGAGTCATTTCACACTTTACAAACATAGAATTTATTACACATGGTTGCATAGTGTTAAGTTATAGATCAAAAGGAGCTAGTTATTATCAGGACCTAGATAAGAACGAACAAACCAAAAACTTCCTCTTAGATTAACAAAAGGGTGAACAACTAAGCACATCTTAAAAGAGGAAAAGAAAAAAAGAGAGAAAGGTCATGAGGTTAAAGATTGTCAAGGTTGGATTTTAATTCACATTGCCTCTTGTTGATTCCTTTTCAGAATGTGGTATACAGCTGCATCTATATCATCCACCGATCCCAACTTGCAATCATCTTCTACCTACAACAAAAATTTTTCTTTAAGCACTTACAAAAGAAATTTATTTATTTAGAAGGAAAGTAAAATAGAAAATGATATAGCAGGATAATGAACAGGATAAAATGATTTCTACAATTGGAGATTTTGGCTGGGATTCTCCCTTTTGCTTGAGAAAGCTGAATCAATGCTTTCTCCTTCTAAATCGTTACCTCCCTGCATTTGGAAAGAAACCAAGATTAAAGTGAACTTTATATGAAATATGTGACTTGTTATTTGAACATTCAGACATTAATAACATTTATTTGAACTTGTATGATAATAGGATTGGTTCCAAACTTCCCATGAAGAATTATATGCACCATGTCAACATCAAGCACGAACGACAGTACATCATTTTAGTATTAATCAATAATAGGATTCGTTCCAGCTTACCATCTTGATGGATTTTTTTCCATAGGTTGTGTACATGTCTCATATATGTTTTAAATGGAACTAAACCCCTTGAACCCTCAAGGTTGGATAAGTTAAGACATTTGTTAAATCACATGAGAAAGTAAAAATTTATTTGAAATTTGGCCTGTGCACAAAAACATAGTACATTGTCCAAACATCAGCCAAGATCCCGATGTCCAATCTGTCTGGAATATAGCTTGTTACGGAGGCTAAAAACCATTTGTAGAACTGAACTAATTTCAAAGAGAAAAAAAAAAGCCTGTAAAATCACATGCCAAGCATTAAAAGCTACAAATTAGATTCAATAGCTTACTTGTCTGATTGGGGAATACCAACACATTAGGGTGAATGTGTAATCCATACTTGAAAGAAAAAGAAAAAAAATTAGAAGCAAGCCAACATAAGTGAAGAAAATATTTAAACTCAGTAATTAAAAAAAGTGACCGAAATAGGTACCCAACAGTGAGAAACTTTGGACCCAATCGTCGTTGTCGTCGTTTCCTCAATGTGACCCATTTCAGAATAAAGAACGCTTTGCTCAGAGGATATGCCAAATCCTTCATTTTGTTGTCACAGGCGTTTTAAGCAAGCCATTTATTTTAGTGTTTCTTTTTACAACAAACAATTATTACTCTTGTTTTTTAATTTGTAAAAATAGGAAAAGTTGTAAAATCTGATCTGCTATTTATTAGGCCTTTAATATATTCAATGGCATTTATATGCCGTGTTTTGTGTGTATTTAAATTGGGACGGTTTTGTTAACATTGCTGACGTGTATGACAGCTTGAAGTGGGAAAATAATGATAGGCAGTATTCTGTTCAATCTTGACCGTTTATAACTCAGCCGGAATTTTATGAAATGTTATCCGTTGATATTTATTTCGCATAACGTGTTTGTACAGGAAACCGTTGGATCCTTTGTTGATGTTGACGTGTTACTCATGCGTGGCATAAATGCTAACATGGACTTTTGAAGAATCTGACATATTTAACCTGAATTAGTGACATGGACGCTTAGGTGTGATATTCATGATTTAGTATAATAAAGATAAAGATAAAGATTGAATACATTAAGTAGCTATTATATTTATACCTAGCCTTATTTACATGTAGATAAAGTCTTTAGATTTACTTTTGTTCTATACAGCATCTAAATTGGAATTTCATATTCAAAACAGGAGAATGATGAATCATCTTTAAAAAATAGAATTATGTCCATTCAGTGTGAATGGAATTATATCCAAAAACCAACTCAAAACACATGAGAATGTGCGTGTAACAAAATCTGTCACACAAATATGAGAATATCATCCAACATAAATAGTTTGAAATCAGAGTCTATATGTATAGAATGAAAATTTGATTTTAATTAGTAACTCACCTCAAGATAGATAATGCTATTAAATAGCAATCATCAATAATGGTGTTCTTGCTTTGAGATTGCAGTAATGTCAGGCAAGTGAATGAGGCACTACTCATATAATTGTTTCTGTAAAGATGTACACTTGTTAAACTCAGCTCATATTAGAAAAACATAGTGGTTTGTAGGACTATTTTGATCTGTCTGTACCATTACTGATGCGGTCATAATGTATGATCATAGTACTCAGAGGCCAAGAGGTTTTGACTTCATCACTTATGATTCAGAAGAAGCCTGCGATAAAGTTCTTTATAATGGAAACATGGGAAATAAAATGGAAGTTTGCCATTGTTGATTTAGTTTGGTAGGCAGTTAAACAAAGTATCAACATTTATCAGAAAAAAAATGGCATCACATGAACAAATGGCATCAGATAAGAAGGGATTTGTTTAGACTTGTTATATTATTATTACTATTATTATTATTATTATTATAAACACATTAAAATCAACTATAGTCTATAAAAAACGATCAAACCAAATCTCTATTAAAAACAAATAAGTAGTAATGTGAATAAGAAAGAACTCTTCATTGCTATTTGATTCTTGCTTCCAAAACAAAAATCAAATTAAATTACAAAATCCAGAAATTTACCTGGTTCTTATCCGGACTCTACTTGTTTATCCCCATGGGAGTTTGATGCAAGATAGAGAACCAAATTTGAACCTAACAGAAACAATACAACAAAATAATAAGTGATGAAGTCAAAACCTCTTGGGGGAAGAGCTGTTTGTAAAACTTCAAGATTGACATATTCATAACGCGTAAAAAAATCATACAAATAGGCATCAGGCAAATCCATTGTGTTTTTTCTTCTACAACGAATGGATCTACTGTTGATAGGTTAAAGAAGATACGATTTTCTTCAATGGGAGAGAGTTTTTGGACATGTTCGTATGATGACTTTGAAATTGACCCTGATTCGCAGTGGTTTGTGGTGGTTTTTGTTTTGCAGGGCTGATTTTGATTATTTGTTTGTCTTAGTGTTGTTAAGAATTGGAATTAAAGAGCATTAACACTGGATCCACCAATTTAGGAGACGTGTGGTTATGATTTGGTTGGCTTGCCTGGGAAGAATTCAGAATTAAGAGCTTTCAATTCTGATCCTAATTTTTGGCGCGTCAGATCACCACCATCTGTTCCATAATCTGCTATTTTGATAGAATCTGGGTCGTTAGTCTTGAATGTGCGCTGCTGTTGGTCGTCTAGGTGGACTGCCACCTATTTAATTGGAGATGTGTGTGTCTTTTTTTGATTGGTCCTAGTTGTAATCCTATGTGGACAAAGTCATGATTTATAATACTTATGATTTGTTTATAATAAAGATTCGTAAATTGTTTTAAGAAGGGTAAAATATGTTTTTGGTCCCTATAAAATTGGGTCATTCTAAGTTTAGTCCCTACATTAACGAAATAGGTGTTTTGGTTCTCATCTTATTTTTTCCGTTTTCATTATTAGTTCCTGATGTTAAATGATGTGGATTGTGTAACGAAAATCTGACTTGACTTTTACACGTGTAATTTTTTTACCCTTTCAACTAGGGATGGCAAAACGGGCCAGCCCGCCCCGCCCTGCTCCGCCCCGCGTTTAGCCCGCAGAAAACGAGGCGGGGCGTGCAAGCCCGCAAACTAAACACGGGGTCAAAATTCTAGCCCGCCCCGCCAAAGTGATGAGCTTGCGGACAGCGGGCTAGCCCGTCGAGTTTTTTTTGCAGTTTTTTCAACAGACTTTTCACATTTTTTTATATTTCAATTAGATTTTTCACCTATTTTTTAAAACAATTTTTCTTAAAACCATAAAACCAACAATTGGAATTACTAGATTAACTATAAAACAACTAGAACCATCAAGAAATTTCACCTAAACTATCAACCACAATTCAAGTTTTAACCTTCAAGTAGCCAAAATAAGCATTTTGATTGCTTGGTGACTAGAATTAACCATCAAGCAACCAAAATAAGTATTTTTGAAAAACAAAAAAATAAAACATAATAAGTACAACCCTAAAGTCTAGAGATTCAAATTACATAACATTGTCTAACAAAACAAGAGTGAAGCATCTAAATTCTAATTCAATTTTAATTACCAAAAAATATTCTAATAAATAGTATAATAAATAAATCTCTAAAACAAGATAAATATAATAGAACGCATCTAATCTACAGAAACACACATAATGGTTTAGAAACTATAATTGTCACACACACCATAAGGCCAGGCTGATGATGTTTATTTTTAAAAAAAACGCGGGCTTGCGGGCATGCCCGCCCCGTTTTTGTCTTTAGCCCCCGGTTTTTCCCTTTTGGCGGGGTGGGCTCAACGGGTAAACGGGCCCAATATCCTAGCCCGGCCCGCATTTTTTTGGCGGTTTGGCGGGTCGGCCCGGCGGGATTTGCCCGCTTTGCCTTCCCTACTTTCAACCCCCCTCTTCTCACTCAATTTCCTCGTGAAACCCTTTCAACCCCTCTCTTATCACTCAATTTCCAGAATCAATTTATCTCTCAGCCCTTTCAATTTCAACCCTTTTCGCCAAGCTCGATTTCAGACTTGATTTCTCTCTTAATTGCAAACTCAATTTCAAATTTTCAACCCTTTCCAGACTCGATTCCTCTCACGCTTGCTACACTCATCACCCTCTCTCTCTCGCTACATACATCAGACCACGATTTGCAGGGAACCTTGTTTAGATATGTTTATTCTTCTTCAGAACTATTGAGTCTTGGCATTGAATCTTACTCATGCGATCTAGATATGTGTTGCCGCTATCTATCTCATCCAATCTATCTATTTAAAAATATCACTACAAGAAATGAAGGATATTACGACTCTTAACCTGCGACGGGTCATTAATAGCCACCCTCGCTTAATCATTTTTATGATCCCTACCACGGGTGCATGCAATCAACTGTCGCAATGTAAAAGAAAGAAAGCGGCAATTTTTAATTCACAATGCGCGCATTCTCCTCTGAAACTTTTCTAGTACGCAAGTATATGTTAATAGGGATGAGTATGTAACACTGCCTAGCTGGAAAGTCGAAGAACGTTTCATATCTTCGAATATTTCAACAGCTTCATCTGCATAGCCATCATCAACACACATGTCAAGAAGCATGTTATATAGAATTTTATTAATATCACTTACCTTTTCTTTCATTTCCATATACACACTTAAGACACCTTCCTTATACCTCCCTCTACAATAGGCTTGCAAGACAGCTGCATAGCTTGACTGATTTGGTGAAACTCCATTGTTTATCATTTCCTCGTATATAGCATCGGCCTTCCCAGCCTCTTGGCTCTCCCCCATAGCATGCAATAAATTGTTGTATGTTGCATTGTTAGGCTTAACACCAAGAAGTTTCATATAATTGCAAACACTCAAGCATCCATCATAATTTCTTGACTTCCCACATATCTTAATCAACGCAGAAAATGTCACATTATCAATATGTCATTTCTCTTTCTTTGCACAATCATATAATTTCAAAGTCCTATCAGCATTACCAGTGCGTGCATAAGGCGTAAACATGGATGAGGACAAGTTGTCATCCGGTTTACATTCAAAGGAAGACATCGTCTCAAACCCCTTCACAGCCTTGTGTGGAATAGAACACAAGGAAGCACAACTAATTATGGTTGAAAAATGTAATGAGATTAGGCTTAACACCTCTTTGAAACATTTTATCAAACAACTTTTGTGTTCTTTCAAATTGTTTAGTCTTCCCAACAGTTCCATTATCACGTTGTAAAGAATAATAACATGTGAAACTGGTTCAAACATCTGAATGAAGTAATTAAAAACAAACAGTGCATTATCTGATTTCATCATGCTGTTAAGAATAAACACGACATCACGTTCTGTAATATTGTCTTCTAAAGCCTTTAAGATTTCAGAAACGTGTTGTTCACTGGGATTGCTAGAGTCAAGATATTTGGCTAGTTTCACTAGAGATGAAGTGTCACCATAGTAAGAATTCTTCAAATTCTGTTTGGCTTTGAGGATTTTGGGATTGACCCAGATGTGGGTTTTTGATAAAGGCTGAGACTTTGCATCTGGGGATTCAAGTTTTGCATCTTGTGGAGAATTGAGGGCTCAGAAGGAGAAATGAGTGGAAAGAGGAGGGTGTTTGTGGGAGGTGGGAAAGTTGGGAATTTTGAAATTGCGGGAAGAGTGAAAGAAGGATGTGAGGGTGGTTGTCATGTGTTTGCAATTATGGAAGGGAGAGGTTAAATACAAAATTAACATTTGCTGGTGATGTTTTACCTGGTGCTGGTTCATGGTTTCGAGATAACTTACGATGAAAGGTGGGAGATGGTGTCAGTACTAGTTTTTGGATGCATAATTGGGTAGGAACATCTTCCCTTAAATCCATCTTCCCTGATCTCTATAATTTGACAAGTAACCGAGAAGGGCTGATTGTATCTATGGGTGAATGGTCTAGTGGCGTTTGGGAGTGGAGGTGGCAGTGGGATCGGGTGCTTTCTGAATCTGAACAAGATCTATTATGTGAGCTAGAAGCATTGTTGGTTGAGTTTAGGCCTGTGGAAGGAGTTTTTGATCGATGGTATTGGGTCCCTAATCCGGTGGAAGACTTTACGGTTAAGTCTTGCTACAGTGTCCTAACAGAACTTAGTGATGGTATGGGGACTGCAGAAGAACTAAAGAAGGCAGTGAAACGTCTTTGGGCGTGTGACGTCCCTTCAAAAGTCCAGATATTTGGCTGGAGGCTGATTCAAAAGAGACTAGCCACGAGAGATAGTTTGATTAGTCGTGGAATTATTACTCCACAATTCAACAGTAGCTGCCCACTTTGTTTTGAGGCGGACGAATCTGTAAGCCATCTTTTCTTCTGTTGTTAGGTTGCTTCAAAGGTTTGGAATCTAGTTGCAGGTTGGATCGGTGTCTCTGAAACTTCCCATGTGGAGCCTTTGAATCATTTTCTACAACATGGAGACTTTTACACCGGCAAGAAGAAGAAGATTAGATATATAATCTGGCTAGCTGTAACTTGGATTATTTGGGGGGCTAGAAATGATGTGTTGTTTAAGGGAGTAGTGGCTGATGCGAATTGTCTTTTTAATTGAATAATGTTATTCTCTTGGCAATGGTTTAAAGAAAGGGCGGGAAGAAAATCGACATTAATTTATTCAAGTTGGCGGTGCTCTCCTTTGCTGTGCTTAAATCAGATATGAGAATGGGGTGGCTGGTTGTTGTTATGTGGTAATATATGTGGGGTGGCTGGTTGTTGTTGAGAGGTATTGTATAAGACTGCTAATTTATTATTTGCATCTGATACGATAAAAATGTTGCTGCTGAAGTGTTCTTAGACATGCTGGTGATAGAAGTGCTTGTTATTTGAAGAGGATACTGATGCGAATTTTGACTGGGTGGAGCCGATTGTCTGTGCAGGTGTTGTTGGTATTTTGGTTAATTGGAAGCAGGAGGTTATGTGAAGGGTGGGTAGTAATGATTTAAGCAGGAGGTTATAAACAATTTGTTGGCTGGTAGTGGAGATGATTGGCACAAATAATGGAGGAATGGACGGGAGTTGCTGCTAGCTTTGTTACCACAAACAGCAACTATTTTTACTAGCGTCGCTGTAAGCATTTTGTACTTATATTTACGTATCAGTGTAAAACTTCACTGTTGTATTTTGGGGTACTCTTTTTCCTCCTCGGGTCTTTTTCCCTTTGGGTTTTGGCCCTTGGAGGTTTTAATGAGGCCCCCCGTGTACGGGTTCGGAGTACCCCTTGTACTCCCCATAAATAAAATATTTGCTTATCAAAAATAAACATTTGCAATATTACCACAACCTATACAAATACTCTCTATCCAATCCGATATATAGAGTCATATGATAACCTTTACATATCTCATGGTTAATGCAACGTGCAACCAGAGTTATAGGAGCAATTGTGGCTTTGCTTTTTTCATTGTCCAGTCAAAGATATTTTTTATTTTTTTTGTTGGTATCGGACCCTCGCGGGCGATCCACGCAGTGTCACAATGCTGTCAACAAATGATTAATCTGCGCTCGCTACTTGGGGCTCTTAATCATTTCGCTGGCCAACACCCTATTTGACGTAGGCGGGAGTCGAACCCGGGAGCAAACCGGATCGACCCCCACCACGTCCAGCCATAGATATGTGCCCAATGCATGAGTGATTTTCCACTTTTTAAAATATTAAATACTCCAGTTTTAACTATCTATGTTAGCATTAAAATATAAAATCAAAAAAGAAAATATAAATAGTGAGGTTTGTTTAGTAAAATTAGTATATTTGTTAACCAATGTATTTTCTTCCTTATTTTGTGTGCAAAAACCTTAAACGACTATTATTTTGAAACGGATGGAGTACAATTTAATAAATCAAGTGAAGACCAAATCCTTACGGCGTACCCACATAGAAAGCTAAAACTGCAAAATGTGGGTCCTGGTAGGCATACTTTAAAAACACAAGTAACCACACAATCTTCCAACATATCCACCCAATTCAAGACGATAATATCCCAGTCCCAGTTACATTGTCCCCAACTGGTTAGTTGTAATATATTGATCTATAACATTGTGGTAGAGTCTATAGAAATAAGTTAAATTATCCTAAGTCATTAATTATTTATGTATAATATATCTCATTGAATGTTGTCTAGAGTCAAGACATTTGGATAGTTTCACTACAAATGAAGTGTCACCATTGTAAGAATTCTTCAAAATCTGTTTGGCTCTGAGGCTTTAGGGACTGACCCAAATGTGGGTTTTTTGATAAAGGCGGAGACTTTGCATCTGGGGACTTAAGTTTTGTATCTTGTGGAGAGTTGAGGGTTCGGAGGGAGAAGTGAGTGGCGAGAGGAGGGTGTTTGTGGGAGGTGGGAAAGTTGGGAATTTTGAAATTGCGAGAAGAGTGAAAGAAGGATGTGAGAGTGAATGTCATGTGTTAGCGATTATGGAAGGGAGAAGAAAGGAGAGAACCAAGGGGGGAAGCGTTAACCATTTTCCCTCTCTATCTCATTCTACAGTCTACACTATGCAGCAGTGGCACTAAAGCAGTAAATTTTTCTCTAGAGATAAATTTGGAAAAGCTCACCACTCAATTTGGGTTTCTCCATTGAGGATGCTCTGACAATGCTCATATTAACTAGCATTTGTAGCATTTCTTCTTATTCAACAAAACAAAATGAATTACAAAATGAATTACAAAAAGGTAAACTTGTGGGTTGCCTCCCACGCAACGCTCATTTATGGTCATTAGCTTGATATTTGCCCTTTATAGACTTATACCTGAGTCCATTGCTTGAAGCGTAAAGACCAAGTGACACATGAATAATAAAAGGATATTCCTGGATCACATGGCTTATAAAAAGCAAGTTGTGAAAGCAATAAGATCCTATTCTCAAATCTTCCAAGACCAAATGTTATTTTCATAAAGGAACGTGAAAAGCAAGACAGAGGGCACAACATTGTAACATTCACACAAGTATTTAAACCAATATACTTATCCGATGGAGAAATTTCAGTTTCCCTTGTGCTCTCCATTTCATTTGCACTACCCTCACTTGACCATTATTTTAATATATCTTAACAACAATATTTTCTCAATATTTGTTTCATGTTGTTTTTTGAAACTCCATTCTCTAAATTGGAGTTCCATTATTGAGTGGTGAGCTTTTCCAAATTGATCTCTAGAGAAAAATTTACTGCTTTAGTGCCACTGCTGCAAGCTTAGTGGCAATTGCAGCCGCACAAGAGTTGGAAAGAGAGATAAAGAATGAGAGCAGCAATTGAACAAGTAGAGGAGATTGTGACTTGCTTGCGGCAGTTCGTGATGCTATGGTTTCTACTGCAGGATTTTGTAATGTTTTTTTTTTCATTTGATGCAGGTTCTTAATATTGACAGCAGGAACAAGTTTGTTATGGTCCTTTGGGCATTGTGGAGAAGACGAAATTAATGATAAGGTTTGAGAGGGGGTGTTGCAACCGGTCTCTCATATAGCCAGGAGAGCGCTGGACCTCTTCCATGGATGGCTTTGGGAGCGAAACAAGACAAATTCAGCAACAACATCAACTGTGCAGCAACTACATGAGGAGCACAGATGGCAAAAGCCTCCGAATGGTATATACCAATGCAATGTAGATCATGCAGCATTATTCACAAATGGCTTGAAGTTGGTATTCACACACACACATAATATATATATATATATAAAAAGTAATTCAAGTCATTCATCTGTGATGTGCTATATCAAGTAATTCATCTACCCGATAGGCCTGATACCGAAATCAAGCTAAAAGTGAGGATAAAAATCATTGCACCATAATCAAAACGAGCCTTTGTGTTTGTGAGGAATCTAGAGAAACTTCTTGTTGAAACTGATCAAATTAACAATTTAACTATTCTTTTTTTTTTAATTGAAAGAGGGCTATCAAGCCCAGAAAAAAGCTACAAAACAATAATCCGAGGGTGAACAACCCCTCTACAATCATCTTGCACTGCCTTGAATACAGCAGCAGACATTACATCATATAAAACAACATTCGGAACATGGTTACTACCAAGGAAAGCTAAGGCATGAGCAAGCAGTGTTGGCTTCTTTAAAGCAGTGAGCGGTTTGGACTTGCCAGCTACTAGAGTTGAGCTCCTGTCTAATTCTTTTCATTAAGCTCCAACCATTACATCTTCCCATTTCTCCTTTCTGCAGATTGGAAGCAATTTGGCAAGCAGCAGACCTTCGTAGACTCCCCACATCTTCCCATTTCTCCTTTCATGGTCCCTAATCAGACCCCCACAACATGCTAGCCCACAATCCTTGTTGCTAGCCCCATCAGTGTTCAACTTCAGCCAGCCATTTGAAGGAAGATTCCAACTAATTTCAACTTTGTAACTCTGTCTTTGGACTTACTAATCACCTGCACAATTTAACTATTCGGTACTATGTATATGATTAATTGAGAAAATAGAAAACAGAGTTAGTATAACAATGTTTCCAAACAATAAAATTTCTTTTACAAATCCAAAATATAAGTTCATTCGAAAGTATAGTAAAGAATATTTTTTTTTACCTGGAAGAATAATCTTGTTAGTACAACAAAAATTGGACATATTTGAACAACGAATTTTTTTCAAACACTAAAGTACCCAAGAATTGCTAAAGGATTTTTCTCTCCAAGTGAGACGTCCTTTTTTCTCTTTGAGTGAGACGTTGCTAAACCCTAATTTTTTCATCACTGTTTTTTTTTTGTGTGGCCTCCATGTCCAGTCTCTCTGATTTTCGATTAGATGAGGATGAGGATGAGGTTGTTCCTCTTTATCAACATGTTTCTCCTAGATCTCAACCAGATGTGAATTTGTGTTTTATGGGGAGGTTCTTAACAACCAAAGAAGTCGGGGTTCCTATGATGAAAGAGCGTATGGATTCTATTTGGCAACCGGCCAAATGTGTAGCAATATGGAAGATTGGTTTAAACACGTTTCTTTTCCAGTTTTTTTAAGAGACTGGATTTTGATGGGCACCCCTTTTTATGTCCCTTTGTTTCATGCCCTTCATGACCTCCCAATGAGACAAAACAATGACTAGGAAAAAAGAGTACAGTTTTCTCTCCCTGTCTGAAGAATCTCTTAAGACTATACATTTAGATTTTCTCCCTCTGATGCATATGAAGCAATATACTTCGTAATATATCCTCCTTTCGATTGAGCTTAGGTCGGACCGATTGCTAGGACACAAGACTATTCAAAAAGGAAATATTTGTATTGAAGAGAAATCAAGAGGTTATTGCTTCTCAGGCAATTGTTACAATAACAGCCCATTAACTAACTCACTACACAGTAACTAATTAACTAATTAGTGCACAAAGCTAACTAACTTCCAGTAGCAACAAGCTGCCCTTTCTTTCTCCTGCTATATACTCTCCACACATTCGGGCCACTTAAACTAGTATTAGGCCCATCATCACGAGACCCATCACCTTGCCTGTAAGAACTTATTGCATCTTGATATACTGGATTCACAGCTGTCTAGTATGAATTGCAATGCTTGCTCTTCTATTTCAGGATATCTCAAGTCTTTCTTAGAGGTGCTTTTATTTGATGCTGCGGCAGCCATCTATAATTAGACGAATCACAATTACGGTTATACAAAATCCAAGGAAGAATTTACAAAGATCTTAAGTGTCATACTACCTCTTCAAACTTCCCACTCATGCTTGAAGGACTAACAGCTAAATAAGCATAAGCCATTAACTCCAATGACCAACCAGTAACCTTTACGGGAAAACATTGGGATCTGATTAAAACAGAACATAGAAGTCAGCAACAAGTTCAACTTCCATCCATTTGAGGGTAACCGTAGCTGCACAGAACCAATATCATGAATAATATGCTCTGACAAACAGCCATTTGTCATAAATATGAAACAGTAAAACCATGTCTTACTGAACTAAATCACTGGAAAATAAGAAAGATTGGTTTTGTTTGGACCAAATACTGCAAAGAAAAAAATATTTATAACAAAATACAATTTTGTTTCATTTCATCTACCAGATTGACTCACCATGCGGGAGAAAAGAATGCCAATGACCATTTGAAGGACTCGATGTTGAACACTTGAAGGTACCAAAGGAGCATCCTTTATCATAACTGTCAAGGTAAAAGTGTAAAACCATCACAAGATATAATAGCTTGGAAACTAGTTCCACTAGATTGCAACAATAAAGCAAAAGCCACCACATCTGCCATGGTCAAAGTTTTCAACAGATTCGTACCCTCCAAAGTTTCATGAAGCATAGTGTAGCTGGAATGGCAAGCAAGATGCCCTGTCACAGTGTAAAGTCGTGCCTGCTTGCTTTCTTGTGACCCAAAGATTGATACAGTGTCCTTGGTAATACTCAAACTCAATAGAAATAAGTCCACTTACCACACTCACAAGTCACAACACCAATCCTTAAAATTTGCATAATCAGCAACAATCCTAAGAGATGATATGCATAAGAAGCGACATGTGCACCACCCAAATTTGATGGAAAGCTATTTAAATGGTGAACAAGTAAATCATCATATTCTAATGCTTCCTTGGCTTGTTTTGGGTTTAAAAGAACAGCATTCAGCAATTCACACACAGGAGCAAAGTCATTTACCTGAGCAAGTTGATGACTAAATGGTTGTTGGACAAGGACCATAGCATGGACAAGCACAAACTCAGAAAACATCAATGAAATCAACCTTCTTGTTCTCAAGGGCACTTAACTCCCTTTGTAGAGTTCTCATGAACAAATTAGTTTGGTCTTCAGCTCCAGGCTTCCACCACTTATAAAATAATCTGAACAGTGTTGGTTTGTCTTTGATGTGTAACAAAGTGTCACGAGTGTAGATTACATCAAATGTCTTTTCCGGGATATTTTTTCTTAGTGCAGTCTACGCATTCAAGTTCTACCACGTATTTGAGTCCAACGGCACGTTCAATAATAGCTAGAGAAATCATATTTATGGAGAGATTATAGCACCTGAACCTCTATAGTCATTTGTTCCTATAATTCGGCCATGTAAAAATCACCTAAAATCATAGCACCTGAACCTCTATAGTCATTACCGCATATTTAATGCCAACAACTTCAACATCAAAATTTTCAGCCATGTAAAAATCACCTAAGAGCATAGCACCTGAACCTCAGTAGTCATTTGTTCCTATAATTCGGTCCCCAGTGAGAGCAAGTTGAACCATTGGGTCAAATGGTGCAAGGCACCATCCAGGTGAGTCTGGAGGCAAGGGTCCATAGTTGATAAATTGATACTGCACTCCATTGTTCCTCCATAGACAGGATGCTGACACATATGATCTTCACCAAAAATTAATCTATCGATAAATCCCACATCATTACAAGGAGGATCAAGAGTACCCCTCATTTCACAATGAACATTTTGAATAATTGGGCTTTGAGAAATCGGTAGGTTCTTACGATCCGTGTTACGATCCCCCGATTCACGATCTTGTGACCCCTCCCCGATTCTACATTGGATCTCGATTCTGACTATCTTGGCTCCCAACACCGAGTTTGCCAGAATCAAACCCAGGAGCACCGAGTAGACCACCACGTCCCAGGGTAGCTTATGCCACTAGGCCAACGGTGTTGGTTCTTTGAACACACTAATAGAACAAAGCAAATATTCATTCAACAAAATGGCAAATAATATTCTGTTGGGAACTTTCAAAACTATGCTATGTACTGGAACCCATGGTCACCAACATACACAGGAAGAAGCAAATTTATAAACCAATAAGGAACAAAAGGACATGCATAATGTGTTCAACGTGAAGTAATTACCTTTTCAGGGAAGAAATCAGGGTATTTGGAAAATATTCTGAACCTCAAACCATTGCATCTGGAGTTGAAATGGGAAGTACGTTAAGTAAGAAAGACAAGGGATTATTCAATCAAGAAAGCACATTAGATTGAAGCTATATACCAAAAAGAGAAATGAAGAGACAATAAATCCTTGAAGAAATATTAGCCACAAATAATTGGTCCATACGTTCCAATAACATTATTGATCCTTTCCGTTGCTCTCTCCCTAATCTGCGAAGCTTCCAAGTAGCGATCTAGTTCTGCTTGTGACCTGAAATGGCAGAAATGAACTGCATAGGAAAATATTGAGAGTAGACCCTTTTTTTTTAGGAAAACCAACTTAAGCCATTTCATTCATTAAAATAGAGGTGATACAATGAGGAACATAGTTATGCACCTGGTGACGAGCATAAGATTGCGCCGCCCTAGCTAAACTATGAGCCACACAATTAGCTTGTCTCCTAATATAACTGATGGAGCAGTTATGTAATTGAGAAAACAGATTTTTACAACTAGAAATAATAGCATCAAATTCATTAGCTAATTTAAGTCCACCGTTGAGAGTATCAACCACTTGCTTGCAATCAAGCTCAATATCAACATCATGGGCACCTCTTTGAATTAAGTACAGCACATTTCATTGTTCCTAAATTGGGTCCAGATGTTATATTCTCCTATGCATCACACAAGGCGGTGGATGAATACAATGAGGCCAAAGCTATAAGTTTAAAGATAGCTTTATTATAACTATATCTTTTTAAAATTGAAGTGGAAATATTAATGATGAACTACTGAATATTCTTGTATCAAACAAATCTTCAGTACCTGATCAATAATATACTAAAGAAGAGTCTAACCTGGGAATAATGTGTATCACAAGAGGGGAAAAAAATTATTTTGAATTACATATTTCGTCCACCGATGTTTACAAAGTGCATCTTTCGACTATACAGCTAGGAGTTAATACCATACCTGTACTTGTGGGACCAATATCCTACTTGTTGCTGTCAAAACCAGCTAAGGGTGTTGAGAAGTCATTTTCCCTTCTTTCCCTTATTGACAAGATCCTTCCTGTCTACAAGTAAGGCCTTAATTTAGTGATGTGTTCTTGAATCATAAATTAGAGTTGCTTTAAATTTTAATCATACTTTGTAATTTATTTTAGGAAAGTAGTGACTGAACTGAAGGCAGCTGGTGCTGCTGGTGCTACTTGGATCCAGTTTGATAAACCCACCCATGTCAAGGATCTTGATGCTCACCAGTTACAAGCATTTACTTATGCTTATGTGGAGCTAGAATCAACTATTAGGAATTGTGCAAAGAATGATGCGAATTGTGTATTGTATTGATGAGAGTGAGCCTTATATAGCTCAGGTAGTTACAAAAGAGTCTAAACGGTTTAGTTACAGTTAGGGAATTAACTAACTATTTTCAAGCTAATTAACCTAACTAATAACTAACCCTAACATCAACCCTATCTGGTTTGAATGTTCTGATTGAGACATACTTTGCTGATGTCCCTACTGAAGCATACAAAATGCTTTACCTCTTTGACGCCTGTTACTGCATATGGGTTTGACCTTGTTCGTGGAACAAATCAAGCAAGGATTTCCATCTGGAAAAATTCTTTTTGCTAGTGTTGTTGATGGTAGAAATATTTTGGGCCAATAATCTTGCATCTTCCGTGAACACCTTGCAGGCACTTGGGGACATTGTTTGGAAGGGTACTTATTATTGACTAAATTTTTATTTAATATATTTAATCAGCACGCGACAATCTAAATTGGGCAGTTCACTCATTTAGGACTACAAACTGTGGTGTGCAAGACACTATCCAGGTTCAGCTTCACTTCTCTAGCTTCTAATTTTTACTAATGATTAGCCAGTCTTATTTACCAAGCTTATATTAATGTTACTATATCCTGTTGATTGGCAGATTCACACTCACATGTGCTACTCACAGTCTTCCGTGAGGGAGTTAAATATGGTGCTGGTATTGACCCTGGTGTTTATGATATTCACTCACCAAGGATTCCACCCACAGAAGAAATTGCGGACAGAATCAACAAGATGCATGCTTGCGGTTCTTGGAAATTCTCGCACATGATGCTCTTTTTCATTGTATTGTAGTATATGAATAAGATGTTATATTGATTATTTACCCTAAGTTTGTTTATGCAGTGAAATCCATTGAGACGTATGTATGTTTACATTGTGCCGTATTTTATGAATTAGCAATGTCGATGTGTCTGTATACGTGTCATGTCAGGTGTCTGTGTCAGAGTTTGTGCTTCTTAGATTGGGACACAATACCATCCTAGCAAACGCACAACCAAACACGCTATTAGTTTATTTAGTATGTTATGTTAGTAAAGCTATTCTGATGCTCAAGATCTCAGGAAGATGCAACCTTTGCAGGAAACTAATCAAAGGAGCTATACACGTTGTGTGTTGGGTTTTGGTGTGGGCTTTGAAGCATGGGTACTTCAAAATCAGAGTCGTATCGGGTATGTACTCGGTACCGGTACTCATTGGGTATTCGTGGGTACTTATCAGTTTATATTTATGGTCTAATATATAAATATTTGTTTGTCGTATAGTAAAAAAATTAGTTTTTTCATTAAATTATTGGTGATATTGAAACTTTTCCTATTACATTGTATATCTTTTTTCTATTTTCTGCTAAATAAACAATTTTTTTCCTATATTTCATTGTATATTTTTGTGTTAAATATTTTACTTATTTGTGTTTTATATCTTGTAGTTCTTGTTGCTTTTAATTTTCTTTTTAGTTTATTTTTTCCCTTTTTGGTTGTTTTCCCTGTATTTACCAAAAAAATTATGTTACGCACCCCACCCGTATATTGATTATTTGAAAAACCACGTATCCCATACCAGCACCAGTACCCGGTACCCGGTGCCGGTACCGTACCCATGCAACATAGGATGTGGGTTATTTAATTTCCCTATATTAAATTATTCTATGGCCCTTAAAATGTTAGCTTAACAACTTGCACAATTTTTCGCTACATTTGTTTGGAATGGAACTACTGTGGGTTACAATGAGAGTGGTATGAAATTACTAACTATTAAAGTATGTAAGACGTGAGCTCTGAAATCATCATATCAGATTGTGATATTTTGAACATCTTTAATCTATTGGACTTGTTTTTTAATAACTCTCAAATTTGCAATCTGCCCACAAAAAGACTCACAAAAAGTTTACACAAGCAAGTAGGAGACATGCACAAATAGTATGAGGGGTGCCCAATGAAAAAACCAGATGCATAAAAAAAACGAAACAAACATCAAGAAAACCAAATTGTGCTTTTTACCCCCGAAACACACGAATTATACTAAATCAAACTCACAAAATTATACTGAAGTCTGAAGCTAACTAACAAAATTAAGACACCGTGAGGGGGACAAACACCAAATTGAGGGGTCTTTTTTCTTTGTCAAAGAAAACGCAAATAGTATTATTTTGCAGTCACGATCTTCCTGTTTTCAGTAACAATATATTTGAATTCATGTTTCTCAAAAGAGCAAGCTCATCGTAACACTACAATGACATAACACTACCCCATAATAGTAAGGTCATTATAACACTTACAGAGTAAGGCGCCCAACCCTCATCTCATCAATCTTTTATGTTATCTCTCAGTTTTGTCCGAAACCAGCCTTCTCTTAGTTTTCTTTACTTCACTCATCTTCTCAGCCACTCGCGACGCCGTCCGCCACCCGTGCCGCCGTCCTCCGTCACCCCTCACCGTAAGGTCCCACACTAATCTTTCTTATTTATTTTCGGTGAGGGTTCGCGGACTACATTTATTACTTCAAAAATCAAAACTTTGAGTTCAAGACCACTCGTGTGTTGCTTTAAAAAAAAAGACCACTCGTGTGATTTTTCCTTTTCGTTGTTATTTTTTTCTTTTTTTATGTTGTTTTTTTAAAGCTGTTTTTTATGTTGTTATTACTGTTTATTCATACAGTTTTATTAACTTTTATTTTAATTGATGAATCTAAATGTATAAATACCTTTTTAGGGGATTTATGTATCTATATGTGTATAAAACTTCAAAAAAAAAAACAACTTTCCTGTGGTATATTTGAGCTAATGTTTAATATGGTCAAGACTTTTTTTAGCATGTGTATATAACTTCTTCTTTTTTTGACAATGTGTGTATATAACTTTTGAATAACATATTACTTAAGTGTCATCCATACCGGCATATCATTCTTTCGGTGATTTTTTTTTTTTTTGAAAAAGTAGCTATTGAGTGATTTCTATGAAAGAAAGGAGTGCATGATTCTTTTGGTAATTAGCTTTACTTCAACTAAATAAACTATGGCGACATTTACATTCCTCTCCCTTAAAATTATATATTGTGAATAAAAATAACAAAGATTTGTAGACATTGTGTATAATTAACTTATATCTTTTCTATGTTTTATTATTGAACTTATCCCATTGCTATTTTTTTTATTATTTTACATTCTGATTTTTTGTCCTTGTGAATTAACGACATCAGAGTCAAAATGTCATCGGCGAGATCATTGGTGTTGAAAGGTAGATTTTTTTGCAGTTCTTCCTCCATAAGAGCACAAGCATATGTTTTATGGGATACTGACAATATGGGCATTCCCGAATGCTGTGATCCTTCTACTGCCTATAAATCTCTACAAAACTCACTCTCATCCAAAGTTCCCAATGTTAACTTTGACAATATGAAAGTCTATGCATTCGGAGCAAGTGCGCAAATTAACATGACAAAAATGAACATAATGAGAAGACATGGAATAGAGTATGAGGACACCACAGGTAGCTTTTGTCACATCCTTCATTTTTATCATTTTTTGTAAAGTTCTGATTTTATTTCTATTTTCTAGGTCGTGATACCGATACAATTCTTGAGGAAAAGATGGACGAATTGGCAGCAGAAAACGACGGAAACTCCAGTTGTATGTGTCTGCTAACTAGTGATAGAAGAATCAATGCTAGAATGTCAAAATTGAAAAGTCTAGGCTACTTGACCGTGAATGTGAGTAAAACAAGTGCACGATCTCACGACATGCTAAGTATATCTGACTACTCAATTGACTGGGCGAATGTGCTAAATAACGCAGAAAGTGACTATAATTATGATAATCTTTTTTAGTATCATTGTATTTTGCGGGTGCTTCTTCTAGGTGAGAGAGCAAACCAAATTCCTAACCGGTGAACCATTAAATAGAACCGTAGGATATAGTATAAAATTCATCAACGGTTGAGATCTAGTACCGGTTGATTCATTCTTAACCACCCATAGCATTTTACACTATATCATACATATTTTTTTAGTGGTTCATCGACGAGCGATTTGGTTTGCTCCCTCACCCTAGAAACACCCGTACTCTACACATAGGGCCCTAGCCGTCGGCAAGTTGCTTCCTGTCAATAAGATTGTCTTTTTCTTTTGATTGTAATGTTGTCCTTTTCATGGGTATTGGCCTAGTCCCCCACGTCTTTTGTATCTTTTCCGCTTTTTATCAATAAATTGTAGATGAGTACTCTTTCTCCTTCCTGATGTTTTTTCCCAAAAGAGGATTTTACATCAGAAGGTTTTAATGAGGCTCCAAAACCTTTTCTTTTGCTAAGAACAATTAGTGTCAAACATAAGTTGTTGTCTATAGAAAATTATATATCTTCCGTTACAAATAAGAGTTTAAGAACTATAGTATATCGTTTTTTTTAAAAAAACTAAGTGTTATCGTTAGGAACTATATATAATAGTATATTTTGTTGATAATTTAATTGTGTATCTTTGGACCAAGTAATGTAAAGATGGGCCTGTATGACCTACCAAGCATTTATCTTTGATTTAGAATTGACATACTATTATCTTGTTTTATGAATTAATGCGTCCAATAAGAGCATCTAAGATTGAAGCACAATTGTGTATGAATAACCCATTAGAGAGGGCCAAAATAGTCAATAATAGTCAATAATATGTTTAAACCAGGGACAGATCTACATATACTTGATCGGCCGCAAGTGCACAATTCTATCGCGTAATAAAATGAGTATTGATCCACAAGGACTTGTGTGATTACCAATTTCAGTTTCAGTGATGATCAGCTAAAAAGAATAATTAAGTGGAAGGAATTGTTCTTTTGTTTTAAATTCAGAAATTAAAAACGTCCTAGGATTGTGGTTTCATCTTAATGATTGAAACATTTCACAATCTCTCATCCATTCTCTATTTTATGTTAAGGTTTTTTTCTAAGGACAATGTATTAAATGGTAACTCCAGTTTCCTTTCAGAATACAATAGTGTGTCTCGAACTAATAATCAAACTTATTCTCATGGTTGATTATTGCCAAGACCCTTAAGTACAAACCTTATTATCCCAAGACTCTCAAAACTATTCTCATGTTTTGATCATCTTGTCTAACCTCATAGTTCCAATATCAAACTTCACCTCTCGGTACTTCGTTTGATATTTGAAGTATGACTTTAAAAACAACGAGGTTAGATTAGAGTAAAACTTTAATAAAATAAAGTCTATACTTGGAATTGTTTAGGGATCTATCATTGGATTATTCCCACAATCCCAAGATTAGAAGGGTCTACTCACTCATGATCATTGTAGACAAGGACTTAGAAGAAGAATGCATAAAAGATAAATGACAAGAAATGTAAATGACGGAAGAATAAAACTGCGGAAAAATAAAGACTGAAATGTAAAACTGCAAGAAGAATAAAAGTGCAGAAAAATAAAGAACAAAAATATAAAGATGAAGTAGAGAATTCTATAACTTTGAGCAAGGAATTACAAGTGTGAAATGATATGTCCCGGAAGGGTAGCTCACATGGTTAAGTGAGAGGGACATCATTGGTGGAAAAACGTAGGCGTACGAGATTCGAACATTGCTCCCCCCTCCCCTTTAACTACTAACACATGCAGTAATTACTAACCACTTTGTCTATCAAAAAAAAGTGTGGAGTGATATCGCATACTAAGAATATAGTGCTATTTATAGGCCTAGAATTATAAATGGTCATAATCATTCAGATACAAAAAAGTTACAGCAGTTAAGAATACCAAAGATGAAGAGTTTTGGACTTCTGCTGCACAACTCTACTGATAGAAAAACAGACAGTTTTTAAAGGGAACTTCCATTGGTGGAAAACCAGTGCAAAATTCGCTCTAAACTTCACCTTTAGCCTTGGGACATCACCACCATGCTTTTTATCTCTTAAATTCCTTCTCTTGCTCATGACTCGACCAATCAAAACATAACAAAATGTAGTAAAATAGCTCTAGAATGAAACTTACATACAAAATAACTTATTCAAAACAAATACTAAAAAGACAATTAAAATTGACTTATCAACCAGGGGCAGATCTACATACACTTGAGGGTATGCAACCGCACGCTCTCAAATTTAAAATTGTTTTCACTAATTTTGACACCTTTAGTTTTATTTTTTGCACACTCTGCTCTTAATTTTCTTTTTCCACTGCTAGCTACTCTTTCTTGTTGCAGCTCCAAGGGTGATTGGTAACTATGAAGTAGTTTTGGCTACTCCGAAAATAATATATGTATTTGAATAATTAAGTATATTTTAAACTAGTATTTAGCCACCCCAATAATATGTTGTTTAGCTACCCCAACTATGTTTATTTGTCTAAGGAGATAAAAGAACAATAACAAGTCCATTAGTTTTAAGTTCCATTAATCTATTATTAATACAAACAAATATGGTGATTTTTGTTAACTTCGTGATTTTGGTACTTCTCTTTTACTTTTGACAATTTGGGTCCCTATTTTTCTTAATTTCACAATCTTATCCTTAAAAATCATGGTTTATTTGCAATTTTGGTCTTTAAAAATATTGATTTTTGAAAAAATGGGGGGACTAAAATTGCACATTTCATGATTTTTAGCGCCCAAAAGTGTAATAAAAAAATCACAATGATCAAAATTACCAAATTAGAATAGCAAAATATGTTTAGTTGACATACATCATCTCTGTAAAAACTTTTTAAGGTAGGTGAGATAAAGTCAAACCTTTTTAATGATATGTTGTTTTGTGATTGACTGACATTTAAAAAAATTCTAAAATGACAATGTATATAAATTAAATCACACACACACACAGATATATATATATATATATATATATATATATATATATATATTTAAAATTGTATTAAATTAAATCGTTTGACCACCCTTGGTCAGGGTTCTAGATACGTCACTGGTTTTAACAATAAAATAAAAATAAAATTAATAGATATTAATGATATTAATATTTTCTATAAACAAAATTAAATACTAAAAAATTTTGCTTATAAAAAGATACTTAAACTTTTTGACCAGAGACAATAGAGTTGATAGAAACTCAAAATCACTATCTTTTTAAAAGTTGAGTGAAGATCCAAACTAATCCCTAGTAAAAAAATGTGTACACCAATTTAGTCTAGCTAAGAAATGAAAAATGAAATGTATCAATTTGATGCTCAATATCTCAAATGTGGGTCAAATTAATTTTGTTAAGATGTCTTTTTAAGTTTTTAGGGTGTATTAGTTCCAATTAAGGACTATTTTGACGGATATTTTCATTTTTAAGAGATAAAATTAGTATTTTTTATTTTTCAAAAATCATATTGGTGCTCGCATTTTTGTGAAACTGATTCATAAAGATTTCATAAAATATATTTTTTTGGTTACCGTGTTATAGGTATGTAGTATCCACCGGTGACTAATCTACATTGGAGAACTTGGCTGGTCACGTGTATACTCAGCTTTGTCAATTCACGTGTATACTCAGCTTTTTAAAAGTTGAGTGAAGATCCAAACTAATCCCTAGTAAAAAAATGTGTACACCAATTTAGTCTAGCTAAGAAATGAAAAATGAAATGTATCAATTTGATGCTCAATATCTCAAATGTGGGTCAAATTAATTTTGTTAAGATGTCTTTTTAAGTTTTTAGGGTGTATTAGTTCCAATTAAGGACTATTTTGACAGATATTTTCATTTTTAAGAGATAAAATTAGTATTTTTTATTTTTCAAAAATCATATTGGTGCTCGCATTTTTGTGAAACTGATTCATAAAGATTTCATAAAATATATTTTTTTGGTTACCGTGTTATAGGTATGTAGTATCCACCGGTGACTAATCTACATTGGAGAACTTGACTGGTCACGTGTATACTCAGCTTTGTCAATTCATGTGGTACTCCCTCTCTAATAGAGTTTTTGTTACACCCAAAATTTAAACCGGGACCCTTGGGGTGAGATCCACGCTTAACTACCACTTCGATCGACCCTTGTTGATTCCATACAATATATTTTGAAACTGATTTATAAAGATTTCATAATTAATATATTTATAAGATATGTTTTTTTTGACAATATATTTATATTTATAAGATATGCTATGGACCATCACACCCCGTCAACAAAAACAATTAAGTTAAAGCAAACTAGTATTTTACCCGTGCATACACGCACGGGTGATACTGTATTTGTTATAATTTGCTATGAAATTATAAATACATTAAAAGTTGGAAAATGTAATAAAAAAAGGGAAAAACTTGATAAAAGGCTATAGTTTCAAATTTATTAAAATATCTGTGTTTGAAAAAGTTTAAAAAGAGTCGGTACTCCTGTTGGCGCTCTTGTTGGCACACATGTTGGCAGTCCCGTTGGCACTCCTGTTGGTGCTCGTTGGCACCCCCGTTGGCAGTTTCCTCCTATTTAGTAATTATAAAAATTTTATTTGGTAATTTTTTGTAGTCATTAAATTGATTGATTTTATTTTTTATGAAAAAATAGATTGATTTTAGTAGTTTTAATAAAGAGATTATAGCTTTGTCAAAAAAATAAAGAGATTATAGTAAATGATAAATTTTAGATTACTTAATTGTTGAGTATAATATCTATTTAATAATTTAGTATTTTGCAAAAATGTTTTGAAAATTTTGTTAAAGGTATGAGTTTTTTTGACAATTAGTAATGGTTAAATTGATTGATTGTAAAATTTGACAAAAAAATGGATAAAAAATGAAAAAGAAATTTTAGAAAAAAATGAAAAAATAATAATTTATCCCGTATTTTTTAATTTTTTTATATCAATGACAAATATTAATTTATTCCGTATTTTTTTATATCAGTGACAGTTATCTGTCTCTCTTTTAAGTATTAGTGCGAACAGTGTTAGTATTTGGTTCCAACTTTTTTCCTTTTCTCTCTCCTCTAACTTTTACTTTTTATGACACCGACTCTCTCTCTCTCTTCATACTTTAGACATTTTTAAAAAGATTGTCAATTACAAAATTACCCTAGAAAGTTGATATTGTACTATTGTTTTTAGTTATGGGTTTTTTAGTAAAATTGGTGGTGGTTGTTTATCCTATAATATAGTAGAAGTAGATAGTAGATATAGTAGATTTTTCAGGTTGTGCAAAATCATTTTTTCTAGGGTATCGATGCTAATTTTATTTTTCCAGGATTATAGATAGGTCCGCCACTATATATATGGGCTGCTAATTTACACCCACCTAAAAATTAGAAGGTGTATATTAGCAGCCCAACACCTTTTTATTTGGTCAAAAAAACCACACTTCCTATTTTCAATATAAATGTCAATAATGGACAATATTGTAATTTTATTTTTTCAATTTTTTAAAAGACAAATAATATTTATGTACACCTCTCTCTATTAATTTATGCGGCTTTCCAGTTCTCAATACATTTACCGTTTCCTTCTTTCTCTTTCTGTGTTTCTACTCCTCCATTTTCTGGCTACACGCAAAATAATACAGGAGAGGTCTGATACTGCAAAATTTAATACTAAACAATAATAGGTGGTATGGGATGGGATGGAATGGAGTGGTATGGTGTTCCATTGTTTGGACACTTAAAAAAAGGATGGAATGGAATGGAACTTGATGGAATGGATTCTATCCCATTCCATTGATTACCCCCATTTTGCTTCCCCTCCAAATTGGAAGGTATGGGATGGAATGCCTCATTTATTTAACTTAATAATTAGTAAATTACATCTTTCTCCCTATTTTTTATATTCATCTCTTCGTTAATAATGTTCCTATCACTTTTCACGTAACAGTAACTAGTATTCTTAACTACCAGTATTCTAAACTAATAGTATTCTATCATATTTCCTTTTTTTATAAGCTTCTATCATATTTCCTGATGCTTATCTATCCATCTTTCTTCGACGTTCTCTTTTTTGAGTGCTTGACCTGATATATTTACCCAAATACACACACTTTCTTCTTGCAATTATTTTTACGAATTTATATCACAGTTTATTTAAAAGTTATGTACCATAGGCTGCATATTATGGATCCAGGTCCCTGACTGTTAGTGATAGAGGAGAGTAACTTTATTGAAAGTTCTATCATTTTAATCTTTTACTTGACTTTAGTTTTTTATCAATAAAACTTATCTTTCAATTTAATTAATACTTAATATTTTCTTATTTCTTTACTTAACGTTTCCTTAATTTTTCTTAAACAATTAATTAATTTTTATTTTTCTTCCCAAATTATAGTTTTGAATATTAACGTAAATTAAATAAAGATGAACATCTTGTTTAATTGTACATAATAAGGTTTTTTTTTAAATAAGGGTAAAAAAGGAATAAAAATATCATAACTTGTTCAATTCCATTCACTTCCCAAACAATGGAATGGTAACTTCATTCCGCTCCATCGTAAAATATCCAAACAATGGAATGGAGATTTTGTTCCACTGCATTCCATTCCGCTCCGCTCCACTCCGTTCCATCCATTTTAAACTATCCAAACATACCCTTAATGTTTGATGGGATATACTACTATAAGAGATCTAATAGTAGATAAGTTGAATGCGAGGTCTGATAGTACTCAAACTAATACATGTCTAACATTTTCCCCAGCAATGTACAGCTAAAATAAACCAACAAATTACAAAAATCAATACTAAACAATTTCTTCAACAACTCATCTCTGCTTTAAGATGTCTACCCCCAACCTTTATTGCTTTGAGGCAAAGGCATGTGTAGTGCCTCTTGAAAGTCCAAGAATTCATAAGTTTTTACCATCTTCCAGTATAGAAGTATAATTTTTAAGAAGTTCAAATGGCGAATCACTGATTCCATTTCCTACTTTAGAAGACATGATGATCTCTATCAAATCTGATTATTCGATATTTTAAAAACAAACCATTCTTAGCAATTAGAAATAAAAGAGATTAAAAACACTATAAACCAAATATTATAAGAATGACTTGGAGGGAGTGGAAACTCTGATGAAGAAAATGGAGCCAAACTTCCTGTCTGTGGGAACTGAAACAGAGAATGAGAGAGAAGGAATCTTTTATATATAAAAGTAGGATACAAAGAAGTCATTTAGGCGGGAAAAAGTCTGCCAAAACTGAGAGTATTTTGGTAATTTCTATTTTAAATAATAAATGTCTTTCTCAGTAAAAATCAATGCACACATTAGATATGGGAATGAGGAATTCGAAGAAATTGTGCATTAATTAAAATAAGTTGATACCACAGAGGGTATTTTGGTCATCTAAATTCTCGTCATAATAATTGTCTGTCACATTTGCATTTATTGCAGAACAAACCTATACTATTCCCAATGCACGCTTTATTTATTTTCTTTTCGCTTCTCACTGCAATCTTAATGCATGGCACGTTACTTTATATGCAACTCTTCGTTTACTGTGATTCAAAATAAAAACCCTTCGTTTACTGAGTCTGCATTAATTTAGTTAATACATGTCCACGCATTTGTAGTCTAACATTAAATGAGTGTTTTGACCATCATTAAAAGAATGCAATGTAATCTGTGTTTAAATAACGATAATTAATTTTTTTACAATAAAATAAAAAATGTAATGTAATTTGTGTTTAAATTTGAATTTATTTTATGATAGGGTAATGTGCCTACATTAAGTTGGAATACGTTTTATTAAATGCATCGCTGTTGTTTTATTGCCGAGAAGTAATATGTAGACTGTTGAAGGAAATAATTATGAGTGTCTTTCTGAACGGCTTTTCTCATTGTTGTTTCATCTATTAATCTTTTATCTCCATTCTATTTTGAGTATTTTTTTGGGGTTATGTCAAAAAGAGAGGTTCAGTAATTGTAAGCACACTTTGTGTAGTTGCAAATAAAATGGGAAATCAGGTGCAAGAAAATGACCACAAATGATGTTGGAGACAAGCATAAAGAGGCTATGAGAGAAATAAGGAAATGTTACGGTGCTGGGAAGTTTGAAATGAAAGCTAAAAGAAAGAATTTGGGGGATAAAAGTCACTACAAGAATTTCGTGTATTACTGGCTGACCCATTCCCCCAGTAATGGTTAAAATCCGCCAGAAATAGGACAATACTGGCAGATTAATGGCGGATTTAATCCGTCAGAAAAATGGTCGCAGGTAACGGTTACTGGCGGATTTTCCGCCAGTAATTACTGGCGGATTTTCTGTCAGTAAATCCGCCAGTAACTACTGGCTGAAAATCTGCCAGTAAATCCCCGAGTAATTACTGGCTGAAAATCCGCCAGTAAACAACACAATTCCCCCAGTAATGTATTTTATTTTTTTTAAAAAAGTATTTTTAAATGTGTTTTTTTTAAAAAAAAATATTTTAAAATTCGTTTAAAATTATTTTAAAATTTGTTGCTTTTAAAAATTTAATATTATTTAAATATTTTAATTCGTTTTTTTTAAAAACTATTTTTTAATTCGTTTATTTAATTCAAACCGGTAGTGCAGAGAAGACTCTGGGTTGAAGCAAATTTCAGACTTTTCCAACAAAACTTTCAACCGAACTCCAATCAATTGCTAAAGAAATAATAAATAAAATATATTAACTAACTATTACTCATATTCTTAAACAAAATATTTACTAAAACAAAAACATTATAATTAATACATACCTTAATAAAATTATTGCAGACAGAATATGAGAAGAGAAGAGAAAAGTGAAATGTGAGAAGAGAAGAGAAGTTTGAGAAAAATGAAGATGAATGATTTGAGAAACTGAGAAGTTATATATAGGTGAAAAAACCAACGGCTAAAAATTGATAATCCGCCAAAAACATAGCAATACTGGCGGAATTAGATGCGTTTTCGAGGCTACCAATAAATTCCGCCAGAAAAGAACAATACTGGCGGACGCATTACTGGCGGAAAAAGTGGTGGATTGCAATTACTGGCGGAGTGCACACCTTACTGGCGGAAGTAACGGGTTACTGGCGGATTCAACGCATTACTGGCGGATTTCAAATTCAGCCAGAAAGTGCAATTATTGACGGAACTCAATTCAGTCAACGATGGGACCAATAACAATCCGCCAGTAACTGCAATTACTGGCGGATTCAACGCATTACTGGGGCATTTCAAATTCGGCCAGAAAATGCAATTACTGGCAGATTCAATGCAATTACTGGCGGAATTCAATTGTGGCTGATAATTCCGCCAGTAATTGCATCTACTGGGGGATTTCAAATTCGGCCAGAAAATGCAATTACTGGCGGATTCAATGCAATTACTGGCGGAATTCAATTGTGGCTGATAATTCCGCCAGTAATTGCATCTATTGGCTGATATTTAAATTTTAAATTTTATAACCAATCTGCCAGTAACTGCAAATACTGGCGGATATGTTTATTTAAAAAATATTTTTAATATCCCAACCAAATTCCGCCAGAAATGCATAAAAAAATCCGCCAGTAAACATACTAGCGGTTTAAATCCGCCAGAAATGTTATAAGATTTGCCAGAAACGTACTGGCAGGCTAAATCCGCCAGAAATCGCCAAATTCCGCCAGAAAACTTACTGGCAGACTGATTCCGCCAGTAATGCAAGTAATTCTTGTAGTGAGTTTAGATAGAAGCGAGAATAGGGAAGAACTTGCAAGATGAACCAGGGAATAAAATGGAGAAACGTTTTTGTAATGGGTAGTGTTATTATTTAAAGAAATCCGGATCATCTTAAACATTTCTAAAATAACTGTGGGTTCAGGATATTTGACTAGAAAATAGTGAATACATTAAGTGGTAAGACATTTCTATTTACACATTGAGTTTCTTTCTTATTACTCTTTTGATTACATTCTTTATTATTACAATTTTCCCAATATAACATGTAATTTTACGATCCAATAAGGATAGTTGTAGTTTTGCACATTAATTTTTTTCTTCGGTAGTGTTGGATTGAAACAGAGACAGGGTTAAGGATAGGAGATATTATCTCAAATACCGGTGGTGGTAAAATTTAGAAGACCGCGTGATATGGGCAATCACTACTTTAAAATAATTTTTATATACTTTTTGTAAACCTTCCATAATGCAAACACTTTCTTTTTTTTTTTTGGTAAAGGTATGCACAGAATTTCTACTTCTTAATAATTTTGGTTACAATATTTTTTAAGAAAATTTACATGTATGCGGCAACTATGTATTGTCAAATTATGCACAAGTAGTAGACTCAAGGAGACGGAGTCTCTTCGATAGGGTTTGCGGACGGGAATTTTTCTCCGAGAGAACGGGGTCGGGGGAGAAAATCTCCCTACGGTCTATTCGGGATGGGGACATGGACTATACCCCCCGCCCTATAATATAAGTAATTGATTTTGTCTTTTTATATGTATTTTTAATTAAAAATATTAATAAAAATATTAAGTTATGGTAATTTTTATATTTTTCTTCTTACTTTTATACTTTTTAATACTAGTATGTAACCCGTGCGATGCACGGGAAGCAAATTCAGTTTAATATATGAAATTAAATCAAATTTTTGGAAAAAATAAATATAAGGAATTATGAAATATGATATTAACACGTGCGATGCACAGGGTAAATATGTGTTTTAGTATTATAAAAAGTTGATACATGTAACTTAAATATTCAATAAGAAATTAAGCCATACGAATGTGTAAATAAAGAATATAATTCGTATATCATATTTGATATCTTGAATATATCAGTTAAATATAAGTTATTTTTTGGTTGAGATCAGGGTATCCACCGCTGAACGCAGTGACTAATCCCCTCGCTGGATTGAAGGCACCTCGAAGGGTGGGAAAGCTGACCCAGAGATTTAAAGTTGCTCCGTACCCAAGGCGAGGGTCGAACCCTCGACACTTGGTTAAGGGAGGATGAGCCCCAACCGCTCAACCACACCCCCCGGGTTAGTTAAATATAAGTTATTTAATAATTAGGAGTGATCCTGCAAAAAAACTGGAAAAGATATGATGAATGATAATTATGTTTGTAACATTAAGTTGCTGATATTAGTATTAGTAACATGATCTAACTAATAATTTATGTTACCTTTTGGATTTATTAAAAGTAAACATGGCAGCAAAACCTGAACCAGTGAATACTCATTCAACCGTGATCCAATTTTGATGGGAAATTCGCTTTGACCGGGAGCACCATGGGGATGTCGATAACCGCCCCGAACCCGCTTGACTAAACATTAATTGTAAACATATTTATTAATATTACTCAATAATGTAAATCATTTTGGAAATTTCAATCATTTTATTAACTTTTGCTAATTTTAATAATACATGTTATCAGGGGTGGCAATCTATACCCGTATGTGGGGATCCCTGCGAGGATTGCCCCATTCAAGGCCCCGTGGGCGGGGAGTTTTTCCCCATGGGGACGGAGACAGGGAGAAAATCTCTTAATAGTTAAAGCGGTTATGCAGACGGGGATCATACCTTCGGCCCGCAGGGATCCTGCCCTGAATATATTTCAAAAATATTTTTATTATAGATATATATATTATATTATAAGTATTAATTTTTAAATCTTTCATACGTGTTTTTAGTAAATCTGCATACAATTAAAGATTGTAAAAAACTTGATGGCAAACAAAATTCTTGATTGTGTTACAACATGAGAAATATCCAAAACTAATAACTTCTACTCATTCCTGGATCACACTCTAGAAACTACTATGTATAGTTGTGCATGAATGAAAAATGGTTTTTTCTGAGAAATATCCCAACATGAGAAAGGGATTGATTGGCCTTGATTTTTATTTATTGTCATTGTAAAATATAGAGCCAAAGGAATTGTCTTCTCAAAATTTGAACGGCAAACCTGAATTGGTTGGGATCAAATTCATTCTGGGTATGAAGATCTTGAGTCCAGCAATTGTCATTAAGGTGAAAAAACACTAATGAATAAAATGATAAAATATTTTTTCTATTGTAATCCAAAGTAAAAGGATTGAATAATTGTGTGTGATGTGATGAGTGATTTTGAGGTGATTTATATAGAAGGAAAAATTCAGGTGCGTGGAGGTTCAAATATGTCTGTTTTTTCTTTCAAGGATTGAATTACTGTTATGATTGAGGAAAATAAGGGCAATGTCTGTGCATCATGTTTGCCATCTTTAATGGTCAATTATTTAACGTTTCTAACATCATTACTATGGCATTATGATATGGAGAATGAGGGCTGGATATGTGCAATCAAATTAGTATCCCTTTTTTTAACTAAAGGCCTAGATTACTCATGATTTTCGAATTTGAACTCTATGATTAATATCTATATCATAAATGACGTGAAACCCTATAATGAGCAATTAAATGTGTGACTGTTCCAAATATTGGTGGGAAGAAATTTGAGAATGCAATTAATAGGATGTCTTTATTTTGATAAGATTGATGTGGCAAATGACATGGATCGGTGAATCCATATTGTAATGAAGGGGCTAAATGCTGATGTGGATGCGTTGGGAATCCATCAACTCAGAAAAAAGGCATTGAATTGCTAACTAAATTGTATTAGTAATAGATTAAGGAGAAATGAGAAAACTACACAACAAATATTTTCAACACTAATCAGATATTGTTGTTAAAAAAACACTAAAAAGATATTGGTAAAAATAAACACTAATTAGACATTATTTTTTTTACTTTTAATTTGAGTTATTTGGCATGCTTCTTTCATTTTGTTTCTAACATACAAATCTAAGAAAGAAAATGGTTTTTTTCTTTCATTTTAATCTATTATTTGATGAAAGTGAATCAATGCTCTATATATTGATTTATGCATTGTTGGCGGTTACACATCCATGTAGTTAAAGACAATATTAATATGGTTTACATATTTCTTTAGGTTGGTATTTTTGATTTCTAAATGAGGGAAGCATTTCATAAAACAACATTTCTTCATCAATTTGAACTATGGTCATGATTGGTTCCTCTCACCCTCTCATTATAAAAGTCCTCTCATAATATACGTTATATATATATATATAGGGAGGAGAGAGAATAAAATATCCTTATTATATGTTTGAATGTTGCATGTGATTTATCTCAACATATGCATTTTGAAGAAATATTTTAATTTTGAACCCATCTAGCACTCATCTAGCAGATCAAATCATGTCCTCCCCAACAATTTAGGCAATGCGATAAAATAGTGTAAAGATGAAATAGTTGATCTCATCAATAACCCTTCTAGTTGATGCAATATGTATATTGAATAAAATGAAACCAAATATTTAGATTAATCTAATAAAATAACTATTAAATCACTGCTTATAATTAATCATATATTGCCTCGGTGTTTGAAGAATAACATGACAACACAACTTTCACAGTGCTACAAATTAGAATGACGATAAACTTTCCTAACACACATAACATGGATTGTACCACCAGTAGGATTCCGTAATTACATATGTCAATTGTCCCCAAAACTGCAGAATTAGAGTTCTGCAATATCGACAATTACTCGTAAGGAGATCAAATTTGTAAACTATAAGGAAATCAACTAAACGGTTGAGCGATACTTTGTTAGAATGTTACCTCCGTACAACCTTAAAACCAATCAATGGTTTTGATCCCATAGAAAATCATAAAAAAAGAAATATAACAATTGAATCCAACTTTAATCAAACAGCTCAATCCTTCTCGATCTTGATGCTCTTCCTCAGCGTTAATTAAGGGGCACTTCAAATTGGGCAACACTTTGGTAGGAAAATCCTTTAAGTGGAGCCAAGTCCTCAGAATCCTTTGATAAATCAATTTTTAAACTAAACTACATTAATGCCTGTGCAATAACATCATAAGAGGGCTTAGTTTTCTTGCGAACCAAACAGACACATAATTGTTATAGATTTGGGACACACCAATGGGATGATGACATTAGAAATTAACTTACTACTGGAAACAAGGTTGTCAAAACCGGATCGGACCGGCCGGTTCAACCAGTTGAACCGGGAACCGGACTCCTATCCGGTCCAAATGAACCCTAGAACCGCCTGAGGTGAAAACCGAGAATTGAACCGGATAACCGGGACCGGACAGGAAACCGGCCAAAAACCGGGGAACCGTGCAGAAAACCGGATTTGGTTTATTTTCATTAAAAAATGGTATACCAAGTTGATTTTTGGAAGAAAAAAAATGATAAATGATATTGATTTTTGGTATATGAGATATTTTTTATCATTTTTATAATTAAATTGATGTAATAAATAAATAAATAATTAAAAAACAAATGTGTACACTCATATTACTATGAGAGTATTTACATTATAGTATCTAATTATCTATGATTGTTGAATATTATAGTTTTATTATGTCATACTATGATTATTTTTTGTTTTTTATCCTTTATATATTGTAAAAAATATATTAAATAATCTATTTAATTAATTCCGGTTCAACCCCCGATTCAACCGGTTGAACCCAATAACCCCTGAACTGCTACCACTAGTGCAAAAATGACTTTAGAAAGCACCATTTAGCATCGGTTGTTTGAACAGCCGATGCTAAATGTGTAACCGGTGGCATTTTTGAAATTACGAGCAAAAGTTTAAGTTCACGTTAGACTTTTAGCATCGGTTCTTTTAATAGCCGATGCTAAATGTACTTGCCTTGGACATTTAGCATCGGTTGTTTTTAACAACCGATGCTAAATGTCCAAGGCAAGTACATTTAGCATCGGCTATTAAAAGCACCGATGCTAAATGTCAAAACCCAATTTCAATTCTCGCACAAAACAGAACCCGTTTACGCGATGCACACAAGCCCTTCTCTTCCTCACACTTCCTCACACAAACCCTTCTCTTCCTCACACAAGCGATGCTCCATTTTTGAAGGATCTGCGACAAACTCATCATTGAAGTCACTTTGTTTTCGTTTTCAAGCTTCGTTTTTGTTTAGAAGCTTCGTTTTCGTTCAGAATCTTCAAGCTTAGTCCAGAAATCTTCAATCTTCGTTTTCGTTCAGAAGTCACTTCGTTTTCGTTTTCAAATGGTAAGCATCTTTACTCTTTCTTCCTCTCCCTTCGTTTTCGTTTTCAAATGGTAAGCATCTTTACTCTTTCTTCCTCTCCCTTCGTTTTCACCGCTTGAAACCCTAAGTTCGTTTTCGTTCATCGTGAGCTTGTTGCTGTATATCTCACTTTGAACACGTTCTCACTCTCGATCTGAACCTCCACTTCCTTCCAGCCAACCGTCACCGTCGCCTTGCTCTCGCTCACGCCGTAGCCTTGCTCTCTCGCGCTCTTGCTCTCGCTCTCGCAAACTAAGTTCTAATCTCTGAAATCTTAGGTAATCACATCACGATTCATTAGAGAGTAATCTTCGAAAGCTTAGGTAACCAGACATCACGATTCAGTGCAAACAAAACTTTGAAACCCTAAGTTTTTGTCTTCGTCATTGCTTCAAATTCTGAAACCCTAGCAGGTGATTCACAGTTACATTCATAGCCATGGTGTTTACTCAGCGGCAGAACTAAAGGTCGTCTTCACCAGAGAGTAACCAAACATAACGATTTGAATAAAAACTAAAGGTTCTCCTCTTTCTTGTTTTTTTTTTGGTTCTTTTGATTTTATTTTTCTCTTTTTTTGATGCTGAATTGGGCTTAGAATGCGGTGATATGATTTAGTTTGTTATGATTTTTGGATGACTCTCTTTTGTTTATCAAGTTTACTAGTTGTATTGTATTGTATCTATCTATCTTGTGAGTATTTGTTTTTAAATCAATAGCTCTGAATGAATGGTTTTGTTTCATAATTGTTAGGAATTAATTGTATCTATTTTTAATTATTAGCTGTCATCTTTGGTTTTTTCAATATCAATTTGATGTAAGAGGAATGTATGTTTGTGTTAATAATGCCAATTAGAAGAAAGACCTTCATGCCAAGGGTTTCGTTTGGTTGACACACTTGACAGAAAATGAATCTGGTGCTTGTTCAGTAGATGCTGGCAAGATAATGTGATGTTTTAGTTTACTTTGATCATTGATTTGTAGACGCCTTTGATGCAAGCTTGTAGATATGGTCATTAGGAAGTTGTACAGACCCTTCTGCTCTGCAGATGCAATGTGAGGTCTGTCATCCTTTTTTTCTTCTTTCTGAGCCTTATAGTTGAAACTGCGTGTTCTGTTGGAATCGAATCATTGGGCTTCACTTTAAGTATATTCTCCTAGTTACATGGTTAAAGTTTCTGTTTGAGAATAACTAGATTCAATAACAGTTTATGAAAGTTGATTATCTCAGTGGGAGGACAACTCTTCACTTTGCAGCTGTCAATGGGCATGTAAGATGCATTAGACTCGTTGTAGCTGACTTTATTATTTCCCCTTTCTATTAATGTTTTGCTTTTTAGTTTTTACCATTTATCACATATGATTGGTAACATTATTTTTTAAACGTATATTGTTCTGAACTCTTCTTGTAAAAAGATGGAATATAGAAATTTCATTAGAATGTAGCTTCTTGCTTGTTTAGCTTGGGTTGAACTTGAGGCAGTATTAGTGATTATTTCATTAGAACTATAGCAAGCCTTGAGGCAGTATTAGTGATTATTCCATGTGGATTTGCTTTTCAGGACTTGTCCTATCCTATCCTTGCAAAGGCAATCCAAGGTTTGTATATTTGCATTATGAATATCCATATGATTGTAATTGGTTTGGTGATTTGTCAATTTCAATGTTGAAAGATAATGAGATGTTTTAGTTTACTTTGATCATTGATTCATAATGAAATCTATCTTTCAGCTCTTTTGTTTCATAATGAAATGCCTTCATGTTTATCCTTTCTGCCATCATGTATATATAAGCAATATTGGACAGAAATTTTTTGTTTTTCAGGCACTTGGTGTTCCTGTGGATAGGCTTGTTCAAGCAGTTGATTTAGTATCCGTGTGTTTCTTCTTTTTCCTTTTATTTTATTCGACAAGATTCATGAAAAGGCTCTTCTAACATAAGTCTTACCAACTTGATATTCTTTTGAATATATTACCTATCCAAAGGTTTGGGTGCTCCAGCTGGATTCGTTATTGTTGATAACTTTATAGGCTAGACGACTTCAAAAGACCTTAGGTGGCCAATTTGCTATCGTGAGAAATTGGATCAATTTGGTATGGCCAATTTCTTCTGTAGCTGGAAGTGAAGCTATATTAATGCTTGTAATGTGATATGGGTAAGTCACTTGATTGTATTTCTAGTGGCTTGGTACATCTTGTAGTTTCCATAACCATTAAAACTTAAAATTACTTTTTTCTCAAACTGTTAGTTTCATGAACTTTTGGAATGGACTGGAGTCGAATAGTAATATATATGTTCTCTTTTTTTAACTCTGATTTGAGGTTATGTTTTGGAACAAGTCATCTTTCCCATTCTATCATATATTGTATAATCACCAGTGTATGTTCATGGTGTTCAAAACTTGGGGATTGCAAAGGCACTTAATAAAATTGAATGTTTTTGAAATGAAGACATTCAACTTCCTTTGTTAAAAGTTCTTGTTATTTTTCTTATTTAAGTTATTGGTTTGTCAGTTTTCTTATTTAATTGACTGACTTTTAAGAATTTCCTTTTCAGGCCCCTAAGAATATGAAGTGTGCAACTTTGTGATATGTTAGCTGAGTTGTATTTCTTTACCAGATTTTGTGAGTTCACCAAGTGCTGAATATTTTAATTAGTCATTACAATTAAGTTGTTTCTTTTAGTTCATAGTAGTTATCCATTCTTTTAGTATGTGTCCAATTCAATTGATGATATATGATACATCTTTGGTCTTGTTACAACAGAATAGGAGCAATCTGGATCTAGTTGAAGTTCCATTTGTTAAAAGTTCAAGAGACCTTCAAGGGCTTGCAGAGGATGCTAGTATTTTGAAGTTGTAAGTGCTACTGAATTTGTTGGAGAAAACTTCATCTACTTTAGTCTATTATTTAGGTTTATAACTTATATATAATTAGAAAATACTTAAGTATGATAATTCTCAAGTTTATCATACTCATTGATATGATATGTGCTAATTAAGTTAGTTTATCTAAGGAAAGATTTGGTTGTCTAAGACTTGTTTAATCATCTCTCTAGTGGGCTATGCAACAAGATTTTGTATGCATGTCTGTATTGTTTTAAATGTGAACCTCACCAAGACTTTTTCATTTTGTTTTGTTGTGTGGCACTTTGGTTTTGACTTTCTCTTAGTTTTATACTTAATAAATATTAATTTATTTATATTATTGTAAATTGTAAATCATAGGTCAAACTTATTGATTTATAACCTGGTGAGAATTATTTGGTTACCTATAGCAGCCTTGAACCAAGCAATCCTCGAGATGCTAATGTGAGTTCTTTCTTTGTTTATTGTTTCATTTAGAGTTTTTTCAGACATTCTTCCTAACATCAACTTTGTTCTTGCAGAGGGTTGTGATAAGATGTGAGGACTGGTAAACTGTTTATTGTTTTGTTATCTTGGCTATGAGTGTCATTCTATGTATTGGTGTGATTGAATTGATACTTTATAATGTTGTAAATTTTAGTATGTGAATGTGAGTTGCTTTGTGTTTCCAAGTCTGTTCATCTTATTTTCCTATATGAACCAGTGAATCGATCTTGGTTTTCTTTTTATTTATTTACATGTTGTCACTGACTTATCTGAAATTTCAAGGCTTTATCACCTTTCTCCTTGTCAATATTTGTCATTATTTCAAGCCTTGGATCAATTGTTACCCAAAAAACATCTGCTTAGCTTAAACACTTAAATTAATTAATTAATGATGTGATCATGAACTGCTCCTCTTGTTTTTATGATATTGCTGAATTTAACTCCTCACATATCACATCATAAGTTCCCATTTCCATTCTAACACTAACAATTATTGAATTTAACTCCCTGAATGATCATCCTTCACCAAAACCCTTCTCAGTGGACCACTATTTGAACCAGATTTACTAACACTAACAACTTCACTAGTTGCTTCTGCTACACCTTCACTACAAGCAGCAAAAGCTGACTTTTGTTTCAGCCTCATCGGCTCATCCTTCTATTTGCTACAAATTATCACAACATTCATGTTTAGACTAGTTTTTCTTCCTTTGTTCCTACTAGATTTTTTGTACGTCCCTTTCTTGTTTCCTTTCCTTCTTTCTCAGTAGTACAGTTTATTTTGCTTTGCTTTCCTTTTGATTGTGCATGTTCTCTAATTCTGTACATCTGTAGCTTTATTTTGCTTTCCATGTTTGGGTGACTATTTGTTATTCTTTGCCTAATTCTTTTGATAAATTTTCCAATGGGATCAAGCACTAGGAGAATATCAAAGGAGTGAACAAGTTGACTGCTATAGGAAAGGCTAGTCCCACTGTGAAGAGAATTGTAGTTAGAAATCCAATCAGAAATTTTGTTCAAGGAATTGAGTTTGCGTAAAAGCTGGGAAAGGAAAATGGAAGTCAAGAATAAAGAGACATCCGAAATTAAGAGAGGGCAAGTGTGATCCTGAGGTTTTAAATTGTAGCACAGTAAGTTTGATTGACTCTTTATTATTTTAAAGCCTTTGAATACCAGTAGATCACACACGAAGACACTATCTGATCTTGACGCATTATTCATTAAATTTTCTGGCTTATGGAATCCTACTATGCAAACAGCAAGTTCTGTGTTTGTTTTGTTTATTAATATTTTATAATTATTCTTTTACATTTTGACAGGAAGTAATGAAACACATAGATGCAGCACAATTGGCACATAAGGCTATGCAAGAGGTTGCTACTGAGAGTTTGCAGCAAGGTCTAAGGTATGAAGCACAGAGAGGCAGCACAGATGGCAGTAACTGAAGCTATGCCACTGATTTCTACCGCTTGTTTCGGTTTCCTGTCAAGATTTGTCATTATATCAACATAGGATATTGTAGGCAAGGAAGTAATTGTAGGATAGTACATTTATGTAAAACTTTAGAGCTTCTCAGAGTTTTATTTATATTTCCCCCCCAATTTATTGTGTTCTCTAAATGTAAGATATAATTAAGTTTAATGGAATTTGAAGTATTTTTTATATATTTATGATGTGTTGATGATTGGAATGATATCTGTATATAACAGGTTCTTATAAATTAGTTGACTGATATGGATTAAAAATAAAAAAAATTAAAAAAAATTAGACATTTAGCATCGGTTATTATATACAACCGATGCTAAATGTACTTGTAAGAGACATTTAGCATCGGGTATTCTATACAACCGATGCTAAATGTACTAGTAAGAGACATTTAGCATCGGGTATTCTATACACCCGATGCTAAATGTACTAGTAAGAGACATTTAGCATCGGGTATTCTATACACCCGATGCTAAATGTACTAATAAGAGACATTTAGCATCGGGTATTCAATACAACTGATGCTAAAAGTGACTTTTAGCATCGGTTAAATAACCGATGCTAAATGTCCCACTTTTAGCATCTGGGGATTTAGCATCGTCGGATAACCGATGCTAAATGTCCAAAACAACCGATGCTAAATGTCTTTTCTGCACTAGTGTACCTCTTCCGGTTCAATGTCTGGTCCGGTTTTGATTACATTGACTGAAAATATAAATTTATTACCATATCTGATGGATGACAAAACTGGTACATAACGGCAAGTTTCACAAAAGCGAAGGAAGAACAATTAAAAATCTAAAGATGAAAAGAAAAATAAAGCACATATACGATAATGGACTCAATTTCCACACAAAGACTCTTGTTAATAAATTCTTTGTAAAACTTCTTGGTTGTCCCTATTCAACTATATGCCTCCACAAAAAACCAAGTTTCACAAATAATGGAAAAATAACAAAGCAACTACTCTAAATAGAAAAGCGTTAAAGCGATGTCAAATGCATTGAACATATATATAGTGTCTATTATGGACTATATACCAAAGTCAATCAGAATAGCAGTTTCCTCATCATCTCAATGCATTCTCATAATTTATCACTTTTAACCTTCTTCTCTCCCTTCAAGTCTACAAAATATTTTGTTAGTAATCACGTTAGACCTATGGTCCAAAACAAAGATGCAATAATGCAACTAACAGACTAATGCCATCATCAAGCAACCAAAAATCTGAAAACTATGCTTATTTGATCTCAATTAACATCATCATAAAATATAACTAAACTTGCATCCTAAATAACAATGTCAAAAGGGGAAACATGATCAAATCAAGTACACAATCATGAAATGTTCTAATATTCAGGACATGAAAGTAGATAACAAAAAACAATAAATAGTTTAAAATATCACGAAAACATATGGCCAACCTGAATTTCTCATAGAGAATATTGATTTCCATAATTGAAATCAGCATTTGTTACCTTTTGTTATCCCAACTCGTAGAAATAGTTGCAAATTTTTATACGCTCTCCCATCTTCATCAAGCACTTCTCCTACCACCCAATTATTTTCTCTTCTAAGATAAAAATGAGAGAAATTGTAAACATGTAGCCATAAGGATTGTAACTGATGCAAATTGTGGATTGAATTCATAAATTCGTATAAGAATTGTAACTGATGCAAACTGTAAATTAAGAGTATTAATTTCTAGATGAATGAGAGGTTGACATGTGTGAAATGGTTTAATGAGATTATTTTGGATATATTATATATATATATATATATATATATATATATATATATATATTATATTATATTATATATTATATATTTATATATAGATTACATTTGAACAAATGCCTATCCAAGTATAACCGATTTTTTAATGTATTATTAATGGACGGCAAGAAACGTACGCGGTATGTATTGTTTTGTAACTGTCACACAACTTAAAATCTCAATATGAAAATCATATGTTACTTTCTGTCTTTCTAAAGTTGTTTTTAAATTCTATTCATACTATTTAATGCTTTTATTTCTTTTGGTACCTCTGAAAATATGTTATTGTTAAATTGTTTTTTTAATTTGTATTTTTAGAATTTTATAGATGCCAAATAGGATGCTAATTTGAATTTGCATTAATTAGTTTTTGGTCAAATTCACCTAAGAACGACACTTAGGATAAAATGCTCATAGAGGCATTTTACTTTGTATGTTTATAGATTAAAATATCAAAGTGAGACTAAAGTTTATATTTATTATATTAAAATGTTAAACTTTTATCTTTTTTTTCAATTTTATTATATTTAAATGTATATTTTTGCTATTTTTTAATAAATTTTCGGGGTCCTCGCAGAGACTGTGGGGACATAGATGGAGGAGAAAACTCTAGGAGGCAACGATGAGGGAAGGGGATGGGGGACATCCTTATTTGAGTATTAATGATGCTCTCATTTATTCTAATCTAATGCATTAGTCATGTACCCTGATTTTGTGATATTGTTATGTAATTCTCACGAGGTTAATTGATAATATACCATTGTTACCGATTTTAGTCATGCAAATAAATGCACTTTTTTTTCAGAAAAATTGAAATTTTTTTATCCACAATTATCCCCCGTGCATCGCACGGGTAATGGTCTAGTGCATATAAAAAGAAGGAAACAGAAATTGTATTGAGAATTGCAAAGCCGCGTAAACTAATAGAGAGAACGTGTACATAAATATTATTTTTCTTTTAAAAAATTGAAAAAATGAAAATTACAATATTGTCCATTATTGACATTTATATTGAAAATTGGAAGTGTGGTTTTTATGTCTAATTGAAACTGATCAAATTAACAATTTAACTATTCGGTACTATGTATAATTACAAATATATATATATATATATATATATATATATATATATATATGATTAATTGAGAATATAGAAAACAGAGTTAGTATAACAATGTTTCCAAACATTAAAATTTCTTTTACAAATCCAAAATATAAGTTCATTCAAAAGTATAGTAAAGAATAATTTTTTTTTTACCTGGAAGAATAATCTTGTTAGTGTTAGATATTGGGCCACTTGTATAGGCTAAACCCATAGTATTGTTAGTCACTTCTGTTATTGGGCCAATGTGGTTTAGTCCATGTGTAACACAAGGCCCATTTAAGTTGACTAGCTCAATTGTAATCTGATAAATACCAAAGTCAATATAGGAGTTAGTTAGTTGTTACAATCAACGAATTACAGTTACACTAACAGCTGGCATCAGAGCTCCGTCGTGGGGCCTGGTGATACATCGTTGATCGGAGACGAAAAACGTGAGCAGCAACTTGAAGAACGACGAAGTGCTATGGCAGAGAAGGAAGGGAACTTTCTACAACCGCCAATTCCGAAGTACGACGGGCACTACGACCATTGGTCGATTTTGATGGAGAGTCTTCTCCGATCAAGAGAGTATTGGAGTTTGATTGAGAATGGGGTCTACGTTCCACCAGCAGGAGCGACACAAGAAAAGTTAAAGAAGGGTGAAGAAAGCAAGCTCAAGGATCTAAAGGCAAAGAACTACTCGTTCCAAGCCATACATCGGAGCATCATTAGACGCAACCCTCTGGGAAATGAGAGGAGACAATTTATCCATGCATAGAACAAAAGTATAAGGAGAGATGGGATCATCCTGCCTGATGCCTCGTTGGGGAGCAAAGAAAGGGCTTCGATTACCATTCCACGTTACATTAGTCTGAACCGTAGTAACACAAGCCATAATGATATTAATAAGTTTCTCTGGTAAGCCCGCATCTTTCAACACAAGAAAAATAAAGGACCACTTCAATCTATCATAAGCCTTGGCTAAGTCCACTTTAATAACTAAGCCTCCCTTCTTATTCTTCATTCGCCTAAGGGAATGGACAAGCTCTTGGGAGACAATAACATTCTCATGAATATTTCGGCCAAAAATAAACCCTGTTTGGAAAGGGGAGATCAACACATTCAAATGCTCCTTAAGGCGGTTGACAACCACCTTCGAAACTACTTTGTAAACCGTGTTGCGAAGAGAAATAGTACGGAACTAAGTAACAAACTTCGGCTTCTCAATTTTAGGAATAAGACAAAAATCTGTAGTACTAACTGCTGTAACATCCAACGGATTGCTCCAAATCCCAATAACAAAATCACACACAGATTCTTCTACAGTAGGACCTTGCAAATATAGTGTAATTTGGTTTAGCCCCCTGCAATTTTTTTTGTTAAAAAAATCTTTGCAAAATACAGATTTTTGATTTAAACCCTTCTGTTAACCCAACGTTACAAAAAAACGTTGAGTTGGCTAAAAGAACTCTGAGTTATCATTTATTTATTTATTTGTTCTAATTTAGTCTGAGTTGTCTTCAACCTCCAACCACCAACCCTAAAACCCTGATTCATCATCTTCTTCTCCATCTTCCCATTCTTCCTCTCTCCTCTTCATCTTCAACAATTAACATAAATAGGTGTTGTTGCAAATTTCTCATTCTCTCATCGATTACAGAACATTTGCATTAGTAAACAAAATTACAAAATCAGTGATGGCGGTAGGCACACTGAACAGTGTCCCACTGTTTCACGCTTCTCTCTTTTTCAAATCAGAGAAAATTCCCCAACCTATTATCTGCTTTTGCTTCAGCCCTCCTTTCATTACAATCTCCATGTTTAGTTTCAATTCTCCAAAGCTCTTCTCTTTCTTGTAGTGGGGTTGTTGATGAGGACCTCTTACATCAAGAAAATGAAGTACAACAAGGGATAGTGACTAGGAGCAAAGCACAGAGGATTCAAGAGGACATGGAGAGGAAGATAAGCGCTTTGTTGACTTCCATTAGAGGAGAATCTAATGAAACCTCCATTTACCAAGTCCTATTCATTGTCAAAGTGTCTATGTCTTCTATCATTCCTCCTTGGCCTCCTTTCATGTCTAGGGATCTCCTCTTCATACTCATGCCTCCTTGGCCTCCTTGCTTGTCTAGGTTCCTCATCTTCAACCTCATCCTCTTCATACTCATGCCTCCTTATCCTCCTTGTTTGTCTAGGTACCTCCTCTTCAACCTCATCCTCCCCAAGCTCATTATGTGGAATAGGTACTTCAACTCGTCTTTCAACCAAAGTAATTCTTTCCCCAAGTGCTTCACTAACCCTCCTAATCTCCGTTTGTGTTTCTCTTTGATGATTAGTAATGTGAGCCATGAGGGCCGCCGTTATTGGTGATAGTGGAACACAATGGACCGCACCACTCAACTAAGTGTTTACACTCTTGAATTGTCACTCGTGTTTACACTCTTTTTGGCTTTTGTGTAATGTATCACTCTTGCCTTTTTCCACTCCCTAAATTTCCCTCCTATAGGTTCTTAAAAGGACTCAAGTAGATTTCAATCACCAAGGTGTTGATGTTACTACCATAGCCAATGAGACAACCACGCAAGGAAATTATCATACAAGAGCCAAAAAAGACACAAAGAGACTCTAAGACAATTTAGACGACAACAAAGAAAGCTAATAAGAAAGAGACTCTAAAACAAATAATGCTTGAACAAGATACTCAAGTATTCAAAAAAAAAGAAGTGCAAATATCCAGATTTGAGATTTGAGATGAAGTTTCTTCATTCAATTTGCAAATAGATGTCATATTTGATATGTGGATTGTAAGCTTTTAGTACCAAACTTTCCACAATTTTGATTACATACACACATTTGTTTCCTACACACACTACATACTTATACACATTTGGTTCACGACCTCTTACATCAAGAAAATGAAGTACAACAAGGGATAGTGACTAGGAGCAAAGCACGGAGGATTCAAGAGGACATGGATAGGAAGATAAGTGCTTTGTTGACTTCCATTAGAGGAGAATCTAATGAAACCTCCATTTACCAAGTCCTATTCATTAGTGTCTAATTCCTTATATAAAAAAAATATTAGATTGTTTTCTCTGTTTTTTTTTTATACTTGCCTTTTTTTTAAGCACTTTTTTTTTGCTTTTTTTTTTTCCAGAAGCACTTTTTTTTGATAAGCTGTTTTCACAAATATTCTATGCAGAATTGGATTCCTCTTTTTTTTCTATACTATTTTGGTTTTTGAAAATCCAGATTTGAGCACGGAGGATTCCTCTGTAATAAATATATTAGATTGTTTATTCCATGTCACAAGGTGGATGATGCATGCCACATTGCAAATCTATTCTTCAAGGAAGTGGTAAGACTACATGGCTTGCCTAGGATCATAATTTCGAATAGAGATCCAAAATTCCTAAGTCACTTTTGGAGAACCTTGTGGGGTTGGTACCAAATTACTTTTTTCTACTTCTTGTCATCCACAAACGGATGGACAAACCGAGGTAACAAATAGAACTCTTGGTACTTTGCTCCGATCTCTTCTTAAAAATAATGTTAAAGCTTGGGAAGATTGCTTACCTATGGTTGAGTTTGCTTACAATACCCCCCCCCCCCCCCCCCCCCCCCTTCCCCCAATTGATTTGTTGCCTTTGCCCATTAATTCTTCCATAATTCACAGTGATGGAAAGGCTAAGGCCGAATTTGTTAAAAAGTAGCATGAAAAGGTCAAAGCTAAAATTGAACATAAGTATGAGTCCTATGCAAAAAAAGCCAATAAAGGAAGAAAAAGGGTTGTCTTTGAACCTGGTGATTGGGTACGGGTGCACCTAAGGAAGGAGAGGTTTCCTTCACAAAGGAAATCTAAGCTCCAACCTAGAGGAGATGGTCCCTTTCAAGTCCTTGAAAGGATTGGGGACAATGCATATAAAATTGATTTACCCGGAAATTATGGGGTAAGTGCAACTTTCAATGTAAGTGACTTGACTTTGTTTGATGTAGGTGATGAGGACCCTAACTCGAGGGCGAGTTCTTCTAAAGAAGGAGGGCGTGATGAGGACCTCTTACATCAAGAAAATGAAGTACAACAAGGGATAGTGACTAGGAGCAAAGCACGGAGGATTCAAGAGGACATGGAGAGGAAGATAAGCACTTTGTTGACTTCCATTAGAGAAGAATCTAATGAAACCTCCATTTACCAAGCCCTATTCATTAGTGTCTAATTCCTTATAAAAAAAATATATTAGATTGTTTTCTTTTTTTTTTATTTGAAATTTTGTAATAAATATATACATTGAGGTATTTTCTTTACAAGCCTAGTATTTGTTCTAAGGCTTTAGGTTGTGATTAGAAACTTAGGGGGTGCACCTAGTATTTTTGCCAAGAGTATAAAATGGCGAACTTAAGATTTTGGAGGGAGATTTTTGATAATATAGAATTGTGATTTTGAGAGCATAGTTTCCTCTCCTTTGGTTCTTGGATGAACTCTATTGATCTTATCAAGGGGCTATTCATCTCCCTTGTGGCGATCACGCACCGATCTTATCATCTCTCCTTAGATGTGGCGATCCTCACTCCATCTCCATCTTTTTTTCTTTCCATTTTGTGAGTTTTAATTCCTTCATTGTTCTTAAGTTTGTGCATTGAGTCAAGAAATTGAAAACCTAATCATGGAAAAGATCCTATTATTCAAGATCTTGCTTGAATTCCACATCAGTTGTGAATAGTACTTTTGGTTTAGAAGAGGAATATAGTTCAACTCGTTTGTGGACGTCAATGTCTTGTTGGTTTAGAAGATTGAAGTAGATGACGCGTATGTTTGATATGCAAGGAGAAGGTGATAATAGGTCCGTGTGAAGTGAAATAAATAGAGGGGTTTCATGTTAGTTGGGGAAGATGAAGATGAGAGGGGGAAGAATGGGAAGATGGAGAAGAAGATGGATTGAGGATTGAGGATTTAGGGTTGGAGGTTGAAGACAAATGAAGTGTTAATCCAAATCAGAATTTAAAATAAATGAAAAATAAATATGAAGTAATGACATGGCAATTCCAATCAGCACTAAAAATAAATTAGAATAAATAAATAAATGACAACTCAGACTTCCATTAACTAACTAAGCATTTTTTGTAACGTTGGGTTAACAAAACAGCTTAAATCAAAAATTTGTATTTTGCAAGAAGTTTAAAAAAATTGCAAAGAATTAGACCAAAACATGCTATATTTTTTTCACACTGAAAATAAATAAAAAAGAGTAATGCTAAATCTTACAAAAAAAAATTGTAAGAAAGGCCAGATAACACGTGTAAGACGCATTTTGAAGAGAGAGAATTATAACTTTCATCTTTGAAGGACGTAATGGGTGGTAGGGTAGCTGTAAAAGTCAGCCGCTTCCTACATTTCTTGCAACTAGATACTCCCTCCGTATCAAAATAATGGTCTCACTTACTAAAAATGTTGTTTCAAAATAATTGTCACTTTCTAATTTTAATGAAACTTTTACCAATATTATCCTCTAATTAATACTATGAGCATCACTCCCAAAACATTATTATCTACTTTGCATTTATGATGGTGGTGAATACACCAATCACCAATAAGATTAATTATGTAAAATTTTTCTTCTTTTTCTTCCTTTTACACTTTTTTCTTAATATGTGTGAAATATCTAAAGCGACAATTAAAAGGATACGGAGGGAGTACGTAACAATAAGTATTTCCCTAAAAAAATTAATGCATCACGAAAAGAGAAACAAACACAAACATAAATGAGTGAAACAAGTAACCCAAGCCATGTTTACACCAAGACCTCAGTTCCTTCCGTTTTGCAACTTAAAGATCTCAAGCCATTTGCACCATGAGATTGATCGAGTCTTTTGACCAGCTTTAGTTAGCCTAAAAGGAAATGCTTGTGAGGGGCTTTCCTCCAACCCAATTCTTCTCTTCTTTTCTAGATTCACAATTTACTGTGTAATCATTACAAGTAGTTTCTATGAAGTGGTCTTTTTTCCAGAATTTCAGGACTAACGTCCCCAAACCTAACAATGTCATTGTACGTAAGAAGAAGGTTTGTGGACCTCCGCATTTTGTGAAGATGTGGGCTCCTCAGAAGCTGAGAAGGGGTTTTCAAGAGGCACCTTCGAGTCTCCATACCACGAATCAGACGGGCCATCAGGAGGATAGTTGAAATGTTTTCCAATAAGATCTTCACCCTTAAGCATCGAAGACCACCGCCACATTATAGTTGTTGCACTGCGGAGAATATCAGAACCCCTTCCTGGACATGCAATCAAGACATTGTAGTTATTCATTCTTAACCTGTGCACTATGCCTGAGAAGTATCTATCGCATCTATCATCAAGTATCAGAAAGAGGTGTGCAGGGGGAGGATGTCTAGCAACCCAATCATTAAGGTCCGTAAGAAGACATTTATAGGCATGGTTATTTCCACCTGTAACAATGTAGTTATAAGTCATTATTATTTGAAAAGATAAAAAAGAATATGAAATTGAATGAAACATTTCAATAAGTCCTAACACCATGGAGAAGATTTTAAGACCTGCGCAGTAAACACTAAACAGTTTATTATGATTTTGTTAGCTGCACCTCCATCTCAAATATGTAAAATGATAAATTTTCACCACAACAATAAGAACCGTGCCCCATAACAAACAAAGACACAACAGTTGCTGATTATTTATTTCAATGAATGAAATAGTAGTATATGACTCACAATTATTATACACATAACGAAATGGCATGAAGTGGAACAGCTTTCAATGAATGAAATAGTGTTATATGACTCATAATTATTATACACATAACGAAATGGCATGAAGTGGAACAGCTTGTAACATAAAAAAAAGGGATTGATTGCACTTCACTCCATCTAAGGTATTAGTCAAATAAACTTTAGTTTTTTATATCCTCCAATTACACCCACAAACTTTCCAAAGCATACGATTCGTCCCTCGAACATTCAGAAACATTGCAAATAATCTAATTTTTGCCAAAACGTGATTTCCGGAACAAACTAGTATAGCCGTATGCATATGTTGCGGATAGAAAAAGGTGTGAAATGCTAAAAGACTTATGGTTTGAAACAACATAAAACACGATCATAGTTTACTGAAAGAGGAATATCGCAGGTATAGCAAATTCTTTTACTTCCCATTTACCAAAAGATCGACTTGCCAATTTTCTACCGGACTCATGCTCCAATGCTTTCAAAATGTTTTTCAAACATGTGACGGACAATATATGTGGCATTATACACTGCGCCGTAACACTGGGCACTGAAGTTGATTTGAACTTTGCAACTTTTAACCTAGCCTTGATGTCATAAAATGTGACAAATTGCGAAAACTGATGAATATTGTATTATTATATTATAATTGTGGTGATACAGATGTAACCCAAAAAAAAAGAATATATAACCAAAAAAATAATTGTGGTGATACAGAAACCACCATTGTCATTAAGAATCATGACTTAAAGATTATTACATTGTGTTATCATTTCTATTAAGCTCAGAATTGTGTTTCTGTTTTGCCGACCGCTGATTCTGTTGTTAAATTTGGTTGCAAAACAGCTATATGTAACCTTGTAAAAGTACAAAAGAACTTCCCTTTGTGTCCATGGAAATTACTCACAAATTTGATCTGGTTAATCAATTAATTAATTAATTTCTAATGAATAAATTAAAGAGCAATGTTTAAGAATTCAATAGTTTCTATTATTAAGTAAAGAAAAACAATAAACTGAAAATGAAGATAGTAATTAATAGTGATAGGGTCAGAAAAAAGAACCGCAAGCGGGGTGAAGATCCATGCCAGTTGCCAAAAGTGCGCCTTTGTCGACCTCTGAATCCTTTGATTCTGAAAACGGATAATAAGCGCGAATCTGAATACTACCCTTAATCCCGTTAGCTCTAACGGCAGCCATGATTGAAGGTGCTACATTCCAAAAGCTAACCCCAGAAGGCACGCCACAGTTGTCAACGTCCCACCATACCAAAACCTTGATACGCCTCGAAGGAGGTTGAGGAGGAGGAGATGAGAACCCAAGCACCGGAAATCGAATAAGAAAGGTGCGAACTTGGGATGATGAAGAGAAACAACAAGAAGGGAGAAACAACAAGTTTTTTCGAAAAAGAGGAAACATCATTGGGATGGGAACGACGGAAAGAGGAGAAAGGAATTTGCAGCTGAGTGAAGATGAAAGGGATTGGGGTTAGGGTTGTTAAAGATTTGGTCTGTACTTGATGCCTTTTGAACCCATCTCAATACCCCCCAATTTATTTTTATCCCAATTTATTCTCATCAGTCATTTAATCATTATTTTTGAAAAATAAAAAAACCTTTTTTCAAAATATTTTTTTGGAAAATAATTTTTCTCCTAAAAAATGTAATTTTAGAATATTAATATATATTCCGAATTTTTACATATACATTATTTTCGGAATACAAATTAATATTTCAGATTTTTTAAACTAACATATATATATACTTGAATAGGATTTTATCCATATAATGACTCAGTACTTTTTTGTCTACTTCGGCTTGTCTATTTCCGTATGCTAAGTGTACAAGAAATTCTGTCTTTGAGGCCGGCCCGGCCCAGCCCGGCCCTTAGGGCCAAACAACATTTGTGGGCTGGGTTGGGCCAGCCCAATATTCTAATGGGCATATTGTATGGCCCGACCCGGCCCGACATCAGCCCATGGGCCAATTGGCCACAAATCATTGAATTTTTAGAATTTTGACCATAGTTTTTTTCTACAAATGAGCAACATACATAAAGACAATATTTTGAGAGTAACATAGTGTATACATAAGATAAATAAATGTGTTTTGGCTCAAAAAAAATCAATTTAAATATGTTTTGGCTCTAACAATCACCATAAATAATTAATTAACGCTTTGTCCATCAGCCCACGGGCCAACCCACCAGCCCATGGACCAGCCCGACCCAGCCCATATATATGATCGGGCCCATTGGGCTGGGCCAAAAACTTAGCGCTATTTTTGGGCCTCTATTTTTAGAGCTTGGCCCAACCAAATAACTGGGCCATTGGGTCGGCCCGTTGGGTTGGGCCAAAATTGACAGCTCTATGTCTCCCCTCCTCTCCTATATGAAGCCCCTTCCTCACTTAGTAATCATTCGGCACTTACCTTTCTATTTCCCGCTCTGTCTGAGGTTTTTCCCCCTCTTTACTTCGGTGTGGGCTTAACCGCCTAAATTCCATCATGGGATGGACCTTTTACCTTTGAGGGCACTTGGGCCGAGTTGCAGCGATCTAGCTTGGAAGCCTATGACTAGGGGTGTTCAATGGTTTGGGTAAATCCGAATCAACCCATAGCCCAACACAACCAAAATAGTTGCGATTAGTAATGGGCCTAGAATGCCAGCACCCCACTTGTAGAAAGGCCATGGAGAAAAGACTGAATGAAGATCTTCCAACGGCACATGGTGCAAGTCAGAGAAATTTTGGCACTTGTCGCGCGTTCTGACAAAAGCGATGTAGTCTTTGCTGAGATGTCGCTAGTAGTACCGGCCCTTAGAACCTTGTTGGTCAAAGATCAACCACCAATATGGCTGTCGCATATCCCTTGGTGAATCTCCCTCATGACATAGTCAGCCTCGTCCACGGTTACGCAGCGCAACATAGAGGCCAAAGCCTTCATCATATAATTACAAAGGTTTACTTTGCATGATGGACACTTGTCCACTTCGAAACTACCCTAACTAATAACTACCCAAAGATTGGTAATCATATGCTGCCACATAAACCCTGGCTTCATAGTTGTCGTACATCTGTCTTTGCACCTTAAAAGATCTTCAAAAACCATCAGAAGTTGCTTCTAAGTTCCATGTGTTTTTTCGAAACTGCTTTAAAATTGCCTCGAAACTGTTCACCACTTCAAAATTTGTCGTGTCTCGAATTTTCTCCTTTCTTGTCGGCGTGTCCTTGTTGTCACAACCCACCCTTGGGCCATGACCGGCGCACATGCTAATACTAACTTGTCATAAACTTGGCAAGCCTAACTCATTTTTTACAATTAATATCTACAAAAAATTCAGCAGAATCTCCTTTATTTTACAGACATTACACGAAATAAACCTACATAATTATGAATTATATATCCAGAATATAGAGGCCAAAGCCTTCATCATATAATTACAACCTTGTCAATTTATTTCAACAAGAAAGCAGCCACATAACTTTACAAAATTTCTATTTGACCATAGACCATTCTAGACACAAAAGTTCCTATTCTTATTGTTGCGTCGTACTTGAGTCATCAAAATAATAGTTATCGCTTAAGATGAAGCTTACCCAAAATATGCAACAAGTCATGGGGTGAACTGTAGATCGCAAAGTCTCGGTGAGAGCATAATAAACAAAGTGGACAGGAAGGAGAAGCAAAGACAGCACAAGTGGTTTCCAATCAAACGTGATTTTTATACAACAAAAGAAATAAACATGGAAAACAATATCATTTTGTACATAGATGTACAACAATCAAAGTATCATACTTTTTCAACATGTCTCATATCAAGAACATGACAAGCAAGATAATCTATCTACTATGTGCACATAGGCCACATTATCTCTTCGTTGTGGCGAACGGTAACCACATACCGTATTATCTCTTCGTTAAGACAAACGAATCTAAAAAAGACTATGAGCATTTTACTCATAGGTTGCATTCTCTCTTCGTTGCAGTTAATAGTACATAGACTATGAGCATTTAGCACATAGGCCGCATTATCTCTTCGTTGCAGCTAATGGTATCCAACAACAACAACAACAACAAACTAAACACATAAAATAGAAACACTTTTAAACTCATATTTGGAGATAAAATCTATTTAAGATAATTAATTTAATTCTCCCATAAAGAAAATATATAAAAATTGCCACATTGTATATTAGCTACTCACAACTAAGAAGAGGGAGCTAGTTCGCTTCCATTGCCTTCAGGAGGATCCCTTGGAGTAGGTTGCAATGAATTTGAACATCAATACAATAATTTTAAGCCTTTAGAAATTTATTAAAAGTCATTCAACAACTTGGATAGCACTAATTTGTCAAAACCCCCAATTTATTGAACTTAGGGTTTTTAAGAAGCTTGGGAATATGAAATTTATACCTTCTATTACCCAATACTATTACCAACTACTCATTTATGCTAACTATCAACTCTTATTTTAAGAGGTTGTAGAATTTTACCTCGTTTGTACTAAAGAGAAAGATCTCCAAGAGTGGGTATTGTCAGTACCAACTCAACACCTCCTCAAGCTTGTATTCTCATTTGGTGTAGAAATTAGGGGTGAAAATTAGAGTAAATAAGGTGGAAGAGGAAGACAAGCACTTTCTAAGTGGATGAAGCAACTTGAGAGAAAGAGGGATTAACTGGGTTTTTTTTTGTACCCCCTCCTTCTCCCCCATACCTCCTGTTAACACCCAAAATAAATAAGTCGCAGGCCGAGGGCTAAGAGAGGAAAAAAGAAGCCATGGTGTGAAGGCAAGCCACACGACAAGAGCAGAAAGGGTATTTGCCCGAAAGAGTGAAACCAAAAGGAGGTCCTCAGGGCACGCTGAGTGACAAAACCCCCTGAGGGAGGGCCAATGAGCCAAGCCGAGGGAAAGCGATTGCCCCAGCCTATAAAGTGTCAAGGCTTAGGTGGCTCGGACACCTTAATCATTGCCTAAAGTGATGCCAGGACAACCGAGCCACCATACGGCCGAGGTAGGGAGGGCGTTACTTGGAAGGCGAGACACGGCACGAAGATAGAACGTGGGAACGGTTGAAGTTCAAGCAGAAGAGCGAGGCCGGAAAACGCGAAGCAACGAGCACTCACCCCACTAACCGTGCCAGTGGGATCGTGGGCAGTTATTTCGCTTCGTTGAGCGCCTATGAAGCAATGAGAGCCATTGATCTTAGATCGATCCGACGGCAGGCAAATGTTAGCTAACATAGTGGCCGACGAGGACCTGTGTATATATATATAGCATTAGAGTGAAATGTAAAGGACACACATCAATCAATCAAACTCTGCATTTATTTCAATTTATCTTCCTTTATCGCATTTACTTTATTTTACTTTATGCATTAGTCGTAGTATAATCCAACACTCGCGTCCCTTCTCACCTTGCCTGACCCTTTCTAGAGGAGTCGGGAAACCCATAGTTGAGGAGCAGAGTTCCCTCCTTGATGCAATTGCTTGAAGAAAAGAGGAATCAAAGACTGTCCAAACCTCTGGCCAACACCACGGCTAGGACCTAAGAGTTTGACGGCAACAAAAATTGGCATGCTTGTTGGGACAGGAAAAGGTGAGCAAACGCCTCCGTTTGATTCTCCTGGACTGGATTATAGTTGGCGTATGCACTTACGCTCCGGCAGAAACCTAAGTATGGAGCCAGCATTAGCATCAAAAAAGGTAACTGTTCCGAAAACTAGAAACACTGAGCCAATAAGTGTTTCGGAGACAACCCCCTGGCGGTTAATGCTGAGTCTAACGACGGTTCCCCTCAGCACGAAGAGGATCTTGTGGTCATGACCACGTCGTTTATCCGGCAGCAGATCGACATGGGGATACACGACATCACGTATCAATTGTCCCACCAATTGGCTGACATAGTTAAACCTATGGTGTACAATGAAGTGCAAAAAGCCAAGGAAGTGGAGCAAAGGCGTGCTGCGCAAGCCAGTAGCACCATGAACTGTGTTGTCTCCAGCCAATCACAGAGAGGACAACCTTCTTCTCTGGGAGGACCGCATCAGGCCCTGCCATACACCAACCCCGTTGTACCTCAGCAGGCATCCTCTTACAATCCTATGGGAGGCATGCATCAGTGTCCACCGAGTGGGAGCGTGACTGGGACTCAGCAGGCATACTCTCATCAGGTAAATCCTAAGCCTGTAATTCCTCAGCCTGGTACTTTTGCCACTGCCAACACTAGATATTCCTCTCTCCCACCTGATTCTATACAGACCTGGACAGACATGGAAATGTGCTTTCAATGACAGATTCTACTGGCCGCAGCCAACCTTATGAACTTACGGCATAAAGTGGACGAGGCAGTGACCGACTTCATTGAGAGATTCAGAAATATGGCCGAAAAGTGCTCAGTACCTTTCCCAGAATCCCAACTTACTTCCATGGACATCTCTAGAATGCACCCTCAATTGAAGGAAACGCTTGTAGGACAAGCTTGCAGCGACCTCAGTGGCTTGGCTTCCAGGGCAGTTCAAGTGGAACAGTACGTCCAGGAAAGAGAAAGGAAGAGAGCCGCTAGGGGCCGAGGGCCACAGTTGGTATCAGTGGTGGATGCAGTAGAGGATTCAGACTATGATGAGTCAGCTGATTACGCGGCGGACATCTTAGTAGCCGAAATAGTTAAGGGGAAGGCCTACCTGTTCAGCTCTTAAGCTTGCCAAGGGTAAGGAGAAGTATGAGGAAAGGGTTGAATATTCCTTTGACATATCTAAGGCTGACCAAATCTTTGACTACCTCCTCAAAGACAAGTAGATCAAGCTCCTTGACGGCCACAAGATTCCCCCTCCTGAGGAAATAAAGGGGAAGAAGTACCACAAGTGGCATAATTCCTTCAATCACGCCACTTCCAATTGTATTATCTTCCGCTGGGCCATTCAGGAGGCCATAAAAAAGGGGAGATTCAAGATGGCTAACAAAGGGGCATCAGAGATGATTGTCGACCATTTTCTCAGCATTAATGTCAACATGGTATCCTTCTCAGGGAACGACAGCGAGAAAGGGAAGAAGAAAGTATGTGTGGGTCCCGAAGGGAGAGATTTCCCCAGAAGAGGAGACATATGTGTTCAACCAGTTAGGCTCACCACCCCGGGGATCCACAGTGGCAGAACGGATGGCCCTGCTACAAGAAAAATTGAAGATAGGGGCACCGAGTCAGCCTAAGAGACCTTAGAAAAAACTTCCTAAGCTAGGGAGGCTTGTCCACGAGCTCAGGGATTTGCATTTGTCCAAACTCAACTCCGAGAGACATATGCCCAAGACCAGGGATCTGAGGGAAAGACTCCAACCGTCCGCATAGGGGGCATGGTAGGCCTGTCGATGACTCCATCGATCAAGCCTCCCTGCCAACCCCACGCAGGGGAACTCACTCCAAAGAAGAAAGAAGAGTGACACAAGTCACCGAGACCCAAAGCTCAACCTCGGTGGACATCACGGTTCTTAATGACCGAGAGCTAAGGGCAGCCAAGACGGTCAAACCTCCAGCGGGTGTACCGCAGGACCAGTGGATGACTCAGGAGGCCATTGAGATTCCAATTCCTAAAGCGGCCTCCAAGTCTCGCTCGCAAAAGAGGAGGCAGTAGAGGGCTAGAGCTTTCAACAGGATGAAGAAAACTCTCCAGATGCTCACCTCCGCTAGAGATGGGAATACCCAGACCATCCCCGCAACATTGCTACGGCGTTGGAACAGACTTTCCCAAAACCAGCCGAGGATACAGCTCCGGAGCGAATTCCCGAACCTGCTGCCCCCGAGCCACTACTAATCGCGAGGGAGGAGACCAAGCAATGGTGGTCATGGTAGATGCACCCCATAGCTCGCTCACGAGGGCGGTGATAGAAGGCCTTTACGGACCTCATAGTCCCGGACAGCCCCAACCAGTCAGTGAACCTCAGGATGGGGCTATGATGATAGAGCAAGAGTTACAGGAAGACGACCTCCTGGGAGAAGAAGAGGAGCACTCCTTCGGCCCCCGAGATTTCGACGGGAATTCCATGACAGAGTCAATACTAGATAACTTGATGGATGAAGCCGATGGGGAGTTTGATGCAGACATAGAAATGGTATGCCTCCTTCCACCGGAGCTTGGGAGGACCAGGGATCAGCTAAGGGCCCTCGGGGGAGATGTCTTTGCCGAGGAGGCCGAATGGGCCGCCTTGACGGAAGCCGAGGGACCAGTCACCGAAGGCATGTTGTTTGAAAAGTCAAACACAGATATGACCAGACACCTGAAGCCATTGTACATCAAAGCCCACCTCAATGGGAAGATGTTCAATAGGGTATTTGTGGATGGTGGTGTCGTGATGAACATCATGCATGCCACTGTCGACTATGAAGAGGTTGGGGAAGAACGCCGAGGACCTCATTCCAACCACCATGACCATGACCAGTTTTATGGGCCACCACCCCTCTTACGCATTGGGAGTGTTGGTGGCCGACGTAACGGTTGGGCCAAAGGTAAATCGATCGACGTTCTTCATCATTGAAGGAAAACCCACATACACGGTGATCCTAGGGAGAGATTGGATCCACACAACTGAATGTGTCCCCTCCACTCTGCCCTAGAAGCTCATGATATGGGTAGGAGACAAAGTGGAAATAGTAGAGGCTGATCCTAAACCTTTCCCAGCGGAGATAAAAATGTTCGAGGCTGTGTTCTACTCCCCTACCTGCGTCTTATTGCCATCCCAGGGAACTACGAAGAAGGCAGTATTGAGTCATGCGATTGGACCAAGAAGGGTTTTGAATTCAAAATGTTGGCCGACCCACGGTCTAGCAATGAGAATAATGGTTAGTCTCCCTTCGGAGGTACAGAGCCTGTTGGACTGATTGCACCTATTTCAAATAGAGTCCAACATTGAAGAGGCTATGTTTGGTGCTGTGTATGGAGAGGATGAAAGCTCAGAAACTCTTTCAGAGACTTCGGATGACCCTGGTGACAGGATGTCGACCGAACCCCCCTACATAGAGCCCATCCAGAGGAAGATACCCACCTTTGAGGCTCAAGACCCCCTGGTCGAAGTAAATTTAGGAACCGAGAGCGAACTCAGAATGACTAAAGTTAGCGGTAAACTCCAATCGCAACAACGTGATCAGCTGGTAGCCTTAATACGGGATTACCGTGACTGCTTTGCATGGGACTACCATGAGATGTCAGGCCTTGATAGAGCCTTGGTGGAGCATAGGTTACCCATCAAGGAAGGTTGCAAGCCCCACAGGTAGTCATCGAGGAGGTTCAACCCACAACTAATGTCGCAGATCAAAGTCGAAGTGGAAAGACTCCTGAAGGCAGGATTCATCAGAACTGCCAGGTCGGAAACATCGTTGGGATGGGAACGACGGAAATGGAGAATGTGGCAATTACATCACACGTCGGTGAATCGAGAGTGATGGAAAGAGGAGAAGGGAAAGGAGGAATGTGCAGCTGAGCGCACACGAAAGGGATTTAGGATTTGAGTGGAGACATGTTTCAAGAAGCTACCTACAATATTGCCTTGGCTAAGGAAAGTTAGCATGGAAGACCAATTTCGGTTTTGGGATGTAGTTCAGGTTTTTGTCTGTTCAGTTGAATAAGGAAATAGATTGTAATGGACTAGATAGTCCTTAATTAGTTGGGTTTCTTCTTATGGGGCCTTGGCCTCTCTGTCTCACCAAAAAAAGGTGTTTTCTTAACCGACCTTGAATATCAATTTGATTGTATCACGTAGAGACTCAATTGAAGGTGTTTGTAAAAAGATAATTTTAAATTAAGTTGATTTTAATTTTAAAATGCTGAAAATAGTTTTTTTTAAAATTATCAACCATTGATTCATAATTTCTAATTCTAATATAAGAGATGTGAAAATATTTTATTATATAATATTAAAAATATGAATAAATACAATAATTATTATATTGAAGAATATATATATATATATATATATATATATATATATATATATACTTTCTTTTCTTTTTATTTGACTAATGCATGACTATAGCCATTCTAGTGTTTCCCTTTGCTAAGTCGTGGCAGCAAAAGACGACGATTTTTTTGTGATGATCTGTGTAATTGTAACGTGATATCGTACCGAACGAATAGAGCGCAACGATCATCTCTGCTAGGGCTCGTCGTAGATCCACAGCGCTGCGCCCTTCTCCATGTCTCCATGAGTAACTCCGGGGGACCCTCCCCTGATTCCTCTCAAGCTACCTGAAACTCTCGATTCTCAGCCAAGAAACCCCAAAAAACACAAGTCCAATGGTGAAATAGATCCTGTTCTCAGCGATGCTCAAATGACAGAAAACATCAGCCCCCTTTCTTACAAGGAAAAATTGGTCAATACTTTTAGTGAGGAAAGCAGTAATAAGGAAATATGGGGGTGAAGCTGAAGAAGATTTCCCTGAAAATAAGTGGTACAAATAAGAGTTTTATGAAGCTCAAGGCAAACCATTCGTTCGAAATCCCGAAGTTCCATTCAATGATGAAGAACTAGACTCTTGGTCTAAACCTTGGAGAAATACCCTCATTGTTAGAGTGTTGGGTAAGCAGGTGAGTTTCAAGCAACTAGATGCTAAGTTGCAAAGGGAATGGACCAAAAATTGAGCTATTAAAGTCACAGACCTCGCTGAAGGTTATTTTCTGGTGAGATTTGCTTCTCAAGAGGACTACAACCATGTGCTTTTTGAAGGCCCTTGGAAAATTGCTGATCACTATCTCATTGTCCAGATATGGCGTCCTCTATTCTCCTTTTCAGTCAACATGTCTCACAAGATTGTTGTTTAGGTACGTACCCCTCACTTACCTCTTGAACTTTGTAATGAAAGATACCTTAGAAGGATAGGGTCATCTATTGGAACCATGTTGAAATTTGATAGGCTAGCTTCAATGCATGATAGAGGTCGATATGCCCGCATTTGTATTGAAATTGATCTTGAAAAACCATTGCTTCTGGTGTGGTAAGTTAGGCCACAAGAAGGATCACTGTAGATAGAGAATTCCTTGGTCAAGAACCTATTATTCCCCCTAAGGCTGATGATACTAGTAAGTAGAAAGGAGAGGCTCTATGGAGGTTGAGAAAAAAGCTATTGAAAATTCTGGTTCGGAAGTTGTGTTGTTCAAGGAAGCTGGTGAAAATCAGCAACATGATTCTGAATTTGGCCCCTGGAACCTGCCCAAGAAACCTATAAGAAAGCAAAGTGTGAAAACAAAGGTTAGTGAGATTAAAACAACTAGTTCTGCTGGATTTAATGGCTTCAAATATGCTACTGAATATGCTAAAGAATCAAAAAGTGCTTCAACTAATCCTAGAGAAAGGAAAGCTAATTCTAATCCCAACGAAAGAGAAGTAGTGGAGCCTGAAGTGGCAATCCCCAGATCAACTACAATTAAGCTGCCTGCCCCTAGAATCTGTGATCCTATGGCTAGAAAAAATAGACAGAGTGCTTATGGAGGCAGGAGGAACTCAGCGCTATAGGCTAAAATGACTTGACTATGGTGATAAAAACTCAAAATTCTTTCAGATTACCACTGTGAAGAGGAGAGATAGGAACAGACTTAAAAACAAAGATGGTGAGTGGGTGGAAGGTCAAAAGGAGATTGTTTTAGCTATTGAAGACTATTTCAAAGACATCTACTCTCAATCTATTCCTATTCCTGATTATGAATGTCTTTAAGTCATTTCCCCCAAGTTTCTCAAGCTATGAATGATACCCTAACTGCTCTTGTTCTCATAGGGAAAGTTAAACAAGTTGTTTCCTCTGGGTGCTCATAAGGCTCCAGGCTCTGATGGTTTGAATGGAGAGTTTTTCCAGAAGAATCGAGAGATTATTCAGGCAGATGTGAATATTGCAGTGGCTAGATTTTTTTTACCTCTAGTGCTATTGGTGACAGTGTTAATGATACTTTGGTGGCTCTCACTCCCAAAATTCCTGATCCTGAATCTATTTGTCAACCGAGGCCTATAAGTTGTTGCAATTTCATATACAAAGTCATCTCCAAGATCATGGAGAATAGACTCAAGCCTTTCCTTAATGATTTTGTGTCCCCCCGGCAAAGTGCCTTTGTGGGGGGTAGACTGATTCAAGATAACTTAGTGGTGGCTCAAGAGGCTTTGCACTTCCTAAAGAAGAAAAAGGTGTCTCTAAACAAGGTTTTGCCATTAAGCTTGACATGAACAAAGCCTATGACCGTGTAGATTGGTTTTTCCTTAAAAGAGTTCTTGAGTCTTTTGGTTTTTGCTCTATTTGGGTCTCCCTGGTCATGTCTTTGGTCTCTTCAGTCAAATACTACTACCAAGTCAATGGGTCTAGAAGTCATATAGTGGTTCTTGGTAGGGGTTTGAAGCAAGGGTATCCCCTCTCCCTACCTGTTTATCCTCATTTTTTATGTGCTTTCTAGGATGATCTCTAGAGCTAATTCCTTGGGTTTAATCAATAGTTTGAGTTTGGCTAACACTGCTCCTACACTAACCCATCTTTTTTTTTGCAGATGATGCTATTATTTTTGGTCATGCTAATAGTGAGGAAATGTACCAACTAGTACATATTCTCAATTATTTTACTGCTGCATCAGGCCAGAGAATCAATCTTCAAAACTGTTATACAGGCCATTCTCTCTTTTGTGATGTCAATTGTAAAACTGCCAAAAAATTTCTGCCAGTCTTTATGCTTTGCTATTGCTAAATTCCGGTGGAGCTCTAAAGTCAGAAACAAAAGCATACACTGGAAAAATTGGCAATTTATGTGTTTGAATAAAACTAAAGGAGGTATGGGCTTTAGGGACTTCTCTATCCAAAATTCTTCTCTTCTTTCCAAGCAGGCTTGGAGGTGTATTAAGTTTCCTAATGAGTTCTGGGCAAAAATCCTTAGAGGCATTTATTGTACTAGAGAGAGTATTTGGGCTGTTAAGCCTAAAGCAGATATCTCTTGGGTTTGGAGAAGTCTTCTTCATGGTAGGGAATTACTAAAGGAGAAGGGTAGGTGGGCTATTGGCAGTGGTACAACTATTAATGCGGCAGGTGACCACTGGCTTGCCTCTAGTAAATTAGCTATTGTTAGGGATTCTGCTAATGTGGTATATGTTAATGAGCTGATTGACCCTATTTCTCACAAGTGGAACATTGATAAGCTCAGGGTTTCTCTTGATCCTATATCTGCAATTGAGGCTTTGAAAAATCCTATTGGTTGCTCTAACCCTAAGGATCAACTAGTATGGCCTATGGAAAGAGATGGCATCTACTCTGTTAGAATTGGATACTATAGTCTTATGGAGGAATCCTATGCCCCAAGCGGCAAACCTTCCTCATCTTTCAACCACTCTATTGCAAGCTGGAAGGGCATTTGGGAAGCTATGGCCCCTGCAAGAATTAAGCACTTTATCTGGAGAATTAAGCATAATGAATGCTATAGCTACTAATCTCAACCTATCCCTTAAGCACGTTGCTAGAGGTACTCTCTGCCCTATATGCAAAAATTCAGAAGAATCTACTGAACATCTATTTCTCCTATGCCCTTGGACCACCCCTATTTGTGTATGGCTAGAAAAAATCGTTGAAAACAATAGGCTCACTAAAGTGGAGAATAGTTTTCCAATTGCAACTGCTTTCTTTGCTCTATGGAATATTTGGAAAACTAGGAACCTAACGGTGTTTGAGGACTATAACCCTAACCCTAATCAAGTAGTGCTTCACCAGATCAAGGCAGCAACTTTTGAGTTTTTCAATCACAAAGCAGTGATTGACCCAAACAACAGAATTTCAGTTGGCTCAATAAGGAGCTCAATTAGATGGAGACCACCTCGTGCCAATTTCATCAAAATCAACATGGATGCCCAGCTTAACCTAGCTACAGGTGTTGGTATGAATGGTATTGTGTGTCGTGATGCTAGAGGAAGGGTTTTAGCAGGTATTACCTCTCAAATCTATGCATCTTCAGCCCTTGTTGCTGAAGCGTTGGCGTTGAGGGAAGCAGTTTCGCTTGCTGTGAAGTTGGGTTTCTCCTCTGTAGTGGTGGAATCAGATTGTCAGGACCTCGTGGAGATGTGTAGAGGAAACGTTAGAAGCTGGGAGATAGAGCAGATCGTTAAAGACATTCACAAGTTGAAAGAAAATTTTACCTGGCTTGCTTTTTTTTTTGTGTGGATTCATCGTTCTGGAAATTGTGTGGCTGATCTGCCTGCGAAGCTAGCTTCAACGAATCTCTTGCCGGTTAATTGAGTTTCTAATCCTCCAATTTCTCTTGCTACGTTGATTTGCTCGGAATTGATGATGGATTGAAAGGTGGGTGAAGACATTGATGCCGTTTCTCAATTAGGGTTGTAGTTGTTGTATTCGCGTGTTTGAGGATTTTTCTCTGATGCCAAATTGGTGAAAGTAGGTTCTTTGCCTTTTTCTTCAATTATTTAGGCTTCAGCTCGTTTTACTTTGGGCTTTTGGGCTCTAGGTTATGTAGTACTGTTATTTGTTGTCTTAGTTTGTGGCCCAACATGGGTTGTATGTTTTTTATTTCATGTTTGTTAGGTTTTTAGGCTTCCCCCATCAGTGGTCCAAGACCTTCTTCTCCTATCATTGTTGTATGGGTTTTTTTTTGTACCCCCACCCATTCACCCTATACCCCCACAAAAAGGTGAAATCCGAACCCTCCACTATTGAGTCAAACGGATTTATCTCCCTATGAGATAAATCCGCTTTGTATTTTTCAAAGCAGATTTACCTCATGGGGAGATAAACCCTACTTGAAAAAATGCAAAGCGGATTTACCTCATCGGGAGATAAATCCTCTTTGAAAAAAATACAAATCGGATTTACCTCAGGGGAGATAAATCCGCTTTGTAAAATGCAAAACGGATTTACCTCATGGGGAGATAAATCCTCTTTGAAAAAAATACAAATCGGATTTACCTCAGGGGAGATAAATGCGCTTTGTAAAATGCAAAGCGGATTTACCTCATAGGGAGATAAATCTGTTTCGAACTTTTGCATGGAGGGTATTTTCGGTTTATCAAATTATGTGGGGGTATATGGTGAAAGTGTGGAGGTACAAAAGCAAAAACCCTTGTTGTATTGGTCTTGAGGCTTTGCCCAATTAATGAAAACCAGGCCAATTGATAAAAAAAGGGTTTTTTTTTAACCCCACCTTTTCAACTTATACCCCCACAAAAATTTTTAAGACGAAAATACCCCTGGTAAAATAGGTTTAAATCGGATCTACGTAAAGGATAGATAGATCCGATTCATGAAAAATATAAAAGCGGATGTATCTATATGCGAGATACATTCGCTTCGTGTAATGGTGAAAGCGGATTTACCTATCAGTGGGGGTATATCCGCTTTGTTAAATGCAAAGTGGATTTACCTATTAGGGGGTAAATTCGCTTTGTTAAATGCAAAGCGGATTTACCTCCCCTGATAGGTAAATCCGACTTGTACTAAATTCCCCTCATAGGTAATATTAAAATTAATATTTTTTTTAAAAATAAAATAGATATGAATATCGGTCGTTTTTTGGTTTTGTTTAGTGTGTAGTTCGTTAACAAGTGGCGATGCTGTACGTCGGGTGAATAATTTAAGCTAAAAAATCGGTTTTCGGGCAACCTACCCAGATTGTAATGAAACCACAACCATTAAATCCGAAAAAAAAAATCAGGGATTAATACTGCTCAAAAAGGGAGTCTAAGATAAGGCAAGAAGACCATGGTGCACCGTAGAAAAACTAATTAATCACCTGACAAGTTGAGAATCTAATCTAACTCAAACACAAACAAAAACAAAAACACGCGATACACTTTGTACCAACAAAAAGAACACACGCGAGGTACTTAAAACACAAACACGCGATCTAGTTCAAGGCTTTTAACACTAGTATCAAACGGCGCAAGTTCCTTCCCTTTCTCCTCTTTCCGTCAGTCGCCTAAAACCCCTATTGTTGTCGTCTGCACATTGCTCTTTTCCTTTCTCCTCTTTCCGTCACTCTGCTTCCGTTTCGATCCCAACAATGTTTCCTCTTTTTCCGAAAAACCCCTTGTTTCAACCTTCTCGTTGTTCCTCTTCATCATCGCAAGTTCGCAATTTCCTTATTCGGTTTCCAGTGCTTCGGCTCTCATCTCCTCCTCCTCCTCCGCAACCTCACTGCAATCGACTCGAGGAAGATAAGGTTAGGGTTTCAGCATGGTGGGACTTTGACAACTGTGCCGTGCCTTCCGGAGTTAGCTATTCGAAGGTAGCGCCTTCAATTATGGGGGCCCTTAGAACTCACGGAATTAAGTGCCCTATTGATATTGAAGCTTATGGTAATCTTTCTCAGCTTTCAGAGTTCAACCAAGAAGCACTTTTCTTGACCGGCATTAATCTCCACCACGTTCCGGGTTCTTTTCTCTAGCCCTATCACTATTATTATCTTTCAATTCTGTTCTTCTTCTTCGTCTATTAAATTTTTTTAGCAAGAATTAACTTTTAAATGTTGAACATAGCTCTTTAATTATCACATTCACATTCACAACGTTGTTGTTGTTGTTATTATTATTGTTGTTGTTGTTATTATTATTATTATTATCATCATCATCATCATTCCTAGATATTAAGCTGGTTGTAAGATGAATGAGAAAATTGTCAAGTCAATCTTTTGGTAAATGAGAAAGAAAAGAATTTGGTATGCTTTTTTGATCATCCTCTTTCAGTAAACTATGATTGTGTTTTGGCAAAAACTGATAGGTTTGAAGTGTAAAACCTTACATTGATTAGGCTCAATTTGAGCTCTTATAGAGAGTTTTACAACTGAATTAACTAAAGGAGCATAACTGCCAAAACAGAATGCAGTTAGAGGCTTAACAGATAAACTGCTCTCTAAAATGAAAAATTGTTTACAACAACAGTGTAAAGTCTATTTCTATTACAGCTTCAACACTCTCCCTTAAACTGAACTTTGGCTAAAAGTCAGTTTATACCAGCAATTACATCAGACATAGTACACATTCCCATCTCAGTCCTTAAGCTTCACAAATGTCTCCATCTTGAGGGGCTTGGTCATCACATCAGCAACTTGGTCACAAGTGGGGTAATACTTCAACTCAGTCCGTCCATCTTTACATAGGTCTCGTAAGAAATGAAATCTAACATCAATGTGCTTAGTTCTACCATGTAGAACAGGATTCTTGGACAACTTGATGCTCGAATTGTTGTCACAAAACACTGTGACACAATCAGATCCTTTTTCTCCAAAGAACTTCAGAATTCTGGTAAGCCAAATGCTTTGGCAGGCACAAGAAGCAGCTGCTATGTACTCAGCTTCAGTAGTGGATAGAGAAACCACTGGCTGCTTCTTTGATCCCCATGCTACAGCACCTGTTCCCAGCATGACAAATTTTTCTATCATCATAGTCACCTGCATAACCATAGTTGTTAAAATCGCGATTTATATCGTAAAATCGCACGATTTTACGGTTCTACACACCCCCAACGATTCGATTTTGAAGCAGAATCGGAAAACAGGCAAAATCTTGCGATTTTTGGTGAAATCGTAAGATTCTACGATTTTGAAACGATTTTGCGAGTTAAATCGTACAGAAATGGCGTCGGGTTAACAACAGAGCAAACGGGTCGGGTTACGGAGAATAAGATAGGAGAAATGAATGAAGAATGAAACTATAGAAGAATAAGATAGGAGAAACGATTTTGATGGAAGAATGAAACTATAGAAGAATAAGATAGGAGAAATGAATGAAGAAGATGACAGCAGAAATAAAGAAGAAGAGAAGAAGACAGCAGAAAAAAATAAAAAGAACGGTTACGGCGGCTGGAAGTTCAACGAAAGGTGACAGCTGCTGGAAGTTCAACATTAGACAAAAATTAGGGCTAGTAGTTTGTGTAGTGGTCTGGGCCCAAAACTAGTGTTAATAACGAAACCTCTTTTTTCTAACAACATCTCCCTTTTCTAACCACACCTTATTTTTTCTCCAAAATACCCCCTTTTGCTCACTATATTAATTTATAGTAATATCTGCATTTTAGTAAAATCTAACGATTTTACTTGCGATTTTACAAGTTACGATTTTGTTAACCCCTCCCGATTCTACAAATTCATACACTTTTTTTTGGGTAGAATCTTCCGATTCTACTTGCGATTTTACGTTTTCCGATTTTGCTACCCCCTCCCGATTTTGAGTAAAATCTCGATTTTGATAACTATGTGCATAACCACTATCAGAAAAAGCAGTAAGTTCTGGTGATTGATGATTCTTGTAGTATATTCCATAGCCTAGAGTTCCTTTAATGTATCTAAGGACTCTCTTGGCAGCTGTGAGATGTTGTTCAGTAGGCACTTCCATAAATCTGCTTATCATACTGATAGCAAAGGCTAAATCAGGTCTTGTGGCTGTCAAATACATCAAGCTCCCAACTAATCTCTTGTATTCAGTGTTATCAACAGTTCTACCTTCTCCTTGCTTGTTCATCTTTGTACCAGGCACTATGGGAATGCTAACTGGTTTGCAATCAGACATCCTGAACCTCTCAAGTACTTCATTAGCATATTTTTGTTGACATATGAAAATGCCATCATCCCCTTGATACACTTCTACTCCTAGAAAGAACTTCATTCTTCCCAAATCTGTCATATCAAATTCTTGTTTCATAGAGAGCTTGAATTCTTCAAACATCCTTGTGCTATTCCCAGTAAAGATTATGTCATCCACGAACAGACTTACAATAATGATTCCACTATCAGTTTTGGTAAACAGTGTGTGTTCATGTGGACACTTTACAAAGTTGGCTTGCTCAAAATATTTTTCATTCCTACTATACCAAGCCCTAGGGGCTTGTTTGAGGCTATACAGGGCCTTGTGTAACCTGTACACCTTCTGCTCTGCTCCCTTTACCATGTATCCAGTAGGTTGATCAACAAAGACCTCTTCAACTAGGTCTCCATGCAAGAAGGCACTCTTCACATCCAATTGATGCATCTTCCAACCTTGTGAGGCAGCATACCCTATCAAACTTCTTATTGTGTCCCATCTGGCAACTGGGGCAAAGACCTCATTGTAATCAATTCCTTGCTTTTGTGTGTAGCCTTTTGCAACTAGCCTTGCTTTGTGCTTCTCTATTTTCCCTTCCTCATTGTACTTAGTCTTATAAATCCATCACACCAATGCTCTTGGAACCCTTAGGTAGCTCTGTGAGGGTCCAAGTATTGTTTCTTACTATGGAATCAATCTCAACATCCATTGCTTTAACCCATATATCATGCTTTGCTGCTTCTTCAAAGGTGCTAGGATCCCCCCTGTTCCTGCATCAAATACTGCCAGGCTATGCAATTCACAGAATAGACTCTCAACCTCAAATTCATCAAGCCATCCAGATGGTCTAACAACACGTTTTCCTCTGTTCTGAGCAATGGAATCAGCACTTGTACTTGGTCTATCTTCCTCTTCATTGTGACCTTCATCTACTGGTTAAGGGACTTCATTTCTCTGCAAAACATTGTCTTCTCCATTCTGTACTACCTCATGGTGTGTATCTGCATCAGATTCATCATCCAGATCATTATCAATGGTCTGCCTTGTACTTTCTCCACTGTGATCTTCCCATTTCTATGCCTCATTTTCAAAGAAAATTACATCTTTGCTAATTGTAATTTTCTTGGTTATGGGATTGTACAACTTGTACCCTTTTGTCTCTTCACTGACACCCAAGAAAATACACTTGACACTTTTGTCATCAAGTTTTTTCTTTAGAGCATTAGGGACATGAACATGTGCAATGCAACCAAAAATTCTGAAGTAAGTCATTGTTGGTTTAATGCCACTCCAGGCCTCCTCTGGTGTAATGTCTTTTACAGCAAATGTGGGGCTTCTATTCAATACATGATTGGCCCAATTTACAGCCTCTGGCCAAAAATGCTTAGGGACATTCCTACCAGACAACATACTCCTCACCAAGTTCATGAGAGTCCTATTCTTCCTCTCAGTCACACCATTTTGCTGAGGTGTGTAGGCATTGGTCAATTGTCTTCTGATCCCATTTTCTTCACAGAATTTTGCAAATTCTAGAGAATTGAATTTTCCACCTCTGTCAGTTCTTAGGCACATAACTGACTCACCACTTTCCTTCTCAACACTGGCTTTAAACTTCTTAAAACACTCTAGAGCACTAGATTTTTCAACCAGAAAATAAATCCAAGTCTTCCTAGTCAAGTCATCAATGAAGGTGAGAAAATACCTTTTCTTACCATTAGACTCTGGCTTAATGGGTCCACATATGTCTGCATGGATGATTTCAAGCCTTTTGGATGCCCTCCAATTGCTTGTCTTGGAAATAGACTCTCTATGCTGCTTGCCAATTGCACAATCAGTGCTTACTTCTTCCAAATCACTTACTTCAGAGTCCTCAGCCCTTTCCCACTGAGATGAGCATATCTGTGATGCCATAACTTGGTGGTATCCTCTGTTACAGTCTTCAAACATACAGGCATAATAGGAGCAGATACATTGGATGAACACTTCACACTAGCAGCCACTATAGGAACAACAATAACAGCAAACAAGTTGTTCCTAGCCATCTTAGAAGATATGACTAGTCCCCATTTATCATGATAAACATTACACAAATCATCCTTAAGTGTGACTGTTAATCCTCTATGTTGCAATTGCCCTATGCTTATCAAATTATTTCTCAACTCAGGTATCTAAAGAATAGAGGAGATTACTTGAATTCTGCCATTCATTCTTATCTTGACATTCCCCTTTCCACGTACTTCAAGTGATCGTCCATCACCCAGCTTCACTGTGTCTCTGAATTCCTCATCAAGATCAAAGAACCAAGCTTTATTTCCACTCATATGGTGGCTGCAACCAAAATCCATGTACCATTTCTATTCTTTTCGATGATCAGGATCTTTACAACTGGTCATGAGAAGGATTTCCTCTTCTTTCTCAGTTTCTGCATAATTGACATTACCAGCATTATTTGGACATTCATTTCTATAATGCCCCATTTTACCACATCCATAGCACTCAATGTGATCTTTATTGACAGATTGTCTTCCACGCCCCCTTGCTCCTCTTCCGTTGCCTCTGCCTCTTCCTCTCCCAGATTCTTTGCCATTGCTAGACACCTTAAGAGCTTGCTCCTCTTCTTTTTGGGATCTCATTCTCTGTTCTTGAACTAACAAACTACTTTGCAACTCATCTATCATTACAGTAGTGATGTCGCGAGAGTATTCAATTGCACAGATGACGTAATTGAACTTTTCAGGCATAGATTTGATTACCTTCTCCACAACGGTGCTTTCTTTCAATTCGTCCCCATGCATCTTCATTTTCGTCACGATTGCCATCGTTCTTGCGAAATATTCAGTTACAGTCTCTTCTTCCTTCATAGTCAGCATTTCAAAGTCACGTCGCAGAGTCTGAAGTTGTGCCATCTTCACTCTCGATGAGCCTTTGAACTTCAATTTCATGGATTCTCAAATGTCTTTCGCCGTATCCGTCTTCAATATCGTTTCAAGAAGATTGCGGTCTATTGCTTGAAACAGATAGTTTTTCGCTTTGAGATCCTTCAGCTTCGCCTCTTCAATTTTCTTCAATTGTTCTTGATTTGCCACCAGCGGTGCCTCCGGTAGGGTTGTAATTCCAGATTCGACGACATTCCAAAATTCCTTCGATCGCAAAAGATTTTCCATGAGCATGGCCCAATGATCGTAATGGCCATCGAAGCGAGGAATTGCTGCTTGCACGTAGTTGGAGTTCTTCTCCTTCTCCATCGATTCACTCTTTCGCTTTCGTTTTCTGTTTGATCGCAAGATTTCTGTATCTGGCCAGTTAACAAGCTCTGGTACCAATTGATAGGTTTGAAGTGTAAAACCTTACGTTGATTAGGCTCAGTTTGAGCTCTTATAGAGAGTTTTACAACTGAATTAACTAAAGGAGCATAACTGCCAAAACAGAATGCAGTTAGAGGCTTAACAGATAAACTGCTCTCTAAAATGAAAAATTGTTTACAACAACAATGTAAAGTCTATTTCTATTACAGCTTCAACAAAAATTAGATTATTTGCAATGTATATTAATGTTCAGTGTATGAATCCTATGCTAAAATGGATGATATAATAATTTTTGCACGAAAGTTTAGCTGGCTAACACCTTTGATGGAGTGAAGTGCAATCTGTCCTTTTTTTGTAACTATTTATTCATTGAAATAAATACTCAGCAAGCAAGACAAGACAGTATGTAACTCAAATAAAGATAAGTTTGATATTAAAGGTAATGTATTAAAGTAACTGGCAGTACGGAGGCAATTTTTTTTTAGTCAATATACGGAAGCAAATTTGAATGTAGAGTAGTGTCTTTGTTTGTTATTGGGCTCTGATCTTATTGTTTACTTTTACATAATGTGAGAATTTACTAAAATATTTCATTCAATTTCATTTTCTTTTTTATCTTTTGAAATAGTAATGATTTATAACTAGATTGTTGCAGGGGGAAAGATGCATGCCCATAGATATCTTATGGATTGGGGTTTCAAAAATCCCGCACCCGCACATCTCTTTATCATATCTGGTGATAGAGACATCGACTTTGTCGGTGCGGTGAGCCAGTTAAGAATGAGAAACTACAACATCTTGCTTGCATGTCCAGCAAAGACCGACTATATTCTCTGCCACACGGCAACTATAATGTGGCCGTGGTCTTCGATGCTCAAAGGGGATTTTACTGGAAAACATTTCAACAAGAATCCTCCTAAATGGTATGGCTCGAAAGTGCCTCTTGAAAACCCCTTCTCAGCTGCTGTGGAGCCTACCTCTTCACAAAATGTGGAGATCCACAAACCTTCCTCAAACATAAAGTTAGATAGTGAAGTTCCAGAGTCAGTTTCTCGACAGGTTAGGAAGATATTGAGATTGTACCCGAATGGGATCTCCATTGGAGATCTTCACACAAAGTTGACAAAGTGTGATCTACCTTTGGATGAACGCTTCTATGGACATGAAAAGTTTTCCGACTTTCTAGTATCTATACCACATGTACAACTCCTGGATAAAGGAGAAGATAATTTTTGTGTGCTTTTGATCCCATCAACGACATCTGACAATGACATTGTTAGGTTTGAGGATACAAGTCCTGAAATTTTGGATAAAAAGCCCACTTCACAGAATCGCTTTACTTGTAATGATTACTTAGTGTTGGAAAACAATGATATTGGAAATTGTGAATCTGGAAAAGCAGAGAACAAACATGAGAATCCAGCTAGAAAGAAGGTTGGTGAAGTTTGTCGTAGCTCATATTCTTCGCTAGTTGATGACTCTCTAGTTGAGAAAAAAAGACGTGATGGAAGTGCCGAAACATCTAGCAAAAGTTCAACTTGTTGGATTAGTAGTTGGTGGACATTTTGGAAAAGCAGTGCCAAGTCTGATGATTTGACTACACATCAGGATGTTATTTGTTCGAGAAAGCCCGAGTTTGAGGATTCAAAGTTATCTGAAGTGAATCAGACTGCTAGTCATTTTGAAGAGCCCAAGTCAACAGAATTGCAACAAGATGTTAGTCATTCAGGAAGGCCTGAGTTATTTTCTACCGATTCCTTTTGGGATGCTATGGAATCTTTTGTTTTCGCGCCCAGAGGATCTTGTCTTATTTCCCAGTCAAGAAGCAGGTTTGCTAGTTTTGTACTTTTTGCATAAGTTTCCTTTCGCTAGGGATAATAATCAATTTCTAGCCCACTCTTATTCATTGTTTGCTCTAATCTGGACCTCGAACTACAAAAGAAAACAAATGCAACCATTAATTGTTTTGTTAAGTTTTTGGTTGAATTTGTAGGACCTTCCATTGTTTATGATGATCATTAATTCATTATGTAGCTACTTGTTGAAAAAATAATTTAGTAATATTTTGCTATATGTTATTTGTGTCAGGGAGGATCTGGGTCATAGATTACAAAAGCATGGACCCCTGGTTCTTAGGTGTCTCACTAAAAATGATATCCTTCAATTGGTGGAATTGTTAATAGCAAATAAGAAATGGTTGGAGGAAAGTCCCTCACAAGCATTTCCTTTTAGGCTAACTAAATCAGTTTAGAAGGCCTCATTGATCGTGGAATCTCATTGTGCAAATGGCTTGATATCTCTATGTTGCTAAACTGAAGGAACCTGGTGTAAATGGGGAGGGGTTACTTGTTTCACACATTTATGTTTGTGTTAATTTCTCTTTTAATTATGCATTACTTCTTTTATTTCAGTTCACACTTCATCGATTATATAGTTGAGTGAGTTGAGAAGATATTTATTTTATATATTATTTTTTATTGTCAGGGGTTGGGCGGTGCTATTTTTTGTTGGCATGTTTACAATTCAAAGTCTATCAAAACTTGTTATTGTGTTAGGCTGCAAATATGCATATAGAATTGCCTCTAGTTATGGGGATTCAGGTTCTCTTAATACATTCACCTTCATTTAGGCTAAATTGAAGGATATTTAAGTATTTTTGTAACTCACAACGGGGGCTCCGGATGCTGACACAGAAGATGATTTTATTTCCAAGTACCTGTAACAATTTAATTGTCCAATGTAAACAACCTTGTAGGTTGTATGTTCTACAAGGGGTTTCCATCTTTATTTTTTTAGTTCCCTCAGGCCTCAGCCATAAACGTGGTTGACGTTACTCATATCTGTAAGCTTCCTTTTCAAATCTGTCTTCCTAATGTTGAAATCATGCGTTTGCCCCCTTATTTAACAAACTCGGTTATACTATCATTGTAAGGTCTAGTATGTAATAATGTTTACTTTTGAATTTACATACAAAACATGATAATAAGTAATACTTTCTTAATCAAATATAAAATTCAATATTCGCAAAGGAATTAAGTTACTACTTTGGCAACATAAATGTAAGAAAAATTTATAGTTGCAATATTTGAGTCTCTCAAAAGTTCACCTTCAATGGCTGTATATCCAACGTTATGCGCACTTATTTGGTTATTCGAGTCTTCATCGGGACCACCATATAATGGATCATTTTCGGTGGAAATAGATGATAGTCCTCATTAGCAGCGTCATTGGGGGTGCATGTCTTCAAATTCCTCGAAGTCTTCTCGGTTGGTGTAAAAAAATAGTTACTTCAAGAATGTGTAACATTCTATCGTAAAGAATCAAATATTATGAAATTATAAAAATAACATAATTTTTTGCCTATAGAAAAAAAAATGTAATTTTTATCCGTTGAAACTTGAAATTAAAATATAACAAATACAAATTTAACATCTAGTGTTTTCTCACTAGGACTCAAGCAAAATAATGAGTTATAAAAACAAAAAATATTTAATTATAAAAAAGGGTGCTTCTAGGGCGAGGGAGCAAATCAAATCTCTCATTGGTGAACAACTAAAGTTGACCGTTGGATATTGTGTAAAATGCTATAAGTGGTTAAGATTGAATCAACCAATATTAAATCTCAACCGTTGATAAATTTTTATACTACATGTTATAGTCATATTTAATGGTTCACCGATGACGGATTTGATTTGCTCTCTCACACTAGAAGCACCCATAAAAAAAGTAAAGATATTCATAAAGTCATAATACAAAATAGGGGTGCTTGTAGGGTGAGGGAGAAAAATCAAATTCTTCACCGCCAAACCACTAAAATTGACTGTAGGATATTATGTAAAATGCTATGAGTGGTTAAGATTGAATCAATCAGTACTAAATCTCAACCGTTGATAAATATTTATACTATATCCTACAGTCATATTTAGTTTTTCACAAGTGAGAGATTTGATTTGCTCCCTCACCCTAGAAGCACCCCAAAAATAGTTATACCAGTAACGTGTAATTGTTTTTCATTGAGACTCAAAATTATAATAATTATTGCGACAGACATGTAATATTTCACCTTTGAGAATTACAAGTAATAAAATTTATTAACAACATCTAATGTCTCTCCTTTGGAGTTCAAAAGAAAAATATAAAAGTAATTACCATAACCATATTGTAGCGACCGAAAAACTCAGGTAAGGATTCTTTGAAGTTTCAGATGAAGTCGTAATCAAAGTTTAGGTTTAAAGGGAGCAATCGTTGATAAATTCCCTTGAAGGGTCTTTACGAATCAAATACAAGTTCGGGAGTTGATTATTCGTGGAGAATGAATTAGCAACCCGTGGCATCCTTCCTAACAAAGGTTACCATCTAACTAAATGTGTAAAGTTTGTTAATTCAAAAATATATTATTTTACCCTTTTTTGCAAATTTAAAAAAGAGACGTGATAAATATTTAATTATTTTTGTTATTTTATTGAGAAATAGGAAAGAAATAATTTTAAAAAAGGTTTTTATAAGTGCACTTGACAGATGTGGCTCCCACCTCTACTCCCACATATCTCCGAATATTGAATCAAATGTTATGTAGTTTTTGGGGTAAAAAAATTTTGTGCGTTGAGTGTTTTTTAATTAATATTTTTAATAAAAATAAGTTTGAAGAATAGTAAAAAAAGTAAAGAAAAACAAATCACGAAAACAGAGCAGGTTGCAAAACAGAAATAAAGGGGGTGCAGTTAACAACAGAGGTGTTGTGTTATTGAAAAAGGAGGTGCGGATAGTTAATAGTCCGGTTTTGTTTTTTTATCTTTTTAAGACCTGACCTGCGAATGGGCCTGAGCAGGTGGGAGCGTGACACTAAAACACATGGGGGTGCAATTATAACTTGGGAAAAACTTACATACAGTAGTACCATAAGTATGGTACTGGTGGTGTTGTATTTCAAAGGAAAAGTCAGAAAACTGTCAATAACCACTTGAGATACATAAACCCCAACATGTTTATGTGTTACTTGCAGGTACAAACACACTCAAAATCTCAAGGATTTGAGGCTCTAAACGACCGCCTTGCCTCCCATTCTCAAGGCCACCACTTGTTGCAACATTGGTTCAGCAAAAATATTAGCTGAAGGATCATCAAATCTAGACACTGGACAGCGTTAATGACCGTTCCAATTGTGGTGGTGGTGGCTCGCCGGAGGTGGTGGTGGCTCGCTGGAGAAGATGAAGATAGAGATGGTGTTTGGAGGAAGAAGTTCTTGTGTTTATGTCAATTTGGTCCCTTATGTTTTTTTAGTTTCAATTAGGTGTTTATGAAGATAGATATGGTGTTTGGACAATTAGAACGTCACGTCAGCAGTTAACTGCCAGCATGGCGTCTAATAAGTTAATGGACGAAAAATACCAAAAAAAGGACCAAAATGACGCACACAAAAAAGATGAGGGACCAAAACGTGAAAAAAAGATAAATGACCAAAGTAAAACCAAAACTAAAGGTAAATGACCAAAAATGAAATTTAGCCTAAAAAGTATTATCTAGGAATTTCCATCCACTCCATAATGATTTGTAGGTGATAACTAGTCGGCGTCTTCCGAAACATGTTGATCGCCATGATCGTTGGTTTCGTTGAAACAGATAGAAACGTTTCGGGAGAAAGAAGATATAAAATAAACAATAAAAACATTAAAGCAATCACAATGACGCAACATTGCTATTCAGCTTTTTTAAAAAAAAAATGTTTCAAACATTTGGAGGGCAACAAATAGATGGATGAGAGAGGGAGCTTTATGTGCTGCACCTCTACTTCCTTCACTTTAAGTTCTTGAGAATGTGCTAGGCAAGGATTGCCATAAGTTTCTGACACAGAACTTGACCCGTTCAATCTTGAATTGTAACAAAAAAATCAGGTTAATCATATACTAATAATTAGTTGGAGGACATATGGTGGGGAAAAAAAGATAGAGTACAAAATTCTTACAGATCACCCTCCAAATAAAGCGCAAAATGACCTCCCCCACCAATTGCTATAAACATATGTAGATCAAACGAACATGCGATTGATAGATTTAATTTAACAAAAATAAAATTATTAAGAGGGTTTTATAAAAAACAGCACTAAGAGGGACATTACTCGATTTATTCATGAAAATAGCAAACACAATCCGTTTATCCTCTATTCTGAAACAAATCCAGTCGTGCAGGACAAAATGTACCTGACTCTGTTGGTCTGATGAATTTGCGTTCACAGAAGACGAACTGCGTCGGTTTTGACGACGCGACGAAGACGAACCACGATCCCTCGCCATTGTTCTTGCAATCTGCGATTCGTATGATGGCTGCTGGAAGAATACGATAACGGTTTGGAGGAAGACGATAAACCAGGGTTTTGACAAAGGAAAGTAGAGTTGAACTTAAAGGGAAATTCCGTAATTACCCCAACCATTCTAAGCAAACCCAGAAAAATCCCTATTCCTGTTTTACTAAGATAGCCGTTTAATTATTAGACTCAATTTGATACTAAAACCTTTTGATACAATTATGTTTGTTACCTAATCAGTATGTAGTCACCAACTTTTTACGAAATACACTATAATCAGTTCTGGGTATGAGATAGTAATAAGTTGGTAATAATAGCGTAATTTTAATCAAAAAAAAAATCTTATTTTTAAATAAAAATAACTCAAATATTACCATCCACTTATTCACATCATTTTTGATTTGGCTTATTATGGTATATAAAGTAATATCTTAAGTTTGGAAAAAAAATATATTGGAACACTCAGCTCACTTAAATATAAAGTTACTGGTGATTTTAATTCCTAACAAACTTGCCAACTTATGAGTTACAGTTGAAAAGAGGAAGATACTTCTCATTTTTTAGAAAAGAATAAAAATCTGGTTAGTTGTAATATATTGATCTACTAGTATGTATCACCCATGCTAGCACGGGTATACACGTTCTTTAAACTTAAAATATGATATTTTTATGTGGCACTCAAAGAGATGCAGTTGTATATTTATGCGTATTATGTGAGATATAAAATACTTTGGACACCATATAAAATAAACCTATTAGAAATCAAAAATAAAAAGAAACGCAAGCGGTATGTTCGAAAAAAAGGGGGGTGCATAAAGCAGAAGGGGGCGTATTAATAAAAAATGGCGCTGCACGGGTATACATGTTCTTGTAATTATATGCGTAATTTTAAATTATTTTATCTTCTCATTGAATTTTATTTATAAATAGTTTGGCGATTTATTACAAACTTGGTTGTGACTTACAAATTTGTTATGAAATGTTTTTTCTAAGTTGGATTATGTTATTGGATCATTGTGATCTCGTTGGAATATATGGTTTTATTTCTAATATTATAAACTTATGTTTGTTGTAATTGAATTTTTTTCATATTCTTAATTAGATTTGCACGTGTATAATTTTTTTTCCAATACGGCCTTAACGCATTCGTGATTGCAATCACTATTTCATCCTAATAGTAATAACTGTATTGGTAGTTAAATAAGGATTTAAATTAGGCTTTTAAAAATTATAATTGTTATGATATTGCTTCTTTTGCTAAGTCTATAAAATATATCAAATGGTAAAAACATGTGTAGTTTTTCCAAAAGTAATTTGATAAGTAGTTACTATGATCATTCCTACTTTAATTACTAAAATAAATATAAAATTATGGATGATTAGTAGTTATCCGTGTATTTGAGTTCAGGTGTATTGATGGGTTTATATACATAATGTAGGGCTATTTTCGTCTTTTACTTATGAGTTTTTCTTCAGATACCATATGCTAAACCCTATTGCACCATTACTTCAACTTTACTTTCCTAAGCATTAATGAGTTAATATCTAAACATGTTGTGTCTCATTGTTTCCTAAGCATAAGAGGTAGAAAAGTAATAGCAAAAGTAAGACTCACAATTTAGACTATGATGACAACAAATTAGAACTCACTCAGCTCAAATCGGTAGTATGTCTTAATACTTTGACATTTTATTCTTTTACTAAACTAATTTGAGAATGAGCATACATTAACTTCCTATTGATCAATTCCTTTAGCTAAACCAAATTATTCAACTTTCTGCCCAGATTTAATTACTCAAAATTAACGTGAGTATCCAACATAGTTTATGCATTGAGTGTTTGATACATTCATATGAAGATTTAAATTCACTTCAGATTTTGCAAAATTTGGTCCCAAATCTTCAACACCTTCTATTTCCAACCCGTTGTTCATCCACAGAAAAAGACCTGAATACATCAAACATTTATGTTGTTATCAGTTGATTTATTTTTGAATCAAATGTTGTTATCAGTTGATACAGATGTTTAAGGCTATTGTTTATGAAAAATGTGTAGACCTTCAACATCATCACCTCCAATAGCCTTAAGTCCTTCGATCTATTTATGTAAAAATTGAGTTAATGTTGTTAGGAAGCTATGAACATCCAATACCAATTAAATACTCGTATCTGAAACATAATCCACATCCTCGTGAAAAAGATTCTAAATGCCTCTTATCCACATAATGCCTCTTATACTACAATATTCTTAGGTAGCATAGTTGCATCATATCCACTTCCGGTATCTTAGATGTGACAAATAATACTTTAGACATATAAAAACTGCAACCAATTGCAAAAGGAGTACATTTATGTATTGTTATACGATAATTAACTAAAAATGTTGACTGTCCAAAAGTGTATTTCATTTATTGTCAAAAAAAAGATTGGATTTCATTTTCTCTCTCCACCAAGGTGAGTTTCAAAATGAAAATACATCTAATGATATAGTGGAAACTTTACTGCATCCACACATATCTTCACTGGGTCTCAATCCAACAGACAATGATGGTGTTGATCCAATAAAACTTCCATTGCTCACTACTGTCGAACTGCATCACAAAAAATGAGCCTCGGGTCAAACTTCCACAATCAACAATCTCCAAGACTCCAACTACACTTCTTCCAAGCACTATGAACCAAACCTTGAAGTTCCAACATATTAAAATTTCAGCTGAATTCACAACGAAATTCATTTTGTATCATAATCATATTTTGCTGTCCAGTAACAAACACAAAATTTTGTTGATTTCGTGATGCAAGACAATTCACATCTTCATAATATATATATTCTTTTAACAACATTTGCATGTTGATGTTAAAGTATCACTAACAACAAATCTAAAAGAAACTCTTATCAACACTATTCATTCAATTCATTTAATATATATCCCACACACTTGAAATTCGTTCCTGATTGTCAGGGATTTAAGAATCTTTCATTTAATTGATTTTATGATAGGCAGTTTTTACCTGTTCGTAAAATCAATGTTAGCCTAGGATTCAGCCGAAATCCTAATTAATCCTGGCCGTTTAATAAGCAGCCGCAATTTTATGGAAACTTAGCCGTTGAACAATAGTACACGACTTGTGTGCTAATTGTATGAAATCTATGCCGTTGGATCATTCTTTCTGGATGACGTGTAGCCCATGTGTCATAGAAAAACTGACGTGGACTTTTATGGAATCTGAGGTGTTTTTATTGATTTATCCACATGGACGCTTACATGTAGCATCTATGGTTTAGTATAATTAAGATTAAGATAACATTGTGGTATAGGGTCTATAGAAATCTGTTAAATTATCCTAAGTCATTAATTATTTGTGTATAATATACCTCATTGAATGTTGTCAAATGTCTGGATTTTATGATCCCTCAGCTAATAATTTTGTTGAACCAATGTTGCAACAAGTGGTGGCCCTAAGAATGGGCGGCAAGGCGGTCGTCCAGAGCCTCATTTTTTAGGGGCACCAAAATTTGTTGTCTTAGTAGTGTATTCATATATTTGAATACAATTTTTATGTTAATTCAATTATAACCACGCACACATAATTCTTAATAATGATTTGAAATCATATTGAATTTTTTTGAAACTCACTAATAACATGATGATTGTTATGATTTTGATGATGAAATTATCTTCGAAAAATTAGAAGTAATTAGAGAAAGGTCCTAATTTCCGAATTAAATTCAAGTTATATATTATTGAATTTTTTGAAGACAAAAAATTATTTTCTTTAAATAGTCTCACTTTGAATACTATAGAAAATAAATTTTTTTAAAAATATTGATTATGAACAAATTATTAATTGATTTTTAACAAAAGTACAAGGAGAATGATATTAAAATAGTTGCAAGAGCATCGTTTTCTTTATTTGTCCAGAGCACCCAAAATGCCAAGACCGGCCCGGTTGCCATCAACGACGCACGATCGATGTTGGTTGCGTTCATAACTTATAGCTTATAAAGTAGTGAAGCATTGGTTGCCTTCATAATAAAGTAGTGAAGCATATCCAAACTCATATTTGAATCGTTAGCAACATTGCTTTAATGTTTTTATTGTTTATTTTATATCTTCGTTCTCCCAAAACGTTTCTATCTGTTTCAACGAAACCAACGATCATGGCGATCAACATGTTTCGGAAGACGCCGACTAGTTATCACCTACAAATCATTATGGAGTGGATGGAAATTCCTAGATAATACTTTTTAGGCTAAATTGCATTTTTGGTCATTTACCTTTAGTTTTGGTTTTACTTTGGTCATTTATCTTTTTTTTCACGTTTTGGTCCCTCATCTTTTTTGTGTGCGTTATTTTGGTCATTTTTTTGGTATTTTTCGTCCATTAACTTATTAGACGCCATGCTGGCAGTTAACTGCTGACGTGACGTTCTAATTGTCCAAACACCATATCTATCTTCATAAACACCTAATTGAAACTAAAAAAACATAAGGGACCAAATTGACATAAACACAAGAACTTCTTCCTCGAAACACCATCTCTATCTTCATCTTCTCCGGCAAGCCAACACCACCTCCGGCGAGCCACCACCACCACAATTGGAACGGTCATTAACGCTGTCCAGTGTCTAGATTTGATGATCCTTCAGCTAATATTTTTGCTGAACCAATGTTGCAACAAGTGGTGGCCAATTGAGAATGGGAGGCAAGGCGGTCGTTTAGAGCCTCAAATCCTTGAGATTATGAGTGTGTTTGTACCTGCAAGTAACACATAAACAAGTTAGGGTTTATGTATCTCTAGAGAGAAGGCAGAGAGAAAACGAAAGGAAGAAAGATAGATATAGAGAAGAAGAATTACCAAGCGAGTGATTTTGAGAGGGTTTTGTTCAATTAACTCTAGCTGTGTGTTTCTTGGATCGGCTCAACCTTCTTGGGTCATTAGTGCACAGTACCTGCAGAGTCCATAAGATACAATTGGGTTAGTTTGTTTTTACAGTCTTGGGTGTAGTTTTTACTAATTGCACCTATCCGGTTTATGAAAATACATCAAGACTCTTGAAGCATAAGTAGTCGTACAGAATCAACATGGAGAATCAGAATGAATGCCTTCTAATTGAATTTGAAGTCTTTGTGCCAAACATGCATAACTTAATTTCATGAAAAATAAGAACACAAGACAAAAGTTTGGAAACAAATTAAACTTCCAACACTAGCTATTATCAAAACTTCAACTCCTTCTTTTTTAATCAAGAAAGTTTGAATGGTTAAAGTAATTAGCTATCACCTCCCGTCGTGTTTTGTTTAGGTTGTTTTAGCAAAATTAATCTTCTCAAATTGATTATCGTTTTACATTTTTAATGGAATATTTAGTATTCTTTTCCACTTATACCCCTCTTTATTATGGGGGACTTTTTACATCTAATCAGTGAGTCACATTTATCAAAGTTTAGGTTAAGGGTATACATTGATAAATCTCTTGGATTTGGATAAGGGTATTTGTGGACTAGGTTTAGGTTCAGGAGTCGTTTATGTTTGGGGAATCCGCACAACATCCTTCTTAATGTAAGTTACCTTTTAATTAATTGTGCAAAACGATGTTAAATTTAGAAAATATTTATTTTACTCTTTTATATCAAATTAAGAACCACACGGGCGGGCAAAATCGGGTACTCGTGGCCAGCCAGATTCTCCGACGAAGCCGATGAAAATAAAATTAAGAAAACTAAAATTAGAGAGAAGAAGGATTTTTTTATAAAATAAAAGGTAATTTAATTTTTGTGACATTACAGTTTCTATTTGATGTATTTGTTCATACAACAGTTATCATGGTTGCTTTTTAAAGCGTTTGTATTGGAAGCATTTTTATAAGCTTTTGAAAATAAAAGAAAAGAAAACATTGATGATATAGGCATACAACTTTTTTATTCAAAAGATACTCTTTCTAGTTCTAGCTTTTGAAAAACTATAAGTTTTGGTCTATTTGTTTTATTGAAATTAAAAAAAGTCGGGTTAGGATAAAAAATTGTTAAACATGTTTTTTATTCAAAGTCCAAGTTTTATTTCTTTAAAAAAAGCATGAGTAAGCAGCCTCGTGGTACTCAAAAACCTGCTAGTATGCACAAATGCACTTTAACTCTTAAGTTAAAATTTAAAACATACTCCTTCCACCTTAAAATATAAGCATAAAAAGAACAGATATCTAGAATGGATGTAGTATATCCCCCATGCAAATTGAGTAATAATGCCAACTATGCAGCAGTATGGTCAAGGTTTGTAATTGGCAAATATGGCAACTTGATAACAAGAGTCCCTGGCTGGTCCCAACTTTAGATAATAAATGCTATATACTAATTGTAACACTAGTCCCAACTTTAGAAAATACTATAACTACCATGATACTTTTGAACAAGCCACGTGTTCACAGATCATTCAACATTAACAGTGCATTTTCCCCTTCCTATTTATGCAGTAAAAAATCCCGAAGATGTCATAGCAATAGTTGGTACTCTTCTTTAAACCTATGTGCCAGGGTACAGAAAAAGGTTAGCATAGGGAATCTCTAAACCTGTTTGGCAGTCTCTTAGTCAGTTGCTTGGAAATCTGAAAAAACAAAGACAAAGAAAGAGTAAATCACAAAAGACTATTATTCTAATTGCTAAAGAATAATGCTCAATAGTTAACTTTTCTTTATCTTAATGCAATAACCAACCGACCAAGTTTTTAAGAAAACAGAATAAATACAATGCAGAACAGTCCCTTTGTGCAGTGCAGTAGCCAGTCATGTAGGTGGGTGGTTTCAAGTGTTGTGTGTGGTGATGGTTACAAGGAGAGACACCACAATCAGTGTGAGTTACCAGTGTATTTAGACAAGAAAAATACCTAGTTGTAGAGAGAACACAAACTCCCTTTCCATCGGTCTCTTCTTTGATGCAAACTTCATCTCTACCATTGCAACCCTGTGTTAGTTAACATGATATTTTGTTAGTAGTGTATTCTCAAACAAGCAAATAATAACAAATGTTATCAAATAATTTTAAACCATCTTACCTGAAAATCCACTAGTGCATTCTCATCCTTTTCATCTTTGCTTAGTCTAAGATTGAGTATATAGTTGCTCTGAGCATTAGGTGTCACTCCCATCCGAGTCATATTGTCGAATACATGTTTGGCCTTATCCACTTTATCGACACGCCGGTATCCATCTATTAAAGAATTGTAAGTATGAACATTAGGTTTCACACCTAATGTTATCATCATACCCAAAATCACTAGTGCATTCTCAGGTCTACCATCTATGCATATTCTATGATTGATTGTGTTGTAGCCATCGGCGTCAGGAGTAACTCCCATGCGTGCCATAGTGTTGAGGGTATTTATGGCTTTTCTCACTTTATGGACACCACAGTGTCCCTTGATTAATGTTTGGTATGTGACAATGTCCGGTTGTACACTTTCTTTAAACATCCGACCTAACAAGCTCATACATGCGCCTACTTTTTCAACTCTACATAATGCCCCCATCAACATTGTAAAAACTGTGATATTTGGCTTCACATTGTAGAGCCTCATTTCCTCAAAAAACCAAAGAGCTTTTTCTAATTGTCCGGCGCGACAACAATTGTAGATAAGAGACCGGTAAGTAATGATGTTCGGATAAATTTCTTTTTTAACCATCTCATCATATAGCTTAAGAGCATCCACCGATAGGGTGCGCTCCCTTTTGCAAAGCCAATCAATGATTGTGGAGTACATAATCACATTGGCATGAGATCCTATCTTTTCAAACTCTCTAAGTATATTGATCGCTTCTTTTGCACGTCCAACTGAGCACACACCTTTAATTAACGTGCCACACGTAACTTCGTCGAATTGAACTTTGTCATCCACATAGAGTCGTAGGTTGAGGGCTTTTTTGACCTCGCCATTGACACATAGAAGCTTCATAACCGCGGTGAGGGTAATTGTGTCGAGGTGAAATCCCTTCTTGAGAAGCTTTCCAAAAATAGAATAAGCGAAAGGTATATTTTGCCCGCGTCGGAGTAACTGTTCAACAAAATGTTTAAGGTGATATCGGTAGGCTTAATCCCCAGTAGTTCCATTTGATTATAGATATGGAAAACCTTCTGATCCTGTCTGGTCATAACAAGTGAACCTAAAACTTTGTTGAATTCAGACGTCGATGGAGGTGGGTCCAGAAAGAGCATTTGTTGGACATCTTTGGGCACCCCATCAGAAGCTTTCATCCCTAAATATAAACATAGAGAATTATGACAATGCAACAACATAATAGAACCAACACAGGGAAACCTAAAAATCAATCAGTGTATGAAAAATAAAAGACAGAGAACATGCACGAAGGATTTTGGACTAAAAATTGCAAAATGAACAACAGGCTAACTAACCTGGAGACTCGTCCGATTCATTGGTTTGGGATTGATTGAACTCAATCTACTTCGCTCAAACATAGACAAACAAAACTATCCCAAGTAGTAACTTCGCTTCGATTTAGGACGAATTCCGGTTGACCATCGAATTTCCCAACTCGTCCCTATTATACATACTCATAGTTTGATGTTGAAATTTAACCGTTGGAGATGCTAAATTTATACCAACCAGTTGAAATTGTTACTTTAATTTTACTATAGCAACAATAGAAATCATTTACAGAAAATTTAAATTATTTGAATGTACTTTAATCAAACAACATTACTTTTGTCATTTTAACCAGGGCCGACCCAAGCATAAGGCAACCCAAGCCCTCGCTTTGGGCCTCAAAAAAATAAATTTTTTATGCCTAAAAAGGGTCTCAAATTAAGGATTATATATTAAAAAGGGGCCTCAAAACTCACGAACTGTTTGCAGCGCAGCTGGCTAGAGTGTTACTTGTCATTGGGAGGGTTGGAGGTTGGAATCCTGCAAAGCATCATTTTAACGAATTTTTTAGTTTTTCATGCATAATAAAATTAAAAACTAAAACATATTTATCTTTGTGGGGATTTGAACACAGGTTCAACACTATTAATTAGCCAAAAAGATACCACTGCAACAACTTATGAATAATAACATAATGATAGAAATAAAATATATAAACTAGAAGCACACATGTATTGATTATTAAATTAAGATTCTATTTTATAATTTAAATTAAAAAATTATGAATTTTGTTATTGTAAAACTTTATTTCATTTTTTAAATTGTATAAAGCCTATTGTACTTCCTCACTTTAAAAGTTTTAATTTCTTTTAATATTTTTTTACTTTTATGTTATTTTTTCTTTAAAGGGCCTCACAAAAAAGTTCGCTTTGGGCCTCCAAATAGGTTGGGTCGGCCCTGATTTTAACTATACCATATGTTTTAGGTTTTAATATTATTGATATAGCATGAATCGCGTTTTATAATCTGATAATGGATAGTTGATTACACCTTGTGTAGTTTTTCTAATTTTTTTGCTATGAATGAATGAATTATCATTTTTATTGGAAAAAAAAACATAGTGTCTAAATTTTTTTATGCCTATTTTTTTGGTTACATAAAAGTTTAGGTGAGTTGGGCTTCGGGGGCTCACTAGGGTCAGGGCGTTAAAACTCAAATGAAGTTGTTTGATGTTAAAATTTAACCGTTCAAGATGCTAAATTTATACCAATCAGTTAAAACTGTTACTTTAATTTTACTGTAGCAACAATAGAAATTATACTTGCATTTACAGAAAATTTAAATTATTTTGAATGTACTTTAATCAAACAACATTACTTTTGTCATTTTAACTATACCATATGTTTTAGGTTTTAATATTGATGCAGCATGAATCACGTTTTATAATCTGGTAATGGATGGTAATGGATAGTTGCTTACACCTTGTGTAGTTTATCTAAATTTTTTGCTATGAATGAATGAATGAATTACCATTTTTATTGAAAAAAAAACCATAGTGTCTAAAATTTTTTACGCCTATTTTTTTTATTACAGAAAAGTTTAGGTGAGTCGAGCTCCGGGGGTTCACTAGGGTTAGGGCATGCCTCACGACTCTTTGAGTGCGTGCCTATAGAAATTTTTTTTATAGGCAAAGTGGTTAGAAATTAGTCCTTATAAAAGAAAGTTAAATTTTTTGGTATCTTAGTCAAATTTTATATAAGGAATTAATCCTCTATATTTTTTAATCTTTATTATAATTATTTAATTTTTTTAGCTATATCGATAACAAATTCTATAGTCAAATATTTCTAGTGTAACATTTCACTCTCATTAAATAATATGACTAATTTGTTCCAACTATCGTGTCGTAATTAATTTAAAATTGGATTTAAATTATTTTATTTTCAAAAAGTTTCTTCCAATAGAAGCCATACTAAATGTTATTTTGTAATATGGAATTAAGAGACTTGGGATATAGAGACTTTGTTTGTGAATATTACAAAATTACATTAGTATCCATCTAAAATTAGAAACCCTCATAGAACATTTCAATAGCATTTAGGTGAGTCGGATTTCGGGGGCTCACTAGGGCCAGGGAGTTAAAACTCAAATGAAGTTGTTTGATGTTGAAATTTAACAGTTCGTGATGCTAAATTTATACCAACCAGTTCAAATTGTTACTTTAATTTTACTGTAGCAGCAATAGAAATTATACTTGTATTTATAAAGAATTTAAAATATTTGTGTGTACTTTAATCAAACGACATTACTTTTGTCATTTTAACTATACCATATGTTTCAGGTTTTAATATTGATATAGCATGAATTGCGTTTTAACTATACCATATGTTTCAGGTTTTAAGTTTGAACTTAGGTAACCACAGAGAATATCTAAAACATAACGTCGGCTTTAGAAGTTTTCTTAGGCCTTATGAACATTATATTCCCTATTAATTAGTCTTTAAATTAAAAGATAAAATCTAATAAGAATGTTATAAAGCCTTTAAAAAGTTTGCTGGCCTATGCTAATGAGGTCCTCTGTTGGTGCTAATGAGTCAATTGCATGCACATCATTAGAACATCTTGAGGTCTAGGTTAGACCTACTCAGCCATATTGTATTCCCATAATGCGAAATAAATACATGCATCCATGTCTTTATTTGGTAGTCCATGTATTTATTCTTACTGAGGTGCAACTTAACATTTACAGAAATTTTTTTTGTTTTTATATCCTTCTCTAATAGAACTTGGCCCCTCCCTCTGAACCAACCCCTCCTCGTTTTTATATGCAAAATTGCCTTAATTCTTCCATCTATTATTACTTTCGCAACACTCCTGGAAGACACTTAACAGTTTGTCTCTTACTCAACCTAGTTCATTCTGGCACTGAAAATATGAATGAAACTGACAAAATGGAAAATGCATCCTTAAGTTGAAGGGTTAGAAAAATAGAAAACATGGATTCTCTCCTTATATCCGTCTCCAGAATTCGAATCCTCTCTATCTCTCTTTTCTGTTGGAGGCATTCCAAGCATGAGTTATAACCACCAGGGATTGGCAGGAGGGTGTAAGTGTTTGGTGCTTCCAGAGAGGAAGAAATTAATGGGAGTAAGAATATGGGCGTATCAGTTAAAGATCAATACAGTAATTTCTGTAAAACTGAGCTCAACCAATGCTCATTCAATCATTCATTGAAACTATTTATTACATCAATTCTGTTTCACATCAGCAACAACTTTACTAACCGATAAACCAAACCAGGATTAACTGATCTAACAAATCTCCAATACAATGGATACGGGTTGGCTCATACTTCGTACAACCCCCTCTCTACTCAATGGACACCCCGTAACCCCCTTTATTCCCAAAATACCAATAATTTTAAATTAATTTTTTTTACTATCTATTCCCTCTCACCCTCACACCCCCCCTCTCACTTTCTCATTCTCTCTAAACTCAAACCTAGTGCCGAACCCACATCCCTCACCTTCAATCCATCATTTTCGTTCGTTTTCCATCAACAATCAGTGCACATTTACTTCCATTGAAGTATAGGTACATTCCCTCTACATCCTCTTCGTGAATTTCATTTTTTCCGCTGTTTAGGGTGGTTCGGCGTAGCAGAGGCCGAACTGATTCGTTCAGACGTGCGCCGAACCCCCTGTTTTTTAAACTGTTTTTGGTTGGTTCGGCTCTGTTCGGTCACGTGTGTGCCGAACTGGTTCGGCCATGGGTGCACCGAACGTTTCTGATTGTTGTTAAATGCTGAGTTTTTTGATTTTAACTGAATTGTAATGTTTCTATTTGTTATTTTCAGTATGGCTAACACCCGAGGAGGCCTTCTACATCTGCTGCTGATTTTGCACCTCCTGATGCTCCCGATGCTGATGTTCCCCAACCTTGCGCAGCCGAGCCCGAGCCATCTGCTGCTCTTGACAGATCATCTACTTTCCCTTATCCTGGAGGGTCAGACGATCGATCTGTCCTATATGCTTATGGGTCCCACATTGCTTGGAACAGATGGAACGGTCTGGTAAGTTTACAATTACTTAACAATTTCTGTTATTAATAAATCTCATTTGTTACATCTATCTAATTATTGAGTATTTCTTTTAGAATGAAAAATGCAGGAGTGTCCTGGTGATGGGCATAAGCAGAAAGTACATAATCATTCTATGAAGGATACTGAGGTTCATTCTATGATTATGGATTACATCCATCAATCTGGTTTGTTGCCCCTTCATGACGTGGGGTTTGCTACAGTCAACCATTTCCTTACTACTACTTTCGTGGAGCGATGGCACAGAGAGACCAACACATTCCACCTTCCAATTGGTGAGATGACTATCACCCTGGATGATGTGGCACAGCTGCTCCATATCCCCATCACCGGGGTATTTTATGACATGGTAGAGCCAACAAAGATGGAGGCGCAGCAGTGGTTGGTTGACTACCTGGGGGTTTCGCAAGAGGAGGCATTTGCTGAAATACCTGCCAAAGGTACAAGTGTGAAGTTGAGTTGGCTGAAGAAAGTGTACAACAAAGCCACTAGAGCTGAGAGGTGGGAGGATGCAGCTCGTTGCTACCTTTTGATTTTGCTTGGTCGTACCCTATTCTGTGACAAGTCTGGCAACAAGGTGAAGGTTGCATTCCTGTACATGATCAGAGAGCTAGAGCAGGCTGGTCACTACTGTTGGGGGGCTATGGCACTGGGTCACCTATTTCTAAATACTGACTTGAGCGTCGAAGTGGCTTCGCAGGTACCCCTCCCAGGCTCACATTGACCTCCGGCCAGACAGCAAGAGACCTACTAACTGCAGTGCACCCAACACTGCAAGGTACAGAACATTGGCGAGGGTGTCGTGTCTCATGAGACACGACACCTTGGAGAGCTTGGCACAGGGTGCCAACATCATGAGACACGACACCTTGGATAGCCTGGCACACGACAACCCCAAGGGCGCCAACATCATGAGACACGACACCTTAGCAAGGAGTAGGCATGGCAACAAAACCCATACCTGCGGGGACTGACCTAAATCCGTCCCGATTTGACGGGTTTTCCCCGCTTTGACTGGGTTTGGATTTGGGTTCTCCCCGAAATCAACATACGGGGATGAGACGGGTAATAGGGATATAGGTCCCGTCCCCGAAACCGCCCCGAATGTATAAAATTACATTAGTACCCATCTAAAATTAGAAACCCTCATAGATCATTTCAATAGCATTTAGAGAAACCCGCCCCGAATGTATAAAATTATATTAGTACCCATCTAAGAATATTACTAACTGTTCTGTACCTTGCAGTCCCCCAGCATTGCAAGGTACAGAACAGTTAGTAATATTCTTATATCCAAGCAAGTTAGGTGGCATAGACCCTTATCCGGTGAAGTGGATTTGAAGGTGGATGGAAGTCTTTTTCAGGAGGTAGGAAAGGCGGGGTATGGTGGTCTCGTCCGTAGTACTGACGAAGAGTTCTTAAAAGGATTCTATGGTTTAACTGGAAGTGCATATATTATATTTGCAAAATTATTAACTCTTCTTCAAGGACTCGCCAGTTGCTGCAAGTGGGGGTTCAAGAATGTCCATTGTATTTCGGACTCACTTCACTTTTAGTGATTCAGTATGTGTATAAGGGTGTTGATAAGCAATTAAGCATCACCGATTTTATAATATGGTTGCTCGTATTAAACATCTTATGCGACAAGATTTGACTTGTAATTTATCTCACAATCTAAGAGAAGGTAACTATTGTGCGGATGTCCTTGATTTGACTTTGGTTTTATATGGAAAGTCTTACAATACTGATGAATATCATATATATTTCTTAAGTGATGGGGAAATTTTTTATCGATGTTTAGTTCGGGTTATTATGACAAAATTAAGGACTAAACATTGATGATTTTTTTAATGACTAAACTTGATATGAAAATGGGGCTTAAACATTGAGTGTAGTTCGTGCCATGACAAAATGTGGCCTCTCGATGAACTTTTATCCAAAGCTCCAAGTTAGAGCTTTTGTTGCACGCGACTCCGGACAGAGAAATTCGTTGACCTGAGTTTTTTTTGACATGGTTGACCTGAGTTCGTATGAATAGAAAAGTGTATAGACAACTATTTTTTTTTTTTTACAAAAGAACTATTTTTATTTGGTAGCACATGTTTTTTACTATATGCATTTCCATAAGGGCCGTTTAGTGGTCAGGATAAGGAGACAGAATATGATAAATCTATCATATCTGGTGTTATTTGTTGAGCCAAGAGCATATGATAACTTAATCCTGTGACTTATCCTATCCCGACACTCTAGTTGAAATTTTATCTAGATTTTGAGCTGGGTTAGAAACCAGCAGAATAGAATAAGGAAATAATTTATTCGTTTACCCTTCTAAAATATATTTTAAAATATAAAAAAAATCTAATAAAAAATAAATATAAACTAAAACCAAAAATATTAATAAATTTTTTATTAAAAATTAAATATTAATTCTTAATTTAAAAAATCATGTATAAATTTATGATAAGGGTAATTTTTCATTTTATATAATCTATAAATTATAAATTTATTGATATTTAAAAAATTAAAATATGTGATGAAAAATAAATTTATTACTAAAAAAATATAAAAATATGTAATTAATTTATTTTTTCAACAAATGAAATATAATTGTCACATGAGTAGTTTTGTTATCAACATATAATATATTTCATATAATTATTTATTAGCTTATTTAAAATATATAATAGAATTATTTAGTTACTTGTACAATTTTTTATAATTTGAAATTGTTTATTTGATAATGCCAATGAATTTTTTTAAATTGTATAAAATTATTTCATTAGTATTTATTACTAATTGTTAAATATTATTAGCTTTTTTGACAAATAAACATTTTAAGTGAATTTTAAGAAAAAGTTAATATGTATTTATTAAAAAGAGGTTACATAATTTATTCACAAGGACAATTTTACCCTTTAAAAATTATATATACATATATATATATATATGTGTGTGTGTGTGTGTGTTATATCCTGTCATGATTTGGTGCGTACCAAACACATGAAATGATAGTGTCTATCCTGCTACTGTCATATCCTGTCTCTATCCTATCATCTACTCTATCATATCTTGTGCACCAAACGAGCCCTAAATCCCTTATTTAGCATATAAAATCTATATTATCGTAGCTAATGATGTTTTTCAGTTCATTATTTGAAATATTGAGGAAATATATACTTGGTATTTAAAATAATGGTCTTTGAATAATAATCAATCAATCAATACTAAACATTTAGGAACATGTTCAGGTGACATGTTCGCATGTCCACCTAAGCTGCCAATTGTTCCAGAAAAGACATGCAATCACCTCCAAGCATATTGAGAGTCTCTAACTAGTTGGACTTCACACAAAATATGTTGCAAAATTACTGCACTAGCAACTTCATTTTCATCCAAATCACGGTCCCATGATAACAACTAGCCCCATTGACTATTCATCCACACGTAGTGGCGGATCCTGTCAATTTTAGTGGTGGAGGCAAAAAAATAATCTGATATCTCCTTAAAAGAAAAATATTATAAATATTTAAAAAAATACATATTCTCATGATAAAAAAGACTAGATACCTAAATAGATACAAAAATTGACACTTATTTAGTCCATAAGAAATAAAAAGTATCTATTTGGTCATTAAATATCGACCAAATTAGTCCTTTTAAAATAATTTTAAGGACATTTTAGTCCTATTTAGAGATTAGTTTGATTGATATTTAATTTTTTAATAATTAAACTAATAATTTTTATTTTTTAGAGAGCAATAAAATTAGTATCAATTATTCTCACGTATATTTCTTATAATTTTTTGCAAATATTTTAAAGTGCTAGTAGCTTATGGGGCAAACCCTATCAAGCATCACTAATAAAATATTTTTATAGTGTGGCGGCAATTGCCCTCAGAAACCTCTATTTGCATCCGTCACCGCATCTACGCGCCATCTCTTGAACCTTTGCGTGTTGATTAGCTGAAATGGCATAAAGATCCGGAAAGGATGCCCGCACTTAACACTGAATTCCCAATCCACTTTTGATTCTAAAAACTAATATTAGCACCATTTGGTCCATTTCCAACCACACAATTGGGGAAATCCACCTCAGAACACTAAACATATGAATGGGGAAAAAATTAGAGTCCATATTACACAAAAATACATAGATAAGATAAGCACACTATAACCCATTTAATTGGCACCACTGATGAGGAAAAAAGTTGTCGGAGCGAACTAATGTAGCTCTTATTAAACAAAGAGAAGATAGGGTTGTGGCCTCATGTGACGCTTTTGTAGCCACCATGCCATGCTGCGTATTGTGAATTGTGAGTTTCTATTGATTATGCCCTATTAAATACAACTTTTCAACTTCAATGGTAACTACATATAGTAGTATTAAACTACAGCAAGTTAATGTGAACCTACACCAAGTAGCAAGTTAAAGTCATGCTATCCTTGATCATGGACTCAGTTCCAGCTTTGTCAAAAACTGCAGAAGCAACAACTCCAATCAGTAGAGAAATTACAAAACATTAAAAAAATTAAGAATTCATAATGATATTTCACACATTTATCTTGTTTCACACATTGAATCTTGTAAATTAGTAATAACTTACACTACAAAAAAACGAGAAAATTGTGGCGGTTTAATTTGCTAATTCTGGCGGTTTTAACCGCCACTTTATTCTACAGCGGCAGTATCTTCAAGCGCCAGAATCACGGTCGCCACTCGGCAATAAGTGGCGGTTACAATGAAGCCGCCAGAATCTTCCGTGTATAAAATGGCGGTTTTCTCTTTGCAAAAACTGGCGGTTTAAACTGCCATAATTTACTAACAAAATCAGATAATTTTCTACAAATACTGTCGGTTTAAACCGCCAAAATAGCTGAAAATAGTGGCGTTTTTAATATACAGGCATCTACCGAAAGTGGATGCAAAAATTGGCAGTTTTAACCGCCATTAGTTACATTTTTTAACAATTACAATTAATTATTTTTTTGACAAAATTACATTTCATTATTTTTTGGTCCTATTATTATACATGTGTTTGATCCTCATGGAGGCCCTGTTATTAGTTGCAACTACAATTACCATTCACTAAGATATAAATATAATAACTATAAATTAATATCACACTTAATAAGATGAAATTACTCATAATAATTAAACTAGATAGTCAATATAAGTAACACAAACACAAAGTTTAACATTTCAAAAGTTACATAATAAGTCAGTTTGATAGATGTCTTAAATAAGACATATAGTCGATGTAATAAGTACAAAACACGTGTTTAATAATTCAAAAGTTACATCTTATGTCAAAGTTTGATATATATCCAAAATAAGTGATGTCATTGAGAGGGCGAGGATCACTTGAGAGATCCGCTAATTTCCATTACTTCCATCTGATGATATTCTAACATTACTTGGTGATGAACTCTCACTTCCATCATCAGTTGCCTACAAAACAAAATATTTTGTAACATCTATTAGTTGGTGATGAACTCTCACTTTCATCATCAGTTTCATACACAAATATAGGATGAATCATATAACAATATTTAAAAATTTAAATTAAAGCCAACTAAGTCATCTGGAAAGAGCAGAAGCACAGCAGCAAACTGAAAAACAATATTTAAACTGAAATAGGGGCAGATCACAGCAGCAAACTGAATTTAAATTAAAGCCAACTAAGTCATTTGGAAAGAGCAGAAGCACAGCAGCAAACTGAATTTGGAAGGGCAAAAAAATTGCTACAAGAATTAAAGCAGATACTCATTTAGTGATATACCTGTTGTGATGAACTAGCAAACAAGCCAACTAAGTCATCAGGTATTTTTCCTCCAAACTGTGCAGTACAATATGTAGCTAGTGCTTTCATTTGAGATTTCACAATTGCTACCTCTTTCAATTCAAATTCCATACTTTCCACCTTCTTTTGTAACTCTTCATAAGATGGAGCATTGCTTGATGATGCAAAGTCCATGCCACTAAGTCGCGTGGTAGTATCCTTAAATATAAGGTAGGTACTGCTCCTAGGCCTAATACTCGAACACGTCCAGGATGTTCAGGGACAAATAGTACACCAACAGGATCGTTTGGAGAAATCTCGTAAGAAGCTTCTAAATTTTGACTAAGATGGTTATCAATTTTCTCCTGCACACAAGACCAAGAAAAATGACTCTTCTTTAATTTCAAAACAATAAACACTAGTTAAATAGGAATGATAAGGAGAAAGATAAATAATTTACCCCTATCTCCATTGCTTTGTCATTCCCATAGCTCCCATCCTTTTTCTTGTGAGTCAGATTCCACATTGGGCCTCGACCCAAATTCTTGCCGATCTTGATTTTCTAATTTTTATAGTCAAAAATATAATTCAGAAACAATAAAGTTATCATTATGTAAACAACTAATGTGACATTAGTAATTTTAAACTACCACTTCATGCCTTCTTCTTGCTATAGTCTTGGCACCACAAGTATGAGGAAGAGTTTGTTTTCCCCTTATCTCTCGATTCCTCTTGCAAAGCTCCTATAACCAAAGTGGCTTAGTTTGTTAATTCCAATATAAATCTATTTATTATTAACCGATTAACTTAATTTGTAACCATAACAGAGTTTCTAAAATTAATAATGAATTATAAATGAATAATTCAACAATATGTATGAAGTATTTACCATTGTCGCTGGTTTTAAGCGATATGTAACAAATGATGCCCATTGATCCATGCTGACACCTTCAGGAACATTCTGGATGATATCTTCTTTACTAAGAGTCGGGTCATAGAATTCATTCCAAAGCTTAAGCCTATTCTCCTTCCACTTTTTTCCAATTGAACGCTCAACAGATCTTTTTGCAAGATCCATGTGAATGTCCTTGAAAAAAAATCGAGTCTTAAAATAAAAAGTGTCAGTTCCTTAAACTTTCACATGTGTAAACTCTAAAAACAAAAATAAACTGGAGTTACCATGTAGAGAGAATTCCACTCTTTATTAAAGAAAGCATCTGACATATCAGACCACTTTTCATAACTTATAGGAAATGCAGTAGTATCGTTTGCTGATTGTCCGCAAACTCCAGAGAGTAATCCAGCAGCTTCTCCAATAGGTTCAAAACAATCATCAAATTCCACCACAACACGTAGACCATCAGCCAAGTCATGTATACCCTTCATTGTCACCTTCTCTTTATGAGTAGTACCATGTTCATCTATCACATACCAACATTATAATAAGTACTAGATATAAATAAGAAAATAAAAGTAACTGACCAAATTAGATTTATTTATGTATTTTACCTATAGCATCTACAAACCAGTAATGAGTGGAATGTCGTTTAGGCTGAGAAGCCACATTACCAACAGCAGGTGGACTAAAATCTGGATCATTGGGAATCAAACTAGGCTGTCCAGATGTGTCCAAGGAGGATGGTTCCTGATGTATGGAGCTCCTGCCAACTATTTTGCAGAAATTCCTAATTCTCCTTGGCTTTGTCATATCTGCGCATAAAGATCAAAGAGTCGATTAATAATAAACTACATTAATGGTCTACGATGCACCAAGGTCATTATGATTGTGACTCACAAACCCAAACGCATCGTTGATCATGTTTTCCATTGGATTTTGAGGCTGTAAAACGTCTTCAATATGTGTTCCTTCAGTAGCCTCAGAGTGGACTACATTTGATACTTCGCCATGTCGGTACCAAAACTTGTAATTTCTAGGGAATGGTCTACGAGTTAGGTGTTCATGAACTACACCCCTTTTTTTCCATTTCGTGAAACCACATTTTGAACATGGACACTTAATGACATGACCATCAATAGACTTATGTTGAAATGCAAAATCCAAAAAAACATTTAATCCAACTCTATATTCAATAGTATTTCGCGGTTTGCGAATCCATGACTTATCAATTGACATGACTACAAAAGGAAAGATATTATTGCATAACACTACAAGAAATAGTTGATTTATTGTCCAAAACTTTCCGGCGGATATAAATCCGTCGGAAACTTTTTGGCGGAATTGAGGGATTTCCGGCAGATTTGATCCCACGGTAGTTTCCGGCGGATTTTTTGGACTTTCTGTCGGAATTTTAATTTTTTTTTTTTTGCAAAAATCCGCCGGAAATTTGGATTTTTGGTAATTTCCGGCGGATTTTCAAAAAAAAAAAATTATTTTTTTCGAAAATCCGCCGGAAAATTTTGAAGGGAAAAAAATCCGCCGGAAAAATTTAGAGGGAAAAAAATTCGTCTATAAATACAACTTTCTCCTACACTCATCTCATTCTCTCATTTATCTCTTTCTTTCCTTCTCATTCTCTTCTACATTTTCTCTATCTTATCTTTCTTCTTCTTTCTCATACTCTCTAATCTTCAAAAATTTCTCTACATATCTCTCTTCTATAATTCTCCTTTCTTCTTCATTCTCACTTCTTTATTCTTATTCCTTCTTCATCTCACTATTTTATTCTTATTTCTTCATAATTCCTCATTCTTATTCTCTCATATATTATTTCTTCTCATATTCTCTTTTATTCTTTCCTATTTCAACAATACCATTCAACATTTGATTTTACTTTTGTTTTTTGACTTTTATTTAAAACACATATTAAGTTATAAAATTCAGAATTTTTTTAAAAAATTTCGGATTTTTTTTTTGTGTCAAAAAAAAAAGTTGTCAAAAAATTTTTTTTCTTTTTTTTTTGGAAAATCCGCCGGAAATTACCATAAATCCGCCGAATTTTTTTTTTAAAAAAAAAAACATTTTCCGGCGGATTTTCCAAAAAAAAAAAGACTAAAATTCGTCGGAAATTACCAAAAATCCGCCGGAAATTACCGGCAGAAAATCCGCCGGAAACTGTTTGCGACGAGGGTTTTTCCGGCGCCAAAAATCCGCCGAAAAGTCCACATTTTCGGCGGATTTTGGTCATTTCCGGCGGATTTTGGTCGCCGGAAAATCCAGTTTTTCTTGTAGTGTAATGAGTGTCAATAATTAAATAGCCATACATGAGGAGATAACATTATATCATATAGTAGAAATAAAATAGTATAATAAGAACTTACTTTGGTAGTTCTTTGCCAACAAAATCAATAGAGATCTAATTTAAAGTTGAGTGCCAAAGTGTTCCTTCTTACCTACCATGTTGAAGACAATATGTTAGAAAAAATAAATATGCACTTAAAATATGTGATGCTTAGGTGTAAATACAAATTTAGTTTCGAAGAACTTACCAATTCTTGATCAAGTTGCTTCAAAAACAAGAACATCAACTCAAGAGCCAACCGAATGAGAATCCTTGATTAAATCTGAAACCTCAACCAGAAGAAGACATTAGCTTCTGCATCTTATAATTTCTTTCAAAAGCTCTATTGTTCAACTCATCTTCTCCATAACATTTATAAACTTATAAGAATCTTTTCATAGGTGAACAATCAATTCAATTTCAATACACCAAAGGGCAACAACAGCTAGGAAATGGCAAATATAATAAAAGAAGAAAGATGTAAACTACATGCATCCTTTCCATTCCATCTACACCGCTCTTTTCTCTCTTTCATCAATAGCCCAGCTGGACCAAAATTCATGTTTGAAGTAAGAAAGAAAGAAAGAGAAGCTCAAATGTCCTGCAATAAAACCAAACACTTCTCTCTCTTCATAAAGCAAAATGGCTTTCACCCTCTGATTTTGTTCAAGTAACTTTCACAATACAACAACATCGAAGGAAGGTGCTAAGACAATACAACAACATCAAGAAAATTAAACATGCAGCAAGCCCCAAAATCAAACCAGCAAAAAATTAATACATACAATTCCAAGCACAATCCCTAAAAAAGAATGGGAGGAAATTAAATCAGCAGCAAATTAAACCAGAATATAAGAATTAGGGATTCAATTAGGGGTTCAATTAGGGATTCAATTAAACTATCAACAATGTTATTTTAGGGATTAAATTAAACATTCAACAATGGTTGCTGCGGAAGAGGAAATTAGGGAAGAGGATGGAGCCGATTACTGCGCAGAGGATGGAAAGATGGAAAGATGAATCAACAACAGTTGATAGCTTGGCTGCACTTACAGTTAGTTAATTTTCTCTTCCACGCATTTGTCCACACAATAGCCGATTTCAATAAAACATAAGAATGAAAGATGAAAGTGGAAATTAGGGATTCAGAACCCAAACTCACAAAATTGCACAGAGGATGGAGACGTCAAGAAATTGCGCAGAGATGGAGCCATCTTCTTCAACAGGGCGCCGTCACCAGAGATTAACGGAGATGGAGAATGAAGTCGTCAACAGGGCGTGGAGATGGAGAGTGGAACCAGAGATTAACGGAGATGGAGATTGAAGTCGCAACAGGGCGTGGAGATGGAGAGTAGAACGGAGAGTGAAGAGAGCACAGAGAGGGAGAGCGCAGAGAGGGAGAGTGTGAATACGGAGAGTGAAAAAAAGAGGGAGTGAAAAAAAGAGCTCTAAAGTGAAATAATAAGCGCGGAGACCAAAAGATAGTGCGCTAATCAGTAAAGAAAGAAGTAAATTCTGGCAGTTCAAAGCGCCAATATTTTCATTCTTATTAAGGCAGTTCAAGGAACTGCCACTTTTTACGGTATATAATGGCGTTTATACTTAACTGCCTTAATAAAACCGCCGGAAATTACCCGATTTTTTGTAGTGTTACAATTTTCATAAGTTGCCACATTTAAACATTTAAATAAGAATGAAAATAATAAGATTACCCTTTTAAAACAAAACATGCTCAACAATAAATCATTAAATCATCAAGAAGTTGATTTATCTTAATTGATCAATTGTAGACACATTCAATCTTACTTAGTTCATAAGCATAAACTCATCAGTTAAAAACTTGGCTGGAAAAGGAAAATTAATATATAATGATTGAAATGACTCATTCATCGGTACTTATTATTAACTGCAACACAATTCATCTAAGTTTAGTTGATTAGTACAAAACATGAAAACTTAAGATAAGATTGATTGAATTTTAAGCATCAGGATGTGGAAATTAGGAAAAATAATAATTATTATAATAATAGTCAATTCATCAACGTTATTTATTTAGTATAATAGAATCAATGGGAAAGAGGAGATTGATAGCACCTTAGGAGGAAGCAAGCAAGTCAAGGTCAGAATCATAAGTTATTGGGAATTTGTCCTTTATGCTTAGTTTTAGCTTTCTTCCTGTCATGAAAGGATGCAAACGGGGAAAAATAAAGAGGAGAAAAAAAGACATTAATATTTCACGCATGGAAGCCAAAAGAGAGACTAAGGAGCAAACACCACAAAAAACTTCTCTTCTTTCACATTTTTTTATAGGAATGGATTCCTATTCTTATTCTTTATTAATCACATGGAAATTGAAGTATGCATTTGTTTGTACTAAAAAAGTAGAAATTTCTCAAACAAACTCAAAGACATAACAAACCAACTAATATAAGTTTACCATAACATGAATAGAAGATAAGAGTTGACAGACATTAATTTGAGAACAAACTAAAATCTGGAATAGAAAGGAAACAATTAACATTAGAAGATGATAATAAAGACACATTAAAAATGAGGAGCCAAACATAAAAAATCAAATAGATGGAAGTATACATAACATGAAACTCACACTAATCAGTAAATGAATATTGTTATTCCTAAAGTGACAAATCCAAGACTTTCAATTGTGGGATCATTAAAACATGAATAGAACATCAAATATGAACTACAGGCTACATAAACTGATTAAAAATTAAGAGTTACGACACCTTTCCTCTATATAATGCATGGCTCCTTTTCCTTCTGCACTCCCCTCTTCCTCACTTCCTTTTTCCTTGTGAACACCAACTTTTCCTGCAGTTCTACTTTGCAACAGTATCTGTTCTATTTTAGGGATAAGGGCAGTGCAACAATAGCATGAAAATTAAGTAGTAGAATTAGAAATAAACCATTGGAGTTAGAATTCCTAAACCCATTGCAGCACCTCTTCACTAGTACCATGGTAGAAGATGCAAACATAAAAAGAAGAGAGCACAGAAAATAGAGAGATTGGGAGTGAAACAAAACAAAAAGTCATACCCTTTCGCCTCTGCCGTGATATGCAATTTTGGGGAGCTTCCTCCAGCCATTTTCGCTCTCTGTTTCGCAAAATGAGAGGAGGTACAGAAAGCTTAAACAAAATGGGTGGGAAGCTACACCAGATTTGTAACCTCACTCATCTCCACCACTCTCTCTCTCTCTATCTGTTGGTCGTGATTCTCTCTCTCGGCGTCGTTTCTCTCCCCTTGCTCTCCATCATCGCGAGCCCTCCACTGTACCACATCCCTCTCACTACGAAAATTCATATTCCCTCTCAGTTCCATCACCCCTCTCTCCCTCACGAAGCTCTCTTTCTGTAACTGTTGTTTTTGAGTTCCCGAAAAATATTTTGGAAAATCAATCCACCGAAGAAATTACTGGATTGAGTCGCGGACTAGGTCGCTCTCTTTAAGACGTTTCGTGGCACTGCTCAAAATTGTGCAGGCAGGCTATCAACCACGACGTCCCAGGATAAAACAGCCCAGTCAAAACTGTTACGAAATATTACTGCACAGTAAAATTTCGCTCAAGAAATACACCTTCAAAGTATGGTTCAAAAACCACTCAAGTATGGTTCGTAGACCACTCCATAATATGATTCGTAGACCACTCTTGAATATGACTCGTAGGCCATTCTTTAAAGTAGAAGAGAATTAATGAGGGAGAGGAGAGAAAGCTTGAGGTATAATTTAACGTCAAGCGGTGTGTGGAGTCAAGTGAGGGAGGGGCCTATTTATAGGTTTCAAAACTGACTTGGTGCGCAAGTCTTAGAGGATAAGACCGGAGTGCTTGCGCTCCAAGCTATAACGGATAAGAACAAACGCGGATAAGAACGGCTCTGTTCAACGAATCTGTACGCAACGGTTAGTTCATCTATCCGGACGGTTCAACGAATCTGGACAAGCAACGCACCAAAAAATAAAATAATAATTAATTATTTTCGTAAAAATATATTTACACCTCACAAGCCAAGCCCAAGCCCGGCCCGGCCGAGCGGACGGACGGCGGCGGCGGCGCGTGCGCTTGTGTGATGGTCTGATGGTGTGCGTGCTTTCCGGTTTACAAAACTGGGTACCCTTTGGGCCCTAATCCAAAGGTGTGAAGTCTCCACTTATAAGCACTCTTCAAGTGCCTAGTCCAAGCAATGTGGGACTTTTTAATTCACCACCAATGTTCCAACAATCCCGCACTTGAATTTAAAAGGAAGTTTCAAAAGTAGCGTCAAACGCCTCCATAAGATTGTGCATAAGCAGAGGTGTCATACGACTTGAACCTTTGCGTAGCGGTTAAGATTTAGATTCAACAAGAGTGACTCGTAGTCTTGAACTCTATCTCTAATCGTCAAAACCACACACAACCTTTTCCATAGGTGTATTCTCAAAAGCCCGTGCATTTATGGCCCTGCACGTCTATCCCAGTTTAGTGAACGCTCTAGGAATTTCTGCCAAGAATTCCATAGGAGGCGGCCCCACTTCCACATTCACAAAGATGAGTCTATCAAGAGTACTCCTGTAGCTAGGTACTCCACTCCACATAGAGTATAGATCTCATTAAAAGTTTCTATTATCTCAACCTTACATCGCTTCAGGAATCATGCTTCTTTACTTTTAATAGCATGTTCATCTCCTATCACTTCACAACTTGTTATTACCCATTGAACCTAATTCTTGGGATCTTCAGTCTTTTAGGTCGGGTTACCATCATGAGTGACTCATGGTTCTAATGGCAGTAGTCCCATCTTTTGAGATGTATTTTTGGACTTTCTTTTTGGCTAATCCTTTCGTCAAAACCACTCTCACACCTAAGTTCTAATCAGAGCGTATTTGATCCACTCTCACAGCTCCGTTTGAGAGAATTTCTCTAGCAATGCTGTTCCTACGACATATTTGTCGTCTTTTATCGTTGTAATAACGATTCCTTATTTTGCAATAGCCGCGGTACTATCGCAGTGAATCAACGCAACTGTCATCGGTTTTTCCCATAAGGGAATCTCTGCTAGTAGGCATCTTAACCAACTAGCTTCTTCACTGGCAGTGGCCAGTGCTATCATTTCAGACTCCATAGTAGACTGAGCCAATATGATCTGTTTCTTTGATTTCCAGGAGACAGCACCACTGGCTATACTGAATATATAGCCGCTAGTAGCTTTGGAATCATCAGATAGAGTATTCCAATCAGCATCACTGTACCCTTCAAGTACAGCTGGAAATCTCTGATAATGTAATCCAAGATTCATGGTCCTTTTCAGGTATCTCATGACTCTTTCAATAGCATGCCAATGCTCTATACTAGGTCGACTAGTAAACCTGCACAACAATCCCACAACATAGGCAATGTCGGGTCTAGTACAATCAGTGGCATACCTTAGACTGCCAATGATGCTCGCGTATTCCATTTGTCTTACACTGTCACCAGTGTTCTTAAAGAGCTTGACACTCGGATCATATGGTGTACATGCAGGTTTGCAATCAAAGTAATTGTATTTCTTTATGATCTTCTCAATGTAATGAGATTGATCCAAAGAAATTCCCTTCTCGTACCTAGTGATCTTAATACCAAGTATCACACTGGCTTCTCCGAGGTCTTTCATATCAAAGTTGTTGCACAACAATGATTTCACTTTATCAACAGCATGAATGTTTGATCCAAATATGAGTAGGTCGTCTACATAGAGACATATGATAGTGCAAATGTCATTCTCGGTTTTGTAATAAATGCATTTGTCACTTTCATTCACTTTAAACCCATTCGATATGATCAAATTCTCAAACTTCTCGTGCCATTGTTTAGGAGCTTGTTTTAGACCATACAGAGACTTGTCCAACTTACAGACCTTGTGTTCCTGCCCATGGATCACAAAACCTTTAGGTTGCTCCATATAGATTTTTTCTTCTAAATCGCCATTTAAAAAGGCAGTTTTACATCCATTTGGTGTACTTCTAAGTTATAAATAGCGGCCATCAAAATTAGTACCCTTATAGATGTAATTCTTGTAACAGGTGAATATGTGTCGAAGAAATCTATATTCTCTCTTTGTCTAAAACCTTTGGCTACAAGGCGAGCCTTGTACTTATCAACAGTGCCATCAGGTTTTAGTTTCTTTTTCAAGATCCATTTACAACCAATGGGTTTGCAACCAGGAGGCAAGTCCACTAAGTGTCATGTCTTGTTAGACTCTAGAGAATCCATCTCATCATTTATGGCTTCTTGCCACAAATCAGCATCCAATGAAGACAGAGCTTCTTGAAGGCTAGTAGGATCCTCCTCTAATGTATAGACCATATAGTCGGGTCCATAGTCTTTAGCAACGCGTGCTCTCTTACCTCTTTGAGGTTCTATTCCCCTTTCTACGTTGTTTTCAACGCTCCTAAGCACAGAAACTTGAGCAGTTCCGGTGCCCCCACTATTTCTTGATTTAAAAGGGAATCTACTTTCATAGAATTCAACATCATTTGACTCTATGATCACTTTCGCATTAAGGTCATAAACCTGTATGTTTTGCTATTTACTGCATAACCAATGAATACACATTCATAGGCTCTACTGGCGAGTTTAACTCTTTTTGGGATTATGACATAAGCCAAGTTATCCCAAATTCAAAAATAAGACAAGATGGGCTGTCTTTAATTTCTTCAAGATCTCCGAAGGAAATTTTTTATTTCTTTAGATTCGGCAAATCTATTCACAACTTAACCAACAGCTTATAAAAATTTTCCACAACAGAGATCAAGTCCTAGAATTCAGCAAAATAGCAAATCAATAAAGATTTTATTTTTCTTTCTGCTTTACCATTCATTTCAGAAAAAATATGGTGCAGTCGTTTCATGTATAATTCCATTAAATTAATGAGAATCATACTCCGTTCCTTAATCGCTATAAAAACTCTTAACCTTTCTACTTAATTGATTTTCAAAAATCTGTAATGGAAAACTTTGAATATGTAAAGCACTTCACTTTTATTTTTCCCAAAGTATACTACAATGTAGTCAAAACAATTATAAATAAAAGTGATAAACTATCGTTTTCCATTTCTGGTTAAAGTTCTATCTTATTCGCATATATCTGAGTGAGTCAAAACTAATACTCAGATTTCCTTACTGATTTATGCGAAGTCTTGAAAATTCTTGCTTGACTTCAAAAATCACAATTTTTTTCTTAAGTCATTTGAAAAAAAATAACTTTTGAAAAATGCTATTGGCTCTTATTGAAAAGAATGCATTTGTTTACACGTCAAAGTCAACCACGTTTAAAAATTATATAGTGTACAAAACTTCCGATAGACGAAGTAAACAATGCTTTAAAAAAATATCATTGTTTAAAATAAAGTTTTAACCAGACTCAGCATCATTTTCTTATTTTCAGCAACCTGTATGTTCAAAACATACTCAATAACCATCCACCAACCTTCGCATTCACCAACAATGTTTGATTTCAAAAATTATAGCAACAAATTGCTATCCAATCAGGTTAGCCTGCGGGGGCAGAGCTTGGCCTGTTCATACACTTGCGTGTCGTATGACCTGGTCTCTCGCAATTGAAATAATTAAATGGAGGAGCAGTGTCATTTCTAGATGGGGGTCCCATTCCAGTTGCTGTTCCTTTGAGCCTGATTACTGTTTTAATTTTTGAAAGGTTTTCTCAAAATTATATTGCAATCAATATTGCAATATATTGTAAAAGGTATAACTTCTCAAAAATAATGTTATTGCTAAAAAGCAATTCTATGATTTAAAATCATTAACCGTTAGCGTTAACCACTAACGGTAACAATATGAATTAAGAAAATTCATTCTTGTCAAGTAGGTTCCCAGGAAAGAGAGGTGGGTCACAACGGACACGCTTAAGTACCAAGTCTTTCCTAGCCAGAACTTTTCCCAGACAATATGAATTAAAAAAAAATCATTCTTATAGAGATGATTATTCTCTTTCTGTAGAATTAAGAATAATATAGAGATAATCATTCTCTTTCTATAAGACCGTATAGAGAAAATTATTCTCTTTCCATCGATAAATAGTATAGAGAAAATTATTCTCTTTCCAATGATAATAAATTATATAGAGAAAACAATTCTCTTTCTATAGAGAAAATAATTCTCTTTCCATTAATAAGTTGTATAGAAAAATTAATTCTCTTTCTCTTGGAATATTTCTTTAGCTATTTTATCTCTTCCTTTCTGATCAACTGTTTCAGTGAGCACATGAATGTCATCTTTTAAATGTTGGCAACATTTTTCATATTTAATAAAAATTTATTTTCTTGCCATTGACATTCTTGAAAATGAAATGATTTGTTGAAATTAGAAACAGCAAAATCAGAGCCAGTAATGTCTTCGGTAGTCATGGCTAAATTTCGAAACGTCTTAAAATTGTTGTTTTTGAGTTCCCGAAAAATATTTTGGAAAATCAATCCACCGAAGAAATTACTGGATTGAGTCGCGGACTAGGTCGCTCTCTTTAAGACGTTTCGTGGCACTGCTCAAAATTGTGCAGGCAGGCTATCAACCACGACGTCCCCAGGATAAAACAGCCCAGTCAAAACTGTTACGAAATATTACTGCACAGTAAAATTTCGCTCAAGAAATACACCTTCAAAGTATGGTTCAAAAACCACTCAAGTATGGTTCGTAGACCACTCCATAATATGGTTCGTACACCACTCTTGAATATGACTCGTAGGCCATTCTTTAAAGTAGAAGAGAATTAATGAGGGAGAGGAGAGAAAGCTTGAGGTATAATTTAACGTCAAGCGGTGTGTGGAGTCAAGTGAGGGAGGGGCCTATTTATAGGCTTCAAAACTGACTTGGTGCGCAAGTCTTAGAGGATAAGACCGGAGTGCTTGCGCTCCAAGCTATAACGGATAAGAACAAACGCGGATAAGAACGGCTCTGTTCAACGAATCTGTACGCAACGGTTAGTTCATCTATCCGGACGGTTCAACGAATCTGGACAAGCAACGCACCAAAAAATAAAATAATAATTAATTATTTTCGTAAAAATATATTTACACCTCACAAGCCAAGCCCAAGCCCGGCCCGGCCGAGCGGTTGGACGGACGGACGGCGGCGGCGCCCGTGTGTGGTGGTCTGATGGTGTGCGTGCTTTCCGGTTTACAAAACTGGGTACCCTTTGGGCCCTAATCCAAAGGTGTGAAGTCTCCACTTATAAGCACTCTTCAAGTGCCTAGTCCAAGCAATGTGGGACTTTTTAATTCACCACCAATGTTCCAACAATCCCGCACTTGAATTTAAAAGGAAGTTTCAAAAGTAGCGTCAAACGCCTCCATAAGATTGTGCATAAGCAGAGGTGTCATACGACTTGAACCTTTGCGTAGCGGTTAAGATTTAGATTCAACAAGAGTGACTCGTAGTCTTGAACTCTATCTCTAATCGTCAAAACCACACACAACCTTTTCCATAGGTGTATTCTCAAAAGCCCGTGCATTTATGGCCCTGCACGTCTATCCCAGTTTAGTGAATGCTCTAGGAATTTCTGCCAAGAATTCCATAGGAGGCGGCCCCACTTCCACATTCACAAAGATGAGTCTATCAAGAGTACTCCTGTAGCTAGGTACTCCACTCCACATAGAGTATAGATCTCATTAAAAGTTTCTATTATCTCAACCTTACATCGCTTCAGGAATCATGCTTCTTTACTTTTAATAGCATGTTCATCTCCTATCACTTCACAACTTGTTATTACCCATTGAACCTAATTCTTGGGATCTTCAGTCTTTTAGGTCGGGTTACCATCATGAGTGACTCATGGTTCTAATGGCAGTAGTCCCATCTTTTGAGATGTATTTTTGGACTTTCTTTTTGGCTAATCCTTTCGTCAAAACCACTCTCACACCTAAGTTCTAATCAGAGCGTATTTGATCCACTCTCACAGCTCCGTTTGAGAGAATTTCTCTAGCAATGCTGTTCCTACGACATATTTGTCGTCTTTTATCGTTGTAATAACGATTCCTTATTTTGCAATAGCCGCGGTACTATCGCAGTGAATCAACGCAACTGTCATCGGTTTTTCCCATAAGGGAATCTCTGCTAGTAGGCATCTTAACCAACTAGCTTCTTCACTGGCAGTGGCCAGTGCTATCATTTCAGACTCCATAGTAGACTGAGCCAATATGATCTGTTTCTTTGATTTCCAGGAGACAGCACCACTGGCTATACTGAATATATAGCCGCTAGTAGCTTTGGAATCATCAGATAGAGTATTCCAATCAGCATCACTGTACCCTTCAAGTACAGCTGGAAATCTCTGATAATGTAATCCAAGATTCATGGTCCTTTTCAGGTATCTCATGACTCTTTCAATAGCATGCCAATGCTCTATACTAGGTCGACTAGTAAACCTGCACAACAATCCCACAACATAGGCAATGTCGGGTCTAGTACAATCAGTGGCATACCTTAGACTGCCAATGATGCTCGCGTATTCCATTTGTCTTACACTGTCACCAGTGTTCTTAAAGAGCTTGACACTCGGATCATATGGTGTACATGCAGGTTTGCAATCAAAGTAATTGTATTTCTTTATGATCTTCTCAATGTAATGAGATTGATCCAAAGAAATTCCCTTCTCGTACCTAGTGATCTTAATACCAAGTATCACACTGGCTTCTCCGAGGTCTTTCATATCAAAGTTGTTGCACAACAATGATTTCACTTTATCAACAGCATGAATGTTTGATCCAAATATGAGTAGGTCGTCTACATAGAGACATATGATAGTGCAAATGTCATTCTCGGTTTTGTAATAAATGCATTTGTCACTTTCATTCACTTTAAACCCATTCGATATGATCAAATTCTCAAACTTCTCGTGCCATTGTTTAGGAGCTTGTTTTAGACCATACAGAGACTTGTCCAACTTACAGACCTTGTGTTCCTGCCCATGGATCACAAAACCTTTAGGTTGCTCCATATAGATTTTTTCTTCTAAATCGCCATTTAAAAAGGCAGTTTTACATCCATTTGGTGTACTTCTAAGTTATAAATAGCGGCCATCAAAATTAGTACCCTTATAGATGTAATTCTTGTAATAGGTGAATATGTGTCGAAGAAATCTATATTCTCTCTTTGTCTAAAACCTTTGGCTACAAGGCGAGCCTTGTACTTATCAACAGTGCCATCAGGTTTTAGTTTCTTTTTCAAGATCCATTTACAACCAATGGGTTTGCAACCAGGAGGCAAGTCCACTAAGTGCCATGTCTTGTTAGACTCTAGAGAATCCATCTCATCATTTATGGCTTCTTGCCACAAATCAGCATCCAATGAAGACAGAGCTTCTTGAAGGCTAGTAGGATCCTCCTCTAATGTATAGACCATATAGTCGGGTCCATAGTCTTTAGCAACGCGTGCTCTCTTACCTCTTTGAGGTTCTATTCCCCTTTCTACGTTGTTTTCAACGCTCCTAAGCACAGAAACTTGAGCAGTTCCGGTGCCCCCACTATTTCTTGATTTAAAAGGGAATCTACTTTCATAGAATTCAACATCATTTGACTCTATGATCACTTTCGCATTAAGGTCATAAACCTGTATGTTTTGCTATTTACTGCATAACCAATGAATACACATTCATAGGCTCTACTGGCGAGTTTAACTCTTTTTGGGATTATGACATAAGCCAAGTTATCCCAAATTCAAAAATAAGACAAGATGGGCTGTCTTTAATTTCTTCAAGATCTCCGAAGGAAATTTTTTATTTCTTTAGATTCGGAAAATCTATTCACAACTTAACCAACAGCTTATAAAAATTTTCCACAACAGAGATCAAGTCCTAGAATTCAGCAAAATAGCAAATCAATAAAGATTTTATTTTTCTTTCTGCTTTACCATTCATTTCAGAAAAAATATGGTGCAGTCGTTTCATGTATAATTCCATTAAATTAATGAGAATCATACTCCGTTCCTTAATCGCTATAAAAACTCTTAACCTTTCTACTTAATTGATTTTCAAAAATCTGTAATGGAAAACTTTGAATATGTAAAGCACTTCACTTTTATTTTTCCCAAAGTATACTACAATGTAGTCAAAACAATTATAAATAAAAGTGATAAACTATCGTTTTCCATTTCTGGTTAAAGTTCTATCTTATTCGCATATATCTGAGTGAGTCAAAACTAATACTCAGATTTCCTTACTGATTTATGCGAAGTCTTGAAAATTCTTGCTTGACTTCAAAAATCACAATTTTTTTCTTAAGTCATTTGAAAAAAAATAACTTTTGAAAAATGCTATTGGCTCTTATTGAAAAGAATGCATTTGTTTACACGTCAAAGTCAACCACGTTTAAAAATTATATAGTGTACAAAACTTCCGATAGACGAAGTAAACAATGCTTTAAAAAAATATCATTGTTTAAAATAAAGTTTTAACCAGACTCAGCATCATTTTCTTATTTTCAGCAACCTGTATGTTCAAAACATACTCAATAACCATCCACCAACCTTCGCATTCACCAACAATGTTTGATTTCAAAAATTATAGCAACAAATTGCTATCCAATCAGGTTAGCCTGCGGGGGCAGAGCTTGGCCTGTTCATACACTTGCGTGTCGTATGACCTGGTCTCTCGCAATTGAAATTATTAAATGGAGGAGCAGTGTCATTTCTAGATGGGGGTCCCATTCCAGTTGCTGTTCCTTTGAGCCTGATTACTGTTTTAATTTTTGAAAGGTTTTCTCAAAATTATATTGCAATCAATATTGCAATATATTGTAAAAGGTATAACTTCTCAAAAATAATGTTATTGCTAAAAAGCAATTCTATGATTTAAAATCATTAACCGTTAGCGTTAACCACTAACGGTAACAATATGAATTAAGAAAATTCATTCTTGTCAAGTAGGTTCCCAGGAAAGAGAGGTGGGTCACAACGGACACGCTTAAGTACCAAGTCTTTCCTAGCCAGAACTTTTCCCAGACAATATGAATTAAAAAAAAATCATTCTTATAGAGATGATTATTCTCTTTCTGTAGAATTAAGAATAATATAGAGATAATCATTCTCTTTCTATAAGACCGTATAGAGAAAATTATTCTCTTTCCATCGATAAATAGTATAGAGAAAATTATTCTCTTTCCAATGATAATAAATTATATAGAGAAAACAATTCTCTTTCTATAGAGAAAATAATTCTCTTTCCATTAATAAGTTGTATAGAAAAATTAATTCTCTTTCTCTTGGAATATTTCTTTAGCTATTTTATCTCTTCCTTTCTGATCAACTGTTTCAGTGAGCACATGAATGTCATCTTTTAAATGTTGGCAACATTTTTCATATTTAATAAAAATTTATTTTCTTGCCATTGACATTCTTGAAAATGAAATGATTTGTTGAAATTAGAAACAGCAAAATCAGAGCCAGTAATGTCTTCGGTAGTCATGGCTAAATTTTGAAACGTCTTAAAATTGTTGTTTTTGAGTTCCCGAAAAATATTTTGGAAAATCAATCCACCGAAGAAATTACTGGATTGAGTCGCGGACTAGGTCGCTCTCTTTAAGACGTTTCGTGGCACTGCTCAAAATTGTGCAGGCAGGCTATCAACCACGACGTCCCCAGGATAAAACAGCCCAGTCAAAACTGTTACGAAATATTACTGCACAGTAAAATTTCGCTCAAGAAATACACCTTCAAAGTATGGTTCAAAAACCACTCAAGTATGGTTCGTAGACCACTCCATAATATGGTTCGTACACCACTCTTGAATATGACTCGTAGGCCATTCTTTAAAGTAGAAGAGAATTAATGAGGGAGAGGAGAGAAAGCTTGAGGTATAATTTAACGTCAAGCGGTGTGTGGAGTCAAGTGAGGGAGGGGCCTATTTATAGGCTTCAAAACTGACTTGGTGCGCAAGTCTTAGAGGATAAGACCGGAGTGCTTGCGCTCCAAGCTATAACGGATAAGAACAAACGCGGATAAGAACGGCTCTGTTCAACGAATCTGTACGCAACGGTTAGTTCATCTATCCGGACGGTTCAACGAATCTGGACAAGCAACGCACCAAAAAATAAAATAATAATTAATTATTTTCGTAAAAATATATTTACACCTCACAAGCCCAAGCCAAGCCCGGCTGAGCCGGCCGGTTGGACGGACGGACGGCGGCGGCGCCCGTGTGTGGTGGTCTGATGGTGTGCGTGCTTTCCGGTTTACAAAACTGGGTACCCTTTGGGCCCTAATCCAAAGGTGTGAAGTCTCCACTTATAAGCACTCTTCAAGTGCCTAATCCAAGCAATGTGGGACTTTTTAATTCACCACCAATGTTCCAACAGTAACCCTATTTCGCTCCCTCTCATACTGTTTGCAGCGCTCTCTCTCTTTCTAGTGACCCTGACTCTCTGGCACATCTGCAGTGTCAGGAATAAAACTAAACATGTATGACATGCATCAAAAGTTAGTATCAAATTTATAAAAATACCCTTAGCTTTGGTGCCAAGTCAACACTATCTTCGCTTCTTTGGCTAGATATCTAATTAATAGTATATAACAAGAACTAGCTTCACCACCCGTGATACGCACGGGATGTTTTATTTTGTTAATTACATAGTTGGCTGAAATATATGTGTATCACTGATTTTAGGACGTTTTGTTAGCTAGATTGGTTTGTGTTGTATCTACCCTCAGTTAGGTAGGTTGGAAATAAATTTCGTAAAAGCCCATAATTAGATATTCTTTACATGGGTCGAGTCTTTTTCAGATTTGTATAACAACGGAAAGCCCAACAGCAACAACAGACCACGATGGACATGTAATAGTAACATTACAAAGGAAAAAAATTACAAATTGAGGAAATAAAGAAGATAGATAAGCATCCAATAGTTGGACAAATAATTCGTATCTTTGGGATGAAAAGCGTGGCCACGTTGTTGCTAGTCACATGGGAGTACACATTTAACAAACCACGTGGTAGAAATGTAACATTTGTTGGTGTACAAATGGCAATCATGCGCATCCTAACATTTTCTTACCATATTTTAAATCCATGGAAATTTATTTCCTAAGCTGTGACGACACTATATATAGAGAAGCGTAGGTGACCGAAATGTAGAGAAAAAAAGTCATAGAAAATTAAGAGTATTTTAAATCCATGGAAATTTATTTCGTAAGCTGTGACGGCACTATCTTCTTCTTCTTCTTCTCTTTTCCAGACTAGTTTTGGTGTGGTTAGTGGCATCTAACCACAGCTATACATATATGTGGTTAGTGGCATCTAACCATCGCTATGCACATTTGTGGTTAGTGACATCTAACTATTGTGGTATGAATCTGTGGTTAATGGACAAATCACCAATAAAATAGAAGCAACGCGGTGGCACTCCAAGATAGGAAGTGGAAAGAATATGATGTGAGATTCTTTCGTAAATGTGACCGAAGTTCATTGAATAAAAATTAAATTATAACCATAAAGCACTTTATGTATTTTGTCATGATTTTTTTAACCAAACCAGTTATCGAGGAACAAACTTTGTGTATTTGAACAATTAACATTTTATGACAAATTGGGTTGAAAAATTAGTATCTTAACATTAACATATTAACATATGTTAATTGAAAATTTTTGAAAATGTGTATTTGAACATTTAGCACTTTACAACTTTGTGTATTTGAACAATTAACATATTTAAACATCTTAACATTTTCAAAATTGAAAAGTACTTCTTAAAAGTATATAAAAACAAAAATATATAAAGTACCCCCTAAAATATACTGCTAATTAGTATCGCACTTTACGTAGTATGATACGAATTTTTTTCACCATAGAGGACCATTTCAGGGCAGCCCTGGATCAGTGGATCATTTCAGGGCAGCCCTGGATCATGTCAGGTCAGAGGAGGTGACCTGGATGCCATTTGCGAACCCTCACCATAGAGATACTCAGACCCTGACCTATTTTAAGGGCCATCTGCATCATGTTGGGAGCATGTTGGCCTATAACCCTGATCTAGTGGTGAGGCAGTTTGGCTGGATACAGGGCATCCCAGAGGACCCTAGGCCTAGTGGATGGGCGGTAGTGACAAAGGAGCAAGCTGATGAAGCCTGGATAGATTTCCACTTGCACCTTATTCCCCGTGGTGTCTCGGTAGTGGATGGGATGCCAAACGCTGTTCAGGAGTACCGAGCATGGTATAGGAGGGTATTCCACCCATACATTAACCCCGACAACGACCCCGTTGAGACTTCAAATGTTAGAGAGGTATGATCCTTTATTTCAGTTTTACAGTGTTATTAAATCATTTGTTATTTTATTTTGTTTTGTCAATGAAATGGTTTTTCCCCCCTCTATTATAGTGTATGCCAGAGATTATGCGCCTCTTTGACGACATGGAGGGGGTTCTTAGAGATCAAGGGCATCCCCGTGGGACCCGTGGCTGGACCATTCTTGATAGGCTTAAGCAACTCACTAGGCCTATGGCACAGGGGCTTAGGAAGTTTGGCTGCGTCTACCAACGGAGGGAGAGGGAGTAGTTGTGTTAAGGGATTATATTGTTGTATTCTACGGATTGTTTAGTTATTAATTTGCACGGATTGTTTGTTTGAATTTCTCGGTTTGTATGACTTACTTATGTATATATGTTTAGTTGTTGTTGCCTTTATTAGTAGTCCATAGTTAAGTATTTATTTTATCGTTACATTCGTTAAAAGTTAGTAAATTATCGTTCCGAAATAGCTAATTTATCGTTCGATTTAACTTGGTTAAAGAAAAATTAAAAAAAAACCAAACACGGTGAGGTTCGGCTGATCCACGTTCGAACTAGTTCGACTCATGCTTAGCCGAACCTTCAAATAACTGAAAAAAGGTGTCTGCCTAAAATTTAACAGCCTCGGCGCTTCCAGATTCGAACCGGTTCGGCCAAGCGTGCGCCGAACCGTATAAAATATTTTGAAAAAAATTCAAATTGCAATTTTCATTAAGGGTGTTTTGGTCTTTTCACGCCATTATGGGTGTCTACTGAGTAGAGGGGGGTTGGACGAAGTATGGGCCTACGGGTTAACTACCAATTCTAAGAGCCCAATATCTATCTAATAGGCCCAACGACTAATACTAAGGCCCAACAAATCCTCCCTTAAACTGAAGGGACTTCACTTCAGTTTAATCATATGTTGCGGTGCAGATTCCAAGCTTTGCTCTAAGCTTCAAAAATGTATCTAACTTGACTGGTTTAGTCATGATATCAGCTAGTTGTTCATGTGTATCATAGTAGCACAACTCTATCCTTCCTTCTTTAGAGAGATCTCGTAAGAAATGAAAGCTTACATCAATGTGCTTGCATTTTCCATGCATGATTGGATCCTTTAACAACTTTATTGTTGAACTATTATCACACATCGGTGTTAAGCGTTTTCTCTGACACTGCTTCAGTTTTCTCACAATCCTTTCAAGCCAAATAGCATGACTAGTGGTGTGTGGAAAAGTGTGCAAGTATACACAGTCACAAACAAGTAGTATAAAAGATCGAACCAACAGGGATTGGATTAACTCTGGTATGCTTAAGAAGATATAAATTAGTGCAGCTACACTACTCACAATTTTGGGTGGAGTTGAAAAGAAAACAGAGTGTAAATATGTAAGAAAATGTAGAGGAAATCAGTTGAGAATGATAGTTGAGATGTCTTCACCAAATAACTCACTTTCAAGAGTTATGTGCTTTTTTGTGGTGCAGATGCATTGAGTGTAGTTGCATCAGTATGTGCTTTTCAGCTACTTTCTTCAGAGTTTCGTTACAAGCTTCCTATGTCTAAGCATGCTAAATAAGTTCACTCCTGCCTTTGAAGTACCCACTGAATCACCCTAAGGACTATGTTATCCTATGTCTAGGACTTAACATGGAATTAACAAAGATTTCTTTATTAAACAAGTTAACAAAGACTTTATCAAACACTCACCCTTATTAGTTCTTGATTTCTAGTTATAAACCATATCTGTGAATATAACTCTACTTATTCTAAGCGATCAACCTTAAAATAAGATGGATGTAGTATAACACAAGAACCAAAATGCATACTCCACTTAAAAACACAATAACTTTTTCAAAAGATCATTATAAGGTTAGAACATCTCAACTTAGGAAGTTTAGCTCATAATAGACATTGCAAGACAAAGATAGATGAAAGAAAACATGTTAATATAATGGAAATTACAAGAGAAGACAATAGGGTAGAGATCACACCAATTGAAGACCTCTTGCATAAGTTTGCCAAACAATGCAGATGCACTGATTCCTTGCACTAACTAATTTTATGAAGAAGTGAAGGAGAAGTTGTCGATTCCTTCCTTACCTTCTAACAAACTAACAACTAACTTAAACTATATAGAAAAGTGAAATACAAATGCTCTCTAAGATGATATCCAAATGAAGAATGAAGGTCTTTATATAGGCTTTGAGCTTTCCTTCAAGTGAGGGTTTGCTTGGAGATTAAGTTAACCTTGAGGGGTTAACCATGGTTACTTTTCAGAACTTTATAAAGCAATTTGAGTCCAAAACTCATCCTCAAAGTGAGGTCCAATTATGGATGGCCAAGTGTCCCTTGTGAAAGGATCTTCATGATGGTCTTTATGTTGTAGGCGCCTCCTTTTACAAGTTGCCATGTGCCTCCATGTGACTTGTGACTCAGCATGATGTCATAGAGATATTTATGCCTTGGTATGAATTGAGGTGCTTCCATTGTGGAGTAATCTGTCTTTGGTGCAGGATGGTGCAGATGCACTAAATATAGTTGCACTGTGGTAATCTGGTGCAGCTGCATCTAGTGCAGATGCACTGCTTGCTTTCCGGTGCAGATGCATCAACTGCAGGTGCACTGAACAAACACATCAAACATACCAATATATATACAAAATGCTAAGTCATGAGTATAAACCTTGAATGTTGTTTATTTTATTCATACTATTATATTTAACACATATTTTACTTGATTCTAAACAATTATTTAGGTTTAGATGCGTAAATAACTCTATATAAAATAGAGTTATCAACTAGCACACAGGGCAACAGCAACAAATTCAACTTCTTGTGTAGACAGAGTTACAATGGGCTGTTTTTTTTATGCCCACGAGACAACTCTAGTCCCAATTGAGAAGACGTACCCAGAGGTTCTCTTTCTATCATTGATGTCTCCTGTATAATCACTATCGGTGTAAGCCTATATCATCTCTCCATTGCCTCCTCTACTGTACAGTATGCTCAGACTTTTAGTGCCCTTGAGATATCTCACGATCCTCTTCACTACTTGAAGGTGTTCCTCTGTTGGGAGCTTCCATGTATCTGCTAGCAAAGCTGACTGCATACATAATTTCAGGCCTTGTAGCAGTTAAGTACATCAAACTACCCACAATTTATTTGTACCTTGTTGCATCTACCTTTGCTCCATCTCCTTCCTTTGAAATTTTAATTCCTGGAACAATGGGGTTATTGACTGGCTTGCTACTATTCATTCCAAATCTCTCCACCATATCCTTTATATACTTGCTTGGCTGACAAAATTCCTCTATTATTCTGAATGACTTCCACTCCGAGAAAGTAATGATGGGGAATCAACACATAAACGTAATAACAGAGAAATATGCAGCGGAAATAAATTCCCCAAACTTGCAAGAATCTATGAGGAGCAACACCGAATACGTGGCGGCAAATATAACGAGAATAAAAACGCACAATGAACACCGATATTTTTAACGTGGAAAACCCCTCAAAGAAAGGGTAAAAACCACGGGTCGTCCAGACCAAAGAAATAGCTCCATTATGATCAAATATGGTTACAAGAGAGTCTCAAACAATAAGCACAAACCGTGCCAACAAGCAACCAAAAACAATAAAGCACAAACGCTTACAAATTTGAGAAGATGAAGATGAAAATACCCAAACTGCAGCTTCAGTGCGAAGCCAATATCTCTCTCCTCAGAACTCGTTTCGAAGTTCCGAACGGTGAAAGTGTATAACTATATCTCACGAACCTGCTGTCCATAAACGAAGACGATCCAACGGTTAACGAAACCGGAATCGTAATTTTACAGTGACAGGTTTGAGAAAAACGGGAGTTGTTTTCTCTCTTCTTTTCTCTCTCTTTGGTGGCTGCTCTAATCCAAAATTCTCTCTCTCTCTCAACCCTAAATTAATCCTCTCCACTTATAATAAGTGAGAAACATAATGGGCTAAATTATTTGGGACTTTATCCACATAGGAAGGGAGCCCAATACCCAACATATCTCCCCCTCACAACTATGTGGAGGTGATCGCCAAACCGGCAATATCACAACAGATTTGGAACTTTCCTCTCGGCAAAGCCTTAGTCATCATATCTGAACCATTATCATCAGTATGAACTTTAGCTAACTCCAACAAGTTAGCATCCAAAACATCACGTATCCAATGATACCTCACATCAATGTGTTTGGACCTATTATGAAAAGTCGGATTCTTACCAAGATGAATAGCACTTTGGCTATCAACAAATAAGAAATATTTGTCCTGAACATAACCAAGCTCCTGCAAGAATTTCTTCAACCATATCAACTCTTTGCATGCTTCGGTAATGGCTATGAACTCTGCCTCAGTAGTAGACAATGCTACACACTTTTGCAACCTAGACTGCCAAGCCACAGCTCCCCCTGAAAACTTAATCATATACCCCGTAGTGGACTTCCTGGAATCAATATCTCCAGCCATGTCTGAGTCGGAGTACCCTACTAATGTGGGTTTGTCACCTCCAAAACAAAGCCTCATACAAGTAGTACCACGAAGATACCTCAAAATCCATTTCAGAGCATTCCAATGCTCTCTACCTGGATTTGACAAAAATCTACTGACTGTACCAACAGCATGCGCAATATCTGGTCTTGTACACACCATTGCATACATCAAACTACCCACAGCAGACGCATAAGGAACTCGTTCCATATTAATTTTATCATCTTCATTGGAAGGACTTTGTTTAGAACTCAATTTAAAATGAGTAGCAAGAGGAGTGCTTACCGCCTTAGAGTTTTCCATCTGAAATCTCTGCAACACTCTTTCAATATAGTGCTCTTGTGATAGCCAAAGTTTCTTCTCCTTTCTGTCACGCATGATTCTTATACCAAGAATCTGTTTAGCTGCTCCCATGTGTTTCATGGCAAAAGATTCGCCCAACTGCTTCTTTAACCTGTCAATCTCGGAAATATTTTTCCCTACAATAAGCATGTCATCAACATATAACAACAGGATAATGAATTCATCATTAGAAAAATTTCTAACAAAGACACAGTGATCAGAAGTAGTCTTTTTATATCCTTGGTCACACATAACTGACTCAAACTTCTTGTACCACTGCTTTGGAGCCTACTTCAAACCATATAGACTCTTTTAGTCTACACACATAGTCTTCCTTACCTTCAACAAGAAAACCATCAGGTTGTTTCATGTAAACTTCTTCCTCCAAATCACCATGACGGAAAGCTGTTTTTACATCCATTTGCTCTACCTCTAAATCTAGAGTAGCCGCTAAACTCGACACGGTTCTAATAGATGACATCTTTACCACAGGTGAGAAAATTTCATTAAAATCAACACCCTTTCTTTGACGGAAACCCTTCACTACTAATCTGGCTTTATACCTTGGAGAGTTAGAGTTACTCTCATGTTTCACTCTATAAATCCACCTATTTTCCAAATCATAAGTGTGATTATCATGCAATGATTTCATCTCATCATGCATTGCATCCAGCCACTTGTGACTTTCTTCACTCTCCATGGCCTCTTGAAAATACTCAGGTTCCCCTTCATCAGTCAGTGTCACATACTCATCAGAATTATACTTTGTAGATGGTTGTCTTTCCCTGCTAGACCTTCTAAGTCGAACTTGAGATGATTCAGAAGCATCACCAATATTCTCATCTTCTGACATCTCATGTTCCTCATCATCATTATTAGCTGGAATATTTAACTCATCTTCAAGTTGTTGATCATCGACATAATCATGATGCTCACCATTTTGAACATTACCATCAACACTATCCAAACTTTGAATAGGCAACCGAACTGGATCAACATCTGACAAGTTGACATATTTCTTGGGTGTAGTCTTCTCCACCTTATCAATGTCTTCAATAGTTTGGTCTTCCATGAAAACAACATCACGACTTCTGAGAAGCTTTTTCCCTATAGGATCATACAACCTATAACCAAATTCATCTTGACCATAACCAATGAAAATACATTGTTTTGACTTTGCATCCAACTTGGATCTTTCATCTTTTGGAACATGCACAAAAGCCTTACAACCAAAGACTCTCAAATGATCATAATTGACATTCTTTCCAAACCATATTTTATCTGGAACCTCGCTATTCAAAGCAACAGCAGGACTGAGATTAATAACATGCACAGCCGTGTATAGCGCCTCACCCCAGAAGTGTTTGGGCAACTTAGCTTCAGAAAGCATACACCTCACTCTCTCAACTAGTGTTCGATTCATCCTCTTTGCTAAACCATTTAACTGAGGAGTTTTAGGAGGAGTCTTTTCATGTGCAATACCCTGCTGCTTACAGTAATCATCAAAGGGTCCACAATACTCACCACCATTGTCGGTACGAACACGTTTCAACTTTTTACCTGTCTGCCTCTCAACCAAAGTATGGAATTGTTTGAACTTCTCCAACACTTGGTCTTTTGTCTTCAAAGCATAAACCCATAATTTCCTGGAACAATCATCAATAAAGGTAACAAAATAAAGTGCACCACTAAAAGATTTTACCTAGAGGGCCACAAACGTCAGAATGCACAAGTTCAAGTAGCTCTGACTTCCTAGAGGGAGGATGCTTTTTGAACGATACTCTAGTTTGCTTACTAGCCATGCAATGAGAACATTTCTCCAAATTTGCATTCTTCAAACCTAGAAGCACATCATTTTTTGCTAAAATATTTAACCCCTTTTCACTGATATGACCAAGCCTACGGTGCCACAAAGATGCTTCCATATGCACAGCATTTACACTGTCTATAGAAACCATAGCTTTTGTCCAGTACAGTTTAGAAACTTTCTTCCCTCTAGCCAAAACCAAGTTACCTTTGCTGAGTTTCCACTTTCCTCCACCAAAATGATTATCATAACCACAATCATCAAGCATAGACACAGAAATCAAATTAAAGCGAACATCGGGAGCATATTTGACTCCTTTAAGCAACAACTTCATTCCCGTGTTGGTTTGCAAACAAACATCACCAACACCAATTACCTTAGATACACCATCATTACCCACCCTCAACACTCCAAAGTCTCCTGGAGTATAAGATGTGAAGAACTCCTTCTTAGGTGTAACACACAATGTAGCACCAGTATCAACTATCCACATGCTCTCATCTGACACAAGATTAACTGTCTCATGATCACGGAGAATAATAAGGTCATCACCAATAGTAGCAGTAACACGATCATCATGATCATCATCATGATCCCTTGATTTATGCTTACCTTTCTTGTCTTTATTCTCCCTCTTCCTCTGAAAACAATTCTTTAGTATGTGCCCTTTTCTGTGACAATAGTTGCATTCCACATTTTCATAATGAGACTTGGACTTGCTTCTGCTCTTCTCTCTACCACCCTTCGATTCCTTTCTCTGAGTACTTCTCCCCCTATTTTCTGTGACAAATACCTCGGATTGAGATGAAGAACCCCGTGCCTTCCTTCTCATCTCCTCATTAAGGACACCACCCTTAGCCGTTTCCAAAGAAACAATACCATTAGGAGCAGAACTCGTTATAGAAACCCGAAATGTCTCCCAAGAATCTGGTAAAGATAATAATAGAAATAGTCCCAAAAGCTCATCATCAAACTTGATACCCATTCCTGACATTTGATCAAGAAGCCCTTGAAAATCACTCAAGTTATCTGAAATAGAAGTCCCCTCCTTATACTTCAAACTTATGAAGCTATTCAACAAGAACAATTTATTATTCCCTGATTTAGAGGCATACAAGGACTCTATCTTCTCCCACAAGTTTTTTGCATTAGTCTCATTAGCAATATGATTATAAACATTATCTTCTACATATTGGCGAATGAAACCACGTACCTGTTGATGTTCAAAATCCCATTCTTCGGTTCATATAGAATCCGGCTTTATCTTACCAAAAATATGAAGATGCATTTTCTTCACAAACAATAAATCTTTCATCTTGGCCTTCCACAAATGATAATTAGTACCATTCAAAGAAACCATCTTTATATTCATATTTGCCTCCATCATTCAAGCAAGTAAACTAACTCCTAACCAAGAGCTCTGACACCACTCTGATGGGGAATCAACACATAAACGTAATAACAGAGAAATATGCAGCGGAAATAAATTCCCCAAACTTGCAAGAATCTATGAGGAGCAACACCGAATACGTGGCGGCAAATATAACGAGAATAAAAACGCACAATGAACACCGATATTTTTAACGTGGAAAACCCCTCAAAGAAAGGGTAAAAACCACGGGTCGTCCAGACCAAAGAAATAGCTCCACTATGATCAAATATAGTTACAAGAGAGTCTCAAACAATAAGCACAAACCGTGCCAACAAACAACCAAAAACAATAAAGCACAAACGCTTACAAATTTGAGAAGATGAAGATGAAAATACCCAAACTGCAGCTTCAGTGCGAAGCCAATATCTCTCTCCTCAGAACTCGTTTCGAAGTTCCGAACGGTGAAAGTGTATAACTATATCTCACGAACCTGTTGTCCAAAAACGAAGACGATCCAACGGTTAACGAAACTGGAATCACAATTTTACGGTGACAGGTTTGAGAAAAACGGGAATTGTTTTCTCTCTCTTTGGTGGCTGCTCTAATTCGAAATTCTCTCTCTCTCAACCCTAAATTAATCCTCTCCACTTATAATAAGTGAGAAACATAATGGGCTAAATTATTTGGGACTTTATCCACATAGGAAGGGAGCCTAATACCCAACAAGTAATTCATCTTACCCAACCCAAGTCAGACATATCAAAATTTTGCATCATGCACTACATAAATTCTTCAAACATCCTGTGAAAATGAGGTCATCAATATATAATCTGAGCACCAGAATTTTCCCAGTGTCCTTGAATTTTAAGAACAATGTGTATTCTGTTATGCATTTCTCAAACCCCCGCTTAATGAAATATATCTCAATTCTGCTGTACCACACCTGTGGGCTTGCTTCAAGTCATACAATGCCCTTCTGATAACTCTTATTTATAAGAGTTATTTATGCTTTCTTAGCTTAAATTATTGTGAGTTCTAAAATATTATTGTGTTTAATTAGTTAAAATATGTTGTCTAGTGTAAAAGATGAATTAATTCTGGTTTTGAGTCATTTGGCACTTTGGTTCCCAGTTTGTGCTTTTATGTGTGTGTTTTTCATTGTTGCAGAACCAACGCATTTCTGCGACAGATGAGAGAGAAATGTTGAGGCACTAATTTCAGCGCCCGCTAGCTGTCAGAAAATGGCGGACACGTCCTACTGTTGGTACCAGACTATCATGCGCAGAATATTCCCTTTTGTGGGCACATTGTACTCCTAGAAACACGTAATGGCAAATGGAGCCTCCAAAGGATATTTTTTGGATCACTAAACCCTAGCACTATAAAAGGGAGCTCATCTTCTTCATTAGAGAGGTTGGTTCAAAGCGGAGAAAGGTTTTTCCTCCATTTTGGTACCAAGCTACCTTTAAATACAAAAGTGAAAATTCTGATGCTGCAGCAAGACAGGAGCTGACTTACTTGAAGATTTTCGTGGATTTGGGAACTGATCTTAACCTCCATGATACTGTTCTTGGAGTCAATCTTCAGTATACCACTTCTTAGTGCATTTCTTCTCGATAATGAAGTCTTGTGGGGAATGAGCCAACTCCTTACCAACCGAGTTAACCTTCATTGGCAAAAAAAATACAATAAAAAAATTTAAAGTTAAAATTTTTGGTATCTTAGTCAAATTTTATATAAGGAATTAATCTTCTATATTTTTTTAATCGTTATTATATTTATTTAATTTTTTTAGCTATATCGATAACAAATTCTATAGTCAAATATTTCTAGTTTAACATTTCACTCTCATTAAATAATTTGACTAATTTGTTCCAACTATCGTGTCATAATTAATTTAAAATTGGATTTAAATTATTTGATTTTCAAAAAGTTTCTTCCAATAGAAGCAATACTAAATGTTATTTTGTAATATGGAATTAAGAAAGAAGAAGAAGAAGAATATAATAGTAAAAACGATAAAATTATGAAGCTCGAATACGAGATACAAAACAATACGGATACAGAATTTTTTTGAAAATCAAGAAACTTTAAAGTTGTCATACTTTAATAAAGAATTTAATTAAAATTCAAAAAAACCAAAACATAATATACAAACATAACTAAAGATAAAAGAGATAGTGACGCTTTATTCTCCATAGACATTTTTTTAAACTGCACAACAACTGATGTGAAGCAGAAACATTATCTGCGAGGTAGAAACGAGCACTGACAGAGTTACGGAATAAAAAAGTAAGCTAAAGTGGTAACGCAGAGAAACAAAAGCGATAAAACAAAAAGAGACTCGGGACGAAACGCTTAATATAAAAGAAACGGAAGGGAAAAAATATAAGAAAAAAACTAGAGAAAAAAAATGAACAGGAGAGGGAAAAAAACTGTGTTTGTTGGAGATGGAATTCGCAATGGCTATGGCGTTCGCCGAAGACGGAGCGCTATCCAGAGATGGAGTGGTCATTCGCAGTTCTGGTTGATTGTGTGTTTGTTTCTAGCATTTCCCCTCTGTGTGTTTTATTTCTAGGGTTTACTTTTAGGATTTAATATTTAATATTTTATTATAGTTTACTTTTAAGATAGAACTTTTTTAAAAAATATCGGATACGTGTCAAATATGGATACTGGTCCATTTTCGAGTATCAGGGCTTCCTAGGTTAAAAGTATAAGAAGCTAAAAAGTAAAAGAAATATAATTAAAAAAACATTATATATCTAAAAAATTAGAAAATAATATCAACTATTGGGATTAGTTGTATCAAAAAAACTATTGGGGTTAGTAATATTCTGATATTGATGACTATCCAAATGAATAGTTTTTCATCTACGAGAATTCAGGTTGAATAAACAAGCAATATATGCGCAAACAGAATTGGAAAAGTAAAAGATAAGAACAAGAAAGAAGAAATGAGAAAATATGGAGGAGATATGAAATGGGAATGGCGCCACAAGAAAACTTAGTTTCTTGATAAGATCTAAACAAGGTTCAATGAAGAACAAAAGAGAGACATACTCTCAGAATACACAAAGTATAATTTCATAAAATTCTGAGTTGTTATTCTCGTAGATTGCTCCCCCTATATATAGGAAAGGATATATATAGATGTGCTGAATTAAAACAAGGAAATACAAAGGCCACAAATAGCTAACAATTATTCCTAGTGGCTTTTCAATACACCTTAGTGGAAGAATGGTTACAAAACAACCAAGAAGAGCAAGAATCATCTTCAGCAAGCAAGCAAAGAGTCATCCCTCCTTATTACCAAGGTAATTTCGTGCATTTGCCATATGGATCAGCCCACACCTTTATTTAGTCATGTACTCCTCCTTGAAGCTTGTTCTGGACACTTTTGCTAGGATATTTCAGCCCACTCTTATTTTAAACATAAACTCAAGTGTTTTAGAAGGCTTGGGCCATGTAATAACCCAATCTTCACTTAAAATTAAAATAACAAAATTTAAACTAAGTGTATGGGCTGAAACATAGTTTAGCAACCCAACACATTTATTACAACTTCAAAAGAAAAACAAGTGCAATTGTGGGCCTATTTCATGTGCCCATCTCCTCTTCATATGGACCCAAGCAATTGACCAATTTGGGCCCCATCCCTTTTAGTTTAGGCCTTGCTTCCATTATAGTTGTAACTATTTGATGTAAGCCCTCCCTAGCTTTCCTGGCACGTGCCCGTGTCATTGGTAAGTGCTTCATTAGTTTCTTTGCTCATTATGTCCTCATCAGATACCCAAGCAATTTAGGTGCACAGACCCTTATCTGGTGAAGTGGTTTTGAACGTGGGTGGAAGTCTTTTTCAGGAGGTAGGAAATGAGGGTTATGGTGGTCTCGTCTGTAGTTCTGACGAAGAGTTCTTAAAAGGATTCTATGGTTTAGCTAGAAGTGCATTATATTTGCAGAATTATTGACGTTTCTTCAAGGGCTTGCCTGTTGCTACAAGTGGCGGTTCAGGAATGTCCATTGTATTTCTGACTCACTTTTAGTGGTTCAGTATGTGCATAAGGGTGTTGGTAAGCATCGCCGATTTTGTAATATGGTTGCTCGTATTAAAAATCTTATGCGACAGGATTTGACTTGTAATTTATCTTATGTTTGTTGTAGGGTCGGACCATCTTGGCTTTGTTCATTTCTATCCTGCTGAGGGCAGCCAGCCTATCGTCATCCACCGAGTCCAGCTCCATCAACATGGCTTGCAGATACTCATCCATACCAAGGGAGTGCTGCCGTGCCACTCTCAACGAGGTTACACTGACTTCCAATGGCAGCACGACATCCTGCCCATAAACTAAACGATAGGGGGGTTACCCCCGTGGCCGTAAACTTAGAATTTCTCATTGCCCACAGGACCTCATTGAGGGTCTCATGCCACCGCCGAGGTTTATCCTCTATGTTCTTCTTGATGAGTTCGATGATGATCTTATTGGTGGCTTCCGCTTGTCTGTTGGCTTGGGCATAATAAAGTGCCTCATCTTAATGCCGTATTCCTGGGCAAAGGCCACCACCCTTTCTCCAGTGAACATGGTGCCTTGATCGGCAGTGATGGTCTCGGGGATTCCGTACCTGAAAATGATCTGGTTCTCTATGAATCTGATCACCTCGGCTTGATCAACATTTCCTAGCGGCATGGCTTCCACCCATTTAGTGAAGTAATCGGTGGCTACGATAATGGAGTTGTGCACTTTTGAACTCGGAGGATATATCTTGCCGATTAGATCCATGGCCCACCCTCTGAACGACCAAGGTTTGACAATAGGATGGAGTTCGTCCGCCGGCACCCTTTGAATTGGTCCGTGCAACTGACAAGCTTTGCATCCCTTAGCAAACTGGAAGCAATCGGCCGTGATCGTCGGCCAATAGTACCCATGCTGATAGATGAGCCACTTCATGATGGGGCTGGACCTATGGGCAACACAGACTCCTGCATGGATATGTGTCATTACCATATAAGCATCCTTCATCTTGAGGCATTTTAATAACACCCCATTGGTACTTCTCTTATACAGGTCGTCCCCTATCAAGATATATTTCAATACCCTCTGTTTGACCTTAAAGTCGGTGTCAGCCGTCGGGCTACGGAGGTACCTCGTCAACACCTCGATCCAGGCGTCGGCGGGATACTCCTGGGTGGGAGTCATAGCACTTTGTTGTAGCACTTCAACTACTCGATCCTTGTATCCCGAGGCCTGCTAGGCCAAGTCATTCGCTTGCTGCTTCTCATTCCTGGGGACGTACAGGATGACGACATCGGCAAACAACTTTAGCAAGTTGTGCACCGAGGCCGTCAGCTCTCTGAGCTTAGCGTTGTAGCATTTGTATTCCCCAGTGATCTGTTTGATCACCAGCTGGGAGTCCCCCCTTATCTCTACATAGTGAGCCTTCATGCCGACCAAGATGTCAAGTCCCGTGATCAAGGCCTCATATTCGACCTGATTATTGGAGGCTTGGTCCCCTATCCGGCACATGAACTTCCATGTTTGGCCACAAGGGCTGGTGACGACTATACCTACTCCGCCCCCTGTTCGAGTGCTAGACCCGTCGAACATAAGAACCCAGGGTTTAAGGCCTGGGTAGCTGACAGCTTCGGCCGGAGCATCGGGTGTCTCTACACATGGATGATGAGCCAAGAAGTCTGCCAGGGCCTGGCCTTTCACAGCTTTGAGAGGTACATAAGTTAAAGCAAACGCGTTCAACTTAATGGCCCACTTAACGAGTCTTCCTTACAAGACAGGCTTATTAAGCAGATATCGAATAATGTCAACTTCGATACAACTAAAACTTCCTTAGGTAGGAGATAGTATTCAAGGATAGTACAAGCATTAAACAATGACAAACAAAGTTTCTCAATGGGCGAGTATCTAGTCTCGGCGTCATTGAGTAGCCTACTGAGATAATATATAGCACGCCCAGCGCCATTATCATCATCTTGAGCTAACAAGCAGCCAATAGCTTAGTCTTCGGCCGCAATTTATAGATTCAGAGGTCTCCCAGACTGTGGAGGTATTAGGACTGGGGGTTGGTCAAGGCAACCTTGATTTGGTCGAAGGCCTCCTGTTGCTTGGTTCCCCAGATCATTTCCTCGTCTTTCTTCATTCGTAACAACGGTGAGAAGGCTTTGAGCTTTCCTGCTGAGTTGGCGATGAATCTTCTTAAGAAGTTGATCTTGCCTAACAAACTCTGCAGCTCTTTCTTTGTCCTAGGGGGCCTTGCCTCTAGGATGGCTCGGGCTTTGTTCTTGTCCACTTCAATGCTCTGGTTATGCACCAGAAATCCCAGGAAGTTACCTGCAGACGCGCCAAATGGCACATGTAGCGGGGTTCATCTTAAGATTGTGGAGTCACATCCGCTTTAGAGCTTGTTCGAGATCACCCAGGTGGGCTTCGAAGCTCTTGGACCTGACCACCACATCATCAATGTATGCTTCCATGTTTTTTCCAATAAGGTCATGGAAGATGTCGTTCATTGCCCTTTGGTATGTCGCCCCAACATTTTTGAAGGTAAAAGGCATTACGAGCCACTCATAGATGCCTAGGGCGCCTAGACACCTGAAGGCAGTCTTATGAGTGTCAGCCTCGGCCACATAAATCTGGTTGTAACCAGAATAGCCGTCCATAAAAGTCAAGATGACATTGTTCGCCGCGGCGTCGACAAGCATATCGGCCACAAGCATGCCGTACTCATCTTTTAGTGTGGCCAAGTTCCGGTTTCTATAGTCAATACAGACCCTGACCTGACCATTCTTTTTTATCACAGGGACAATATTAGACAGCCATTCTACGTACCTGACAGTTCTGATGAATCCTGCCTTTAAGAGTCTTTCCACTTCGGCTTTGATTTGCGGCATCAGTTGTGGGTTGAACCTCCTCGGTGGTTGCCTGTGGGGTTTGCAATCCTCCTTGATGGGTAACCTATGCTCTACCAAGGTTCTATCAAGGCCTGGCATCTCATGGTAGTCCCATGCAAAGCAGTCACAATAATCCCGAATCAAGGCTACCATCTGGTCGTGTTGCTGCGACTGTAGTTTACCGCTAATTTTCGTCATTCTGGGCTCACTCTCCGTTCCCAAGTTCACTTCGACCAATGGGTCCTGAGCTTCGAAGGTAGGCATCTTTCTCTGGATAGGCTCTAGGTAGGGGGTTTGGCCGAGGGCTCGTCACGAAGGTCATCTGGAACCCCCTACGAGTCCTCGTCTTCTCCATGTACAACACCAAACATGGCCTCTTCAATGCTGGATTCCATCTGAAATAGGTGCAATCGGTCCAGCAGGCTCTGTACTTCTGGAGGAGGGCTAATCATCATTCTTGTTGCCAGGCCGTGGGTCGGCCAACATTTTGAATTCAAAACCCTTCTTGGTCCAGTCGCACGACTCAATACCACCCTCTTCGTAGTCTCCTGGTATAGAGATCAGTCATAGGTAGGGTGAGTAGAACACAGCCTCAAACATTTTTATCTCCGCTGGGAAAGGATTGGGACCCGCTTCCACTATCTCCACATTGTCTTCCACCCATATCATAAGCTTCTGGTGCAAAGTAGAGGGGACACATTCGCTGGTGTGGATCCAATCTCTCCCCAGGATCACCGTGTATGAGGGCCTTCCCTTAATGACGAAGAATGCCGATCGAGTTATCTTTGACCAAACCGTTACATCGGCCACCAGCACTCCTAATGCGTGAGAGGGTGCCCATGAAACTGGTCATGGTCATGGTAGTGGGAATGAGATATTCGGGTTTTTTCCCTAACCTTTTCATAGTCGACAATGGCATGATATTCAGCACAGCACCACCATCCACGAAGACTCTATTGAACAACTTCCCGTTGAGGTGGGCTTTACTGTACAATGGCTTCAAGTGTCTGGTCATATCAGCCGTTGGTTTTTCAAACAACATGCCTTCTGTAATGGGTCCCTCGACTTCTGTCAAGGCAGCCCATTCGGCTTCCTCGGCGAAGACATCTCCCTCGAGGGCCCTTGCCTGATCTCTATTCCCCCAGAACTCCGGTGGAAGAAGGCCCACCATCTCGATATCTGCATAGAGTTCTCCATCGGCTTTAAACATCAAATCATCTAGAATTAATTCGGTGATGGAATTCTCGTCGAAGTCTCTAGGACCGAAACGATGTTCCTCTTCTTCCCCCAGGAGGTCGTCTTCTTGTAATTCTTGCTCGGTCATTGCATCCCTACCCTGGGGCTCATTGACTGGTTGGGATCGCTTTGGACTATGCGACCCGTAGAGGCATTCTATCACCACCTTCGTGAGGGGACTGTGAGGTGCCTCCACCACGCCTACCATCGCCTGGTCCCCTCCTTTGTGATCAACGGGTGGCTTGGGGGCAGCTACTTCGGGAGACTGCTCAGAAACTGTGTCCTCCACTGGCTTTGGGAATGCCTGTTCCAACGTTGCCGAAACGGATGTTGTGGGGATGGTCTGGGTATTCCCATCTCTAATGGAGGTGAGCATCTGGAGGGTCTCTTTCATCCTGCTGAACGCCCTAGCCCTCTGTAGCCTCCTTTTTTACGAACGAGATCGGGAGGACACTTTAGGGGCTGGAATCTCAACGGCCGCCTGAGTCATCCACTGATCCTGTGGCACTTCTGCCGGAGGTTTGGCTGTTCCGATGGGTCTCAACTCTCGGTCATTGAGGACCGTGATATCGACCGAAGTTGAGTTCTGAGTTCCGGTGACTTGGGCCACCCTTCTTTCTTCTTTGGGGCGAGTTTCCCGGTTCGGGGCTGACAGGGTGGCCTGCTCGATGGAACTATCAGCGGGCCTATCGTGCCCCCATGCGGGATGTCTTGGAGTCTTTCCCTCAGGTCCCTCGTTTTGGGTACATGTCTGTCGGGGGTTGAACTTGGATAAATGCAACTCCCTAAGCTCATGGACAAGCCTCCCTGGCTTAGGAAGTTTCTTCTGCGGTTTCTAAGGTTGACTCGGCGCCCCTATCTGTAATTTTTCTTGTAGTAGGGCCTTTCGTTCTACAACTGTGGATCCCCGCGGGGGTGAGCCTAAACGACTGAACACGGATGATTCCTTGTCTGGGGAAACCTCTCCCTTCGGGACCCACACGTACTTCTTCTTCCCTTTCCCTCGGTCGCTCCCTAAGAAGGAGACCATGTTGACGTTCATGCCGGGGAAAGGGTCGGTGTCGACAACCATCTCCGAGGCCCCTTTGTCAGCCATTTTAAATCTTCCATTCCTGATGGCCTCCTGAATGACTCGGCGGAAGATAATACAGTTCGAACTGGCATGATTAAAGGAGTTATGCCACTTGCAGTATTTCTTTCCCTTTATTTCCTCAGGCGGAGGGATCTTATGGTCGTCAAGGAGCTTGATCTGTTTGTCCTTGAGGAGGTAGTCAAAGATTTGGTCAGCCTTGGAGATGTCAAAGGAATATTCAACTCTTTCCTCATCTTTCTCTTTACCTTTAGCAAGTCTAAGAGCTAGACAGAGGTAGGCTTTTCCTTCAACTGAGGGTGCATTCCAGAGATGGCCATGGAGGTAAGCTGGGATTCGAGGAAAGGGACCAAGCACTTTTCGACCATCTTTATGAATCTTTCAATGAAATCGGTCACTGCCTCCTCCACCTTCTGCCGTAAATTCATGAGATCGGCTGAGGTAACTTCAGGCTGCGGCCAGTAAAATATGTCATGGAAGCACCTGTCCATGTCTGCCTAGGTCTGTATTGAATTAGGCGCCAAAAACTTGTTAATATTTCGGCAAGTGTACCGAATCGTTGCAAGTAATAAAACCGGTAAGACCGGGTATCGTCCTCGAGGATCGAATTAATTTACCAATTACGTTAACAACAACTAAACGAACCAAGTTGAAATAAATTTCCGATTGGTATGAGTGAGCGACTAATACTAAAGTAAGCAATTAAATATTTCTTTTTGTGTTTTTAATAAGAGAAAACTAAAATGCTTAGGAGAAGATACGATGGGAAGAACGCTAGGGATGAATGCCTGTTGATTTCACACTATTGTCACTGATTTAATTTCGAAAGATCACCTCTCTCTTATTTTGCTATCAAACCCTCAATTCTAACTAATTCCTAATTCCTTAGGTAACTAGTCCTTTGCCGATAACTAAAGCCCTAATTCCTTAGGCGATTTCAATTAACAACAAGCATTAACAACGAGGATTCGCAACATACAACAATTCTAAGAGTATTCCTAAACTACGAATGGTAGGAATTGAATTTCAAACATTCAATAATAAAACTTCCATTCGATCATTGAATAAAATATCGTTCTACAAGTTTTCCAACCATAGAAAGCGTTAAGCATAGAAATTCAATTCACAAAATATAAGAGAGTACGACATAAACATAATTTTAAACCAGCAACAATAGCGTTACGTCAAAGTTAATTCATCCCTAACATTAGGGTTTAGCTACACATGATAAGGGAAGAGAGAAAGGAAGAATTACAAGATAAAGATGATGATGAACACATATGAAGCTTCAATTCTTGTCCCCAAGCCTTGAATCTTCAATACCGGTGAGAAGGAATGACTGCTCTTCGCGTTCTAGCCTTCCAAAATTCGTCGACCCCCCCGGTCTTACGTGTTTTTAACGTTTTTCACGCTCAGCTGGAGCTTAAGTGCCACTTAAGCGCAAGCTGCGCGCCTCTGCTTCTGCCTTCTTACGCGTGACTGGCGCTTGCGCGCCTCCTGCGCGCCCCACAGCACGCCAATTCTGTTTTCTTGAGCGTGAAGCGCCACCTGCGCGCCTCCTGCGCCCCACTCAGCACGACAAGTCCTTGGCTTGTACCACTTGTTCTTCTTGCTTGCACCACTCGATCTTCAATTCGATCTAGTTCCTGCACACAAAAACACGAAGAAAACCAACATAACTACTGCATAACAAGCCAACTTCCTAAGTTCACAACTTCTTAAATTTTCATCAAACTTCTTATTTTTATTCATCAAAATCTCCAATTAAACTCCCTCCTTATCATTGAAAACTATCATGTGATGTGGGTTCATCAGCGGGAGAGAAGAATACGACGAGAAGGCTGTCCCTGTCAAGGACAGAGGTAAGAACTGCAACTTGTGATACTCATTCTGGTTTCCTTCCCCACATTGGGCTGTGAATCGGCCGATGTGCTCCATAGTAGACTTGCCATCGTCCCCGAAAAACGTGGCGAAATCAGGGGTTTTGAATCCTCTAGGCAGAGGTACCAAACGGTCCACCCATTCGGGGTAAGGCTTCCTGTACACTGGAGGATCGAGCGGCTTCAACTACACACCAAAGAATTTCTTGATGGTGTCGGCAATGAGATTAGGGTCCAAGAGTTGGGGCCCCGATGATCCGGGTGGAGGCGTTGGGCGCCACAGTGTGTTTGGGGGACCCTGCGCCCCTGGCTGGGGTGGTACATGAGGTGGAGCATCTGTCCATGGCTGCCCAGGTACTACTTGGGCCAGGTTAGCAAGGCCAGTTCCTGGTACAAGTGCATGCGCGCCTCGGAGAGGTGGAATTTGATTCCATGGCTGCTCTACCGGGGCGACATTCATCTGTGTCTGTATATAGGAACCCGCTGGTTAGGTACTGAGTGCACCGGGGTACGGCTAACTAGGAGGTAGACTTGCCGAGCCAGGTGGGTTCTGGACCCATGGCTGTTGACTCGGGCAAAAACCACCGTTCCTGCCAATCCCTTATTCCGGGGCGAAGGCTTGCCCCCTGCGTAAGCCGGGTAGTATAAAATAGTTTGTATAATGAAAGTTGTAAAACGAAATCATGATTAAGTGATTAAGCAAAACTGAATCATAAAACGAATCACATAAGCAAATCACAGAATTTGAGTAATTAAGCAAAACACAAACCGAATTTGCAGCAAGAATTACCGAGATGAAATTGATAGAGAAAGAATTAAAACCATAAAAACGAAATAAACATTAAACACCGAACCTCAAAATCCTTACAGCAACACCCTTCACCAATAGATTGATATAGGGTCTTAAGCTTCCATGGAGGTTAGCGCACCAAATCCTTAAAATTGTATAATAATGCGTAACAGAGCCAAAACGGCTCTGAATAGTGTATTTAACTAGGACAAAACGAAAACCCTAATCCACTAACTCGGTTACTAGATGGAAGCCCGATAACAAACTAATATTCGGCCCAAAACCCGTTTTACACATTACTGCTTCGGTATTTCGCAGTTTTGACCTTCCATACTTCAGATTTGGGTTTCGAGGTCAACAGAAGAATTGTAGCTCTGTTCCTTAGCTTTCCAACGCATGCTCGCACACCTCAATCGGATAATCACAGCCAAATTTATGGCCTGCAGAGTAGACAGGGGTCAATATGCAATAAAAACAAGAATTAATCAAGAATTTGCTATAACGCTCAATTAAGACCCAAAGTCTAGAAACGCGCTAGGACTTAAATATTAGGAACAAAACACAATTAAAAACACCATGTGAAAAGATATAAAGAGTGCACTAAAATGCACTGATCAAATAGCTGGAGGAGGGAACTCTGCTCCTCAACTATGGGTTTCCTGACTCCTCTAAAAAGGGTCAGGCAAGGTGAGAAGGGACGCGAGTGTTGGATTACTACAGCTAATGCATAAAAATAAAGTAAAGGCAAGAAAATGCGATAAAGAAGATAAATGAAATAAATGTAGAGTTTGATTTGATTGATGTGTCTTTACAATTCACTCTAATGCTATATATACAGACCCTCGTCGGCCACTAAGCTAGCCAACATTTGCATGCCGTTGGATTGATCTAAGATCAGCGGTTCTCATTGCTTCATAGGCCTTCAACGAGGCGAAGTAGCTGCCCACGATCCCCACTAGCACGGTTAGTGGGGTGAGTGTTCGTTGCTCCGAGTTTTCCGGCCTCGCTCTTCCGTTTGAACTTCAACCGTTCCCACGTTCTTCCCTTCGTGCCGTGTATTGCCTTCCAAGTAACCCCCATCCTGCCTTGGCCGTATGGTGGCTCGGCTATCCTGGCCCTTCCTTAGGCAATGGTTCAGGCTTCCGAGCCACCGAGGCCTTGGCACTCTATAGGATGGGGTGGTCGCTTTCCCTCGGCTTAGCTCATTGGTCCTCGGGCATAATCCTCCCTCGGGGGTTCCCTCTGTTTAACACGCCCAGAGGACCTTCTTGGGTTCACTCTTCCTCGGCGAAATACCTTTTCTGCCCCTTGTTGTATGGCTTGCTTTCACACCATACTCTCCTTTTCCTTTTTTGATCCTCGGCCTATGACCTATTTATTTTTGGATGTTATCAAATACAGAATCATAAACAAGGAAATATGAAAGGGACCATTGAGGCACTCTTTAGCTAGCAGTACTATCAGCAAGAAAGTAAAATCAATGTCTCCATTCATTCAAAATATTAACATTTAAATTTTTCTATTGAAAATAATTACATAAAAAAGACAAACAATTAAGAATATCAAAAGTCATCACAGGCACTGGAGGAAGAATGAGCCCCTATTGAATTTTATAGGCCACTTCCTATAGTTCTCAATTAGACGGTTAACCTACATAGTTAAGTTCTAAAGAAATTTCCTTGTATGGTTATATAAAATATTGATTATGACCACAGAGAGCTAACGTTAATATAAATGGTAAAATTAACAATTCCCCTTCTCTGTACATTTGACATGTCTGTTGCTACCACACCATAATCAAACTGTGTTCTCTTTAAAACCACATTCATATGCAAATCTAAGTGAAATAATAATAATATATTTGGTTTAACAGGTTTAATACAAAACCCTCAATCATTGAGACTTATAAACATAATCAATAGTGCTTTAACAACAATTACAATCCTTTAAAACTCTATTGATTTGGTCTAGCCTTCTGTCTCGGTTATTGAAAGAAAATCACCCTATATAAATAAGACAAAGTTTATAGGATTTTAATGAACAAAGGGTATTACAAATAATACGACATTATGAGAAAAGTGAGGAAAACTTTTCTTCACCCTTTCAAACTCTTCACAATGATATCCAACTACTCACATTTGTCTACTCTTGTACAGAGAAGCAGGGAGAGGAAGCCATCACCGCTGAGCGCCCTACTCCGGTGAACCTATGCACGTCACCACACTCATCCAAACCTGCGCCTTACCACCACTCACCTTTTTCACTCTCATCTCTGATCTTTCTCCAGAAATCTACGCGTCTAGTTTCTTGGGTATTCCTCATTTGTGTGGAAATTTGGAAGACCTGTGTGATGGTAGGAATGAAAGGAAGCATGTTTGGTTTCTTAGAACAATTATCTTTGTTGCTATTTTGGTGTTGTTAATTGGTGGGAATATATATCTTCTACTTCAAATATAAGAATTTCAAGAATTCGATGTTGTTTTGTAAGCTGAGTTTTGGTAAAGCTGAGACTGTAATACACTGCCAAAGTCAAAAATTGCGTATAATTAGTAGGATGGTTACTTTTATTCGATGGATGTTGATTATTTTTTACTGATCACATTTAGTTAGATTGTTTTAGCTTGTTCCCACTTTTCAAAGTTCCATAATTTCTTGGAATTTATTTATGTTTGGAATCTTTGTCTACAAAAGTGTTGTGACTTGTGAATCATAAATAGAGTCCTCTATTCTATCTTGGTACAATGGAAACTTATCTCCTTTCAATAACCTTTGCCTTCTCACGACAAGGTTTCACAAGCGCCCAAGATGTCCTATATATATAATGGGGAAAGGGATACCTATGTCCAATATCATTTTAACAATTTCTGTATCTACAAACAGAGGGAGTAGTAGTTAACTTGTTTGTGTGAGTCGTATTTTCCTTTTCTATGGTTTATGTTGCTTTTATTTTAGGCTTAAATCCATTTTTGGTGTCCTAATTTATTAAATCCGCCATATTAGTCCTCCCATTTTATTTTTTGTAATTTTGATCCCCCAATTTTATTACATTCGCAACTTTAGTCCCCCTATTTTTTCTCTTAATTTTGATCCCCAACTTTATCAAACTCCCAGTTTTAGCCCTCTCTAAAATCGTCATCCAATTTTTGAAGGTAATGCTAACATGTCAGTAAGATAGTGATGTGGCTGACGCGTGTTGTGCTATGACACCCAATGATGTCGCAAGCACGACACATATGTCTTCCACATAAGTATTTTCGTCCAAACATGGAATGCAATTTAACAGGGGGCTAAAATTGCGAATTTAATAAAATTAGAGGATCAAAATTGAGGGAGAAAATAGAGGTACTAAAATTGCAGTTTTCATAAAATTAGGAGACTAAAATTGCGAAAAATAAAATAGAGCGACTAAAATTGTACATTTGATAAAATTAGGGATCAAAACTGCGGTTAAACCTTTATTTTATTATAACAAAAATAAGTAATGGCAACAGTAACACCGTGGTTGATTGTCAAAGAGTTAATGTGTTCGGCTTTCATGACAAGTCGTTTATTTATATCATTAATGTGGACATATTTGGTTACATATGTCACAATCTTGCTATACTTTGGAGATCCTCCCATGTCGTTTACCCTTGACAATTACACGGGTAGCTTTAAAACCTTGGTTCAATGTGATCACCAATGTAGAGGTTGTACGATGGTAAGTTTCAAACACATTTATCAATTATTTAGGGAGGAGGCGAAAGGGGTGACGACAGATTAGGAGGCGAGAACTATGGTGAGAACAATGTAACCCTCGCTCACACAACACAGAAGCAACAACACAAAGACTAGGCTAAAACAGATATAGACTACATGAGAGGCACGAGAGAAATAAGGGCACACACACTTGTAATAACAAATATACAGATCTATACTTTTGGAGATAGGAAAATTAATTTTTATATTTAGTCCCCTCATAGAAAATAAGTTAGCTCCACCACTGTGATCAAAGGTATAGCATCTTAAATTAAGTAGAACTTGGTGTTTGGTGTTTGTAACACTCAATTTGGTGAATTAGTTGTTTTCATCTCAGGATGCGTTACGTATCCAACAAGTTCCTGTCCTTGATCTTGAAGGGAATGACGAGTTGTTTTGGTGGAGGAGTAGGAATAGTCAATATTCCGTTTGGTCAACTTATTATGCATGGTACAATGGAAGACTTAATAGATAAATCAAACCTTAGAAAACAAGAAGCTTTGTTGATTGGAGACTTAAAACCCCACATAAAGTGAAACTCTTACTTCAGAAGGTGGCAAGAGCTTGCTCAAGTGTAATGTTGATGCAACGGTTTGTGAAACTGAAAGCAAGTATCGTGTCGGCCTATGTGCAAGAAGATCGAGGTACGTTTCGAGGTGGCAAAACAATGTGGTTCCAAGGTTCTCCAAGTCCTCAAGAGGCCGAAGCGATGGGTCTAGTTCAAGCACTACAGTTTCTTAGAGAGAAGAATTTCACATTAGTTATCGTAGAGATGGATTGTCTTACCGTAATGAATGACGTTAATCATAATAAATCCCTCAATACAGAACTTGGTGTACTCTTTTCTCATTGTAAGACAATCATTGCTCAATGTCAAAGCTATAAGCTTAGCTATATTGATAGCCAGACAAATTTTGTTGCCCATTCTCTAACTAGAGCATTGAGATCTTATGCTAGCTCTCATTATCATGTGTTTAGTTTAACTTATATTATCAACATTATTTATAATGAAATGAAAATGGGTTTCATTTGGTAAAAAAATAACAATTATATATGTCAAATTGAACGCGGGTTTGACTTTTGAAAGATTGGACATCTTTAATTTAGTTACTTTCTAGTACTGTTTGACTTTGTATGAGATTAATTTTAGTTCTTTTTAAGTAAAATTTCTCAATCCAAACAAAGACATATTATACATAATTGCCCAAAATAGGTAGCTGCAACTTTTTAAATTTAGGTTGATTCGATCTACTAAGCAATTATAGAATGAAAGCAAACACTAGCTAATTACAATTTTTTTTCATGAATTAAAAATAGTATACTTTGGACATGCTTATCTTAATGTTACTTCTAATATTCACCACCACGTATTATTGTTTCCTTTCGATCTATATATATATTTCTTAGTATTGCATGATGAGTGGCTAATAGTTTAGTGTCCTCGTTGTAGTATTTTACCCACAACTCATATTTTTGACAAAAATATCAAGCACGTCTATTATTGATTATTTCCGTCCTCCACCTTATATAAAAACCTTCCCACCCTCCCAATCTACATTTTGTTTACAGACCCTTTTCCACTCACCCCCCAAATTCTCTGTTCCTCTGTGTTTGTGTTTGTTAAAAACACAAATGCAACACAAACACTAGAGTGAAACAGAAACATTTAGAGTCTGTTTGAATTGAGTTTTAAAAACAGTTTTCTGGTTTTTAAAATTTGATAACAATGAACAAATTTGTTCATTAAAAATTTTTAGAAAACTAAGAACTGTTTTTGAAAAGGGATTTCAAACAGACTCATATATTTTAGATCTTCTCATCTTATATCTTTGCAATGCATTTACGCGACAACGGAACCATCTCAGTTTCTTATGATCTTGATGGGATAAGGGAGGTTTGTGTAAAAAATGACAGAAATGTTGGATCTTTTGGCATTTTCTTTGGTGATGATCCATTTGATTTTACTCTTCCTGCAACGTTGTTTCAACTCATCATGTTCCTTGTAGCTTCTCGAACCCTTTACTTTATCCTCAAGCCTCTCAAAACACCCAAATTCATCTGCAGCGTCCTTGTAAGTTTCCATTCCAACATTTTCTCCTCATTCTAATTTCATCAATGGATCACAATCACTACACTTTTGTCATTCCTATTTTTTTGCCTCCATTCTTCTAATTATAGACACATATATTTATTTATCAGTTAATAGCTAATTTTGTCTCTAATATTTTAGAAAAGTTCAGCTTAATTCCCGACATAACAATATTATCAGTTTGGTCCTCACTAAGTTGTAAAAGTCAGAGACCAAACATGATATTGAAAATTTGAGGCACTAAAATGAATAACGTTTGAAACATGCAAATTAGGAATACTGTTAATGTTAGGGACTAAATTGAATATTTCTAAAAATTTAGAGACTATATAGTTATTTAAATTATTTATTACTATAGTCAAAACATGTGCAGAGTGGAATTCTTTTGGGACCATCATTTCTAGGAAAGAGCAAAGACTACTGGCATGCATTGTTTCCTGCAAGACAAGCTGAGGTTTTAGTAATGATGTCGTTACTGGGAGCTATATTTTTTCTCTTTATCACTGCACTAAAAATGGATGTATTAATGACTATAAGAGGAGCAAAAAGTACTTGGAAACTGGGAGTAATATCTTTCTTAGCTTCTTATGCAGTTATAGGAATACTGTTAAAATTTTATTACCGTCCAGAAAACTTCCCACATGTTCAATTAATGGAATCACGTTCCGCACTAAGTGCTGCAATGGCATTCAGTAATTTTCCTGTTGTATCTGAAGCTCTCACAGAACTAAATCTCTTATCAACAGAAATTGGTCAAATTGCTTTGTCTTTAGCTACATTCAACGACTGCATACAATTCTTTCTCATAGTATGTCACCATTTATTCGGGACAGAAGCAAAGAAAAACTTGGTAGCAGGTATTGTGTGTTGGTTTTTGCTCATACTTTTCAGTATTTTCATATTACGACCAACTATGAGGTTAATTGCACGCAAAACACCGGTTGGGAAACCAGTGAATCAACTCTATGTTGTGTTTATTCTACTTGGTGTTTTGATTATGGCGGGTCTTACTGATATGATTGGAGTTACATTTCTTATAGGACCGTTGGTTTATGGTTTGGTTATACCTAGTGGACCACCTTTGGGTACAACGTTGGTAGAGAAGAGTGAAGTTATCATCACGGAGGTTTTGCTGCCATTTTTCTTTGTATTTGTTGGGTTGAGCACAAATTTGTATTCAGTATTTAGGCATTGGCGAGAGTATGCGACTTTGCAGCTTATCTTATTAGCGGGTGACGTAGCCAAGGTGATTTCTTGTGTGTTGGTTTCTTTGACCTACAACATTAAAGTCAAACATGGCACTGTTCTTGGCCTCATGTTGAACATCAAGGGGATCACTCATCTTATAGCTTTTACTAAATTGAGGAAACTCAAGGTACGTACTAAGTTTAATTATTTATAATTACTACTCTCTTCCTCACCAGTAATTTAGTGCAACAAACTAATCAAATCTAGTTTATGTTTGCAGCTATTGGATGACGAAATGTATAGTCAATTGGTGATTTGCGTGGTGGTTACGACAACAATTGTCACTCCGTTGGTTAAAATTTTGTATAAGCATCGCCCTCGAGTACTAAATTCATCAGGCGTATTTGATCAGGAGATGAGAACAATTCAAAGCAGTTCAAGAGATTCAGAGTTTCGCATTGTAACATGTGTATACAATGAGGGAAATGTGCGTGGTCTAACCGCCTTTTTGGAAGCTTGCAGCCCCATTCCAGAAAGCCCCTTAAGTATCTACGTGATACACCTTATCGAACTTTTGGGAAAAAGCGCACCAATTCTGCTTCCAATAAACTACAAGCAAAACAAGAAATTCTTGTCCATTAATTACCCCAACACCAACCACATCATGCGTGCGTTTGAGAATTACTCCAACAACTCATGTGGACCAGTAACAATTCTTCCATTTGTCAACGTGGCACCTTACAAGAGCATGCATCATGCCGTGTGTAACCTTGCGCTAGATAAGATGGTGTCGTTTTTAATCATCCCTTTTCATGAAAATGACAATATTGACCTTGCTGGCCACATGTCCACTTCCATTCGCAAACTCAATGCTAGATTTCAAGCACGTGCGCCATGCACATTGGGGATACTAGTGGACAGGTACTCGCGGCTTGGTGCCAACAATGATAACTCCAAGCCGTATTTCCATGTAGGGATATTTTTTATAGGTGGAGCGGACGACAGAGAAGCACTGGCATTGGGGATTCGAATGTCAGAGAGACCAGATATGAAAGTGTCATTGTTCCGGTTTCTTGTGATGAGCAAGAAATTGTATGTAGGTAAAGATAAAAATCAATTGAGCATAGAAGAATTAGAGGCACAAGAGGAAGCGGAGGAGATGTTGGACGAGGGTTTAATTGACGAGTTCAAGGGGAGGAAATTTGGGTGTGGGAATGTTTTCTGGTACGAGATTATGGTGGAGGATGGAGTAGAGATAATGGACACAATTCGTAGTTTGGAAGGAAACTACGACCTTGTGATGGTGGGAAGGCACCATAAGATTGGGAGTTTGAATGATGAGGAAATGGGAAATTTCATAGAGAGTGCTCAGATTTTGGGTTTAATTGGGGACATGTTGTCATCCACAGAGTTTTGTATTGGGATGGTACCGGTTTTGGTGACCCAATGCGGTGGGGACATGGTTACAAGTAAGCTTGATAGAGTAGGTTCTGTTAATGTCTCTAACAAAAGTTTTAAGGCTTGATATATAAATGTGCTTTTGTCCACCATTTTGATTTTGTATATATTCAACACTTGCACCGGGAAGGGTATAATTCATACCTCAGATTCTAATTCAAGCATCCAATTTTCTTTCCAAACACACTTTTTGTGGCTCTGTCACACAAGGTAAATAAGCTACTTTATAGATACGAGATTACTGACAATACAACATCTCCATATATTATAGCAACGCATAATGTATTTTTACTAATCCCAGTATCTCAAAAACAAGTTCTACAAACTAACCAATGAAACTCCAGCTATTAAGATCGGTCTCGCTAAGATACATGCTAAGGTGATCTTGGAATTAGCTAATCGGATACAATTTGAGCAACTGGTAAACAAAGTATGATCTTCAACGAAGGAACCCCTTTCCCCAATATTAAGCACAAATAAATATTTCTCAGTCTATTGAAAAACGTTTACCAATATGACAATAGCCTCCCTAAAAAGAAATGCCGCGTGATTAAATCGTCAGCAGAAAAGGTTGTCTCACTTGATGTCATGGAATGATGGCAAGACGGCAATAAGAGGATCTCCATAACCAACAGGCTCTGTAAATAGTAAACAACACGAACTAGTAAGAAATTAATCACAACTACTCACCAAACTCAAATGTCAGTATCCCGAAAAAATGGAAGTACCAATTATTGATGGTCCCAAATAGGTTAAATATTGTCGTCATAGACAGTGAGTATTAAGTTTGCAACAGGACAAAATACACACTAAATTGCTAACAAGAGAATAGCAGTCGTAAAGTCAGCGGGAAACATAATAAAAATACAAAAGGAAATCGCAACAGAGGCAATAAAAGCCATAAAGGCATAAAGCAATAAAACAGTAAAGTTTTGATCAAGAAATTGAATGATTCATTGATGATTCTAGTGTAGTACTGCCAACATTGTTTCTAATTCCATTTGTAGCCTCAAGGGCATTTTATGTTTTAATATCATAACAACATGCTAAACATGAAAAATTAAGCAGCCAAGATAATAGAATATCATGCATACGGCTGGGTAAATCCTAAAGGACTAAATGTCCCAGAGATGGTAAAACTCATACTTAAAGAAGTCCTGGATGTACTGAACTTGCTACTAGCGATTTTTTCCCCCTTCAATCTTGATGTTTGCATTAAGTTCGTTATTTTGCTTCTCCCTTGCAGCTAGGTTTTACAATAATTAAAATAGAGACTACTTGAATTTTAGTTCCATAGAATATTTATGTCAATTTGCTGTGTTTTAATACTGGAGGCACAAAACTGTTTTTCCCATTTCAAATTTGGATGAAAAGTACTTCTATCATATATTTTATTTCCCTAAAGCCCTGCATTACTCAGTCACATCAATAAATCCAGGCATTTTTTAGCATTAGGTCACAGAATTATACCTCCATCCTCAACAAGTAGCTTTAACACTTCTCCAGACACATCTGACTGCAAGATTTAGAAGCGAAAAAAAGTCAGGAGAAGTAGATATTTACGTAGGAACCACAATTAAATGAACTGAGACAGATCACCTTAACAGGAAGTCCAGTGCCAAACTGATCCAAATACCCTATGACTTGCCCTTCTTTGATTAAATCACCCTATGTTGACAAACAGACAATAGAGTGTGTATAACAATGCCAGAACTAAATTAGGAAATGAAGATATCGAAAAACATTTGTAGTCAGTTCAATGGAAGTGAGGTTTTCAAATATCTCGGCGAATAAACTGTATGAAGGAAAATATGTTAATAATTTCCCTCAATAGAGAAAGTAGTATAGACCAACCTATTTTGACTGCCAAAGAATATGCTTTGTATCAACAAAATTTTCCTATTTGTTAGAATCTAGTGATATCATGTACCAATTGTGAGAAAACATTCATAAATTAAGATTACAATCAACAGTTTTACATACCGTTGCAGAACCAAAAATAGAGATAAAAATACAGCACAAAACTGAAAACGCTTTTTAAGTTCAAAATTGTTGGCCATCGTTTTTGTGGTCATAACCTATATTTACATTTTTTAAATGTATTAGTGAATTACTATCCTACTGTTGTGTTCATAACTTGTGTATATATATATATATATATATATATTGTAATATAATTTTCAAATGAAAAGTATATACAAAAAGTAATATAGTAATAGAAAAGCATTGATTTATATAGTATAAGTTGAGACTTTCTTTATTAGTTATTATCACTTTTATTTCTTTTTTATACCATAATCCGGTTTTGCTGGTTAAATTTATCTCAAAAGTCAAGATATGGATGTTAGCAAGATGCCATCAAGAGCCTAGGCTGTCAAGTAAGTATGTGTTAACATAGGTTGCACCCATCATGATGGCATGAGGCAGTTCAAATACTACTGGATAACATTTATTTTGTGCACTGCAGAATTTTAGTGTGCAACAAGCATATATATGCACCTAAATCCAAAGATGGAGTTCATGATAAAAAAAACTAGGTAGGAGGAGCATCAAGTGAGTCATGTAATCTAAGTCATAATAAGCCATAACAAGCAGGTCAAATTACCTCTTTACAGATAGGAGGATGCCTCTTCCCTTTCACTGTTCTACCTCTTCGGAATAAGCCAACCTAATGAGAGAGAGAAAGAAAAACAAGTAATTGCAAATTGTACATAATTCAAGACAGATAATTAGTAAAATTAGATACTATTACATATATAAATAGATGACATGACATACCGTAGGAGATGATATTAATGTATACGTATTTGTACCAGAAGCCTCCAAAGCTGCCAACTTTGATGACTTCTGATTAGAAACATTTGCAAATGGGTTGTTTTTTTCTGTAGATGATTTTGGTGGCAATGGCTGTGGGGTAGCAGGTGCTGATTCATCCATAGGTTTGCTTGGAATAGGTGGCGGTGTAGTTGGTGAAATGTTAGACAAAGGAGCTATTGTTGCTCCAACGTTTCGCTTAAGATGCATCTCAAACTCACCAACCTGTCACAGCATGGTTAAAATAAGGTTATGTACAGTACAAGGCTATCCAGCTAAAAGCTTGCTTCTTTAGATGAACAATTGGCAACTACAGATTTTTTGTGGAATCTGTTGAAATGATTAAACACGACATTGGTCACGCAGTTCGGCCAATATTTGCCTACGTCTGCGACTACAGAGCAGCTGTAGTTCCGTTTTATTAACTGTATATTGTGTGTCTTGAGTACAAGCACTAATGAGTTTAAATAGAGAAGACCTAACGGGCCTGGGCCGAATACATATAAAACTACTATTTACAATATATCTTAACACTCCCCCTCAAGCTGGAGCGTATAGATTGTAGGCATCCAGCTTGTCACATATGTAAGTTATCCTTGGTCCCCGAAGAGCTTTTGTGAAGATGTCTGCCAATTGATCATTAGAACCAACAAATGAAGTAGCAATGTCACCGGACACAATCTTCTCACGAACAAAATGACAATCAATTTCAATGTGTTTGGTTCGCTCATGAAAGACTGGATTGGACGCAATATGTAGGGCTGCTTGATTATCACAGATGAGACTCATAGTGCCTACTTTACAAAAGCGCAACTCTTGGAGAAGATGTTTCAGCCATGTAAGCTCCTGAGTGGTAAGTGCCATAGCTCGATATTCAGCCTCAGCACTGGATCTGGCAACAACATTTTGCTTTTTACTTTTCCATGAAATTAGATTTCCACCAATAAGAACACAGTACCCAGATGTGGACCTTCTATCAAAGGGACAACCAGCCCAATCAGCATCTGTGTAAGCGACAACATTTGAATCACCTCTATCCGTGTAAACAAGACCTTTTCCAGGAGCTCCTTTGATGTACCTCGGGATTCTAACCACGGCATCCCAATGACTGTCACAAGGGGAATTTAGGAATTGACTCACCACACTAACAGCATATGAAATGTCTGGCCTCGTTATGGTCAAGTAATTCAACTTCCCAACTAGCCTCCTATACCTTCCTGATCCGAAAAGGACTCCCCCTGATCCGGTAGGATCTTGACATTAGGATCCACAGGAGAGTCAATTGGCTTGCAATCCAGCATGCCAGTTTCTTCTAAGATATCCAAAGCATACTTTCTCTGAGAATAGCAATGCTTGCCTTAGAATGAGCTACCTCAATGCCAAGAAAGTATCCTAACTTCCCAAGATCTTTGACCTGAAAGTGGTGGAGTAGATGTTGTTTAAGTCCTGCAATCCCATCATGATCATCACCTGTAATAACAATATCATCGACATAGACAACCAGATAAATACATTTGTGAGAGGAAAACTTATAAAAGACAGAGTGATCAGCTTCACTCCGAATCATGCCATAGTCTTGAATGACACTGCTGAATCTCCCAAACCATGCCCGAGGGGATTGTTTAAGACCATACAAGGCTTTGTGAAGTCGACAGACATACCCACGACACTCCCCCTGAGCAACGAAACCAGGTGGTTGCTCTAAATAAACTTCTTCTTCTAGATCGCCGTGGAGAAATGCATTCTTGATGTCAAGTTGATACAATGGCCAATGTCGCATTGCAGCCATAGAAAGGAATAGACGAACAGAAGCCATTTTAGCCACTGGTGAGAAAGTATCACCATAATCAAGACCAAAAACCTGAGTATAGCCCTTAGCCACGAGGCGGGCTTTCAGACGATCAATACCTCCGTCTGGACCAACTTTGACAATATATACCCAACGACACCCAACAATAGAGTTACCAGGAGGAGGTGGCACAAGAGTCCATGTCTGGTTAGATTCTAAGGCTGTCATCTCATCAATCATAGCCTGTCGCCAACCTGAATGAGAAAGGGCTTCCTACGTGGACTTAGGAATGGTGATGGAAGAAATAGCAGAGAAAAATGTATAATGTGAAGGTGATAAGCGGTGATAACTGAGGAAATTATAAATAGGATGAGGGTTACGGGTGGAACGTGTACCTTTACGCAGGGCAACAGGAGGGTCGTCTGACTCGGCAGGAGGATCCGGAGTAGGAGAGGAAATCGGGGAAAGAGATGAGTCACTAGGATCTTCTGGAGGAGGGGGGTCGACAGGAGGGAGACGAGCACGACGCTGATACGTTTGCAAGGGAGGAGGACTAGGAGGACTAGGAAGTTCTGTAGGAGAAGGGGAATCTATCTGATCAATGATGGGTGTGAGTGGAACTACCGGGACAAGGTCAGGAATAGGTAATACTTGAGAGACAGACTCAGACGTAACGGGAGATGCAAAGAAGGGCGCATCTTCAAAGAATGTGACATCAGCAAACACGTAGAAGCGATGTGTGGAGGGACAGTAGCATCGATACCCTTTTTGAACTCTCGAATAGCCCAGGAAGACACACTTAACTGCACGAGCAGACAATTTATCAAGTCCTGGGGTAAGATCATGAATAAAACAAGTTGATCCGAAGACTCGAGGAAAGATACGAAACAAGGGTTCATCGGGGAACAATATGGAATGAGGAACCCTATTCTGGATAGCAGAGGATGGCATTCGATTAATCAAGTGCCCTGTAGTGAGGACAGCATCCCCCCAAAACTTCAAAGGAACATTAGCATGAATAAGCAAAGTGCGTGCTGTTTCAATTATATGACGGTTCTTACATTCAGCAATCCCATTTTGTTGTGGGGTATGGGGACAAGATGATTGATGTATGACACCATTTTCAACCATAAAAGAATTAAATGATGCAGAAAAATACTCTTTCGCATTATCACTACGTAAAGTACGAATAGAACAACCAAATTGATTTTTGATTTCCTTGAAGAAATTTTGAAAAACATTGAGAAGTTCTGATCTATCCTTAAGTAGGTAGATCCACGTACATCTAGAAAACTCATCAATAAAAGTGACAAAATATCTATGTCCTACAACTGAAGTGACTCGACTTGGTCCCCATACATCTGAGTGAACAACATCAAAAGGAGAACGAGCTTGTGACTGAGTACTGCTAGGGAAGGAGGAACGAACGTGTTTCCCAAGCTGACAAGACTCACAATCTAATGACTGCAAGTGAGACAAATGAGGAACCATGACTTTGAACGTCTTGAGACTTGGATGACCTAACCGACGATGAAGAAGACTTGGAGAATCTGTAGTAGATGTGGAGGCAAGTGTAGATGAAGGCTGGATGGGCTGGAGGTAGTAAAGTCCATGTGACTCATATCCTGTACCAATCGTCCGCTTCGTACTCCGGTCCTGTATAACAAAATAATCATCATCAAAAGTTGCAGAACATTTTAGACTTCGAGTCAGACGACTAACTGAAATTAAATTAAATGGGCAATTGGGAACAAGAAGAACATTGTCAAGGGGTAAGGATGGAAGAGGAGTGGCTTCACCAATGCCACTGGCTTTAACTTTTGATCCGTCGGCAACAGTAATATAATGTGGGGTGTTAGTTTGGGATATTTTGGATAAAAGAGATGGATTACTAGCCACGCAATCGGAAGCTCCAGTGTCCATAATCCAGGAGTCAACAGGTGATGATTGAGAGAAACAGGCTGTAGAATTACCATAATGAGCAACTGTTGCCGATGATGAAGTCTGGGAAGTCTTATACTGCAGGAATGCCTTATGCTCCTCATCAGAAAGAACATTTTGTTTAGTGTTTCTCTGTTCAGAATCATTAACCTGAGTCACATTTACTGGTTTCTCTGGAAAACCATGAAGGGAATAACACTTGTCTTTAGTATGACCAAGTCTCTTACAATAAGTGCACTGAGGACGACCTCCAACACGACCCCCACGACCACGACCACGACCGCGTCCCCCACGACCTGCAAAATTAGAAACAAGAGCAGAGGACTCTATGCCTGTTTGGGATCCATTCCCCCCAGATCCTTCCAGACTAGGAAGACGTATAAGGCGTCTGATAAGATCCTCTGTGGAGGGAATATCTGATGCAGAAAGAATGTTGCTCCGGACTGATTCATACTTTTGATGGAGACCATGAAGAACATAGATCATACACACATTATCTAGTTTCTCTAGCATTTTCTTCGGGTCAGTGTCGGTCATAAGAAGCTTGAACTCATTTGCTGCTGACTGAGCTTTATTAGCATACGTCGTGATGTTGTCTTCTGTCATTTGAAAGATGGCTAAACTATGAATAACACCATAAAGGCGCTGGATATCATTAGAATACACGTTCTTAGCCTTCTGCCAAATATCATAACAAGTGGTGTATGAGCGATAGTGGACCAACAAAGAGGGTTCAATAGTTTGCCACAGAAGAGAGACTAACTGACAGTCTGCTTGTTCCCAATCTTGATGCAGATCTTTATTAATATCTGAAGAATTCTTAGTAAGGTGATCTAAAAGATTTTGCCCCTTAAACCACATTTCGACAGATGCCGACCAATTCAAATAATTATCACCATTGAGTTTCTCCGTTGTTATAGAGGGATTGCCGGAGAAAACATAAGACACAAGAGTCTTACCCGAGGACCCAGGCTTTTCAGTAGACAAACTCATAGTTGATGATGAGAAAAAGATAATCCAATAACCAGTAAAATAAAATATCCACTGACCAACAAAATAAACCAGCAAGATAAATAAACCAGAGGACTACACACGAAATCCAACAAAGTCCAAAAGAAATCCGCTGACCAACGAAACCAACGGAAATTGAGAGAACAAATAACCAGGAGGACAAATAACCAACGAAACCCAACGAACAAACAAGAATCCAAAAGAAATTGAGAGAAAGCACCTGAAACGTGAAACCCACTGACCAAAAATTATCAGAACAGATAGATCATTGAATTCCGAGCAGAATGGTACCAGCGGCGCGTGAAACGGAGCAGAGGAGGGCGGCGCGTGGCTTACACTCGCCGGAAGGTCACCGGAGCAAGGGCGGCGCGTGGAGGCGCGTCTGACGTCCGATGGCCATGAAACTTTATGGGGTGGCTCGGAAATTGATTACGAAGCTGATGGAAGAGGCGGTGTAGCAAGATCAGTCGTGGAAGATGGACTTTTGCGCGAAACAGTGGGTGACGTGAGAAACAGACCACCTAGGGCTGCCTAACGTGGACTTTAGGACATGACAGCTAGGGTTTGGCTCTAGATACCATGTTGAAATGATTAAACACGATATTGGTCACGCAGTTCGGCCAATATTTGCCTACGTCTGCGACTACAGAGCAGCTGTAGTTCCGTTTTATTAATTGTATATTGTGTGTCTTGAGTACAAGCACTAATGAGTTTAAATAGAGAAGACCTAACGGGCCTGGGCCGAATACATATAAAACTACTATTTACAATATATCTTAACAGAATCAAAGTTACTACTAGGTAAGGTTTATTCTGAAAAGAAAAAAATAACTGATACAATTGTTTGCGACCAAATTTGAGTTACAAGATAAAATGATATAACCAGCAAGGACAATATGCACAAAAGTAGCGCAATCTCAAGCTTGTAATGCAATGTGCTACAATTTTGACAAAAACACAATTACCATTACCTCCTTTTCTATAAGCCTGTGACACATCTTGAGGAAATCAAGTTCACTGCTTAGACTTCAGTTTTAAAACACAAGATATTACAGGATTATCAACATATCCAGCCAACTAATGTGTGTGTGCATGATCCTGAATCGTGAAAACTGAAAACCACACCATCTCAATAGCCTCTTGCTTTAAAGATACACGCTGAAGTTTCTTTTACCCTCCTTATATATATATATATATATATATATATATATATATATATATATATATATATATATATTACTGTACTTATAATTCAACAAAAGCAGTAAACAAGAGACGGGAAGATCACCTTTAATTTCAGTTCAGCGATTTCAGTCTCATCACAGACCTCTAATATCAGAGCCTGATCATAAGCAAACAAGACATGAGTAGGGGTTTATCAGATTAACATTAAAACGTGGCTGCTGATAAATGCAACTATGCAGTCTTGGACTGAAGCTAGCAATCAATGTGTAAAAAGAATCTTGTGTTTGTTTGTTTCACCTAATAGCTAACATGAAGTATTTTAATTCATGACTAAACTATTGCTTATTCCCACAAAATTATCATTTCCAATAATAAGAAATATAAAAGTGCATATAAATAAAAGGAAAGGGTGGCTATAAACCTCAAATCCATTAGGAAAAGTTGCGGTTTGCAATGGCTTTTTCTCTAATGAGTCTTGTAGAGTGCTGTCCGAAGAAACTGCGACATCATAAAAAATTGTTAGGTCAGAGAATAAGAATGTGATAGAAACCTGGTATTTTATTACAAAGACTCGGGAAAATCCCCCTTAATTACAGTACTGCAGATCATTGAGGGTGTGCAGTGTGCACCTCCATGTCCTAAAGCTCTGATTCTCTCACAAATACATAGATAAATTACATATCTTCCCTTCTATTATTTATGTTATAACTCACTATCAGTTCCTAAACCTCCTATTCTGTCATTTTCCTAATAATCCCACTTCCAATGATTCCATTATAGAATAATTTTTTCCTAATTATTTAACGATATCCAGTTATCCACTTCTAATATTTCTGTTCCAGATTAATTTTTCCTAACTAATATATTTGATAATATCTTTAACCATTTTACTATCCGCTGTCTCATCCTTATTTTACCTTTTATATACTTATATAATTGGGGGATATGTTACTACTAAACTCCTAACTAGCAGAAGTATTGTTACTAAACTCCTAATTATTAAAAACAAAATTATAGTATGTCACAGAGGTAGAATAATCTCTCATCATCCAAATCCATGTAAATTACATGATACTAAAAAATAAAAAAATTGACACAACTTATTTGTAAAGAAACAATATTCTATTCCAAAGTAGTCAAACTCAAAAGTCCACATAAACTCGTGGAGCTTCCGTAGATTCGACTTGTAAACTCGTAAGAGCTTACCTAATATCAAATAAACCTATAAATGACACATATGCATGCTACAAAACAATTTAACACAACAATAATTCAACATTTCAACTCCACAATAACGCAAAGTAGCAAACTAATTTCTATTGCAACCAACTAATCTATCTTCGAGTCTTACGAATGAAAACAATTGTTCAAAATTTAGAACCTGAAAGACAATTATATTAATAATGAATGAGATATCTCATTCAAACAGCGGCCAAAAAATAGCAAAGCAAATAATTCATTTTACAGCCAATAAAACCCACCATCAGAATTGGTCGTGTCGATAGCTTCAACTGCTTTTGAACATGTCACCAACATCTTCCCCCTAGTGTGAGAGCTAATGTGCTTCTCGCCATTAGTCAAACGCTGAATGAAAAGCCCACTATTACAGTTCCATCTGACATTATGACAGGGAACTATAGCTGGCTTCTCAGGTGAGGATCGCATATGGGACATAGTGCCTATGGGATCTGAAATCCAAGAGTCATAATTAAGCATCTGGTTGCAATGATTTACTTTTTTACAAAGACCATGCATGCAATGGGGACTTGATATAGACGTATGGGGACAATAGTAATGTATGCACGTAATCAAATATACATACATATTACATGCATATGTGTGTCCAATGTACATTAAGACGGAAATAAATACCCACAAATGATACTAGTGTAACTAAAATTTTAACTTCATAAAATCAGACATCATAGGCTAAAACCCCTTAGTAACGCCCAAATGGCATCGTTACAAAAGATTCAGTGTCTGATAAACACAATCATTGTGTTGGGGTTGCAACAGAATTTGTCAACTTGCTTACATGAACACGACTCAAGGCCAAACAATTCTTCTGTAGCCAAGCCAATTGATAGTAGATTAGGTTGGCTAGGAAATGAAAAGCGCAGAAACAAATATCTTTGTGGGACAACTCTTGAAATATTAAAAAACATGTATAAGAAAAATGACCCTTAAAATCAAAATTAAAAAAAAAATCTGTAAAATAAACAATTGAAGCTACTTAATAAAATTATATTAATAAAAGAATAAAATCACCAATTCAACACAGTTTTTGCCAAACATTTTCCGAACGGCGAAATGTAATAGTCTGCAAGATATACCCAACAGTCACCGGTAGCAATGAAGGTGTTCTGCAATTTTAAGTGAAGTTTATTTGTAAGGATCCAAATTGCCGGTCCTAAGGGTTAATCCCACAGCTATGCCTGTGGGGATTCCGGTGAAAGACCACAAAATTTAATGAGTAATGTCAAAAAGAATATGTATACCATGGGACCTATATGACCCACCAGGCTGCCCATCATATGATCCTAGTTGATTGCAGAACATCCTCTGAGTTGTTTGTTCTTTTACTCTTTTTTTCAAATTAAGTAGATTAAATTAAGCTTCGTATACTACAGAAATAAGGAACAAGGGACCAACCAAGCGAGTTAAGACAACTAGTTACTTTAGCATGACATACTTCAAATGCTTGTGCAAATCCTCAAAAAGCATCGATTAACTTTTGCATTAATCTAGTTTTGATTTCTCGTATATTTAAAAAATAATAATCAGCAAAACGGGAACCTTTATCCTAAGTTCAGCATTTAATTGAAAATGATCATCAAACGAGATTTCAAACAAGCACACAATGGAGCAACCACATTTCTAACACTGTCACAAACAAAGCTAAACTCACAAGCCTCTTTGCAATTAAAGTTCTCCTCCTAGCTCGTGCATCACAACCTAATTCAATTGTTACATCCTAATTCCAAAAATAAAATGTGCATTTACTCTAAATCATTAATAATTTCCCTCACATACCACATAAATTCAAGCAAAACAAGCAAAAGCAACGCAGTGAGATCAGAAATCACAAACGCACAAGCAAAGATTTCATTAATCACAAAAAATCATAAGAAATATGCAGATAGAGATGGAGAAAGAGGGAAAGAGATATACAGTGAAAGGATCGAATGGCAGCGGAGGACTCCATGGAAGACAGGGAGAGAGAACTGAAAAGGGATCGCAGAGAATTTGGAAAAAGCAATGCACGAGAAGAGAATAGCAGAATAAAGTTGGGTTAAGCGAAAGAGAAGAGAAGAGCAGTGGATAAATTTAGTTGCACCGTCACTTTGAGATTTCCGCCACTCTCATCAGTTTTTCCGTTCCAATCTAGAAGCGTATTCTCGCTAACGTGCGCTGGGTTGTGATAATAAGGCTGCCTTGTCTCATGTGGGCCTCACCTCACGACATAAGAGATTTGGTGGTAGCTACTAGCTTACCTGTAATCAACCAAGAGTCCGTCCGTATATTATGAATTAAAAAATAAGTGATTTTGTTGTTAAATAATTTAAAAATTAGTTTTTAGAGATTTTTAAAAAATGAGAAGTTGTTTTTTGTTTATGTAATATATTAAAATCACTTATTTTAAAAAAATCATTCTTAAAAAAATAACTTTTAAGATAGACTACTCAAAACAGTTTCTTATATAAAGTAGTTTTTAGATTATTTTTAGTTTTCTATTTTTGTAAGAATATGTAACAAACAGAAAACATGTTATCATAAGTGATTTTTTTAAAAAAAAGTGATTTTTTCTTTAAAAAAACTGTAAGAAATGTACTATAAGTTTATGCTTAGACAAAAAGCCAATATCTTCCCTAAAATTTGCAAAATGTTCAATTTAATCCTTAATTTTTTCAATATTATTAGATAGTTCAGGATTGGCTAAAATACTTTTTTTATCCTTTATCTTTCACCGTTTTTAAATTTTGTCATATATCTTTTCAAAGTGAAAAAGGTCCTTCTTTTAATTGGCGGTTAATTATGACTTACGTAAATAGTGTGACATGAACTTGATCGACAAAAAAAGATAGTCTAACATAAATAGTTTATCATGTAAGTAGTCGATTGTGTTATTAGATCATTAAATATTTTTTAATTTTCGTCATTTGTCTTTTTTAAAATTATTATTGATGTCTTTTATCATTTTTAAAATATGTGTTTTCATTTTGTTGCGTAATATAAAAATCCAAAAATGATAGTTGAATAACAAATTTAAAAGAAAAACTGAGATACAATCATTTTAACTTGTTATAAGAACTCAAATTGGACCTCGCAAATTATCTCCTTTTAAATAGTTTACATTGTATTTAGTTTTCTTTAAAGTTACATTATTAAATCAATAAAATAAAAAACTGCAAAATAGTTTAGTTTTTTTTTTTAACAGTCAATAGATATATTAATTCCATTCATTCATAGTCAGAGGTCAAAGAATTACACAATATGTAAAAGTTTATCCACTATTGAGTTAGGGTACAAGATTAATACAATTTGTTTATATAAATATTTAAGCACTTCAATTGCCCTCCACTACCAAAGAGGTTGGTCCAAGTGGTAACTAGACTTAGATCCCACCTCAAGGTATTGGATTTGAATCTTGGGTATGGCAAAGCCTCTGTTGGTATGGGAGAACCACACAGGCCGACAAAGCCAGAAACTTGTGGCCAGCCAGCTTCTCCAATGTAGGTTGCCGATGAAAACTACGCACCAATGACATGGGATAAAAAAAAATTGCTCTCAACTACATAGATGACAACAACTATGTTAACCAGAAAAGTTTAAAGCTGTCCGCCATCGACTGCCCACCGTGAATTCATTTGTTGTATATCATCTAATTTATTTACTATTTATCTGTTACCCATTATTTTTTACCACTCAACATTTTTCATCATTGCATTTATTCGATTTAATGATACAACAACAAAAATCCGGAGAATATATGATGAAGAATCAAAATCAATCAAATTACAATGACTAACATATCAAATCACTAGGTATATTTTTATTGCAAAAACAACAAAAAGTAATTACACTCATTGCACCCCAATCTTAAGGCGAAAATGACATATATTAAAACATGATCTATTCATTCATACAATTCATGAACCTTATATATATTTAAATAAAAATCCACACATAACATCTAACCTAATTAGGTGAAACAACATGGAGATTAACTATTTCTCGAAACTCCAATCTCCTAGTCTCATTATAAAACGTAACACGTTTGTTAGGCCAATAAGTTAACCAAATCCAACCCCTTATTTCCCACTCCATTGTTTTCCCAATAGCATCTTTATCTACCTTCCAGCACACTCTTTCTCCATAAGCATCACCACCAAAAATAACTCCTCCTTGTCTAGTAAAAGGTCGATAAGCACTTGAGTATCTATTTTTGAACCATGACTTTGGATTGATCACTGCACACTTTGAAGGTTTTGATGAGAAAACTTCTTTGCCATCCATACTATCATGAAGAAACCAATTCAAATTTGCACTATAGCCATAAACTGATTGTTCAAATTTCCATGGTTTTAAACTCACTGTAGTGGAAGTTGACTCTCCAGCTGATATCTTAAGTCCTAATGGATTTGGTGGTTCAAAAGAAGCTCCTATGTTTTTTTCAACACCAATTTCTTTTATTGGGTTCTCTGAGGATTTTCCAACTGATAGGCTTAACACTTGGGTTTGAAGAGTAGGTGTGATTTGCAATGATATTCTTGAAGGAAAATGCTTTTCTGCTGCACCAGCTCCTCTTTCCCTCACAAGAGAGTCATTCACCAATTTAGTAACATCACACCTATATTTCCACAATAAAATAGACATGAAATTAAAATTAATAAAAGAAAAATCCACCCATTATGCTCAAGTAGAATAAATAAAAATGTATATATATGATAAATCATCCTAGTCATATGTGGTTCAAGAAAGATTGTTTGCCGAGTACCCCTTGTACTACCACCAACTAAATTTTGCACATAATTAAAAAATTATTGACTCACAGTCTTATATATGATCTAGTGGCTCGGGAACCTCACTGTGTCGCTCACCTATCCAAGTTTTAAAACAGGAATGGTGCTAATTTTTTTAAAATGTAAAGGTTAACCTAATTTCAACTATTATTTCAAAAACAAATTTTGACAAAGTTTTTCGAACTTTTTTGGTGATCAAATATCTCGACTTTGAATCCAAAATTTTGAACAACTAGATTTTGAGTTTAAATTCAACAAATCTATCAAAGAGAAAATAGTTAATTAATTATAGAAAACTAGAAAGAAAACAAAAGTATTGTCATCTTTTGATTAACCAATTCAAGTTGATGGCGAAAGAAATTGCAAATGATAGGGTTTCCTTCTCTAAATCGAAATGTGACAACATGAAATATTTTAATGACTTTTTTTATTTTGTTGATATGGTTATTTATTGGCCTTATATATATATATATATATATATATATATATATATATATATATATATATATATATTATCTCTATGATAAACTAGATGATATTTTTTATTACCTTATGTTGTCAACATTGACCGTGATTTCAACCCATTTCTCTTTGACAATGACTTTGTAATTGAGCTGAAGAACACCTTCAAGTTGATGATATTTGAGAGAGAATTGAAGTCTCTCAGGTGGATGACTTTTTGATTTCTCAACATCCATAGTTATAAGAGGACAATAAACTTGCACTTTCCATAACCCAGAAGTTGAAAATGCATAAGAAAATAAAGGACAAGGTGTTCTAAAGATATTATAATTTGGTTGAATCTCCTCAACCCAATTAGTAATTGCTAAGTTCACAGAACGCATCCACTGTTCCTCCAAATTTGACCCCAAGAAATTCATAAGAAAATTTGATGCTTGTCTTGATTGAAAACCTGTCAAATGATCTTTTAAAATTGTAATACATTCAGCACGAAGTTCTTTAGGTGCTTCATATATACAAACAAGGAACAAAAGAGTGAAAAAAGTGAGGTTGAAAATATCAGGTAGGTTTGGAAGTGAATCAAGTTTTGGAATTCTGATAAAAGGGTTACTTTTATTTGAACCATAATGAAGTATATCTTGAATGAAATTAACAAAGAGGTTTGAAATGGTTTCTTCATCTTGTAAATTTGTGGTAGTTTTATTAGAACTTGGTTTAAATGGTTTTGAGGTCCAAAGGTGAATAGGAATATTGAAATTTGCAACTATGACTAAAGTGAGTTTTGGTGATTGGTGAGTTTTGGTTGTTGAAAGATTAAGAAGTGGTTGAGATGATGAGGTTGATGAACATATGTTTAAGGACATGGAATTTGTTTCCTCATCCCATTCTGATATAGGTGGAAGATTCTGAATCCAGGAAAATACATCAGGAAAATTGAAAGCCATTGAAGCAATTAACTACTTCAGGTGATTTATCTCTCTAGTACGGAGGAAGAGAATTTAAAAAGAATGTACATGTGAATTAATATATATATATATATATATATATATATATATATATATATATATATATATATGATTAGTATATATGGTATTAGATATCAATGAAAAAGAAAGAAACTGGAAGAAGCAAGATGATTGATTGGACAAGAAAATGATTATATCACGTGCGAAACGAAGATTTGTGTGCGATGATGAGTTGCATGAGGATCGGGTAAGGTTTATATATAAGATAGTATGTGGAAAATGAAGATTCGTGCGCGATGAGATGTTTGTTACTAAAGTTCTATCTGGTAAGTTGCTCCATATACTATCATCTTACCACTTTTGGCATGTGTGCTGGCACTGACGAACCTACTACGTACCCAGGTGGGAATGAATGGTAGATAAACATATATAGGGATAATTATCATTCACAAAACCTATTTTACACAGCAAATTATAATTAATTAATAAAAATAACAATATTCAGACCAATAGACAACGGGTCAATAGATAAAACAATGCTTTTAAAACCGGATTGGAGATTGAATCTGAGAGACCTCCAGATCATGATTCAATTGGTTCACTTGGTACCGGATGAGTAATAATTAAATAAATTGAAAAGTATTAAATTTTGGAGAAAAAATAAATTAAAAAAATCAAAAAATGCATTTCGGGCTGTTCAACCTAGGCCAAGTGGCGTTTCAAAGCGGTTGAACTACGGTTCAATCTGGTTCAATTGACCTGCAGTTCAAATGGGGTTGAACCAACCGTCAGGATGTCCGATTCTTACAACCCTGAGATAAAGATATATAATAACGATACAAAAAATAACTCTCAACTTCTTAGATTATTTTGAAATAATTCTCATTTTTTTAAGTTGTAACAAATATATGGAAAACTTCTAAAAATAATTTTTTTATTAAAGAAGTGATTATTCTTCAAAAAAACGGTAACAAATAGGCCCTAATAAAGACGCTTGAAAGTACTTAAAATCTTTTACATCCGATTTTGGAACATCTACGGACCCCGCTAGAAGACCGGCTCTTTGGCAAGGGCGATGTTGTCCATAGGCGGCAAGGTGACATTAATTAATTTTATTATTTCCTCTTTGTCTTTATATTTCTTCTCTTTTTATAAAGCGCCAAAGAAGGTCCTGGTTGAAAGTACAAGGTTACAACAACACTTTCTGGTGTGAATTCCACTTCATGGGTCAAATGGGATGATGTGTTCAGACCAAAGAAGTATGGAGGGTTAGGGTAAAGAATTTGGAATTGTTTAATGTTGCACTTCTATCAAAATGTAAGTGGCGTTGTTTTTGTGAGGCTGGCGCATTTGGATTGAGTTGCTCAAGATACGGCATGTGAGTTGGAGCCTTGGTGTATGGGTCCGGAGCGTTTCGGCCCAAGCGTATACAAGAAGCGTTTCGGTTCTATTATGGAGTGTTGATGTACTTTTGTGGTTAATGTTGAACCGATTTGAGCAAGTTGTAAAACGTTTGTGGCGTTGTAATATTCCTTCTAAGGTACAAATCTTCAGTTGGAGGCTCCTACTCGGTAGGTTAGCTATAAGGGACTTACTTATTAATCTTAGGATCATTGAAGCACATCTTGCCCTCTCTAGTTTTTCGGTTTGATGAAAACCACAGTCACTTTCGTCGATTGTTCTGTGTCCAACGAATTATGGTACACGGTGTTGGGATGGCTAGGTGTACAAGATGAGTTTCATGAAGACCCAATTCAGAATTTTCTGCAATTTGGTGCTTTCATTTCATGGAAGAGAAATAAGAAGGTAACATATTTAATTTGGTTTGGCACTTGTTGGGTTATTTGGGACACTAGAATTGATATAATTTTTAGGAATAATCCTATTAATGTGGTGGCCTTGTTTCAACAAGTTGTAAATGTGTCATGGCACTGGTTATAGAAAAGGTTGGTAGATACTCGAGTTTAGTATTCGCAACGTGGTCTTTCAATCCTCTGTCAAACCTCAATTCAGTATGAACTTAATTTAATTGGGTTTGAGTAACTCTTGTACTCATTTTGAATGAATTATTTATAAAAAAAAGTCTTTAAAAGATTTTAAGCAGATATACCATCTAAATAACCCCAAGTGGTTGGTCTAGTGGAACACGACAGGATTTGTATCTGGGATGTCTCGAGCTCAAATCTCAAAGAGTTTGAAGATCTTCTCTGCCTTGGACTAGGGCGTCATCCCCTCACCCTAGATTTTTTTGTAAAAAGAAAAAAATACCACGTAAATCTAACTCTTATATCCTAGAGAGAAACTGATCATAATTAAACCATTGATTTTTAAGGTTGCATTAATATCTAAAATAGATTACTGAATAATCTAAAAAAACCAATCAAAACAAAAGTCTAATCATCAAATATAACTAAGGAACAAATCAAAACAAAAGTCCAACCTAATCGTCAAATATAACCAAGGTTGTCAAAACCGGACCAGACCGGCCGGTTCAACCGGTTGAACCGGACCCCTATCCGGTCCAAATGAACCCCAGAACCGTTCGGGGTGAAATCGGGAATTGAACCGGATAACCGGCTGAAAACTGGGAACCGGACAGGAAACCGGCCAAAAACCGGGGAACCGTGCAGAAAACCGGATTTGGTTTATTTTCCTTAAAAAATGGTATACCATGTTGATTTTTGGAAAAAAATGATAAATAATGTTGATTTTTGGTATATGAGATATTTTTTATCATTTTTTATAATTAAATTGATATAATAAATAAATAAATAATTAAAAAACAAATGTGTACACTAATATTATTATGAGAGTAGTTACATTATAGTATCTAATTATCTATGATTGTTGAATATTATAGTTTTATTATGTCATACTATGATTCTTTTTTGTTTTTTATCCTTTATATATTGTAAAAAAATATATTAAATAATCTATTTAATTAATTCCGGTTCAACCCCTGATTCAACCGGTTGAACCCAAGAACCCCGGAACCGCTATCTCTTCCGGTTCAATGTCCGGTCCGGTTTTGATTACCTTGTATATAACTAATCAAATCATAGTTTAGTCTAATGTTTACACCACCAAATATATTGTTGACAGCCTACGAGTTTTAAATCAACTATTTTTTTTGGAGGGAAAATTTTATTAATCAAAGTGATACTATTGGTCATTTTACAACTGTTCATAAGGATCCAAGGGTAAATTTACTCTTACCACTGAGCTAACAGCTCAAGTCAACTAATCTTTTCAAAACAAAAGTTTTTATTTTTTAGAAGGCAATGATGTTTTATTAGTAGGAAAATCTTTATAGACATGTCATGCTTAGGTATACAACTGATTAAACACGTATAATATAAGCACTTATCGTAGAAGTACTTATGTATAATTTATTTCTATAATGATAAACTATAACATGTTTTATAAGCTATTCTGAAGATCTTAATTATGAAAATAAACTGAAAACAATTTATGGGCATATCTTAAGTTGTTTATATAAACTCTTTCAAACACTCTCACTGGTAGATAATAGGACCAAATAAACAAATACAAACATTAAGTGACGGATCCAGCAACTTTTATTAGTGAGGGAAAAATAGCTCATAATATTTTTTCAAAAAAATATTGTAAACTTTTACTAAATACATATAGAAAGTGGGTCTGTCATTCACAAGAGATAAATAAAAAAGAAAATAATTTGATACTAACTTTACCATTTTGGGGGAGTTTGCCATTCACAAGAGATAAAAAGAAAATGGTCAGTCTCTGCAAATATTTTTCCGCTCAAAAATCTTTACAAACAACCTATTATACAAATGCCCAAAGAGTAAGACACTACACTCTAAAAGAAGTTTTTGTCAATATTATTCAGGTTTCAAATTTTGCTTGTAATAGGATTTTGATATCTTGATAAGAATAATTGAAAGTGTTGAATAAACTCATTTATGATAGATAAGGTTTCTTCAATTGGTTGTCGTGCAAGGTTTTCTGATTGTTGGGAATTCAAGTGTAGTGGTTAATTAGTCTCACATCGGCAAGTAATGAGTTAAATGAATGATATATAAGAGAGGGGACTCATATACTCATTGCTTCGATAGAGATGTGATGTCCAAATCTCTTAGTAGTCTGATTCAATAGCTCGTTGTTGCTTCCTTTACGTGCTCCCTGAGCTCATCAACACCAATCATCCATATATAACAATTTCTATGGGTGAGAAGGTTATATTATGCTTGTAAAAGAACACATGCATTGATTTCAAAAGCTTGGAATATAAGCAATCTTATCGCTTAGACGCGCATGCAATTCTGCCTAGGAGGGGGAACGTAGATAAGAATAAAATATAGGACATTAGGACTATTAAGTTTGGATGGTGATGCATCCTTGTGTACCATATATATGGCTAGCTACTTTAAAATATAGCCAGTAAATCAACCAAAGCAAGTATTTCCATTAATCACAAAGTCTAAACAACTCCTTGTCTAGCTATGTACGTAGAGGAAGCTAGGTAATTAGCAGTAGGCTTGCATTTATGTTGATCACTCACTGTTCACTTCTATTTATATATCTTTCAAATATAGCAAGCAACCTAAAATGATGTTGGGTTTCTGTTTTGCTGTCCAGCTAATTAATCCACCAAGTATTCTGTGTACTTATCTATAAAAAAAACCAAGTATTCTGTGTGTGGCACTCGTTAACCCACGTACGATGTGAAGTGTGTGAATGTATTTCTTACTTCGAATGTATAAAAAACTTTTGATAAGATGTAAAGGTATGATGATTGTTTACTCATCAAAAATACATAGTTACGGTGCATATTAAATGTACCCATAAACAGTTGGAAACTGATGAAAATTACGTTGGCGAGTGTGGGCCATAAACTTCAGGTAAATGTACATTGATTGCAATCAAGTATTATTGAGAGACTTTCCAACTAATGCAACACACGCAGGAGAATTCTGGCCAACCTGAGAATTTGGTTGGTCACACAGTTACAGAGGGTTCGCTTGCACGTAATAGAAGTGGGAAAAGCTACTATTGCCAAGATTGTCAAGACGCTTCCTGACGTATATACCATTGTGGAATTTGAAGGCAAATGAACAGAGTTTAAACATCTCATTTCTATAAAAACAATTTTGGGTTCAAAATAAGCTCAATAATGAGAGATGAAACTCATTGAACACCTAAAGATGGGGACTGTTGCACTTTTTGGAATATTTTGGAATATGAACTTGATTTGGTCTATTGAATGAAATCAAATGTGAGGCCTAATTAGTTAATTGGTAGATAGTCCAAAGAAAATTACAGAGAGATGTAGAAGTAGATATTAAATGTAAATAATGAGAGAATTGTGTAAAACTTTCTTGAAGTGTGCAGAATCCTTTCTTGGACCTCTAGACGAGCAAAACATTCGCTCACTTAGCAATTTTAACGACTGCACTAATGCAAAAAAGACTTTTGGAATCGGTTGTTTGGCACATTTGGAATCGGTCATTAGCCGATTCATGTGCTGCCGATCCTAAAAGTGGGGATCTTTTTGAATTATCGGGTAAATAACCGATTCCAAATATAGCATTTTAAATCGTTATTTAAACAACCGATTTGTAATGTCCCTTTTTAAAAAAAATATTTTAATTCATACCTATTAACCAAATTGCAATGCAAACTGATTTCCATAAAGCAGCAACTCATAATAATTCAACAATTCATAAATTTACTTCTATTGAACTTAAAAGTGCTACAAGCACAAAATTCCAACAATTCATTAAACTTGAAAGTTATACAAGTTTCTTAAGGAAAAATTTAGAACCACAAATAAAGCAACAAATACAAGAGATGGGGAATCCAAAAAATAACAACGATTGAGGTTATTCTTCAGCCAAGTTTATGGTTCACTCTACCTCCAAGCTATTTTACTCTCTTTAGATCTTCTACTTGCTTTACATCTCAATTTTTTCACAACATACTTCCCCAATTTTCAGAAGTAATCAAGCTGAACTCACCTTCCACCACATCTCAAAAGCTGGTGAATGTGTCCTTCAGAGACTGGTCAGCAACTCCACATGAAAGTGCTAAAATCAAAAATGACCAAGAATCAGAATGAATCCAAGAGGAAAGACACAAATGGAATGAAACATGCAGAAATAACAAATATTGTATATGCATTAATTAGTTGAGTCCAAGAAATAGAACAAGTAAAGAATGAGTTAGCAAACAAACCTTTTTCATCATAGGCTGGAAGAAGATCATTTGTAAGAAAGGTACCTACAAATAAGATGATTTGTAGGTACCCATATACTTAATGCATTTATAGAATACTCTTTAGTGAATTATTTGGTCACAATTCACAAGACGTTGAATTATGACACTTTTGCTCCTATACCTACACAAAAATTTCTCACTTAAGTATAACTCTTGCTTGTATGATTCTGTTTATAAGAGTTCACCCTTCTGTCATTTCATAGGTTTTTCAAGTGATGCTTAGCATTTTCTTGTTTAATAAGACCAACTAGGTCAACCTTACGAAGATAACTTCTAACGAAGCAGTAGATGAGGCTTTAAATGGGATTTCTCTGTCGAAGGTTATTGATCTTCTGATACAATCATTTGAAGGTCATTTTCTGAGTTGTATTCCACACAAATTGACTTGAGATTTCAATCTTCAAGAGTTCAAACTTGACATGAGGAGTAATTCTCATCTCAATAGGTTTTAGTCAATATGATCCTATAGCAGTTATATAATATGACTGTATCAAAAGATAAGATCATGGAAATTTTAAAGCTGCTGGAAGGTAATTAAATGTAAATCTATCTACTGCTTAGGCAAGTTTTAGTAAAATTGATTGAAGATGCTTTCAAGCATAAGGATTAGATATGTTCTCATATACTACAAATAAGATATGTTCTTAGGTGAATCATATTCCTCAATAAGCCCTGCAGAATTAGAATGAAGATAAAAGATGTTCACATTTATGAGTAAATGGAGAAAAGAAGTGACAAAAAACGGAGGATGATACAAAAAAGGTCCTTTCCTTCATTGAGAACCAGAACCATGCTATCGACGATTGAAGTTATTCTATGTGCAACAGTAAACAGTAATGACTATGCACTCTGAGAAATGTTCCTTAACTGTGTTGAATAATATTATTTGTAGTTGTATCAACTGATGCGGTGGCTTCATCAAGCACCAAGATCTTGCTTTAGGATACTGCCAAGGCAGACTAAGTGCATTTGACCCATACTCCAATTTTCTCCATTCTAAGTAACTGCAGAACTCATGATGGTAAGCAATACACTCTCACTACATTAATGCAAAAAATCAACTTGAAACAGATACTACATATATATATATATATATATATATATATATATATATATATATATGCTTAAGTTTTCAGAAGTCATACCCATGGAATAAAGCTTCCCTTCTTTCTTCCCTACCTCATCTCCAAGTTGGCACTTTTCTAGAGCATAAAATATCTTAAAATATATTAATTTGCATAACATGCATAAAAGAGATCATGTTCTTCATATTGTCAAGGAACACTAAATTACCTCCCAAATCTGTTCATCTGTGCACTCTTCCAGCGGAACCAGGTTGCGTCTTAGTTTTTACAGAGCCTTCAAACATTGTTGGATCCCGAGGAGTAATGCTTAGTCTGAACCGTAAATCATGAATTTCAATCAAAGAGATGTTGATGTTATCTACAGTATTTGTCCAGTAACAGGTTCAATAAGTCCGAAAAGTGCTTGCACCAAAGAAATATCAAAATCAAAACAAAAATTTGATAAACACCAAAGAAATTTAGTTTTACTAGAATGTATTGATCGGAATCTTAGGTGCTCATAACCTACTCCATCTTTTGGTAAAAAACAGAAATCACGTGATAAAAAAATTAGGTCACATTCGATTGAGAATCAAGTCAGGAAATCAAAATTGCACTAATCTATACACAAATTGTGTAACCTAATCAAATACATAATTGACTGAATGGATTAAAGATAACCAAAATCAATAAATCGAAATCGGTTCAGAGAATCAAACTACAAGAATAGTTAATAGAAAACTATGATTAGAAAATCAAAATCAAGATGTAAAATACAGGTAAATTTTACAAGAGAAAGATAATATCTAATCGTGAGATCTCCAAAACGAAGAAGATCGATTAAGCTCAAGAGAAAAGAAGAAAAATTGTTTACCAGCATTTCACTTTAGAAAAGAAGGAGGAGAGCCAAAGAGCGAGTAACTCGAGAGTGAGAGCAAGCAGCATTTCGTTATTCCTTCTTCTTCTTCAACTATTTCGTTCAGGAGAGGAAACGGCGACGACGGTGAAGGAGACGGCGACGGTGACGGAGATGAACTTGAGTGAATATGGTGAGTGAGAGGGAACGTGAGAGTGAATGCGGTGAATCGGTTGTTTACAAAACCGATTCACAATGTCCAAATACACACACATTATGAATCGGTTGTTGAAACAACCGATTCATAATGTCTAAAAAAGTTTCCAAAACATCCTTTTAATTGAAAAATTGCCACCGCGCCAAGTTTTGGAATCGGTTAGTCACACAACCGATTCCTAATAGTGCTTTGCAAAATTTACGTTGTTATTATTATTACTTTTAATAGAGTTTAAACATCTCATTTCTATAAAAACAATTTTGGGTTCAAAATAAGCTCAATAATGAGAGATGAAACTCATTGAACACCTAAAGATGGGGACTGTCTAAATAGGAGTATCAAAACGAAGGTTCTTCGTGGGGCATAAGAATTAGGGAGATTGTCGAAAAAGGTTTTAAGGAATCACAAAATGTTCACTAACTCAAACACAAAAAAATATATATTGAATGATTCAAGAACGAGATACAAGAAATCTCTCTTTCTCATATACCAAACATTTGATAAAGATGAGTGTGAGAAACCTAATTGGGATTGCAAAACAAGTTTAAGAGGTCTTGGCGTTAGAATATAAACTTGAACATGTGTTCCGTTGTACTAATCAAGTGTTATGCCTAATTAGTTAATAGGTAGCTAGTCCAAAGAAAAGATGTAATATTAAATGACTGGTATATATTGATTTTTTGGATAAGCAAGGAATTCTATAAATATAGGAGTACAAGGGGTACTCCACTCGTGGTGTTACAAGTGTAGAGGGCCTCATTAAAACCTCCATGAGCCAAAACCCAATGGGGAAAAGCCCAAGGAGGAAAAAGAGTGCCCCGAACCATGCTTTTTGTGTGATGCAATTACAAATAGAGAGTTACAAATATCACGCTAAAAACATCTACCCACCGAACTGTAGTATCATACAACCCGCTCCTTTTAACAAGTTAGATCACATTTTCAGCATGTTGAAGCGCACTATACTCCACAACCAACCATTTGTAGCAGCACAATATCCTCCTACATCCTCTCCAAATTAGCGCCCCTCCCTGCTATACCGCGTCGTTACACCAGCAAACTGCCCAATTTCGAACCGCCGTCAATCCTATTTTAAGTATTTGTCATACAACCCACCGGACAATTCAACCAATCCGGTAAAATTCAGCTTTGTCTTACGTCCCCTTCTTGCCATGAAAAAGCCCCCATGAAAAGTATTGAATGTGATTAACAATGGAACTTACATTTTCCACCTCTCCTAAAAAAGGGTCTTGTTCCTCGTGTGCCAAATATATGGGAGAGATTGTTGGGCTGTTTGTAATAATAGTTGATTGTAATAATAGTTTGGGTCCTCTTGTATTAGTAGACCAGGCCTAAGTCCAATTAGATAAGTTTTGACTGAGTTAGTTAATTTGTTAGAGTTAATTTGTATCAGTTGAATTTTAACTAAAATTTTAAAACACTATTAAGTCAATCAATGCATGTGTGTGAATATCAACACACTTACTTCCAATATTCTGTTTCAACATTTGTTATCAGAGCTCCACCTAGAGGCCTGGATTCAGAACACAAGATCACCAAGAAAGTTAGTTGCAACAAAGAAGTAAGAACAAGATCGAGCGAAAGAGAGCACGTTTGAAGCGAAGAAAAGAAAATCGAAGATCATCGATGGCGAAAGAGAAAGGTTTCGCACAACCTGCAGTACCAAAATTCGAGGAATATTACGATCACCGGTAAATGATGATGAAGAATCTTCTCCAATCCAAAGAATATTGGAACGCCGTAGAAAACGAAGTTTTGGCAACCACCGCAACATCAATGCCAGAAGTAGTCAAAACGGCCGAAGAAGCAAAATTGAAGGATCTTAAAGGCAAGAATTACCTCTTTCAAGCCATAAAAAAAGGAATACCGGAAACAATTCTCGATAAATACTCTGCGAGATGCGTCAAATTTTCAATATTATGTGTGGTATCTCTAATATTTCTGTTCCAGATTTATTTTTCCTAACTAATATATTTTAGGCCCCTGTAAATATGGGGTGTTTTGGTTTAAGCCCCTGCAAAAAAAATTTTTATTTATAAGCCCTTGCAAAATGACACGTTTTGTTTTAAGCCCTTCTGTTAGCAAACTGTTAGTGAGACGTTAAAAATCTCTTCCACGTGTGTTTTTATTTTTATTTTAAGCCCCTGCAAAAATATATTTTATTTATTAGACCCTTGCAAAATATATTTTTTTGGGTTTAAGCCCCTGCAAATATACACGTAGAAGAGATTTTTAACGTCTCACTAACAGTTTGCTAACTGAAGGGCTTAAAACAAAACGTGTTATTTTGCAAGGGCTTATAAATAAATAAAAAAATTGCAGGGGCTTAAACCAAAACACCCCATATTTGCAGGGGCTTAAAACATATTTAAGCCTATATTTTATAATATCTTTAACTATTGTACTATCTTTAAGCATTGTAATATCTTTTATACACTTTCATAATTGGGATCTGTTACTACTAAACTCCTAACTAGCGGAAGTATTGTTACTAAAATCCTAATTATTAAAAACAAAATTATAGTATGTCACAAGTATAATAATCTCTCATCATTCCAAATCCATGTCAATTACATGATACTAGGTGAGAACGTTCAAGAATCCATGGTGGTCGAGAAGGTACTACGATTCATGTATGTGAAGTTTAATTACGTCGTTGGTTCGACTGAGGAGGCGAACAATGTGACTCAAATGTTGATTGATGGATTACAAAGTAGTCTCATGATACATGAACAGAGAATGTATGGTCCCAAGGTAGAAGAGCAAGTTTCGAGAGCCACCAATGCAGGAATGTCTAGGGAAAGAGGACGAACAAGGAACCAGATAAGTATGAAGTTTCTTCCATTGATCATCTTGCTTCTAAGGTAGACGCACTTTTCCAAAAATTTGAAAAATTAAATGTTAATGTTGTCTCACCTACGTCTTCTGTTCCACCATGTGAAATATTATGTGGTGTTGTTGGTCATACAGCCACTGAATATCAATTAGGGGCATCTGTTAATGGTGTGGTTACTGAGCAACCTAATTATTTAAACAATACTCAAATGGGGGATCCTTTTCAAATACTTATAATCCCGGGTGGGGGAATCATCCAAATTTTTCCTATAAAAATTATCCACATAATCCCTCTTTTAAACCATCAGCTAGAACACCTCCTGGTTTTCAAAATCAAAAGGCTTTCGGCGGCCCTCAAAAATCCAACCTGGAAACTATGTTGGAAAACTTTGTGTTAACTCAAACTAAGCAAAATGAAGAACTCAAAAATCAAACTTCTTTTTTGAATGATACTCTTATCAAGTTAACATCATAGGTTGATTCCATCGCCACACACAGCAAAATTCCTGAAAATCAAATCACTTAAGTGGCTCAACAAGTCACTTCATCCTCTAAATCCTCCGGTGTATTTCCTGAACAGCCTGAACCAAATCCTAAGGGAATTAATGAGGAAAACCAGAGTGAAAAAGAAAATCCATCAAGTGGGGGGTAGAAGAAGAAAAAGAAAAACCGTATGTGCCTCCACCACCATACAAACCACCCATACCCTTTCCCCAAAGATTAGCCAAATCCAAAGTTGAGGGGCAATTTAAAAAAATTGTGGATCTTTTGAAAAAGCCCTACATAAATATTCGTTTCACTGAAGCTTTGTTTCAAATGTCATCTTATGCTAAATTTTTGAAAGAGATTTTGTCTAAGAAAAGAAAAATAGATGACAATGAGACAATCGCTTTGACAGAAGAATGTAGTACTATTATCCAAAATAAATTGCCTCCTAAGCTCAAAGATCCTAGAAGGTTTTCCATTTCATGTGTGATTGGGAGTGAGAGTATTGAGAGTGTTACCAAGTGGCTTCAGTCTCAAGAGGGGGGGTGAATTGAGATTTTTGAAAACAGTTCCCCTTTTTAACGACTTAGTTTGATTTTCGCGCAGGTTTATGAAATAAAAGAATTAGAACGCAAAACAATAACGAACACGCGAGATTTATACTGGTTCGGTCACCTCCCAGTGACCTACGTCCAGTCCTCACAACCCTTTGTGAGATTTTCCACTATCAAATCAAAGATTTCAATAGGGTGCTTTAAAACCCTTACAGACACAGGCACTCTTCACCAAGGATACCCCACCTTGTGCAAGAGCCCTAAAAATAATTACAACAAGAGATACCCACCCTTGTTACAATCAAAAACCCTAGAGAGATACCCCACTCTCTAGTACAACCAATTGACATACAAGAGATACCCCACCCTTGTTACAGTCAAAACCCTAGAGAGATTCCCCAGTCTCTAGTAAAACCAAATAACAGTAATTAAACAAATTACAATAAACAGAAATACCTCTAAGAAAGCGAATACAACAACTTGAAGATTTTCCCAACCTAACCCTTGAGAGAGATCAGCTCAAAGTGATGAAGAACGTGAAAGGAGAAGTGTGACAGTGAATGAGTTCACGTTCTGCGTTTTTAGAATTGTAGATTGTTGTTTGATCGTGAGACCCTAAGCCCTATTTATAGAGTTTGTGAAAATATAACCGTTGAAATAATTTTTAACGTTAAAGAAATAAGTGACAAATCGATTAGTTGCTTGAGAAACATGATATGGAAATTGATTTTGTGGTTTCACAAATACAGGTGAGAAATTGATTTCTTGCTTGTGGGAACAAGTGAGAAATCGATTTTGTGCTTTACAACTAAGACAATAATCGATTCTTTTAAAGCCAAAACAAGTTCTTCTAAAATCAAGTCATTTGAATCGATTGTTGGCTTCAAAGAATAAGTGAGGAAGTCGATTGTTTGCTTTATGAAGCAAGTAAATATAATCGATTGTTGGCTTTAAAATAGGAAGCCATGAATCGATTGATTTCTTCCAAAAAACAAGTTCTTTTGAAGGCATAAGTGGATAATCGATTCTTTTGTTTAAAATGGGAGCCATGAATCGATTTTCAACTCTAAAATACATAAGTATAATCGATTGTTTGCTTCATATACACAAAGTCATCAATCGATTGATTTCTTTCCAAAACAAGTTCTTTCTTAAAACCATCAAGTTTAGCAATCGATTCTTTGCTTTAAACCAATAGGCCATGAATCGATTTCTAGCTTAAAAAACAAGGCTAAAATCGATTCTTTGCTTTAAAATACCAAATCAAGAATCGATTCTTTACTTCAAAAACAATTTCTTTTAAACAGTAAGTGATGAATCTATTTTCTTTAAAAAAACAACAACTTATTGTTTGTGCCTAACCTATTTATCAATTGAAACCATAAGTTATGTTCATTTGTGTGAGTGATATTGTGTTTTGTGATTTGAGCCGATCTTCAAAAGCGGTTTACAATTCATTCCTAAGACACGACCCAACTTCTTAGGGACTACTACCCTTGACACACTTACTTCTTGAGTTGGTTGTGCCTTGGAGTTCCATTTGTCACTTTGTCTTATATTACTTCATCATCAAAACTTAACCTGCAACACAAGATATCCACATTCTCCCCCTTTTTGATGATGACAAAATTTTAATTCATCTCAAGTGGGAGGTTAGTTCATCAAGCAAAACAATACGCTAATATTAAAGATATGTATCTAGACTCCCCCTTACTTGATGCTCCCCCTATCTAAATGCAAAGTGACAATACAATACACTAATATTTCTCCCCCTTTTTGTCATGATCAAAAGGGTTAATGCCAAACTTAGTTGGTGAGTCGAAAACGCAGCTAATAGTAACAGTGAGTTCATTGCATTTAAAAAAAGATAGCTTAAATCACAAAATGACATGATAGTCGAGTTTCAACACAAGATAGCCTAACCAAAATTCAATCAGCAGTTCATAATTCATTCAGATAAGTGATAAATTAATAACTCCAAGTTTTATTCGAATGAAAAAGAGATTTTCTTTTTGCAATGGTTTAAAAAAAATATCAGCTAGCGGTTTTGACTGCTCAACTAAACAATCACATAATCACCTTTTTGAACACGATCTCTAAGAAAATAATGTCTAATCTCTATATGCTTAGTTCTAGAATGTTGAACGGGGTCCATCTATAGATTAATGTGATTTATATCGACACCATATGTTATTGTTTACTCTATTTCCTATTGTTCTAACTAGCTTACTGATTTTGTCCTCAATGGTGCATAAATCAAAATCAAACAATGATAATCACGTATTTGTCTAATGGTAAGTAACTTATGCTTAAGATATTCTACATAAAGCACATTATCGATAGAGGTGGATAGACTTTTACCAAACTTACCGTCACCGAGGATTCTTCCTCTATTGTTGTTATCACAAGTCACATGACGGCTTTTTCTGGGGGTGAGTGTTAAGAGCTTTGTCATATCTCCAGTCATGTGCTTTGAGTACTTGCTATCAAGGTATTAATTTTTCCCCCATACCTTGAAGCATACCTGCAATAAGATCAAATTGAAAGTTTTGGTACCCAAATTTCTTTGGGTCCTTGTGGGTTAGTACTTGGTAGAGTTCCTTTGGGAACCCACACCTTTTTCACAACTTGTCTGCTTCTAGCCATACAAACAGATGCAGTATGTCCTAATTTGGCACAGTAATAACATCTAATATATGGACTAGTAGTGAACTTAGGTCTATAATGCACATGTCTTTTTATGAAATTATTTCTTGGAGACCTATGATGCATATGTTGTATGTTGGACATTTTTCCTATTGTCCATTCAAGCTCATGAATTTTCTTTTCATATTCAACACACTTATCACATACATAATTTGCTTTAAAGCAACCAAGACTATGATTTTCATTTCTAAGTTCTAATTTTTCCTTAGTTAAAGCACTAACTTCGTTTTGAAGATGAGCAACTGCTTTCTTAGATTGGGTTAATGCTTTAGCTAGTTTCAAAGAATCATTATGCAATTCAAGAAATGCTTCATGTAATTCATCATATGCATTTTGTGAAGTTTCAGAGTTAGAATCTACCTCAGTTTCATTTTCGCTGTCGTGGTCGGTCATGAGAGCAACTTGAGCTTCTTCACTTTCTGAATCATCTGATGAGTCCGTGTTATTGTCTTCCCATGCTATGTTGGCTTTTCTACCCTTGTTTCCTTTGGATTCCTTTTTCTTTAACTTTGATGGTTTTCTTTGTAAGTTCGGGCACTCCATCTTCATGTGTCCGGATTTGCCACATTCGTAGCAAGTTGGTGGACTTGAGAAGTTCTCCTTGCTTGAGACTCTTTTGGGTGAAGAATTCTTCCTGGGGAAGCTTTTCCTTCTCATGAATTTTTTGAATCTTCTGACCATTAGCTCCATATTCTCCTCGTCTTCATTATCTTCATTTTCCGAATCATCACTATCATCAGATGGATTTGAACTAGAAGCTTTGAGAGCTAAGCTTTTCTTTTTATTGTCTTTTTCTTCATGTTCTGCTAGACGAGCGAGCTCTAATTCGTGCTCTTGTAGTTTCCCAAAAAGAGCGGCGAGTGTCATAGTAACTAAATTTCTTGATTCAGCTATAGCAGTTACTTTCGGTTGCCATTCTCTGTTTAGGCATCTTAGCACTTTGTTGATCAAGTCTTCTGCAGGAAATGATTTTCCTAAAGAGCCGAGTTGATTCACTATGTGAGTGAACCTCTTTTGCAGTTCTTGTATAGTTTCTCGTTGATTCATTCTGAATAGTTCATATTCCTGGATGAGAGTGTCTATTCTTGCTCTTTTTACCTCACTAGTACCTTCATGAGTGACTTGAAGATTGCCCCACATTTCTTGTGCAGTTTTAGAGTTTGACACACTGAAGAACTCATCGGGACTGAGTGCGGAATTAATGATGTTTTTGGCCCGGAGATTGTGTTGTACCTTTTTCTTATCATCATCAGTCCATTCAGCTCTTTCTTTGACAATGAGAATACCATTTACCATGTGCGTGGGGACATAGGGTCCATTTTCCACAGCATCCCATACATCAATATCAACCCCTTCTATGAATATTCTCATTCTTTCTTTCCAATATGCATAATCTTTCCCGTTGAATCCCGGAGGACGGGTAAGAGACGCACCCTCTTGCGTAGACCAACCTGAAGCCATTTCTCTTGAAGCTGCTAGGCCCTTTAAACAAGAGTCTAGCTCTGATACCACTTGTTACCAAGTGGCTTCAGTCTCAAGAGGGGGGGTGAATTGAGATTTTTGAAAACAGTTCCCCTTTTTAACGACTTAGTTTGATTTTCGCGCAGGTTTATGAAATAAAAGAATTAGAACGCAAAACAATAACGAACACGCGAGATTTATACTGGTTCGGTCACCTCCCAGTGACCTACGTCCAGTCCTCACAACCCTTTGTGAGATTTTTGACTATCAAATCAAAGCTTTCAATAGGGTGCTTTAAAACCCTTACAGACACAGGCACTCTTCACCAAGGATACCCCACCTTGTGCAAGAGCCCTAAAAATAATTACAACAAGAGATACCCACCCTTGTTACAATCAAAAACCCTAGAGAGATACCCCACTCTCTAGTACAACCAATTGACATACAAGAGATACCCCACCCTTGTTACAGTCAAAACCCTAGAGAGATTCCCCACTCTCTAGTAAAACCAAATAACAGTAATTAAACAAATTACAATAAACAGAAATACCTCTAAGAAGGCGAATACAACAACTTGAAGATTTTCCCAACCTAACCCTTGAGAGAGATCAGCTCAAAGTGATGAAGAACGTGAAAGGAGAAGTGTGACAGTGAATGAGTTCACGTTCTGCGTTTTTAGAATTGTAGATTGTTGTTTGATCGTGAGACCCTAAGTCCTATTTATAGAGTTTGTGAAAATATAACCGTTGAAATAATTTTTAACGTTAAAGAAATAAGTGACAAATCGATTAGTTGCTTGAGAAACATGATATGGAAATCGATTTTGTGGTTTCACAAATACAGGTGAGAAATCGATTTCTTGCTTGTGGGAACAAGTGAGAAATCGATTTTGTGCTTTACAACTAAGACAATAATCGATTCTTTTAAAGCCAAAACAAGTTCTTCTAAAATCAAGTCATTTGAATCGATTGTTGGCTTCAAAGAATAAGTGAGGAGGTCGATTGTTTGCTTTATGAAGCAAGTAAATATAATCGATTGTTGGCTTTAAAATAGGAAGCCATGAATCGATTGATTTCTTCCAAAAAACAAGTTCTTTTGAAGGCATAAGTGGATAATCGATTCTTTTGTTTAAAATGGGAGCCATGAATCGATTTTCAACTCTAAAATACATAAGATTATTCGATTGTTTGCTTCATATACACAAAGTCATCAATCGATTGATTTCTTTCCAAAACAAGTTCTTTCTTAAAACCATCAAGTTTAGCAATCGATTCTTTGCTTTAAACCAATAGGCCATGAATCGATTTCTAGCTTAAAAAACAAGGCTAAAATCGATTCTTTGCTTTAAAATACCAAATCAAGAATCGATTCTTTACTTCAAAAACAATTTCTTTTAAACAGTAAGTGATGAATCTATTTTCTTTAAAAAAACAACAACTTATTGTTTGTGCCTAACCTATTTATCAATTGAAACCATAAGTTATGTTCATTTGTGTGAGTGATATTGTGTTTTGTGATTTGAGCCGATCTTCAAAAGCGGTTTACAATTCATTCCTAAGACACGACCCAACTTCTTAGGGACTACTACCCTTGACACACTTACTTCTTGAGTTGGTTGTGCCTTGGAGTTCCATTTGTCACTTTGTCTTATATTACTTCATCATCAAAACTTAACCTGCAACACAAGATATCCACAGAGAGAGCTATGTGTGATCTAGGAGCTAGTGTGAGTCTAATGCGTCTATCCGTTTGTACGAGACTAGGCATAGGTGAACTCAAACACACAAATATGTCCTTGCAATTAGCAGACTATTCATCAAAAACCTAGTTGGAATTAGCAAACTATTCAACAAAAATGTGGCTGAGAAAACTCAAGCTTATGGAAAATTGTTGGATGAAAATACTCCCATTGAAAACTTGGGCATTTAAGCCTTGGTTGTAGAAAAATCAGCACCTATTCCGAAAGAAGATCCAGGTTGAAGTATTGAAAGACAAGTGTCAAGCTAGTGACGTTAAAAGAGCGCTGCTTGTGAGGCAACCCATGGGTTTACCTTTATTTTGTTTTACTGGAATAAGAAGAAAAGCTACAAATACTAGTCAATGTGAGCTTTCTTTATGCCTCTCATGTGTTTTTAATTTCATATCATTGAGGACAATGTCTAGTTCAAGCATGGATGGTTCTTTACCCTTTTAATTTTGTTGTTTAAATTTCTGCCGTTTAATTTTCATGTTGTTTGAAGTTTGTTGAGACTAGATCTCTCTCCCATGTTTGTATTGTTGCTGCTGTTTTTGTGAGCTGAATGTAATATTGCAACACTTTTTGTAGTTGTATTGGAAAAAAGAAGAAAAATCAAATAGGGGCTGTGTTCTATCATGAATTTGTTGCATGTAAGCATGTTTTTATGTTTGAATTTCTCTCTAGGCCCATATCTATTTTTACACTTAAGCTCTAGGTCTTTAAAGGGAATCGGATAGTCCAAAAGCTAGCCAAAGCTAAGTTTGTTTTAGTCAATCGAAAATTGTGCCGAACTTGATATAACAAAAAGGAATAGAAAATGAAACAAGTTGGGGGTTAATGAAGTGAAAAATTCCTTTGGTCAGGGTAATATATATATATATATATATATATATATATATATATATATATATATATATATATATAGACACACACACGGCTGCTGTTGCGGAGTAGAAAATCCAAAAAATTGGACTCACAAAAAGTAGAGTGGCTGAAAAATCTTAAATATGCCCTGACCGCCAAATGTTGGTATTAATAAACCCCAAGCATCAAAAGTCAAATTTGTTTTCTCTTTGTAATCAAGGGAAGCACAATCTAGGAAGACAGTCTCTAAGCAAGGCAATGCGAGTTTTTGTGTCTATTTTAGTAATTAGACCGGACCTATGAGTGCACACACTCACTTAGAATAGTTTGTGGGCTGAAAAGTTCTTGAAGAGCATAGAGAAGTGTGAGAAAGTGTACTGAGAACAAAGCCCTTGAAAAATAAATTTGATTGAGTTGTAATGACAATACTTCAACTAATATGTGCTGCTACTATTTTTAATTGTTCTTGCTTGAGGACAAGCAAAGATTAAGACATGAAGGATTTTGATAAGTCCAAATTAGCTGTTATTTTAGTGTTTGTTTTAAGTAGTTTTTTTGGTAATTTAATTCTCTTTCGGGGCTATTTTACTGCTTTTATTTTGGTTTGATTTTTGTAGGACAAGTCAACAGCAAAAGAAGAATTTCAAGCACTAAAAAGCATGGTGATGAAACCACGATCCTAGGACGCTTTTATAATTCTGAATTTTAAACCAACAAATATTCCTTCTACAAAATCATTCATTTTAGCTAATCACCATCGAAAAAGAATTTGGTAATTACAAAGTCTCTGTGGATCGATCTTTTTACTATGAAATAGAAACCATACACTTGCAGCCTATTAATTCCACATTGTAGTCACACAAGTGTTTCCTTCTTCGAAGACCTGTGAATCACGACTTTGAAGAAGAATCAGAAGGGATATGGGGAAGTGGCATGATGGAGAAGAACGAGTTCTGTTTTGGGAATTAGGGTTCTTTTATTTTGATTTTCTATTTTCTGTTTTATTTTTTATTTAAGTTATTTTCATTATTTAAATATTATAATATGATGTGGTTGGTCTATGTGGGCTATTAAATGTGTGGCACAAGCTGTGTCAGCTGCCACGTCATTTAATGAATACTACATCTGAATTTTTTGTTTGACCGGATTCCAACTTGGCCAAAAAAACTGAAAAACCCCTATTTGGACTAAATCTCCGAGTTTTTTAAAATACGGAGACTAAATATCTGAATTTTAAAATAAGGAGATGATAACTCTATTTAATATAGAGTTATTTGTGCTTTCACACTTAGATAATTGTCCAAAATCAAGTCTATTATGTGTTAAATATGTTAGTATGAATAAAATGACAACATTTATGATTTTCAGATAAGAGATGTCCATAACTTAGCATTCTATTTTATATTGGTATGTTTGATGTGTTTGTTCAGTGCAGCCGCAGTTTAGTGCAATTGCACTTGATGCAACTGCACCTCTCCGCACCGAAGCAGCTCACAACCCCACATTGGAAGCACCTCAATTCTTACCATTGCCATAATGCTCAGATGGATTGCTGCTTGCTCAGAAGTCACATGGGAACACATGGCCACTTGCAAAGGAGGTGCCTACAATCAAAAAGGCTTCACAAAAATCTATCTTACAAGACATGTGGCAACCATTTGTTGGACCTCAAATTAAGGATGAGTGTTGAAAGCCAAGCTGATCTTCAACTTTTAAAAAGTAACCATGGTTTGGTTAACTTAACTCAGCAAGGAAACCTCAACATGAAGGAAATCTCCAAGGCTATAAATAGGACTCAAATTCCTCACTTGAAGAATATCTAATATCATATAGATCACATATATCATATAATCTTTTTATGTTTTTTTAGTTTAGTTTGTTTTAGTTTCAAAGTTTAATTTTCTTGTAGTTTCATAGTGTTAGTTTGAGAGGAAGGTGAGAGGAAATTGACAACTTCTATCTCCACTCCTTCAAAGAGCTAATAGTTGCAAGAAATTAGTTGTAAGCAAATATATGCAAGAGTTTTCCATTTGTTACTATTTTGAATCCTCTTGTACTTTTCTTCATTGCAATATGTTTTCATTCAAATATATTTGCTTTATCATGTCCAACATGAGCTAAATCTCTTAAGTTGGGATGCTCTAACTTTCCAATGATCTTTTGAGGAAAGTTATTGTGTTTTCAAGTGGTGTGCACTTTAGTTCTTGTGTTTAAATTCTTAATCTTGTTTAAAGGTTGATCACTTAGAACAAGTAGAGTTATATTCACTTAATTGGCTTATAACTAGAAATCAAGAACTAAGTAAGGATAAGTGTTTAATAAAGCTTTTTGTTAAACTTGATTTAATGAAGTTAGCTTGTTAATTCCTTGTTAATTCTTAGCTTAAGGTTAACATAGTCCTTACAAGAGTGTAGTAAGATCTTAAGATACAAGAGTCTACTTATTTAGCAACTTGGATCATCTGTAAGGGGGCGAGAGAGGCACTGACAACCCTACTCTTTACCGCAAAAAAACAGGATCATATAGAGCTTATAACGAAACTCTGACGAAAGTAGCTGACCAGCACACACTGATGCAACTGCACTAAGTGCAATTGCACCACAAGAAAGCACAATAATCTCAAAAGTGATTTAGTTTGTGAAAACATCCCAACTTTCATTCTCAACTGATTTCTTACACAATTTACTTGCTTTCTGTTTAATTTATTTTCATTTCAACTTCAACCAAAACCCAAAATTCTGAATAGTGTAGTTACACTAGTTTATCTTTCTTTACAACAACATATAAGAGTTAATCCAATCCCCGTGGGTTCGATCTTTTATACTATAACTTGTGACTGTGTATACTTGCACATGATGTTATCTATTTACACACACCAAGTTTTTGGCGCCGTTGCCGGGGATTGTCATTAATTTTTGTTGTTTTAAAGATAGTAGATTAGTGTTTATTTTTATTTGTTTTGTTATTCTGGTATTTTGTTTTTCTGTGCAGAAATAGGTGCTGTTACACTTAGTGCAACTGCACTAGCTTATGCCCAGAGACAGATCACCAGAATTTGATTTAAATCCAGAAATTGAAAGACAGTTTAGAAGGTTGCGTAGACTCCAGAAACAAAGACTTCAAAGTTGCAGCAATATCATGTCTCAACAAGGTGAAGGAGAAGGCTCAAGACCAGCCTCAGTTAGAGGTGGTCCTGGATCACAACGAGATGCTGAAGCAGATCACAGGAATCAATTCATTCACATGGGACCAATAGGTATGATTAATGATAGAGATAGACCTATGAGAGATTATGCTATGTTTGATCATCAAAACATGCAAACAAGCATAGGAAGACCTCACATAGAGGCTATCCATTTTGAATTTAAACCTATGATGTTTCAAATGTTACAAACAATTGGTCAATATGGTGGACATCCTCATGAGGATCCCCATGAACATTTAAAACAGTTTTTAGAAGTTTGTAGTAACTTTATCATTCCTGGTGTTAGTGAAGATGCATTTAGACTTAAGCTATTTCCATATTCTTTGAAAGATAAGGCTAAATCATGGTTAAACTCATTGGAGCCTAATTCTATTCATACATGGAATGGAATGGCTGAAAAGTTTCTGTCAAAATATTTTCCACCCATCAAAAATGCCAGAATGAGAAATGATATTACATCTTTTAGACAAAAAGACCAAGAATCATTGTTTGAAGCATGGGAAAGATGGAAAGAACTTTTGAGAAAATGTCCACACCATGGTCTTCCAGTTATTATTCAAAAGGAAACATTTTATAATGGTTTGGAACCACAAACCAGAATAATGCTTGATGCATCATCTGGTGGTGTATTGTTAAATCTGTCTTATAATGAAGCATGTGAATTGATTGATAGAATTGCTACTAATAGTTCTAGTTGGCCTACTGAGAGGGTGAGTGATAGGCCGCAAGTGCACGGTTCTATCGCGTAATAGAAAGTATCGATCCACAGGGAGTAATTTGTGATTACTAATCTAATTTTCGATGTTGATTAGCTGAAAGAGAATGATTTAGTAAAAGATAATTGTTTGATTTAGAATTTGTAAATAAAAGCATCTTAGGATTGTAGTTTCATCACAATGATATAATGAACTCACAACCCCTCATCCATTCCCTATTTTATATAAAATTGTATTTCTAAGGACAAGGCATTCAATGGTAACTCGAGTTTCCTTTCAGAATACAAGAGTGTGCCTCGAAACAATAATCAAAACCTATTCTCATGGTTGATTATTGCCAAGACCCCTTAAGTACAAGCCTCTTTTATCCCAAAGGTCCCAAAACTATTCTCATGTTTTGTTTCCCTTGTTTAATCCCATAGTTCTAATATCAAAACTTCTCCTTTCGGTACTTCGTTTTGATATTTGAAATGAAACTTTGAAAATGATGGGATTAAATTAGAATATAATTTTAATAAAATAGAGTTTAGACTTGGGATTGTTTATGGGTCTATCATTGGATTAGTCCCACAATCCCAAGACTAAAAGGAGTCTACTCACACATGATCATAGTAGACAAGGGAGTAGAAGAGAATGACATAAAGGAAAATGACATAAAGATAAATAACAGAATGTAAATGACAAGAATATAAACAAAGCGATAAAGAACTGAAATGTAAAGTGCTGGAAATGTAAAGAACAGAAATTAAAATTGCAAGAAAGTAAAGAACATGAAAATAAAAGAGCAAAAGCTAAGAAAATTGCAAGAACTTAGATTAAACTTTGGAGTCAGATTACAAATATGCTAAGGTCACCTTTACAGCTGAAATGAGGTCCTATTTATAGCCTAGGATCAGTAGACAAAGGATTAAATTCGAATTACAAGCCATAATGAAAGAAGAAGAAGAGTTTTGTAACATTTTGATCTTCAGACAAAGGCGCACGGACCGTGTTGCTGGGGCGCACGGACCGTGCGCTACGTGTAATCTTCAAAACAGCTTTTCTGGAACAGGGCGCACGGACCGTGCTGCTGGTGCGCACGGACCGTGCGTGGTCTTCAAGCTTTCCATCTTCTGAAACGTACAGGACGCACGGACCATGCTTGTGGTGCGCACGGACCGTGCGTGTCTTGAGTCTTTTTAGCTGCTTTCTGTAACAGTGAGCACAGACCATGCATGTAGTAGGCACGGACCGTGCGTGGACACCAAATTCTTGGCTCCATTTGGTTGATTTTGCTCCTTGGTCCTTGCACTTTTAATCCTTGCTTTTAATTCACTCAAATTCTTCCATTTCTTCATCATTTGGTCCTGAAATTGAAAACTAACACTTTGTAGTAACATAGCTCCAAAGTAGAACTAAAATCCCACAAATTCTTATTAAATTCAAATGCTAAAAACACACTAAATTAAGACTTATCAAACTCCCCCATGCTTGAATCTTTGCTTGTCCTCAAGCAAGAACAATCAAAACTTGCAGCACAAATTAATAACAGCATTCTCAAAAAGTCCAACAATACAGATAGTCAAATAAAAGACCAAAAACAGAAGCATATGACAGACATAAGATAGTATCACAAGTGAGATGTTAGCTGGTTACCTAATTAGAGGCTTATGATCTGAAAAATACAATTCTGTGAATAAGGCACTCGCTCACCATCTCTCTTTGAGTGTTTAAGGGCTTGAGAAATTATGCACACAAGTTTATCAAAACACACATTGCCATAGGCTTGTAAATTGACCGATTCTTCACTAAAAAATTCACATTCATGCGAAAGATTTGGGAGTTCATGGGTTATAATGGGGCCTTGGTGTATTAGAGTTTGGTGGGGTAAAAGAAAGAAGGGAAAAAACAAAAAGGGCTAAAAATAAAATTAATCAAAGTAACCTTTGAATATGACAATAGAGCTTTGCAAATTTTTGCCCAAAATTCCAATTTTCATTCTTTTTCCTTCATTTCTCACTTGAGTCCACTCTTTTGATATTGTTTCTTTTCTTTGAGTGGACTTTCTCTTCATGTAAAAATTTTCTTAGGCATTTTTCTTCCTTTGATTTTCCTCTTTTTCCTCCTTTTTGATCTTTTCTCTTTTTAGGAGGAAAAAGGACATTTGTATCCACAATAACCAGCTATATGTCCATAAGATAAACAATCTATAACTAGGACAAAATTTGAAATTTCCAATAGTTGCTCCAATCCAATTCCAAGGTTACCACAAAAACAAAAAAAATATTTCTGGGTGCCAAAAGAATAAAAATTATAGGTTCAAGGGGGCAACGAGATGGAAATAATTATTACACAACTAACTCTGAGGCTTGAAAAAGATTCCTAAATTCCCCGAATTCTTTCACATGACGCAAAACATTTTTCGCTTTAAGACGGTCAATAGACAAGTTCTAGAATAATGCAATTTTGAAAAACACACTCAGCAAGGAATAAGGGGTACAATATGTGATTTTAGTAACATCCCCTTGTGAAGGCTCTAAGACTCACCTTTAGTAGTTTGGTTCACAGAAAAATCTAACAGATGTATTGCTAATTTTCAGTTTCCAGCATAGCATTCTCAAAGTCATATTCAAACACATGTCTGTCATACAAATCAGTTTTGTGGTCTTAAAAAGACTAAACTCTATATTTTTTTTTTCTTTTTCAATGCAATTATTAGTAAGTGCTAAAAAGTTTTTACATTCAACTTGCAAGAAAACAACAATAACGACTCAAGACATGGGAGAATTCAAGACTCACTAAACTAACTAAACTAAAAACAACAAAGCAGAATAAAACAAAGTAAATACCCCCCTGCTTAGACTAAGCATTGTCCTCAATGATATGAAATTATAAATACAAGAGAGGGTAAAGAAATCTCACAATGTTCACAGCTGTCCAGGTGGAGGTGGCTGGTCTATGCCAAAGTGCTGCATCATAGCCTCGAGCATACCTGTCATCCGTGCCATCTGCTGATTCTGATTCAATTGTTCTTCTCTGATGACTTGCAGCTCAGCTCCATGCCTTTGTTGCTCACCTTGAATTCTGAGACACCACTCTTGTATGTTAAAATCATGCTCATCTTGCATTGCCTGCTCATCCATCTCCTCTTCTTGCATTGGGACTTCTTGTGATATTTCTCCAGCAGCATCCAAATATAACCAGTTCTCCTGAATTCTTGTATCTGTCCTAGCCGTATTTGGCATAGGGATGGATTTTTGCTTTTCAATCAACAAGTGAAATCTGGTTCTTACATTATTTGCTGGCCTTACCAAAAACATGAGGTTGCACATCTCCATATCAATACTTGTGCTACCTTCCATTGCATCCAAATTTTTCAACATATATTCTAAGCCCAACTTTTGAACAATGAAGGTAACCATCCCTCCAATCACAATATCTCCTTTATTAAGTTCAGAAACATGAATCAAATTGTCAATAATGTAATGGCATGTGTTTGCTTGCAATTGATTCACCATTGCCCATAACAGAAATAATTCACCTGTCCTAACTCCCCCCATTTCACCCCTGCCACAAATTGTACAAGCCATTACCCTAGCAATATACCGGAAAACCGGGTTATGGATTGATCCTGCCTTTGCTGCTCTCGCCTCATATTGACCCTTTCCAGTGATTTGGGTCCAAAAAGCATTAGGGCTGTACCCTTTTGGCCTAAGAGCTGGGTCTCTTGAATCATGAATAAGACCAACATTTGCAAACCCCAATTTTTCCCCAAACTCATCCAAAGACATTTCATAATCCTCATTAAACAGCCTAAAGGACAATTTATCATCAACTAAGCATAATGAACTTAAGAATTCACGGGTGAGTGCATAATAAGTTGCCCTTGCGGGTCTCAGGAAACTTAACCAACCCAAATTATTCAATAACAGAATTACATTGTCCTCTATCCCTAATGTTTGAAGAGTAAAAGAGAAATCGGGGTACCTTGTTGCGCTCAATTTTCTTCCTTCGTGTAATTCATACCGTTCCTTTTGAGCTTTGTTTCTGAATATTATCCCAAGCTCATTAGCAACACCTGAACCAGCTCTTTTCTTTCCTCTACCAGTTGAAGAACCAGCAACATCACTAGTTTTGGCCTTTTTGGGTGCCATTTTCGTTTTTCTCAATTTGGGGTTTTTGGAGTTTTGAAAAAATTTGAGGTTTTTGGTGTTTTTATGGTAAAATAGGATGGTTTTGGTTATGGGTATTGGAGATTGGGTGGAAATTTAGTGTTTGGGAGAGATTTTGGGGTGGATTTGTGTGGTTTTTGGTTTAGGGTTTTGTAGGTTACGAATTTGGGGTTTATGGAATGAGTGGATGAATCGTGATTTTGATGGTTGGGTTTTGTAGAGGAGGTTGTGGGTAATTGTTTTGGGTTAAGAGTTGTGGAATTTGGTGGAGTTTTGAGTGATTTTGAAGGATTTGAAGTTTTGGGTATGGAGGTTTTACTTGGAGAAGATGAAGAGAAGTTGAAGATGGTTGGAGAATGAGGAAAATCGTGGGACTTACTTGGATTTGAGAGAGACACGGAGTGGCTGGAACGTGGCGCACGGACCGTGCTGGTTGGGCCCACGGACCGTGCGTGAGCTTCACAAAAAAAAAACATGTTTCTGTCTCTGGGCGCACGGACCGTGCTTCAGACATGCACGGACCGTGCGTAATGTATGCAATTTTCTGCTGGCTTCTGTTTGATCACGCGCGGACCGTGCAAGAGATACGCACAGACCGTGTGCTCTGTTACACAATGTCAATTTTTTCTTTTCCAGTGCGCACGGGTCGTGCCAGTAGGGCGCACGGACCGTGCAAGTCTTAATCAGGAACATCATTTTTTTCATGTACAGAGCGCACGGACCATGGAGCATTGAGCACGGATCGTGCTTCTTTCTCAGCATATATGAACTCATTTTTGCTGCTTCAAACACCTAGATCATCCCCTTTTGAATACAGATTATGCTCATACTTTGAAACAACCTTGTCTGTTTGAGACTTCCAAAAGCATTGCGAAACATATTTTTCTCATTTGTCCTACAAAAAACATAAACAAAACAAAAATATTAACTCGTGGGTTGCCTCCCACGCAGCGCTTCTTTAACGTCATTAGCTTGACGGTTAAGAAGAGCCCCTTTTGCTCAGTTTGGGTTATGAAGAACCAAAGCGGTTCCTTTCTTAATGTCTTCACCCACATTATAAATTTTTAATCTCTGCCCATTGACCTTGAATGGTCCGGTCTTTTCACTCCAAATTTCAACCGCGCCAAAGGGGTATACCCTAAGGATTTTAAAGGGACCGGACCATCTTGATCTTAACTTTCCTGGAAACAATTTCAATCTTGAATTAAAAAGCAACACGGGATCACCTTCTTTGAATTCCCTGCGAATGATACGCTTATCATGCCAATTTTTTGTTCTTTCTTTATAGATTCTGGCATTCTCATAAGCGTCCATCCTCAGTTCCTCCAACTCATTTAGTTGAAGTTTTCTTTTATCTCCTGCAAGACTCATGTCCAAATTGAGGGTTTTGATTGCCCAGTAAGCTTTGTGCTCCAACTCAACCGGAAGATGACAAGACTTCCCATAAATTAGTTTAAAAGGAGTCATTCCAATGGGAGTCTTGTATGCTGTTCGGTAAGCCCAAAGAGCATCATCAAGCTTAGCTGACCAATCTTTTCTAGAGGTAGAAACAGTTTTTTCTAAAATTGATTTGATTTCTCTATTTGACACCTCAACTTGGCCACTAGTCTGGGGGTGATATGGTGTTGCAACTTTATGCTTGACCCCATACTTTTGTAAAACTTTTTCAAATTGTTTTGAAATGAGATGAGATCCCCCATCACTTATAACCACTCTAGGGACCCCAAATCTTGGAAAAATTATTTTTTTGAAAAGCTTTATTACAACTTGTGCATCGTTTGTTGGAGAAGCAATGGCTTCAATCCATTTAGACACATAGTCAACTGCAAGTAGGATATATTGATTTCCGAAAGAAGACGGAAATGGACCCATAAAATCAACTCCCCAGACGTCAAAAATTTCAACCTCTAGAATGTTGTTTAAGGGCATTTCGTTCCTTTTTGAAATACTCCCAGTGCGTTGACACTGGTCACATTGAGAAACAAACCGATGCACATCTTTGAAAAGAGATGGCCACCAATAACCAGAATGAAGAATTTTAAAAGCAGTTTTCTGAGAACTGGCGTGGCCACCATAAGATGAAGAATGACAAAACATTAAAATGTTACTTACCTCGTCCTCCGCACCTTCTGAAAATACCATCTGATCCCCTTTTGAATAGGTAGGGCTCATCCCAATAATAGTGCTTTATATCATGAAAGAATTTCTTCTTCTGCTGGTAGTTCAAGTCTGGAGGCAGCACACCGGCTACAAGATAGTTCACAAAATCTGCATACCACGGTGCTTCAGTTTGCACCAAAGAGAATAGCTGATCATCCGGGAAGGAATCATCAAGTGGCAGCTCACCCTCATTGTTTTCTTGTAGCCTTGACAAGTGATCAGCTACAACATTTTCTGTGCCTTTTTTATCCCTGATCTCAAGGTCAAACTCTTGGAGAAGTAGGATCCACCGGATCAACCTCGGCTTGGCATCTTTTTTATTCAACAAATATTTGATTGCCGAGTGATCCGTATAAATTATGATTTTGGATCCTACTAAATATTGCCTGAACTTATCAATGGCAAAGACTACCGCCAACAATTCTTTTTCAGTTGTGGCATAATTTACCTGAGCCTCATCCAGAGTTCTGCTTGCATAGTAAATGGCATGCATTTTCTTGTCTTTCTTCTGTCCAAGCACCGCCCCAACTGCATAGTCACTTGCGTCACACATGATTTCGAATGGAAGGTTCCAATCGGGTGGCTGCATGATTGGGGCAGTGATCAAGGCTTCTTTTAACCTGCCAAAAGCTGCTAAACACAAATCATCAAATACAAAAGTTGCATCCTTAAGGAGCAAGCTTGTTAGTGGTTTAGAAATCTTTGAAAAATCTTTTATGAACCGGCGGTAGAAACCCGCATGACCTAAGAAACTTCTCACCTCTTTAACTGAGGTTGGAGGTGACACTTTTTCAATAATTTCTATTTTTGCTTTGTCCACCTCTATACCTCGTTCAGAAACTAAATGTCCAAGAACTATACCTTCTCTTACCATGAAATGACATTTTTCCCAATTTAGCACAAGGTTTACTTTTTCACACCTTTCCAAAACTTTTTCTAAATTGGCTAAACAGTTATCAAAGCTAGACCCATGGACTGAAAAATCATCCATAAAAACTTCCATAATGTTTTCAACAAAATCAGAAAAAATTGACATCATGCAACGTTGAAAGGTGGCAGGGGCATTGCAAAGACCAAAAGGCATCCTTCGGTAAGCAAAAGTGCCGAAAGGACAAGTGAAAGTTGTTTTTTCTTGGTCGTTTGGATGAATAGGTATTTGAAAGAATCCAGAATACCCATCTAAATAACAAAAATGTGAATGCCTTGCCAACCTTTCTAACATTTGATCAATGAAGGGAAGGGGAAAGTGATATTTACGGGTTGCTTTGTTAAGCTTCCTATATTCGATGCACATTCTCCATCCCGTAACAGTTCTAGTTGCAATAGATTCATTTTTTTTCATTTTTGACAACTGTTATGCCTCCCTTTTTAGGAACTACTTGAACAGGACTAACCCATTTGCTATCAGAAATTGGGTAAATTACCCCAGCATCAAGAAGTTTGAGAACTTCTTTTTTCACAACTTCTTTCATATTAGGATTTAATCTCCTTTGATGCTCAATTGATGGTTTATAGTCCTCTTCAAGTAGTATCCTATGCATACATAATGAGGGATTGATTCCCTTAATATCTTCAATGGTATATCCTATGGCTTTAGGATATTTCTTGAGAATACTAAGGAGCTTATTTGTTTCAACCTCATCTAGGTTTGCATTTACAATAACAGGATAAGTAGAGTCTAAGCCAAGAAATTCGTACCTTAGAGATGATGGGAGAGGCTTTAGCTCCACCTTTGGAGCTCCTTTTTGAAGAGAATCAGAACTTCTTTCAACCAAGTCTTCAATACCCAAGTCCTTAATAGGAGGATTTTCGTCCAGCATTTGAGCATAGACTTGGGCATCTCCAGTTAACTTTTCACCTGCATTGTTAATCAAGCATACTTCCAAACCATCGCATGAAGATGATGCTAAAGAGCACTCTTTCACACAATGATCAATAACATCAATCATACAACAAGAGTCCTGAATTGAAGGACTCTTCATCAAATTTGCAAACTCAATCTTTTCTTCACCTACATTGAATGCCAACTTACCATGCTTAACATCAATTATGGCCCCTGCAGTAGCAAGGAAAGGTCTCCCCAAAAGAATTGGAACTTGGGAGTCCTCCTCCATTTCCATCACAACAAAATCTGCTGGAATAAAAATTTCTCCTACTTTAATAGGAATATCCTCAAGAATACCAGCTGGATATTTAGTGGAACGGTCAGCCAATGTTAAGGTCATATTTGTAGGTTTCAACTCTCCTATGCCTAATCTTTCACAAAGGGATAAGGGCATTAAGCTCACACTGGCTCCTAGATCACACATGGCTTTTTTAATAGTCTCACTTCCAATGACACAAGGGATGGAAAAGCTACCAGGATCTTTAAGCTTTGGAGGCAGTTTGTTTTGAATAATAGCACTACATTCTTCAGTTAAAGCTACTATCTCATTGTCATCTATCTTTCTTTTCTTAGATAAAATTTCTTTCAAAAACTTTGCATAAGATGGCATTTGAGACAGAGCATCTGTAAAAGGAATGTTAATGTAGAGCTTTTTTAACAAATCAACAAATTTTTTAAACTGCTCATCAAGCTTTGATTTGGCAAACCTTTGTGGGAATGGTATTTTAGGCTTGTATGGTGGTGGTGGTACATAAGGTGTTTCTTTTTCTACCTCAACTTCAACCCTCTCATTTTGTGGTTCTTCTTCCTCACTCATATTTTTCTTATTAGTTTCTTTTGGTTCCTCTAATTGTTTTCCACTCCTAAGGGTGACAGCATTTACTTGGGCTTTAGGATTGGGTTCAGGCTGCCCTGGAAAATTTCCAGAGGACCTAGAGGATTAAGCAACTTGTTGAGCTACTTGGGAAATTTGAGTTTCCAACATTTTGTTGTGAGTAGAAATAGAATCCACTTTTGATGTTAATTTTATGAGAGTGTCATTCAAAAATCCAGTTTGGTTTTTAAATTCTTCATTTTGCTTTGTTTGTGTTAACACAAAATTTTCCAATAAAGTTTCCAAATTGGATTTTTGAGGAGTTCTTTGATTATTTTGAAAACCAGGGGGTGTTCTTGTTGATGGTTGGAAAGAGGGATTGGCTGGAGGATTTTTATATGAAAAATTTGGATGATTCCTCCATCCAGAATTATAAGTATTTGAAAAAGGATCCCCCTTTTGAGCATAATTAACTTGCTCAGAACCATTAGCAGACACTCCTAGTTGACATTCAACACCGGTATGACCAACAACACCACATATTTCACAAGGAGGTACAGCAGGAGTAGAAGAAGGTGAGACCGCATTAACATTAAGTTTTTCAAATTTCTGGAAAAGTGCATCTACCTTAGAAGCTAAGTGATCAAGAGCAGAAACTTCATACTTACCTGGTTCTTTCTTTGATGGAGGTGTAGCAGTGATGGCTCTCTCACTTGTCTATTGGTAGTGATTTTGCGCCATATCTTCAATTAGTGCATAAGCCTCTTCTATGTTCTTGTTCATTAGAGCTCCACCCGCAGCAGCATCCACGGTCATTTTTGTAGTGTAAAGCAAACCATTATAGAAAGTGTGTATGATCAACCACTTCTCTAGTCCATGATGGGGGCATAGCCTTAGCATTTCTTTGAAATGCTCCCAAGCATCATAAAGAGATTCCCCTTCATTTTGAGTGAATCGTGTGATTTGATTCCTCATTTGTGCGGTTTTGCTTGGGGGAAAGAATCTAGCAAGGAATGCTTGCTTTAGTTGATCCCATGTAGTAACAGACTCATTTGGTAACGAATGTAGCCATGCTCTAGCTCTATCCCTTAGTGAAAAAGGGAAAAGCTTTAGTCTTATGGCCTCAGGGGTTACTCCATTCAGTTTGAGAGTACCACAATATTCAAGAAAGATAGAAAGATGAAGATTTGGGTCCTCAGTAGCTGAACCTGAAAATTGGTTCTGCTAGACCATAGAAAGTAGAGAAGGTTTAAGCTCAAAATTGTTTGCATCAATATTAGGATGCACAATAACTGCATGTGGCTCAGCCGTAGAAGGCGTAGCATACTCTTTAAGAGTACGGTTTGGATTAGCAGCCATTCTTTGGTTATTGCGCAATTCTCTTCTTCTTTGGTGAAGGTATCTTTCGATTTCAGGAATTGGTTCAACAATTTCTCCGAAACTGTGTGCTCTTCGCATTCAAAGAAGAAGGGAAAAAGTAACAAAATAAAAGAAAACAGAAAATTTCAGTCTAACCGGTGCCAAAAGGTTGATTAATATCACTACTCCCCGGCAACGGCGCCAAAAACTTGATAGGCCGCAAGTGCACGGTTCTATCGCGTAATAGAAAGTATCGATCCACAGGGAGTAATTTGTGATTACTAATCTAATTTTCGATGTTGATTAGCTGAAAGAGAATGATTTAGTAAAAGATAATTGTTTGATTTAGAATTTGTAAATAAAAGCATCTTAGGATTGTGGTTTCATCACAATGATATAATGAACTCACAACCCCTCATCCATTCCCTATTTTATATAAAATTGTATTTCTAAGGACAAGGCATTCAATGGTAACTCGAGTTTCCTTTCAGAATACAAGAGTGTGCCTCGAAACAATAATCAAAACCTATTCTCATGGTTGATTATTGCCAAGACCCCTTAAGTACAAGCCTCTTTTATCCCAAAGGTCCCAAAACTATTCTCATGTTTTGTTTCCCTTGTTTAATCCCATAGTTCTAATATCAAAACTTCTCCTTTCGGTACTTCGTTTTGATATTTGAAATGAAACTTTGAAAATGATGGGATTAAATTAGAATATAATTTTAATAAAATAGAGTTTAGACTTGGGATTGTTTATGGGTCTATCATTGGATTAGTCCCACAATCCCAAGACTAAAAGGAGTCTACTCACACATGATCATAGTAGACAAGGGAGTAGAAGAGAATGACATAAAGGAAAATGACATAAAGATAAATAACAGAATGTAAATGACAAGAATATAAACAAAGCGATAAAGAACTGAAATGTAAAGTGCTGGAAATGTAAAGAACAGAAATTAAAATTGCAAGAAAGTAAAGAACATGAAAATAAAAGAGCAAAAGCTAAGAAAATTGCAAGAACTTAGATTAAACTTTGGAGTCAGATTACAAATATGCTAAGGTCACCTTTACAGCTGAAATGAGGTCCTATTTATAGCCTAGGATCAGTAGACAAAGGATTAAATTCGAATTACAAGCCATAATGAAAGAAGAAGAAGAGTTTTGTAACATTTTGATCTTCAGACAAAGGCGCACGGACCGTGTTGCTGGGGCGCACGGACCGTGCGCTACGTGTAATCTTCAAAACAGCTTTTCTGGAACAGGGCGCACGGACCGTGCTGCTGGTGCGCACGGACCGTGCGTGGTCTTCAAGCTTTCCATCTTCTGAAACGTACAGGACGCACGGACCATGCTTGTGGTGCGCACGGACCGTGCATGTCTTGAGTCTTTTTAGCTGCTTTCTGTAACAGTGAGCACGGACCATGCGTGTAGTAGGCACGGACCGTGCGTGGACACCAAATTCTTGGCTCCATTTGCTTGATTTTTTTCCTTGGTCCTTGCACTTTTAATCCTTGCTTTTAATTCACTCAAATTCTTCCATTTCTTCATCATTTGGTCCTGAAATTGAAAACTAACACTTTGTAGTAACATAGCTCCAAAGTAGAACTAAAATCCCACAAATTCTTATTAAATTCAAATGCTAAAAACACACTAAATTAAGACTTATCAGTGAGTGCCCAAAAGAAATCATCAGGGGTACATGAAATTAGTGAAATATCAGCCCTATTTGCTCAAGTAGCCTCACTAGCAAACATTTTCAAAAACTTCACCACAACCAGTGCAACTGCATCTAGTGCAGCTGCACCAGTAGAGAACACTACAGCAGCAATAGAACAAGCCCCTCCAGGAGCTGTAAGTTGTATTTATTGTGGAGGAGGTCACCTTTATGAAGAGTGTCCTAGCAAAAACACAAGATCTGCTTCCCCTTTTTCTTGTATTTTTCCAGTTTAAAAATTTTTCAATGTACTTTCAATTGGCGTGACCTTCTGCACGTCCAGTTTCCATAACAATAAGAATTCAACTTTTTCTTCCATGTGTTTGCTTTTCGTGTCTTTTATCTTCACTTATTCTGTCTCTTTGTTTTAAAATAAATGTTTTTATGATTGATGATACTGAATTGTGAAACCTGTGCATGAGTCAAAAAGCATTACAATTATTGCGAAATTTCTGAAAATCACAGAAAAGAGGGGATCCCTCAAATAAATGAATTGGCAAAAAACAAACGCGGGCACAATCACTTCAAATGGCAAGCAAACTTATGCGCGGCTCTGGCATTGCTATTACCCTAGATGGTCCTCATGTCTCAGGCCCAAAGGAAAAGATTTGCACCAAAGATTAAAACAAGGTTTAGTGATCACCAAGTGAGGCTTCTTTCATGCCAAAAGTCAAGACATTCATAGAGAACCAAAGATTTGCACTGAGAACACCACTCAGATCCAAAAGTTGGGGCATTCTCTTCACCACCCACCCACCCTGGTCTTGGGAAAGTTTGTTCATTGTCCATCCCATTCATATACCACCCTCAGTTCATAACCAGTACCATAACTTCATCCCCTTTCACAAACCCACTCAAAGAACCCATTTGAAATTGTCATTCTAAAGTGGGGCATTTCCATAACTGTTCACTCCTGCTCAAATGAGCAGAGTTCTCCCTAAAGTCATTCACATCCATAAATTCCTGTCGGGGCAGTCTCTCAACTCACTGTCCTAAACCAATCCCAAGTTAACTGACTCACTCGTCCACATCTGCACTCTTATGCATACTTACTAGTCAATGCTTCAGAGAGAGAGAATACAAATTGATCATATGGTGTTTAAAGTTCAGTCATCATGGAAATGGAAAGGAAAATAAATGAGCTTGTTAATAAAAACCTTGAGAACACCAGAGTTTGAATCAAATCTAGTTTTTCCAAAGAATGGTCCATAGCCATCTCAATTCCTTGCATTCAAAGTCTCGCGTCTCATCATCATAAAAATGTTTACAAAAATGTTTAAATACTCCAATCATTCATCCTCCTCATGCATGTAGGCATTTCATGTTATTCAAAGCATTACATTCGCATCATCCACATTCATCACAATAAAAGCAAAAGAACACAGACATTCCATAGCATTTATCATCATCACATCAAACATCAAATCAGTTTTCAAAACAAAAAGAGGCATTCTTAATAAATAGTCATAGTCCTCACGATAGGACGCTTGAATTGATCACTCAAGAATCCTAAAGTCCCTATGCTAAAAGAAAACTAAAAACATATCATTGCATCCATGTGCATCCCAGCATCAAAAGCCTGCATTCCATGCATCATTCAAAGCTTCCCAATTTTCAAAAAGAAACTCAGTTGCTTTGGACTCGTTAGTCCCCAAAATTTTCAAAAAAAGTCAGTTACTTTGGACCAATGGGTCCCCGAAATCTCATTTTCAGAAAATCATCATGGCACCGAGTTAGTGAACTCCATCAGCAGAGTTAGTAAACTCCCACAGAGTTAGTGAACTCCTTCCACAGATCACAACGTCGCGTACGAGCGCGCGGCAGATCCTACAGACTTCGTTAAGTCCATCGGATTAATTGTGTCAACCTAAGGCATAGCGTAGATCCATTGATCATATCAGTTCCGGACCTGATATTGATCGGCCGCTCGAAAAGGCCACCCCCAGAGCTCGGACTCGACGAGAGTCCGTTAAAAGGTTTTAGGCAACCTCCGAATCCCCAATTTACGGCACTTCCCATTTACTGCTTTCATTTACTGCTTTACGCAATTTACTGCTTTCTCGTCGACGCGACAAGTGTTGACTCTCTCTCTCTCTCTCTCTCTCAAAAGAAGAGAGATCAAAGAAAGGAAACAAAAAAAAAGAGAAAAAGAAAAGGAAAATTCGGGTTTCTCTAAGTAGACAAAATTAGTATTATTTCTAAATTCTTTATTTCTATTTTGCCTCGGAATATGTTTCGGCCAATTCATATTCCTTGGTAAAATCCAAATAAAGAGGGGCAGCTGTCATACCCTAATTTTGTCCGCCTAGGTTTAAAACCCTAATTTTCCGCAAAAAATAAATAAATTGAGAAGTGTGGTTTTATTTTGAAGAGTGAAGAGCATTGTGCATGCATTTTTGGGTTTTAAAAGTCATTCTAGGGCTTTTAAATTCATTGTTAGAGTGGAAATGCATTTGTTGTTAAAAAACAAGGTTTTTAGGGCAAAAGGGTATTTTGGTCATTGTCAAAAATAAGATAATTTCTCATCAAGAATCATTGTGCAATTTTAGAGAAATTTATTTGAGGCAAAACATTTTTGGTCATGTATGTATGTATGCGCATGCATGCATACATTGTGCACAAAATTCAAATTCAAAAAAGGCATCAAAAAGGAATATTCTACAAAAATTTCAAGATGAGGTTTTTATGATATTTTTGGTCATGGTGATCTCATAAAATGGCATATTCCTCAAGATACCTTGTATATGGCCTAAATTGGGTGTATTTTTGTACAATTATCCTAAGAAGAATAATCAAAAATGAAGGGATAATGGAATGGTCATATAATAGTACAATAGTACAAGATGACAACTTGCAAAACTTGGTCACCAAGGACCCCTCCCAATGTTTATGCGCCACCCCCTCTCTATTCTCTCATTTTGTGTTTTTTCAATGTCCTCAATCCATGTGAGCCTCAATCCTAGCCTTTGATTCAAAATTAAAATCAAATCCTAGAGCACAACTAGTGCACAATGACCTAACTACCCTTAAACCTAATTGCTTTCTATATATACCCTATTAACCTCACCTCACAAAAAAAAAGCTTTTGGCCTCACCATTCACTCATAAACCCTAGCACACAAATCCCTCCTCACCTTCTCTCCATTTTATGCGCCACCCCCTCTCCCTTCTCTCTAACTCACTTCTTCATTTCTCATCTACCCACACACATTCAATCCATCTTCCAAGCCTAAACACTAATTTTCAACCATCAATCCTTCATAAAATCACACAAAAGTTCAAGATCAAGGGTCATTTTTTGGAGATTGGAGACCAAGCTTGAAGATAAGTTGATTTGGTTGATTATTTCTTCATCTATTGTGTTTATTTGGAGCTCATCTTAAGGTATGTGATTCCTAGACCCCTTCTCTTGTAAATCCTTGCATAAAGTCATCATTTCTTGCATATTTGTGAGATTTCCACTTCCAAAAATGTAGATCCTCTCTTTTAACTTCATTTTTATGCTTGTACATATGTTAATCTCATGAATCTTTGTTTTGATGCTTTGATTTTGGGGTTATATGCATGATTTTGTTGTTTTAAGTGAAATAAAATGTTATTTGCTTTGATAATGATTTCGCATGCTTCAAATAAATATGTGTTTTATGATTTTTGTTGGTTCTCATGGTTGAATCTTGTGAATAAATGCATCTATGTTTTGGTTATGTCACTCGCTTGCTTGATTTGGTTGACTTGTTAAAATAAATTGATGATTGGCCATTAAACTTGCAAATATTCAAACCTATGTTGTTAATTGTGAAATTTGTGATTTGAGAAAAATGAATTTGGGTTTTGGTTCATTTATGATCCACAAATGATCTTGGGTTATGCTAAGTTGGCAAGAGATAGGTTACTTCAACCTTGATGCCTATGCTTGTAAGCATTTAAAAATTCAATTCCCATTTGATGTGCTTGTGAAATGTGAGCAAAAAGGGGTCTATAAACAATTGAATTTGCGCACATGATTGGTCTCCAATGACCTTGATGCATCCTCAAGTTTAATCATGCTTTCTTTGCTCTTTGAGTTTATTGTAAATTGTTGTTTGAAGCTTGTGAAGTTTCGGCAAAGGATAGGTTCATTTAACCTTGATGCACATGCATTTTGCATATTCATGCATTCTTACCTATTCTTGCATCCTTGCCTACTCATGCATTCTTGAATTGAAGCTTAGTACTCCATACTTGATATACTTGTTTATGTGCTTGTGGTGCATTAAAATGTTGAATTGGTGTTCACAATTTGCTTGTTTTGATTTCCACCAATTGTTACTCGTTAGTAACTCTCCAAAACATCAAAACCATGTTGCATACAAAGAACAACTTGTTACTCGTTAGTAACGTTCCAACTTCAAAACATTTTTTGCATTTACATAATCATTGATAAACAACTTCACTTCTTCTCAAAACAATTTCAAACTATTTTTCACAAATCAAACTTTGTTGAGGATAATACGAAGCCTTTGCTTGCACGATTGTCAACAATGGGGTGCTAGTGGTGATCACTTGGAGTCTTTGCTCAATTGATTATCATGAACACTCATTTTTCAAAAAAATTCTCATTTCACAAATTAAAAACTTTGTTGAGGATAATGCGAAGCCTTTGCTTGCACGATCGTCAATAATGGGATGCTAGTGGTGATCACTCGAAACCTTTGTTGTTTGATCACTGTGAACATTCAATTTTCACAATTAAACAACTAAAAAATAAAAACCTTTTCTCGACAACCGAGAACTACGTAAGCTTTGAATTCTCCATCGCACTGGGAGATACGTAGGAGCGGGTCACATTCCCGTCAAGCACGACAAATGAAAACCATTCTCTTTTCAAAAAAAACAAACCCTTTTCCAAAACAAGGCAATTTCTAAAAACAAAACAATTTTCGAAAACAAGAACTACGTTGCTTTGATTCCCTCCCCGGGATACGTAGGCACGGTGCCCTCCCGTCAAGCGCAAAAGATTAAATTTTCCTTAAGTTTTTCCATAAAGTAAGGAGAGATAAAGAGAGATAAAAACAAAGCATTTCTTAAATCAACCTTTTAAATCACACGTCAAATCGAGGTTCCCTTTCAGTAGAAAGGATGTGTGGGGTGCTCGTACCTTCCCCATGCATAACCGACCTCCGAACTCAAATCTCGTGGTTCCAAGGACCATTGTCTTTCAAGAAAGGTTTTTTTCAATGTTTTACCTCTAAAAAAATATTGGTGGCGACTCCAATTCATGTTGTGCGAAGAGAAATCCCTCCAAAGGATTTTTCGGGGTGCAACAATGCCTAAATCTGTCTTTGCACAGTTAGGAATTGGACATGCTAAACCTACATCTTTAACATTGGCACTTGCAGACAGGGCAATAGCTTACCCAGAAGGAATCATTGAAGATATCTTGGTAAAGGTTGACAAATTTGTATTTCCTGTAGATTTTTTTATTCTTGACTTTGTTGCAGATGAAGAAATACCAGTTATTCTTGGAAGGCCATTCTTAGCAACGGGGAAAACATTGATTGATGTGCAAAAAGGAGAACTAACCATGAGAGTAAATGATCAAGAGGTGAAATTCAATGTAATGAATGCTCTGAATTATCCTACAGAGGAAAGTGAAGAATGTTCAGCAATTATCTCTCTTGATCATTTGGTGCAAAAGCAATTCAACAAGCAGTATGATCATCTTACCAGTGCACTTGCACCTGATGCAAATGCACTTCCTGAAGAAGAAATGCTGGAAAAAGAAATACTACCAAGGGAAGAACCAACACCTAAGGTATGGGCTAGAACTTATGAATCTCTTAATTTAGAAGACCATGACCTTAAACAAAATTTACCCTCAATTGAACAATCTCCCAAATTAGAATTGAAGGAACTACCTAGACATTTAAAATATGCTTTCTTAGGGGAAGGTGATACACTTCCAGTAATCATTGCATCTGATCTAACTTTAGAATAGGAGAATGATCTCATTAGCACCCTAATGAAGCATAAGAAAGCTATAGGTTGGCAAATGGCAGACATAAAAGGAATTAGCCCTTCAATTTGCATGCATAGGATAATTTTAGAAGATAATTCTAAAAATTACATAGAAGGACAAAGAAGGCTAAATCCAATAATGAAAGAGGTTGTTAAGAAAGAAATTATTAAGTGGCTAGATGTTGGAATCATATACCCCATATCAGATAGTGCATGGGTAAGCCCTGTACAATGTGTTCCTAAAAAAGGGGGTGTGACAGTGATAGCCAATGAAAAAAATGAGTTGATACCAACTAGAACTGTCACAGGTTGGAGGATCTGTATGGATTACAGAAAACTCAATAAGGCCACAAAAAATGATCACTTTCGTTTGCCTTTCATTGATCAAATGTTAGATAGGTTAGCAGGAAAAGAGTTTTATTGTTTCTTAGATGGTTATTCAGGTTACAATCAAATTGCAATAGAACCTAAGGATCAACAAAAAACTACTTTTACATGTCCCTATGGTACCTTTGCATTTAGAAGAATGCCTTTTGGACTTTGTAATGCACCTGCTACATTTCAAAGATGTATGATGTCTATATTTTCTGACTTCATTGAGCAATCAATGGAAGTTTTCATGGATGATTTTTCAGTTTTTGGAGAAACATTTCCATTATGTTTGTCAAATTTAGAAAGAATTCTCCAAAGATGTGAAGATACCAATCTAGTACTCAATTGGGAGAAGTGCCATTTTATGGTACAAGAAGGCATTGTACTTGGACATAAAGTGTCAAAGAAAGGTCTTGAAGTGGATAAGGCCAAGATTGAGGTCATTGAGAAATTACCACCTCCATCAACTGTTAAATGAATCAGAAGCTTCTTGGGCCATGCTGGCTTCTATAGAAGATTCATCAAAGATTTTTCAAAAATTTCTAAACCACTGTGTACTCTTTTACAATTAGATACACAATTTAACTTTGATGAACTTTGCATGGAAGCATTTCAAAAACTAAAACAGGCACTGGTGACTGCACCAGTGATTGTAACACCAAATTGGAGCAAGCCCTTTGAACTGATGTGTGATGCTAGTGATTTTGCTGTGGGAGCTGTCCTAGGGCAAAGGTATGATAAAATCTTTCATTCAATCTATTATGCTAGTAAAACACTCATAGAGCACAAATGAATTACACTGTAACAGAAAAGGAATTATTAGCAGTGGTATTTGCATTTGATAAATTTAGATCTTACTTGGTTGGCACCAAAGTTATTGTTTATACTGACCATTCTGCCATCAAGTATTTGCTTTCAAAGAAAGATGCAAAACCAAGGTTAATAAGATGGGTTCTCCTCCTTCAAGAATTTGATCTTGAAATTAGAGGTAAAAAGGGGGTGGAGAACCAAGTAGCTGACCATTTATCTAGACTTGAAGGTGAAAGTACAGGTACGCAAGAGATCAAGGAGAATTTTCCAGATGAAAAGTTGTTGGCAATTACCACAAATATAACTAGTGTTTTTGCACTAGGTGCAACTGCACCAAGTGCAATTGCACCATGGTATGCTGACATAGTCAACTTCCTTGTGAGCAAAGTTGTACCAGTGGAAATGAATTATCAGCAAAGAAGGAGATTTTTCCATATATATAGTAAAGCAATACTACTGGGATGATCCCTATCTATATAAGAGGTGTCCAGATTAAATCATGAGGAAATGCATCCCTGAATCTGAACAGAAAACAGTGCTTCTGCACTGTCATTCAGCACCATATGGAGGTCACTTTGGAAGCAACAGAACAGCAGCTAAGGTATTGCAGTCAGGTTATTTCTGGCCCACTTTATTTAAAGATGCTTATAATTGGGTCAAAACCTGTGACAAATGCCAAAGAAGTGGAAACATTTCTGAAAAACATGAAATGCCTAGAACTAATATTTTGGAAATTGAGCTTTTTGATGTTTGGGGCATGGATTTCATGGGTCCTTTTCCACCTTCTTTTGGCAATGAATATATCTTAGTAGCTGTTGATTATGTGTCCAAATGGGTAGAAGCAATAGCACTACCTAATAATGATGCCAAATCAGTTAGCAAATTTTTGCAAAAGAACATTTTTACAAGATTTGGCACCCCAAGAGCAATCATTAATGATGGAGGCTCACATTTTTGCAATAAACTTATTGAAAATCTTCTTGCAAAATATGGGATCAAACATAAGATTGCTACAACCTATCACCCACAAACTAGTGGACAAGCTGAATTGTCCAATAGGGAGATTAAAAGAATGCTTGAAAAAATGGTTGGACCAACAAGAAAAGATTGGTCCTTACACTTAGATGAAGCATTATGGGCATATAGGGCTGCATTCAAAACCCCATTAGGTATGTCCCCCTATAGGATAGTTTATGGCAAAGCATGCCATCTGCCTATTGAGTTAGAAAACAAGTCGTATTGGGCTATTAAAAAATTGAATTTTGATCTCAATAGGGCAAGAAAAGAGAGGTTTTTAGAGCTTAATGAATTAGAAGAATTTAGGCATTTTTCTTATGAGAATGCAGAAATTTACAAAGCTAAAACCAAAGCATGGCATGATAAGAAAATCCAAAGGAGAGAACTTAGAGAAGGAAGATTGGTTCTATTATATAATTCCAGGTTGAAATTGTTCCCTGGAAAGTTGAAATCAAGATGGACAGGACCATTCAAATTAGTTAAAGTCTATCCTCATGGTGCAGTTGATCTTTATGATGCAGCATCAAATACCACTTTCAAGGTAAATGGGCAAAGAGTCAAAATGTATTTTGGTGAACAAGTGGTGCAAGATGAAAGCACCACACATTTTGAAAATCCTTGAACAAACAAGGAAAAGTCAGGCTGAAATTGATGGGAGGCAACCCATAAATTTTTGATAAATATTTAATATTTTGTGCAATTTGATGTTTTTCAAGTGTTTTTGTAGACAAACAGGAATTGGTGCAACTGCACCAGGTGCAACTGCACCTATTACTCATCAGGAGCAATTGCACCGAACCACTTTCCAGTGCAACTGCACCAACAATTTCAAAAAAGGAGGATGATTTTGGTGAAATGCCAGCGCAAGACTGTTACCAAGTGGCTTCAGTTTCAAGAGGGGGGGTGAATTGAGACTTTAAAAAACTTTTCCCCTTTTTAACGACTTAGATTAATTTTCGCGCAGGTTTATGAAATGAACGAATTAGAATATAGAACAGTAAAGCACGCACGAGATTTATACTGGTTCGGTCACCTCCCAGTGACCTACGTCCAGTCCTCACAACCCTTTGTGAGATTTTCACTATAAAAACAAAGCTTTCAACTGGGTGCTTTAATACCCTTACAGACACAGGCACTCTTCACCAAGGATACCCCACCTTGTGCAAGAGCCCTAAACAACAATTACAACAAGAGATACCCCACCCTTGTTACAATCAAAAACCCTAGAGAGATACCTCACTCCCTAGTACAACCAATTGACATACAAGAGATACGCCACCCTTGTTACAGTCAAAACCCTAGAGAGATTCCCCACTCTCTAGTAAAACCAAATAACAGGAATTGAAGAAATTACAATAAACAGAAATACCTCTAAGAAGGCGAATACAACAACTTGAAGAATCCCAACCTAACCCTTGAGAGAGATCAGCTCAAAGTGATGAAGAACGTGAAAGGAGAAGTGTGACAGTGAATGAGTTCACGTTCTGCGTTTTTAGAATTGTAGGTTGTTATTTGATCGTAAAACCTAGGTCCTATTTTTAGAGTTTGTAAAAATATGACCGTTGAAGCAATTTGCTTTATAAGTGAGTAATCGATTATCTTCTTTAAAAACATAGTAAAGAAATCGATTGTGTGCTTTAAAGGAATAGCTCCATAAGTGAATAATCGATTATGTGCTTAAAAGAAAGAAAGATAGGAATCGATTATGTGCTTAAATGAAAGAAAGATGGGAATCGATTATGTGCTTGAATGAAAGAAAGATGGGAATCGATTATGTGCTTGAATGAAGGAAGTATGAGAATCGATTATGTGCTTGTGCGTCACAAGTGGATAATCGATTGTTGCCTTTACAAAGTGAACTTTCACAAATTTGAGAATCGATTATCTTCTCTGAAAACTATAAACCATAATCGATTCTTTGCTTTAGAAAAGGAGTCAAGAATCGATTCATTTGTTCCAAAACAATTCCTTAAACATTTTAATCGATTGATAGCTTTAAACATAAGGAGGAAATCGATTTCTAACTTTGAAAATAAGGAGGAAATCGATTTCTAGCTTTAAAGTGCCAAATCAAGAATCGATTCTTTTCTTCAAAAGCAATTTCTTTTAAAAAACCAGTAATCTATTTCTTTAAAAACAACAAGTGCCTAACCTATTTAACATGCTTTGTGTGTTGAGTGATTTGAGCCGATCTTCAAAAGCGGTTTCCTAAGACACGCCCCGACTTCCTAGGGACTACTACGTACCCTTGACACGGACTTACTTCTTGAATTGGTTGTGCCTTGGAATTCCACTTGTCACTTTGTGTTAGATTGCTTCATCATCAAAACTTAATCTGCAACACAAGATATCCACAAAGACAACGTAATTCAGTTTAACGGTGTGGATTCACCGAATCAGACACGTGTAGCCTTGCATGTTAGCCCACATAGCCTAACGGCTAGAAACATCCATCAAATCAACCTCCACTCATGCCATTACCTCATTAAACCATCCCACTAACCCAAAAGTAACCGTTCACCATTTCTTTCAATACACAAATAGTAACCACTTCTCTCAATCTCTTCTTTCTCAGAAAATTCCCAAATTCATACACTGATTCATCTTCAACCTCTCAACAAATCAAGCCTCAATCTCTCACAATGGCACGCAAACAGGTAGCAACAAAGTCCTCTGGCAAGAACGCAGGTGCAGAACCATCAAAGAAATCTTCTGGTTCAACTGCATCAGTCACTGTTACACTTGATGTGGCAAACCCACACTTCTGGGAGATGAAATTCTGGCCAGAACGAGGATACAATCTGATGAGGGCACACCCAAATTTCTTAGCAACCGTTGATGCTCAACACTGGGATCTATTCATTCAACATAGGGCTTACTACTTGGAGCAACTGGTGAGAGAATTTTATGCTGGAATTCTGAATAGCAAGGGAGGTAAGACTCAAAACTTCTCTGTGGTAAGGGGTAGAAAAATCTATTTTGATGAAAAGAGGCTGAATGATCATTACAATCTGTTCTATAATGGTCTTAATTTTGATGAAAAAATGGAAACCTACGGGAAGAAACAAATGGAGATTATTAAATCTAGGGTAGCAGTACCTAATGCACCATGGGAAAAGTTCACTCACACTGAGTTTAAGGTGAAAACCAAATATCTCATCCCTGAGTTAGGAAACTGGCACATATTCATAAACTGCTCCATCTTGCCCACTTCACACACTTACACAGTCTCTAAAGATAGAATGATCATTCTTGATTCAATCTTGACTGATGAGAATGTCAACATTGGAAAAATCATCAACAAGGAAATCATAGATTGCTCAGAAAAAACAGAAGGATTCCTTTATTTTCCATGTTTGATTACTGAACTGTGTATGAAGCAAGGGGTTTATATCACTGTTGAAGAACATCAATACAGAAAATTTCCACTTGGAGCCTTATCTGCAGAATTGAAAGAAGAGCTGCAAGGGAACAACCAAACTTGGTGCAAGAGCACCTAGTGCAAAAGCACCAAGCTGTTTGGAAATTCCAACAAGAACAGCATGAGTGGCTACAACAAAGGCTTTTGGAAATTTCTCAATTACCCACAGTGTTAGACACCCCAGAGTTTCCATCATGGGTGTTTGAAGAAGAAGCAGATAAAGAAGAGGAGGAACAGGAAAAAGAGGAGAGTGAAAAAGAAGAAAAGAAGAAGAAGGTATTGAAAAGAAAGAGGGAGACCAAAGGAAAGGGAAAGAAGAAAAAAGTGGAGGAAGTTCTGGATGAAGAGTTGGAAGATACTGATGAAGACCCAAAAACTGTCAAAATGGTGAAGGAAATGGAGAAAAATGAAGATGAGGAGAATGATGAAACTGGATTTGAAAATGAGGCTGATCTGGAACTAACTATGGAAGAATTGCTTGGGAAGAAGAAAGCTGCTAGAAATCAAGCAGAACCACTTCTCACTCCAATAAGCCCATCCAAGCAACAACCCAATGTCACCCCTGAACAAGAAAAATCCCCATCCATTTCACCAATTCAATCACCACAACACAAATCACCAACCCAAAAACAACCAACCCCACCAACACAACCAGAGACCACTCAAGTTGATACTGTTATTCCAACTAACCCCAATATTTTGAAAGAAAATTTACAGGTTACCAATGAAGAACCAGGGGAAGGAAGTGGAACTGGAGGTCCTAAAAAACCAGCAGCTGGTGCAATTGCACCTGGTGCTACTGCATCAAGTGCAGTTGCATCCCAGCAAATTCCAACAGTCACCGCATATTCAACAGATGTGCAAGACACAATTGCTGTAGTGCTGAAGGAATTAGCAGACAAAAGAAGTAAAGAATCAGCAAGAATCCTTGAAAGAATTGCTGAGGCAGCTGGAATTGCTCAGGAGACCCCAACAACAGGTGAAGCTGAGAAAGAGGTGGACAAATCTGGTGAAGAAGGAAAGACTAAAGAAACATCTGAAGTGCAAGCAAAGGAAGTGGAGGAAGGTCAAGTACAACAAGCCAAGGAGAAAGAAGGAGGTCAGAAATCAACCACTGAAGTTACTGCTGCCAAGGAAAAGCAACCACAAGAAGTTGATGATCAAAGCAGTGCAGCTGCACCTGGTGCAACTGCACTAAAACCAATAGCTGGTGCAAATGCACCACCTGAAACAGAGAAGGCAGCAACAAAAACTACTGAGCCTGGAGCAACTGCATCCAAGGCAACTGCAGCAAAGAGGCCACCCAAACTCAAACCAAAACGTGCAGCAACAAGGGCTAGCAACAGACTCAGATCTGGAGCAAAACCCGAGTAATTTTAAATGTTGTTCTTATAATTTTAGAACTTATATAACTGTGTTATCTGTTTTTTATCCCACATGTATTAACCCCCCCTCCCCCATTTTGAACAAATTTCTTTTGAAAACTCAACTTAAGAGCAGTGAGGACACTGCTCACTTTTAAGTTGGGGGGAGAGCATCAAACTTTTCATGCATGTGTTAGTATTTATCTTATGTGTGTTTGTTTCAGTTGTTGTGTCTATTATGTGTGTTTTGTTAATAAGTGTCATGTTTTAATTTGTTTTAGATTTACTTAACAAAGCATTTTAATTTTTAAATGCATAAAACTGTTCTCAAAAAGTAGAAAAATCTGTCAAAACAGTTTTAAGTAAATCAGAATTAACTAATATTTTGATGATTTGATGAATCTTGAAGCATGATCAGCTTATTATCTTTTTCAAAAAAACTTAAAGAAAAATGCAATTTACGAATTGATTTTTAATGATGAACAAAAGAAAAAGAAGCCTTATTTTTCCAAAAATGACCATTGTTATTATCACTTTGACACATCAAAGTTGAGTTTTTGAAAAGAACCTTGCTATGTGATAAGCTATCTGATGCAAGAGGAATTTTTTAGAAAACTAAGGTCAAAAGCAAATTTTTATTAAAAATATAGAAGAGCTTAAAGAATTAAGTTTGGGGGAGTTTTTATGAATACAAAGGCTAGAGTATGAAGAACTTAGAGTAGTCAATACACATAGGTTTACCAAAAGAGCTCAAAATGAAAGAAAGCTATATTGCCTGAGTCATAAATTGTACCTGTTCCAATAGTGCATTTGGTCAAAAAAGGAAAAATTCAAAGAAAAAGAAAAAAAGAAGAAAAGAAGACAGAACTGACCAAAGAAAAAAAAGTATGCATAAGGAGGACAGTGAGGAGGGCAATATTAGCTACAAGTCTTAAAAAGAAGTATCTAGCGCAATTGCACCTAGTGTAAACTGCACCATCAAAAAGTTTAGTGCATCTGCACTAGTTCAAAAATACCTAGTGCAATTGCACCTCAAAAAAACGATGCACCTGCACTCACTGCATTTGCATCAAGAAAAATAACCACTACAAATACGAATAATGCATTGACTCAACAGTTTTGAAATATTCTTTCCAAGCCCTTTGTTGTGCTTAAAAACCCCAGTCTTAAGGATTTTTGTTAGTCTATTCTCTATTTTGAAGCATCTTTGTTTTAACCAAACGTGATCTAAACTTTTCAAAGGCTAGGAGAAACTTGTTACTTAGTTTTGGAACTGATTGAAATCTCAGTGGGGCACACACTCACACAAATGAGTTTTAATAGCTTTGGATGTTTTGGAATTCAAAGGCACAAAGACAAAATTCTCTGAAAAATGAAGTTCATAAGTTGCATTTATTGAAAATCATTCTGTAAAAAAGATATGAGCTGATCTGTTCTTCTTGATTTTGGAAATCTTAAATGTATTTTTTGTCATTGCTTGAGGACAAGCAACGAATTAAGTTTGGGGGTGTGATAACTCTATTTAATATAGAGTTATTTGTGCTTTCACACTTAGATAATTGCCCAAAATCAAGTCTATTATGTGTTAAATATGTTAGTATGAATAAAATGACAACATTTATGATTTTCAGATAAGAGATGTCCATAACTTAGCATTCTATTTTATATTGGTATGTTTAATGTGTTTGTTCAGTGCAGCCGCAGTTTAGTGCAATTGCACTTGATGCAACTGCACCTCTCTGCACCGAAGCAGCTCACAACCCCACATTGGAAGCACCTCAATTCTTACCATTGCCATAATGCTTAGTTGGATTGCTGCTTGCTCAGAAGTCACATGGGAACACATGACCACTTGCAAAGGAGGCGCCTACAATCAAAAAGGCTTCACAAAAATCTATCTTACAAGACATGTGGCAACAATTTGTTGGACCTCAAATTAAGGATGAGTGTTGAAAGCCAAGCTGATCTTCAACTTTTAAAAAGTAACCATGGTTTGGTTAACTTAACTCAGCAAGGAAACCTCAACATGAAGGAAATCTCCAAGGCTATAAATAGGACTCAAATTCCTCACTTGAAGAATATCTAATATCATATAGATCACATATATCATATAATCTTTTTATGTTTTTTTTTTAGTTTAGTTTGTTTTAGTTTCAAAGTTTAATTTTCTTGTAGTTTCATAGTGTTAGTTTGAGAGGAAGGTGAGAGGAAATTGACAACTTCTATCTCCACTCCTTCAAAGAGCTAATAGTTGCAAGAAATTAGTTGTAAGCAAATATATGCAAGAGTTTTCCATTTGTTACTATTTTGAATCCTCTTGAACTTTTCTTCATTGCAATATGTTTTCATTCAAATATATTTGCTTTATCATGTCCAACATGAGCTAAATCTCTTAAGTTGGGTTGTTCTAACTTTCCAATGATCTTTTGAGGAAAGTTATTGTGTTTTCAAGTGGTGTGCACTTTAGTTCTTGTGTTTAAATTCTTAATCTTGTTTAAAGGTTGATCACTTAGAACAAGTAGAGTTATATTCACTTAATTGGCTTATAACTAGAAATCAAGAACCAAGTAAGGATAAGTGTTTAATAAAGCTTTTTGTTAAACTTGATTTAATGAAGTTAGCTTGTTAATTCCTTGTTAATTCTTAGCTTAAGGTTAACATAGTCCTTACAAGAGTGTAGTAAGATCTTAAGATACAATAGTCTACTTATTTAGCAACTTGGATCATCTGTAAGGGGGCGAGAGAGGCACTGACAACCCTACTCTTTACCGCAAAAAAACAGGATCATATAGAGCTTATAACGAAACTCTGACGAAAGTAGCTGACCAGCACACACTGATGCAACTGCACTAAGTGCAATTGCACCACAAGAAAGCACAATAATTTCAAAAGTGATTTAGTTTGTGAAAACATCCCAACTTTCATTCTCAACTGATTTCTTACACAATTTACTTGCTTTCTGTTTAATTTATTTTCATTTCAACTTCAACAAAAACCCAAAATTCTGAATAGTGTAGTTACACTAGTTTATCTTTCTTTACAACAACATATAAGAGTTAATCCAATCCCTGTGGATTCGATCTTTTATACTATAACTTGTGACTGTGTATACTTGCACATGATGTTATCTATTTACACACACCAGGGGACCAAATATTTGAATTTTTAAAAATAGGGGATTAAAACTATAATTTAGCCTATTTTGTTTTAGTTTCCGTAATATTTATTTCATTTTTGAATTAGTCCTTATATGTTCTATATATTGTAGGGACTAAAATCAATATGGTCCACATATTTTCGATAGTTTGGCATGGAGGAAAAGTATATTTATACCAAATAATTATTTGTTTCTTTCCTGCATTGCAAATATTACTACAATTAACTAGCTTTATATATTTAAACCTAAAGGATAAATCGAATGTAAGTGATTTAGGAAGTAAGTTTTAGGAAGGAAATGATAGGAGGTAGGGCCCACAAATCATAGTATGAGTGTAGAAATGAGGGTGTGTAGGTCTTACAAATCATGGTATCAGTGTAGAAATGAGGGTGTGTGGATCTCACAAATCAAGAAATATATAAAGTGCAACGCTTATCAATGTGTTTCGGGGTACTTTAGAGTTCAGAAAAATTTTAACCGTTCAAATACACGAAGTTCGTTTGTCAATAATCGATTTGGTGGAAACAAATTATTCCGTGACAAAATACTTAAAATGCGACACTAAGCATTGTGTTTTAGAGTATTTTGAAGTTAAAAAAAAATTAAATGTTCAAATATGCAAAGTTCATTTCTCAATAAGTATAAAAAATAATTTTGTGACAAAATACGTAAAGCGCAACGGTAAGCGATATGTTTTGAGAGTACTTTAGGTTTCAGAAAAAATTTAACTATTCAAAATGATTTTTTTAATAGTTTTTTTGACAAATGATAGTTTTTTTAATTATGCTGTTTTTGGTTGTTTCATATTTAGATAAAATAATTGAATAAATAATTAACAAACATAATTGTATTGAACTAAATTATTAATTTGAATTTTCTAAAAAATTATATATAATACTATATATATTTTCAATAATCATAACTTTGTGCATCGCACGAGAGGAAACTCTAGTATATACTATATTTGATGCAGATAGTGGAGCTGAAACAGCCATTCATTGATTGACCAACAAGGATGAAAATAGCACTGGACATCGCTGGTGGCTTGTTTTACTTCACACCCAAGAGAACATTATACATGGGAACCTTCACACCAAGGTTTTACCTCCATTGGTGACAAGTGCGGTAAATTCTAACATGATAGCCACTGCTGGAGCATTGGAATACCGAGCACATCGGCTTTCAAAGCATAAGAAAGCAAACACAAAAACTCATATTGAGAGTGCTCCAACAGCTAGAAAGAGATTAATTAGATCATCGAGATCAATCAGTTTTAGGAACGATTTTTGAAGAGATGATATTGAGAGTCCACGTCAAATGTGATATGGTCTGAAAATGTATTTATAAGTAGGAGATATCACTCACCTTGAAATTGAATTTTTAGTTTTGATTAGGTCCAACCCAAATGTTTAATTACTAGTGTGTATGACCCGTGCGCTGCACGGGTATATATGCATCACCTTTTTTATTTACATTAAAGTATATTTTAAATTACAATTTTAATTGAATAAACATGTGTTTGTCATAAAAAGGATTTCAGATTGGCAAATCAAAATAATGGAATGAAAAGGATGTAACGTATTTCGCAGTAGAAATAATTAATTAGATGAATGAGTTAAACTCGTAAATTAATATCTAAAAGTACTAAGAAACTGATTTATAGGGTGTTTAAATAGATTGCTTAGGGTTTATTAAAAACTTATATTTATGATAACTAATAAAATAAAATCATGGTTATTATACAATGATAAAATAAAAGTAAAAGTAAAAGTATCAAAATTTATTTTTCTACAGAAAAGAGATGGAAATTAAAAATAAATAAAATATATGAAACATAATGAATGAGTATATTTGCATAAAATAAAATGATAATTAACAACTAATGTTTAGTCGAGCGAGTTCCGAGCGAGTTTTGACAACCCCAACCCCCAAGTTAAAACGGATTTTCCCGCTTTTTATGTCATCACTCTACCATGTTATTTGGCGAAATACTTTGAAGAATAGTTTGGTTCTCCAACTCCTTTAAAAATGCAAAAAAAAAAATGTTTTATTGCAATTTGGAGTGCAAAATAAGGATGCATATAATGTATATATATATATATATATATATATATATATATATATATACATACATTATATACTAAAATATACAAAGGTATTTTAAAAAAATAAAACATATTAGAAGCATCATTGAAATTGGAATGAACATAAACCATGAAATTAGCTATGACATTCTAGGAATTTATAGGGATTCTTGATGCATGCTTTGCTGAGATCTTTGAGTCCCTGAGTTTGGCAAGGGCTCATGGCTTTAGATAACGATAGGGACTTTTGGTTGGAGATGAAATTAGCTATGACATTGTAGGAATTAATTTTGCTTGTTTCGTTCCTGATTTATAGGGATTTAACAAAACCTCATTTAATTGATTTAATGATAGACTTTATTGTATTCAATCTTGGCCGTTAAAATGTTATCTTGGCTTGTTTTGCAATTTTATTAAATATTAGTCGTTGATATCTTTTGTGCATAATCTGGTTTTGTGTAAACCGTTGGATGCTTTGTGGTTGATGACTTGTTACCCATGTGTGGCATAAATGCTGACATGGACTTTTGTACAATCAAACGTATTTAACATGAATTAGTGACATGGACGCCTACATGTTGTATCCATGGTTTAGTATAATGGGTGTATGTAAATTTTCTTAGGTATGGGTGTGTAAACTAAAATCATTGGTGTATGTAGCATTTGCCTGATGTAAGGCATCAAAGTATCTCACACAATTTTGTCAATTGTTTTGATTTTTATACCCCTCATTGGCCCACTTAAGTTGACCCACTTTTCAATATTACACCGTAATGTTTTAAAAAAACCAAAAAACACTCATTCATCACATACTTCAAGAATCTAAAGTGAGTGCAGTTTTTTTATTTTAACGGAATTACCTCAAATAGGATAAATCCGGAAGTGAGTTTGTTCCGGATCTATCGCACTGACTTCTGAATTTATCCTATTTGTGGTAATTCCAGAAGAATCCTTTCCGGATTTACACCTAAAAGATAAATCTGGATTCCGGATTTATCTTTTAGGCGTAAATTCGGAAATGAGTTTTCTTATATATCAAACTATTATATTGATTTATTGTCATTTTATTGTAGTGGCGCACACTAGAATCCGCGGCAGAATCTCATGGGGATCATGAGGATTGACATCACGAAGAGAGTCATCACGGTTAGCTGCACTTGACCCCTGACGAGATAATTGCCTTTGGTGCTACACAGATACAGGAGGCCATAACATCTAGAGGCCTAGAGCCTAACACTCCCGCCTATAGGATTCTTTTGATAGCTTTGGCTGTGTTAGAGGGATGTGACCCTTGATGTATTTTATGTATTTTTTTAATGTTTATTTTTCAGATATTGGTTTCATTAATCGCACTTATATTTTTATATTGCGTGGTTGAACTATCAAATATCAAAAATCGTCTATTTATTTGAAGCTAAATTTTTTTACAATACATATAGGAGAAATTCTTAGCTTAGTACTTTTTGCAATACAATTAAATGAGAATAATATTTTTGAAGTTGGTGGATTTCTAACAAATAAATTACATATATATGTCAACTCTGCACTTCATTATGTTCGGAGTCTCATATTGAGTAGATAAAAAGATTCAATGTGGCACTTGAATCATGAGGCTCTCCCACCTAATCAATTAGTCTTTTGGATTAAGCTCTCTTTAAGTACTTAATTCCTACTTAAGTGCTAACAGACTAGCTCAATTTTGATGATTAGATTGGTAATTTGAATGAAAAACAACTAGTGTTGCTGGCAATTAATCATCATAGTTGACCCGAATCAGAATAGTTTTACTAAATTGACATTTTACGAGATAATTATCCAGGCTACTTATTTTCTAAAGCTTGTCTTAAGAGAAATTATTTCAAAATCCTTTTGCGGTACAAACATATTTTTTCCGGATCATTTATTTCTACAAATGATATTCACTTCAAAAAATAGGCTATTTGTGAGGGACATTAGCGAGGGAACATTGGTCTCTGGCAAAATTTGGGATTTGCGACGGAGTTTGCGAGGGAATAAAGGCCCTCATTTTTTTTTGAAAATTAGCGACAGAAATGTGACCAATAGCGACGGGCTGGCCATCGCAAATGGGAAGGCGCTAATTTGAATATGCATGGCACGAAAATCACGGAAGATTAGCGACAGAATTAGAGGTCCCTCGCAAACCCATGTGACTGTTTGACTTTTTTGGAAATTGTGCTGCCATTAGCGACGGACAAGCCGTCGCTAATTCCCTCGCAACCGTTTAAATTTTTTTTAATCCAAATCTGTTTACCCTAACAACAACATCACTTCCTCTTCACTCACAACACTCTTCTTCTCTCCTCTTCACACAAATCCGTTTACCCACCACCACCACCACCACCACACAACCAACCTACGACCTACTCTCTCCTTCCTCTACTCTCTCTCACCTACAAACCTTAACTCACCACCACACAACCACCACCATCACCTACGACCTCCATACAACCACCTACGAATTTGTGTTCTCTCACCCCCAATTTTTTTTCTCTTTCTCTCTTCTTCTCTCCATCTTCCACTACACCACCACCAAATGGACTATCATCATCACCACCACTGAACCTCTCCCTTTTGTAGGTTTTAATTTTTATTTTATGATATTGTTTTGATTTTAATTTTGTTAATGAATTTGTTTTGATTTATGTTTTATGGTTGAAATTGAAATGATTTAGGTTTGAAGTTGTTGGTGTTTGAAGTCTCAAAACCACATCGGAGTGCGCACTGTCACCGAACAACCGCACCGGACCTCAATCTCATAACGGTTAGTTTTTAAATTAAATTTGTTGTTGTTGTGTGTTAGAACTAAGTGTTGTTGTGAAATGTGAGTTAAATTGAGTGTTAGGATTAAGTGTTGTTGTGAAATGTGAGTTAAATTGAGTGTGAAATGTGAGTTAGAACTTGTTGTTGTTGTTGTTAAAATAAACTTGTTGTTTTAAAGGTTGTAGGATTAAGTGTGAAATGTGAGTTAAAATTGAGTAAATGTTGTTTGGGAAACTATGTTAGAGATGATTGTTGTTAGTAATTGGAAAGTGAATTTGAATTGCTCACAAAAAAAAAAAGCGAATTTGAATTTGTTAAATTGAAATTGTTGAGAAGAGTTAGATTGAAAATTGTTGAGAATTAAAAATTGTGTATGTTGTTAATTGTGTTAAATTGTTGAAATTGAAAAGTGTATTATTTTAGAGTTGTTAATTGAAAATTGTTTAATTGTTGTTTTGATGAACCCTAGGTTAGATGACTGTGTGTTGTTGATGGAAAAGGCCTAGGGGTGTTCGCGGTTTGGTTTGGTTCGATTTTGAGACAAAAAGTGAACCGAACCGCAAGATAAAATTACATGCGGTTTGGTTTGGTTCAGTTGACTTCCTAAAATAAAACCAAACCAAACCAATGCGGTTTGGATTGGTTCGGTTTTTTTCAAGACAAAACATAATTTAAAATGAAGTTAAAATTAACTAACATAAAAAATGGCTAACATAAATCTTTAAGAAAAAATCTACTCAAATATGTGTAGTATATAAATTACTCTCTTTTAATTCTTTTAAGATAGCCAAGACAATGTTTAAAAGAATTTGAACTAAATACTTTATTGTAATTTTTAAATATAGCATAACATTATAGATTGTTTGTAAGTGAGTCAAAGAATTAATTGAATTTAGGCTAGTAAGTGAGTGAAAGTTGGGTTTTAGTTGCATTTGGGCTAGTAAGTTAGTAAGAAAGGTTGTAAGTCAATTAGCCTTAGTGTTACTTGCGGTTCGGTTTGGTTCGGTTTTTGATTACAAAAACCAAACCAAACCACGCGGTGCAATGAAAAGAGAAACCAAACCAAACCAATAAAAAGTGGTTTTTTGCGGTTTTCGGTTTGGTTTGGTTCGGTTTTGAACACCCCTAGAAAAGGGTGAGGTGTTGTCCCTCACCCCCATAATTTGCTCGAAATCATCTCCATTGAGATAATTGCGAGACGATACTAACAATAGTAAGGTTGGGAGTTATACGAAATAACTTCCTTCACTACTTGGATGGAAAAGTGTTTTTTGCTGTCCTTGACCCCCATACTCGGCTCGGAATCATCTCCACTGAGATTATATCGATGCCACTAACTTGATAGGTTATTGGGAATGTTATGAGAATCTAACACGTTTTCTTAAATGCGTGTAGATGGGTTAGTATGAATTTAATCGTGATTGGGTGTATGATCGGTTATTTCCAAGAAGAGCGGGTTTGAAGCAATCTTTTGTAATTGGGGTTGAACAGTTTCTTGTGGTAACGTGACGACATGAATTGGCTAAACGGGAAAAGGGGGTTAGATGTTCATGCTTAAAATGCGACGGTGTACCCATTAGGACTGACGATCAAATTAGGGAGCACTTGTATCATTGGGGGTTTAAGTCTAATTATTGGATTTGGGTGGAACATGGAGAACAACGGGGCCCAAATTTTAGCGCAGGAGCTTCAAGCAGTTACGGTGTTGGAGTTGCACGTAATGAAACTTTTGATTCGATAGAAAACATGATTTGTGATGGTCTCAGGATGAATGTGTCATTTGATGAGCCACAATACGACGATCATGATGAACTTCCAAATGAAGAAGCACAAAGATTTTATAATTTGTTAAGAGATTCGAACAAACTGTTGTTTTATCAGTTTTTAGGATTTGTTTTATCAGTCTCATCCCTGATGGCGGCAGCTTTTAGGATTTGTTTTATCAGTTTTTTCAGTATTTTGTTATTCGGATTTTATTTTGAATCAGATTTTATGTTATGATAATTCAGATTTTAATTTAAACTGTTTTAACAATTTTAAATTTATTATTTATTAATAAAATAAACAGGTATAAAAGTAGGTTTATCAACAAAAAAAATCAGTTGGTCATTAGCGAGGGAATTTGGACGCGTGGCGGTCAGAATTTGGCCATGTGTTTTTGATCATTTGCGAGGAATTCAATTTCTAGCGAGGGAAATTTCCCTCGCTAATTAGTGAGGGATCTGATTTCCCTCGCTAAATCAATTAGCGAGGAAGGAATTAGTGAAAGAACTGGTTCCTCGCTACTTCCCTCGCAAATGACCATTAGCGAGGGATTCTGGTCATTTTGCGAGGGATCTGTCCGTCGCTAATCCCCAGTTTTTTTGTAGTGATCTTTTACTACCGTACTTTCCAATAAATCACTCTACTTTAAAATTTAATGTATGTATTGTTTCAGTTAGGTGTTTTAAACATCTTAGAAGGGAAACTCTTGTGTTTAATTGAAAGAGAAATTATTACTGAAAAGGTGTATGGGATTTAGGTCCGCTCTCCCCACCCATAAGAACTAGGACACTAATTATTAACACATAGTCTATAGAATGATTTTAATTTTATTTACATTAAAGGAGGAGAGAAAATTAGGATTCGCATAGCCTAACTTTTCCCCTTATTTTATTTCTTTTTTGAAATCCACCCCTAATGATAATGATGGTGGATTTAGTCAGTTGAACAACGGTATTAATTTGAGTTTTAGAATTAATGAGCTGTACAGTTTGAAAGTCGTAAAATCCCTAAAAACATTTCATAAAACAATTATTAAAAAATACTAACAAACAAATGTTATCTACCAAAAATTACGGAGCATGTGAATTTGTCATTACACCAACGAGATACGCCAGAGCGGGTGCACACTTCCTCAAGCGCAAAAATTGAATATTCATTTTAATTCATTTTTAATCCATAATAAGAGGAAAACAAATATTTTCAAAATTGAAATTTACACAATTAACTAGAGGTAACATTTTTCGAAAGGATTTCATAGAGTGTTAATATATTCCTCATGTATAATTGACTCACAAACCCAAAATCTAGTTTTAAAGACTGTTTTATTTTTTAAAAGGATTTTTCAAAGTTTTTTCTAATAATTAAATATTGATGATCATGTCATTAACCACGAGAAGTCTTCGAATTTTTCAGTTGCTAGATATCCGTCTAGAAAATTGGCATTGAGTTTATCCTCATTGTGGTGCCAATAGGGTAAATATGTTGCCCCATAATATGCCATCAATTAACTGGAACATATTGTTTTGGACCATTGCTCAAAGCCGAATCAATTGGGATAAAGGACCATAATCTGTTGCATGCACACCAAAAGTTTATACAGAATTATAGCGACATTTTACCTCTCTCTCACTTCCTTGGTCGAGCTAAATTTATCTTGTAAAGACTACCACTAAAGCAGGAGCGGATCCAGATTTAAAAATAGAGTGTTCCTTCAACGATCCTTAACTAAGAAATGAAGAAAAAGAGAATAAATGACGTTTTCTTGGATTCGAACCCAGCCCCTTTTGTGCAAATTTTGGAGTGTATTACCTCTAAGGCAGGAAGTTTGGTCATTTGAATCTGCCAGTGCACTGAAGTCTGTCTGAGTTAGACCCATTTTGGTTTCACGAGTGTAAAGTGCTTTTGTACCCAAAAAAATGGAAACATCCGTGAACGTGATTTCTAAGAAGGCCCCATTGTACAAACAGAAGAATATATGAATTTGTGATTCGGCTTCAATATCTTAGGGGGATGTATTGGTTTAGGATTTCACAGGATTTTAAAAGACTTTTTTTGGGTAAAAAAGTCTGCAAGTATTCAATCAGAATTTTCTGTCACTTAAAAACAATACACTAGTATTCGATCCGGATTTTCAGGACTTTTTAAAGAGTCTGTCAAAATCTATTGGTATTCGTTTGAGACTTTCTACCACTTAAAAACAATCAATAGGTATTCAAAAATATAAGGATTTTAAAGGATTGTTTTATTAGATGGATTTTGAGTGACTTTTTACTGTTATCTATGCATACAAAATCTATTAAACAATCCCACCCAAATTGAATTGATTTCATGTGACTATTCTTCTCTGTTATTTTATCACTCATTCTGCAAATCACTCATTCTTCTTCTTCGTTAGTCTTTTTTTTCGTTCCTAATAATTGTGGTTCCGGATCCAAATACTCAAAATCCTCTTCGTTAGTTTTCTTCGTTACTCACTCAAATAATAATTATAGCATAATAAGATCTGTTGATTTCTTCTTAACAAAAACGTTAGTCTTCTTCGTTAATCACTCAAAAGCTATTTTTGCTTTAATCATCTTGAATTTGATTATGCTACCCATTGTTATGCAGAATGAAAAAAACCAGTGGATACACTACAAAAAACGGAACAGATTGCGGGGGTTTTTAAGTCGCTTAGCGGGGTTTTAAACCCTTGCAACGTAATCTGCGGGAGTTTTAAAAAATGCCTGAGAATCAACTGCCGCAATCTTTTTGCGGGGGTTTTAAGGAAACGCCGGTATCGTGTCTTTTAGCGGGGTTTTTACTGCGGGGGTTTTTAACCCCCATGATTAGTGGAGGTTTTTTTGAGGGGGTTATAAACCTCCCTAAACCGAGTGATTTGTAGGAGTTTTATTTTTGTGGAGATTTTTGATTGCCATATAGTTTATAGAACTTTTTTGTGGGGGTTACACCCTCCTATAATAGAGGCTATTTCTTTTGCAATTTGAGAATTTTTTTTCTTTATCTCATTACCATATTTTTATCACTAATAGCTATATATACATCTTACATAAAACTTACTAAGCTTAATCAAAAAACTGAAAATTTCATTAAAAATATAATTGTAATAACATAAATGTAAAAAAGTAGGGTTTAGTCTACACTGGGGAAAATCATAAACACAAACACATAAATTGGGGGAGTCTAAACAAGGACGGTGTGGCACTCACCAAGAGGAAAAGGAGCGGCTAGATGCATTGTGGTCAGGATCGGCGGTGTCAAGGTTGCGACAATGAGGGAGAGGGTTGAGAGAGAAGAAAACGTGTATTAAATGAGAGAGAGAGATATAGGGCCTTACCGTCTTTCGTGTAGCAGTGAATGGTTGCAGGAGAGCTAAACGCAGGCTGGTGGCCGGAGAGAAAGAGATAGAGCGTTACCGTCCCTTTTTTTGTTACGGCTTTTGAAAAGAAGAGGAATAGGGTTTATAGGAGAGAAGGTACGGAAGAAGGGTGGGAAACTAATGTTCTAATTAGTGGGGGTTTTTTAACCCCTTCAATGTAAACATTTTTTTGCACGGAAGTCTATTTTTACTCTAATTTTGAGGGGTTTTTTTAAAACCCCGCCATAAAACCTCCGCTAATTGACTTGTTTTTTGTAGTCAGTGGCGGAGCTTGGCAAAAAAAATTGGGTGGGCCGCGAAAATAAACTATTATAATATATAAATTAAATATGCAAATCATATGGTATACAAAATAATTAAGTTGTAATAAGCAAAAAGTTGATCGAAAAATTAATATTTTTACGAATTTCTACGCATTTCGAGTGACTTGACATGATCAATAATGGACTCAGAACTAATATTTTTACTAATTTCTCTTTCAATGTAAACAATCACGTTATCTCCTAAATCTAACCATCGTTATCAAACACCGACGACAACAACGTGGTGGCTTGTCGGCATGGTGAAAGGAGTGCGATGAAGCGGTTATACATACTTACAGTTGACCCGACGTGGTAACTTGTCGGCGACTGACGGCGAGGCAAAGCGAAGAGGGACAATGGTAACCGAAGAAGACGTGCGCAAGAGAAAAAGAGATTCATTTGTAACTTTTATTATAGTAAGGGTATTATAGTAAATTCCCATATATGAATTTTTTTTTAAAAATTCTGGGTGGGTCATGGCCCAGCCATGCCCAGGAGAAGCTCCGCCAGTGTTTGTAGTGATATGAAATAACACTAACCTCTAATGTTTTTATTCTATTTATCATTGTGGTTCTGTGTTCTGACGTTTCTATTCTATTTATAATTGTGGTTTTGTGTTCTATATTTACCCAGAAGCATGTTCTAGAGTTTATTGGTAAGTGAAAGAAAGAATATAAAGAGTCCAATAAAGTCCTGCAGATTCTATTAAAGTCAAACAAAGTCCATAAATGTCCATAAGACACAAATCCATTAAAGTCCTGTAGAGTCTTGAAAAGTCCTGGAATTCCATCAAAGTCTTTTAAAATTCATAAGACTTTTCTCAGCTAAAAAAGTCCTTTAAAATCTTAAACCAATACATCCCCCTAAATAATTTTTTTTGAGTCAAAAAGAAAACATTATAAAGTTGCGAAAAAAAGTACGAACCCACACCTACTTATAATTATAACTAACCATGAAAATTAAACAAGGGCGGTTGATGGAAAAAGAAATCGATTTTTATTTTATTTTTAATCACAATAATATTATATAAATTCACTAGGCTCAATTTAATAAAAAAGTAGCGGATAGCAGATAAGCTAGTTAATAGCTAACATATGATGTGTTTGGGCAAAACTAACCGTTAAACTAATTAATAAATATAAATATAGAATGACATAAAAGTTAGGGATTTAAAATTGCTTAATTTATTTTAAAGAGGATAGAGAAAGAACTTAAGAATTTTTGGTTTGAAGCTCGAATTTAAGAAAAATAACAAGGGTAAAAATGGTAAAAAAAAGAGATGCAATATGATATAAGTAGCGTTTAAAAAAATGATAGGCTTAAATGAACTTTTGGTCCCCCTATTTTACTCAATGTGCAACTTTGATCCCCGTATTTTGTTATGGGCAATTTTGGTCTCCCTATTTTACAAATTTGTGCAATGTTGACCAAATTGAAATTTCAAACTCTAAGATGTGTCAATATTTTAATTGACACGATAATTGACTAAGCATTATAGGCATGCCACTTCATTTCTTTTATTAAAAAAATTATTTTAATTTTATAAAATAGTTATTTAAAATAATTAAATAATTTTTATATTTCAAGATCCCCTTCTTCCTTCATCTTCACCATCTTCACCCATTTCCCAAATTAACAACCGAGGGTGTGATTCATTATCTCTCTCATCAACGATTCCATTTCCCCTTCTCTACTACTGCTCAACAATCGTAGCTTCCAGAGCATTGAAATCAAGTCACTGTCGACCACCATGCTTCTTCCTTGCCATGTCGTCACTTCCATCAGTTATTTTTTACAATGGGTTTCGTCTAAATTTGAAGAAGCATTGACTGGTCCTCAATGATTTGTGGGGCGCTTTGAATTTGCAGTTCCGTAATATTGCATTGTTGCAATTTTTTGAATGGTACCAGTTTGTCCCCATTGTTCTACGAACCTTGTTTTTGCTTGGTAAGTTGACATCAAGTTGTTTAATGAATCTTGCATTTTTTATAGGATGATTCCATTTTAAATACACAATGGATTAACTGTGGAAAAATTAGATTTCTGGGAAGAATAAAAGAAAGGTCGTGGCTTTGAAAAATATAAATTTTAATTACTAAATTATTTAAGTCATATAAAAATTATTTAATTATTTTAAATAAACATTATATAAAATATAAAATAAAAGTAAATGCTTTTTTATATAAGAAATGAAACGGCATGCCAACAAAGCTTAGTCAATTGTCATATAAATTAAAATATTGACACATAAGCATTTTAGAGTTTGGAATTTCAATTTGGTCAACATTATACAACTTTTGTAAAATAGGGGGACCAAAATTGCCCAAAATAAAATAGGGGGATCAAAATTGCACATTGAGTAAAATAGGAGACTAAAAGTGCAATTAAGCCAAAATGATAAATGTTATTGCTTACCAAACAGAACCTAAATTCATTATCGACCCGCTAATCAAATCTGTTATCCGCTAGTCAAATTCATTATCCGCTAGTGAATGAAACTTGTCAAACAGAACCTAAATTTTATGACATCCAAATTAACGACGAATTTGTACTGTGCGAATAGGAAGAATTGTTTTAATTTCTTCTTGTATCATTGTTGCATCATTTCTTCCTCTTTATTTTACTTTATTTTATTTCTATTTCCATAATTTTTGAATGTGTGATGTACCATTTTTTTTTGTAATTGTGTATTCTCTGCATGCAACTGGAAAGATTAATCTCTCAAGTTTGGTAGTGCTATAATTGGTTGAAAAGCTCTCCCTCAAGAGTGTTAGTCAGCTATACTTTTAGGGTTAGATTCAAATCCATAATTTCTAATTAAGCTGAAAGAGACTCAAATCATCTCATCCAAGTGATATTGAGTATGTGATGTATCATTTAGTTGTTCTTAAAAAGCCACTAACAAACTCTACCAAATTTGTCCAATAAGTACTGTGTATCTCTTGCTTGCTCACCTATCAAATCTTGATTTGGTTTCTTTATTAAATTGTCTGTCACGCTCATGCTTTGTTTGACATGCTTTCGTTTTCACATTCCTAACGGTTTTTTTGACAACAAAAATAAACTCTAGTGGCTTGAAGTCATCATCGACCCATGCAGCCTTTGTACCACTTTATACAAAACATTCACGCAATGTCTTGTTAAACAGATAGGGTGAGATAACTAACTATAAGTGGAATAATTTACATGGGAAAAAAACACAACTGAAAATGATAGACTACCCATATATGAAATATCATGGAGATTTAATTTGACTTTTCAATCATTTTTCCCTATTCAGCAAGTTAACATGTGGATGATTTAAGATTACAACTGCATGAATTCAATATCTATTGAATACTAAATTAAATGAGTAAACCCTCAAATTGGTTCATCAACTATTATCCTCTCTTTAATTTTGTCCCTAATTTATAAAAGTTTAAAAAATAGTTCCTAAATTATTCTAAATCCATCAATTTAGTCTTTGAACTATCTGTCATCTCTCGTATTTAGAAAGTAATTAAAGGACTAAATTGATAGATATATAATGGACCATTTATCATAAATTTTTATAGTTTAATGACTAAATTGGTGAGGGAATGATTGTTAAGGGACCAAAATGAGGGTTTACTAATTATTATGCTAAGTTTTCACGTGTTTCATTCCCCACTCTTTAAAAAGGGAGGCCGCGATGCGAACGCACTTTTAAACAACAAAAATGAATGTATATAGTCCAGATTAATTGACACCAAATGTTAAATTTAGTATACCTAAACTTTTAAGAACTCTTTGTAGAAGTTAAATTAAATTAATCCAGTTGTTGAATCGAAAGTTCTCGTTAATAAGATTACATCTATAAAATTTTATAAAAATTTAAAACTAATTAATATTTTAACACATCATATTATTTTAACATATAATACGCAATTCAAAACATACGTAAACCTTTGTCCAAAAAAACATATAAAGATCTAGTATTAAAATGTCTACCATCGAATGTCTAAATTGTTTGAAACCATGTCTTAGATTGGGCCAAGGGGACTAATTGGTCGATTCGGCGGCCTATTACTAGGCCCATTTGTCAACGATATAAAGATCTGTGTACTCATACATATGAAGTAACTTGAATACCCTAATTTTACCATATTGGGAGAGGTTTGACTTTGAGATCAAAATGGCTTTGCAGATACATCTTAGCAGCAAACCACACGGTTTGGCGAAGCTACCTCCATCAGGGTTCACCCGAGGTACCTCTCATGATCCACCACGTGTGAACACCATCTATAGTTGAAGTGTTAAGGAATCACATACATGCAATGCGTTTATCGAGACAAATCATTGGGGGATACTGAAAACTAGGGATTTTATGTATAAGCAAAGAGTCGAGTAAACTAAAAGTGAAATGAAGGGAGCGAGTGCACCCCCGACTTAGAAAGTAAATTTAATGGTCTTTCACCGAAGGACAAATACCTTGCAAATGTCTCAATACTAAAATGATCGTAGGTAGGTAAATGGTATCACCACTAGAAAAATTATTTTTAGAGATGGGAAATTTGAGACAGGCACTAATATTCCCTCACTACTAGTACCATGCTTAGTTATGGAAATCATGATTCCCATCCGTTCCCGTTTGCAATAGAGTTAGTGACGAAAAATCTCCCTCTCTAAAATTCTGTAACAAAATCCCTCAACAAATATATAACTGAAAAATTTGCAGAGACGAATTTTGCAAGAGAATGCTTCCCACACTAAAATAGGTCGGTGCTAATCCCTCCCAAAACAAAATCAATAATTTGTTCCTCGCTAAATCAAAAATCTCTTGTCACAAAAGAAGCCCTCCCAACAAAATTTCATTTTGGTCTTTGCTAGTTTTTCTATTCTCCCCCAAAACAAAACCATATATTTTCTTTGCTCAGTACTTCGCTCCCTTCCAAAACAAAGATGGCATCGCTTCATTTCTTCCATTGGCGAAGAATGTTCCAATTACACAATGACTAAAACATGGTGGCTGATTCTATTTGTGGTGACCATATTTTTCTCTATTCATGGTGATAACATCTCTCTTTATTCGCGGTGGCTGATCTATTTGCATCACGACAGTTGTTTGTATGGATTATGTTTATAAACTTTGTTAGTTATTTGATGTTTGTGTGCTATTTAAAAGTTCTCTAATTTTTATTTTTAAAGATTTTGTGGCATAGGTTTTAAATTAAATTAAATAAAGCAGTGTTAAATCTCTTGAGGGAGAGCTTTACCGCTCACAATGGTCCTACCCGGCTCGAGGGATTGGTCTTTGCAGTTGTCCGCAGAGGATACCTGGTTTATACTAAAAAAAATTAAATAAAGTACAAATCTAAAACTCTTATAGCTTTATATAAAATTTGAAGTTATTTTCAAAAAAAAAAATATTAAATTTATTAATTTAATGAGTTGTTAATTTGAGATTAAAGGTGTCCCTTGCAATTTAATATAGATTCCTTCACTAAAAGTAATTTCTCAACTAGAATTCCTCACTAAAAGAGAGAGTGCTATTAGTGAATGATTGTTTCCCTCACTATTAGCGACGAAATGTTCCCTTCGCTATTAGAGAGAATAATTTTTCCTCACAATTAGCGACGGAATAATTTACTCCCAAATAGTGCCTTAATTTCCTTTCTTGGATTTTAATTTGTCTTTTCTTAGCCACGAATTATACGTGTTTGTGAAGAGTTTGCAAATAATGACGAATTTCAAAATCCCTCGTTAAAGTTTTAGTGAGGCGAAATTTAGTATTGAATTTGTGTCTGTCCATCACAAGTTTTGTCACTAAAAAGGTTTGTGACGGGCTTTGGCTTCATTAACAATGGATTTAACCCCTCTCTAAATTTGATTTTTCTAGTGGTGTATTTTTGTTGTAGTGTGGTATTTTAGTTCTTTATTTTATCAATATGACGCTTATTCTTCGAATCCCCCTCCTATCCAACTAGGGGAGACCCAATTGAGCTTGCTCATTTTTGGTGTACATTTGTTTTGGGGATTGTGCCTTAAATTCCTCGAATCTCTTTTTTGCATGGCCTTGTGCCATTTTTTATTTTAAGTATGAAGCATTAATTTTTTGTTCTCAAGAATTTTGTTCAGTTTTTAACTGACTCTGATTTCATATTAGCATTTAAGATTTGACACAATTGAAGGAGTGAATTGATTTACATATTAAGTTGGGAGAGTTATTTTGCTCCCCAAAAAATCTAAACAATTTGAACTCAAAATTCACACTTTATATGGGTGCATTTGATTTGTTAAAAAACAACTTTATGTCCTACGGCACTTTTGATCACCCAAAAAAACTACAAAAGTATTATTTTTTTTCTACTCAATAATCTCTCTCTCTCTCTCTCTCTCTCTCTCTCTCTCTCTCTCTCTTTCTCTCTTTCCCATTCTTCTCTCTCCTTTCTCTACTTCTCTACTCTCCCATCTGGCTTTGGCTTATGTTACTAAGCCTTTTTCCTTATTAACTCTTACTAAACAAATAATAGTCATTGGATTTTCAATATTTTAATGAAATTTAATCTAATGGTTATTATTGAATTAAGGGCATTGTTGTAATCACCTATTATTGGTTAACTTCAATTAATCATTAAATTAGGCCCTATTCATGTTTCTTTTTTCACGTTTCTTCTTTCTCGTTCTTCTTTCTTGACTTCGCAGGCCCTATTTCTCGTTCTTCTTTCTTGCTACAAGTTTCACCATCTCACAAGGAAATAGGCCGCGACGCGCACCGTTGATGCAAATCACCGGCTTCGTCAACGTCGATGTTACCATCGTCGATGTCAATGTCGTTACCGGCAACACCAGCGATGTAGATCTAGTTTCAAATTTGAAATCACATGAAGCGTGTTTTCATGGCTTTCTCGTTCATTTCTTCTGACCTTGCATTCTTCTTCTTCGTACTCGTTTCTTGGCTGGTTTTGGTGCACTCTAACCATTGTTATGCAAATATGTGGTTAGTGGCATCTAACCACAGTTATGCATATCTGTGGTTAGTGGCATCTAACCATTGCTATGCACATTTGTGGTTAATGATATCTAACCATTGGCCTCTAACCACAGTTATGCATATCTGTGGTTAGTGACATCTAACCTGCCTCTAACCACAGTTCTGCATATTTGTGGTTAGTGACCACTAACCATTGCTATGCACATTTGTGGTTAGCTGCACCAAACCATTGTGATGCAAATCTATAGTTAATGATTTTGGGTTGAAGGAGGAGTGATTTTGGGTTGATGGAGTCTCGAAATCTGGAAGAGAAAAAACGAGGTTGAAGGAGGCGTGATTTTGGGTTGAAGGAGGAGTGATATTGTGGGTTTTATTGTGTGTGGTTTTTGGGTTGAAGGAAGCGTGATTTTGTAGATTTTGCCATTAAAAGAGGCATTTTTTAGGAAGCACTGAATCTCAATTGATTGTCGCATTTCAATGGTTTTGTTAATTGATGGCAAATTGACTATTTTGCCTTATTTAGTAAGAAAGACTAAATATAGGCTTAGTACCATAAACCATACTCCTCCCTTCTCTTATATATGTTTTCATCTCACGATATCTCCCTCATCTCTCTTTTTCTCTCTCCCTCTATCCTCTAATCTCTCGTATATCTTCTCATTTGATGACCTCCCTTCCTCATCTCTCTCTATTGAGAATTCAAGTGTGAATGGTTAGTCCCACATCGGTTAGGAATGAGCTAAATGAAGGGGATCTAAGAGAGGGACCCGTATACCCATTGCATTAAGATTTTGGGTGGTGATGCATCGTCCAAGTCTCTTGGTGTTCAGATCATTAGCTCGGTTGTTTCTCCCAGTGCTCCCTCAGACTCCCCAACAACTGGTATCAGAGCTCAGGTTCGGCTTGGTGGGGCGGTGAGTGGATCCTGGTTTGGATCAAGGCTAGCAAAGTGGGTGATTCACACTTGAGGGGGAGATTGTTGAGAATTCAAGTGTGAGTGGTTAGTCTCACATCGGTTAGGAATGAGCTAAATGAATGGGATATAGGGGACCCATATACCAAACGGCTTAAGGTTTTGGGTGAATATACGGCGTTCAAGTCTCTTAGGGTTCAGGTCATTAGCTCGGTGTTGCTCCCGGTGCTCCCCGGACTCCTCAACTCTCTCTCTCTCTCCCCCTCCCTCCCTCTCCTTCATCCCACATTTTTCTTTATACTTTTGTAATTATATTATAACTATGTTATATAAAATCATTATAAACATTAGAAAGAGAATTATAGTAAGTTAATTTTACTCATGGGTATTGGTCTAACCCCTCATGTTTTTTGTACATTTTCTTTTTTTTATCAATAAAATTTAGGGGGAGTGCTCTTTGTCCTGTTGCTTTTTCCATAAGGAGGGCTTTGCAGCAGAAGGTTTTAACAATGTTCCATATCTCTTTCTTTTTGCCTTAAAAAATAGTAAGTTAATTTTACATTTTTTGCTTGTGTTTTCCATTGTATACTAAATAGTTTCCGGAAGAAAGACTTGTCTTGTATCTAACTCTGTGTCTTTATTTTATCCAATATACTGTAGGACTTTTATATATATATATATATATATATATATATATATATATATATATATATATATATATATTCTCAGCATGTGTTTTTGACTTTATGAGAGTTATAGGCCATGCTTGACATTCATAAAATAATACTTGAGAGGAATCAAACATTTAACGGATACTTGTAATTAGGAAACCAAACCCTCCTACTTTCCTACATATTTTGAAATACTAGTATTTGAGAAACTGTCAGCTCTAGGCTCTAGCTAGCTTTGACATTTGGTTTAACAAGTGGCAGAATGGGAATCACCTAATAATTTTTATCAAACTGATGCGTGTACAACCAAGTATATATTTTTATTTGAAACGTGACAAGTTTGTGCGTGTAATTCTTGTTTATCAATTACTATCATATATCCATATCAAGTCACAGACCACCTAATTTAATAACTAATTAAGCTATGTTTTTCATAAGCATCTCTAACTAAATTCTTGTTGGATGCAATCAAATCATTTTAGTTATATTAAATTTGTTATACTAGTCAACTTTTCACACTCAAAATTGTCTTTCGCTTTCAAGAGACTTCATCATCCAATCAAACTCAATATCCTACGCTTATTGAATAACTAGCGAGTAGTACCGGTGAGGGGGGTACCAACCTATCATGAGAGCTGGTTATAATTCAACGCTTGAACCACTGAACAGCCTTTAACCTTAAACTTATTAGGTTAATGCCAATATTAAAGAGGAAATAATTAAAATTGGGGTACACTGTGTACATATGTTAAACAAAAGACATTGTGTCCCTCATTGCTGGTTGTATTCGTAATTTCAGCAATATGAGGACGTCGACTCTCAGGTTTGAACTTAAAGATGTGACTGTGTAGTAGTGAATCAATATATGTAGTGTTTATTTGTCATTTCGTCTAAGCCGAGGAAAAAAAAGACTTTGTGTTCAGACAATATCTATCATACTTGTTTTCTAATTTCTAACGTATATTGCTTTTCATCAAACACTACACGACTTGAAGCATTTTAATTCCCACACACTCACCGAAACAAGGAAATACGTAGTCAAATTGGCAACACTTTGTCACTTAATTAAACTCTTTATCTATAAAGTAACTATAAAGAAAATGGTCTTGCTAAAAGACATTAAACGTTCGAAATAATTAAGTTAATTATGCATTGAAAATATATAGTTATATCTTTTTTGAATCTATTAAATTAGCAAATCTTATAAAACTTACTGTGTTTTTTTAGACTTTTTGAAACTATTATGCCTTTAGGATACTTTGTCAAAAAAGAAAATACTCTTATCCAAAAGCATCAAGAATTTAATGAAAAGATTGAAAAAGGCATCCATTTATTTGACGGGTTGCACTAAATTATATGTTATTTACTACATGTAATTTGTAACTATTTCAGACAATAATAGTATTCTTTTATAGGAGTGCTTGACAATGCAAAAAAGATTATAAGAAAAAAAATGAGAAGTTAAGGGAATTTTATCTAGTTACATGTCACATGATCAATGCGAATTAAAAAGATTTGACCATTAAAATATTACCAAAGTATTAAAAAGATTATGCTTTTCAAATCAAAATTCAACCATAGAATGAAGACTTGTGAAGCAAGCATGTATGAACTTAATTAACTAGTGGGTGCAACAACTCTAGGTTGAACCAAGTTTCTCTAGCATTATGACCTCAACTAAACCTAATCTTTGCCAATCTCAAACAAAACAATATTCTCTCTCCTCTAATCTCACTTATATATAAAAGCACTCTCTCCCACTCTTATTTGCATTGCAACCTTAAACCCAAAAGCACTCACACAAATTAAGCTACTCATTGCTCACTAAAAGATGGAGCTTATCAAAAGTATCATTCTCACCAAAGCCAAATACTCCTTCTTCTTCATAGCTACTCTTCTTCTCTTAGCTTCAGCGTTATCTTCAGCAAATGCCAAAACTCACGAGCATGAGTTTGTTGTATGTATTCTCTTTCTTTCTTTTAGGCCAAATTCTCTTTCTCGTTTTCTTTTAAAGACAAAAATATTTTATATAATAATTGTATTTTGTAATAATGGAATAGGTTCAAGCAACTCCAGTGAAGAGGCTGTGCAAAACTCACAACACCATCACTGTGAATGGACAATTCCCAGGCCCAACTTTGGAAATCAACAATGGAGACACTTTGGTCGTCAAAGTCATAAACAAAGCTCGTTACAATGTGACCATTCATTGGTATATTATATAATATTATATATTATTACTATAATATAGTATCAAGCATCAATTCAAGATTGCATTTTAAATTCATTTAATCTCACTCATATCCCTATCACGTGTTATAGAGGACACATTATATCTTGTGTGTTGACTCTACAACTCTTCATAAAATGTGGGTAGAGTCTGAATATATGATGCTGGAAGAATGTTCGCCACTAGGTCACTTTGAAAGAAAAAAAGACACATTATGCATATTCATAAATTAGTTTTAGAAGTATATATAGCTTTTCAAGCTCATTGCATTGTTTCTTGTTGTGTGTGTTAATTTAGGCATGGTATTCGACAAATGAGAACAGGATGGGCAGATGGACCAGAATTTGTGACACAATGTCCCATTCGTCCTGGAGGAAGTTACACCTATAGATTCACTGTTGAAGGACAAGAAGGGACACTTTGGTGGCATGCTCATAGCTCATGGCTAAGAGCCACAGTTTATGGTGCTTTAATCCTTCGTCCTAGGCAAGGAGAGTACTACCCTTTCCCCAAGCCAAACCGCGAGACACCTATTCTTTTAGGTACTAATTATCTTACCCTTTTTCATAGTATTTGCATAATTTGTAATCATATCGATCATTCATGAAAACATATATAAAAAGCCGGTTTAAATTGCTAAAAAAGTGATTTAGATAGCATTATATATTATGGTTTTGGACAAAGATAGTACTATGATGAAGACAATTTAATTAACGGTGAAATTTAATGATGATTATGATTAGGGGAATGGTGGGACACTAACCCTATAGATGTTGTGAGGGAAGCCACACGAACCGGGGCAGCTCCAAATTTGTCTGATGCGTACACTATCAATGGTCAACCTGGTGATCTTTACAAGTGCTCTACCAAAGGTTTGATAATTCTTTCTTAAATTTTATTACATTAAACATGTCACATGTTTTGTTTACCAAACTTACTTTACAAAACATTTGACATAATTGAAACAGGAAGTAATCATAAAAGAGAAATGCTTTAGGTAGGGGGAAAAACTCACTAAATGAAATTATTATTTTATTGACTGGACACCAAATGAAATTATTAGAGATTTCAATGATTTTATGAGACTAACGGTCAATAGTGTTTATATATATATATATATATATATATATATATATATATATATATATATATATATATATATATATATATAGGGTCATTTAGAGTTGACAACACTAGATTTTGAGTGGAGTTTAAACCACTAGATTTTTTAGCCCATACAAGAAAGTTTGAATCCATACCGGGCTTTGGACCCTTAGCAAACTCATATCTGTCATTTAGTTAATTAAAACTATTCTTATATAGTATTTACCCTAGTAGTAATGAATCAAATTCACATTTGATCAAAAAATAATAGAGTATAAATTTATAAAAATATTTATTTTGTATTTTATTTCATATTTAATTTGTAAAACTGTTTATTTTTATGGGAAAAGTTTTATAATGTATAAAAACAAATTTGTGAAATTTTATATGAACACAAAATAAATTTAACCCTTTTATTTTAATCGTCAATAACAAAAAATCTCTAGACCAAATAATCTCCTAGTTATTTGTTTAAAAAAACTAAGAATTTCTTAAAAACCTATTAATTTAGAAAAAATAAATATATATAAAAACCCGCATAAATTTAGGTTGAGACACCAAAGTTTGAGCCCATATTTTTTTCATGTTTTTTTGGCTCGATAAAAAAAAACCTGAGTCAGATATGAGCGAGTAGCCCATTTTGCCAACTATTAAATGATGGGTAGTTTGGTCATTCTCTTTTTCTTAAATTGAAAATTTAGATGATCTAATATTATTTTGTTTTGTATTTGACATGAATAACTATGCAGGCACTACCATTGTTCCAATAGCTTCCGGTGAGACAAGCCTCATTAGGGTAATCAATGCTGCACTCAATCAACCCCTCTTCTTCACAATTGCCAACCACGAATTAACGGTTGTTGGTGCTGATGCCTCCTACCTTAAACCCTTCACCACCAACGTCCTCATGTTAGGACCCGGTCAGACCACTGACGTCTTAATCAAAGGTAACCAACCACCTTCTCGTTACTATCTTGCCGCACGTGCTTACCAATCAGCCCAAAACGCACAGTTTGGCAACACCACCACCACAGCCATTCTTCATTACAAATCATCACACCATAAAACTAAACCAACCATGCCTGTACTTCCTGCTTACAATGACACAAACACAGTAACTACCTTCAGCAAAAGCTTTAGAAGCCCAAGAAAAGTTGAAGTCCCTATTGAAATCGACGAGAATCTTTTCTTTACTATTGGTTTAGGACTCAATAAATGCCCACAAAATTTTAGAAAAAGAAGGTGTCAAGGTCCTAATGGAACTCGCTTCACTGCTAGTATTAACAACGTGTCTTTTTCACTTCCAAACAATATTTCCATTTTGCAAGCTCATTACCATAGAATACCGGGAGTTTTCACCACTGATTTTCCGGCTAACCCAGCGTTGAAATTCGATTACACCGGTAATGTGAGTCGCTCATTGTGGCAACCTATTCCTGGGACTAAAGCTTATAGGTTGAAGTTTGGATCAAGGGTGCAGATTGTGTTGCAGGATACTAGTATTGTTACTCCTGAGAATCACCCTATTCACCTTCATGGGTATGATTTTTATATTGTTGCCGAAGGGTTTGGAAATTTTAACCCTAAGAAAGATGCTAAGAAATTCAACCTCGTTGATCCACCTATGAGAAACACGGTTGCGGTTCCTGTTAATGGTTGGGCAGTTATTCGGTTTGTTGCTGATAACCCAGGTATAAAAATTACTCACTTTCCATTTATACTTGAAAAATCAAAATTAGTGACAGAAAATTGAAATTCGTCATTAATTCTTTCGTCACAAAATTTAGCGACAAAAGTAGAGACAACTTCCATTTTGGTTACTAATTAATTTTCTCTTTAATTTCATAGTAAAAAGTTACTAAACTAAATCGTTTGTATGTGTTCTAGGTGCGTGGATTATACATTGTCACTTGGATGTTCACATAGGCTGGGGTTTGGCTACAGTGTTGTTGGTAGAGGATGGAGTTGGAGAATTGCAATCCATAGAGCCACCTCCACCTGATTTGCCTCTCTGTTAGGACCGTATTAAATCTCATATATATATTCATCATATGGGTCTTTTTTGAAGGTTGATTTGTGCTTCCCTGTATTTGGGGAGCTTTTTTATATTTTGTATTTTCTTCCATTTATTTGTTTTTTTATATAAAGATAAGTCAGGTTTAGTACTTAGGAAAAGTGGTTAGACCTTTGCATAAATAGTCATCACAAGCCATACTAGTTAAATTGGTGTAATTTTTGTCTTCTATATACAATTCATATTTTACAAATAGATTGCATGTTTTGAATACTATATGATGTCTCTTGTCTAGTCACAATACGTATTTGATTTGAAACCTCTATGTTACTATCAAATATGTGGTGAATATAATATATGAGCAACTTAAAAGTCCATTAACCATATGCCATTATAGACTGGTCTATCTTTTTTGTTTTGTTACTGTAGTTATATAGATATATCGTCAAGCATGAAATATATGAGTACACCTTGCATAAAATAGTGAAATCACTAAAAAGTGAAAGTACCGCTTGAAATATGCTTATACATATCATGAGTAGGCCACATCTATCACATCTAAAATGGTCCAACTAATAGTCAGCCACTTGCTATAATGTTATACTATTCAAATTGATGCGAGAGTTACTTGAAGAGTGGGAGTTTATCTGGTAACGATTATGATTTCAAGGTGCCAAACATCCTCTTGATTGGGTATTCACGGAGGGGATTGATTGAAAAGGCATAAACCATTTTGCGAAGCATGGTTGAGAAAGGGAGGACTCCTATTCCAAACAGTTGGGCTATCGTTGTTGCTGCTGGATATGTGGCCAAGGAGAACATGGAGAAGGCATTTAAGTGTATGAAGGGAGCTGTTGTGGCTGTACAAGCAGAGAACAAAAGCAGAGGGAATTTCCAGCGTATTATGTAACTTGCTTATTATGTCCCACATCGATTGGCAACACAAAAAGCAGAGGGAATTGGCTATTATAAATAGGGTTGAGGGCTGCAGCCAGTTTTCAAAAGTGAGCATGCTGCTATCTGCCTCTCCACCAATGGTTGGGTTGGCAAGTGTTTATTTTGACAGCTGGATCTACCAATTAAAATAAAAATGCAGTTAATTTTTTTTTGTCTGAACCGTCAAAACCGTTTGACCGCTGGTTTTTATCTGGTTTTAGCGATTTTAATCCGGTTCTTACTAAGAACTGTTTTCTTGAGTGAATGGACTGGATGTAGATCTGGTTCATGGTTAAACTGGTTTAATCGTCCGGCCTGGTTCTCTAGATGACACTTAGGGTTTCAATGAAGTTGAAATTACAAACATCAAAATAGTATATTGTATATTGTTGTTATTAAGAAGTTGAGAGCCCTTGTCATAAAAAAGAAGTTGAGAACTTCCTTCCTTTTTTCTTCTTGATAAAATTAGGTGGAAGTACTCTCTTTTTTTTTTTGTCGTTTTTTCAACATCAAAAATTTTTAATGAGGTTTCCTTCCTTCTTTTTGGCAAAAAAATATCAAGAAGTTGAGAGCTACCATATATTATGTTTACGATAACAACTACCTACTCACTCCTTTTACTATACATGTATCGCATTTCTTTTCTTCTTCTTTTTTTAAAATACATATATCACAATAAAACACATAGATATCTCTCGTGTTTTCATAGGATATCCTATTGGTTACAAAGGGTACAAATTACTAGACTTTTTTTCGATGGATAAAGGAAGTTTATTGATAACAACTAGACCGATCAGGGAACAAAATACACCAACCACAAAAACACCAAAAGGACCATGCCTAAGCAACTTCGAAGCAAAAAAAACCCAAGGGAATTCATCTACAAAATTGGGACTCCACACACTAACTATACACGCAATAGGTAAAAGACTCCATATATAAAACATCACCAATAGAGGTGGTTCATTGGAGATGGTTCATTGTGAAAGGAACTTGGTTTCCAGTAACTGTCAAACTAGAGAAATTAAGAAAATGGTAAGAATACCTAATCCTATGCTAAATCTTTTCTTCATTATTTTCTTGATGACATTCCATTCATTCACTAGTACACATATAGCAAATGTGCTACAGCTAGCAGAAAATATTCTACTAAGGTGAAATCTAATGATTGTTGAGTCATTACAAGGAAAAAGACAAAAAAAACACAAATAGGAATATGGATTCTAGAAGGGTCTATAATCAATGACCACTGTAGATCAATTGGGCACCTCATAGTCCTTCATCCTTCTTGGTTTCACTCTATTCCTCTTAGCCCTCAGCTAAGGTATTGGATGTTTCTTCCTCCTCATGGCTTTGCTCGGCCACTTCTTCATTATGGGTCTTAATTAACATCTTATTCCCCTTTAGGAACAACCTTGTCCTCAAGCTAGGTTGAAACTAGAAAAAAAACGCCATTAAATGTAGAGATACCTTTTCCTTTGACCTTGAAACACCAAAAGTGCCCCAATAAATAAGGGGATAGCCCCATGGACCCCACTATTTGTAATGTGGTGTGTTTTCCTAGTGTTCTTTTGATCGTCCCTTAATAATATCCCAAAACCAAGCTATCAGCCATTCCAACTCATTATAGCCAAAATTTGCCTTGTGGATAACAGTAAAAATGGTGTTTGCAATCTGAGATGTAGAATGAGAGCAAAATTGGTTGTAATAAAGGACACGCCACACAAAGAGCAAGTAGTGGGTAAAATGAAGTGGCACAAAAAGCAACCACCCTAGTAGGACAACAAGTCGTGAAGAATTTTCAAGTTTTTCTAAGTCAACATGTACTTTTGCATCTGTTTTGAAGTAAGCTACTCCAATGGTAATGATGTAGAAACCACAAATTGATTCATAGGTGCTAGAAGGAGCTCCTACAAACGAGTAAAAAGTAATATGAACCAACTCTCTTTTTAAATCAATCCAAATTCTAAAAAATGGAATGATTTATGTGGCACTTTGGTTGAGCAGGTCTTGTAAGAGCAAGTGTTCTTTAAGAACTCTTTGTGCCGCTTTTGCATCTCTAGTAGTGGTTTAGTTGCATCAAGCATATTGGTATATGGGCCACTTTTATTTTTGGAATCTAGAGGAATTAATTCAACAATTGGAGCAATATTCTACAAGTAGAATAAAATATTATCAAAATGGTTAGTGAGGAACCAACTCTTAGGTGTTTCTATCTCAACCACTTGACCACTTTCCACCACAACAAGCATGTGTGCATTTACAGTGGTTTGAGAGCATGTGTGTGATCAATAAGACATTCATTTGCTCAGAATGTGAATTTGGATGCATGACCTTCTTAATGAAACTAACATAAATAACTTCAATATCAGCCCAAGTCATTGTCAACTATAAGATAAAACTCCCTTTTCTTTCCCATGCAAGACATATATAATATAAAAACGACCATAACCGATAGACTTAAAGCCATTGTTATGAAGAGTAATATGGAAGTTTCAAGAAATTGAGAATATTATGAATCTTCTAGAAATATCAATAAATTAAGGTATAATAACTAGGTAAACCTTAATGTCTATAGATTCTTTTAGTCATAGGAACTAGAGTATTCATATATCGAGATTTTTCTTGTAATATTAAATGCTTCTAGAACTTTCTATTTGTAAAGTAAAGCCCTACAAGAGTAGTATAAATAGGGTTCATCACCATGCATTTTGTTATTCAAGCAATATTCAAGCAATAACAAGTTCTCTTGAGAAATTAGAGAGTTTCTTCTTTCTCTACCCTTTCCTTGTCCCTGAGCCACATTGTCAAATGTAATATAAAAACAACCATAAGTGACGGTGTAGCGACCGAAAAATCCGGGAGAGGATTCCTCGAATGAAGCCGCCACCAAAGTTTAGTTTGAGGGCAAACAATGGAAAATCCCATTTGATTTGGATAAGGGTCATTGAGACCAGGGTTCGGGAGTCGGTTATGTGTGGGAAGGTATTAGCACCCCACGAAATCCTTTCTGAGGAAGGTTGCCTCTTCTAATTAGTTGTAGGAAGTTGTAGGAAGAAGGTTAATTTAAAAAAGTTTACTTTACCCCTTTGAAAAGAACTTAAAAGATAGACTTGTATTTTTGAATTTTTAGAATTATTTAGAAAATGACTAAAAAAGTTTTTTATTAGTGCACTTGACAGAGGTGGGCCCGCCCTCTGCTCCTACGTATCTCTGGGTAGAGAATCAAAGACTACGTAGTTCTTGGGTAGAAAATATTTGTGAGTTTGGTGTTTTTTAATTGATACTTTTGATAAAAAATGATTTTGATGATTTTTGAAAATAAATAAGGGAAATAATTAAAAGAAATAGAGCAAGTTGCAAAACAGTGATAAAAGGGTGCAACTAATAACAGAGGGGCTGCATTATTAAACAGGGGTGTGACGAACAAACAGCCCACAGTACTTGGTGTATTTGGTCTGACCCACAGATTGGGCCTTTACGCAGGGGATTGCATGAAGTAATCTGTGGTGGTGCAGTTATCAATTTTAAAATTAAAAATTAAAAAAGAAATGAAGTAGAACCATCTGACTATATATGACAACTAACAAAATGGTACCTAATTTTAGCACATCAGCGCCGTTTCATTCAAGAGGGGGAGAGAGAGAGGACGAAAAATTTGGGTGGAGAGAGAAAGTGAGATTTTCAGAGAGAGAGAGAGAGAAATAGAGAGAAGATGAGGTGGAGAGAGAGTTACGGTGGAGATCTCACCGGAGGGAGAACGGTCGCAGGGGGGCTGCGGTGTCGCCGGCAAGTAGAGAGAGGGTTACGATAGAGATAGAGAGGGACGACGACAGTGGAGCTCGCTGGAGGTTTCACGGTGGTGTTTTGCGGCGGCGGCGACGTTTAATGGAATGGTTTTCGTCGAAGTTCGTCGACGGTGGTGATGGTGTGGGGAGATGGCGACGTTTCTGCGATTGTGGGACAAACGGATAGCGTTAGCGGCGTAGTTTTGGTGAACGGCAACCGTCTGTGGTGGCCGGAACCCGTGGGTGAGTTCTGATACCCTTATTTTTGTTTTCTTCTCCATTTCTATTAATCTCTTCTTCTTCATCCTACTTAGCCTACTTCTTTTTTCACTCCTCTTTCTTGTTCAGCCCATTAGTGATTTTAGAACCTATCTACTTATTACATCTGATTTCTTTTAATCCCAAAATTCTAGTTTTTGGTTAAAAAGGAAAATAACACCATCTGTTTGTTTTATCGTGAGGTTCAGAAATGTTATTAACAAAGCAACAAGTTATATACAGATTAAGTGTATATAAAAAAACTGGGAAAAAAAAGTAATAGTGTGTGAAATACCAACCTGGTTTCCAAGCCTTTGTGAGGATTAAAACTGGTTTTGTTTCTGGTGATAAATCTTTACGCTGCCGCTACTATTTTTCTGCCTCTTCCTAATTTTGTCTTCGGAGTCGGTGTTTTTATAGGGTTCTGGTTTTGAACCACTAATCGTATTCTATTTTCTGAATTTCCTCCCCCCTTTTCTCTGTGAATTAGAGCTGTTTTTATAGGCATTTTTAGGTTTAGGAAATTAAATTCTACGATTTGATTTTGATCCTTGTTTCCTATTTTGCAGGTTTTGGGCCCGTTGAGAAACTTGCAGAGCAAGAACGAACCCATTATCCGCATGTTGCTGATGCTGCTCTATTTTTGTTTGTTTTTGTTTTTTTTTACTTTTTATGTATTTTTTTGGATTATTATTTATTTATTTTTTGGGATTTTTAGTCAATTTGTAAAATTATTGCTATTTTGTTTAATATTTGTGATTTTATGATTTTTGGTTTTTATAAATTAAGTGACCTAAACAAAAATGAAGTTGGGCCAAAACCAAGAACGAAAATTGGGTTCAACCAAACAATGTGCTAAAGCGAGCCCAATTAGACAAATTGCTAGGATAGGCCCAACAAAACTTGAATAATACTGACACGTGTTACTTGGGCCGAGACTTGTAAACTACCTATTATTTACAATCACGCTCAAAATATATATACAAACAAAAACTGTAATAATAAGAGAGTGGACAAAATTGGGGTATAGCAGATGGACTTAGAGGCACCAAATTTGGCTTCCATTTTGATAGATATCCCCAAAAAGGATCTGTGAAATAATACGCTCCCCAACTTAGAGGATGCTTTGATCCAACAAGGGGTGTTAACAATAGACTGGCCCCAAAAAGTTTTGGTAACCTTTGGCCATCAAGGGCCACAAATTTTATATCTCTTGGGTCAATCCCCGCGCCGCAGAATGTCTTAGTGCTTCAATTGCAATGCGTCTTAAATCATTAGACAATAATAGAGCCCTATGCACTTGAGATGATGTCAATTCATTAAATGTGATACTGGTTGTGAAAAATGGCCACCAAAGAGAAACAACCCAATATGCGTCTTGGCCAACAAAATTGTTGTATGGCAGCTAGAACCACGAGCGAGCACCCCAACACAACAAAATAAAAGATTGCACATATCCCATTAACGTGATAAACGAAAGTTAGATCAACAACACCATGCTTCAATGCAAACCTAGTCGGATGAACTGTATCTTGCACAAGGCAATGAGAGAAACAAAAAAGTTTGAAGCGTTTGAGGATGGAATACCTCCTCATGGTTGCGCCGATAATAACCGCTTTGGCGGTGCGTGAAGGAGAAGAAGTGGGGGTATTTGGTGGGTGGAAAAGGTACTCAAAGTGAAGAACGAAATGTCTGGAAATGGGTAGGTATTGTCAAGAGGAAGCCATTTCACAGTAAGTTGGGGTTGGATAGGATACCTCCTGAAATATGGGTCTCATGGTTGTGGTGATGGCACCAGTTGATCGCTCATGATTGTGGAGTGGAAGGCGATGGAGGAGGTGTAACTGTATTAACAGAATGAAATATTCGTTGTATTTAATGAGGCCAAAAAAGCCATTTATCAATTACAGAATTTTACCCAACTGGATCACTAAATGGACTAAACTGAATACAAGCCCAATGGTTAGGCCCAACTAATAGAAAACTACTAATGACAGTCTACTAATTTTACAAACCCTCCCTTAAACTGAATTCTCACTTGAGACATCAATTAAATCAAGCAACAGTAGTACAAGGATTAAAAACATCAATTACATTTGAAAGAAAGACATCAAAACAGAACTATCATGTAGAGTTGGTTGAGCAACAGACTCCCAGACAATTCCTCAGATTGACAAAGCTCTCAATCTTCAATTGTTTGGTGAGGATATCAGCTAATTGTTCTTTTGAGTGGCAGAACTTTAGCTCTATGATTCCTTCCCTGCAAAGATTCCTTAGGAAATGATATCGTATATCAATGTGTTTGCTTCTACCATGCATAACTGGATTCTTAGACAGTTTGATGGTAGAACTGTTGTCACAGAAAATGGTCAGGCACTTCTCTTGCTTCAAGCCAAGTTCATTCAAAATTCTCTTCAACCACACACCTTGGCACACTCAGTAGGCAGCAGCCACATACTCTGCCTCTGTTGCGGACAAGGTCACAATTGGTTGCTTCTTTGAAGACCAGGAAATGGCTCCTCCACTTAGCATGAAGATGAACCCAAAAGTACTCTTCCTGTCTCCTAAGTCTCTTGCATAGTCACTGTCACAGTAGGCTAGTAACTCCTGCTTCTGGTTCACCTTGTATTGAATGCCTAGGTCTGTGGTATCCTTCAAGTACCTCAAAATTCTTTTGGCAGCAATCAAATGTTTCTCTGTGGGTTTCTCCATAAACCTGCTGATTAAACTGACAGCAAACATAATGTCAGGCCTTGTGGCATTTAGATACATTAAGCTGCCACCAATTCGTTTGAATGAAGTGGAATATACTGCCTTTTCTTCGTCAATTTTGGTGAGTTTTCTCCCAGCCACTACTGGATTGTTTACTGGTTTGCTCTCCTGCATTCCAAACCTGCTCAACACATCACTGGCAAACCTTTGTTGAGTAATGAATATGCCTTTGTCATCTTGAGTGACTTCCACACCCAAGAAGTGCTTCATTCTCCCTAGATCAGTCATGTCAAAGTGACTTTTCATTGATTCTTTAAACTCTTTCATCAAGTCAGAATTGTTTCCTGTATACAATAGATCATCCACATACAAACTTACAATAAGAATTTCGTGCTCATTTTTAGTTTTTGTGAACAAGGTGTGCTCATGTGAGCATTTAGTGAAGCCTTCACTGTTGAAGTAAGACTCTCTCTTACTGTACCAAGCCCTAGGGGCTTGTTTTAGCCCATACAAGGCTTTCTTGAGTTGATACACCTTATCCTCATTTCCTTCCTTCTCAAAGCCTTTTGGCTGTTCAACAAACACAACCTCATCAAGCTCTCCATGGAGGAAAGCACTTTTAACATGCAACTGGTAGACACTCCATCCTTCACTGGCTGCAATGGCCAATATACTTCTGATGGTATCCCACCTAGCAACAGGTGCAAATACCTCAGAGTAATCAATTCCATGTTGTTGGGCATATCCTTTGGCAACTAGCCTTGCCTTATGCTTTTCAATCTCACCAGTCTCATTAAATTTTGTTTTGAAGACCCACTTCACCTCCAATCTTCTTACCTCCCTTTGGAAGTTCAACTAACTTCCAAGTATCATTTTTCTCAATGGAACTTATCTCACTGTCCATTTCTCTTCTCCACTCTTCATGTTTCACAGCTTCACTGTAAGTAAAGGGATCAGCGGAGTTTTCAAATGCTGCTAAACTCAACAAATTCTCTCCTTCTAGTGAGTCATCATCTTCTTCACAGTTGATGTTTAACATAAACTCATCTAGATATGAAGGTTTTCCCACAACCCTTCCAGTTCTAATAGTTATGTTTGTGTTTCCACTGTTCTCAGGATTCATTTCAGGCTCATTTTTCTGCTGTGAGAGTTCAGGAACAATTTCATCAGTTTCAACAGATTGTCCATTTTCAGCAGATTTACTTGCTTCTTGCACAGTTGTTTCTTCATCAGACTCAACAATTTCACACTTGTCATCAGAGTTCTTCTCACTGTTCCATGGCCAAGTCTCATTCTCATCAAACACTACATCTTTGCTTATCATGATTCTTTTTGTGACAGGATCATAGAGCCTATAGGCCTTTGATTCTTCACTCACTCCTAGAAAGACACACTTGAGACTCTTGTCATCCAACTTCCTCCTATGAGCATCAGGTATGTGCATATGTGCCACACAACCAAACACTTTCAAATGCTTCACTGATGGTTTAATTTCACTCCACATTTCTTCAGGAGTAACATCATCCAGACTCACAGTTGGGCTTCTGTTAAGCACATAGAAGGACCACCTCACTGCTTCAGGACAAAAGTGCTTAGGGAGTTTAGCTTCTTTGATTAAGCTTCTTACCATATTCATCACAGTTCTATTCTTTCTTTCAGCCACCCCATTCTGTTGTGGGGTGTATGCAGCTATGAGCTGCCTCCTTATCCCATTCTCTTCACAAAATGTAGTGAATTCATTTGAATTAAACTCCCCCTATCTGTTCTTAAGCAACTGATCTCACACTAGGATTCCTTTTCAATCATGACTTTAAATTTCTTGAAGGTATGAAAAGCAGCAGATTTTTCAACTAGAAAGTAAACCCAACCTTTCCTAGAAAAATCATCAACAAATGAAATAAAATACCTCTTTCCAGTGTTCGATTCTGGTGAGATTGCCCCACATATATCAAAGTGTATCAACTCCAGCTTCCTTGAAGCCCTCCATTTGCTCTTCTTGGCCATGTTGTCTTTGTGTTGTGCTCCTACTAATCACTCTGTGCAATTCCTTATTGGTTCCTTTAACTCAGGCAATCCAGTCACCATCTTCTGATATAGCAGCTTCAATCTAGAATAACTGAGGTGAGCAAACCTCCTGTGCCATAATCCTGACAAGTCTTCATCAACTGCTTGCATACAAGTGGAAATAGCAGTGGAACCAATGATGGTGAACACCTTGTTCCTTGCCATTTTTTATGTTATCAGCAAACCCTTCTCCTTATGGTATACCTGACATAAGTCATCTTCAAATACAACTTTTAGTCCCTTTTGATGCAATTGACCAATGCTGAGCAAGTTGTTTCTCAACTCAGGAATGAAGTACACACCAATGATGATTAGTACACGCCTTTCAATCCTCAATCTCACACTCCCTTTACCCATGATAGAGAGTTTCATATCATTTCCCAATTTAACAGATTCCCTGAAGCTTTCATCTAGATCAGTGAACCATTCCTTGAAACCACTCATGTGGTTGCTGCATCCCGAATCTAAGAACCATCTTTCACTCCTTGGATCTTGCAGTTCTTTAGCATAGCCCATGAGAAGAACCTCTTCCTCATTATCCTAGCTATTATGATTTTCTTCCTCTTCAGTACATGCCATGAGAAGAACCTCTTCCTCATCTTCAAAACCAACATAATTTGCTTCTTTGTCATCAAGATTTGGACACTCATTGCGACAGTGACCCATCTTATGACATCTATAGCACTCAATATGCTCCTTTGAGGTTTGTCTGCCTCTGCCTCTTCCACCAGAGGATCTTCCTCTTCCTCTTCCCCCAATTCTTCCTGAATCAATAACCTTTAGAGCCTGTTCATCCTCTTTCTGACTCTTCATACGACCTTCTTCAACTAGAATACTGCTCTGGAGGTCATCAATTGAGAGATTCTCAATGTCATTTGCTTGAACAATCGAACACATGACATAGTTGAATTTAAGGCTCATCGATCTCATAATCTTTTCAACTACAACAGTTTCAGACATCTTTTCACCATGGGCCTTCATCTTGTTTGCAATTGCGAGAGTTCTTGAGAAATACTCGTTGAAAGATTCCTCCTCCTTCATTCGCAATGCATCAAAATCATATCTCAGAACTTGCAATTGCGCTTTCTTTACTTTCGACGATCCTTGGAATTTCTGTCTCAATGATTCCCAAATGTCTTTAGTTGTGTCAATCTTCAAGATTGTTTCCAGAACATTTCTATCTAAGGCTTGAAACAAATAGTTCTTTGCTTTCAAATCCTTCAACTTCGCTTCATGCACCGTCTTCTGTTCTTCTGCGGTTGCGTTTGCTGCTAAGACTGGAATTCCTTGCTCGACAATCTCCCAATACTCCTTTGATCGGAGGAGATTCTTCATCAACATAGCCCAATGGTCGTAGTGACCATCATACTTGGGAATTGCTGCATGTACCTAGCCACTGTGCTCCTTCTCCGCCATTGACGCCTCTCACGAGCTTCTTTCTTCAACGAATCTTGATTTCACGATCGTACAGGCCCCGTATTTCGCGGAGCTCTGGTACCAATTGTAACTGTATTAAACAGAATGAAATATTCGTTGTATTCAATGAGGCCAAAAAAGCCATTTATCAATTACATAATTTTACCCAACTGGCTCACTAAATGGACTAAACTGAATACAAGCCCAATGGTTAGGCCCAACTGATAGAAAACTACTAATGACAGTCTACTAATTACTACAGGAGGCTCTCTGTCTGATGCATCTATAACCATGGTAGTTAGATGCATCAGTCTACTAATTACTACCAATTATAGGTTGACACATCATTAAAAAGGAATTGGTCACTAATTGTCTAAGTGATTATTACCAATTGACCAGTTCCTTTTTAATAATGTGTCAACTTGTAATCGGTAGATAGTGTAAAATATGTATACACCTATTGTGTATATAAATTAAATCCTTTTTGAAAACTAAGCTTTCAAAGGTTGTGTTGTTTAGTTGAATGCACAAAAACTTAATTTAGGTGTGTCCGAATCGTAGCAAGTAATAAAATCAGTAAGAACCGAATATCGTCCTCAAGGATCGAATGCAATTACCAATAAACGCTAACAACAACTAACGAACAAAAATAAACTAGGGATCGATTGGCAAAGTCGAGTAACCGAACTATAAAATGAACAAAAAAATAAATTATTTTGAATTTTTGATAATAGAAACCGAAGAACGCTTTGGAAAGTTAAGATTGTAAAAGATGTTAGGGACAAACTCCTATTGATTTCACAATATTGCAACTGATTTATATTGAAAGATACTCTCTCTTTAACCTTGCTATCAAACCCACAATATTAACTAATTCCTAATTCCTTAGGCAACTAATCCTTTGTTGATAACTAAAAGCCCTAATTCCTTAAGTTATTCTAATTAACAACAAGCATTAAATCAAGGGGTTTGCAATATACAACTACTCAAAGAATATTCCTAAACTAAGAGTTGAAGATATTCAATCTCAAGCATTCAAGAACAAAATTTCCATTCCATAAATGAACCATAAATCATTCTACGAGTGGTCAAACCATAAAAAGCATTAAGAATATAGATTCAATACACAAAATGAGAGAGATTATGACATAAAAGTAAATCTAAACCAGCTACAATAGGATTTCATCAATATTCATTCATCCCTAACAACAAGGGACTTAGCTACACATGGTAGAAGAAGAGGGAAAATAGAAATTACAATTCAATGAAGAAGATGGACTCATTTGAATGACCAAATCTTGTTCCCAAGCCTTGAATCTTCAATAGAGATGAGATGGAATGAGTGCCTCCAAATTCTAGGGTTTCTCCGAGTGTCAAAAAGTCCTTTTTTCGAGTTCTGAGTCGCTATTTATACAATTCGCGCATTAAAAGCTATTCAGGCGTGTGTACGCGCAAGATACGCGCAAAAGCCTATGTAAAATTCTGGACTCTTGCCTGTGCTTTGCGCTTACGCGCAACTTACGCGCAACTGCTACTGGGATTTTGCGCGTGCTTTGCGCGTACGCACAAGATACGCGCCACAGCTACTGGATGCTTGCGCGTGCTTTGCGCGTACGCGCAACTTACGCGCAACAGAAAAGAGTAACTCTCACTGATGAAGGTTTATTGCAAACTGAAACCAGCCAGTGCTGCCAATGTAACAAGCTCTAAATCGCTCCAAACTTTGCTTCTTGCTTGCGTAACCTGTTCTTCAATTTGATCAAGTTCCTGAGCACATAAACATAAAGAAAACCGGCATAACAACTGCACAAAAATCCGATTTCACAAATTCACAAACTCTTCTCAAACTTGACTGTTGTTCATTAAAATCTTCATGTAAAACACCCTTTTTAGCATTAAAAACAAGCATGTGATGTGGATTTATCATGTGTCCAAATTGATAGTAAACATTTAAAAATTAGTTCAAGGATTCTATATACACCACCTTCGTCTCATTTGGTATGCAACTTAAGGTTTTGGAACCCCCTTAAGAAAAATGATTAAGAGTTTGGATTTTTTTTAAAAGTGTTGTCTAATTTACCATTTAACCTTTATCTCTCTATACAGATAAATGTTACCGTTTATTGGATGTAAAAGGTTTCCATAATAAATATGGGTATAAGTTGAAAAGAATATTAAATGTTTCATTGAAAATGTAAAATAACAATCAATTTGGGGCAAATTAACTCTGCTAAAACAACCAACAAAATGGGATAGAGTTAGTACTTTGTTTCATTTTAGCTGGAAATCTAAGTTTCTAGACATTAGCTTTCGAAAACTAAGTTTCTATGACAAATTATCAATAAACGTTCTCATCATGATATGTTTTCTTGTTGTGTGTTTGATGTAATGGGTGTAAAAGGTTGATATTGTTGATTTCTCAATTATGGGAATGACAAGTATTTTATCATCTCGTGCTACTTATAATGTGTGTGATGTAATATGGGTAAGCTTTATGCTTATTGTCTGTTTGATGTAATGTCGTAGGTGATTTCATAATGTGTTACTAAAATACACATGTTAGCAATGTGTCAAATTTTGATGCACAAGAAATGATGAGTTGAACTTTTGTTAGACTATGTGAACTATCAATGTTAAAACATAAACTTATGGTAAACCTTATAAAATTTATGATTAATGTTTATAAGCAAACAAATAAGCATATTTCTTCCAAAGTGGAATACAAGTACAACCATGTACAACAACGAGAAAGGGATGGATGTGGGTCTAATAAAAGCATCCAACCTTGTTAATTTTCTCAACCAAGCGAACCAAAAATTAAAACTATGGCTAAACAAACTATAAAATTGAAAGGAAAAAACAAAAGAAAACACCTAAAAAACTAAAATAATGTAATGCGACCCAATCCTACCTTCTCAAACTGTTTTAATCGCTTCACACAACATTGCAACACCAACACCGGAACTCTCCCATTACAAAACTCAGTGGAAGCCAACATGTCACCAAAAACCCCTAATTGATTCGCATTGTCCATGAAATTTGACATTTCTTCATCCGTCAAATCCCCAAGATTATGTCTTTTTCCCGCCATCACAAGATCATAGTTGTCATTCTCCAAACCCCAAATCGCTTCTATCACTTGTATGCAATCCTCCACAACAATCTCATGGCAAACAGTAATGTTATCACTATTGATTTTCTTCGCCTTAAACTCGTCTATTAAACTCTCATCCAACTCCAACGTGTTCTCTAAGTTTTCCTCTTCTTCATTAACTTCATATCTGACATCCCTTGAATTGTTGTTGTGAATGACAAAGCAGAATAATGTGACACTTGTATTTGGACGCTCTAACATTCGAATACCCAATGCAAGTGCTTCTCTATCATCTGGTCCACCCACAAAGAAGATAGCTATATGAAAAGAAAGCTTTGAGGTACTCAAACTTAGCCGAGAGTATCTATCCACTAATATCCCCACCGTACATGGTGCACAAGCTTGGAAGTTAGAGTTCATGTCACGAATGGAAGTGCTAATGTGGTTAGCTACTAAACTTTGATCATTTTCATGAAAAGGGGTGATGAGGAAATGCACTGATTTGTCTTGAGATAGGTTACAAATGGCCTCATGCATGCTTTCGTATGGGGCCACATTGATGTATGAAAGAATAGTAACCGGACCTTTCGAGTTTTGGGAATAGTTCTCGAAGGCACGCAAAATGTGGTTGCTATTGTGGTAATTGACGGACAATGATTTTGTGTTTTGCATGTTTATAGGGAGAAGAATTGGTGTGCTTTTTCCCAAGAGTTCGGTGAGATGGATGACGTGCACAAATAAGGGGCTTTTTGGGGTTGGGTTGAAAGCCTCTAGTAGCCCGATCATGCTACGTACGTTTCCATCGTTGTGCACACAAGAAATTATACTGAACTCTGAGTTTTCGGGAGCATTTTGGATCGTCCTCAGTCGTTTTTCGTGTATGCTTGATGTTTTCAACACGCGAGTACGATGCTTATACAAGCCTTTGATAAAGGGTATGCAAATCCCAGTCATCATCACAACATAGAGAACCATTTGGCTATATACATCAACATTAATAATCTGCAAAATGTGTGTGATGATATTTATTGTATTCATATTTGTTAGTCTACTTTCAAAACCTCCAAACTAAATGCTAATATATATCTAGAATCTGAATTCGGTGAGACCAAGTGTAAGACGTAACATTTCATAGAAGGCATTTAAGAACTTTTCATAGAAGGCCTTCAATAGATAATTGAATCATCTAATATTATCATGATGATCGTGTATTCAAAGTTTCAAACAAATTAGGCATTCATTGGCATATGTTTTAATAGTGTGTGTCTATATATATATATATATATATATATATATATATATATAGTTGGCAAAATTACACCAGAGGACCTTTAAGTTATTTATTTATAACAAGTTGGCCCTTTAAGTTTTTTTTTGTAACAAATATGCCCTTTTAGTGATTACTCTAGCTTATGTATTTTGTTGTATTGCTACTTTATATATTGTGATTAATCTAGCTTGTGTATCTTGATGCAACCAAGCATATTTTGGTGTATTTTGATGTAATCAACGATATGACATTTTACTAAAAGGGCCAACGGTGTCAACGTTAGGTAACTTAAATGGCCTCTTTGTTACAAAAAAAACTTAAAGGGTCAACTTGTTACAAATAAATAACTTAAAGGTCTTCTGGTGTAATTTTGCCTATATGGTTTAAAATAAAATTTATAGAATATAAAATAGTTTCAAAATTTTATAGAGTTTTATGTACTTAATCTACTTAACGAGAATCTTCAATTGAACGGTTATATAGATTTAATTTGCCTTCAATAAAGCGTTCTTAAAGGTGTAAGTATACTAAGTCTTGCATCTGAAATAAGAGAACTTATATTACCTCCATTTTCCTGAGTCTAGAGAAAAAGATGAGTTCCATTATGCCCTTGATGTTCAAAATTAGACCAAGCACCAAGCCATGTTTGGGCCTAATATTATAAGTTGGAGCAATGAGGACGCATGCAATAATCTTTGTCATGAATCCCACGAATAAGATACCCTGAAATGTAAAAAAAATTGTCCAATGTCCACCAATACCAGCAACATTAGTTGTTATGCCTATATAGACGAAGAAGAAAGGCATGAGCAATTCTGAGACAACAAATTCAGTTTTGTCTATGAGTGTTGTTGCCAAAGGAGGTCCATTGGGAGTAACCAAACCGAAAAGAATAGGTCCTATAGCAAAATATAAGCCAAGGAGGTCACTAAGACCTGCCATAACTAGAACACCAAGAAGCATCATTACAACATATGTTTCATTCACCGGTTTCCCATTTGGTGTTCTCCGAATAATTGCCCTTGTCACTGGTCGTACAATAAGAAAGAACGATAAAATAAATGTCAAACAACAAGTGAAAAATCGAACTGACACAAAGAATATTTCTGTACTGGTGAATTGGATTGTTATAACAGCCCATTGCAATAATTCGCTGACCATTGCTGAAGATAAAGCAATTTTTCCTAGTTCTGTTGTTAGAAGGTTTAGTTCCGTTAAGGCTTCAGCAACAACAGCAAAACTAGAAACTGTGAAAACATTGGGGATGGAATATACAGAGCCTGCAGTGCCTGGGTCTAGTGAAGGAGCATGCTTTTTACCATGTGGGTTATATAAACCCAATAGGAACACCGTAATAAAATAAGAAGTGAAGAAGGGAATTACACAGAATCTCCAACAACGTTTAGCTGCTCTTAAGGTTGTTGTTATATCCGTTTTCAATGCATTTAAGAAGATAAAATATGCAGAACCTATTTTGGACATCATGATTAAAATCGAAGCTTGTTTTAGGGGAAACAATGTCTCCATGTATACACGGTTGCGCCCTAAAAACGTTGGCCCTAAGAGAACGCCACCCTGTGCAACATTCAATTCAATTGTCAACAAAATAAGCATCAATATCATTAAGTGTCTTAACTCAAAATACTAATAGAAAAACAAAAATGGAGATTTTTAGTACATGAAATGTATTAGATGTTATGCTATTGATGTACTAAATAGTTGGTTTCAAATTACGGCCTGCAACTGCGATTGTGGCTGCAATATATAACGAGGTCTCCACAACGACATCACAATTGCAATTACAACCACATCGACCATATTTTTCCGCAATATCAAGGATTAAAAGATAATTGCAACCACGACCACAACCGCAATTTAGAACTGTCAATATTATAAATTTTGTATATTTTTATGAAGACACCATAAGACTTTAATTAATGGGGTAAAACTTACAAGGACACAACAGATGAATTTGGGTGTGTGAAGAGGCCTGAGAAGATAAAAAAGCGCTCGAGAAATCAAGGAGGCTAAAATGATTTGGCATAATGTGACAGGGACCACAAAGTTGAATGGATTATCACCAACCCACACCCCGAAAGAGCCCACAGTTCTATCATTCTTGAAACAAACTTGGAAATCACCGCGAGGGTCATTCATGGCAGAGACAGAGTATTTATCCTTAAGCATATTGTATGTATGTTTTTGTACTCAACCAATTGGCTAACATATAAAAACAAAAATGTTTCTCTCTCTTGTGTTTGTGCATGCAACAAACACAAACACTTGAGATATATGAACTATGACATTTTTAATAGGCTCTACAAATTGGCAGATAAGCCAGCTACCTTATATTCTGGTGTGAAATTTATTACGGAGTATGAGCTGGGGTTCATGTGATGTTTAGTTATGTTAGTTATTACAACGGGAGTCAAAGTTTAATTATAGCATATTTTTTGACAAATAACTGTGAGTTGGGTTTCGGTTAAATTTGGTAAGGAAAGAAAGAAGACACGGTAGTTGATGCTATTAGTGAACTAAGGCCAGTGTAAACTTGAAGGCGAGAATGAAGTTCTATTCCAAGTGTTGTAAGGTGTAATCACCTATAAGGCTGATGGAAATTCAAGTGTCAGTTATACAAGTTACATATTAATTAACCATTAGATAAAGATAATTGAAAGAGATATTTCGCTGGTCTCAAAATATAAGAAAAAATACATGTATATGTACTAAGTTTAGGCTAGATACATGAACTTTTATGCTTATATTAAATTCAGTCTAGTATATGTACTTTTTCAATTATATTTTGAGCGAGAATGAGTAATCACCTGTATGGAGTTTAACAACTAAATATAATTACTGAAAGTTTGACAATAGAAACGAAGACCCTTTTTGTTGACAATAGAAAAGAATAACCATTAAATACAGTTTGCAAACAGTGCAATAAATTTTTTTGGTCAAAGTTGTATTGATTCATCAAACTTAGGCAAGAATCCCATTGATCCGCGTCACCGTCACTGCCGCGATGGCGGCAGAGGTGCCGTCCGAAGCACCGCCGGATCCAGATACCGTGAAACGACGAACCTTCAAGAGGGTGAAAGGAGGCAACCACACATTCTCTAACGATTCTTCAATGCCGGTGTTCTACGGCGATCTTGTTGAAGAAGGAGTGGAGGAGCACAATACCAGCGTCAAGCGTTCGTTCAGGGACACTGTTATTGGGCAAGATGCCGCCGAAACCAAGACAGCATCTGATACAGCCATGGAAGGTGAGCACTTTGAATTTACGGAAGAAATGTTCAACAATCGAGTTGTTATTGAAGAAAAGATGTTGGGAAAGCATGAATGCCCAGCCTTCACCCTATCAAAATGGGAAGAATCTCGCATTCAAAAACCTTGGAAGAAAGGGCTGATCGTGAATCTGCTGGGAAGGAAGATTGGCTACAGAGCTCTCGAGAATCGATTGAATCAACTGTGGGTTTCCGACGGGGAGATTGCTATTATCGATTTGAGTAACGACTATTTTCTGGTTACCTTCACAAGCGACAGGGACAGAGATTATGCATTAGGGCAAGGACCTTGGCTCATCTACGATCATTATCTCATAGTTCGTGAATGGAGCCCTAATTTTCAGTCTGAAAGGGCGAGTCTTGGCCGAGTTGCAGTATGGGTAAGATTCTCTGGTCTCCATATAGAGTACTACGATCCATCTTTCTTGCACTTTGTAGGTAATTGAATTGGTAGGACTGTTAAGGTGGACAAGACCACACTCGCACATGAAAGAGGCAAATATGATCGTCTCCGTGTAGAAGTGGATTTGTCCAAGCCTCTGCTGGCTGTCTTTGAGGTCAAATGGAGGCATTACAAAATTGAATACGAAGGGTTGCATTTGCTTTGCCTTAAGTGTGGTAGATTTGGCCATTATAAAGAAGGATGTTCATACCAAGCAGTAGCAACCAAGGATGCCTCTAGTAACACTATTCCTAGCAATGCTGAAGCTGATGTGAGTAATTTATGGACCATTGTTCAGAAAAACAGGGGTAATAATAGAAAGAAGAATGCGTCTGGGGATGGAGAAGGAAATCACACGGGCCAACCAACGGGATCTCGGTATAATGTGCTCTCAGCTACAAATGATGGGGATCCTAACTTAGAACACCAACAACGAGCAACTAGAACTATGCAGGGGGACAGAGGAGCCAAAGTTGATCAGAGGAGGTATCCTAAGAGACATGTTCCTGCTACAAAAGGAGATAACAATGAGCATGCCAATCTTGATGGTAGGAACAACCAGAATAATCATAGGAGGAACAATGTGGTGGGTGATGCTAGTAAGGGTGGGAATAGTGAGAAGAAGCTGGAAGAGAATGTGGCTCAAAGAAAGAATTCAGAGAGTGCCAATAAGGATGCGATGGTATTCGGTAAGAATGGACATACCTATATTCAAACTCAAGAACTACCTAGTACAAGTGAACAAAAAATGGATATGGAAGCTGAGGACCCCCAAGAGAATGGACCTGAACTGATCATCGATCATAATCCAAGACCCCCTGATGGGTGGGAGCCTGAGGCAAATAGAGACAAAGTGAATATGGAAGAAGTGGAAGAGCCACCAGACAGAGATAGGGTTGCTGATGCGGATCATTTTCCTGCTGTTGGTAATGATTCTGATATGGTACAGGCTATTGATACACCTGTACATGGTGACAGTTGATTCTCCTCATCATCAATTAGTTATTTATGATGAACACAAATGCAAAGATGAACCTATTTGCATGGAATGTACGTGGTGCAGCAAGCAAAGATTTATACAGTAACTTAAAACAGTTTGTGGACCTACATTTCCCAGATGTCATGATAATTTTTGAGTTAAGAGTGGATCCTAGTAGGCTCCAAAGAACTTTCAAGCTGCTGGGATACACTGGCTTTTGCTGCTCTGCCGGAAATGGCTATGCAGGAGGCATCATTCTTGCTTGGAAGGACTAGAATCTTCAGATACAAGTGTTGCAAATACATTTCCAATTCATTCATGCCAAGGTAATTAGAAATGGAGAGACAGGCTGGTTTTTATCTGCTGTGTATGCAAGTCCACAAGATAGAGATAGAAAGCAAATGTGGGATGAATTCTTTAACATTGCTGAAAGTATGCAAGGGGACTGGCTGTTGGCTGGTGACTTCAATGACATAGCCAGTGCTAGTGAGAAGAAGGGAGGAGGGGCTATTCCTTACAATAAAATTTCAAAGTTTGTGGATCAAATCAATAAATGTCAATTACTGGATTTGGGGGCTGTGGGGACTCAATTTACTTGGAAAGGTCCCCTATTTCATGATGGCTTTCATATTTTTAAAAGACTGGATAAGGCCTTATGCAATGCTAATTGGAGAATTCATTTTCATGATGCTTATGTCAAAATTCTGCCCAGAGTTTCTTTCTCTGATCACCACCCTATTTTAATCATTACTGGTGGGGAAAATAACAATATGAGGCGCCCCATGTTTAGGTTTGAGAATGTTTGGCTCACGGATAAATCTTACCTTGAGCAAGTTAAGAATAACTGGAGCTGTGATATTCAAGTTGATCAGAATTTAAAACATCTTGCTAGAATCTCAGCACTTGGAAGCATAACACTTTTGCAGCTGTCAAAAAGAAGAAGAGAGAGTTGATGGCAAGATTAGACGGTATTCAAAGAAAACAGCACAGGGGGAGTGAAAGTAAGTACCTCCAGAAACTTGAGACTAAGTTACAAGATGAGCTGAGCTTGATCAACTATCAAGAGGAGTTAATGTGGTTTCAGCGGTCTAGGGCCAAATGGCTTGCTGATGGTGATCGTAACACTCGATACTATCACCTTAAGGCAACCATTCGCAAGAGGAAAAATCGTATTCTCACAGTGAGAAATCCTGATGGTGGATGGGAAGAGGATCCTACTAGAGTTCAAGGTATGATCAAGAGCTTCTATCAGTGGCTTTTCAGTGAGGAAACCAACACTGTCAATTAGTACCAAACTTCTATTTCTTTTCCTAGTATTGATGTGGCAGATTTTCATCAAATGAATGCTACTGTGACTGACACTGAAATCAGAGATGTTGTCTACTCCATGGCTCCTTGGAAAGCTCCAGGGCCTGATGGATTTCCAGCTGGTTTCTAGCAACACACTTGGGAAGTTGTAGGTCCTAATGTGACTCAGTTTGTGAAGAAAGTTTGGCTTGATCCTTCTACAATTGCTCAAGTCAACCTCACAGATATTTGCCTTATTCCCAAAATTGACAAGCCTGAACATGTAGATCAATTTCGGCCAATCTTGCTTTGTAATTCCATTTACAAGGTGGTGAGTAAGATTATGGTAGAAAGATTAAAGAGCATCATCCCCAAAGTGGTAAACCCTTTTCAATCTGGTTTCATACCAGGTAGGAGGATTCAAGACAATATTATAATAGCTCAGGAAATGGCTCACAGTATGGCCAAGATGAGAGGGAAACTTGGTGCTTTTGCTATCAAGGTTGATCTCGCTAAGGCCTATGATAAACTAAGATGGTCCTTTATAGGCAAAACTCTCGAAGAAGTTGGCCTGCCTGACTTGATGATCCAAATCATTATGAATTCAGTGATGAGTGTTCAAACTAATGTAAATTGGAATGGTGTCAGATCTGACTATTTTACCCCTAAGAGAGGCATTAGGCAAGGAGACCCATTGTCTCCGTACCTTTTTGTCCTCTGTATGGATAAATTGTCACATCTAATATCTGAGAAAGTTGAGAATGATTTATGGAAGGGTATAAAAGCTGGGAGAAGTGGGCCTGTTCTCACTCATTTGATGTTTGCAGATGGTTTGTTACTCTTTGGGCAAGCAACTTCAGATCAGATGCACAGTGTGCTTCAAACAATCGGTGAATTCTGCCAACTGTCTGGGCAGCAAATGAACATGGCAAAGACTAATATTATGTATTCCAAAAATGTTGAAAGAAGTGTGAGAAGGCAACTTAATAGGGATTCTGGTTTCAAGGAGGTGACTAATTTGGGCAAATACTTGGGTGTTCCTCTGCTAGGAAGAGCTCCTAAGCGAGCTGATTACCAATATTTGATTGAGAAGTTAGCAGGTTGGAAAGCTAGGCATCTTTCCTTTGCAGGAAGAACAACTTTGGTCAAGGCTGTCATAGAAGCTATGCCCATCTTCCCCATGATGGTGGCTGCTGTTCCTAAAGGGATTCTCCATGATATTCAAAAGAAACAACGCTCCTTTATTTGGGGAGACACTGATACTCAAAGGAAGCTGCATGCCGTTAACTGGGACACTGTGACTAGACCTAAAGAGCTTGGAGGTCTTGGTCTGAGAAGTCTTATTACTATGAACAAAGCTTGCCTTATGAAACTAGGATGGGAAATTCGAAGTCATGTTAATACTTTGTGGAGTCATGTGATGATGGGCAAATACAGTAGACCTGTGGACAATAATAACAAATGGACATCAAAAGGGTCTGATTCAAGCTTATGGAAAGCTATCACCTCTCTTGAGAATCAATTGGAAAAATTCGAATATTGGTCTCTTGGCAATTGGAGAAATGTCCATGCTTGGACTCAGACATGGATTGATTGTGAAACAAAAATTACTGACCTGACTCTGAGCATACCTGATAACCTGATTAACTACTGTGTGGCTGACCTTGTGTTGCCCAATGGTGAGTGGGATATTGATATTCTGAATCCTTGGTTGTTTGAGGAGATTATATCAAGACTACAAGCCATTCCCCCACCATCCTCTGATGATGGTGAAGACTTGTGCCTATGGCCAGGTAGCAAGGATGGCAAGTACTCTGTTGCTTCTACTTATAGATATCTGTGCCAGTATACCAACCCTGTCAATGACAACTGGGCCAAAATTTGGAAACTAGCAGTCAAGGAAAGAGTTAGGCAGTTTCTGTGGCTTCTTAGTCATGACAGACTGCTTACTAATTCCAGAAAAGCTAGAATGCATCTTGGTAATGCCAACTGTTTTCACTGCAGCCATGTTGAAGAAACTACTCTCCATGTCTTGCGCGATTGTCCCCTAGCTTTAAATGTGTGGCTGCATTTGGTGAATCCTAGTCACAGAAACAGTTTTCTCGATTGCAATCTCCATGAATGGATTAACTTGAATGTTAATTGCAGGTTGGGAATTGACCATCAGCTGGATTGGAATGCAACTTGGGCCAATACTTGTCATTTATTGTGGATGTGGAGGAATAAACTCATTCATGATGATAACTACACAATGCCTTGGAACCCGTGGTTTATAGCCATCAAGGAAACCAAAGACTATAAGCAACTGAACAACAATCAAATAATTAGCAAGAGCAGAGATAGAATCACCAAGCTTATAGGTTGGAAATCTCCAAGTATGGGCTGGTTCAAGATGAACACTGATGGTGCTAGCAATAGAGATTGTGGACTTGCTGGTTGTGGTGGGCTGATTAGGGATCATGAGGGTAATTGGTTGTGTGGTTTCTCTAAGAGCCTTGGATTCTGTTAAGCTCATGTGGCAGAACTGTGGGGCATTTATGAAGGCCTAAAGCTTGCCAAAGTCAAAGGATACAACCAGCTTATAGTTGAGATTGATTCTCATCAGATTGTTTCTAACCTGCAGAATAACAAGAAAGGCAGTAGCGAAGGTTGGAGGCTAATGCTTAAAATTATGCAGGAAATCAAGGCTAACTGCTGGCAGATTTAAATTGTGCACTGCTATAAAGAAGCAAACATAGCTGCTCATTTATTAGCTTCCTTAGGCAGTAACCAGTTGGTAGATTTAGCTTTACATGATGTTATGCCTGCTAGTATTGTTAAAGCAGTTCATGATGATATTAGAGGGCTAGTCTTCCCTCGAGATGTAGTTGTATAATCTCTTTTCTTGGGCATTTTAGCCCTCAATTAATTCAAAAAAAAATAAAATAAAAATTAAACTTAGGCAAGAAGACCAAAAACCAATACGAAGCCACTAGGCCCAAACAAGGCGGAGTCCAAAAGTCTGGTCCACAAAAGCGAGTCAGACAAGTATAAGTAATAAATGTCTAAAGCTGATTCGGATGGAGTAGGTGAAAATCACTAAACGCAAATAAGGCAAAAAAAAACCCAACAACGAATACGACACAAAAACGACAACCTTCAACCAAGCTCCAATTTTGCCCAAAAGAGAAATGAAGAGACAAAACGATGAGAGTAGGGCGAGACAGCTACGCATGAGCGATGCTTCGAAGAAGAAGGGGCGACTAGATCAACCATGGAGCAGAGAATCGTCATGCATGATTGCTTTTCGTAGATCCCGTTGATGGTAGAGATTCCAATTCACTTGGCCTTCTATTGAGCCTCCAAATTGGGGTTACTATTTACACCCCTTTTTAATACACCACTAGCTTCATTTGTTCAGTTTGTTCAAAAAAGAAAAATAGTACTAGTATGAGTAGTATTCTACAAGCCCCTTTAAATATTTCTCTTAGTTTATTTTTTGAGCTTCTCGAAAACCCTTCAAATTTAGGGGCTCTCAAAAAAAATTATAAGAAGAGTTTAGAGCGATTTGGGAGATAATTTTTCTCCCTATAATTAATGAACCACTTCTATTAATCCTAAACACTAGTCTCCCCTCCACTCTAAACTCGCAACCACATTTCAAAGTGCCACTACTGGTTGTTAAAACTTGAGGGTAATCACATGTATCTACCTATTATGTGGTAATTACTTGCCTGGGTATTAAACAAATTGCGATTCCCTAGTCTAAACTGCAAAATCGAGTAAAAAAACTACAAAATCTAACTAATATGAAAATGATCATCTTTCTAAAGCTAGTAATATTCACTAAATATCAGGATTTTTAATATCACTAATCTTAGTTTGAAGACAAACAAAGATGATAGCATATAGCACCTTGGATTCAGATATTCTTTCAGCTTTCAAAATTGAGTCACTTCTGACTCAGATCATATTCATGTCTATCTCATAAGAAAATTCCAAGATGATGGAAGATACAGAAATCCCTTCTTCCTACTTGGCAGTTGGCACCCCATATCTGCGTGGTCGACGCTTTCTGAAATTTACGTAACAAAGTAATTAAATTATCAACGTCATGCAAACTTATTGTGGCCATGAAAAATGCCAATTTATCGAACATAAAATTCATTCGTTTTATTTTTCTCCTATATTTTATGAGGGAAAAATAACCCTTACGCAACACCTACTACTTTGTAAGGCTAAAAATCAATGAATAATTTGAATTGATTTTGAGTCGATGAATGAAAAAGTGGTTCAGCTTTGCGTTGTTGTTGATGACTAGGCCCAGTTGAAAGGAGATGAAGTCCCATACTCAGGCTTCCTTCGCCACTGGACCGCCGCACGTGACTTGCTTCCGTCGCACCACTCTCTCACGTGCCGCGCCTTTGGAGACTTATCTACTGCCGCGAAGCCGCGAATTCCGGCAATTTCTGACCGTGAAACGCCGCCGTGTCAACTTATCCTTCCACCGCTCCAATCGCATTATCGCGGCTAGGAAATTTGATAATTGCGACCGGAACGATGGCGTAAGGGAAAATCAGGAGGAATTGTCTGGTGCTCGAAGCAGCCGGCGAGGCGTGCTGGTGGCGCCGTTCCTTGCCGCGGGAGCATCGTTTCTGCTTTCTTCGGCGACGAGGGCGGCGGAGGAGAAGACGACGCCGGTTGAAGTGACGGCTCCGAAACCGGAGGAGCAGAAGAAGAAGGAAGAGGAAGTGATAACGTCGAGGATTTATGACGCGACGGCGATAGGGGAACCGTTAGCGATAGGTAAAGAGAAAGGGAAAGTGTGGGAGAAGTTGATGAATGCTCGAGTGGTGTATTTGGGAGAAGCGGAGCAGGTTCCAGTTCGAGACGATAAGGAATTGGAGCTTGAGATTGTGAAGAATTTGCATAGGCGCTGTGATGAGAATGATAAGCGATTATCTTTGGCTCTTGAAATGTTTCCCTCTGATCTTCAGGAACCACTCAATCAGTATATGGATAGAAAGTATGCATTTTAATTTGCCAATTTTCTTTTTCTGTTTTTCTTTTCATTTCATGATTGTTAAGAAGATATCATAGTCAATCTCAGTGTAGTACCAATTTGTTGACCGACCCGAACCAGCATGTCATGCAGATTATTATGATTTATGAATATGTTCTGTGAAGTTGTTTGAAGAATAATCTTCAAGTGATGTGATTCTGAATGTGTTTTCCTTGTACTGAGTAACAAGTCTTAGAGCTATGTCACTTTGGCCTTGAAAATCGTTAAATTGCTTATGTTTGCTAATTGCTATGCTCCTTTTCATTTTGCAAGTAGTCATGTTACCATAACGAGAATTTATTTATCAATTATCAAGTTGTCTCTTTTTCCTAAATTGCTACTTGGCTGCTTAATCCTGTGTGGTTTGCCATAGTTAGATTGCTTCCCATGATTCTGCATTACTTATAATAAAGCTTGACTTTCATGGCAGGATAGATGGAGAAACCTTGAAATCTTATACAGTGCACTGGCCGCCCGAACGATGGCAGGAATATGAACCTATTCTTGGTTACTGCCTTGAAAATGGAATTCGTCTTGTTGCTTGTGGTACTCCACTGAAGGTATGTTTACAATCTCAAATGTTCATTTTGTCTCTGAAATCTCTGGTGGCATATTGATTAGGAGTTTTATTGAGAAATATTACTCATTTAACACTCAATGCTACTACATGCAAATTGACTTGCAATAGATTCGGCTGGAAGGCATAGGCACCATAAAGAGTACTAGTCCACAATGGTTTTAATTGCATTATGACATTGACTACAAAACTTAATTCATAGAAGATAAACTCTGAATTAAACAAAAGGTTTAATAGAACTCAGCTCGTATACCCCTAGGTCTAGTCACATAAAGATGATATTTAAAATCTGACCATTTTCTCATCAACAGATCTTAAGGACTGTTCAAGCAGAAGGAATTAGTGGGCTTTCAAAGGCCGAACGTAAATTGTATGCACCTCCAGCTGGTTCAGGCTTCATATCAGGCTTCAGCTCTATCTCACGTAGGTCTTCAGTTGATAGTACTCCGAATCTGTCATTTCCTTTTGGTCCAAGCTCATATCTATCTGCACAGGCGAGAGTAGTTGACGAGTATACTATGTCCCAGATTATCTTACAAAATGTTCTTGATGGAGGAGCCACTGGTATGATGATAGTTGTCACTGGTGCCAGCCATGTTACATATGGATCTAGAGGAACAGGAGTGCCTGCAAGAATTTCACGGAAGTTACAAAAGAAAAACCAAGTAGTTATATTACTTGACCCAGAAAGACAATTCATTCGCAGGGAGGGAGAAGTTCCTGTCGCCGACTTTTTGTGGTATTCTGCCGCCAGACCCTGTAGTCGAAATTGCTTTGACCGTGCTGAGATTGCTCGGGTTATGAATGCTGCTGGACAGAGACGAGATGCCCTCCCACAGGTAAGCCGGCCCTTACATTCACTAATTAGCTTGACTTTTAACTTATTCTTGCTCTGTTGATCCCCCTTCCAAGTTTGATCCCTTTATGTTCTTTCATTGTCCATGTATAAAATTTAGAGATTTTACAATTTACCATGTGTCTTGTATCAGTTCCTTTTATTAATTACTTTTTCTGTGTGCAATATAACTTTAGTTTTTCGTAATTGTTTATACCTTTAATTCAGATTGCTGTTTGGTATTTTGTCAATTAACACGGGTTGTGCAGCTCAACCTGCTGTTGAATACTTATTATCACGTAGTAGCTTTTTTGTCAATATGGATTTATTGCATGACAATATATGATATAAGGACTTGAAACCTTTGGTATGGGTAAATTTGATAATGAAATCATTATTTCTGTTTTTTAATATTTTTTTCTAAAATCAACGTATCTCAAATTTTCTATTCGATAATTTGGTATTCATTGATGCCAATTGCCAACTGTTTAGCGAGTATAATAATTGAGCAACCGCCATTGATAACAAGTTTACATTGGTTGCAACATCTGATGATTATGCCGTTGGTGTGTTTCTAGTTCTTTTCTTATTCAATTGACCTATTTACCCTTTAATGTGATCATCCTTTAGACAGGGTAGTGTATGTCATTATTAATTGTGAACATGATAATATTTTCCTTTCGGTTTCAGGATCTTCAAAAGGGAATTGACCTTGGTTTAGTATCACCAGAGGTATTGCAGAACTTTTTTGATCTAGAGAAGTATCCTCTGCTGTCAGAACTCACTCACCGTTTCCAGGTAAATTTTTATTTAAATGAAACCCTTGCATTTACTCGTGAGAATATTTTATCAGTCTCTATCTGGTTCTTCCTGATACAGGGTTTCAGGGAAAGATTGTTGGCAGATCCCAAATTCTTGAATAGATTAGCCATAGAAGAATCTATATCAATAACAACTACTTTAATAGCACAGTATGAAAAGCGGAAAGAAAATTTTCTTCAAGAGCTTGACTATGTTATTACAGATACTGTCAGAGGATCAGTTGTTGATTTCTTTACAGTGTGGCTTCCTGCACCAACTTTATCATTCCTGTCCTATGCTGATGACATGAATGCGCCTGACAACATAAGTTCTCTAGTAGGCCTTCTTGGCTCCATCCCAGACAATGCATTTCAAAAGAATCCAGTAGGGACAAATTGGAATCTCAACCATCGAGTTGCATCAGTTGTATTTGGCGGTCTAAAACTCGCCGGTGTTGGATTTATTTCAAGCATTGCAACTGTTGCTTCGTCAAATTCAATGTATGCAATTCGTAAACTCCTTAATCCAGCAATTGTCACTAATCAAGGGATTGCAAGGTCACCAATACTCAAAACAGCAGTTGTTTATGCATGCTTTCTTGGACTTTCTGCGAATCTCCGTTATCAGGTATTTACAGAACTTTATCTTGCATTGAAGTTTTTGCTTGTAATAAAAGACTTAAAAAGATGATTGGACCCAGTTTCTGTAGGAAATGGCATCTACATTTTTGCATTTATGGTTATTGAAGCATATAAAGTGATACAGTTTGGAAACTTCAATACAAAAAGTGCAATGCTAACAACACTGTCTCTAACATACTCTCTTCAATACACACTATTATTGGTGCAATTGATGTGGGTCTCACTAACTCACGTAGACTCCATCCCTTATTGGGCGAGACTCATTCTTAAAATGGGGAGACTTATTTGAATTTCACACAATAATAAAGATTGTGTTGGAAGAGTGTGCTGCTAATTGCTAGTATTTCTACAATTGGAAATATTGCACAGTATTTCAGTAATCTTGTAAGCTTTATTACCTCTTTGCAACTTAGGATCCTCAGTGAACATTGGATACTGTTAAAAACTCTGTAATCAATTACTGTTGCATTGCAAGTTTTGAGAAACGGCCATTGCACCGCAAATAGCGGAAATGTTTTAATATTAGTGACAGTGAATTTTGATTATTAGTTATGAATGTGTGTTCAATTTTGTGTATTCTTCTATTTTTGAGCTTTTATGCGTATCGTATAAATTGCTTGTATCGTTTCCCTAGACTTCAACGTCTCAGTCAAACCGCTACCCCCTACACTGCTATAGCATTTGGGGTTGGCCGCAATGCCACACTATCTGCCATTGATTACATTGGTTAAAAATAATTGTGAAAAAATGCTGTGTTTATTTTGCTCCTCCTTTCTTCTTCCTCATCTGCACTCTGTCTGCTGGATCATTGTTTGAGGATATTTTCTTTTTGAAAGTTGGATATGATTGCTCTATTGCTACACCGCTAGCTATGTTATGTTCTTGTACCATAAATTTGAATCCATTTTAGGTCTACTACTTTCCCTCAGTATTAATACTGAAATTGCAATATTTGTTATGCAGATAATTGCTGGGGTAGTGGAGCATCGGATTTCTGATCAGTTTTCTTCCCAAACTTTTCTTGTAAACATGCTATCTTTTGTAGCACGGACAATCAATTCTTACTGGGGAACGCAGGTAAGATTTATTTTTCCTTATTTTATATTTTCTCTGCTTTTGTTCATTTTCACAATGCTCAGTTTCCAGTCCGCCATCTCATCTTAAGTAAGCTGATTTTGTTTATTAATATGACTGAACACTATAATTCTTCTCAAAAATCAAGTATAACTTTTGAATTCCTTATTTTAGTGGCCAGTTTCAGAGTTCACCCTCAAATGTTCATATGGAAATGTCTTTTTGGGAGCTGTAATTGTGTCATGATGTATTTTTTTTGCAAGACAGTGTATTATATGAGTTTACTTGTAATCGTAATCTAAAAATTAGATGGGTCTTGCACTCTTGCTAGGACAGTAATAAAGTTGGAAGGAAAACTTAATGTCTTGAAGCTGTGATAACTGATTTGATACGGACTAAAACCTCAAAAGGAAAGTTGTGATAACTAATTGATTTTCATTTGAACAGGATAACTAATAGTAATAGTAATTCGAAACAAATTAAAACTCTAATGGGAGAATTCTGTTGAAACCAAGGAAGTATAATTTAGATTAATGTGAATCATTCCTCTACACAATTTCTAAATTTGACTAGGATTCAAATTTGGTTTTTTGATACATTGCTGCAGCAATGGATTGACATCGCCCGTTTCACTGGACTGCAAGTTAGAAAGACTGAGTTACCTGCATCAGACTCTCCAAATCAAGATGCAATCTTATGCAACAAAACAGAAGAAGCCAGCATCAAAACAGAAGAAGCTAGCATCGATGAGATCAAAAAGTAAATGAGGTGAAAATACTACTTGCGTTGGTATTTTTTTTGTAATCTGCACTATTCTTGAAGAGCTGGTAAATCGGCACAAATGAATAGGTTTTTTTACTCATTATAACACCTCTTCGATAGCTCTATTGTAAATTTTTTGATATATTCTCACTTCCCAATTTTGTTACTGTAATATAACGAGTATTTATTTAATACTTTAATAAATGATTTCTTTTACATAAGAAACAAAAATTCTTGTATTTCCAATCTAATAAATATTATTTCATTAGCACTATCTTTGGTTCTTAAGAAAAATGGAGTAGGAGGTTGAGATTCGGCTTATAATAATGAATTCAGTTAAGTGAAACCCTCTGGAACTCAATGGTTTTAGGCATATTGGCGACTAAACATCAGTTTAGAGAAAGCAATTATACATTTTGATTAATTTAGAAAATTAAATGAAGTTAATTATGTTTTTATAAAAGTATGAGAGTTTTTTTTTTTTAATATTCGAAACCATCTTTTTTTTCTTATACTAAATTTGAGAGGGTGTACTTTGTATATGGTGTGAAGGAGAAGTCGGAAGTTGAGACCTCTTTATTACAAGTGTTTAATGCCTGACACCCAATTTTCTTGTCCGTGTGATTTTCTCTTTTTAATAGAGTTTTTGCCACACCCAAGAATTCTTGAGGTTGGATCCGAGCCCAATTATTGTTTTTACCACGCATTGTTGGTACTAAGGAAAATGAAATGAGAGTAATTTATGTGGTCCGAATTACAAGAGGAACATATTACTTCTGGGTAATATGCCTCACTCGTCGGAACATATTACTTCTGTTACAAGTCCATTGATGTTTAAGATGACTATACACACATTAAAATAAATTAATATGTAGGGCTAAATATGTTTTTAAGCTCTAAATATATGACCTTTTCATTTTTAGTCCTCAGTAAATTTTCATTCAACATCTCAACTTTTAGTCTCTACTTATATCTCTCTATTTGCACTTTTGGTCCTAACTTAGATCTCTGTTTGCCGTCATGCTGACACCTGTCGCATCACACTTTAATGACTAGGATCTCATATTCCCTCATACGATAAGTGATTTGGCATCCTAGTCATTCAAAAGTCTGATGTGACAGATGTCCATGTGGCAGTCTATTAGCCACCTAAGCACCAATTTAACATCAAAGGAAGCTAATTTGACATCATAGTCATTAGAAAGTGTGACGTGGTAGGTTTCAGCGTGACAGTTCTTTAGGCAGTAGAACATCAACTTAATGCTCGGGACCATAATTGTAAACGAAAATATAAGTGGAGACCAAAATGTGAAGAAAAATTGATTGGGGACTAAAAATGAAAACACTATTTTGTAGAGACCGAAAATTTATTTAATCCTAATGTGTAATTAGACTAAAATAACCTTATTTAATCTTTTTATATTTGTCATTAATTGCATCATGAATTTCTTAATTGTGTCTTCCAGCTAATGGTATAGTAGTTTTATCCGTAGGGCATAGCTCAACTAGCAAATGCCGAAATTGTTAGGCTGGATATCATGTCCTGGGTTCGAACCCGGGACCTCACAGTTATGTGCGTGAGTTTCTAGTGGTATTTGTCACTTCGTCTACAAACCCAAAAAAAATGGTATAGTAGTTTTAAAAAAAGCATTATTTAGATATTGGATTTCTAAAATATCAATAGTAAACATCAACAGTTATGAATGCATCAACTCTCTGTTCTTTCTGGGCCACGTTCTTCGTTAATCCTTGGGACCAGCATCTCTTTGACTTTGGATAGGGCATGTTCAAGGTTTTCCAGCTGCATATTTTTCATAATTCATGAGTCTATCTTGAGTCACTTGGTTTATAATGCTTCAAAAACAGTTTTTTTCCTGTTACATATTGTTGGAATTAATCATTTCAGTGGCAGTTACATACCTCTTGTCTGGCGAATCTGTTATGCACGAATAATCCACTATACAGATCAAAACTACATCCCATGACAGTATCCTTCTGCAAGTAATTTTTGCATGTTAAATGGTCACATATACTATCCTTATTTAAGCATAAAACAGAGAAAGGAAAGGAACAGTTTGTGAGAAAAATATTTTAAAAATTGTTTACCAATTGATTAAGTGCCTGAAATCCCTTGGTGTCAATAGGTGTGGATTTAATATCCATTTCTGCCAATGTTCTGGTAAAGAAGACACCAAAAGTTAAGGCAAGTGAGAGCATTTATTATGTATAGTTGCTTATCTGTTATCTGTCTCTAGTTGGTTACAATGATATGTAGAAAAGCCACCTACCTGCCTATTGTGTGTGTGATAAATTGGCTCCTTGCAGCTGCTTTATCATGTTCCTCACATGACATTTCTACCATCTTGCAACCCTGCATAACACAATATTGTGAAAACATCCTTAACTACCACCCTCTTTTTGTTTCTTTCTTCAAGATTAGCATAATCAGCAAAGCTTTTTCATCATCGATAACATACCTCAGTTTCAAAAATTTGGAGAAATTTAGAGCATGTAACTTGATCTCTTATTCGAACTTTATCAAACATGAAAGTAAGATCTTTCCAACCATTCTTCCCACTCACTGGTCCAAACATTGGGTGTGTGCAGAGTATGTCTGATTCCTCTGGCAGCACCTTATCAAAGACCAAAAAACACAAACATAAAACAAAACTAGATTAATCATTCGAATGAAACAAGTACTACTAAACAAAAAGATACTCAATTATCACTGGGATAGATGTAACAGTGTACTTGCAGTAGAAGGTTCCTAGGATGCTCTTTAACTGAAAGAACATCAACAAAAAGCGTAGGCCGCTTCAGACGAGAGAGTGGCATTGACCCGACAACCTCGGATAATGATGAGATTGATGTGCATAATAGTATGACATCCATGTCAGCATCAAGTAGTGCGGAGACATCCCTACAGTGTTAGAATAGACACATATGAGGTTTTAACGAGACTCCTATCTTTAAAAAAAAGACACATGTAAATAATTGATGTCTTGGTAATTTGTTTATATATGCATGCAAGTATTACCTGAAGAAATGGATGCCCATTTGGTTACAGATTTCAGAGTAATCTGAACGAGAAGTTGTGGTTAGAGTGTGACCTTGTTTTATCATTGTCTTTGCCAGAAATTGGCCAAAGGTTCCAAACCCAACTATGCCAATTTTCAAGCTTTGAAAAGATGCCATGGTTGAAAGAAAAAACAATAGTATGAGAATGAGAGGATTTCTCTTAATCCTAATGAATGCAGCTATCTATAGGTACCACACGTTTCTTAGGGCGAAAGGGCAACCAACCACGTCCTTTCAGTTTCTTGTCGTGTTAAAAAGCGGTATTACACGCCATCACACGCTTGCTTTTGCTTCAAGCTTTAATTCTGGAATGCTTTATCCAAGTTCAATAACTCAATTAAGTAATCCATGAAAGCATGAACGACGGAGGAAATTATACTCAATGTGCAATTTGTTTAAACTTTGAAGTTATTCCATAACACTTTTAATTATTCTTATGAATTCTTTTCATTAAAGTGAGTCATACAAGCACTTATGAGGAATAAAAAACGGAAGTTCTACGTTTAAGATTTTATTCTAGTCTTTTAAGAATCTACTTTCCCACTCCCTCCTGCGATAATATAAATCATAGGAAAGTAGAACTTTTTCAAGCGAATTTTTATGTCTATAATGTTTGTTTAGACTTTATTAAATCCATGTTTGGTATAATTCAAGTATTAACTGCTTTGAAATTTGTATAAGACTCGCCTTTACGTGTGATCAATCGCCTCAATACTAGTGAAGCATCCAATGGTCGCTCACTTCCTGAGAATCCAATTGAGATAGCAAAGCTAAAGATGGAAGTCGTTACTTATGCAGAGCACATGAGGTGATCGAAGGATGACTTGCATTCAGGGTCGTCCCAAACAATTTCAAGACCATGTTCCAATATTATAACTTGGACCCTAATCATACTTTTTTATTTAAATCGATTTTTTTTGGATTTGGGCTCGTGTGAAATTTTTTGGGGGGCTCTGATAGCGAACACTCTGTTCATCTTTGAGGCATTTCATCAAACATGAAAAGCACACTAGGCAAAGAAGGACACGGGAGCATTGGTGACATAAACGGAGTCCACATGATAATGCACAAAAATGCAGAATCTCACACAAGAGACTGCACACAACATCCAAATGACTGAAACCTACAAGCAGATGTGAGATCACAAAATCCTTTAAAATGAAAGACAAAAAAAAAAGTCGAACGAGAAAAATCAAATCGCAAACTGAATATACGATTCGAATTCAAGAATGCTGATTGCCGAACAATTTGTGTCAAAAGAGAGATCAAATCATCAAATCGAAAGCAGATTATGAAACCTAGAACACGAAGCTCAGGAGAACGATGCATATCGAAACTTCAAATGCAAATGGTGCGATGTGCACAACCGATTCAGATGCAAAATAAAAAGGATTTCTGACTGAGAAGCAAAAGCTAGAATCAAAACCAATTGAAGGAGCGACGAACACTTGTGGAAATAGAATTGCAAGGGAAGAAGAGGAATTTCAGAAAGAGAGACTCACGGGTAAGAAAGAGTGAATTTCAGAAAACAACCAAAAAAAATGGAAAAGAATATGAATGAAAAAGAAAATAAAATAAGAGAAGGAATCTCAAATCAGCGGAATTCATGGAGGATACCATGTTTGCTCTGATACCATCTTAAGAGTGTGGATTGGGCCTAACTCAACCTCACAAAACCGGCTTGTAAGGTGAGGGATGCCTCCCAATTATAAACTCTTTTTCAGGCCATATCACATTCAATGTGAGACTCTTAACAGGGGCTCTAAATTTTTTTGTTATGCGGCCCTAGTTGCAGCGATTGCAGATGTAGTCAACGGAGATGCTAAGGATGTTATAGCAGCAACAACCTGTGAAGCAACCCCAATCAGAGCCGTCATAATCTAACTAGAACAATGATGAGTTAGACTTATCTCATCTAACGATTCTTAGGACTCTATATAAGGAGATTATTAGGATATTTTTTTACATTGTCTTGGATTTTATGACATTCGATACTTTATGTAAAAAAGTATTAACTGCTTTGAGAGTCCTTCATCAGATATGATAATAGTCTGAATTGTCTTTATAAGTTATAGGCATCTCTAACCTTGAATTCTAAGATGGTATCTCGTCCTGTACGTGAGTGAGGAAGGTATTAGGAATCGAGTTGAGCCAAATCCAAAACTCTAAATTAAAAGAAGAATTTTTTTTTTTTGCAATAATAAAGGAACTATCAATCTACATTCTGTCATATCTGTCCACTGATATCCTACAAGAGGCTCTTGGTTCATCAATTGGAACATCATGTACCAGCTGATCCCTTTGATTTGGCACTGCATGATTAACAAACCTCCCTGTCATTCTCTGTTGTTGCACCACAAGCACTGAAGCCTTTGTCACAAAATCCTGTGAAGCTAACATATCTCCAATTACACCTAACTCCGGACACTCACTCCATTGATCATGTCCATGAAGTAACACAGATTGTGGATGTTGCTTCCCCACCATCACTAAATCAAAATAATCTATCGTTCTTCTTATACATGATGATAACTCTATTCCATCTTTCACTACTTCATCCATAATTTCAAACCTACGGTTTCCAACATTATAGTATCTATATTCATCTACTAGATCACTGTCTCTTTTTCTGTCTTTAGAATTCTCTTCACCGAATATAAGAAACCGAATCACCGACACGTTGACACACTCATGTCTAGCCATTCTACTAGCATAGGCTAGTGCTTCAGCATCATCTAAACCCCCAATGAAGAAAACAGCAACAAAATATCTTGCTTTTGAAATCAAAAGTGATGGAGAAGCACTTAAGATACCTCTATCAATGAGAATTCCAACCGAGCATGGTGCTTTTTCGAATACTTTAATGTTCATTGTTTGGATGGCTCTATTGTTGACCTCAACAGTACCATCTATCTCCCACCTTCTGTGAAATGGCATGATCAAAATATTGGCTCTTCTATCAAGCGATATTCGACAAACATCATCATGTACTGTGTCAAAGTCGGAGACTGAAGTGAAGGATTGAACTGATGCACACCCTTCATTTAGCTGTACATATTGTCTCAATGCATTGTCAAGTTGAGTTGAATTGCATGAGGTTTCTCTTAGGGTATCATGTGGTTGGTGAGCAACAAGAATAGGCCTTGATCTTCCAAGAAGCTCAACTAGTTCAAGTGCTATGACTGCAACATGGCTTTCTATGCTTGCACATGATGCTTCTAAGATGTTTAGCATTGTTGGAATGTTTTCATTGTTGTAAATACATACCATTACTCGGATCTCCGAATCTCGTTTCGTATGTTGTATTGTACATCTTTTTCTTGAATGGTATTGTGCTGAAGGATCAAATAACAATTTTATCAGTGGTGCTATGATAGCATTTACCACTAAAATTGACACCACCAATAAAGAGAACTCTTGATCTGTTATTAGCTGCCAAAAGGAAGAGACTTTTATACGTTATGTTAGTTAATCAATCAATAAATCAATACTCCCTCTCTGGTCCACTTATAAGGAAAAATTGTAGTTTTTATAGATCAGATACATCAGTTATTCAATGGATCTAAAACTGTAATTTTTTTTATAAATAGGACCAGACTGAGTATGTTCTTGCATTTGATGTGTCGATCTATTGAATTGAATTTACTAGTCTTAAATCTAAATTGTACTTTACATACCTTACCAGACTTCCATATATTGAACATGGTAAGCTCAGCTATACCTCTTCCATTGAGAATGAGTCCAATCACACAACAATCTTTCATGGAGATATTGTAAAAATATCCTGGCAACATTACAGCAAAAATCTTCACCGTGAAGCCGACACAGACTATGACAGAAACGACCCAAGTAGATTGGTTGTCGATTTTGAAGACATCAGTTTGCAGTCCACTTACAGCAAGGTAAATTGGATACAAAAATCCACAAGTTAGTGTCTCCATTTTGGTTATCAAAGTTGTTCCTATAGGTGGACCTTCTGGAACAGCTAAACCTAAAATTATTGTTCCCATAGGAAAATGTTGTCCAACGAATTCACTCAAAAATCCGGCAAGAAGAACACATAGAAAGATACTGACAATGAAAAATTCTCCAACAGGCTTTCCATTTAATCGCGACGCGCCCCATTTTATAGCTGGCCTCATTATGTATATAATAATAACCAAGAATGCAATTATGGATAGAATGATCCATAAAAGTGTTAGCATACTGCCATTCTTAGTCTGCAATACTGCAAACATGAGTACTATTGTGGTGAAACCAATAACATCAGAAAACATTGCTGAGGATATGGCTAGTCGACCGACATCAGTGTTTTGGATTTTAAGCTCTGCTTGAAGAACTGATATGCTGATAAATACTGTCATGCTTTGTGAGACAGCTATTATTGGGAGAGATTCTGAGAGGCTTTTGTCTAAGGTAACATATATCTTCAACAGAAAGGCAACTCCAAGAGGGACTAGTAATGTAAATGAGAATACAGAAAGACCAATAACAATTGCTTGTTTTTCTGTCTTTAGCACTGTAGCTGTATCCATCTTCACACAACATATGAAGTAGAAGAAATTGAGACAGAAAGTTGCCATTGTTTGAAGTACTACAGCACCTTTCATAGGGAATAAGACATTTGTCAGCATCTTTTTGTGCCCCAAAACTGATGGACCAAATAACACTCCACCCTGTAAGTAATCATCCATTATTTGTTCATATATAATACTAATTGTTGTAGCAAATCAAGTAATGAACTTTCCGTTTATTGATTTACAGGAAACACAAGTCATATTTTCACTAATCGGGTATAACAATTTACAATACATCATTTTTATTTTAAAATACTCATATTCTAAAAAATAACACATTTTTTAAGAAGCTATCAATTTACCAGGTAACTAAATTAACATTTTTAAAAAGTGAACCTATCTTAAAAAGTATACTCAAGAATGCGCCAAAAGGAGGGACCACGATTCTCTGATGTCATAATTCTCTGCATTCGTTGTAACTAGGCTAAATTTAAGTGTATTTATGTCTTTTTCTAATTTACTAACTTCTTCTGGATATTCTCTCTGATCACTTTTTAATCCAAGTGCATGAGAGTGTATGTAGGGAATTGCGAATCTAGAGAATCCTAATCCCAAAAGGAGTGTATTCTCAGAATTCCTCTTTCTATTATAGGCTGTATATTACTTAAAGAAAATTCTTTACCTATTGTTGTTAGCTGTGAAGTATGCTATTTTTTTTTTTAGATTAGACGAAATGATAAATAAACACCCCACACACATATTATCCGATAAAAACACCCCGGGTTCAACTCCGAGAGCCAGTATCCCCATTGTCAATGCATCCGGGGGGGGGGACTGACTTGTGCCATTTAGAAACAAACACATTGCAATAGAGAATTTAACATGTTAAGGGTTACCATAATGACAATCATTGGACAAACATGTAAAATATAGGTAAGAGAAAGCTTACGAGAATCTGGGATACAAGGGAGGTTTGACCAAGTGGTTTGAAACAAGCATCCAAGAATTGTGTAACTACAGTAATCAAAGAAACCTGCATAAAGAGAAGAGAAGTAGGGGAATCAAGTGGGTTGCCCATGTGCCAGATACTCTTGTGAACAGTACCATGAGGATTTTGGCATAATAGTGTTCCATTTCCAAATCCAGATGACATTATGACAATGAAATTTATTTTCTTGTATTTATTATTGTTGACATTAGTTTTCGTTGAGAAGATGAAAAGGATGAGTGAAGAAGAAGGAAAATAGTGGTCTAAAGTGTTAGAAGTTTAGATTATGGAATAAGAGGTTAACCTTGTATTTTGGATTTGAGGTTTTTGATGGTTGGCCTTCAAGCAAGGTAGTTTTATTATTATTATAGAAGCCGCTCACTCTCTTGCAAAATCAGGGAGGGAGTCTATATTTGTATAACTCTGATTCAGAGGATACAAATAGTATTTACTAGAGACCTTTTAGCAAATCCACTCAATTATTATATTAAAATACTATCGGCGTGGATACTTATCATGGTTAACAATATTGTTAATGTACATTTGCTTATAAAATTAAAAACACCCAATGCTGAGTTGGACTAGATTACATAAACACGCAATAATAAATCAGATTCAAGCCTTGTCACCCTTCACTAAACCAATCCCTTTGAGTTCATCAGATCACTTTACTAAAATGAGGGAATTTATAATTTTAATTAATTTTTTTATTATAATTACATGGTAATATAAACACAATCGTGCAACCAGTAAGGGTTGGTCCGAGTGGTAATTGGACTCGAATCCCACCACAAGGTCTCGAGTTCGAACTTTGAATGTGGCAAAAACTCTGTTGGAAGGGGAGAACCACACGGATCGGCAAAGCCGAGTACGCGCACCAATGACATCGTGCCCAAAAAATAAAAACAATCGTGCAACAGCAACCATAATTACCGAAAACAAAAGATCAAGTACATAACACTACATTGTTAAATTATTTGACATTGCTTGTACATTTTAATCAATGTGCAATAGCACAGCCCGCAGTTATTTATGGCCGACCCTAGTTGCAGCAATTGCAGATGCAGCCATTGGAGATTCTAGGGATGCTATAGCAGCAACAACATCCTCAACCTGTGAAGCAGCCCCAACCAGAGCAGTCATAGTCTGACGAGAACAGTGATGAGTTTGACTCATCTAATGATTCTTATGACTGATAGAGATTATTATTAGGATACTTTTTGACATTATCTCGGATTTTATGACATTTGATACTTTATGTAAAAAAGTATTAACCGCTTTGAGAGTCCCTCATCTGACATGATAATAGTCTGAATTGTCGTTATAAGTTAGAGGCATCTCTAACCTTGAAAGCTAGTTTTGTAGGGTTAATTAACCCAATCCAAAATTTTAAGAAGGTATCTCGTCTAGCGCGTGAAGGAGGTATTGAGAATCGAGTTAAGCCAAATCCAAAATTCTAAGATTGTAAAGCAAATTAAAAGAATAAAAAAAATTGCAATAATAAAGGAATTATCTATCTACATTTCTGTCATATCTGTCCACTGATATCCTACAAGAGGCTCTTGGTTCATCAATTGGAACATCATGTACCAGCTGATCCCTTTGATTTGGCACTGCATGATTAACAAACCTCCCTGTCATTCTCTGTTGTTGCACCACAAGCACTGAAGCCTTTGTCACAAAATCCTGTGAAGCTAACATATCTCCAATTACACCTAACTCTGGACACTCACTCCATTGATCATGTCCATGAAGTAACACAGATTGTGGATGTTGCTTCCCCACCATCACTAAATCAAAATAATCTATCGTTCTTCTTATACATGATGATAACTCTATTCCATCTTTCACTACTTCATCCATAATTTCAAACCTACGGTTTCCAACATTATAGTATCTATATTCATCTACTAGATCACTGTCTCTTTTTCTGTCTTTAGAATTCTCTTCACCGAATATAAGAAACCGAATCACCGACACGTTGACACACTCATGTCTAGCCATTCTACTAGCATAGGCTAGTGCTTCAGCATCATCTAAACCCCCAATGAAGAAAACAGCAACATAGTATCTTGCTTTTGATAACAAAAGTGATGGAGAACCACTCAAGATACCTCTATCAATGAGAATTCCAACCGAGCATGGTGCTTTTTCGAGTACTTTAATGTTCATTGTTTGGATGGCTCTATTGTTTACTTCAACAGTACCATCTATCTCCCACCTTCTGTGAAATGGCATGATCAAAATGTTGGCTCGCCTGTCGAGCGATATTCGACAAACATCATCGTGTACTGTGTCGAAGTCGGAGATTGAAGTGAAGGACTGGACTGATGCACACCCTTCATTTAGCTGTACATATTGTCTCAATGCATTGCCAAGTTGAGTTGAACTGCATGAGGTTTGCCTTAGTGTATCATGAGGTTGGTGAGCAACAAGAATAGGCCTTGATCTTCCGAGAAGCTCAACTAGTTCAAGTGCTATGACAGCAACATGGCTTTCTATGCTTGCACATGATGCTTCTAAGATGTTTAGCATTGTTGGAATGTTTTCATTGTTGTAAATACATACCATGACTCGAATCTCTGAATCTCGTTTAGTATGTTCAATTGTACATCTTTTTCCTGAATGATACTGTGCTGAAGGATCAAATAACAATTTTATCAATGGTGCTATGATAGCATTTACCACTAAAATTGACACCACCAATAAAGAGAACTCTTGATCTGTTATTAGCTGCCAAAAGGAAGAGACTTTTATACGTTATGTTAGTTAATCAATCAATAAATCAATACTCCCTCTCTGGTCCACTTATAAGGAAAAATTGCAGTATTTATAGATCAGATGCATCGGTTATTCAATCAATCTAAAACTGCAAATTTTTCTGATAAATAGGACCAAAGGGAGTATGTTCTTGTGTCGATGTATTGAATTGAATTGAATTGAATTTACTAGTCTCAGATCTCAATTGTACTTTACATACCTTACCAGACTTCCATATATTGAACATGGTAAGCTCAGCTATACCTCTTCCATTGAGAATGAGTCCAATCACACAACAATCTTTCATGGAGATATTGTAAAAATATCCTGGCAACATTACAGCAAAAATTTTCACTGCGAAGCCGACACCGACTATGACAGAAACGACCCACGTAGATTGAATGTCGATTTTGAAGACATCAGTTTGCAGTCCACTTACAGCAAGGTAGATTGGATAAAGAAATCCACAAGTTAGTGTCTCCATTTTGGTTATCAAAGTTGTTCCTATAGGTGGTCCTTCTGGAACAGCTAAACCTAAAATTATTGGTCCCACACCAAAATGTTGTCCAACGAGTTCACTCAAAAGTACAGCCAGAAGAACACATAGAAAGATACCGAGAATGAAAAATTCGCCAATAGGCTTGCCATTTAATCGTGACGCGGCCCATGTTATAGCTGGTCGCATTATGTATATAATAATAACCAAGAATGCAATTATGGATAGAATGGTCAATAAAAGTGTTAGCTTACTGCCATTCTTATTCTGCAATATTGCAGACATGAGTACCACTGTGCTGAAACTAACAACATCAGAAAACATTGCTGAGGATATGGCTAGTCGACCGACATCGGTGTTTAGGATTTTAAGCTCTGCTTGAAGAACTGATATGCTGATAAATACTGTCATGCTTTGTGAGACAGCTATTATTGGGAGAGATTCTGAGAGGCTTTTGTCTAAGGTAACATATATCTTCAACAGAAAGGCAACTCCAAGAGGGACTAGTAATGTAAATGAGAATACAGAAAGACCAATAACAACGGCTTGTTTTTCTGTCTTTAGCATTGTAGCTGTATCCATCTTCACACAACATATGAAGTAGAAGAAATTGAGACAGAATGTTGCCATTGTTTGAAGTACTACAGCACCTTTCATAGGGAATAAGACATTGGTTAGCATCTTTTTGTGCCCCAAAACTGATGGACCAAATAACACTCCACCCTGCAACCAATGAACTCTCAGTTTATTGATTTATATGAAACACGACTCACATTTTCACTAATAGGGAATAACAATTTACAATACATTATTTTTTATTTTGACATACTTAAAATCATGGTTTAGAAAACCGGTTGGACCGGAACCGGGTCCAAACACGATTCGGTTCAGTGGGAAGACCGGCAATTGCAAACCGGCTCTGAACCGTAAAAACCGGACAAAACCGGCAGTCAACCGGTTTAAGGTGGTTGAAAAAAAAATTAATTTTAATTACTACAATTCCACATCACGATACACGTTGGCCAACGACTAAGACCACCAACCCAATATCATGCTTCTGAACTGTTGAGGATAACAAATTTAATATGTATAAATTATAAAAGGTTAAAAAACTACCTCTTTTTTAACCAAAAAGTTATGTGTACAAATACTAATATGTATAAGTATATAAAATAAAATGATAAGGATATCGTACAAATACATGCAATATTTTTAATACATTATAAAATATTAATATTGATACCAACAATAGGAGGGCAAATTATAAAATTACATATACATATGTTTTTTATTATTTCGATTAATATCTAGTCACTGAAATATATTTAATAATTATTTTATTTTAGTTTATAACTTAGTTATATTTAAAATTTATTACTTATTATACTATATAATCAGTGTCTTTACCGGTTCAATGTCTGGTCCGATTCAAACACGGTTGAATCATTGAACTTTGAATCCGTGTCTTCCCCAGTTCAATGACCAAATCGGTTTTCTAAACATTGCTTATAATGTTTGATTCATATTCTAAAAAATCAACACATTTTTTAAGACGCTATCAATTTATCAGGTAACTAAATCAACTTTTCTAAAAAGGGAACCAATCTTAAAATGTTTTCTCAAGGAGGAGCCAAAAGGAGGGACCATGATTCTCTAAAGTCATAATTCTCCGCATTCACTTGTAACTAGGCTAATATGAAGGGTATTTATGCCTTTTTCTAACTCACAAACTTCTTCTCGATATTATTCTCTCTCATCACGTTTTAATCTAAATGCAATCCCAAAAGGAGTGTGTTTTCAAAATTCCTCTTTCCATTAGTGGCTATATATACTTGAAGAAAATTCTTTAACCTAAATGCAAGTGTGCTATTTTTTTGTTAGCTTAAATGAAATAGCAAATAAACACCACTCGTACATAATATGTAATAGATACACCCGGGTTTGAACCCAGAAGCTGACGTCCCAATGTTGCTGAATATTGTCAATCCAACCAGCAGTGAGGGACTAAAGTGTGGTATTTAGAAACAAACACATTGCCATAGAGCATTCTCATAAACAAAATTTTCAACATATTAACATTATTATGACAATTATTGAAAAAACATGTAATATATAGCTTAAAGAAAGCTTACAAGAATCTGAGATACAAGGGAGGTTTGACCAAGTGGTTTGAAACAAGCATCCAAGAATTGTGTAACTACAGTAATCAAAGAAACCTGCATAAAGAGAAGAGAAGTAGGGGAATCAAGTGGGTTGCCCATGTGCCAGATATTCTTGTGAACAGTTCCATGAGGATTTTGGCATAACAATGTCCCATTTCCAAATCCAGATGACATTATGAAGGAGCAATTGAAGGGAAAAAATGAAACTTATTTTGTTATGTTTATTATTGTTGACATTACTTTTCCTTGAGAAGATGAAAATGATGAGGAAAGAAGAAGAAGGATAATAGTGGTCTGAAGTCTTAGAAATTTACATTATCCAATAAGAGGTTAGCCTTATATTTTGGATATTACATTTTTGATAGTTGCCCTTCAAGCAAAGGTAGTCATAGAAGCAAAGGAGGGAGTCTATATTTAAACAAATTTGATTCAGAGGATACAAATAGTATTAACTAGAGACCTTTTAGCAAATCCACTAAATTATGTATATTGAAATACTATCGCTTATTAATATAAAACCACCCCTTGCAGAATTAAGCTTACATAAACACACAATAAGTTCGATACAGGCCTCCTCACCCAATCCCTTTGATTTCATCAGATGACTTTACTAAAATCAGAAACATAAGCACAATATATAGTGAAAATTGTACCATACAATATATATATATACGTTAAAAATCTAAACATATTTTCCTTTTAATTACATCAATATATTTAGTCTTATAATTTTGTTTTATATTTTAAACAGGAATTTATTTTATTTTTTTGAATCATATTTATGGTGACTCAATGTCGACTTGCTTAAAAAAATTAAATTTTATAATTTTAATAATGTAAAATAATATGATTCATTGATAATATAAACATAACAGTGCAACAACAACTATATATACCAAAAAGAAGAGCAACTACGTTACTAAATTAGTTGACATTGTTTTTACACTTTTTAATCAATATTCAGATGATTAAATTAATGAATTTTGGTGGTTGATCTGTAAGTACCTCTATAAGTGTTAACGAGTTGTGTAGTCTGCCCTGACCTTGTGAGTCCAATAGCCCAACTCACCTAAACTTTTTAATCTAAAAAAAAAAATCAATGAATTTTTTTTGGTATCGGACCCTCGCGGACGACCCACGCAGTGTCCCAACGCTGTCAACGAAGGACTAATCTGCGCTCTCTACTTGGGGCTGGTCAACACCCTATTTGACGTAGGCGGGAATCGAACCCGGGAGCAAACCAAGAACTTTTTCAAAAAAATCCTAAGTTTCCAGAGACGCCTAAACATTAGAAGCAGGAGGAGGATACACCACAGTCCGAACTTTAGTTGCTTTGTCAACCTTCACGATCTCCCCATTCTGGACCTCATGGTTCACATCAAATACTCCATTGAAATGCTGAAACCCGGGGTTCACGAGGTTGATATGTTGAAGAGCATTTTTAAAGCCATTTTCGCGCATGGAGAGGGCATAATTGGCAGCTTTTTTTTTGTATTCTCCCTCTGCTTGGCTGTTTCAGTTTGTTGCTCACTAAGCAGCTTCTCAAGTTCAGCAATCCGTCCCCCAGGGTCGGAACTAGAAGCAGTATTTTCTTCAGCCTTCTTAAGAGAGATTTCAAGCTCGAAAATCCGGTCTTTTAGGTTACGAACCTCGACCTCAGCGTCTTGTTCTTTCTTTTCAAGACCTTGGATTTTTTCCTCTAGCTCTGCAACTTTCTCTGTCTCTTTGTTCTTGTCTTTAAGAAGATCGTCCCGAAACTTCTCCAGCTGTTTTAGCTCGCCCTTAATACTGACCAACGAGCTCTGAACCTCCTGCAATTTCTCCTCAGCCCTCATTCTGCCCTCCTTATCCCGATCACGAGCCTCTTCAGCAGCTGAAATAGAAAAACAACAGAGTAAGATCGGAATCGGTGATGTATAAACATAATACAGAGAACGGAGATAGAAATTACCTTTGGCTCGAGTCTCCAGTTCCTCCTTCTGAGACTTAACAACATCAGACAAATGCTGAAAGACATTCAACGAAGCAGACACAGGATCGGAGACATAGGCCTCATAGCTTCTTTTGGCAAACTCGGAGTCCACCAGAAAGGAGGATGAAGACTTATGCCTTTTCGACCCACTGGACTTGTGCCCACTAGGTTTGTGCCTTTTGGAAGACTTGGTTTCACCACCAGATGCAGTTGGTTTCCTCTTGACGACCCTCGGAGGAAGGTCACTTTGATGAGGGCGACTTGTTTCAGCCACATTCTTTTGGCGACCTTGAGTATCCAGCCCACCTTCAGATATCTCCATATCCACGAAATCGGCCCCCAATTCTCGCGGATTGATGGTTCGGACCGGACTTGCATTGAGAGCTTCATTAGCATTGGGAGTCCCCAGGGGAGTACCAATATTAATAGCCCCGGCATCGGTAGCACCTTCATCCATTGCAGCTAGCCAATCAAAGTCTATCTCGTCATCCCCAGCCATGGAATCTGCAAAATGAAAAATTACAAGCATCAAAAACGACTTAGGTTAAGGAAAAATAAAAAATCAAACAAACGACCATTACTACCTAACACTTGAATAACTTCCGACCTAGTGGCAGCCCTGACCAGATCCGCTGTTTGAAATCCCTTCCAATCTTCTCTAGTATAAGGGATCAGTTCTGCACACGCGAGCATGATCGCCTTAGTCTTCTTATCCTCCTCGGACAACCTAGTGTCGCCCACCTTATACGACTTAGGCGTGCGGTTGTATTGAGTAAGATTCCAACCGAAGGGAAACTTGGTCAACACCAGAGACCCGTCGTCAGCACTATAGGAACCTACGAAGTTTATTGCTTTCTCGTCGACGGGCTGCACGAAATAGAATTTATCTTTCCAGTTCCCTTTCAGAGAATCAGAATAAAGTCAGAACACACGTCTATTTCTCACCGACCTTAAACTCACGTGTTCATGACCACCGGAAATTCTGTCCTTATTCCGATTAATCTCGAAGAGATTGAAAAACAAATCTATTAAGATCTGTCTCTTGAGATGGATGCAAACCAATTCAAATGCTCGGATAAAGGCCCAACCATTCGGATGAAGCTGAGCAGGAGCAAGACCCAAGACAGCAAGCACGGTTTGTTGAAATGAAGTAAAAGGCGGGAGAATATGCATTGTAGAAATGACGACATCATACAAAACGAACTTAAGCTCGGAAGGCCAGATCGCAGCATGTTCCGAATCCTTCATCCCTTCAGCAGTCCAAATACCGCGCCTAGGACTGGTCATCTTTCGAACTATGTCGGTCATGTCATAACCAGATCGGTAAACAGATCTTTGGGCTTCCACTTTTGCAAAAACCCAAGAATAAATCAAAGGAATGCTCAGCGCCGGGCGCACGACTCAATTTCTCCAACACAACTAAAAGAGTAACCATCGGTACACGACTCAGCATCTCCCTCCACTCTTCTTTGAAGAACTTCTTTGGATTGATCTTCTACAGCCCCGTTGCTAACCGTTTCCTCCTCGTCGGAACCTCTCCCAATATGACTCTCCCTTTCATCTTCGGAACTAGCAGTTGAGCCTGAACTTGATTCTTCGGAACTCCTAGATTCAGCACTTTCCTCGTAACCCTCTTCAGAACGATCCTCTCTGACGCCCGCTGAAGGCAGATCGTCATGATTTGCGACATCATTTGTGGTTTCTCGAGGGGAGAGGTCCCCTACTTCTAGATCCTCCTCATGCTAAGGGCTATTTGGGGCAAAGGCTGGTTGTTCATGTACCTCAGGCTCGACCGGGGCAATACTAGGATGGGCCCCTTCCGGGACTCCGACTTCGGAAGCCATCTTTTTAGCTAACTTAGGAGGTTGGGGGGTTATCTCTCTACGAGTTTGTTTAGTTCTCGCCAGAGCGAACCTGTAGGTATGGGGGCACCGAATGTCAGGATTAAGGTGAGAAGGTAGGTCCTCAAACAAGTCGGAACCCGACCTGACGACCCCCACCCCGCGTGCGACGTACATAAATCAACAGAGCAGAAGATAATTAAATAAAAAAGACATCAGTTAAAAACTAACCTCGATTCTTGGAAGATCGAGACGATAGAGCTCTCTACGATGTTGAACAAATGTGCTCCAATGGACACTCCACTTAAACGGTTGCGACCTCACCACGATCTCTATAAATCAGAATCTCAAACAAAGACCGGATCGGTAGTCAGAGCACTCTCAAGCAGCAGCAAACAAATAAAGAGGGAATGGTCCCCTATTTATAAGGAACGAGGAATGAGAAGCGGTTTTGAACTGAACCGTCTCCCCCAATCAATACTCTCGAAACCACACGCCTAAATCCACGCGCCATCATTACTATAGCCGCCCTTGAAAACGTGCCAATCATGAACAGTTATTCCGCACACCAAAATCGAGGCGCGTCATTATTACTGAACCATCGAGTTCTTCAAACGATCGCATACCATCTCTTCACACAGTCTACGGCCCATCTCTACTCGGATTCGGCCCAAATATTTATCACTACAAACTCTCCCGACTCGGAACAACGTAAAGCTCGGCCTGTATCTCATCAACTCGGTTCACAAGTCAAGATCTCCCCTTAGACGACCAGACTTGGGGGGCAACTGTTATGGAGAGACTTTTTATCTATATACACCCCCTTTATAGCTTCTATTCACACCCCATGAAGGCCCAGTATTGAAAGGGCCCAAACCAGAAACGGATCCAAACCTCAAGGGTCCAGATCAGACGGTCCTAACTCGTCAAATCCAACCCTTCCACCATCTATAAATACTGCATTCAATGTCACATTAAAGGGAAGCAATCTCATATTTATTACACGGCTTAGACTATCTCACTGATTTAAGCATCGGAGTGACTTTGCAGGTACCACCCCAGCTCGGATCGGATAGTGTACATTGATCAAGGATACTACCACTAACTACCTCAGACCCCCTTTAAGGTCGGAAGTACTGTGCAGAACAATTATTAAATCATATCGTGCTTAATTAGTACAATAAGAACAAGAACAAAGATTGTATAATACTACTACTTAGAGAAGAAGGTAGACAGTCACTACTAAATTTCAGTTATTATGGGTTTGAGCATCTTCCCATGTAATTGCTGTCTTTCCAATTTTGTGAAGGACTTTGATAACTTCTTCTGTTGTGACATTACCCGTAACAATTACTTTGTTCAACTTTGTGTCGACGTTATAGGTTTCAATATCTTCAATCTTCTTGATGGCTTTCAGAATTTTCTTGATACAGTCGTCACAGTGCAAACCAACTTTCACTTCCACTACCTGAACACACAAAAGAATAAAAACATCTTAGACACAGACATGCATAGCTGAAAAAACACAGAGGGTTTGAGGTTGGTTCTTACATTAGCCATATTTCTGATTGATGATCGTAGGAATTAGTTGAAAAATGTAGTAGGGACTTTTGTGATGAACCGTGTGAATATTTATAAAGGAGTGGAGAAAAAAGGTGAAGAAGATAGAATTGGATTCTTAACGTGAATTATGGAAGCTTTTTCTTTCCGTAAGGAAGGAAGAAAAGGTGGAGTAACATTTTATTTTATATACATAATAATTGAATAAAGTCTTGGGAGTTGGGAGTGTTGTCTTGTCTGGCCTCCATTTACTACCGTCTGTTTCCTATTTTATAAGTTGTTTTAACAAAATTAATTTGTTTCAAATTAATTATTGTTTTACATTTTTAAGAAAGTATCTAAAATGCTTTTTCACTAATGTTTTTATTAATCATGACAATTTTTTACATTTAATAAATGATTCACATTTATCTATGTAAAGAGATAAAGGGTTAAATAGTAATTTAGACAACACTTTTTATAAAATCTAGACTACTAATCATTTTTTTAATAAATGTGTAATAACCTTAAACTACATAAAAAATGGGACAGAGGTAGTAGTTAGCAAGCAGGATGTCCGTCCAAGGTTTCACCTCAAAACATGTGTAACGAAGATAATGATGATTGTTTTCTTTAAAAAACAAAAGATAGTGATGATTCAACAAACAAACAAAAATATATTGTCGTTTCTAAAATTGTACTTTAAGATTATGTACTACTATATAAGTTGTTGATAAAAAAAAAGGCAAAATTACTCCCGAGGTCCTTTAACTTATTTTTTGATATTAAATCAGTCCTTTAACTTTTTTTTGTAACGACTTAGTCGCTTAATTTTTAAAAACACGATAATGTAGTCCCATTTAACGTTTTTTGTTAACACCGTTACAAAAATGCTCAGGTGGCTGTTAGATACCCAGATCTTCATCTTCTTCATACCCAGAACTTCTTCATACCCAGATCTTCATCTTCTTCAAAGGCTCCTCTTCATCTTCTTCAAAGGCTTCCTCCGGTTCATCTTCTTCAAAGACTTCCCAACTACAAACCCAGAACTTAAATCAAAAACCCAGATTTTCGAGAACAAAACAAAATGAAACAAAAATGAAAACGAAACGAAACAAACCCAGTTCGAAATGAAACCCAATTCGAAACAATTTTATTTCATTTTCAGATCTACGATTTTCGTTTTCATTTTAGATCTACGATTTTCGTTTCTATTTCAATTCAATTTCATTTTTACAATGTTTCTGAATTTTTGGGTATCAGTTCAAATTTCATTTCTGTTATGGGTATCAGTTTGATTTTCGCTTCTGTTCCTGGGTATCATTTCTGCGTATGTTAATTGCCAATCCCCAATCCCCAATCTGATAGTATATGCTACTATTAATGTTTAATAGACTATAGATTCAAACTTATGAAGAAGAGTGAAGAAGATGAAGGAATAGGATGAAGAAGACGATGGAAGAAGATGCATAGGATTTTTTTTCCAGTTTTCACCTATTACTTAAATTCATGGAGCATGGAAGAAGAGGATGCGAACATGAAGAAGAGAATTTTTTTCCAGTTTTCACCTAATAGACACGTCAGCCACTGTTAAACGGAGTTAACAAAAAAAAACGTTAAATGGGACTACGTTGTTGTGTTTTTAAAAGTTAAGGGACTAAGTCGTTACAAAAAAAAGTTAATGGACTGATTTGATACCAAAAAATAAGTTAAGGGACCTCGGGAGTAGTTTTGCCTAAAAAAAATGTATGTCTTAACAAATTTATTTATTATGCTGATTTTTAAGATAAAGTAGTTTAATTTGATAAGAATACTCCTGGTCCAAGTGGTAACTGGATTTAGATATCACTCCAAGATCTCGGATTTGAATTTTAAGTGTGACAAAAAATTTGTTGGTCGCTTGCAATGCCCACATGAAATCATGATGTTATGAGTGCTAGATGACCCAAAATTATCTTTCTTTGATACTTATATTTAAGATTTGAGCATCAATATGACCCAAATTTCATTTACAATATGTAATGGCGTACTTGAGAACGAATGGCCCCTAATTCAACTTCTATGTGAATCTTTATTCATAATTTGAAAAGCAAGCCTTGATGTGGGCGGCAACACGAGTTTTTTTTTTTTGGCATCCAAAATCACTATGCGAGATTTGCCTAAAAACCCTAAATTATGTTATGATGATGCTAGATAGTGGATACAGAAAGACCATTTTAATTAACTATGAAAAAGTAAATGACGTAAACAAACATTTTAAAGATAAAGGAATCAAAATGAAAAAACGGTGAAATATTAACGAGGCGCTTAACAGAAATACCATTTTGAATATTTTAAAAGATAAATGACAGAAACAAAAAAAAACATGAAAAACAAAGGATAAAAACTATATTTTAGCCATAAATTTTGGATTGTTTGTCTACTTATATACATTGAAAAGAACATTGTAAAATAATTTAGTGTAGATTTAATCATAGATTATTTTCTTAACATACAAGGAAGAAAGAGATAATGTTTCGATATTTGTAATTAATGCTTTGAAACATAATTATCAAATATAGTAATTGATGTGACTTACAGCATATGCAACTTATTACTGTACAATCTCATCTAATGAACTTAATGGCAAATTCAATGATAATAGAAATGAATTACTGATTCTTAGTTTAGTTTTTCTTGTTTGTCAAATTCTTAGTTTAGTTTTAAATAGATGCACGGACATAATTCATAATTGATGTAGGTAATGAAATTTTACTCACAAGACTTCACAAAATATGAGATGGTACAACTGAGGATGCAATGTAACACTTTAGCCATGGGATATAACTTTCTTATTTTTTGGTTGGGAAAATGCTGATTACTCATGGAGTGTCCCAACGCTTTTAGCGAAAAACTAATTTTCACTCGTACATACGAGCAAATTTTGCACGGGCCAACACCGAATTTGACACTACCAGAATCGAACTTGGGAGAACGAAGTCGACCTCTTGTGTCCCAAGATAGCTTATGTCACCGGACCAACGGGGTTGGTTGGATAACTTTCTTATTTTGAAGCATTGGAAACTATTTTTTGTGTCAATGATTGGTGAATAGTAACTAGAAAAACATTGCTCTATCCTTTTGTGGATAGAGTGGCAATTCTTATTCCCACACTTCCTTGTTTCTAACACTAGTGATCTATTTTCAATAATAGATATAGTTAAGACTACAATTTACAACAAGATGAAAGATTAAAGTTTAAATTTTATTTTATTTGTCCTAAATACAAATAGTCGGGGGCGGGGATGATAAGGGGAAAATGGAGCATCGCTGCGATTCGAACATGTGCTGCAAATGTCCCACAACATTCTTAACTGATTGTCTATTTATGTACATTGAAAGGAATTGTGCTTTGACATATTTCAAAAAAAGTTACGTTCAGACTCAATTATAGATGATTTTCATGACATACAAGAAAGGAACTGTGCTTTGACATATTTCTATTGTAATTATCGCTTTGAAAGATAATTAGAAATATTTTGTATGAAATTTGGTGTAACTTATTACCGTACAGTCTTTCATTTTGCTTTTCCCTATAAAATAAGGAATCGATGCTTAACAAGGGGTTAACATGGCTGTGGCAATACACGACAGTCCAAAGGGATCATGTTTCCTTCATCAAAACTATTCTTGTTCTTATTCTTATTGGAAAGAGAATCTAAAGCAACAAGAATTGGAATGATAGATTATGAGCTATGTCAAACCCTAAGTAAGAAGCCTTTGGAATAGAGAAAGGATCAACCAAGCAGAAGCTAAATAACAGTCCAAAATCAAGGATAACTTGAGAGATACAAGAGTGCCAAAAGAACATTCAGTTCATCAACAATTCATAAGGATCAACACTTTTTCATGTATTGTATTCTTTAATTAACATTACTGGTATTGCGACAAGCTGTAGATTTTAACAGAGGTTTATCTAATCCATCTGATACAATAGATGTTTACCGCAACCCTGGTACTTGCATAGAATACAAATGTAAGTTTTATTTTAAAAAGTTGAAAGAAGGTAAACTTGTTTTGTACCTTAAACGGACATGCATTGCATGATAATATATACTGCACAATGCAGCAAACTCAAACAAGGAATTGGTACACTTCATCGTCATCAACAAGGCAGTACCGTCTCTTGAATGCAATGCCACCAGAGATAGGGTGAGGGAAGTTAAGGACACTCTTCTGTGAAAAAATGAAACACGTCAAAGATTACAATTACTTTTGCCGAGAAGCACACATTCTAGTGCAAATACTTCCGGCTTGAAACAAATGGAACAGAGAGCAACATGAGAAATGTTTTCTGCATTATAAGAAATATAAAATCAGGCTTTATGTTATAAAACCAGAAAGAGTACCAAGTCGATGAGCTCGACAACAAGTAACTACAAAAAGAAATAATCATGTCAAGCCAAAAAATATACTCACAAAGGGCCATTTGTTTTATAAGAGATAAAAGCATATTAGGGGAATGCTATTGCTGCCAAAGCTAAGCAAATAGCATACAAACCAAAAAGGCAATAGTAGAATTTAAAGCCCCACCAAAACCTAGACTTTCCTAGATTCTTATTAGCAGGTCCTGAATCCTGATCCCTAAGAACCACCATAATAGCATGCAACCATGCAATTTCCACAGCCTAACACAATGTGACTATGCATTGGTTACCACAAACATAGATATCAAATCGCACTATAGCATGGCCAAGCACTCTCATGGCTGATGACCACTACCACAAATATGTAGCCCAACATTTTTCATTTAGCATCTGTTACCATGCAATTGTGGCCAAAATTGAGTCCTTTTGCAGGACTACTGTTTCATGGATAGTAAAGCCCTTTGCTCCTACCTTTTGTTTCATATTTCCTATCATTTCCCTAACATTTTTAGGCATCAATAAATTGGAAAACTGCTTCTATTCAGCTGCAAACATCATTCCTGATTGAAACAAGCCTCAATCCATCTTGTCCACCACGCTCACGAGATTGAGCCCCATTGATCGACGGTACTTCCTACCATTCCTTAGCTGGCACTGTTACATTACATGCCTCAGCCACACACGTCCCTAGTTTGCTGCTAACCGTTCATACCCCTCTGTTTCAGTTTACAGACCTTTTTGTTTATTCACCCTTTGTTCTGCCACTAAAGCTATACCATTGTTATAACCAAGAATATGTCTTTACTCATTAATTCTGTGCAACATTTTACTTTTTAGAATTGCATTTACAGCATAAATTGTCTATGTTTGATCTCTAAAGTAAAGTACCTATGCCTTTGATATAGCAGTCATCTTATTATGTGTTATCCCACTATTGCGTTTATGGGGCTAATAAATCCATGCAGCTATCTAGGTTTGGCAATATGATTTGCCAATTTGCCAGAAATTCTATGTCGTGGGGTTACATTCCTCAATCAACATCTGTCACAGGGATTAATGTAATGGCAGAAATAGCAGTTCAAAGCATAATCTAACTGAACATTAACTTGCAGGTTTTAGAAAAAAGGAATCAAACCATACTGCTCATCTAGGCATAATAATAAATATACAATATGGCATACACTCGATGTTTTTAGTTACTATATTATACTTTGTGGAAACGAAAAACATAACTGCTGCACTCAAAACAACAGACACCAATTAAGTGGAACAACAATTGTTTGTTAACAAGATTCAACTTATGTTTTGGACGCTAAACTAAATTAGCACTAGCATTTGTAAAGATAAGTTATAATATACTTTATCATAGAATTAAAATTCGATCTGATAATAATTTTTTAATAATGGAACATTGATGAAATCTAATGAGTACCTTTATACTTGCAAATTAAGGAGAAGATTTGTTCTCCGGTTCACAGGAATCTGAATCACTTGCTCTGTAACCTGAATGTAAACAAAATAAAAATCAACCAGGACATATAAAACCAAATTCACTAGTTGAACACAAAATGGAGCTTACCTGGTTGTTTTTCGCTTACTTTCCAAACTGAATTTCGACATCTTGATGCTCTACTAATCCAAGCATGTCCCTATAAACAAAATTTGTCACACAGTATGGTCAGAAACCAAAAGTTCTCCAGCAGGGAACTTCATTCCAAATTGAGCAAAATTCAGAAGCCTTACAATGTCACTAACCCTTCCCCCAAATCAATTGAAGGAAAAATGAGATAAACATTAAAAAAGAAATTAGGATTACTATTATAAATTCATAACAGTCAATAGAATTCATGCATATTAAAAAAAGTGAAAACATAAATAATAACAATCAGCATATGGAATTAATAATGTGATTGAAAAATATAAACAGAAACAAGAAATTAAGAAGTAAAAAAAAAAGACCTTTCGAGGATCTCTAGGAACACCATAACCAGAGTAATACATTTGACCAACGAGAATCTGCATGTTGCTGTCTCCAGCCTTAGCCTCCTTGAGCGTATCCTGAAACCACCGTTTAGCGCAATCGGCGACAACATTGGCGAGGGGTGTACGACATTCCAAAGCTTCGATGTTCTTCGGAGAATCCACCTTAACAGAAACTTGTTTATCGGTTCGTGGGGTGGAAAACCGGTTCGGTGATCCGGTTTGCTTTCCTTTTGGTCTATGCGGTTTTGCAGATGATACAACCCGTGATAATTCTTGTAGCCTAGCTACAAATTCAAATGATTTTCCCATCAAATCTGAGGTGAAAACAAGGAGGAATTGTTGAGAAAGACAAATATCGAATGTGTGAAATGCAACTAGAGATTATTTGAAGAGGATGTGTTACACAGCGCAATCTTGTTTCAGTTGTTGACTGTCGTGAGATGAGAATGTTCGGGTGAACGGCGAAGTTGCCAATGGATGATTTTAGTTTGGCGTTAAGCTAATAACACCCCCTCTTAATCTAGTTACACCTCCTTGAAAGGTGACCAAAATTTGTTGACTATATTTCTAAAATTTACTAATAACACCCCCACCTAATCTAGTTACACCCCTTCAGTTGGTCCAGTGTGTTAAATTTGTATTATTAGATTATTAGAAATTTAGAAAATAATTAAGGGAGGAAAGTGTAGATTTTGACATAAGAGGAGGGCGGAATGTAACTCAAGCTTCTCTCAAGGGAGGGAAGTGTAATTTTTTCTAACATATTTTGCATAAGAGGGAGAGTGTATATTTTAATATAAGAGGGAGGGGAGTGTAATTCAAGCTTCTTTTAAGGGAGGCGAGTGTAATTCACTCTTGTTGTTTTTATTGATTTTTAAATTTTTTTTATATGGTTTTCTTTGTTAAATAATCATGTTGGGTCAAGTTGGCCTAATGGCTCGGTGTCTTGATCTATGTTGGACTACAAAAAACACATTTTAATAAATATATGGGTTGGACTATCACGGCCCATTTTTCATTTTGGCTCGCCAAACCGAGCAACCCAATTTGACAGATCTACATCCACCCCTCCCACATATCAGTTCTCCATCTTCCTTGGTCGTTTCACATTGTTCTTCTAATTTTTCAAATCCGAAGGGATATATATATATATATATATATATATATATATATATATATATATAGGGGGGTGTATCAAGTTAAAGTAATTTTAATATGAGAGGGGGAGAGGAGAAAATCTGGGCCTTATAACAATTCATGGGTGGTTGTGATTGAAATGTGGATATATATCAAGTGAGAGGAGTTTCATAATGAGAGGGTGAGAGGAGCACATAGCAGCCGTAGCCGGTAGGTTAAATCTTGGCTAAGATTAAAACGAAAAGTCATGTGACTTTTTTAAGGAATTGTATGATCACTTAACTTTTAATCATGACCGTCGATTCATATATTGTTATATGGTCTAGATTTATTTCTCTCACTCTCTCATATTAAAACTCATTTCACTTACGTGATACACCTTCTACCCTGTATGTCCAGAAATGCGTTCAAAAATGAAAAAAGATAAAATTATGTGTTTATAAAAATCTTTCACAACAAAATAGATAAGTCACTTCAACAATTCAAATTGTCTAATTGAATGATAAATGAAAGAAAAATCATTAAACCCTGAGCCTCCTTGTCACATTTTTTTTACTAAAAATATAGTATTCATTCATTCAAATAGGTAGATTATATCAAAAACAATACAAATTTCATATTGCTAAAACTAAAAAGGAAGAATCTGCGAACAAGCTCGCAGCATCCAAGTTAATAGCGAAAAAATCAATTTGCCTACAAAAATAATATAATTAAAGCCACCGGAGTACATATGCCTCCAGATCTGTAGCATTGACGACCATGTCTTCATTAGTTGAATCTATAGCGAGTCGAAGTGGATCTAGCAATTCGAACAGAACAAACAGTGTAACAAGACGGGAAAACCAACTAAGTCGCACAAGACGGCGAACAAAATAATGGTGCCGCACAAGATGACCGAATCAATGATGTCGCACTTAGACGACGTAATCACAAAAGATTCAAAACTATGTGAATAACACGTTTTTAGATGAAAGGAGAAAAGACGATGTCGAGGGGTGATTGCGAGTCGAAAAATGACCCAATTCACCCCTCTTCAATAGATGAAGGAGAAGAAAAATTAGAGAGAAGATGGGGCAAAACTAGGGCTGGCTAGAGAAAAGGACTCCATGTCACATGTTTTAGAGCTTTACCAAATACTTTTTTCTATTTGTAGACGATGTGACAATTGCCACTAGAAACTCACGCACACAATTGTGAGGTTTCAGGTTCGAACCCAAGACATAATATCCAGCCTATCAAATTCAGCATTTGCCAGTTGAGTTAGGTCTTACGGAATACGAAATACTTTTTACATCTAGCTAAAACGGCAACCAAATCACAATCAAATCAAACTCAACTTGGTGCCCTCCTGTTCAACCTGAGCCAATTGGTGGTTCAAAGCGGTTGAACTGCGCTTCAATCCGGTACATCCCGGTTTTGAGCGATTCAATCGCCCTGCGGTTTTAAATGGGGTTAGATCAACCGGTTTGGCCCTGTTCTTAAAACACTGAACTCAAGACTAAGGCAGTAACACCTGGCTACTCCTATGCATTCACATTTGAAGAAAAAAAATGAAGGAATAACATCTATATTAATAAAGGTCTCACCGAATCTTATAATATATAGATTCATTAGCATACTAATCACATACATCGTGTCCATGAAAAAATGTTCATTTTAGGCAGTTATGCCAAGACATTATTTTAGGCATAATGTTCACAGTATGAACATTTTACTTCCGGGTACTGTGAAATAATGTTCATTTTAGGCTGTGCTTGTCCATGAAAAAATGTTCATTTTAGGCAGTTATTTCACAGTACCCGGAAGTAAAACAAATATAAAAATATAAATACCAATTTAAATATATTTTCAATAATTTTTTTAGGGAAAAATACACTTCTAATACGTATTTGTGCGAAATAATCAAAATAAAGATGACGACACAAATAGAAAGTGAAACACGTGGATATCATAGATGGTTGGATGAAAACCACCAAGAAAATAGAAGCACATATATAAAGTTGAAAAAAGATGATGTGGGGTTGGATTGTTAATGTGATTTAAGTACATGCGAATAAAAATTAAATTATAACTATAAATTCAAAAGGATTATAAAATTTAAAATAAAACATAATAAAGACATTGAGATTGAACATCCATAAATAATAAGAAAAAAAGTCTAAATAATTTTAATAGCATAATTGATATTCATCAAATGTAAATATAAAAAGTTAACCCATAATTAGCATCTCACTTTGCGTATTTTGAACGAAACTTTTTATCTTTTTCACCAAACCAATTTGAAGAACAAACTCTGTGTATTGGAACAAATAATTTTGTTTTGAAACCATAAAGTACATCAAAACATATGGCTTAGCATCTCAGTTTATGTATTTTGTCCTCAAATGCAAAAGTATAATAAAACAGATCTCAAAAACTATAAACAAAGTTGAAAGACAATAATGGGTGGTTCTATTGTAAATACTACAACACGGTACTTGACTATAAAATAAAGATAAAAATCTAAACACCAATTTAAATATGTGTGGGGTGTCATGCAGGGTTGGTAGAAAAGCTCCAATAAAATAGGAGCACAAATAAATACGAGGCTCTATTATAAATTTGACTGAAATTTTTGTTGGAGAACAAATGCTGCAAGATAAGTGAGTGATTCTTCTTGGAAAACCACCTATAGGGGTTCTATTGTAAATGTAGATAGAAAAGAAGGCAACTCAAATAGAAAGTGAAACATGTGAGTATCATGCAGCGTTGAATGAAAACCACCAATAAAATATGACCTATACAAATCTGAAAGAAGATGATGGAGTTCTATTGTAAATGTGGCTAAAGTTCCCAGGGGGTTAATATTGCTACACAATACTCAAATATAAAATTAAAATTAAAATATAAATCCAGATTTAAGTATGTTTCTAATAGCAATTGGTGTGAAATGACACAAAAATAAAAGATAACACAAATAAAAAGTGAAACACAAGGGTATCATGCTAGTCTTAATGAAAACCATAAATAAAATAGAAGCCCTATAGAAAGTCAAAAGAATATGATATGAGTTTCTGTTGTTGATGTGGCTAAAGTTCCCGTGAATAAAAATGAAATGATAACTATAAATTAAATAAGAAGATTAAAAAGTTAAAAAAAATATTAACAAAAACATTGAATTTCGCGTATTTGAACTCCTGTTTTTTTTTTCAAACACTAAAGTACCTCAAAATACACTGCTTAGCATTTCATTTTACGTATTCTCACACAATTTTTTTCACCAAATTAGTTATCGAGGAACAAACTCTACGTGTTGGGACAATTAAATTATTTTCGGAACCATAAAGTACATCAAAACACAAAACTTAACATATCACTTTATGTATTTTGTCATCAAATAATTTTTTTTTCATCCAACCATTTATTGAGCAACGAATTTCACGTATTTGAACAGTTAACTTTTTTCCGGATGCTAAAGTAGTATTTCAACAGTTTAATTTTTTCTGAAACACTAAAGTACCCCCAAACACACGATTTTGCATCGCAGTTTACATATTTTGTCACAAAATTATTATTTTTCACAAATTAAAATATGAAGAAAAAGGGAAGCAAAAAAATTTAAGTTTAGAATTTAAAAATAATAGAATGGAATAAAAGGAGAAAAACTGGAAGGAAAAAAAACTGAAAGTTATAAAAAGAAAAAACATTAAAAAAAACTAAATGAAAAAAAGAAAAAAAAATTAAAAACCTCAAAATGAAAGAAGGAAACAAAAAGCTAAAAAAAAGGAAAAAAAAAACTGAAGTTGGCGCGCTCTACCGCCAACTCGCATCTTTCTTTAATATGCGAGTTGGCATAATGAGCGCGGCAACTTCGATTACTGTTGAAGCCTTTTATTCGCTATCTCGCTATTATTCCTTCTCTTCTATACCTGTTCTGTTGTTTATTCTCTCAATTCTTTTTTTTGAAGCATATTCTCTCAATTCTATTAACCTAATTTCCTTTTTTCTCCATCTATCGCTTCTCTCTTCTCATCCTCACCCTCACCCTCTACGATCCCCACCGAACAGTCCCTCCTTCATCTGCTTTTCCCTACTTCCTCTACAGCCTTGAGGCAGGCTCTTATGCCACCATCAGTTGTCGCCACATTTTTCTCCTCCCCACTACCATCCGATCCAACAAGCGTGCAAATCATGCGTCTTTCTTTTTCATTTTTCAAGTTGTTTTAATTCCATCGCCATTCTTTCATCTAGACGTGCTGCTTCTTCTTTATTTCCATATATCAAATTCCCTTTTCCTATCACTCTTTTAGTTTCTACTTTAACTTCTATACACAGTGGTTTCCAAGAAGGAGCTGAGAGAGAGAGAGAGAGAGAGAGAGAGAAGCAAAGGGCTGAGGGAAAGAGCAAGCAATCGGATTTACTTGAATATAAAAGGGGGAGAAACCCATATATAGAATCTGACATATTGCGGTTGTGGTTCTTTCAATTCATACCAGAACCCATCAAGGAGCAGGGGCAATGTTGAGGTCTCTGGTACTCCCTCTATCTCTTATTCTTTTAGTCAATTGAATATATTGGTAACATCAAACATTTTATGACAACTTAAGAGGTTGGTGTCAATTCTTTTTTACCCAAGCTTCAAAAGTGTAAGTTGCATTCGTCTACTAAATCCAATTGGAGAGAGATTTGAGTTTCATTTTCGGATTGTTCATATCTTATCTAAGCATATTCACATAAACCTGATGTAGTAACATGTAATATTATTTAGTTGCTTGCCTTTAATATTGATTTTAATTTAGTTGCTGCACAATTTATGGTTTCTAATCAAATATTTCAATTTATGATAGTTGTTCTTTTCCTATGATGATCACCTTGATTTTGATTTGATCACTACTTGCTGGAGTAGGGTGTCTCTCACTTACAACTTTGAAACTGACAATGGGGATCAAAGCATTTGCATGTATGTTATTTTAATAACTGTTTTTTGTGTGCTTTGAGTATTCTATGTTTTCCCCTTCATCAAAGTTTTACTTTAGGGTTTGGACATGATTCATTTGCAATTCTATGTAAATTAACTTTAAAGGGTAAGACAAGTATATCTTTCAGCTATTTGTGGCAGCATTGTAGCTAAAGCAAATACATGCCTTAGTCATGCAGGTGTTCCACAAATAACTTATAGGTTTCCTTGATTTCTTTGGAGGGGTGGGGGAATTTTTTGTAAATTAATTCATTACATGGATGAGTATCTATCCAAAATTGAATTTTATTTCTCATAAAAAAAAAGTGTAAGACAAGTTGTTTTGTGGTTTGGATGGCATATACCATTCTCTCAGGATCAGTTTCTTTGTTTTATGATAACCATCATTTTGCTGATTCTTTGTTAACTTTTAATGGCTTAGTTACCAAACTAATGAAACTTACTAATGTTTTTGCTACTGTAATAGTCTTCTATTTTGAGTAGGTGAACCGTGTTTTGTACTTTTTTGTATTTGATTTGTAGGAATTGAAATGGGTCAGGCAATCAAAATGGGTACATATACATTCTCATTTTTCCCATTTAGCTGTCCAAGGTTTTGAGCATCCCTCAAAAAATATGATCTTTTTCTTTTTTGCATATTCAGACCACCCGTTGATGTTGATCTGCTAACTGATATATATGTTGCTGTGAAATTTTGCGCATTGATTTTTCTTATTGTGTCTAACATTCCAAATTGGTCAGTTGTCAAGTGTATTGCTGAAGTTATACTATCATACAATGTGTTGCTTAGTTATTAAAATTAATTTTTGCTACTACAGTGTCTTTGAGGAGACTAGTTGTGAAGATATGCTGGAAGGTAATTGTCATGCCTCTTTTTCATTTATTGGAGCTACATAATAAACTGACAGTGATTTAAGGTCTACCTCCGATGCTCGAAGTCTCTTTATTTTAGTTTTGTATTGTTTTATCTAGGAACCATGAGAAAGCTGCAACTGACATGCTTTTCTTTTTGTTACAACATGACATTTTATTTAACCATATTACCACCATAAGGGGTATTAAAGGAAAAAGAATAAGTGATAGACATATCTAAGGGCATTACCTGTTATAATTATAGTGTAGTTTATAGTGTAAATTATGCCTTTATATAGTTTTTTTACCAAAGGGTGTTAATTGTTTTGCTGATAGAGAAGTTGGTCTCTGCATTTCATATATTAAGTAATATATTAATAATGCTCCTTTGATTTTACCCTTTTTTTCAATTGAATGTTTTTCATTTTCAAGTGGCAACAACTACTGATAAACATGTGTTTATTTAAGGTTTCTTATCGTTTTGTTTAGGGTTTCTTCAACCAAGTGTTTATTTGATTTTTGGTTTTTGTAGATCGATTTTCCAATATATAACGCAGGTTAGTTATTCAAACATCTCTTTTTTTTTTTATGTATTCCATCAATCACGTGGTTGTTTTCAAGCCGCTACTTCGTAAGGAAAATCCATTATGTTACTTGAATTACCATTGCAGGGAGATAATGATATTCTTTTTAAACATAGTATCTTAGTTCTGTCATGAAGAGATGGGGGTATCTGTTGAGGGCAGCACCCTCTTTTGGGGTTAAAAGTGTCTTTGACTGGGTTTACTTGAGGTGGGTTTTGATCCGTGTGGACCATGGTGCTCCCTTTCTTAAGTTTTTTTGCCAATGTGTGTATTCTGCTTTTCATCGTTCAGAGTTTGGATAGGTTGCAAATGAGTGATCTGGTCAAATACTTAATGGGATACTTCATCAGATCTTGCTTTCTTCACTTGAATCTATGTTGGTGATTTTTTTTTCCAGATTTAACATTGCATCGATTTTGATAGATCAAACAAAAAAAGCCTATTAATTTGTCTTTGAAACCTATATTCTACTCTCCTCTATTACTATTTTCATTCATTTAGATAAATCTTCATTTACTATAATTTTTTTAACACAAGTTTTTCTCATTTGTTAATGCCTAATTTCTAATTTTGTTGTTCATAATGTATGTTTATATTATACGAGTGGATATTTCACCACTGGGATATGCAATTTAGTCCAGCATTTGCACAAGAATTTATTTGGTTTCACTACGTAGCCAACGACGGCTATACATCTATTAGAAACTAATCAGAGCAACCTCATGATGATGCAAAATTGAAAGAATTGGGTCGAACATGTTCGGTACTTTGGTGTCGGACCTGTTCGGTCCTTTGGTATCGTACCTGTCAAAAACACTGCGTAGGGAGATTTGGTAGCGTATTCCAGTGAGAGTAAAATTGGAATATTTGAGGTTTGGGGGTGTGTAGTGAGTAGGAGTGGGGTTGGAAAAAACATAGGTCTAAATATAATCATATGGCGCCTCACTCAAACTTACATTTGCAAAAGCCCATTACATATTTCAGTTTTTATCAATCTCCTTAAAACGCACCAAATATAAATAAATATAGACACATTTAATTCATCCACTCTAGCGCAACCCGTGCATCGCACGGGTCATAAGAATAGTATAAGAGAAAGATAGCCACCACTGTTGCAAGGAATAATATTCTCACATTCCAACTAAACTTGGACTATTCTCAAAATCTACAAGTTTGTGAATTTCCTCTCAATTATTAATGAGTAGCATATACTTGATTTGATTCCTCCTCTCTCTTTTCGGACTGCTTTTCGCATGATGAGCTAATATTACAAATTTGTTGATTATTCTCCCACTATCCTTGGTCGGCATTTCAAACCCAAAAAAGGATGCAATTTCAAAATCTTAATTATCAGTTACGAGCTACTAACTATCACAGAACTAGAAATTATAACCCACTTGCATTACGAATGATCGTGACATATATAGAGTGCTTGTTGATTTCATTAGAGAGATATGTCAATGTCACCCTCGTCCTTAACCATTTATTTAAAACAAATTATGTGACTTAATTATGATGAGGACATCTTAAAGAATTTTGTATCAGTGGTGGACTGGTGGTATACAAATACTGGCACTTACTTTATCTCATTTGCTAGTATTCTAGTAACGTAGAGGTTTTGGAGAGGAAAATGTTGGGGTGCAAAACAATAATGGAATTGATAAAAATCTTGAAAATGACTTGCCACAATAATGGAATTGATAAAGATCTGAAATGTCAAAATTAATGTTCATACAAAGATATTTGACAGAGTTTTGCACATTAACATAATTAAACTCTCCGCTCGACAATATTAAACAAATTATTGGACTCCAATTAATACTCAAATGCTTATTGGGATAAGTTATCAACAACAAATCCGACATATCAAGGGTTTTGTTATTGACAATCATGACATATCAAAGGGATGTTATTATAGACTTCGTTTAGAGAAAAAAAAGATAGTGGATAAACTAGTTTATAGCAGATGAGTTGATAGCTGATAGTTTATAGCAGACAAACTAGCTGATTAAATTTACAGTGTTTTGTAAAATTAGCGCGGTTGAGCTAGCTTATAAATATAAAATGATATAAATGAACATTTGTAATTAATGCTTAAAAAGGAGAGAGAAAATTCATTTAATTGAGGATCAATAAGAAATTTAATTAGAATAAAAAGGGTAAATATGAGAGATAAAATGAAACACTACTTCAAGTAAAATGAAACATTGATTTAAACACTTATGGTGCGTTTGATTTGATAAAAAGCAGGGGACTGAGCAGGATAACTCCAGTTGTACCGTGTTTGATATGAAAAACTGTTCATGGTACTGGACAGTAGTTGGGGGCAAGGAACTGGACAAAACCCAAGTTATTGTCCCTCACAAAATCATAGTACAACTTTCTGTCCCACCGTACAACTTTCTGTCCACCCCAAAAATTACAAATATACTATTTTTTATTCATAACTCAATTCTCTCTCTGCTTTCCTTCTCTCTCCCCGCTATCCTCTCCGTCTCTCATATCTCATTCTCCTCTCTCTCTCTCTCTCTCTCTCTCTCTCTCTCTCTACATCTCATCTCTCTTCTAAATATATTATCACATCATTACCCCTCTTTCCCTCTCCCTGTATTCGTCTCTCTCTCTCTCCTCTCTCCCTCTCCAACCTCTCTCTTATCTCATTCTTATCTCTCATTTTTCTCTCCCTCCCTATACCTCCTCCTATCTCTCTTCTATATATCTTCTCTTATCACTTTTTTTCGATAAGCTATCTTCTATTATCATGACCCCTCTTTCCCTCTCCCTCTCTCTCCCTCTCCCCTATCCTCTATCTCATATTATTTTCACTATAACTTTCTAATTAGATTTTAATATATGTTATATAAAATCATTATAAACCGCATAAAGAGAACTATAGAAAATTTTACATTTTTTTGCTTGTGTTGTCCAGTGTTCACCAAACAGTGTACTACAGTACGAACCTGTTTGCGAATCAAACGGACCCTTAGAGTGTGTTTGGTTGAGGTGGATTAGGGGAGAGAGAGGGAAGAAAGAGTGATTTTGACATGTTTGGTTAAGGAGAAAAGAGGAAAGAGAGAGGGGAGATGATTAGTTTAGTGGATTTTGTAATCTCTCCAATTGTGGAGTGAAAGTAAGGAAAGTGAGCTCTTAAATTATACTTTCTCCATTTTATCCTCACTTAATTTATCAACTTGATTCTTTTCATCCTCCGTAAATTTAATTATATAAATATATAACTAATTAAATGAAATGATTAAAATAAATATAAAATTAATTAAATTAAAAAATTAAATCAAACACATATGGGTTGTCGTTTTAAAAGTAGCATCCTTTCTCTCTAGCTTAAGGGTGTTGTTTGGTTTAAAGGAAATATAAGAGAAACAAGGAAGAGAGAAAGGATGCTACTTCTCACCTCTTTCTCTCTTCCCTCAGTCTCTCTTCTCTTTTTCTCTTTTCCCTTTTTTTCTTGTAATTCAAACACACATGGGAATGCTTCCACTTAAAGTATTTATTCCCCCAAACCCAATAGTACGGGTAGTTGTGATGGCAAACTCAAATATTCGAGATGCCACTTTGGAGAGGCACATAGCTCGGTATGAAGCACCTGACTCAAGTCACTTATTTATCTTAAAATATAAATGGTAGATAGCTATTTTTCCGCCAAGTTTTTCATCATACTTGCCATTTTTTTCAGTTTTCCGCCAATAATTTTGGCAAAAATTTAAATTGATGATTCAGTGAATGTGTACTATCTTGGTGATAAAGAAAATGTGAGATATGATTTTTTTTTTGTCATTTCATATCATTGTTATCTTGGTCAAAAAGAAAAGTCAAGTATATATCTATATATTGTCATGTCATGTCATATATAGGTATTGTTACTATGCAAACATCACATCAGTTGCTGTATGTGTGTAAGCAACAACATATTGGTTCTATAGTTGTAAAGAAAAAAAATACACTCAACACACTACGACTATCCACTATCTCTCTCTTTCTCTCGAACTAGGGAAGAGAGAAAGAGGAAAACCAAGAACAAAAACTATTGGTGAGAAGATAATAACACCGAAAAATTACAAGTAAAGAAAAAATACACTGATGTACCAAAAAACTAAATTACACAAAAGAAATGAGGGTAATAAAAAATTTATTGCTTGCAACATATAAAAAAAAGAACTGAAGACAAAGTACACAAAACAAAAAATCAACATAAAAAATACACAGAAAATACAATTAAAAAGTAAATTACTTAACAGAAAATAAAAGTTATACAAAAAGACCAGCAGAATGCAGATCCAAAAACACCTTGAAACTGCCTTGTATGAATATCAGAATAAAAACTGGTTAACCGGAGAAAAAATGCCAAAACCGAACAATATGATGGCCGAGTGGGTCTCACGGTTCAAGCAAAAAATGCAGAAACAATCTACAAAAGAGGGAGAAACCATGAGAAATTGCATTTTTTTGTGTGTTCATCAAAACAACTGGATTGCATTATAATGTTGCTTAGTAGAGAAAGAGGAGGAACAGAGTCTGGGTGTAGGAAGCAGAATAATAGCTCTGCAAGAGTCTAATGGAGAAGAGACTTTGTATTCGAAGAGGAGAGGGGATTTGGGTGGCGGCTAAAAGAGATTGGGAAGATTAGAGTTATAGTTAGCTCCTTTTTTAACAAATGAGCTTGTGTTTTACTACTTCAATTTTTTTGTTACAAACTCCATTTGTTTTAAGCCCATTTAATAGTTTTTTTTACAATAAGCCCATTTAATAGTTAGCTTCTTTCTTATGAAGCAACTTGGCCTAGATTTTTATGAATAAATATTGAAGACAAATTTTTTTTGCATTTCTTCTTTTTTGTTTACATATTGGAGACAGTAACACACACATACACACACACACACATATATATATATATATATATATATATATATATATATAATTTAAGCTCCCTCTTCTTTAGGAGTTTAGCACTAATAGACCAATCACCATTAGATTTTTTCTTTGCATTTTTCTAGCAAATACAAAACTATTTTATATAAAATTAATAATATTTTGTATACCAAAAAATAATAATAATATTTCTAAATACTTCATGTAATTTTTTTAAAATGTTATTTAATTTCGTCCCTCAAATTTTTGATGTCACATTGATTTTTGGCTTTTACAAATTAATATCAATTAAACCTCTGAGTTTTACAACTTAGTATCTATTTGGTTTTTGATAGTTTTACAATTTAGTATCGGTTTGATCGCTAATAATATTACAACTTAGTGTCAGTTTGGTCCTTAAAAGAACCAAATATCAAGGATCAAACAGATTCTTAGTTGTAAAAGTCGGAGACTTTATTTATATCGAGTTTTAATAGTGAGGGACTAAAGGTGACATTGAAAAGTTTATGGACTAAATTGAAGGATAATTGAAAATGTCATGGACTCAGTAAAAGTATTATTAATGTCATATACTGAACCGAACTTTTCTTAAATTTGAGTGACCAATTAGCTATTAATCTGCCTTTTAGTTTTTAATTGTTTATCAAAGGTGGACATCCAAACCATTGTAACTTTTGAGAATGATAGGACTGTGTTGACCTTCAAATATACAAAATTGGTCGTCTGAGTTAAAGAAATCATCAAGAAATCACATTTATTTTGGTATAATTTATTGGTGAAGTAATTATGTACGTTTGGAGAATTCTATCATAGCCATTGAGTTTTTTGGGTATGATGTTGTAGACATAATTAGTATAGTATTTAAATTTATTTCAAAATAATTATATATAAAAAAATGAGGTTTCACTGAGTATTTGAATGTATGGTATCATACCCAATAAAACTCAATGTTTATCAAAGTGTTCACCCATTACATTTAAATTGCCACTATAGGGAATCCCGAATCTAAAAGCACGACCCAACCCCAATATCCCAATGTAGCTTATTCCATTGATTCAACAGTGTTGGTTTGAATTCGGAATACTCTGATTAACACTTAACATTTTATTTGAGGGCCGACCTACGACCATCATTTTATTTGTTCTATATTGATTTGCCATTAAATCAAAAAATTTAATTTCATGTTTTGTCTCTATCTCACATAACCTTATGTTTAGTGTTTTATAAGTAATGTATTCTGCTTCAAAAAAAAAGTACTGTATCCTCTTTTATTAGAATTTTTTCAATTTTATATTAATATTTCTACCTTATGATAAACTGATAGTTTTAGTGTTAATGTTTATTTTTTAAGTAAATTTGTTTATCGGTATTTAAATTCTTTATTAGTTGGTTGAGGTATTTTTACGATGACCATTATGATGACTTTCATATTGGTTGACATGTTTTCTACAAACCAACAAAATAAAGTATACTTAGCTATATTGTTAATCTACTTCACCCGTGCATGCACGGGTGCAAGTTCTAGTTAGAGATGAATTATGAGAAAGGTGTGTATCAACGAGATTTGAACCTTACAAGAAAAATGAGAAGAAGATAGACACGAATTTCATTATTTTAGACTAAGATTGTAAGCTGAAAATTGCTCTAATGGTACAATTTTAGGATTAAAATTGTGGTAATAAACATTGTAGAGTTGTACACGTATTTTATTTGTTTTTATGAAAGTAAAAAGCTTTTTGTATTTTTTTTTATAAGAAAAGAATTATATATATGTAGATGAAAATGATGGGAGGACTATTAGGGGTACTCCAACCCAATACAAAAGAGTCAACTATGGATCACTACAACCAATAATACAAGAAAAAGGAGAAATCTACCACTCTGAAATAGATGCATCTCTAAAGAGATAAGCTTTCCCCATACACCAACCCCAAGAGATATGCTTAATCTTATTGATGATATTATGAATATCAACCCCCTTCCCTTGGAAAATCATGTTGTTCCTTTCTCTCCATATAGTCCAAGTAGTTGCCATCCACCACATCGGATACAGCTTTTTCTTCATTTTGAATTTCGACACATGATTATGATAATCCCAAAAGTGTTGCATTCCTGCAGTATCTATATCATCAACAGCACCCATCCAGCTTAAGATTTCTTTCCAAACAACTTTGGAAAAGGCACATTGAAAAAAAATATGAGACATAGTTTCATCATGAGTATCACATAATGGACAATGACTGTGAGTAATGACAACATTCCTACTAGTAAGATTGTCCTTTGTTGGCAACCTGTCAAATAACAATCTCCAACAAAAAACCGCCACTTTGGAGGGAACCACTGCTTTCCAAATAATAGATAGAACATCCACAATATCATCATGCAAAGGGCTATAATTCAACAAACTCATTATGTATGCATAACACGAACTTACAGTGAATAAATTGAGATTATGCAATGTCCACTTCCACCTATCATGCACATCTTCCTTCAAATCAACCTCACAAAGCTTTTTGTATTTCAATTGAACATGAGGAGAAAATACGTTCAACACACGCCCCTTTTTCTTTACAAAACATGGTGGTGGTGTAAGTGATTAGTGATTGGTTGGAGTAGTCACCCATTTTTTGTATTCAAATCAGAGAGAGAATTAATGGGTGGTTGAAGTGCTACTAATATCACATTTTATTTGAGGTAAACGCACCAAACAGTGGCATATTTAGGCCTTAGGTTAGGGTGTGCAAAAAATTTTAAACACACACGTGGAGAGAGAAAATTAGAAATGTGTAAGAGTGTAAGTAATTGTGCTAATATGGTGTATTAGATAGGTGCAAAACTAAGTTTCGATGCAAACAAATATTTTCTGGGTGTACAAAATATTTTTTTAATAAGATATTTGTACTAATATTATTTTTTAATAAAAGTAATAGTACTAATATTATTTTTCCAGGGTGGTCGGTTGACCACTCTGACATACCCTTAGATCGAAGCATTTCAATTGAACATAAGAAAAATATTTCTCTCTCAAAATATAAGCACCAAAAGCATGTGTGTATTCGTTTAGATAGAGTTTATTTTGAGCTTATGAAAAACAGTTTATGCAAATAAATAAGCTTTTTTGTATTATTCATAAACTTGTCAATGTAATTTATGGAAAAACAACTTATAGAGATATAACTTTTGTTAATGAAAACTTATGGGTTAACATGAAAACTTATCTGTCTCCATAAATTGTTTTTCATAAGCTCAAAAATAAACTCATCCAAACGAGCCCATTGTCTAAATCAGATACATATGTTCTGGTGTTTAAATTTTGGGATAGAGGTAGTAGTTAATGGTCCAAAATTTATGTTAATTATTTCATACTTTTCTAATATGCCTTTAATTACTTCATCTCTCCAAATCAAGTATTAAAAAAAAGTACATTATTATTTCAAGCGTATAAATGGAAAAATAGTTAATATATTTCATTAGTAATTCTGTAAAACACCAATTAATACCCCATCTCGATGTATTCATAAAAAAATTGTAAAAATTGAACTTCTAAAACTTCAACTAATACAGGACTTTGAACGACTCGAGAAACCTAATTATTAAAGAAGAATTAATCGATAAAGTGAGTTAGTGACATATAACTGATATAAGGGTAATGAGGAAAAGTCTTTGTGGAAAATTATTTATTGGCTTGCACTACTCCCTTTGTTCCGGTTATTTTTTATATATTTTTAGTATTTTTGGTTTTTTATTTTTACTTTTAAAAACACAATAATTTACCAAATTTTTTCAAATATATCTTTTATATTTATCAATTCTTTTAAGTTTTAGCGACTTAAGATAATTATTAATTCTCTTATTTTAATTTCAATTATTCAAAGACAACGGTAAAGAAAATATATTAATTTCTAACTAACACAAATTAATCATATATAAATATAAATATTACGAACGAGAGGAGTAGAAATAGAGATGGACTATTTCATTATCCTCCTCTTGTGATGATGGAAGAAGGAGCTCAATGATATGTCTCAATATTGATTAAGTAAATAATTTTTTTGTTACTGTATTTTTTGTACGCAGTTTTCACGTCGAGAAATTTGACTGACCACATATAAACACGACTTTGTCGGTCCGTGTGGTTCTCCTCTTCCAACAGAGTTTTTGCCACGCCTAAGATTCAAACCTAAGACTTTGGTAAATAAATAATTATTTAAGTTAAAAAGTGAGAAAAAATAAATTATAAACAAAATAAATGTCAATAAATAAATTTTTTTGGTTACAAATGTCAAATAATTAAATTAATCAGAACCATTTATGGAAGTGAATTAGCGATTAAAGAATTTTTAAATCATGAGACGTAGTGGGCATTTAAAACAAGGATTCATAGATATTTTTATTTCATTATCAAAACACCACATTACAAAAAACGGACAAGGATATGACCAACTGGACGCACCCATAATGTTTTCCACACAAGAAAAACAAACAAACAAGCAAAAACAAACCACAAAATCAAACCACCACGCCGACACAGGGAGAGATAAGTCCCTCAAAACGCGAACAACAGACCGCCACGTCACCAATCCCTTTATTCAATACCAGTAACACATCAACACGTGACCGCGTCCTAATTTTTTTTAATATTTATATATTTTATATTGCGAGAACCAAACCGGGTACGGATTTCCCGACCCGATCGGAAACGCTACTTTCCCAAACACAAGGAAAGCGACCGGAATCAACCGCCGGAACAATCTCGTCAGATCCGGCGTCGACAATCCGAGTAACGGTGAGGGAAGTGTTGAAGTACTCCCTAACCTGGGTAACTATCCCATCCGCAACAGTCAACGCGTGAACCCAAGAAATAGCGCGTGAAGTATCACAACCTTCAACGATGACAATGGAGCCAAAGGAAACGAGTGACTGAGGAATGAATCGGAAGGTATCGTGAGCGGCGGCGGAGGAATCGCCGGTGAGCATGCGCATTAAAAACTGATGAGAAGGTGGACCGTGGAACCACCACTCGAGGTCAGAGGCCACGATTTTGACCACCGTGTCGGAATCTCGAGAGTTTAAGGCTTCATATAGTTTGAGAACCAGCTTCTTATTGCTGGAATCAGCGTCTTCCGCGCTTCCCTGAGAGTTAGCCAGTTCGAGAAAAAGTTTCCTTTAGAAAGAACGATTTTTTTTTATTTGGAACTTGGATACTTTTGGTTGGTTGAGACTTGAGTCTTGAGACATGAATGGATTATGGAACTAGTGAAGGGGTTTTTATAGGCGATGTTTGTGATCCTCTGTGTCCGATATTACTTGGTGCTTTTTTTTGTGCCGTTAGATGTGATGACGTGTGTTTTTTGATTGAGGAGACCGAAGCAGAGGATTACTTTGGGAGTATGATATGATACGCGTCACCAGTAAGGAAAAAACTGGATGAGTAGACAGTCGAGTCAACTTGTTTGACACTTCAACACTGACCAGTTTTGTCATGGACCTTTTCTTTCCTTATTTAATTAGTATACACATATCCACCGATAACGGTACATGTATACACAAATTGCGTGTATAATTAGTAGATAGTATATCAACCTATATAATTGGCTGGTAGATACTCTAAAACAGGTATACACATATTCTGTCTATATTCGATTCTCGCATTGGACATGGAGCAGCTTTAAATCTCTGGACTATCTATTCCACCCTTCGAGGTGTCTCCAATCCAGCGAGGGGATTAGTCACTGCGTTTGGCGGTGAATACCCTGGTCTAGACAAAAAAAAATTGTGATTATAATTGATAGTTGCATGGTGATATTGATCAACCCATTAATTGCAATTTCAATCATTAATATAAGTACTTTATTTCTAGCATTTATATTAATTACAACAAATACTCCCTTTGTCCCATAATATAGTCCCATAATATAAGGTCTCTTTGCAACTTTTACACATACTATTAAGAAAAGTTGGTGATGTAATTAATACGTATAATTTATGTATGATTATTACTAAATTACCCTTTATGTATAGAAACATTTAATGTTAACTTTTCACATATCAAGACAAATTAGAAGTATTAATTAGCTATATATTTGAAAAAAAGAGTAATAAATGCATCTTGATATTTGGAAATGGACTTAAATTTTGGGACCAAAAAAAACGTGTCAAAGGAGTCTTATATTTTGGGACGAAGAGAGTACTTAACAAATTGCACATAAGGAAAACTAAGTACTACAGTTGATTTAGATGGAGAATTGGGGGCCCGGTTGGGTCACAATCCCAGTTATGTGTGGCATAGCATCCATTGTTCCCAAGTGTTGGTAAGAAGAGGCTTTAGATGGAGAATTGGTGATGGAAAAAATATTAATATTTGGTCACAACCTTGGTTACGAGACAATAATCAACCAACGTTATTACAACACCGAGCCTGAGCCTTGCAAATCGTGAAATGTGTGTAGTCGATCTCATAAACACGGGTTTGGCGAAATGGAATTTATTACAATTTGATAGATGCAACTTTCACTGAGCAAGATGACGAACACATTAAACAAATCCCTCTAATGAATACAAATAGTGAAAACGTCCCTATGTGGAGCATTAACTCTGATGGTAATTACTTCGTCCGCAGCGCATATAGGTTGCTAATGGAAGACATCATTGACAATCATCACGTGAGGGTTGATGGTAATTGGTACTCTATGTGGAGCATAAATGTTCCTAGTCGAGTGAAGATGCTTGCTTGGAGAGCTATGAGGAACTGCCTTCCTAGTAGATTCAATTTACAATCGAAAGGGGTGGAGTGCACCAACTTGTGCCCACATTGTGACCAAGGCACCTAAGACAATCAGCATATTTTTTTCAGGTGCATCCAAGCCCGTGCCTGTTGGGTGGAAAGTGGCATGTTGCAAACCATAACTTCACTCATGGATCCCACAACTAAGTTTACAAATCAGGTGTTCTCTATCTTGGACAGCTTGAAGAGTCGCGACGGTGGAATGACAAGGTTTGGGAAGGAAGCTGTGAATTCTCTAGAATTGTTACTAGGTGCACTTTGGAATATTTAAGGGAATGGGAACAAACTAGAAAAGAGGGGAGCGATCAACATTGGCATAACAGCAATCAAGATGATTCCCTGTGGCAACCACCGCCACAAGGGCGCCTCAAGTGCAACATCAACGCATCGTTGTCCAATCAAGAAGGTTGTTTTGGTTCCGGGGTGCTTCATACGCGATACAACTGGAATTTTCGTCAAAAGGCATGACCAAACTCAGAAATGGTACTCCTTCACCAGCGGAGGCAGAATCGTTCAGTTTGCTGCATGGACTCTACTGGCTACGAGATGAAGGCTACAACAATGTAGACATCGAGGTTGATTGCAAAATGGTTGTAGACGGCATCTTGAATGATAATAGGAATAATTCAGTTGTTTTTTTGGGGGGGGGGGGGGGGGGGGGGGGGGGGGGGGGGAAGGGGGTAATAGAAAGATGTAAGGAAGTCTTAGACATGGCAACAGGCTTTAGGATAAGTTTTATCTGGAGACAAGCCAACGAAGTAGTCTGTTCTCTAACAAGGACTGCTAGATCTTATGCTAGCTCCATGATTTTTAATTTTGTTCAAAGTTGTAGAATGAGAAGTTATTTGAATGATATGAATTAAATTGTTTTTGGTCAAAAAAAAAGTACTACAATTGTTTTTTTTTTTGGGTGGTGTTACAAAGTAACAAGAGACAAAAGGAAAAAAAACAAGAGTGAAACGGCCTTTAAGTTCCTAGCTTGTCCAGCAGGATAAGCGAATCCAGTCCTAGAGGGGGCGTGTTCCAGACGGTAGAGTAAGTAGAGTGAACGCCTTCTTTAGCTAAGAAGTCAGCACACTTGTTTATCTCTCTCACAATATGAGACCAACAGTCAACCTCACATTTCACCATGAGGTCAGTGATCTGCAGTAATGTGTGGGCATAAGCATGAAGAAGGTTAGTGCCCTTTGTCGAGACAAGAGAGACAGCCTCCAAACAATTACTTTCACAAGAAAAACGACGAAAACCCCGCTTCAAACATAACTCCAAACCCAGCTCCATAGCCCGTAACTCTGCAAGTAATGCATCACCACCAATCTCAAAGTGAGAGAAACCAAAAATCCAATCCCCATCCGAGTTGCGAACAATGCCACCAGCACCACAGGTAGAAATATTCTCAAGAAAACTGCCATCCACATTAAGTTTGGCATTCCCCGTTGGCGGAGGGGTCCAACGAGCAATAAGTCGATAGGAAGAGAGATCAACTCTTTGGCTCGAACAGTGAGTAATATAATCATCATGGGCAGCATGCACTTTCCGCAAAGCTTCATGAACCTGCCAGGGGGGCTCCTCAAAAATCATATTATTCCTCCAACACCAGGCAATCCACAGTCCTGCCAAAAAGAGAGTAGGAGATGGGCCTTGGGCAAAATGTTGGATCCAAAGAAGAGGTTCTGTGAAGCCAAAAAAGTCAATCTGAGTACCCATGTCCAAGGGAAGCCAAAGCTCTTTAGAATGGGGACAATCACGCAAGCAATGTAGGAGGTCTTCAATGTTGGAGGAGCAACGAGTGCAGCTAGGAGAGGCTGCCGTGTTGCAATGATGCCTACGGGCATTAATAGGAAGGGCATTGTGAACACATGACCAGATAAAATGTTGGGATTTTGGTTGGGACCTTGAGACGCCAAATCCAAGAGAAGTTGCAGCCAGGATCCCAGATGCGGTGTTGTTTCAAAAGCCAATGATAGCCACTAGCACAAGTATAATTCCCATTCTTACCATGACCCCAAATCCAAGTATCGGGTAGCCTATGATCCAACGTCGTAGGAAGGGGAATGCTTTGAATCACATCATGAATGTCTTGAGGCAAGATGGTATAGAGATCTTGAAGGTTCCAAGAGCCATTGGAGGAAACATCCTTGAGACAAAGAGCAGTGTCACTAATATTCACATAGGGGACGAGGTGGCTTAGCTTCCCCAGTTTCGTCCAATCCAGGTACCAAAAAGGTGTATCCCCAGTACCAATACTAAAATGAAAAGCATCCGAGAGAGAAATAATGGCCTTTTCAATACTTCTCCATGTGATGGAGGCTGTGTTCTTCTTATCCATTTGCCAAATAGAGGAGTTCTTCAAGTATTTATGAGACAAGATTTTAACCCACAGTTTGTCACCGTCATGCATCAAACTCCACAAGAGTTTACCTAGGAGTGAGATGTTGGTGAGACGAGCATCCCTTACACCCAGGCCTCCATAGCGTTTAGGAGTAGTGACTGTGGCCCAACTAACATGATTCCAGGTTCTAGTATTTCCATCACCTCCCCAAAGGAAACTTCTAGCCATTTGGTCAAGACGATTGCAAACTACAGTTGGTCAACGTGTTTTTTGATTATTTTATTTTTATCTTCAAATGATATCATTGACATGGTATTGTTTACTATTCTTTGTTTTGACAACATGTTTATTTACTATTCTAATAGTAACACATGTTGAATATAACGATTTATTTTTCAAATCAAATATTCATATTTTATTAATGCATGCATACTTAACTAATTATGTTTAAATCAGATTATAAAAAATAAAGTGATAAGCACAAGTTGGGTATTTTATTAACTATGTTTGAGTTACTTACGCTAACTCATTTAGCTTACTTTGATCGGTATAATCTTTGATTCTAGTTCTTAAAAATAGTTTTTTATTTTAAAAAGTTAACGAAAATTAGAATTTCAAGTTAACTTTTAAAAATAAAAAATAGGAAACTAATTTTAAAAGAGTTAATCAAACACATTATGGTGGGAAATTTAGGAGCACGACTTTTCTTGGGAAATCTAGCATTTTTTTTAATTAGATTTATGGTGGAAGTCTTTGGACCCACGATGTCATAGATACTACTTGTTGTAGCTTTTATCTAGATACTAGCTAGTCGGATATTCGTGCCTTCGCACAAGTGATATAACTTAGTACGCATGTGTTAGAGGGCACATACATAAAGGCCTAAAATTTTTCAAAGAATATTTTTTTTCCGACCATGGCATGTTGTGCATATTTATTGACAGGGAAGTAATTTTTTTTGAATGTACGACCACATTGGTGATATTTCCAAAAATTTGTTGCATTGAAAGCTAAACAGTAATTAATAACACAAGTTTCAAAATTTTGTAGAACAATTTCTATTGGAGAATAATTGTTCTAAATTATAGTATAAACATTTTCAAGATATAGTGGTTGGTGAGTGGTGGAAATTTCATTCATAACAAATTAAATTCCTAGTTAAATTTTCATATGTTGGAGATGATAATGTAAATTGAGTGCAAAATAAAGTTAAGCAACACTCGGTATACAAATGTGACATGTATATATAGAGATAGCAAAGTTGAGATAGGCACATGTTATAGGTTTTGGAAAACCTCTTTGTAAACAGCATTAATAGTGGTGTTTCTGGATTTTCAAGCCTCGTTTGCTTTGAACTTTTGATAGTGCCACATATAATTGACCATGACTGAAGAGTCTAAGTAGGTATAGTCACACAGTTGCTAGTGATTGACCCTACGATTTGTTAATTGCCAATTTGCCATGGCATATGAGACAATCAATGGAATTGCCTTCTAAGGAGTTTAAATGGCCATGGTGATTCAGAAGGAGACAGAGACATCCAAGGGATGCCAAAAACATTGTCGATGTTCTTTCCAGTCATTAATTAGATATGGGTATTCATGGTGGAAACTTTGTTTTCAAAACATACACTCAAGCTCTGTTTTGCAATGTTAATAACTGTTAGCTTATAGATGATAACTTATAACAGATAAGTTCATTGTAGGTATTTGGCAAGACTAGCTTATTATATTATTTCACTAGTTTACCGCATTTATAAAACACTATTTGATGTAGTGTTTGAAATTATAGTTTATAGTATTTTATTTTTCTCCTATTTTTACTCTTATTATTTTAATTAAATTTCTCATTTGTCATCCATTAAATGAATATTATCTCTCATATTTAAACCTTAAGGCTCTGTTTGGCAATGTTCATCTGCTAGCTTATAGCAGATAGCTTATAGCGGATTCGCTAGTTTTAAGTGTTTGGCACAACTAGCTTTTAGCGTTTTTTCACTAGCTTATAGCGTTTTTTGAAATGCTACTTGAAGTAGCGTTTGAGCTTGTAGCTTATGGCTCTGTTTGGTAAGTCAAATCCGCTAGCTTATAGCGGATTTGACTAGCGGATTTGACTAGCGGATAGCGGATGGAAAAAAATAGACCTGTTTGGCAAGCAGTAGCTTATAGCGTTTTGAGGGTAGCTTATAGCGTTTTTTGAAACGCTACTTCAAGTAGCGTTTGAGCTTATAGCTTATAGCGTCTCATCTTTTTAGTCAATTTTACCCTCATTAACTTTATAATATTCCTTATTTGTCCTTAACAAAATAAAATGTTATTTTTAATATTTCTAATTTTGAATTATATTCCTTCTTTTTTTTCCTCCGCCCTGTTCACTTCGCATCCCTAGCACATTGTTTTTTTAATTCAACTCGTTTTTTAACTGAAACTTAATTCAATTCTTAGCATTACGTTACCCTTTTTTTGGGTTGATAAATTACGTAAATGTAATTTAGTTTGTTATTATATTTTTCTTTATTATTTCGTCACACTAGCGCAAAAAATACATTTAGCATCGGTTGTTTTGGATATTTAGCATCGGTTATCCGACGATGCTAAATCCCCAAATGCTAAAAGTGGGACATTTAGCATCGGTTATTTAACCGATGCTAAAAGTCACTTTTAGCATCAGTTGTATTGAGTACCCGATGCTAAATGTCTCTTACTAGTACATTTAGCATCGGTTGTATAGAATACCCAATGTTAAATGTCTCTTACTAGTACATTTAGCATCGGTTATATAGGATACCCGATGCTAAATGTCTCTTACAAGTACATTTAGCATCGGTTGTATATAATAACCGATGCTAAATGTCTAATTTTTTTTTATTTTTAATCCATATCAGTCAACTAATTTATAAGAACCTGTTATATACAGATATCATTCCAATCATCAACACATCATAAATATATATAAATACTTCAAATTTCATTAAACTTAATATCTTACATTTAGAGAACACAATAAATTGGGGGAAAAAATACAAATAAAACTCTGAGAAGCTCTGAAGTTTTACATAAATGTACTATCCTACAATTACTTCCTTGCCTACAATATCCTATGTTGATATAATGACAAATCTTGACAGGAAACCGAAACAAGCAGTAGAAATCAGTGGCATAGCTTCAGTTACTGCCATCTGTGCTGCCTCTCTGTGCTTCATACCTTAGACATTGCTGCAAACTCTCAGTAGCAACCTCTTGCATAGCCTTATGTGCCAATTGTGTTGCATCTATGTGTTTCATTACTTCCTGTCAAAATGTAAAAGAATAATTATAAAATATTAATAAACAAAACAAACACAGAACTTCCTGTTTGCACAGTAGGATTCCATAAGCTAGAAAATTTAATGAATAATGCATCAAGATCAGATAGTGTCTTCGTGTGTGATCTACTGGTATTCAAATGCTTTAAAATAATAAAGAGTCAATCAAACTTACTGTGCTACAATTTAAAACCTCAGGATCACACTTGCCCTCTCTTAATTTCGGATGTCTCTTTATTCTTGATTTCCATTTTCCTTTCCCAGCTTTTACGCAAACTCAATTCCTTGAACAAAATTTCTGATTGGATTTCCAACTACAATTCTCTTCACAGTGGGACTAGCCTTTCCTATAGCAGTCAACTTGTTCACTCCTTTGATATTCTCCTAGTGCTTGATCCCATTGGAAAATTTATCAAAAGAATTAGGCAAAGAATAACAAATAGTGACCCAAACATGGAAAGCAAAATAAAGCTACAGATGTACAGAATTAGAGAACATGCACAATCAAAAGGAAAGCAAAGCAAAATAAACTGTACTACTGAGAAAGAAGGAAAGGAAACAGGAAAGGAACGTACAAAAAATCTAGTAGGAACCAAGGAAGAAAAACTAGTCTAAACATGAATGTTGTGATAATTTGTAGCAAATAGAAGGATGAGCCGATGAGGCTAAAACAAAAGTCAGCTTTTGCTGCTTGTAGTGAAGGTGTAGCAGAAGCAACTAGTGAAGTTATTAGTGTTAGTAAATCTGGTTCAAATAGTGGTCCACTGAGAAGGGTTTTGGTGAAGGATGATCATTCAGGGAGTTAAATTTAGTAATTGTTAGTGTTAGAATGAAAATGGGAACTTATGATGTGATATGTGAGGAGTTAAATTCAGCAATATCATAAAAACAAGAGGAGCAGTACATGATCACATCATTAATTAATTAATGTGAAGTGTTTAAGCTAAGCAGATGTTGTTTGGGTAACAATTGATCTAAGGCTTGAAATAATGACAAATATTGACAAGGAGAAAGGTGATAAAGCCTTGAAATTTCAGATAAGTCAGTGACAACATGTAAATAAATAAAAAGAAAATCAAGATCGATTCACTGGTTCATATAGGAAAATAAGATGAACAGACTTGGAAACACAAAGCAATTCACATTCACATACTAAAATTTACAACATTATAAAGTATCAATTCAATCACACCAATACATAGAATGACACTCATAGCCAAGATAAGAAAACAATAAACAGTTTACCAGTCCTCACATCTTATCACAACCCTCTGCAAGAACAAAGTTGATGTTAGGAAGAATGTCTGAAAAAACTCTAAATGAAACAATAAACAAATAAAGAACTCACATTAGCATCTTGAGGATTGCTTGGTTCAAGGCTGCTATAGGTAACCAAATAATTCTCACCAGGTTATAAATCAATAAGTTTTACCTATGATTTACAATTTACAATAATATAAATAAATTAATATTTATTAAGTATAAAACTAAGAGAAAGTCAAAACCAAAGTGCCACACAACAAAATAAAATGAAAAAGTCAAAGAAAACCTGAGGAAGGGCATAACACATGAGGCCACTGAAGGATGTAGCACCTCACGAGACTGCTGCCCCCTGCCTATGAACTGTTGCCAAGTATGTGCCAAGGACCACTGTACATAACTCTCAGTCCAAAACGGTAATTTAAAACATGTGCAAGATACTTGTTTCTAAGTTTCTTTGCTACCATCGTTAGAATGTCGTTAATAAACGCAAGTAAAATAACTAACCATGTGCAAGATACTTGTTTCTCATGCATGCTATCCCCCTACCAGAATCACTAAAGATGTGTAAGAGATATAAGAGTACAGAGAAATGAGAGCCTGGCATAAGTGACCTGCTCTGTCATAGCAAATATGCTTATAGCTATGACAGCACCAAGAACACAAACCGCAGCACGCCCACAAATGAATGTCACACGGCTGCAACATATAGATATTCATAATAAAGAAATGCTTCAAATATATACAATCATAAATCTGTATTAATTGTAGCTAGTTGCATACCAGCATTCTCTACCTTCGATTAACCCGCAGAGAGTGCAAAGTCTCGTTACACAGGGACTTTGCGTCTGAGAGCTTCACGAGACTTTGTAATCAACGACGAAGGAACTTGAGAGAGAATCTGCCACCGCGATGAGAGATTCACGCAAAGAGAGCTTCAGAACAACGAATCAAACCTGAGAGAGAGGACGAATCAGAAAATTTGAAGAACAAATAGGGTTTCAGAATTTGCTTATAAAAGCAATTAACCAAACCGGAGAGAGGCAAACGGTGACGGCAAGGACAACGAGGACTGCGACGAGGAGGAGTGAGAGAACGAGAGTGACGAGTGAGAGAGAACCAGAGTGATGGTGCTGGATTTTAGAAAGAGAGGAAGAACGAGAGTGAATGTGAGAGAACGAGAGGAAGAATTTCACAGACTGAGAGAACGAGAGGAAGAACGCGTCATTTTAGAAATAAAAGGGACGCGTCATTTCACGTCATTTTACATTTATCAGTTAGTTCAACCGCTAATTTTACCAAATTTGCCATCAACAAGCTTATCCGCTATCAGCTAGCTCATCCGCTATCCGTTATAAGCTCATCCGCTATCCGCTAGCTTATCCGCTACTTTTTGCCAAACAGAGCCTATAGCGTTTCATTTTTTCTCCCAACTTTACCCTCATTACTTTAATTAAATTCCTCACTTATCCTCCATTAAATGAAATTTTCTCTCATTTGTAAGCATTAGTTACAAATGTCTATTTACGTAATTTTATTTTTATAAACTACTTCAACCGCTAGTTTTACCAAACACTTTAAATTAAATCCGCTACCTCATCCGCTATCCGCTAGCTTATCCGCTACTTTTTGCCAAACAAAGCCTAAATGCAAATGTTTATTCTTGTGATTTTATATTTATATATAAGCTAGCTCAACTATTAATTTTATCAAACACTTTAAATTCAATCTGCTAACATCTATTATCAGCTATTTACTAGTATAAGCTAGCTTATCCACTATTTTTTTAACAAACAAAATCATAATTAATTAGTCATATGCATTGCGCCATCGCAGTGTGTAAAGACAATTTACCCGTTTACTTTTCTTTCTCTAATGCTGTGGTGCCGTGGTGGTATTTGTTTTGAGTTTAGTTGAGTCGCTTTTAACTTTTAAGTATCTCTAACATTGGCGCAGAACACACTTTTGAGAAGCAAAACAAACACGCACTACCTTGTCGATTTTGCTTCCCCTCATCTCCATAGACAACGCCAAAGGAAAGAGAGATTTGAAGCAGTTTGCTCGTGTGCGTTTTATCCGCATGTTGGGAAAATATTCTTTTGGGATTCAATTTGGACGGCACCGACTAGGACACAAAAGTTTATTAATATAAATAATATTGTTCTGCACCGTACTTCCGACCTTGAAGGGTGGTCCGAGGTAGTTAGTGGTTGATATCCTTAGTCAATGACCGTGTCCGATCCTGCTGGTGTTGTACCTGCAATATCACTCCGATGCTAAAGTCAGTGGAATAGTCTTAATTAAGTGATAAATATGAGTCTGCTTACCATTAATGAGGCAATGAATGTTGTATTTATAGAGTGAGGTGGGGTTGATTCCAATGAATTAGGACCGTCCGATCTGGTGGTTTGATCTGAGCCATTGATGTTTGGACTGGGCCCTTTGATATTGGGCTTTCGTGTGGTGTGAATAGAGCCGAAAGAAGGGGTGTATGTGGTCAAAAGACTAACCATAACAGTTGCCCCCCAAGTCTGGTCGTCTTAGAGGCGATCTTGACTTTGACGAGATTACAATCACTTCTTCATGATCTCCGAATGAGCAGTGATATTTCAGACGTTGCTACGAGATGGGGAGGCGATCTTATCTGTCCGATGTCTGATGAGATACGAAGCGGTCTTTCTTACCGATCTCGAGTATGGTTTGGTAGTGGTGAAGTGAATTTTGACCGTTATAATAAATTCGAATTTCGAAATGATGCCTTTGCATTTATTGCGCTTGTCAGAGCGCGTTTCCCAATGGTGGCTAATGATGGTGACGCTTTGGTAGGTGTGTGCGTGTGTCGAAAGCCTTCGATGGGATGGGTCGATTCGATTTGGGCCCAATCCAGTTCTGCGAGGCCCACTATAAATAGGGGTTAGGTTCCCTGCTTTATTCCTGATTGCCAATTTGCTCTGCATACCGATCTTTATATCCGAGTTTAAGTTCGTCGATCAGGAGGATAGTGGCTAGAGTTTCTTCATTCCAGTGGGTTCAAGTACTCGATTTTCGCAGAAGATTTATCAGTGAGAGCTTTGTTTGTGCGAGGTTAGTTCCTTTCTCAATCTCTTTGTTTGTTTTTTCTTCGAATAGTCATATTTGCCCCCATTTCTTTAGTTGCCACAGGGTGGGGGTTGTCAGGTCGGTTTTAAGATCGGTACGGACCCGTTAGGTCGTTACTCCTGACTTTCCCATGCCCCCATTCCTGCAGGTTTTAAAACTGGCGGTTACCAAAAAAACTCGTAGGCAGATTTCCCAGCAACCCCCGCAACTTGCGAGCGTGATGGCCTCTAGTGGAGAGAATGTCGATGGTCGTCGTTCCGACACTGTCCCGGTTATTCCCGAAGTTCAAGATCATCCTGATTCAGCCCCGACTAGCGAACAAGTGGAGGACGATCCTGGGGTTGGTTGTCATACTTCTGATGATGGGGGGCGGTCTTCTGAGGATGTGGTTATCGTTGGTGTAAAAAATACGGAGACCGATGTCGTCGTGGTGGAGACGGCGTCTTCTGAATCGACGCGTTCCGATGATGAGCAAGGGTCTTCGCATACTCAGGAATTTGCCGTTGACTTAGCTGCCGAGGCTGACGATCGTATATCTGCTTTGACTGATGGTTATTCTAGTACTGGTCCGGGGCGAGTCGATCTTCCTATGCCTTATGACGTGAATGTTCCTCGTATTCTAAATTGGGTCGCTTCTTCTGTTACTGAAACAAGATCTCTGTACGAAGCAGGGGAAGATATGAGCACTTTTGTAAATAAGTTATCCATTCGGGGCCGACTTTGGAACGTTGAGGGAATGAGATCCGATGAGCACGCAGCGACCTGGCCAGGATCCTTGAAATTTGTCATGTATGATGTATTGGTATCCGATATGCATATTCGTCCACCGTTTACTAATCTTCAACAGACTGTTTTGGCGAGATTGGAATTGGCACCTTCGCAACTTCATCCCAATGGTTGGGCGTTTCTTCGAGCCTTTGAATTGATATGCCTTGAACTTGATCGTCCAGTTTCCGCCGATCTATTTTTTCATTTGTTTGAGGTGAATAGGAATAGAGAAAGAGGCGAGGAAGGGAACGCTTGGGAGCATGTGAGCCTTCGGTCTCTGAAAGGTGCCAAGATTTTCCGGGCTTATTCAGATTCGCTGAAGGGGAGGTGGAAGGAGCTTTTTTATTTTGTGGAACCGGTGAATAGTGAGGCAATTGACCATGTGGGGAGATTTGATTCGGATGGGCAAACTTTGGTGTCTACTAAGTTTCCTATAGGATGGGGACTCGGTCATTATAACCGATCTCCTAGATCCTATCATGTCGGCGAATCTCATCTTTGCCGTGCTGATATCCTGACCAGAGATATTTTGTTGTTTATTTCATCTCAAGTGCCCTATACCAAGTATAAATATCGAGGTATTCCTGTCGATCGTCTGGTTAAATGTGCTACCAGAAGAAAGGTTATGGGGGTTCTAGGTAGGGTCGTATTTTGGTCTGTCAATTTATCTTTTGGCAGATAATTGCTGATGATTTTGACTAATTCGTTCAATTTTTTCTTTGTTTTCAGATACGATGGCAGGAAGTAGGATTGCTCAATTGAGAAGGTTAGCGTTGGAGAATCTGGGGGTCGAGGAAGGTCATCATGTGAACCCAGAAGTTCCAGAAAATATTCCTGATTTAAGCGGTGCCGTTCATGTTTCCCCGATCAGGACCGTCCACGAGGAACAGCTGCAGGAGAATCCTGGGGAAGATCTTCAGCATCGGAAGAGAAAACCGGTGAATGAGGGAGCCTCTCCAAAGCAGGCGAAGAAGAAGAAGGTGATGATTCCAACAGATTCTAAGTCTTCCAAAGGGCATAGATCTTCTAAGAAAGCAACTCCTGTTCCCGTGGATGCGAGTTTTATGGAAAAGAACATGGAGGAATACCTTACCGATCCAGTTAGTGCGGCCGCAAAGCTGTTCGTTCATTTGGCCGACGTTACCAAATTGCAGAGGGAGGAGATGGAACGTCGTCATAAAGGTGAGGTGTTCTTTCTGGAGTTCGTTTTGTCGTTCTTCTTTATCTTCCTTATTGACTTTTATTTGTTTTTCAGAGTTGGTAACCAGTGAGAGGACCAAGTTATTCAATGCTCTGAAAGAACTGACAGAAAAGAATAAAGTCCTGGGTAACACTCTTAACGACCTGAAGACTTTGAAGGCTTATGTGGATGATCTTGAAAAATCCCATAATTCTGCTAAGTCGCAGATCGAGGATAGCACTGTTCGTATTGGTCAGCTGAACGATCGGATTGGAGTGCTTGAGGGAGAGAGGGAAATTGCTGAAGATACAATTAAAAGGTTGGAGGATCGGATTCAAGAGCTCATGGCGTCGCTGAAAAAATTCGAGGAGAACAAGGCTGGGACTAGTTCCACTCCTGAAGATCGATGCGCCGTGCTTGAGAAAGAGCTTGCCCAAACCCGTGCTGAGCTGATAAAATCTAAGAAGGAAGCGCGGACTGCCGCCGATCTCGCTTTGGAAATGGCAGGAGACGGCTTCGATCTTGCACTTGATCAAATTGCTCTTGTTTATCCTTCTCTTAATCTTGACAGAGCCGTCCTGAATGTCGATCATGAGATCGAGGGAGACCAGATTGTGAAGGTTGATATCAAGACTAGTGTGAAGACCGTGGTTCATCCCAGGTCTGCCTGATTTATGTTCCGATTCAGTTTTGTAAGAGGTTTAGTTTTTGTTTATAAAACTTGAGGTCTCGGCCGTTTCCGAGGTGGTTGTAATGAAAGTAATTTTGTATTTGTCACCGTAATTATCAATTTTTATAGTCTTGACTTTATAGTTCTTTGATAAGAAAAATGATAAGTGTGGGACGTAGGTATAAAAAGGTTTTGAGAGGAGCTCTTCAAACGTTTTTAGAGAGGACCTGTTTGAGAATTTTCGTAGGTTTTAAAAAGGTTTGAGAGGAGCTCTTCAAACGATTTAGAGAAAACCTGTTGAGAACTCTCGTAAGATCGGGCCTAAGGACAGTTTACCAGGACTCGGCCCAGATTTAACTCGTCGATTAGGGTTCTTGGCTACTAAGGCCAATGATCGAGTTAAGGAGAAATCCTTAACGGACCTTTCGTACCTTTTGGGCAGTTTACCAGGACTCGGCCTGGATTGAACTCGCCCCTAAGGGTTGTGACTGCTTTGGCCACGTATGGAGATCTTATGAGATCGGTCCAAGAATTAGTCTAAACCTTTTTGTAGATTTATAGTGGTAGGGACTACCGTTACACAAAAATGGCACACGCAAAACCGTCGTGTCCTTAACTGTAATAACTTTTCAACTTTGTGGTGTTCCAGCTTCGGGGGATCTCCTTTTTGCAAAGTGTTTCCAATTTGAAAGCTCCGGTACCGGTCTTACTTTTAATACGGTAAGGTCCTTCCCAATTGGGTGCTAATTTTCCTTGCGAAGCATTTTTCAAACCAATGTCAGCTCTTCGAAGGACTAAGTCGTCGATTTCGAAATCCCTGGGGATGACCTTGGCATTGTATCGAGTTGCAACGCTTTGTTTGACGATGGCTTCTCGAAGTGTGGCTCGTCCTCGAACTTCGTCGATGAGATCGAGGTTTTCTTTTAAAGCTTGGTAATTTTCTGCGGGTTTTTTGGGATTCGCTACTCTCCAACTTAGCTCGCTGATTTCCACTGGGATGACCGCCTCGCTGCCATAGGATAGCCGGAACGGCGTTTCTCCTGTTGAGCTTTGAGGGGTTGTTCGGTAAGCCCAGAGAACATATGGGAGTTCTTCTACCCAATTACCTTTGGCGTCGTTCAGTCTTTTTTTTAAACCGTTAAGGAGTATCTTGTTGGCTGCTTCTACTTGACCGTTAGTTTGAGGATGTTCTACGGAAGTAAAATGATGATTGATTTTGAAGTCGGACATCACTTTCCTGAAACCTTTGTCGGCGAATTGAGTCCCATTATCAGTGATGATTGATTCGGGGATTCCGAATCTGCTCATGATGTTCTTTTTGAAAAATTTCAGACAGTTCCTGGCGGTTATGGTGGCTAAGGGCTCTGCTTCAATCCATTTGGTGAAATAATCAATTGCTACTATGAGAAATTTGTTTTGGCCTGGAGCAGTTGAGAATGGACCTAGGAGATCTATCCCCCATTGGGCAAAGGGCCATGTGGAGGATAGATTTCGAAGTTCGGATGCTGGGGCGACGTAAACGTTGGCGTAGATCTGGCATTTTTTGCACTTTTTGACGTAGTTTTTGGCATCGCCTTCCATGGTCGGCCAATAGTATCCCGTGCGTAGAGCTTTTCGAGCTAGGGAACGGGCGCCAAGATGTTGCCCACATATTCCTTCATGAATTTCAGCTAGGACGGAATGTACTTGTTCCCTTTCAATGCATTTTAATAATGGTGAGGAGAGGCTTCTTTTGTACAATGTATTATCTATGACTGAGAAGGCGGAGGCTTTTCTCCTGATGATTTTTGCTTCTACCGAATCTGGAGGTTCAATTCCTGTCTTGATGTATTCCAATATCGGAGTAATCCAACTTTGGTCCTCCTCAATCGTGCAAATTGCGGAACTATAAGTCGGAATGAGGGAGATACTGGGTCTCCTAAGTAGTTTTTGTATGATTGTCCGGTGATTACCGGCGACCTTGGTGCTGGCGAGTTTTGATAGGATGTCCGCCCTCTGGTTCTGGGATCTGGGGATGTGCTTTACTTCGGCTGTTCTAAACTGTGTGAGTAACTCTCGGATTCGGAGCTGGTATTTCAGCAGGGTTGGATCCTTAGTCTCAAATTGATTGTTTATTTGTGAAACGACCAAGAGTGAGTCCGTGTAGAGATTGACCTGAGAGACTCGTAGGTCAATTGCTAATCGTAACCCTGCGATGCAAGCCTCGTATTCTGCTTGATTATTAGTTGTTTGGAAAGCGAAGGTAAGGGAGACTTCAATGATTACCTTATCCGGGCTTTCCAACATTAGACCCGCGCCGCTTCCTTTGGGGTTGGAAGATCCATCGACGTGTAGAGTCCAGACGTCGTTGATAGGATCAGCAGGAATCATTTCTGCTACAAAATCTGCTAGAACTTGGCCCTTCATCGTCGTACGAGATTCGTACTTGATTCCAAACTCGGAGAGTTCTACCGCCCATTTGATCATTCTTCCGGCAAGGTCGGGTCGGTGTAGAATCTGTCTTATTGGATAGTTGGTGCGTACGACTATCTGGTGTGCCACAAAATATGGTCGGAGGCGTCGAGCCGCGACGACTAAGGCGAGGGCGATTTTTTCTATTTGCTGATATCTGCATTCGGGTCCCTGGAGTGCTTTGCTTACAAAATAGATCGGACTTTGACCAGTTTGTGTTTCCCGGATAAGAACTGCGCCCAAAGCTTCTTCCGAGATTGATAGGTATAAGTACAGAATTTCTCCCTCGTACGGGCGAGTAAGGATGGGTGGTTCTGAAAGTGCTTTTTTGAGTTGTTGTAAGGCTTCGTCTTGCTCGTTTGTCCAGTTGAACTTTTCTTCGTTGTCCTCCTTTTCTTTTTTCAAAAGTTTGAATAAAGGGAGAGATTTGAATGCCGCATTTGACAGGAATCGTGATAAAGCGGCGATCATTCCATTGAGTTTTTGGACCTCTTTTTTGGAAGTTGGAGTCCGCATTTCAGTCACAGATCGACATTTGTCGGGGTTTGCTTCAATTCCCCTCTTTGTTAGATAGAAACCGAGGAACTTTCCAGCTCGGACCCCGAAAGTGCATTTTTCTGGATTTAGTCTCATGTTATTTTTCCTGATTTCAGTGAAGATTTCTTGAAGGTCTTTTACGTGGTCGTTTTCCCGCTCACTTTTTGCAATCATGTCATCAAGATAGACTTCAACGGTCTTGCCTATCTGTTTTTGAAAAACTTTGTTCATCATTCTTTGATAAGTGGCTCCGGCGTTTTTTAAACCGAAGGGCATAACTCGGTAGGCGAAGTTGCCTTGGTCCGTCATAAAAGCAGTCTTCTCTTGATCGGGGGGAAACATGGCGATCTGATTGTAACCAGAGTAAGCGTCCATGAAAGAAAGTAGGCGAAAACCGGAGGAATTGTCGACGAGGCGATCAATACTTGGGACTGGAAAGGCGTCTTTCGGACAGGCTTTGTTCAGGTCGGTATAATCGATGCACATACGCCATTTACCGTTGCTTTTTTTTACTAGTACTGGATTGGATAACCAAGTCGTGTATTTGACTTCTGTTATAAAGTTTGCTTTGATTAAATCTTCGACAGTTTTTGCGGCGGCGATGGTTTTCTCTCCACTCTGAGCTCGTCTTCTTTGAGAGACCCATCTTGCTTCTGGATTGACGGCGAGTTGGTGACAAGCTACTTCTGGCGGGATTCCGGGCATATCGTTCGCCGACCAAGCAAAAAGATCGGAATGATCTTTTAAGCAGCGAGTGAGTTCGATTTTTACTTCTTCGGATAGGTCTGCTCCAATCTTTACCGTTCTGGTAGGGTCGTCTCCGAGTTGTATTTCGATGAATTCTCCCTCAGGCTGGGGCCTTCTCATTTTCTTTTTGAGTTCTCTGGCCAACTCATTGTCATCTTCATTTTCTGAGCTGTCAGGGTCGTATCTTGCATCTAAATCGGTTAAGTTGACTTCGGCTGATCTTCCTGTAATTTCTTTATCTTTGGTTGGCTCGAGTGAAAAACCTTCTTTATCTTGGGCCTTTTTTTCTGCTTTTGTCCATAGGAAGAAACATCTCGAGGCGGATTCAAGGTCTGAGTTTAATGTAATGACTTTGTTGCACAGAGAGTGGAATTTCATTTTTAAGTGAGTGGTGGAGGTTACTGCTCCGAGCCTTCCCAGGGTCGGTCTTCCAATAATACAGTTGTATATCGATTCACATGGTAAGATGAGGAATTTTGTTTTGATGATTCTTATCAAAGGTTCCTCACCGTAGGAAACCATCAGTTCCAGGTGTCCAAGAGGTTTAGTTCGAGACCCATTGAATCCTGATAGTGCCGATCCTCTGTAAGGAGCGATGTCTTCTTTATCGATTCCCATTCTTTCCACGAGGTCGAGGAAAATGATGTCTGAAGAACTCCCTTGATCGACCAAAATCCTTCTAATTTCTTTATTGGCGATTACCGCCGTGATAACTAGTGGTACGTGTTTGTTAGGTTTTCCATCTAGGAGGTCTTCATCTCCAAAAGACAACGGAGGTCGGTTTGAAGGCGTTTGTGCGATTGAAGTGGATGCTATGTTGAGTAGCTCTTTCCATTTTCGTTTCATTGTCTTCCCGGATTCTTCGTGGGCGAAACCTCCTGCGATCATCATCATTACGGATCGTCCTTTTGATTTCCTTGAATCAAATTCGTCGTCGTCAGACTCGGTTTTGATCTTTCCCTTTGTTCTGGGTTCCTGTTCCCGTTCTTCTTTTTTCTCGTCAGCTCGGCGCTCTGGTTTGTTTACATAGCTGGCAAGTTTTCCCCTTTTAATCATATCCTCGATGTCATCTCTCAAGGCGTTGCAATGGTTGGTGTCGTGACCGTTACTCCGATGGTATCGGCAGTATTTGTTAGAACGCTGTCCTGGTTTGTTGGTGAGTGGTTTTGGGAATTTTTCGTCTCTGAATTCCGTGTTCCAGCATTCACCCAGAATTTGAGCTTGAGTGACATTGAGCTCTGTGTAGAATTGATGACGGTTTCGAGGTCGGGGATCCCTGGAGCCTCGGCCGTCGTTTTTCTGATCTCTTTCATTTGGGGGTTTTGATGATTCGGTGATCGGTTGTGGTTTCTTACCGACCATCGCGCTTTCTTCTTCGTTGATAAAACATTGGGATAGCTGGAGGAAATCTTGGAGGTTCTCTGGCTCCCATGTGTTGATGTGTTTTTTGAACGGGCTTCCGGGACGCAGCCCCATTCCCATGAAGTAAACTCGGAAGGCATCATCGAGGTTCCGGACTTGAACTGCTTCCTTATTAAATCTCTCTATATATTGTCTTAAAGATTCGGAGTTCTCTTGGATGATGGACGCCAAGATGTTTTTGTTTTTTGGCTTGCTTTTGGAATGGGAAAAATTAGCTGAGAATAATTTGGCCAGTTGGTCCCACGAGGAGATTGTGTTTGATTTGAGGGTCTCAAACCATTCTGATGCTATTTTTTCTAATGTTAGGGGGAAAATTCGGCATTTCATTTCTACGGGGACGTTGCGATACTGCATTACTGTGTCGAAGTAACTCAAATGTCTGTCTGGGTCGCCCGTTCCGTCGTAGGTCTTCAATCCTTCTGGAGGTTTTTCGAGATATCTGGGCACCGGGTATTGATCAATTTTATTCGTAAAAGGGCCTTTGCGTTTGGTTGTTTGATTCGGCGGTGGAGATCGGTGCCGATGGTGCGGGTGCCTACGGTTTTGAGGGCGATATTTTCTAGGGGAATATTCTCTACTCCTCGATCGTTGCCTAGGAGAAGAGGATGCTAGAGAAGAACGTATTTCGGGTGAAGAGTTGGTGTCTGCCCTACCGATGTATGGCGAACGGGAAACTTTCCTTTCGAGCCTACGAGGAGGAGAACGATGATAGTGTCGTCTTCTGGGTGGAGACCGATGGCGCTTTCGGGTAGGATTTCTCCTTTCGGATGAATCTCGGTCGGGTGAGTCTTGGCGCACTCGAGCCGGATTTCGTCTTTCGGCGGAATTTCGGTTGGGCGAGACTTGGTGCACTCGAGCCGGATTTCGTCTTTCGGCGGAATTTCGGTTGGGCGAGACTTGGTGCACTCGAGCCGGATTTCTTCGTTCGGCGGAATTTCGGTCGGGCGAGACTTGGCGCACTCGAGCCGGATTTCTTCGTTCGGCGGAATTTCGGTCGGGCGAGACTTGGCGCACTCGAGCCGGATTTCTTCGTTCGGCGGGATTTCGGTTGGGCGAGATCTGATCCGGGATATTTCGAGCTCGGAGCTCCGCCACCTGTGCTTCAAGATCTGTAAATCGGTAACTCCTTTCTTGGTTTGCCAATTCATGTCGATTGAGCAGTAGGACGAGCTGTTGGACAGCATCGGTCGGGACAGAAAGTTGATTTTGTGGAGGTACGCGATTCCTTGTGGAGCTTCCGGGTACTAAAACGAGATCCGGATTTTGATGTTGGGCTCGCCCTTGATCGGAGTTTGGAAGGTTTTGAACGAATCCGTCCGGGGTTGCCTGAGGTTCGGCCAAATGGGGCATGACCGATCTGAGGATTGGGTCGGGATGGATTCCCACTTTGTGGCTGGTTGCCTTGGAACGAAGGTTTCTGTACGTCATTGATTAAGGCGAGGGGAGAAGAACTTGGTTCTGAGACCTCCCACTGTGGTCGCCAATGTTCTGCACCGTACTTCCGACCTTGAAGGGTGGTCCGAGGTAGTTAGTGGTTGATATCCTTAGTCAATGACCGTGTCCGATCCTGCTGGTGTTGTACCTGCAATATCACTCCGATGCTAAAGTCAGTGGAATAGTCTTAATTAAGTGATAAATATGAGTCTGCTTACCATTAATGAGGCAATGAATGTTGTATTTATAGAGTGAGGTGGGGTTGATTCCAATGAATTAGGACCGTCCGATCTGGTGGTTTGATCTGAGCCATTGATGTTTGGACTGGGCCCTTTGATATTGGGCTTTCGTGTGGTGTGAATAGAGCCGAAAGAAGGGGTGTATGTGGTCAAAAGACTAACCATAACAAATATTATTATTGGGTTGTTATTATTTGGGTAATTTACATTGAATTACACTCTTTTTCTTTCTTATTTGAAGATTTAGAATCAAAACTTAGATACACTTATTTCTAAACAGTTTTTAAAAATTTTCTATCACAATTTAACACAAAAATTAATTTTCTTATTATTAGGATTATTTTAAATGAAAACATTTGATCCATTTGACTAGGGGCAGACCTACCCTCACTTGACAGGGTTAATTGCACTCTCAAAAACAAAAATTGCACTTACCTTCCTTTGAAAATCAGCACACACCGAAGAAACAATTTGCACCCAAACACCTAATTTTTTATTCAGTCTCACAATCATCCACATCAACTCCCTTCCCTCTTGTGTAAATAGAGAAAAATTATGAGTTGTGCAATATATTTAATTAAATATATTAAAGTTTTATTTTTATTATATTTTTAGTGACATGTCATGTTAATTTTTTTTGACTCTACCTCGAATCCTAAATCTACCACTACATATGATAGGTTATAAATATTTTTTTTTCACTTTTTACGGAAAAGAGTAAATACTGGTATTTATTTATGAGCTAAGTAACCTTTTTGAAAGTTACAAACTAGATGAGGAAAATTGGATGTGGATCCCTTGCTCCACGTAGTATGTGCTGCGCCAACATGGACCGTCTAATTTAGAGAAAGAAGTATTCTCTTTAGATTGGACGATCCATGATAGCGCAGCGCATGCGGCGTGCAATAGAGGATCCGAGGTAAATTGAAGGCCATATCTAGTTATCTGATTCCCGATGGACGCTTGTCTCCATCTGATATTGGACTACAACAGTCTCTAAAGCACTATCAGAGTTGATGTAATTGAGACATAGGAACTCCATCATGACCATAATGTCCAGTGTCCACTCTACTATTTTATCGGTATGTGTATGTATATGTATATGTTGTCGGGTTGTGATGAATGTTAATGGACCAAATAAGCACTACCCCATAAGGACCTCTCCTCCACCCCTCCATGCCAAAATTAAATATTAGTGTTTTCGAGATATTCTTCAATATTTTGGAAAATTTTTAAATACTTTTACTTACATCTGAGTTGAGTCCAGAGAAGAGAGAGGAGGGTACCCTACCTCCTACCAATGCCATAACTCATAACTGAAGCAGCTAACATATCCAGCTAATACAAAGCTATCAATATTTGTGTCAATTTTCGTCATATGTTATTACTTCAAGGTGGGATAGAGTTTCGGATGAAGATCAAAAACTCTATGCTTTGTGACCCCGAGATATACTTTTTTAGTGGCATGGATCAAATAATATATATCATTTTGTTGAACTATTTTTATTATGGTTTGGAGCGAATGAATCCCCTCAATGACTTTATAGTACAGTGAAGTCTTAGTTATCCATCATATAAAACAAAGAATGGGTGAGTAGTATTAAAAAAATTGAAGAGAAGAGACCGAATAGTGGAAATTTACCACTTGACAATAGTACCAGTGAAAAAATTGATTTTGTAAATTATAATTTAACTGAAAATATAGATACTTGATTACTAAAAAAATAACTTATTTATTGTCTACTAGATGAAATAACAAATAAAAACCACATACACACATTACCACTGCTTACACTTAGGTTCTGTTCTGCACTGTACTTCCGACCTTGAAGGGTGGTCCGAGGCAGTTAGTGATTGATGCCCTTAGTCAATGACCGTATCCGATCCTAGCTGGTGTTGTACCTGCAAAGTCACTCCGATGCTAAAGTCAGTGGAGTAGTCTTAGCAAAGTAATAAATGTGAGAATGCTTACCATTAATGAGGCAATGAATGTTGTATTTATAGAGTGTGGTGGGGTTTGTCTCAACGAATTAGGACCGTCCGATCTTGCGATTCGATCTGAGCCCTTGATGTTTGGATTGGGCCCTTTGATATTGGGCCTTTGTGTGGTGCGAATAGATGTGAAAGAAGGGGGTGTATATGGTCAAAAGACTCACCATAACAGTTGCCCCCCAAGTCTGGTCGTCTTAGAGGCGATCTTGACTTGTTGACGAGATTATGATGTGTTTTTACCGACCTCCGAACGAGCTGTAACTCTTCAGATGTTGCGATGAGATGGGAAGACGATCTTAATTGTTCAATGTTTGATGAACAAGGGACTCACCGATGAAAGATTTACCGAAGATGAGTCTGCTTTGTAACATTGATTCGACCGTTGTAACATTTTTAAAGGCGACGTTTGGTTTTTCGCGCTATTGTATTTATTGCACCTGTCAAAACACGTTTCCCAATGGTGGCTAATGATGATGACGCTTTGGTAGGCGTGCGCGTGCTTTGAAGACTATTGATGGGATGCGTCGATTCGACTTAGGCCCAATCCAGTTCTATGAGGCCCATTATAAATAGGGGTTCAACTCCCTCCATTTACTCTTGATTCTCAATTTGCTCTGCATACCGATCTTGATTTCTGATCTTGAGTTTGTTGATTTGGGAGATAGTGGCTAGAGTTTCTCCGTTCCAGTGGGTTCAAGAGCTTGAGTTTCGCAAGAGAATATTGGCAAAAGCTTCTTCTTTTGGGCGAGGTTAGTTCTAATTCTTGTTTAACTATTTTGCTGTGCTTTTTGATTTCTCAAGCCAGTCTCGTCCCCGTCTCTTTTTAAGTTGTACTCGGCCCCAATTTGTTTATTCGTTCTAGGGTGGGGGACGTCAGGTAGGGTTTCAAACTCGGCATGGACCCATTAGGTCGTTAGTCCTGACTTCCCCATGCCCCCATTCCTGCAGGTATTTAAACTGGCGGTTACCAAACAAACCCGTTGGCAAATTTCGCAGCAGCCCCCGCGATTAGCAAAGGTGATGGCTTTTGGAGGAGAGAGTGTTGAAGGTCGTCGTTCTGAAGGCGCCCCCGTTATTCCCGAAGTCCGAGACCATCCTGATTCTGCTCCAAACAGCGAACAAGCGGAGGACGATCTTGAGGTCAATCGTCGTTTGATAACTCTATTTTATATAGAGTTATATACGCATCTAAACCTAAATAATTGTTTAGAATCAAGTACAATATGTGTTAAATATAGTAGTATGAACAAAATAAACAACATTCAAGGTTTATACTCATGACTTAGCATTTTGTATATATATTGGTATGTTTGATGTGTTTGTTCAGTGCACCTGCAGTTGATTCATCTGCACCGGAAAACAGGCAGTGCATCTGCACTAGATGCAGCTGCACCAGATTACCACAGTGCAACCAAATTTAGTGCATCTGCACCATCCTGCACCAAAGACAGAATTACTCCACAATGGAAGCACCTCAATTCATACCATGGCATAAATATCTCTATGACATCATGCTTAGTCACAAGTCACATGGAGGCACCATGGCAACTTGCAAAAGGATGCACCTGCATCGCATGCAGCTGCACTACATGCAGCTGCACCATCCTGAAAGGGAGGAAAAATGCCAACACCGGAAGCACCTCAAACTCAAAGAAGATAAAGACACCACAAGATGACATCATAATTGGTCACAAATCACATGGGTCACACGGGAACCTTTCAAAGGAGGTGCCTACAATATATGACCATTTGAAGAGTCATCTTATAAAGGACACATGGCTACACCTAATTGGACCATTCTTTGCACTTGAGTGAAAAACTCAAATGGCATCATCAACTTCTGAAAAGTAACCATGGTTAAGTTAACTTTGTCTCCAAGCAAACCCTCACTTGAAGGAAATCTCAAGGCCTATATAAAGGACTCAACTCTTCACTTGAAAATATATATAGATTTTTACATACTTACTTCTTGTTCTTTCTATTTTAGTTTTTTATAGTTTTCAAGTTTATTTTCTTGTAGTTCTTTTTATATTTTCTTAGTGTTAGAAATTAGTTGTAAGCAAATATATGCAAGAGTCTTTCAATTGTTGTAATTCTTACTCTTTTGAATTCTCTTGTACTTTCCTTCATTGCAACATGTTTTCATTCAATTATATTTGCTTTGATATGCTCATCATGAGCTAATTCCCTTAAGTTGGGATGTTCTAACTTTCCAATGATCTTTTGAGGAAAGTTATTGTGTTTTCAAGTGGTGTGCACTTTAGTTCTTGTGTTTAAATTCTTAATCTTGTTTAAAGGTTGATCACTTAGAACAAGTAGAGTTATATTCACTTAATTGGCTTATAACTAGAAATCAAGAACTAAGTAAGGATAAGTGTTTAATAAAGCTTTTTGTTAAACTAGTTTTAATGAAGTTAGCTTGTTAATTCCATGTTAATTCCTAACCTTAGGTTAACATAGTCCTTACAAGAGTGTAGTAAGATCTTAAGATACAAGAGTGTACTTATCTAGCAAATTGGATTATCTGTAAGGGGGCGAGAGAGGCACTGACAACCCTACTCTTTACCGCAAAAAAACAGGATCATAAGAGCTTGTAACGAAACTCTGAAGAAAGTAGCTGACCAGCACACACTGATGCAGCTGCACTAAGTGCACCTGCACCACAAGAAAACACAATACACTCAAAAGTGATTTAGCTTGTGAAGACATCTCAACTTTCATTCTTAACTGATTTCTTACACAATTTACTTGCTTTCTGTTTATTTATTTTCATTTCAACTTCAACCAAAACCCAAAAATCTGAATAGTGTAGTTGCACTAATTTGCATTTCTTTACAATAACATATAAGAGTTAATTCAATCTCTGTGGGTTCGATCTTTTATACTATAACTTGTGACTGTGTATACTTGCACACGTTTTTCACACACCATCGTTCCCCTAAGGATATTACTAACGAACCTAATGGTGGAAAGCAATCTTCTGAGGACGTGGTTATTGTCGGCGCGAAAGATAACCAGGCCGATGTGGTTATGGTGGAGTCGGATTCCTCTGAAAAAACTCAATCCGATGATGAACAAGGGTCGTCAAATACCCAGGAGGTGGAAGGTTCAGAGTTGGATTCCGAACCAACTACCGAGACAGAGGAAGAAAGCCACACAGAGCCCGAGGTTGATAAAGGCAAAAGATCAGTCGAAGGAGCTGAGGATTGGCAGGACTATCCGCAAGAAAGGAATGATGAGGTTGGAAAGGACGGAAATGCCGATCATGGTGATCGTTCTATTGCTTTGACTGATGGTTACTCTAGTACCGGTCCTGGAAGAATCGATCTTCCTATGCCTTATGATGTGAACGTTCCTCGTATTCTCAATTGGGTTGCATCTTCTGTTACCGAAACCAAGTCTCTTTATGAAGCTGGAGAGGATATGAGTGTTATTGTAAACAAATTATCCATTCGGGGTCGACTTTGGAACGTTGAAGGTATGAAATCAGATGAGCATGCTGACCAGAAGCACCTGATGCATCTGCATCACATGAAGTTCCAACTCCAAGGTTAGTTCCTGAATATCCTCCTCCTCCTTTTCCTCAAAGATTAAAAAAAGCACATGAGGAGAAGCAATTCAGTAAGTTTTTAGATGTTTTAAAACAATTGCATATCAATGTTCCCTTAATTGAAGCATTGCAACAAATGCCTAATTATGCTAAATTCATGAAAGATGTTCGTTCAAAAAGAAAAAGATTAGGTGAATTTGAAACTGTTGCTTTGTCAAAAGAATGTAGTTTGATTTTGCAAAACAAAATTCCAAGAAACTTAAAAGATCCAGGTAGCTTTACAATTCCATTTTCAATAGGTAATTACTATACAGGTCGTGCATTGTGTGATTTAGGAGCAAGCATCAACTTGATGCCTAAATCTGTCTTTACACAGTTAGGAATTGGAAATGCTAAACCTACATCTTTAACATTGTCACTTGCAGACAAGTCAATAGCTTACCCAGAAGGAATCATAGAAGATATCTTGGTAAAGGTTGACAAATTTGTATTTCCTGTAGATTTTGTTATTCTTGACTTTGTTGCAGATGAAGAAGTACCAGTTATTCTTGGAAGGCCATTCTTAGCCACTGGGAAAACATTGATTGATGTGCAAAAAGGAGAACTAACCATGAGAGTAAATGATCAAGAGGTGAAATTCAATGTAATGAATGCTCTGAAATATCCTGCAGAAGAGAGTGAAGAATGTTCAGCAGTCATCTCTCTTGATCATTTGATGCAGAAGCAATTCTACAAACAACATGATCATCTGATGAATGCTCTAGTATCCAGTGCTCCTGCCTTGATAGATGAAGAAAATGAAGGAAAACATCCTCCACAAAATGAGCTTAAATCTTTTCAAGAAAATGAGAATTGTTATCCCAAATGCTTATTGGTTGGGCCCTAACTTAGGTTTTGAATGACAAGTCTAGCTAAAGACTATAAAATAAGCGCTACTGGGAGGCAACCCAGATTTTTAGGACTAGTTGTGTTTTGTGTGTTTTTGTTTTTACTTTTGCAGGTATGAATGAATGGTCTTGTGCAGATGCTGTCAATTATGCAGAATTCTGATGCAGTAGCACTGTGTGCAACTGCATTAGTGGCTGAAGATATCTGCCACAAGACTTAGTCAGGCTGAAGACTCTTAAATCAAGCGCTTATGGGAGGCAACCCATGATTTTGAAGTATTAATTATGTTAGTTTTAATTTATGTTTTCAAGTGTTTTGTATGAAAACAGGTTAAGAGAATTCCCAGTGCAGCTGCACTGCATGTACCTGCACTATCAAAATTTCAATGCTCCTGCATCAAACTCCACAACACACTGAAAATTTAAATGCTGAGAAGAATGTTGCAGAGCAACCTAATGCGGGTGCACCTAATGCAACTGCATCCACCACTGATGTACCTGATGCAAGTGCAACTGGTGCAGGTGCATCCAAACCTGAGGAGCCCAAAAAGAAGAGACAGAAGGTGAAGCATTCTACAGTGAGGTCTAGCTTAAAGCTAAGGAGTGTGGCATCAAAACAGTAACTATATTTGAATGTTGTTAACTATTTTGTTTAATTATGCTTTTATATTTTGCATTATGATATTTTGTGAACTAATCCTCCTCCCATGGTTTTTATTTTTAAAGAGCAGTGAGGACACTGCTCAACTTTAAGTTGGGGGGAGAAGTTAACTTATCATATTATGCATATGTGTTTAACTATAGTATGTGTGTCTGCTTTGATATATGTTTGTTCTTATATATGTTTGATATATGTTGTTCTTATATATGTTTGATATATGTTGTTCTTATATATGTTTGTTTTTATGAGTGTCTACATGTTTAAATGTGTGTTAGGATTTGATAGATTTGAAGCATGATCAGCTTAGAAATCTTTTTCACAATACATCTCTTTGAACTGATTTTTAATGATGAAAGGAAGAAAAAGAAAAGAAGCATTGTTTTTCCTCAAATGACCAATTTTATTATTACTTTAACACATCAAAGCTGAGTTTTGAAAATAACCTTGCTATTTAAAGAGCTATCTGATGCAAGAGGAATTTTTAGAAAGCTAAGGTCAAGACTAAATTTTTACTAAAAATATAGAAGAGCATAAAGAATTAAGTTTGGGGGAGTTTCCATGAATACTAAGGCAAAGTATGAGGAACTTAAAGTAGTAAATGCCATAGGTTATCAAAAGCTACTACAAAAAGTGTCAAATTGTTGTAAATAGCTATACTTACCTGAGTCATTAAACTGAACCTGTTCCAATAGTGCATTTGGTTTGTAAAAAAAAAAAAATACAAAAGAAAGAAAAAGAAGAAACGAAAAGCAAACCAAAGAAAAAAGTATGCATAAGGAGGTCAGTGAGGAGGGCAGTATATGCTATAAGTCTGGAAATGTAGTATCAAGTGCACCTGCACTCAAGTGCATCTGCACCGTTGCAAAAAGTTCAGTGCATCTGCAACTTGGTGCATCTGCACCAAAAGGAAATAACCACAAAAAAAAGAGTAGTGCATTGACTCAATAGTTTTGAAATACTCAAGTCAAAGCCCTTTGTTGTGCTTAGAGCCCCCCAATGCTTGAGGAAGTTGTTAGTCTAGTCTATATTTTGAAACATCTTTCTTTTGACCGAACGTAATCTAAATTTTTCAAAGGCTAGGAGAAACTTGTTACTTAGTTTTGGAACTGATTGAATCTCAGTGGGGCACACACTCACACAAATGAGTTTTAATAGCTTTGGATGTTTTGGAATTCAAAGGCACAAAGACAAAAGTTTCTGAAAAATGAAGTTCATGAGTTGCATTTATTGAAAATCATTCTGTGAAAGAGATATGAGCTAATCTGTTCTTCTTAATTCTAGAAATCTTATTTATGTTTTCTTTTTGTCATTGCTTGAGGACAAGCAACGATTTAAGTTTGGGGGTGTGATAACTCTATTTTATATAGAGTTATATACGCATCTAAACCTAAATAATTGTTTAGAATCAAGTACAATATGTGTTAAATATAGTAGTATGAACAAAATAAACAACATTCAAGGTTTATACTCATGACTTAGCATTTTGTATATATATTGGTATGTTTGATGTGTTTGTTCAGTGCACCTGCAGTTGATGCATCTGCACCGGAAAACAGGCAGTGCATCTGCATTAGATGCAGCTGCACCAGATTACCACAGTGCAACCAAATTTAGTGCATCTGCACCATCCTGCACCAAAGACAGAATTACTCCACAATGGAAGCACCTCAATTCATACCATGGCATAAATATCTCTATGACATCATGCTTAGTCACAAGTCACATGGAGGCACCATGGCAACTTGCAAAAGGATGCACCTGCATCGCATGCAGCTGCACTACATGCAGCTGCACCATCCTGAAAGGGAGGAAAAATGCCAACACCGGAAGCACCTCAAACTCAAAGAAGATAAAGACACCACAAGATGACATCATAATTGGTCACAAATCACATGGGTCACACGGGAACCTTTCAAAGGAGGTGCCTACAATATATGACCATTTGAAGAGTCATCTTATAAAGGACACATGGCTACACCTAATTGGACCATTCTTTGCACTTGAGTGAAAAACTCAAATGGCATCATCAACTTCTGAAAAGTAACCATGGTTAAGTTAACTTTGTCTCCAAGCAAACCCTCACTTGAAGGAAATCTCAAGGCCTATATAAAGGACTCAACTCTTCACTTGAAAATATATATAGATTTTTACATACTTACTTCTTGTTCTTTCTATTTTAGTTTTTTATAGTTTTCAAGTTTATTTTCTTGTAGTTCTTTTTATATTTTCTTAGTGTTAGAAATTAGTTGTAAGCAAATATATGCAAGAGTCTTTCAATTGTTGTAATTCTTACTCTTTTGAATTCTCTTGTACTTTCCTTCATTGCAACATGTTTTCATTCAATTATATTTGCTTTGATATGCTCATCATGAGCTAATTCCCTTAAGTTGGGATGTTCTAACTTTCCAATGATCTTTTGAGGAAAGTTATTGTGTTTTCAAGTGGTGTGCACTTTAGTTCTTGTGTTTAAATTCTTAATCTTGTTTAAAGGTTGATCACTTAGAACAAGTAGAGTTATATTCACTTAATTGGCTTATAACTAGAAATCAAGAACTAAGTAAGGATAAGTGTTTAATAAAGCTTTTTGTTAAACTAGTTTTAATGAAGTTAGCTTGTTAATTCCATGTTAATTCCTAACCTTAGGTTAACATAGTCCTTACAAGAGTGTAGTAAGATCTTAAGATACAAGAGTGTACTTATCTAGCAAATTGGATTATCTGTAAGGGGGCGAGAGAGGCACTGACAACCCTACTCTTTACCGCAAAAAAACAGGATCATAAGAGCTTGTAACGAAACTCTGAAGAAAGTAGCTGACCAGCACACACTGATGCAGCTGCACTAAGTGCACCTGCACCACAAGAAAACACAATACACTCAAAAGTGATTTAGCTTGTGAAGACATCTCAACTTTCATTCTTAACTGATTTCTTACACAATTTACTTGCTTTCTGTTTATTTATTTTCATTTCAACTTCAACCAAAACCCAAAAATCTGAATAGTGTAGTTGCACTAATTTGCATTTCTTTACAATAACATATAAGAGTTAATTCAATCTCTGTGGGTTCGATCTTTTATACTATAACTTGTGACTGTGTATACTTGCACACGTTTTTCACACACCATCGTTCCCCTAAGGATATTACTAACGAACCTAATGGTGGAAAGCAATCTTCTGAGGACGTGGTTATTGTCGGCGCGAAAGATAACCAGGCCGATGTGGTTATGGTGGAGTCGGATTCCTCTGAAAAAACTCAATCCGATGATGAACAAGGGTCGTCAAATACCCAGGAGGTGGAAGGTTCAGAGTTGGATTCCGAACCAACTACCGAGACAGAGGAAGAAAGCCACACAGAGCCCGAGGTTGATAAAGGCAAAAGATCAGTCGAAGGAGCTGAGGATTGGCAGGACTATCCGCAAGAAAGGAATGATGAGGTTGGAAAGGACGGAAATGCCGATCATGGTGATCGTTCTATTGCTTTGACTGATGGTTACTCTAGTACCGGTCCTGGAAGAATCGATCTTCCTATGCCTTATGATGTGAACGTTCCTCGTATTCTCAATTGGGTTGCATCTTCTGTTACCGAAACCAAGTCTCTTTATGAAGCTGGAGAGGATATGAGTGTTATTGTAAACAAATTATCCATTCGGGGTCGACTTTGGAACGTTGAAGGTATGAAATCAGATGAGCATGCTGCGACATGGCCAGGGTCTTTGAAATTTGTCATATATGATGTGCTGGTGTCGGATATGCACATCCGACCTCCTTTTACTAACTTTCAACAAACTGTCTTGGAGTGGTTGGATTTAGTACCATCACAACTTCATCCCAATGGTTGGGCATTTCTCCGAGCATTCGAAATGATGTGCCTCGCGCTTGATCGTCCAGTGTCAGCAGACCTGTGTCATACCCTAATTTTGTCCGCCTAGGTCAAAACCCTAATTTTCCGCAAAAAATAAATAAATTGAGAAGTGTGGTTTTATTTTGAAGAGTGAAGAGCATTGTGCATGCATTTTTGGGTTTTAAAAGTCATTCTAGGGCTTTTAAATTCATTGTTAGAGTGGAAATGCATTTGTTGTTAAAAAACAAGGTTTTTAGGGCAAAGGGTATTTTGGTCATTTTTCAAAAAAAAAGAGAATAATTTTTCATCAAAAATCATTGTGCAATTTTAGAGGAAATTATTTGAAGCAAGACACCCTTGGTCATATATTTTTTTGCGCAGGCATGCATACATTGTGCACAAAATTCAAATTCAAAAAAGGCATCAAAAAGGAATATTCTACAAAAATTTCAAGATGAGGTTTTTATGATATTTTTGGTCATGGTGATCTCATAAAATGGCATATTCCTCAAGATACCTTGTATGTGGCCTAAATTGGGTGTATTTTTGTACAATTATCCTAAGAAGAATAATCAAAAATGAAGGGATAATGGAATGGTCATATAATAGTACAATAGTACAAGATGACAACTTGCAAAACTTGGTCACCAAGGACCCCTCCCAATGTTTATGCGCCACCCCCTCTCTATTCTCTCATTTTGTGTTTTCTCAATGTCCTCAATCCATGTGAGCCTCAATCCTAGCCTTTGATTCAAAATTAAAATCAAATCCTAGAGCACAACTAGTGCATATTGACCTAAATACCCTCAAACCTAGATGCCTTCTATAAATACCCTATTAACCTCACCCCTCACAACTTTTTGGCCTCACAATTCATTCACAAAACCCTAGCACACAAACCTCTCCTCTCCTCTCCTCCTTTGGCCGAAATCACAACAACCATTCCCTCCTCCATTTTTCTTCATTTCACTTCCATTTTCCATCTCATATTAACTCCTACTTCATATATCTTCCTTCTCTCCTAATTTAATTCAAGCTTGCATCATCAAAGGGCATTTTTAAGCAAGCATTTCGTGGGTTTCATTGAAGTTTGGTGAAGATTCAAGTTGATTTGTGGTCTTGTTCTTCATATTAGTCATTCCTTAGCTTGGATTTGAGGTAAACTTCTTAAAACCTAGCATCATCTTCAACTTTTTTTTGCATCAAAATGTAGACATCATGTTTCTAATTTTGCATCCTACCATATTCATGCATTTTAGTATTATTATATTGTTGATTTGTTGATTGTTGTTGGTGCGAGGTGTCTCAAGCATTTTGACAAACACCGTGGGAGGTTTGGGTGCTTGAGATGCTTCTCACCCTTGAATAAATTGTGATTTATGTTGTTTTTACTATGATCTTGCATTTTTGTTGAATAAAATGATGTGATGCTTCGCAAATCATGATTAGAATTAGGGTTTGTTAATTTTCTTGTGAAATGGGTTTGCAATTGTGATCAAAAACGTTTTCTCAAGTTATTTTGATGTTAATAGATGGTATCTTGCTTGCAAGTCATTGTTATGTTGATGATTGGCAAGAGGACTCACACTTGTGTCTTTGTGCACTTCACTTTAAGTGTTGAGGATTGCCTAAGATGATTCAACACAACCTTGTGCTTTGATTGTAAACTTTGGTTTGCTTGTTAGTAACTTGTTTGCAAAGTTATTCTATGTTGAGGATTGGCAAGAGGACTCTCACTTGTGCCTAGTGCACTTCACTTTAAGTGATGAGGATTGCCTAAGATGATTCAATTTTCTTTGTGCAATTCTTGCTTAAAAATGCAAATGCTAGTTTTCTAACTTGATTAATCAATTTTGGTTACAAAAATGACTTGTTAATGCCCTCTTTTGGTCACTTTTGGTCTTGCAAATGTGATGTTCTTTCTAGGTCAATGTTATGCTTTAATGTTGATGATTTGGTAAAAGGACTAGACACTTATGCACTTGTGCATTGTCTCAAGCGTCAAGGATTACCAAAAGGGATTCAACCTTGTGCTTTATCTTGTGTTGACACTTAATTGAATTGAACTTTTGTATGATCTCTTTGTGTGCTTATTGTTTATCTTACATATACATGCCATTAGACGTTGATGACTAAGTGTCATTTTTGTGCTCAAATGTTGTAATTGGTAACGTTTATGCTTATGCTTACATTGTTGATTGCTTTGCTTGCAATTTGTTGAATGTTGCGCTTTGGTTCTTGACTTGGAAATTGATTGAATGTTCTACTTTCTTTTCCTTTTGGATGCCACGCCATCCCAACAAATCTTTTGTGACCAATGTCACCCTCAAACTCCCTTCTCCTTTCTTCAAATCAATCATTTTCTAAAGCTTTTCCAAACTCAATCTTTTCTCAAATTGTTTTCATAAGCCAATCAAATTCTTTCTAAGATCAACAATAAACCTTTTTGAAAACTCATAAGGAGGCAAGTCGGACGTACGACCGGTGTTGTCTAGCGTCCTAAGATCAGAGCTGTACAGCTCAAACATCTTGGGATACTTATGAGAATTAAAACAAGTAATTAACAACTTGAACCCTATTTCAAAAAATGAGTAAGGAATCGAGTCGGATGTACATCCGGTATTGGTTAGCGTCTTAGGGTTAGCGGGCTGTACAGTTCGTGCGAGCATAAGATACTTGCTCAAATAAAAGCAACCAACCTCACAACAAATCTTTTTCTTCCCTAATCAAAAAAAACATTTTCAATAAGTAGGGGGCACGTCGTCTGTACAGGCGGGGTTGTCTTTGTTCTAGGTCTAGTGGACTGTACAGTCTAGGACCGAAAACCCCTACAATAAAAAACACCAACACAAAGTTTCTCGACTAAAGAGAACTACGTAAGCTTTGAATTCTCCATCGCACCGGGAGATACGTAGGAGCGGGTCACATCTCGTCAAGCACACTTCTAAAAAATAATAAAAAGATTCTTCTTTTCCCCCGTTTTCAAAAACACTTTTCTCAAATAAAAAAAAGAAGTAGAACGAATTGTTTCAAATCAACTCTGTCAAAACCGCACATCAAGTTAAAGGTTCCCTTTCGGTAGAAAGGAGGTGTGGGATGCTAATACCTTCCCCACACCTAACCGACCCCCGAACCTACATCTCTAGTTCTCAAAGGACCACCCGCCTTAAAAAAGGACCCTTTTTCAATGTTTTGGTCCCTAAATAAAAAATGTTGATGGCGGCATCACAAATTTTCACGTTGTACGATGAAAGGTCCAATCCGGATCTTTCGGGGTGCAACAACCTGTTCTTTCATTTGTTCGAGGTAAACAGGAATTATGAAAAAGGTGATGAATGGAATGCTCCGGAGCATGTCAGCCTTCGATCTAGAAGAGGTGCTAAGATTTTCCGGGCTTACTCAGATTCACTAAAGGGAAGATGGAAAGAGCTCTTTTATTTCGTGGAGCCAGTTAATGGTGAAGCAATTGACCATGTGGGGAAGTTCGGCCAGGATGGGCGTACCTTGGAGTCTACCAAGTTTCCTATAGGCTGGGGTCTTGGACATTATAACCGATCTCCAAGATCCTACCATATTGGTGAGTCTCACCTGTGTCGTGCCGACATTCTGACCAGAATTATACTGTTGTTTATTTCCGCCCAAGTTCCTTATACCAAACATAAATACCGAGGTATTCCTGCCGATCGTATGGTTAAGTGTGCCACCAAAACAAAGGTTATGAGGGTTCTAGGTAGGGTCGTCTTTTAATATTTTAAGATATGATTTGTCTTTCTTCACTTTATCTTTTGTTAAGTATATTGACCCGTCCTGTTGCTTTTTGTTTTTAGATACTATGGCAGGGAATAGGATTGCTATGATGAAAAGAATGGCGCTGCAGAACCTGGGTGCTGTGGAAGGCGAGTTTGCAAATCAAGGGGTTCCGCAAAGTGTTCCCGACCTTAGTGCTGCCATTCATGTTTCCCCCATCAGGACCGTCCATGAGGAAAACCCGGAGGATCCTGGGGGCGATCTTCAATTCCGCAAGAGAAAACCAGTTGATGAGGGAACCTCTACTAAGCAGCCAAAAGTAGCCCGGCAAGTCGAGGATAAAAAGAAGAAAGGGGTGATGCAAGGCGATTCTAAGTCTTCCAGGAAGCATAAATCTTCTAAGAAAGTTACCCCTGTTCCTGTGGATGCGACTTTTATGAAAAAAAACATGGAGGAATATTTAACCGATCTTGTTAGTGCGCCTGCAAAGCTTTTTGTTCATTTGGCTGATGTTACCAAGTTGCAGAAGGCGGAGTTGGAACGTCGTCACGAAGGTAAGGTCGTTCTTCTAATAGCTCGTTTGTTATATTGTTACCTATGTTTTTGACTTCAATTTTTGCTCATTTTTGCTCGTTACAGAGTTGGTAACTACCGAGCGTGCTAAGCTGTTTAATGCCCTGAGAGAGTTGACCGAAAAGAACAAAGTCCTTGGCAATACTCTTAGTGACTTGAAGACGCTGAAGGCTTATGCGGACGATCTTGAAAAGTCCCATAATTCTGCCAAGATGCAAATCGAGGATGATAACGCTCGTATTAAGCAGCTGAACGATCGGATCAGAGAGCTTGAGGATGAGAAAAAGAAGGATGAGGAAACAATACAAAAGCTGGAGGGTCGGATTCAAGAGCTGATAAAGTCTTTGTAGAAATTTGAGGAGAACAAAACTGAGACTAGTTCAACCCCGGAAGATCGTCATGCGGCTTTGGAGAAAGAGCTCGCCCAAGTCCGTGCTGAACTGGCGAAGTCTAAGAAGGAAGCGCAGACAGCAGCTGATCTTGCTCTTGAAATGGCGGGGGATGGTTTTGATCTCGCACTCAGTCAGATCGCGCTTGTGTATCCTTCCCTTACCTTTGACAAAACCGTCTTGAACGTGGATCAAGAGATTGAGGGTGATCAGATTTTGAAAGTCGACATCAAGACTAATGTGAAGACCGTGGTTCACCCCAAGTCTGCCTGATTTATTTCCAGATCCAGTTTTGTAATAGTTCTGGGTTTATACAGATAATCATGCATAAGCTCGGAACTTTGTCAAGTCATATTAGTTTTTAGTCTTCATTTATAAAACTTGAGGCCTCGGCCGTATCCGAGATGGTTGTAATGAATTTAATTTTCTTTATGTAAACTTGATTCCTTGAATGGCTTATCTTCTCGTCGCCGTAATTGTCAGTTTCCATAGTCTTGACCTGCTTATAATTTTTGATAAGATCAAAAAGATAAGTTTGTACCTTATAATTTTTGATAAGATCAAAAAGATAAGTGTGGAACGTAGGTATTAAAAAGGTTTGAGAGGAGCTCTCAACCGATTAGAGAAGACCTGTTGAGAAATCTCGTAAGATCGGGCCTAAGGACAGTTTACCAGGACTCGGCTCAGATTTAACTCGTCCATTAGGGTTCTTGGCTACTAAGGCCAATGATCGATTTAAGGAAAAATCCTTAAAGGACCTTTCGAACCTTTGAGGCAGTTTACCAGGACTCGGCCCGGATTGAACTCGCTCAAAAAGGGTTGTGACTGCTTTGGCCACGTATGGAGATCTCGTAAGATCGGTCTAAGTAGTTATTCTGAAGGAGTTCGTAGATTTATAGTGGTAGGAACTACCGTTACACGAAATTGGCACACGCAAAACAGTCGTGTCCTTAAATGTAATAGCTCTTTAACTTTGTGGCGTTCCAAGTTTGGAGGATCTCCTTTCTGCCAAGTGTTTCCAATTTGAAAGCCCCCGTACCGGTCTTACTTTTAACATGGTAAGGTCCTTCCCAATTGGGTGCTAACTTTCCCTGTGAAGCATTTTTCAAACCCACGTTGGCTCTTCGAAGGACTAAGTCGCCGGATTCAAAATCTCTGGGGACGACCTTGGCATTGTATCGGGTCGCAACTCTTTGTTTGATGATGGCTTCTCGAAGCGTGGCTTGTCCTGAAACTTCGTCGATGAGATCGAGGTCTTCTTTCAAAGCTTGGTAGTTTTCCGTAGGAGTTTTGGGATTCGTTACTCTCCAACTTAACTCGCCGACTTCCCCTGGGATGACCGCCTCGCTGCCATAAGAGAGCCAGAACGGCATTTCTCTCGTAGAGCTTTGAGGGGTGGTCCTGTAAGCCCAGAGAACATATGGGAGTTCTTCTACCCAATTTCCTTTGGCGTCGTCCAGTTGTTTTCTCAAACCATTAAGGAGTATCTTGTTGGCTGCTTCTACTAGACCGTTGGTTTGCGGGTGCTGTACTGACGTGAAACGATGCTTGATTTTAAAGGCGTACATCATTTTCCTGAAACCTTTGTCGGCGAACTGAGTTCCATTATCAGTAATAACTATTTCGGGGATCCCGAATCTACTCATGATGTTCTTTTTGAAAAATCTTATGCAGTTCCTTGCAGTGATGGTGGCTAAGGGCTCTGCTTCAATCCATTTGGTAAAATAATCAACTGCCACTATGAGAAATTTGTTTTGGCCTGGAGCAATTGAGAATGGACCTAGGAGATCTATTCCCCATTGTGCAAAGGGCCATGTCGAGGATAGACTTCGGAGTTCGATTGGTGGGGCGATGTAAACATTGGCGTGGATTTGGCATTTTTTGCACTTCTTTACGTGGTTCTTAGCATCGCCTTCCATGGTCGGCCAATAATATCCTGTGTAGGGCCTTTCGAGCTAGGGAACGGGCGCTAAGATGTTGTCCATATATTCCTTCATGAATTTTGGCTAGGACGGAATGCACTTGCTCCCCTTCGATGCATTTTAATAATGGTGAGGAGAGGCTCCTTCTGTACAACGTATTATCTATGACTGAGAAGGCCGAGGCTTTTCTTCTGACGATTTTCGCTTCAGCCGAGTCTAGAGGCTCGATTCCTGTTTTGATGTACTCCAATATTGGAGTGATCCAACTTTGGCTCTCCTCAATGGAACAAATTGTAGAAATACAAGTCGGATCAAGAGAGATACTAGGTCTTCTGAGTAATTCTTGGATGATCATCCGGTGATTACCGGGGACCTTGGTGCAAGCGAGTTTTGATAGGATATCCGCCCTCTGATTCTCGGATCTGGGGACATGCTTTACCTCGGCTGTTTTGAATTGTGCGAGTAACTCTTGTATTCAAGGTTGGTATTTCTGCAGGGTCGGATCCTTGGTCTCAAATTGATTGTTTATTTGTGAAACGACCAAGAGTGAATCTGTGTAGAGATTGACCTGAGTGACTCGTAAGTCAATTGCCAATCGTAGACCTGCGATGCAAGCCTCGTATTCCGCTTGATTTTTAGTTGTTTGGAAAGTGAAGGTAAGGGAGACTTCAATGATCACTTTATCCGGGCTTTCCAACATTAAACCTGTGCCACTTCCTTTGGGGTTGGAAGACCCATCAACGTGTAAAGTCCAGATGTCGTTAACAGGATCAGCGGGAATCATTTCTGCTACAAAATCTGCTAGGACTTGGGCCTTCATTGTCGTACGAGACTCGTACTTGATTCCAAACTCGGAGAGCTCTACTGCCCATTTAATCATTCTTCCGGTAAGGCCGGGTCGGTGTAGAATCTGCCTTATTGGATAGTTGGTGCGTACGACTATCTGGTGAGCCACAAAATATAGTCGGAGGTGTCGAGCTGCGACGACTAAGGCGAGGGCGATCTTTTCTATTTGCTGATACCTGCATTCGGGTCCCTGGAGAGCTTTGCTTACAAAGTAAATGGGACTTTGACCGGTCTGTGTTTCCCAGATGAGTACGGCGCCTAAAGCTTCCTCCGAGATTGATAGGTATAAGTATAGAGTTTCTCCCTCGCATGGGCGAGTTAGGATGGGCGGTTTGAAAGTGCTTTTTTAAGTTGTTGCAAGGCTTCGTCTTGCTTGTTTGTCCAGTTGAATTCTCCTTCTCCCTCCTCCTTTTCTTTTTTCAAAAGTTTGAATAATGGGAGAGATTTAAATGCCGCATTTGATAGGAATCGGGATAAAGCGGCGATCATACCGTTGAGTTTTCAGACCTCTTTTTTGGAAGTCGGAGTTCGCATTTCAGTCACGGATCGACATTTGTCAGGGTTTGCTTCAATTCCCTTCTCTGTTAAGTAGAAACCGAGGAACTTTCCAGCTCGGACACCAAAAGTGCATTTTTCCGGAATTAGTCTCATGCTATTTTTCCTGATTTCTGCGAAAATTTCTCGAAGGTCTTTTACGTGGGTGTTTTCCTGTTCAAATTTTGCAATCATATCGTCAAGATAGACTTCAACGGTCTTGCCTATCTGTCTTTGGAATACTTTGTTCATCATTCTCTGATAAGTGGCGCCAGCGTTTTTTAAACCGAAGGGCATAACTCGGTAGGCGAAGTTACCTTGGTCCGTCATAAATGCAGTTTTTTCTTGATCGGGAGGAAACATGGCGATCTGATTGTAACCGGAATATGCGTCCATAAAAGAAAGTAGGCGAAAACCCGAGGCATTATCGACGAGGTGATCAATACTTGGGACAAGAAAGGCGTCTTTCGGACAGGCTTTGTTTAGGTCGGTATAATCGATGCACATACGCCATTTACCGTTGCTCTTTTTAACTAGTACTGGGTTTGACAACCAAGTCGTGTATTTGACCTCTGTTATGAAGTTCGCTTTGATCAAATCTTCAACAGTTTTTGCGGCGGCCATGGCCTTCTCTCCACTCTGCGCTCGTCTCCTTTGGGCGACCCATTTTGCTTCTGGATTAACGGCGAGCTGGTGACATTCGACTTCTGGCGGGATTCCGGGCATTTCTTTTGCCGACCAAGCAAAAAGATCAGCATGATCTTTTAAACACTGAGTGAGTTTGATTTTTACCTCTTCGGATAGGTCTGCTCCAATTTTCACTGTTCTAGTAGGGTCGTCTCCGAGCTGTACTTCGATGGATTCCCCATCAAGCTCGGGACTTCTCATTTTCTTTTTGAGTTCTTTGGCCAACTCATCATCGTCTTCCTCTTTCGAGCTGTCTAGGTCGTATCTTGCATCCAAATCAGTTAAGTTGATTTCAGCGGATCTTCTTGTAACTTCTTCTTTTTTGGTTATCGTAGGTGGAACCCCTTCCTTATCTTGAGCCTTTTTTTCTGCTTTTATCCACAGGAAGAAACATCTTGAGGCGGATTCAAGATCCGAGTTTAAGGTGATCACCTTGTTGCAGAGGGAGTGGAATTTTATTTTTAAGTGAGTGGTGGAGGTTACTGCTCCGAGCCTTCCCAAAGTCGATCTTCCAATGATACAGTTGTAGATTGATTCACACGGTAGGATGAGGAACTTTGTTTTGATAATCCTTACCAAGGGTTCTTCACCGTAGGAAACCATCAGTTCCAAGTGTCCAAGAGGTTTAGTCCGAGATCCATTGAATCCTGATAGTGCGGATCCTCGGTAAGGAGCGATGTCTTCTTTATCGATTCCCATTCTTTCCACGAGGTCGAGAAAGATGATGTCTGAAGAACTTCCCTAATCGACCAAAATCCTTCTAATCTCCTTATTGGCGATTACCGCCGTGACAAGGAATGGTACGTGTTTGTTGGGCTTCCCATCTAGAAGGTCTTCATCTCTAAAAGACAAAGGAGGTCGGTTTGAAGGTGTTTGTGCGACCGAGGTGGAGGCTATATTGAGTAACTCTTTCCATTTTCGTTTCATTGTTTTCCCGGATTCTTCGTGGGCAAAACCTCCTGCGATCATCATCATTACGGACCGTCCTTTTGATTTCCTCAAATCAAGTTCGTCGTCGTCGGATTCGGCTTTTATTTTCCCCTTGCTTTGGGTTCCTGTTCCCGTTCATCTTTAATCTCGCCAACTTGAAGCCCAGGTTTGTTTACATAGCTGGCTAGTTTTCCCCTTTTAATCATATCCTCAATGTCATCTTTCAAGGCGTTGCAGTGGTTGGTGTCGTGACCGTTACTCCGATGATATCGGCAGTATTTATTAGAACGTTGGCCCGGTCTGTGGGTGAGTGGTTTTGGGAACTTTTCGTCTCTAAATTCCGTGTTCCAGCATTCACCTAAAAGTTGAGCCTGAGTGACATTGAGCTCGGTATAAAATTGATGACGGTTCTGAGGTCAGGGGTCCCTGTTGCCTCGGCCGTCGTTCTTTTGATCTCTTTCATTTTGGGGTCTAGATGGTTCGGTCAGTGGTGGTTTTTTACCGGTCATGGCGCTTTCTTCTTCATTGATAAAGCATTGGGATAGCTAGAGGAAATCTTGGAGGTTCTCTGGCTCCCATGTGTTTATGTGTTTTTTGAACGGGCTTTCGGGGCGCAGCCCCATCCCCATGAAGTAAACTCGGAAGGCATCATCGAGGTTCCGAACTTGAACTGGTTCCTTGTTAAATCTTTCTATATATTGTCTTAAAGATTCGGAGTTCTCTTGGATGATGGACGCTAAGACATGTTTATTTTTTGGTTTGCTTTTGGAATGGGAAAAATTAGCTGAGAATAATTTGGCCAGGTGGTTCCAGGAGGAGATTGTGTTTGATTTGAGGGTCTCAAACCATTCTGAGGCTATTTTTTCCAACGTTAGGGGGAAAATTCGGCATTTCATTTCTACGGGAACGTTCCGATACTGCATTATTGTGTCAAAGTAACTTAAATGTCTGTCCGGGTCGCCTGTCCCATCATAGGTCTTCAAGCCTTCTGGTGGTTTTTCGAGATATCTGGGTACTGGGTAGCTATCGATCTTTTCCGTAAAAGGGCATATGCGCTTGGCCGTTTGAGCTCGTGGCGGAGATCGGTACCGATGGTGCGGGTACCTGCGGTCATCAGGGCGATATCCTCGAGGTGAATATTCTCTACTCCTCGATCGTTGCATAGGAGAAGAGGATGCCAGAGAAGAATGAACTCGGGGTGAATAATCAGCCTCTTCCCTTTCGACGTACACTCCGGTTGGAGGCGAATGGGAAACATTTCTTCCGAGCCGATGAGGAGGAGAGCGATGGTAATGTCGTCTTCTAGGTGGAGATCGTGGCCGCTTTCGGGCCAGATATCTTCTTTTGGGGGAATCCGGTTCGGGTGAGACCTGATCCGGAATATTCCGGGCCCTGAGCTCCGCCACCTGTCCTTCAAGATCTGTAAATCGGTAACTCCTCTCTTGGTTTGCCGCTTCATGTCGGTTCAGCAGTAGGACGAGCTGTTGGACAGCATCGACCGGGACAGAAAGTGGAGTTTGAGGAGGTACATGGTTCCTTGCGGAGCTTCCGGTGACCAAAACGAAGTTCGGAATTTGATTTTGAACTTGTGCTTGAGTGGAGTCTGGAAGGTTTTGTACGAATCCTTCCGGGGTTGGCTGAGGTTCGGCCAAGTGAGGGATGACCGGTCTCAGGATCGGGTCGGGGGGATACCTGCCTTGAGGCTGTTTGCCTTCGAACGAAGATTTCGAGTCGTCATTAATCAAGGTGAGGTGAGAAGATCTTGGTTTGAGACCTCCCACTGTGGTCGCAAATGTTCTGCACTGTACTTCCGACCTTGAAGGGTGGTCCGAGGCAGTTAGTGGTTGATGTCCTTAGTCAATGACCGTATCCGATCCTAGCTGGTGTTGTACCTGCAAAGTCACTCCGATGCTAAAGTCAGTGGAGTAGTCTTAGTAAAGTAATAAATGTGAGAATGCTTACCATTAATGAGGCAATGAATGTTGTATTTATAGAGTGTGGTGGGGTTTGTCTAAACGAATTAGGACCGTCCGATCTTGCGATTCGATCTGAGCCCTGGATGTTTGGATTGAGCCATTTGATATTGGGTCTTTGTGTGATACGAATAGATGTGAAAAAAGGGGGTGTATATGGTCAAAAGACTCACCATAACAAATTCGAATCTGGAAGCCGACGTTCCCATGTCGCTGAAATTGCCAAAACAAATAATCGTGATGGAAAAAAAACTTTGTTAAAAAAGAGATGCTAAGCTTTATTTTAATTTTAATAAAAGCAACAGATATTTTGAAAAGCTTTTGTAAACCTAAAGCACTCAAAATTGGAAGAGGTACACCATCCAAAGTTTCAGTACCAACGCCCAAGAAACTTTCTGTGATGCTCATTCAAGCTTACCACTAGAGAGAGAGAATTGGAGATACACAAGAAACCAGGGTAAATGGCTATAGCTTTTGCTTTTACCCTGCACTTTTAAATGCTGCAATCTCACAAGTGACAGTGACATGTGCGAAGGCCATTTTATTAAAATTAAAAATATTATACAATCGTTATATAAAAGTCTATAGGATGCGGAGAGACAGCATACAAGGCCCACGCGTGTCTTCATGTGATGTGAGCTTTTATCTTTTGTAGGATTTAACATTCCTAGGTGACAGCTGACAATGGTGACGGCTGACAATTGCGTCTTTGGGGGATCTGGTTTATTGGAATTGCACGCAGTCGGAATAGTCAACAAGTGTGTAAAACATCTTATTGATTTTATCAATAACTAATTTATGTCGGAGAATTTGACTGATAATGTATATGCTCGCCTTTGCCGATTCCTCCCAACCATTGTTGGTAATTTCCCTCTATTTTCACACATTCATTTAAATTTTCCTACCAGTATTGTTTACAAGCTTTCTTTCAATTTCACGTTCTTTTTCATCTTCCGATCGTTTAAATGCTTTGCAGTACATTTGCATTCTCTTTCTTCACCATCGCTTGTTCTACGACCAAAACACAGGTATCCTTTATTTAAAACGATAGCCTGCCAAATGACTAGAGTTTATGTGATATCTAAAGCAAGATTCATAAACGGGAGTTCAACTCCTTTCCAGTATGGAGAGTGCCCACTACAAAGTATGAGAGAGTGACTTTTTCAATTCGACCATTTTTCATTTTAGAATTAATGGCGATAAAATTTACGCAACTTTGAAATAATGTAGGAGTGACAAGGAGATTTGGTTACTTGAGGGGAGGGACACGGGGATTAGAGTGATAAGGAAGTCATGATTTCAACTCTCCCACAAACAAAATAACTAACAACTATCATTTGTCATTCACAAGAGAAAAATTTGAAGTGTATAATCACTAAAGCGTTCCCCATAAAATGAGGTGTAAACAAGAAAGTAGTTTCATTCACACTCAAGCAACCTCGTTGAACACTCATTTCTTGAATTTGGTCAGACCAATTCAATTGAAACCAAAGCAGGTTCGCTGAAAAATAGATGTCTAAGATGGAACAACAGGACATACAACCATAGTACAAAGCAGATCATCTAACATCAATCCAGAGCAACTGAATATTAAAGTGCAATTTATGTGAGATCATCCTCCTCAAGTTCTTTGGCTTTCAGCTTTTCCTTAACTCGCAAAAGAAGTGTTGTCTTCCAAGAATCCTGCATGAGCAAACAAGTAATCAGCACCCTCAAAAGCTACTTATGAAATTGAAAAAACCGGCCCAGGCACACGGGGTCAGCACCAATAACGACCAGGACACACTATCCCGTATTCCATCAGTAGTAGTATTAATAATAATAATAATAATAATAATAATAATAATAATTAGTAATATAAAACTTCATGCAATTTTTTACTTTCTGACAACATACGCAGTTATCATTACAGGAAAGAACCAGGTAGATGAGTGAAGAGAACACAACTTCGTGTCCAAGGAGCCCGGAAGATTAACAGGGCTGTCTATCGTAGTCAAATCCAAAGCATAATGTAAAACTGATAAAAGAAAAAGGACATCCTAGTGGTACAAAGCTCTACTCGTAGCATGGAAAGGTAGGATCCATTGTAAGTCTGTTGAAGTCACTTTTCCGTTGAATTTATGGATTTCTTTGTTGGATTTGTAAGAAATTGATTCTACTACTTTGACTCCTGACCTTCTAGTCACATAACATTTTAACACCAAAAGAAGAAAAAATTATAACATTCCTTGGTTTTCTTTTTCATATAAAAGAAACGAGAGAAGGAAGCCTTGGTGATATAGACGGTGTTACTGTTGTGTAACTAGAAAGTCCATAGTTTGAGTCACGAAATCAGTATCTGCAAATATAAGGTAAGGTTGCCTAATGAATCAACCCTTCCTTGGACATTTGCCATGATTGGAGCTTTGAATGATCAAGTTGTCATTAATAAAAATGAAAACACCAGCTGAGATATGAAAAATAACCTCAGAATTTCAAATTTGGCTTCTCTAAGGTGAGATGGTAAAATAAGTTCAACCATATCATAAAAATTAAAATCAAAATTAATTTAATATTTTAACACATTCATGATTTGTTACGTATGTGCATATCAACCATTTGATTTTTTCACCAACAAATGAGATGTCATATTTTCCTTTTTAAAGCGAATTACTCACTTTAGAAGAGTCAAATCTCGAAACTACTAGTAGAAAAGCTTAAAGTGACAAAAAATAGCAAATGTTTTCTAAGCATAATAATGCTGACATGTCAAATCCTACCAATTTTGGTGATATCTTACTGCCCGTTATTTTAACATTCCAAACAGACTGCTTGAACTCAGATGAATAACAATATAACATATACCGACCAAGCAACGAAACATAAAAATTTTACTCTGGTAATCAAATAGAACTTAAATTTCAGTATGAAATTCCAAGCAGGTCTAAGTTAATGAAAATGTTTCCATTTAATTGCCGCAAGATGGGGGATTCAGTTATAAAAAATTAGGTTGATTCTGTTATAATTTATAAAATGTGGAGAAAAACAACATATGGATTTTTCTGTTAAATATAAACTATAATCGGAAATGTTGATTCCCAATTTCCAATTTTATGAAGCTTACCAGAGGGGTCATGCTATCAAATTCCTTGACAACATCAGTAAACTTTCCAACATCTTCTTCGTCAATTGCAGCAGCAATATCCTACCCACCCAAAAAAAATGTCAGTATTTCATCAGGCAAACATGAGTAAACTGAACAAAATAATCCCAATGTTAAAATAAATACCAGAACTATATATAACATTACGGTATGATAGTGCAGGCAACAACTAAAAAGTCCACATATTTTGATCAATTCCCTTGGTCATAACAAATTAATAATGAAGTTCAATAATAGTGACCTACCGCCAGTAATCTATATTCACGTGTTCCTGAAAACGTCGGATCTAATTCCTGCAAAACAAATACATTCCCAAAGAGTTGAGCAACTAGTACGATGTTTGGTCTTAATATGTTTATTGTTGAAAGTTGACAAACCTGATATCTCTCTAATGCATTGTTTATGGCAACAGCATCCCCTTTACAGAGTTGGCAAATGCCCGCATTAAGAAGATGGCCTTTAACGCCATACTTAAGCAAATTATTGTTTAGAGATTGTCGTGCTATCTCTTCATAAATCTCAATAGACTTTTGATATCTGAAGATTTATCATAAAAAAGAAACAATTAATATTCAGTTTAACGTAAAGTGAACAGTGATAAAATTCCTTCTATTTGAAAAATAAACTCTGGATTTCTTTAATAGATCCTGTACTAACCAGAGCACATACACACTTTAATATATGTTTGAGACCGAATGCATAAAGAACAAACTTTTGTTAATATTGTGTATACAAATATGAACTGCAGAAAGAAAATTCTAAACTTCTCTTTAACATTATAAATCGTCTTAATAAATTCTTTAAGTCAAACAATATGTAGTGACCCTAGGAGAATGTTAATTTAGGGTGGAGACCGGAGTGGAAAAAAGTACCGACAAAAAAGACCAAAAAGAAAATTCCCAGTATATATTACCAACCAAATAACAAGAAATCTGTGTGAAAAAAAAAAAACTAAGATAAAATATGCAGAAAGTATATAATCTTACTGTTCCAGCTGAGCAGCGAACTGGGCAACTTTTTGCTTGCACTGGTTTGCAGAAGTCGTGACTTCTTCGTTTTGATAAAAATCAGCTGATTTTTCAAAGTAAACAACAGCCTGCTCAATATTTTGTTCAGACTCATACAACTCTGCAATTTCCTGTGGGTATAATAATAAAGACCAGTTATGACATGTTCATGAAGATTCCAGCAACCTCATATGATTCAATGTATTCAGTTACACAATCAACACCCAGAAGGTGGGACATTAATGCGACTACCTCAACATGACAACCCACAAGAGGGGATACCATAAACAACTAATTTAAAATTATACTGAAACGAAAATCTAACAATACAGGGGGGTACCTTCAAATATCTTGCAGCCATAGAGAGTCTACCAATGTCACAGAGAAGATTCACAGCATGGTCTAAGCAAGATACAGCCTCTGTATTACAAGAGAGAAAATGAACTTATATTAAAAATGCTAACATTTTTCAGACTATGCAAGTGATAGACATGCTAAAACATGCTAGAGTGTATTATTTAAGTATTCAGGTCTGGAATTAATGACCAGATCCTGAGGTATAGCACTATTTACAATATAAGATGATAGGTACGGATCTTAGTGGACCTCTGTTTTGTTAATAGCCTAGCAAGGGTTATTTAGTTAGGTAATTAGGAGAAATAAGGCATATATTGCTTACAAATAAGAGGAGAGATTGAGAGAGGGGTGTCTTGTATCTAGGAGAATTAGGAAGTTGGGCCTATCAAAGAGTCTAAGGAGAATTCTTGTATTCTCAGCACTGTCAATAATATTGCCTTTCTTCTATTTCCCTTCTAATAACCAGTATCTATCAAAGAGAACGCACCCAAACCTTTCCAAAGGGTCCCAACTTCACTAAGTTCCCACCTACCCTCTCTTTACATAACCACAGTTCTGTTATCACATTTTCCCACTCACCCACCGTTCTTTTTTAGCATAGCAGATGATTGGGAACTTCAGGTCATCCCTGAAGAATTCTTAGCTGTAATAACAAATCAACAGGGACTTAAGGAAGCTTTTGTGCAATTGCAGCATCTACCAATATATGAAGATCCTAGGCAAACAGTAGCTGAGTTGCAGGAGAGTTTCCCTGATGTCAATCTTAAGGACAATGTGTTTATTCACAGGGGAGGAAGAGATGATACAGGCCATATAAGCCCATTATTTCTAAGGTATATGTGAGGAAGGTCAAAAGGTGCATGTGATCCCCTTTTGGCTATAATCAGCTGCATCACACCTTTTACCCCATCTAACATATGCTCCTTCCGTCCCGTAAAAAGTGTCACATTTGCCAAAAATATTTGTCCCAAAATTAGCGTCGCATTCTATTTTTAATCTACCTTTTACCAATTTTACTGTCTAATCAATACAATGTGCATAACTCTCAAGTCATTATCGTCTACTTTGCATTTTACAATTGAGGTGAGTGCACCAATTATCAATGAAGTTGATTACGTAAAATTGTTCCTCTCTTTCTTTCATTTACACATTTTTCTTAGTATATGTGATATACCAAGTGTGATATTTATTGTGGGACGGAGGGAGTATTTACAAATAACGGGCTTCTTAAAAAAAAATATACTTCACAAAATTTGGCTTCTTTGGGCACATAGAATCTACATAATCACGAATCACAAGATACTAACAGCCAGAAAATAACAAATCAGAATACAACATACAGATATCCATAAAAGAAACCTCAAATGTCAGCAACATAAACTTCAACAAATTAATTCAATATCTGACTTAAACAAGTCTAGATATATAAGGCTTGTTCACAGCATATTCGAAATTAGCATCTGATTTCATACATATTGATAGCTCAATCAAAGAGATAAGATAAGGGTAGGATTCCTTGTAGCATTTGATCATGCAGAAAGTATTCTGTTGTTTAATCTGTTTGCATTAAAATCGTAACATCAGTGCTACGAAGAGTTGGCCTTAAGCTTAACGGATGGAGACAAGAGCAGCATTTGAAGCAGAAATTATAAATAAGAAAATATAGCAGATTATAACAGCATTTAATCTATTTGCATTATGAATTCACAGCATCCACCATTTTCCATGAAGTGAATGGCAAATTATAACAGCAAATAATATTACTGATTTTAGGCTCAAGGTAGATTTTGGTTACTATAGCATAGTCTTCACACATTAGAGTTTTTTGATCCCTATAATTTTTGTGTACAGGTTCCTACAATTTCATATCATTAGGTTGTCAGTCCACCAAACATTTATGGAAATAGGATAAAAACTTTACTTTTGATGAACATAAAACCCAAATTAGTGTGGAAACAGTGTAAGGTAACAGCATTAGGAACAAGAAAAGAGTTAATGCAGGCAACAGTAATCACTTATATACATACCATTTATATTAGTCTTTTTATAGCAATGTGCAGCATCAACATAAGCCTGTGCAGCTTCGTGCTTGCTTTCCAACTGGAAACAGAAGACTACAATGTCATTGCAGGCTTAAAAGAAATTCAACAGGAAAGACCGCGTGCCAAAAACCTAATTCTGTTTGTTACCTTCAAATGACAATTTGCCAATTTTAGGTACGTTGCTCCCGCTCTTTCCCCTAAAACGCCACATAGATCGAATCAAGAACGACATACAGAACTATTCCATCTAATATTTTAAAGTTAATCACATCTATAACAATATAAAGTTATTAGTGACCAAAGTGAAGGTAAGCAACCATAATACAGAGAAGAGTGCAGTTAATCAGTTAGCAGATAATCTCGATATGATCACCAAAGGAAGGGAAAAGGAACTATGCAACGAGAATCAGTTATCCCATTCATGAATTGGAAAATCTCATTCACAAATAAAAAAAGGTTAACAACTCCATCGCGTTTCACAAATTTCATAATTTTAACTTGGCAACTAAATGATCAAAAAATAAATCAGATCAACATATTTTCCAGTAAAATCAGAATAAATTCACACTTCAATTAATTTTGAAAATAAACAAACAGCAGTGATGCATGTCGAATCGGAAATTAGCCACCTAAAATCGACAATCTACCAATTATAAGAATAATAACAATAATTTCAGTTAATTGACATTTTCGTCGATTCCCGAAATGAAGTATCAAAATAAATTATAAAAAGAAAAAAGGAAATATGTTGAGAAAAAGAGAAATACATGATTTAGCAAGCTTGAAGGAATTTGCAGCTTTATCAAAGAGATCGGCAGCGTCTTCGTATTTGGAGCCGAATAAGCCCCAGCCGCTGAGCTTCTTCTCGGCTTTCTTCTCGAAATCCTCGGCCTTGGCTAACTGATCGGCCATTTCCCTCTGATTGGAAGAAAAGAATGGATCAATTCACTGTGTTGTTGCAGAGAAATGAGATGAATAAGAATCCTAAGGAAGGAAGGAAGGAAGGAGAAAAGATTAGAGATAGACTATGTTGACAACCAAAGTCTAAACCCAAAAACAGCAAATGTAAAAGGAAGAGACAGAGAGAGAAAGAGAATTGTCAATTTTGCCTTTTTTTTTTGGCGTTGGGGATGAACTGATACAGGTGTATGAGTTTGGGCTTGGACTTCTTGGGCTTTTTGTTGGGTTTTCCTTACTTAAAAAGAGCTACAATTCACACCCTCCGTTTATGCTTAGTACAGTTTCTATAATGAGATCTTTTCACTTTTTCTTCTCAACCTAAAGAGAAAATACATGTTTTAACTAAGGTACTAGGTTCAAACAAAGAAATTTTTCTTCTCGATATGATCACCAAAGAAAAGACACGGAAAGGAAATTTTCTTCATAAAAGAGGTTGCGGAAGTTGGATGTTTTTCAACTGATATCATATTGAGATGTAACAGAATTAAGAAATTGGATGAAAAATACATGCTCATTGACTATTCACTTGAATTATACTCAATGAGAATTAAGACTTTTCAATACAAGATGGATATAAAATACATACTACTTGAAGATATTGAAAATTCGTTTTTAAAAGAGATGGATATAATTCAAGTGATAACTTGATCATGTTTGAAGATATTGAAAAATAGTTTCAGGTTTTTCTAAAATAATTTAAAAATTGATTTCCCTTTAAATTTCTCAAATATATCATTACAATTACAATTCAAGAAGCAAGTTTAATCCCAAATAGATAAGTGAAGCTAATAAATCACATGATATTATTTAATTATGTATACACATTTATGCAGGGTGAACTTATCTCTTCAATAAGTCACTTAGTTTTGAATTTCACCGGTTCAACCGTCAAATCAAAAGTTTTTGTGAAATAGATTAACTCTACAAATTTTCATAAAATTTCAAATCTATTTAATGCTTAATCAAATAACTTAAATTGAACACATAATGTGTTTTCAAAAAATACAAGTAAATGTCGCCTATATAATTACATAGATGTCTATTTTATATGAACTTTGGTAAGCATAATTATCAATGAAATATGATGATATTCAGCAGTTTTTTATCAAAAGGAAAACAAAAAACAAAAAGGAAAAAATATGGTTTTAGGTTCATTGAATAGCTGATATATTTGATCTATATTATTGACTAAATACATCAGTTATTCAATGAACATAAAACTACATTTGCAACGAGTTTTAGATATAAGAAAAAAAAATGTAGTTTTAGGTTCATTAAATAATTGTTGTATTTGGTCTATATTATAGACTAAATACATCAAATATTTGATGAACATAATACTACATTTTTCTTTTATATATGTGATCAAATAGATAACTTATAAACAGATCTAAAGTAAATATAACCCCCACTTCAATGAGAGTTTCATAAACCAATATGCTCCACAAGTGGAAAGATGAATTTCAAAAAGCTAAAATACTACTTATAAAATCTTAGAAAATATAGTTAGATGAATTTCATAAAGAGAAAAGTAATAAGTTAAGGGTCTTGAAAATGAAAATGATTTTATTTACTTACTCACCAACTTTAACCATGCATATGTGTTATTAATGTGGACGCAAACCCAACCAAATTAAATTACTAATTTCTATATTATAAAAATGGATGGTAACGTGAACTATATCACGTAGCTAAATCCACCTCTCCTTTCTCCGTTTCGTCAATACAGTCAGGATGTCGCCGTCGGCCGGAGTCCACATCCCTCTCTTACCGGGATCCAAAACGGCGGAACAACCAGCATCCGTCTCCGGCGCGGTGTTCAACATGGCCACGACCATAATGGGCGCGGGAATCATGTCAATCCCTGCAATTCTAAAGGTTCTCGGCATAGTTCCTGCTTTCGTCATGATCCTCATTGTTGCCGTCCTAGCTGAACTTTCCGTTGACTTCCTCATGCGGTTTACACATGCTGGTGAAACGACGACGTATGCTGGTGTCATGAGAGAAGCTTTTGGTTCTCCAGGAGCATTAACAGCTCAAGTTTTTGTTATTATCAACAACTTTGGGGGTTTAATTCTCTACCTAATTATCATCGGTAACAATTTTCCTTCCTAATAAAATTCAAATCATTCAATGATTACTAGGACTTATTCATTAAAAAAGGTATTTTTAGTTCATTCAATAATTAATGTATTTGGTCTAAAATATAGACCAGATACATCGGTTATTCAATGAATCTAAAAAGTGTGGTAAGTATTGTATGTTTTCTTTATGTTTGTTTATGTGTAATGAAATAACAGGGGATGTTTTATCTGGAAAGCATAGTGGAGATGAAGTGCATTTGGGGATTTTGCAACAATGGTTTGGGATTCACTGCTGGAATTCACGGGAAGTTGCTCTTTTTTTCACTTTGATTCTAGTTATGCTTCCATTGGTCTTGTATAGACGTGTAGGTCAGTGATCCATCCATGCTTTGTTTCATTTCAAATTTAACAGATTATTTTCCAATATCAATTGTGTTTTGACTCATGAATAGTGCTATTCTTTTTTGGTGTTTTGAAATTTGTCAGAATGCTTGAAATACAGTTCTGCAATATCGACTCTTCTTGGTGTTGCATTTGTTGGTATATGTTGTGGATTGGCTATGGTTGCTCTTGTGCAAGGAAAAACACAAACTCCTAGATTGTTTCCTCAATTGGATCACCAAGCTTCATTCTTTGATTTGTTCACTGCTGTTCCTGTTGTTGTCACAGCATTCACATTTCATTATAACGGTACTAATTAATTGATAGTAGACTTAAATTTGCTTCTTATGTTAGGAAACTTTTTGTTTTTGTGCTGATGATTCAATATACTTACAGTGCATCCCATTGGGTTTGAGCTGGCAAAGCCATCTGATATGAAGACAGCAGTGCGATTAGCATTAATGTTTTGTGCTGTTATATACTTTGTAATTGGTATATTTGGGTACCTCTTATTTGGGGATTCAACACAGTCAGACATTCTTATTAATTTTGATCAGAATGCTGATTCTACAGTTGGTACTTTGTTCAATAGTTTAATTCGTGTAAGCTATGCACTCCATATCATGTTGGTAATCCCTATAGTCAACTTCTCTTTGAGAGCCAACATTGATGAACTCCTCTTCCCCAAGAAGACTCTGCTAGCTAAGGACAACAAAAGATTTGTGATCCTCACTTTGGTACTGCTTGGCTTCTCCTATCTTGCTGCTATAGCAATCCCAGATATTTGGTACTTCTTTCAGTTTCTGGGATCTTCCACTGCGCTTTCTCTTGCCTTCATTTTCCCTGCTCTTATTGTTTTAAGGTAATCTATCTTACACAATCTTGTTATTATCTTCCTATTAATGAGTAATGACTAAGCCAGGTTCCTAATTTTCTTTGTTTTCAATGACAGGGATGCTCTTGGCATATCAACAAGAAGGGACAAAATTATAGCACTGGTTATGGTTATACTAGCTTTAGTGATAAGTGTAATTGCAATTTCTACCAACATATACAATGCTTTTAGTAGTAAGTCAAAATTATAGCATTGGTCATGGTTTTTTTATGTAAACTTCAAATTGCATTAATGAGAAATTGAATCATTACATCATAAAGGAATTGCATTAATGGTTGATATTCTATTAAATGAACAAACCATCTATTCAAGGATTTTACTATGTTACATAGTTAACTAGCCTCATTACCCCATCGATGCACGGGGTGAGCTAGTGTCGATTGAAGTAGGTGCACTAAATTAATATTTGTTAATTAGAAGTAACGTGTAATTAGGAATCAAACATAACATTAATGTGTGGTGGGCTGGTTCGATTCGCTGTCCACCCACTCCCCATCCCCTAGTGTGGGTGTATGTTTGGCCATTGAGTCTCCTTTGAACAAAAAAAATACATAATTATAATGAGGCATAATTCAATCATCCGTTAATTAGATATTTTTATTGAACGTGGAGGGGGACTTTTCGAGGGAGCTTTTTACGGAAATCAATGCTCTGCTAGGGTTTTCACGCCCCAGCCGTCATGCGCGACTTCCGTGCCCACCAGACCTTCAGCTAGTGCTCCATCACGTCGCCGTCACGTGCTCGTCAACGGGCCCAGAGATGGCAGACACGCAGAGAATTGCTGGAGCCAGAACAGACAGAACCACAGGCGGACAGGCACGCAGATCCTTATCAGTGCTGACGCGTCGCCATCACGTCGTCAGCAACAACGTCGTCAGCAGCACAGGGGCAGTGCAGCGGAGCAGCCTTTGTCCCCGCGTGGGACCCAATCGCAAGCCTATTTTGGAGGACCCAATGCATTTGGAGGCAGATTTTGCAGCAAAAAAGGGGCTTGTTGTACACAGTGAGTCCCCAGGTAACCCTAAAGCTTCTAATTTTGGTTCTGCAAAATCTTTTTTAGATGCTGTCAAAAATAATAAGCCCACTTCTAGCTCTGCTTTTTTTATACAACTATGAGTCAATTACCAAAGCCATGCCTCAAAGGGGATGTTCTTGCAATAAAAATCTCAGAGGATGAATATCAAGCAGGTGTTGCTGACTGCAAAAATATTTTGATTGGGAGAATTATTTTGTCAAAGGGGGATAAGCCTTATAAGGTCAATGATTTAAAGTCAAAGATCGCTAAAATTTGGAACCTCACAGTCGATTGGTCCATGGTTTCTTTTGGAAAGGGTTTTTATGAATTCTACTTTTCTTCTATCATAGATCTTCGAAGTGTTTTATCTAAGGGGTCTTGTAATTTACATCCGGGTGTGTTACGTCTCTCGGCTTGGACGCCTGATTTTGACCCTTACTCCACCAAACAATCTACTGCTCACTGTTGGGTCCGATTGCATGGTCTCTCTCGTGAATACTGGAGACCGAAAATTTTATTTTGAAATCAGTGGGAGTCTTGGCGTCCCCATTGCTCTAGATGAAGCGACTGCTATGCGATCCTTTGGTCATTTTGCTAGAGTTCTGATAGATATTGACCTTAATGCACCTCTCCACGATCAATTGTTAGTTGAAAGAGAGGGGTATGCCTTTCTTATTGGCGTTGAATATGAACATGTGCCTTCATTCTGCAAATTATGCAATTGCCTTGGTCATTCGATTCAAAACTGCAGGTATGGAAATACAACGGAACAGGTTGCTAAAAAAGCTGAGGATGTTATGCCAAAAAATAGAGAGAGGAAGGAGGTTCCACAGAAAAATCCCTCACGCCCTTTGCCCCAGTACGTTCCTAAGAGTGATAAAGGAAAATCTATTGTTGTGAATGATAATGAGACTATTGTCGCTGTAGTTGCGCCTCAGTCTAAGGCGGTACAGGCTCCAGACATTGTTATATCAGTAGAGGAAGATAATGATTGGAACCGATTTCGGGGTATCAACAACGTTGTTTTGACTCCTCAGGAGGTAGAAGCGGACCCAAATCCTTTGTTGGGTAGGGTGACCGACACGACTATGGTAGGTAATGGTATACCGGTCATGGGATTTACAGAACTTCTTAAGGCGCAAGAAGTGATTAGAGTTGTTCCTAGTGAGGAAACCAATTCGGTCCAAATGATCCCAGACTCACTTGCTTCAGACAAGGTTGGAAATCAGGCTCAAGATAACTCTACGCAGATGGAAGATACTTCTGATACAATTAGTGGTTGTAATACGGATACTCCTTTTGTTCACTCAAATGCAAACGTTGTTAATGATATGCATATTGCTAGTCGTTTTTGGGGTGACTCGGGTGGCGAGTCTGAAGCTGAGCACATTGAAACAGGCGAACCCAAGGACAGGTCATCCAAGTATTTGGCGGATTCTAACAGCGATAATTTCAGAGGTTATATCAAAATCCCAAAAAAAAAACTGCGTAAGAAGCAACTGCAAATTCAAAAGAAAGGAAGCTATATGACCCGATCAAAGGGTGGTCTCCAACACTCTTTTAAATGTTAAAAGTCCTTTATTGGAACGTCAGGGGCATTGGTAACCCTGATACCAGAGTAGTATTACAAAAGCTTTGCCAAATGCATAAGCCTGATTTTTTGTTTATTTTTGAACCTTGAGTTGGAATTGATCAAATTCCCGCTAATTTTTTTTCTAATTTGCATTTGAAGTTGTTTGCTGAGAATAATAGAGGATCGTTGTCCTCTAATCTTTGGTGTTTTTGTACAGATGCTTATAATCCTGCAGTTATTTATTCTACTAGCCAGCAGGTGGCTTTCTCTATAGTTGTGGAAGATCAGACTCTTTACTTCTCTACTGGGTATGCAGCGTTCAATAATCACATTGCTAGGCGGAAACATTGGAGCGATTTGACTAACTTGCAGCGGGATCACCATGCTCCATGGGGTTTTATTGGTGATTTTAATGCAGTTTTGGGTGCCCATGAGCACAGAGGTCACGGGCTTCCTTTAGCTGTTTCTTGTGATGAATTCTCTGCTTGGACCGATTCGAATCATTTGATCCATCTTCCTACGCGGGGGGTTCAATTTACTTGGTCTAATGGTAGACTTGGAAATCATTATAAAGAGAAGAGACTCGATAGATCCATATGTAACAAGGATTGGCTCAATTTTTGGGATAATGTTGATTGTTGTACTCTTACTAGGAGTAAGTCAGATCATTTCCCGCTTCTCCTCCTTATGAAAAAGGAGTCTTTATGGCAACATTCTTCTTTTAAGTTTATGAAAATGTGGGCTCAATGCCCTGACTGTAAGAGACTTGTCTCTGAGGTTTGGCAAACCTTTGTTGTTGGCTGCCACATGCATATCTTATCGCAGAAGCTGAAAAACTTGAAAGCAAAGCTGAAGGACTGGAATACTATCATTTTTTGGTAACGTTTTCACTAATATTAATGAGGCTTTAGCCAAACTTGATATTATCCAAGGTCAGATTAATCATGTAGGTGGTTCCGATGATTTATTCTCTATTGAGAAGGAGGCTCAAACTAATTTGCAATATGCGTTAAATTATGAAGAAGCATATTGGAAGGAAAAATCTAGAGTTAACTGGCATAACTTTGGGGATAGAAACACTACCTTTTTTCATAAGATGGCAAAAATTAAAAAAGTTACCAAGAGGATCTCTGTTATGATGGACGGTGATAGCATTCTTACCAATGCTGCAGATATCGAGAACCATATTTTGAATTATTATCAGAATTTATTTTCGGTAAACGATGACTGTCATTCCAATGATCTCATTCGGGACGTTATTCCTGCTCTAGTTTCGGATCAGGACAATATTATGCTTACTAATTTACCTTCTCTGGATGAGGTTAAAACTGCAGTTTTTTCTCTTAATGGTGATGGCGCCCCCGGTCCTGATGGATTTGGCGGTTTCATCTTTCAGCACTACTGGGATATTGTTGCTCAAGATGTTTATAATGTTGTGCTGCAATTTTTTCAACAAGGTTGGTTGCTCCCTAACTTTAATTCTAATATTGTTACTCTGATTCCAAAAGTTGATGGAGTTGATAGAATTGAGCATTATAGACCTATAGCTCTTACTAATTTTAAATTTAAAATAATTACAAAAGTTATAGCTGACAGACTTGCTCTAGTAGCTCCTGCCATTATTTCTGAAAATCAAAGGGGATTTGTGAAAGGTAGAAACATCTCTGATTGCATCTGCACAGCCTCCGAATCTATCAGTCTACTTCAGAAAAAGTCTTTTGGAGGCCTACTAGCCTTGAAAATTGACATCAAAAAGGATTTTGATACTATAGACTGGAATTTCTTACTTCAGGTTTTGGTTGCTTTTGGCTTTAATGAGAAGTTTTGCTCTTGGATTAATATTATTCTTCACTCAGCTAAGCTCTCTTTTTCTGTGAATGGCTCTGTTGTTGGTTTCTTTGGTTGCAAAAAGGGAGTTAGACAAGGAGACCCATTGTCCCCTCTTCTCTTCTGCTTGGATGAAGATGTTCTTAGCCGAGGCATTTCCAAACTTGTGGCAGAGGGTAAGCTTCAGCTCATGGTTGGCCAGCGAGATTTTCGTATGCCAAGTCATGTGTTATATGCTGATGATATAATGATCTTCTGTAGAGCTACTAAAAAGAGTATTTCTAGTTTGATGGAACTCTTTTCCTCTTTTGAACAAGTCTCAGGCCAGGTTATCAGTAAAGAGAAGTCTAAATTTTTCACTGGTAGCGTATCCTCCTCTCGTGTTAACGCCATCTCAGCTTTGCTTGGATTCTTGAAAGGATATCTCCCTTTTACTTATCTTGGTGTTCCTTTATTCGAAGGAAAGCCTCGGCGTATCCATCTGTTGCCTATTGCGGATAGAATTAAGGCTAAACTATCCTCCTAGAAAGGCTCATTATTATCTGTTATGGGTAGAGTTCAACTGGTAAATTCTGTCTTTCTGAGCATGTTGGTCTATAGCTTTCGGATTTATGCCTGGCTTGCTAATCTCCTTAATACTGTTGATACATGGATTAGAAATTTTGTGTGGTCAGACGATGTTACTACTAGAAAAATTGTTACTGTTGCTTGGCATAAGGTGTGGAAACCCTTTCAAGAGGGTGGTTTGGGTCTTAGATCCATCAAAACAATTAATAGGGCTGGTGTGTTAAAACTTGGCTGGAATTTCATCTCTACCAACTTACAATGAGCTCTACTTTTTAAAGCGAGGGTCTATAAAAATAATAAGCCGGTGAACTATCATGTCTCTTCTTCTATTTGGCTTGGATTTAAGTCTTGTATTTCTGTGATTCTCAAGCACTCAACTTGGAAGTTTGGCAATGGTGTTAGCATTTTTTGGACGGACTCTTGGCTCTCTAGGCATATTGTGGATATCATTGGTATACCTCCTAATGTACACAAGGACCTCAAAGCTACTGTTAGTGATTTTATAGTAAACGGTAGATGGTCTATATCCCTACCGATTTCGTTAATCACTTCCCCCAAATTTACTTTGACATTCAGAAAATTGTTATCCCAAATATCCCGGTGGTTGATCAATTGATGAGGGATTGCTCTAATTCAGGAGATATGACTTTCAGTGATTCTTTCCTTTTTCGCGCTCCCGTTGGGCAGGTTGTTCCCTAGACGAAGACAGTTTGGAAGAATTTTATTCCGCCATCAAAATCATTTATCCTTTGGAGGGCTATTCATAATAAGATGCTGACAGATGACCAACTTTGGAATAGAGGTTGCACTGTGGTTTCTGTTTGCAGCATTTGTGGTAGTGATTCGGAGACTTCTCACCACCTTTTCCTGGCCTGCCCATTTGCCAAACACATTTGGAATTGGCTCAGAGGCATCCTAAGCCTCAACATTGACACTACTTCCTTCCAGAGCATTTTATCATTGACTTCCCATGGTTGGAATCCTCAATTGAATGACATCATCTCTGCTGCTATTGTAAATATTTTTTGGGTAATTTGGTATTGCAGGAACCAGGCTAGATTCGATAATCATGTGATCCCCTTACATACTGCCATCAATTTAACTATTTCTAATGTGATCTAGCAGGCAATGCCTCTAAATCTACAATGACTTCCTCTGATGCTGAATTTATGATTATCAAAGTTTTTAATGTAATGGGTAGTTACAGAAATTCTTCAACCATCAAAGAGGTAATTTGGACCCCACCTTCTCCTTACATGATTAAGTGCAATACAGATGGTGCTGCTAAAGGGAGTCCTGGTCCAGCTGCTTGTGGTGGTATTTTTAGAGATAGGAGTGCTGCTGTCCTTGGGTGTTTTTCTGCTCTGATAGGTAACAGTTATGCCCTTCATGCTGAGCTTATTGGAGCTATGTTGGCTATTGAGATTGCGTTTGATAAAGGTTGGATGTCTTTGTGGTTAGAATGTGATTCTCAATTAGTTGTTTCGGCCTTTAAAAACTGTGATGTTGTTCCTTAGAAACTCCGCAACAGATGGAACAATCGTTTATACTTGACTAGACAGATGAATTTCGTTTGCACCCACATTTACAGAGAAGGTAATGTTTGTGCTTACAAGCTTGCAGGTCATGAGACTAATTCAAGTGGCTTTACCTGGTGGAATCTCATCCCGAGCTTCCTTGCGGAGGACTTTTTCAGGAATAGGTTAGGCTTGCCTAACTACAGGTTTTGTTAGTTTCGTTGTCCCTCGATGGGTTGGATTCGCCTTTTGCCTCCTATTTTTGGTGTGCTGCAGATGATTGTTAGCGACTCTGGTGCCGACCTGGTTGGGATGAGAGTCGTTATAGTGATGCTTTTGCACACTTTTGTAGGTTTGCTTTTATTATTTTTCAGTTATAATGACGTTTATGCTCATGGATTTTGGTCTAATCCCCCCCATGTTTTCTGTACCTTTTCTCTTTTTTATCAATAAAATTTAGGGGGAGTACTCATTCCTTCCTGGTGCTTTTTCCCTAAGGAGGGTTTTGCATCAGAAGGTTTTAACGAGGCTCCACATCCCTTTCTTTTGTTTAAAAAAAACCATCCGTTAATTACAATTGGGTTCTTAGGATTGCTCCAAGAAGGTCATTTCGGGATGCATGGGATTAGCTAAATCTAATTTGTGTAAAATATATATATAGTCTCATAACTGAGAATAAAAATTAAATTATAACTGTAAATTAAATAAGAAGATCATGAAATTAACAAAAATATTTAAATTCAAAATCCATAGATAATATGAAAAACAATCTTAAAGAGTTTTAATAACATAATCTATATTCATCAAATGTAATATACAAACTTAACATATAGTCTGATCAAAACCATACTCCTGCAACATATATCACTCTCGACTCTTCATAATTGGGAACTTCAACTTGATTGTTGAAGTTAACAACAATGGCTGAAATTAGTAAATGTGTGTTTGTACTATAACCATTAGTAAACAGATTGTAATTTGTTTTCACGATTACAAATGTAAACTAGGATTCAATCACTCAAGCAATATAACACGATGTAGTTGAGAGAGATGAGCGATTTGAAACCCTAGATGAAGAACGTGAAGAAAAATGGTTTGACGGTGAGTATACGTTCTTTTCTATTTTGATTCGTGGGTTGTTCTCAAAAACAATCGTGAAAACCCAATCCTATTTAAAAGATCATCTCTCAACTACAAAAGTTATAAAGCAGAAGTGACAGGATCTTACATGTGTCCTATGCAAAGCAATATAACACATAAGTCTTGAACGCTTGAGTAGCTTCTCCTCCGAGCTGCTACACTTTAAGATATCAGTCAAGCGCTTTGGATCATGCCCTGTGCTTTTGGTTCTTGCCCTGTGCTTTGGTTCAACTATAACCATTAGTAAACAAATTGTAATTTGTTATCATTCAAAACAAAGAGTGTTTGACCTTGGTTCAACAAACTCCCCCTTTTTGATGATAACAAATTACCTTATGCATAGGGAGGCTATAAACAAGAAATAATGGCATAAACTCCCCCTAAGCATAAGCATCAAGAAAATAAACAACTTACATGCAAGAGAACCAAACATAGTGAGTTAAATAAACATGCACCAAGACTTTCTCCCCCTTTGTTTTCATCAAAAAGGAGGGAATACACACAAGACACATAGACTATAATATAACAAGCACATAGCACCTCAAAAATACATCACATAATCACAGGCTGGCAAAATCAAGCATACCGAGCTCTCTCCGGATCTTACAAAATTGAGCTTCGGCTAGTGGTTTCGTGAAGATGTCTGCTAGTTGGTCATCGGTGCCTACAAAGTTTAATGCTATGCTCCCCCTAGAAACATGGTCTCTAATGAAATGATGCCTTATGTCTATATGCTTAGTTCTAGAGTGTTGGATGGGGTTCTTAGCAAATGGGTTAGTCTCATCAAAAGAAACATGTATTGATTCTTGCGTACATTTATAAATTTTATTGTAAACAATATATGCTCTACTATGACTTGAATAACCCATAAAGATACCTTCAGTTGATTTTGCATCAAACTTACCCAACTTGTCCTTTGTGTTGAGAATGTAGCACTTACTTCCAAAAACCTTGAAGTATGAAATATTTGGAGCTCTACCATTCCACAACTCGTATGGCGTCTTGTTAAGAGATGGCCTCAGGTATACCCGGTTGAGCACATGGCATGCTGTATCAACTGCATGTCCCCAAAAATACGTGGGAAGGTTGTGCTCGTTCAGCATTGTTCTGCTCATCTCTTGTATGGTTCTATTCTTTCTTTCCACCACACTGTTTTGTTGAGGAGTCCTTGGAGCTGAAAAGTTGTGATGAACACCATACTTTTCACACCAAGTCTTGAATGATGAATTTTCGTACTCTCCTCCATGATCACTTCTAATTTCCTTTATGGCTAAGCTTTTCTCATTTTGTAACTTTCTGCACAACTTAGCAAACTCATTAAAAGCATCACTTTTATTTGCAAGTAGAATGACCAAAGTATACCTAGAATAATCATCTACAATCACGAAGACATACTTGGCCCCTCCTAGACTTACAACATCAATCTCACCAAATAAATCAAGATGGAGCAATTCAAGCACATTGTTAGTGGACATAACAGGTTTTGAATTGAAGGAAGTTTTATGCAACTTACCCATCTGACATGCATCACATAATGGACCCTTTTCATACTTCAGCTTGGGTAGACCTCTAACATGCTCATTCTTACACAACTTAGATAAAAGTTCTATACTAGCATGTCCTAAACGTCTATGCCACAAATTCACATCATCAACCAAGGAAGGCATGCATATAATATCATCACTCACATTGTCAAAATCAACATAATACACATTATTTTCTCGAAAGCCAGTAATATAAAGTTTAGAAGTCCTATGAGCAATAACACATTTATCAACAGAAAAATACACATCAAAATCACTATCACATAATTGACTCACACTTAGCAAGTTAAATTTTACACCATCAACTAGTAAAGCATTTTTAATTTTGATTGTATTTTCCTTACCCACATAACCTTTACCTATTACTTGAGAAGATTCATTGTTGGCAAACTTCACAGATCCACTGGCCTTATTGCTTGACTTCAAGAATAGTGAGGCATCACCAGTCATTTGCCTCGAGCACTCACTGTCAACCATCCACACACTTTTCTTCTTGGATGACTGACCAACCCTTCAAAAGGACCACTAACAACTAGTACGAGGTGCCCAAATTTGATTGGATCCTTGGGGGTTAGTCTTCAGGGGGTTTGTTTTCACAATCCACTTTGGTTTCTTACAAGAAGGTATAAGGGTACCAAGCTCACACAATCTACGAATAGAGCATCTATGAGAGCTATGATTCCCTTTTTGACAATAAATGTAGGAGAAAACAGTCAGTGTCTTACTTGAAGTGGCAGCTACAAAAATCATTTTCTTTTTCAAGTCAGAGGAGGTGGAATTATCTTCATACCCAATACCTCTCCTATCAACATATTCATGTTGAGAGTGAAGTAACTTGGTTGAGGTCTTTTCACCAACCTCAAACTTTTTAAGGATTCTTTCAAATTTTCATTTTCAACCTTCACTTTTTCAAAATTTTGTTTAAGCTCAAGAAGCTCAAGGTTGAAAGGTTTAGTTTTATATAGCTCATTCTTCAATTAGCTACCTCCTTCTCAAGAGTCTCGATTTGAGTGAGCATGCTTTTGTTCCTCTTTGTCAAATCCTTAGATTTTATCAAAAGAGTTTCATGTTCATTATAAAGAGCTTCAAAAGCCTCACTCAAATCTTGACTACTACACGCATCATCAGATAAGTCATCATGTTCAAGTGAATCAGAAAAACTATTATTAGCAAGGATTACCTTAGGGATGTCATTTGCCATAAGACAAGCAACCTTGGCAGCCTTCTCTTCTTCATCTGTTTCACTATCAGTGTCGAGATTGTCCCATGTAGCCTCGGGAGTGTCGTTTTCCATAAGACAAACAACATTTGCAACCTCCTCTTCTTCATTCGTTTCACCATCAGTGTCAACATTGTCCCATGTAGCCTTCATGGCTTTCTTCTGTGGGTACTTGGACTTTAGCTTTGGACAATTCGCCTTCAGATGACCCGATTTGTTGCATTCAAAACATTTTGGTTGATCATCTCTTTTCTCATAACTATCTCCCTTTTTGTACCCGGATTTCTTTGAATAGTCACCCTTCCCAAACTTGTTGAATCTCATGAACTTTTTGAATTTCTTGGCCAACATAGGCATGTCTTCATCATCAGAATCTTCATCAGAGTCAACCGCTTCCTTTGCCATCTTAGGAGTCTTGGCAGCAGCAAGAGCAAGAGACTTCCTTTCTTTGACCGCTTCTTTTTCTTGAGTCTTCTTAGCGGCCAACACCACTTCAAATGCAAGAAGTGACCCAATCAAGTCTTCTTGAGGTAAAGTACCAATATCTTTGGCTTCAGTGATAGCACAAGTCTTGGGAAAGAACTCACTAGTCAAGGATGCAAGAATCTTCCCATTCAAATCCTTCGTTGAATACTTCTTCCCAAGTGCTCTCAAGTTATTGACTATCAAGTTCAATCTCTGGTGCATAGCTGCAACAGATTCACCTTCCTTCATCTTGAAAGCTTCATACTCAGAAGTGAGACCTCTAATCTTTGTATCATTCACTTGACTCGTACCAACATGTGTTGCTTCTAGATAGTCCCAAATTTCCTTTGCTGTCTGACATCCTTTCACCCTTCCATATTCTTCTTCACATAGAGATAGGTGAAGAATATTCATTGCTTTGGCATTGAGAGATATTTTTTCTAACTCAGACTTTCTCAGCTCACTCAAGTCAATGGCATAAATATCTTCAATAGGAACTTCCTCAGCTGTACCAGTGGCTTGAGATTTGGTAGTATCTCCCTCAGCAGCAACACCAGGTTTAGTAATCTTGATTCTCATAGGCGTGAGTGGTCCATCAACAATGATCCTCCATAAAGTAAAATCTATAGCCTGCACATGACATTTCATTCGACTACTCCAATAGTCATAGTTAGTCCCATCGAACAGGGGTGGCCTATTGAAGGACATCCCCTCTTTCATAAATGAACCCATAATCAAAAATTACGACATGTTAAGCTCTATATGCAATTTCTAGCTTTGATACCAATTGTTGGACTATATGATAACCTTAGAGGGGGGGGTTGAATAAGGTTATATGCTAAAAATGAAATCTTTTTGGATTTTTGAAAAGTTAACGATGCAAGTTTAAATCGAATGCGGAAAAGATGATTTAAACTATATGCAATACCTAAGCAAGCTATAACAATGACAGGAACAGTTACAGTGATATTGAAAGCTAAGTACAGTAATATCAAAAGCAAAGATAATTATAACGATAATCAAATCTGCGCGTGATAATAGCAAGTGCAACGACAGTTAACAATTATAAAAGAAAACGCAAAGTAAAGATAAGGGATAGGAGTACACCGTGATTTTTACGAGGTTCGGGATAAAAGCCCTACGTCCTCGGCCTCCGGCTTTGCAACCTTCGGACTTGATAATAAGCACTATATGAGAAGATACTTCTTCAATGTCTTACAAGCAAGCAACTTCGCTATAGCTACCACGCCAATCTCAATTTTCCCCAAATTGAGAACCCAAACTCCCCGCTAAGGATTTCGCTACAATTCAATCTCCCGGATTGAATTACCCAAGAAAATTTCCCAAGATTTCACAACAACCAAGTATAGATGATTACAAATGTAAACTAGGATTCAATCACTCAAGCAATATAACACGATGTAGTTGAGAGAGATGAGCGATTTGAAACCCTAGATGAAGAACGTGAAGAAAAATTGTTTGACAGTGAGTATACGTTCTTTTCTATTTTGATTCATGGGTTGTTTTCAAAAACAATCGTGAAAACTCAATCCTATTTATAGAATTGTAAAAATATGACCGTTGAAGCACTTTTTAACACAATTGTGATAAGTGAAGAATTGATTGATTGCTTAAAAGAAATAGGAGAGAAATCGATTTTCTTCTTTAAAAAACAAGTAATAAATCGATTGCTTGCTTCAAAAAGCAAGCTAACAATCAATTGCTTGTTTCCTAAAGGAAGCCAACAATCGATTGCTTGCTTCCTAAGAGAAGCAAATAATCGATTCTTTGCTTAATGAGTGGAGTCAAGAATCGATTCTTTTCTTTATAAACCAAGTCAATAATCGATTGTGTTCTTTGTAATAACAAGCCATCAATCGATTGTTTTCTTTCCAAAACAAACTCTTTCAAAAGTGGCAAATCGATTTCTTGCTTCCAAGGCAAGAGGGAAATCGATTTTGGACTTTACTAATCAAGCCATGAATCGATTTTGCACTTTTAAAAACACAAAGTCATCAATCGATTGTTTTCTTTCCAAAATAAGTTCTTTTAAAAAAAACCAAGTGTGAAATCAATTTATGACTTCAAAGGCAAGAGGGAAATCGATTCATTGCTTTAAAAAGCAAGGGGGAAATCGATTTTTGGCTTTAGAAACAAGAGAAAATCGATTTGTAGCTTATTGTACCAAATTAAGAATCGATTCTTTACTTCAAAAACAAATTATTTTTAAAACACTAACTCATGAATCTATTTTCTTTAAAAAACAACAATTCAAGACTCAAACTATTTCTTTAAAAACACTTTGTGCCTAACCTAATTAAACATGGTTTTATATAAAATATTTTTCCAAGACAGTTCAATTTTAAAAGATCATCTCTAAACTACAAAAGTTATAAAGCAGAAGTGACGGGATCTTACACGCGTCCTATGCAAAACAATATAACACATAAGTCTTGAACGCTTGAGTAGCTTCTCCTCCGAGATGCTACACTTCAAGATATCAGTCAAGCGCTTTGGATCATGCCCTGTGCTTTTGGTTCTTGCCCTGTGCTTTGGTTCAACTATAACCATTAGTAAACAGATTGTAATTTGTTATCATTCAAAACAAAGAGTATTTGACCTTGGTTCAACAGTTTTTTTTATAAGCGTGCGTTTGTACTTGTTAATGTTAATTAGATTTTTAAACAAATCTTGAAAGAGAAAATACAAAAGTTTTGTTCTTCATATGTGCCTGTAAGACTGAATTTAGGTTAAACCATTGAACTTCAATAAACAGAACAAGAGAAACCAATGCTTGTCATTTTCTATATATTCATTAAACAAATTATGACTGAATTTAAGTATGTTTTTAATACCCGTTGGTGTGAAATGACCAAAATTTACTTTTTAAAGATTATCGATAGTATATATGATTCTACAAAATATAAAGTGAAGAACAATATCCCGTAAAAAAGTTTAAAAATAAGTTGATTTTTTAAAGTGGTGCGAGTTGGACTTTTAAACAAATTATGAAAGAGAAGCCACAAAATTTCTATTGTTCATGTGTACTAGCAAGCCTAAATTTAATAAGGTTTGTCATCTTCTATATAATCATTAAATACTATAATATTTACAATCAAATACTGAATGCAAGACTAAAATAAAAATATAAACCTCAATTTAAGTACGCTTCTATACTTGGTGTGAAAGAAGTAGCATTAAAGAAACAAAAAAGTGGTGAGTGCGAGTACTCGCAAAAATAAATATAAGAAGAAATATAAGGAAACAAATTATTATTAAGCACCTGCGTCTTGTTTCGGGGGTAGAGATCCTTTCTTTTCGGGGACTGTATGCGGGTTTGATTTGACAAAATTTATTGAGTCAGAAAATTTGCTTGAGGACAAACAAAAGTTAAGTGTGTGAGAGTTGATAAGCTACCATTTAGTGTATTTTTAAAGATACTTTTGAGTTATTTTTAGAGTAATTATTATTAATTATATAAATTATCGACTTAATTTAATATTTATTTTGCAGAAAAGAAGAAAATATAAAAAAGGGAATAATATTCTAAAATATATGTAAATTGGCTGCTTGCAATACTAAAAGAAAAAGAAAGGCTTAAATGCACTTTTGGTCCCCCTATTTTACTCATTTTGCAAATTTGATCCTCTATTTTATTTTGGGCAATTTTGGTCCCCCTAGTTTACAAAATTGTGCAATGTTGACCAAATTGGAATTTCAAACTCTAAGATGCTGACGTGTCAATATTTTAATTGACATGAAAATTATTGGCATGCCACTTCATTTCTTTAATAAAAAAACATTTACTTTAATTTATATTTTATAAAATGTATATTTAAAATAACTAAATAATTTTTATATGAATTAAAAAATTAAATAGGTAAATTTTATATTTTACAAAGCCACGACTTTTCTTTCTTCTCAGAAATCCAATTTTTCCAAGGTTAATTCATGATGTATTTAAATTAGAATCATCCCATAGTAAATGCAAGGTTCAATATTTTAAATAAATATTTTATAAAATTAAAGTAAATTTTTTTAATAAAATAAATGAAGTGGCATGCCTACAAGACTTATGCAATTGTCGTGTCACTTAAAATATTGACACATCAGCAACATCTTAGAGCTTGAAATTCCAATTTGGTCAACATTGCACAATTTTGTAAAATAGGCGGACCAAAATTGCCCAAAATAAAATAGGGGGATCAAAATTGCACAATGAGTAAAATAGGGGAACCAAAAGTGCATTTAAGCCAAAAAGTAAAGGCCCATACTTCGTAAACCCCCTCTCTACTCGATGGACACCCCGTAACCAGTGTTATTCCCAAAATACCCCTAATTTTAAAATCATTTTTTTCTCTTCTATTCCCTCTCACCCTCACACACCCCCTCACTTTCTCATTCTCTCAAAACCACACCCTAGCCGCCGAACCCACACACCCTCAACTTCAATCCATCAATTTCGTTCATTTTCCATCAACAATCATCTACATTTCCTTCCATTTTAGTATAGGTATGTTCTTCTTTCTTCTTCTTCGCGAAACCTTTTTTTTTCGCTGTTTTGGGTGGTTCGGCGTAGCAGAGGCCGAACTGGTTCGTTCAGCCGTGCGCCGAACCCCCTATTTTTCAAACTATTTTGGGGTGGTTCGGCCAGGCGTGCGCCAAACCGGTTCGTTCACGCGTGTGCCAAACCTGTTCGGCTTCGGGTGCGTCGAACCACCCTGATTGTTGCTGAATGATGAATTTTTTCATTTTAACTGAGTTTTTTTTCCCCTATTTTCAGTATGGATAACACCAGAGGAGGTGGTCTTGGTCGGAGGCGAGCAGAGACTGAGCCTGAGGCTGATGAGGAGAGAGTTCGTCCGATTGCGTCCGTACGCCGTGGCCGGCAATTGCAGCATCCCAGACGCGTACGTGGACGCCATGGTGGACGCGGCAAAGAGATAGAGACTAACTATGAGCCTCCAGTTGATGATCCAGTTGATGCTGCAGTTGATGAGCCATTACAGTATGATGACCTAGACACTGATGTTGCTGCTCAGGTGGAAGGACCATCTCAGGGTCTCCGATTGAGTTCTCATCGGCCTTCCACTTCTGCTACCGATGCTGATGTTCTGCTGCCTGACACTGGCATGCCTGAGGCATCTACTTCTCCCGACAGATCATCTACTTTCCCTTATGCTAGAGGGCCAGAGGATCAATCTGTCCTATATTCTTATGGGCTCACGTTGCTCGGAGATTATGGGACGGTTGGGTAAGTTTTCAAATTTCTTAACAATTCAATTTATTAATAAGTCTGATTTGTTACATCTATCTAATTATTGATTATATTTTTTTTTATAATGTCCAATGCAGGAGCGTCCTCTTAATGGGGGTAAGCAAAAAGGTCATAATCATTCAATGAAGGATGTTGAGATTCATCCTCATATTATGGATTACATTGTTCAGTTTGGTCTGTTGCCCCTTCATGACGTGGGGTTTGGTACAGTCAACCATTTCCTCGCTACTGCTTTCGTGGAGAGGTGGCATGGAGAGACCAACACATTCCACCTTCCAGTTGGTGAGATGACTATCACCCTGGATGATGTGGTGCAGCTTCTCCATATCCCCATCATGGGGATATTTTTTGACATGGTAGAGCCAACCAAGATGGAGTCACAGGATTTGTTGGTTGACTACCTAGGGGTTTCGCACGGGGAGGCAGTTGCTGAGGTACCTGTGAAAGGTACAAGTGTCAAGCTGAGTTGGCTCAAGAGAGTGTACATTGAGGCCATTGGAGCTGAGGGATGGGAGGATGTAGCTCGTTGCTACATTCTGATTTTGCTTGGCCGTATACTATGCTGTGACAAGTCTGGCAACAGGGTGAAGGTTGCATACTTGTACATGATCAGAGAGCTGGAGAATGCTGGTTAGTACTGTTGGGGGACTATGGCACTAGCTCACCTATACCAGCAGCTGACAGATGCCTCTTCCCCTTCGACTTCACAGATTGCTGGATTTCCCACTCTCCTTCAGGTATGTATTTTACTTTATTTATTTTTATATTTCAGTTGGTATAAGCTTATGTAAATTATTATATGTTGGATCCCTAACCCGGTTTTTATTTATCACAGGCCTGGATTTTTGAACATTTCCAGGGGCAGGTATTTTGCATTAAATGGTTGGTTGAGGGGTACACTGAAGACCAGTCACGGGCTAAAAAGTGGGACTACAAGAGGGCTGATGGACCAGTGCCAACTTTCAGGGAAGCCCTGGATCAATTAAGGTCAGAGGAGGTCACCTGGATGCCTTTTACTCCGCATAGAGCTATTCAGAACCTGGCCTTATTTAAGGGCCATCTGCGTCGTGCTGAGAGCATGTTGGCATATAACCCAGATTGAGTGGTGAGGCAGTTTGGCTGAATTTAGGGCATCCCAGAGGACCCTAGGCCTAGTGGACGAGCTGTAATGACAAAGGAGCAAGCTGATCAAGCATGGATTGAATTCCACTTGCACCTTGTCCCGCGTGGTGACTCAGTGGTGGATGGGATGCCTGACATTGTTGAGGAGTACTGACTGTTGTGCGGAAAAGAGTATGTGCAAGTATACACAATCGCAACAAGTAATAAAGTGAAAATAAAGATCGTTCCCACGAGGATTGTTGAGTTTACTTCTATATTTAAATTAGTAATTTAGCTAGTGGGTAACACAAATAACAATAACAAGTTGTCATCAAGTATTGTGAATAACATAAATGTAAATAAGCAAGTAAAGATAGATGATAAGTAGAAATTCAGAATGAGAGTAGTTGGAATGCCTTTCACTATGTAAATTCATAAAAATAGTTTAACGTTCTATTTGACGCTATAGCATTGAGCGCTGTAGCATATGATGTTGTGCCTTTCAGTCACTCACGCCAGGGTTTTGTTACAAGACTCCTATATCTAGGTTCTAAATAAGTCCACCCCTGTATAATGAAGAACCCACAGCTTAAGCCCTATGAACTATTGCTCCCCTATGTCTAGAGTTAAGCAAAAGTGATTTAAATGTCTTTAAATCACCTTTCGTTCATATCAACCCTTGAGTTTGAATCATGGACCATGTCTGAATCCACGAATGTACTCATATTTAGCTGATCAATTCTAAAATAAGTATTGGAAGAAGTTTCATGCAAGGGTTAAAATACTAACATCAAACATTACATTAAAACTATTAAAATATCATTACATAACTACAAGCATCCAACTACAAGAGATTCAGCTCATGATGAGCAACAAACACAAGAAATAAGGCTTAAAGGAGATACCTAAAGCCATAAAACCGAAATCACAAAGAGAAGGAAAATACTCCAAATGATGACAGCCCCTGTGGTGCTACAGCATCGCGTCACAGAATCGCCTGGTGCTACAACATCGCTGACAACACTGCAGAATTTCGACTTTTATTATGAAAATGAAGCTTCAATGACAATGGTGTTATTTCTAACTCTCCTCTCTTCAGACCAGCAACTCCATGATGAAGAAGAAGAAGGTTGAGGCTTCAATATAAAGAAAATATCCTCCAAAAAGGTTGACAAGCCATCCCACCAACTCTTTTCATCCTCCATTACAAAATAGACAAGTGTCTCATAAAGTAAAAGGTGGGTGGCTGCTGCAGGAAAAGTTATGCACTGCTCTGCAGTGATTTGACACGCTGCAGAAACTGCTTTTTCTTTTTCTGTCTCATCAGCTGCAAATCGCTACGCTATAGCGCCTAACGCTGCAGCACTGAACAAACACATTAAAACACAAGATGGGCACCAAAATGCCAAATTATCACTTAATCAGTTCCTAACCCTCTTTTACAACAAACAACATATATTTACTTAATTAACCAACAATATTACTTAAGAACTTGCATTAATTTAAGTAATAAGAGTATAAATAACTCATATAAATATGAGTTATCACACCCTCAAACTTAAACCATTGCTTGTCCTCAAGTAATGACGCTTGACAAAGAACAAACAACACAACAACAAAGAAACAAAGACATACATTAGTTGTACAAACAAGACAACAACAATATCTCTCTTTAAAAACAATTATTACTTTAGAACTCACATTTATTTAAGTCTAGAAAGCAGAACTCACATTTATTTAAGTCTAAAAAGCATAAATAACTCTTATAAATAAGAGTTATCACACCCCCAAACTTAAATCATTGTTTGTCCTCAAGTAATGACACTTTACAAAGACAAACAAACTAGCTTAAAACGGAATAAAAACAGCATAGAAAGACAAGGTCAGTTGCATCCCTAAATCAAACAGTTTTTTCAAAAATGTTCTCAATGGGCTAAAATTTCAGATTCACACACTCACACACACACACCATTGTTTTTCACAACATCTAGAATTATTACTGCTCAATTGTGAGTGTGTGACCTCTAAGTTCAGTTTAGTTCCTAGGTAGGTTCAGAATTTCTCCTAGCTTCGGAAAGATTGGCCTTCTTTTGGTGTAGTCAAAGAATTTTTCAAAAAGAAGAGTAGACTAACAACTTCAATATAAGACATGAGGGGCTTCAAAGCACAACAAAGGGCTTGATTAGGTATTTCAGATCTGGATCAGTGCACTAACTAATTACATAGAGATTCTTCAGACGCTATAGCGTTTAATGCTATAGCGCTGGAATTTTGATGAATAGAATTTGGGCTGCAATTCTCTCATTACTGAGCTTCCTTATTTGAACTTTATTTCTTTTTCTTTCTTTTTTTTCTCTTTTTTTTTCCTTTTTTTTTTGACATGTAAGATTGGAATAACTCGGCATTTGTTTCGGGCAATTGCAGCTATTACAAGATACATGTGGATTTTCCACTTTACATTTACACAGAACATTTATACACTTTGAGATCCTATTTGCTCTGACCATCCTATAATCATCATACCTAGCCTTAATACTACCAATGCACCCCCAAACTTAGCTTCGAAAGCTACTCTCAATTTTTAACAAAAATTTGACTAAACATTGGTTAACCAGGACTAACTTTAGCATCAGATAGTCCTTAGCTAACTAAGTTCCTCCCTAAGCCTAGAGTTTTGTGTAGAAGCAGTAATAAGACTAGTCATTGTTCAAACAAGGCTACTCTACACATAACACATAATCATCATTAAATTTAGCCCAAAAAGAAACATATTTTATTACTGAAAAACTAGGAATTGCAACTGATCAAGTTTTCTATTCAACAAACACACATGAACAACATTTGACATTCACATATAACATTAAACACATTTAAGGTCCTCCCCTAACTTAAGACTTAGTAGTGTCTCCACTTATCATGAAATTCTAATGGGAGAGGCCTTTTAGACACTACCATACTGAAATTAAAAAAAATTAACACACAGAATTTTGAAATCATTCATAACTGCTGGATGCTATTACAGATGCTATAGCATCCAACAAGTTTATTTGAAAACAGACAGCACCACACAACACAACACAACATAACACAACACAAGAGGGAAGAGTTACTACTGATTGGTGAGCACAACATAATTCTTTTCTGGTTCAGTTTCAGTTGTTGCAGCAGTGGATGTTGTAGCATTAGGTGCTACCACTTCACAATTAAAACTCACTTCACAAATGCAATTGAACAGTCCTGCAACATCAAAAATAGAAACAAAAACAACAAAGGTTAGATTAAAAAGCTTGGGCTGCCTCCCAATAGCACTTGGTTTAAGAGTCCTCAGCCGTACTAAGTCTTGTGGTAGGTATCTCCCTTGGTGTATCCCTCTGGTGCTGTAGCATCAACCTTTTGCAAAACAGCTTCTTGAGTTGAATCTTTGGCCAATGGAGGCTCTAGTGGAGTAGGAAGGATCCAATAATCTGTTTTGGCCACAACAGAATCAAGTTCCTCCACAATAGATTTAGGCACCCTTGGCCTCTTTTTGGCAACCATTTTTGTTCTTAAAGCTTTCTCTGGCGCTGCAGCAGATGCTGCAGCACTGCCTTCTGATACTGATGCTATAACATTGCTTGCTGATACTGATGTTATAGCAACACATGTGACAACACCCACTATCTGCACTTTAGTTTCCAATAGCCTTGGTGGTTGCTCTATGGATTTTTTCTTCTTTTGTGAGGCAGAGATGATTTTTGTTTTGGGAGGGAAGTTTATTAGGAGATGAGACTTGTGTAGAGTGGGTTGTAATTCCAAAAATAGTGTAATTCCACCATTTAAATTTAGGTACTAACAATAAATTAACTAATTTAGGTGAACTTAAGATCAAATAAGAGGATAAATGGTATTGTCTTAATACATAACCAAACTAAAAATTCACAAACATATTTTTTCCCTGACCTCCGTCCGTTGTCAGATCAGGATATGACAATAACCATCCCAATAGTAAGCGCAATAGAACATACATATACAAACAATTAATCACGAGTAGCAAAGACTTGATCGATTTTGAATGAACTCGTATGATCCACAACCATTAAATCTGCTTGGGAACCACTTTCAGCCATTTTAGGACCTAAAAAAGTGGGGGGAAATCAAACAAAACTGTTAAAAACAAAATTTTTGCATTATCTGTGAAACAGCACAGTTCAGTGCTTTAAAATCGAACTAGTTCGGACGAAAAGTTCCGAACCTGTTCGGTACACAGTGGTCGAACCACCCATAAGCAGACACTCCTTAACAGGTTCAAACCTTTAAGTTCAGAACCAGTTCGGATGCAATAGGTCCGAACTGAGCGCGATTTCAGAACATATTAAAACCACCAAATGGAACAAAAAGGCGTGAAAAATATGAAAATGATGAAAGGATATGCTACATACCGTAATATACTTGATAATGGGAAAATGATTTGAGCTAGAGAGGTTAGAGAGATGAGAGGGTGTGGAGTGAGAGTGATGAGAGGTTTAGGGGTTAAGAGAGGGGATGTGTTGGAGGAAGGGTGAAGAAGAAAGAACATGGATAAGTTTGGAATTTCTTTGGTAAGAGTATTTTTGTATTTTCATAAGGGGAGGGGGTGTCTCTCGAGTAGAGGGGGTTGTACGAAGCATGGTCCTAATTGGCCTTGAAGAAAAGGCCACATGCCTAGTTGAGAAAGTTGAAGCCTAGAGAAGAATTGACATAATGACGTTGGAATTAATTCGGTGCAACCAACAACAATTTCTCTACTTTTTAAGTTATTCTTATTTTTGTAATTCATGAACCTTATTTTTATTTAATTGTTACTTTGGATACCTAAATCATCTTGTAAGGTCTTAGGTAAATCTGAGAAAAGAATGGTTCCTGCGCTAAGGTCGTTCTCTGCTAGGGTTTCTTCCCTTTTGCAGAGACGGCGGCGCCTCTCCTCCCTCTGTGGAGGTTCTCGCCCCTCCCTCGGTGGAGGTTGTTTCTCCCCTCCTTTGGGGTCTTCTCTCACTCTATGTGAGCCCTGTTCCATTTCCCTTTGTTTTCCCTTCCCATACCACCACCACCACCTCCGCCGCAAACACTCACCTCCTCGTTCCTAAACGGACCACGTGTGATGGTTTTGGCCCCAGATCGCTGCTCTCCTCGTCACCTCCTCTGTGTGGACTCCATTTGGTCCTTAACGAGCCTCATCTTCCAGATCTGACCGATGGGTTCCACGTTCGCGACCAATCTCAGGCCACACTCCGGCTCACTGCTCTTGGCCCAGTCGCCTCCCACGGTAACCTTTCGATTTCCCTTCCTCTCACTCTTAGCCCAGGCTCTCCTCTGTGGAATCGCCCTCCCCCTGAACCTCCACCGTGCCATAGATCTGAACCCGCTTTGGACATGACTGAGATACCGCCTTCTGCCACTGCTTCGATTCGGCCACCTCCAAAACCCACTTGGTTCGATTCTGTCTCTGTTTGTGGTGCTCTTGGCTGGCCTTTTTTTGTTGCTTTCGGTCTAATGAAATGTTCAGGTTGGTCTCACCAATTTTGGGTTCATGTTGTTTCCGTGGATGCCGCTGATCTGGACCTACCATCTTTGGTTTCGAGCAGTAGCAAGTTTTCTGCAGGTACATTGGTGGCCCTCAACACTTTCAGCTTTCTCTCTTACCGTCAAGTTGCATTCACTTTTGTGGTATGGTTGGACCATCGCGAGACCACGCATAGTCGAACCGTGCATATACCAGCTAAAGAAATGATCTGTAATTGGATAGATTCAAAGACTGTGGATTCTCCTCCAATATTGTTCTCCTACGATGGACGAATGTTGTTTGCATGGTTGTTAGGTCTAGCTATTTGTTTTGATGTTAGACCAATGTGGCTAGCATTTTACTTGTGTATTGTTATCAATGAATTGTATGTCCTAACTATTAGGAGCAACTCGATTACGCGTTTGGGGTATGTCCGAACACCGTTTGGTCATCCTGAATGTATTGTTTTCTCTCAATTAACGAAATGAGATATGTTTTCCCGTAAAAAAAAAGGTCGTAGGTAAATCTTGCATGGTTAGAGATCGTTTTATGTTTTAATTTAATATTTGAATTTCTATTTTTATTTCAATTAATATTGTCCTATTAATTTAATCACGTTCTTAGGATTGATCACCATTTGCATGTTAACAATCGGTTACTTGATTAACGACCATATTACAATTATAGAATAATTAGGACTATAATTAAAACATAACCAAACCGTAAATTAGTTTTTCTAAAGCAAATATAACCCCCACCCCCACCCCCACCTCCACCTGCCACATCAATTAGACGAGTTTCATAAACCACTATGCTCCACAAGTGGAAAGATGAACTTCAAAAAGCTAAAATACTACTTATAAAATCTTCGAGAGATTTGTTAGATGAATTTCATAAAGAGAAAAGTAATAAATTAAGTGCCTTGAAAATGATTTTACCTACTTACTAGTTACTACATACCAAACTTTAACCATGCATGCGTGGTGGATGTGGACGCAAACCCATTCCAAATGAAATTAATACTATTTTTTTTATTATTTCAGTCAAAAATACTACTCCCTCCGTCTTATATTAAGTGTCATATTTGTCATTTTTCTTTGTCTCAAATTATCTGTCACATTAGAATTCCAATACAACATTTGTTATTACTTTCCAACAATACCCTTACTTTAGAATATCAATAACCGTGCATTTGCACCAACCAAGAAGTGTAAGGGTGTTTTAGTCATACCACATTTTTTTACTATAAAATTTAGCATATCCAATTATTTTCTTAATAGCCGAACATAACTTTAAACAACACTTAATATGAGACGGATGGACTACTTTTTTATTTGTTTATTATAAAATAAAATGGATGGCAACATGAACTATATATCACGTAGCCAAATCCACCTTTCCTTTCTTGGTTTCGCCAATACACTCACCGCCACGATGTCGCCGTCAGCCGGAGTCCACGTCCCCCTCTTACCGGGATCCAAAACGGCGAAACAACCCGCATCCGTCTCCGGCGCGGTGTTCAACGTGGCCACGAGCATAATTGGCGCGGGAATCATGTCAATCCCTGCAATTCTAAAGGTTCTCGGCGTAGTTCCCGCTTTCGCCATGATCCTCATTGTTGCCGTGCTAGCTGAACTTTCCGTTGACTTCCTCTTGCGGTTTACACATGCTGGTGCAACGACGACCTATGCTGGTGTCATGAGAGAAGCTTTCGGTTCTTCAGGAGCATTAACCGCTCAAGTTTGTGTTATTGTCACTAACTTTGGGGGTTTAATTCTCTACCTAATTATCATCGGTAACAAATTTTCTTCCTAATAAAATTAAAATCATTTAATAATTATTAGAGAGCTTAACTGGTGAATTATGCAGATTTTTTAAAATTTTGGTTGCTTATGTAGTTATGCTGATTAAGAAGGTTTCAATTTGGGATTTTCTGTTTTATAGATTTATATGATGTAAAAGGAAAGGTTTTTAATTCGGTTGCTTATGTAGTTATGCTTATGTAGTTAATACTTAATAGTTATGCTAATTAAGAAGGTTTCAATTTGGGATTTTGGTTGCTTATTTAGTGTTTTCTTTATGTTTGTTTATGTGTAATGAAATAACAGGGGATGTTCTATCTGGAAAGCATAGTGGAGATGAAGTGCATTTGGGAATTTTGCAACAATGGTTTGGGATTCACTGGTGGAATTCACGGGAAGTTGCTCTTTTTTTCACTTTGATTCTAGTTATGCTTCCATTGGTCTTGTATAGACGTGTAGGTCAGTGATCCATCCATGCTTTGTTTCATTTCAAATTTAACAGATTATTTCCAATTTTAATGGTGTTTTGACTCATGAATAGTGTTTGACTTTTTGGTGTTTTGAAATTTGTCAGAATCCTTGAAATACAGTTCTGCAATATCAACTCTTCTTGCTGTTGCATTTGTTGGTATATGTTGTGGATTGGCTATGGTTGCTCTTGTGCAAGGAAAAACACAAACTCCTAGATTGTTTCCCCAAGTGGATCACCAGACTTCATTCTTTGATTTGTTCACTGCAGTTCCTGTAGTTGTCACAGCATTCACATTTCATTTTAATGGTACTTAGCCTTCATTAATTGGTGGTAGATTTAGATTTGCATCTTTTTTAGGAAACTTATTGTTTTTGTGTTAATGGTTCATTTTACTTTCAGTGCATCCCATCGGATTTGAGCTAGCCAAACCATCTGATATGAAGACAGCAGTTAGATTAGCATTGATGTTTTGTGCTGTTGTCTATTTTTCAATTGGTATATTTGGGTACCTCTTATTTGGGGATTCAACACAATCAGACATTCTCATCAATTTTGATCAGAATGCTGATTCTACAGTTGGTACTGTGTTCAATAGTTTAATTCGTATAAGCTATGCACTCCACATCATGTTGGTATTCCCTATCATCAACTTCTCTTTGAGAGCCAACATTGATGAACTCCTCTTCCCCAAGAAGCCTATGCTAGCCACAGACAACAAAAGATTTATGATCCTCACTTTGGTACTGCTTGTCTTCTCCTATCTTGCTGCTATAGCAATCCCAGATATTTGGTATTTCTTTCAGTTTCTGGGATCTTCTACTGCACTTTGCCTTGCCTTCATTTTCCCTGGTCTTATTGTTTTAAGGTAATCTATCTTACATAATTTTGTTATTATCTTCCTATTAATGAATAATGAATGACTGAGCCAGGTTCCTAATTTACTTTTTTTTTCAATGACAGAGATGCTCTTGGCATATCAACGAGAAGGGACAAAATTATAGCACTGGTTATGATTATACTAGCTTTAGTTACAAGTGTAATTGCAATTTCCACCAACATATACAATGCTTTTAGTAGCAAGTCATAATGTTGGTTTGGTACTACTCTCTTTTTCCTTTCTTTTGTTTGTTTTCTCCCTTCTATGGAAAGTTTTAAGGGTGGGGGGGGGGAAATTCCAGGCGCATTTACTTGTTTTGGCGCTCGTGTTTGGAATGCCTTGTTGTAGAATTCATGTATCATTGTTGTGTATAATAGTATCACGTATGAAAGCAGTGAAAATCAGATGTCTAGTTGAAGCGTGACCAAGTTGGACAGCCATATCTTACAAATTGTGCCGTGCAGGGATCATCATAATATTATATTAGTTATAGTCACTTTCGTGGAAACCAACTTATTGTTTCAATGGCCCATCTATTTTGTAAATTATGTCCCATGTCGTGATGATATAATTGGAACAGGAGATGGTGCATTATTTATTTATTAGATTTATATTATTTGATAGCAACATTTATTTTTTTAATCTGATAAAGTTTAGTGTGATTTATTTAATCGGTGTGTATAGATCACACTTGGTAGCAGGAAAAGGATAAGATGACGCGGACTCTTTAAACGAAATCGGATGCGGAAGCATATATGAAACAATACAATAGATAAGTACGAACATGACCTATGTTGAGAATGCACATTACAACATTATTTGACTTTTATTAAACTGAAGGAAAAATTTAATTCAGCTCCCTTGAGACTTCCTTAAACAATACATACGTGTTATTTAGACATTACGATATTTTGTGGCTCATACTTCGTACAACCCCCTCTCTACTCCGTAACCAGTGTTATTTCCAAAATACCCCTAATTTAAAAATAATTTTTTTCTCTTCTATTCCCTCTCACCCTTACACACCCCCTCACTTTCTCATTCTCTCAAAAACACACCTAGCCGCCGAACCCACATACCCTCAACTTCAATCCATCAATTTCGTTCGTTTTCCATCAACAATCATCTACATTTCCTTCCATTTTAGTATAGGTATGTTCTTCTTTCTTCTTCTTCGCGAAACCTTTTTTTCCCGCTGTTTTGGGTGGTTCGGCGTAGCAGAGGCCGAACTGGTTCGTTCCGCCGTGCGTCGAACCCCCTATTTTTCGAACTGTTTTGGGGAGGTTCGGCCAAGCATGCGTCGAACCGGTTCGTTCAAGCGTTTGCCAAACCAGTTCGGCTTTGGGTGCGCCGAACCACCCTGATTGTTGCTGAATGATGAATTTTTTCATTTTAATTGAGTTTTTTTTTCCTATTTTCAGTATGACTAACACCAGAGGAGGTGGTCTTGGCCGGAGGCGAGCAGAGACTGAGCCTGAGGCTGATGAGGAGAGAGTTCGTCCGACTGCGTCTGTACGACGTGGCCGGCAATTGCAGTATCCTAGACGCACGTGGACGCCGTGGTGGACGCGGCAAAGAGATAGAGACTAACTATGAGCCTCTGGTTGATGATCCAGTTGATGCTGCAGTTGATGAGCCATTAGAGTATGATGACCTAGACATTGATGCGCTGCTCAGGTGGAAGGGCCATCTCAGGGTCGCCGATCGAGTTCTCATCGGCCTTCCACTTCTGCTGCCGATGCTAATGTTCCGCTGCCTGACACTGGCATGCCCGATGCATCTACTGCTCCCGACAGATCATCTACTTTCCCTTATGCTGGAGGGCCATATCGATTTGTCCTATATTCTTATGGGACTCACGTTGCTCGGAGATTATGGGACGGTTGGGTAAGTTTTCAAATTTATTAAAAATTCAAGTTATTAATAAGTCTGATTTGTTACATCTATCTAATTATTGATTATATTTTTTTTATAATGTCTAATGCAGGAGCGTCCTCTGGATGAGGGTAAGCAAAAAGTTCATAATCATTCAATGAAGGATGTTGAGATTCATCCTTAGATTATGGATTACATTGTTCAGTCTGGTGAGATGACTATCACCCTGGATGATGTGGTGCAGCTGCTCCATATCCCCATCACGGGGATATTTTTTGACATGGTAGAGCCAACCAAGATGGAGGCGCAGGATTTGTTGGTTGACTACTTGGGGGTTTCGCACGGGGAGGCAGTTGCTGAGGTACCTGCAAAAGGTACAAGTGTCAACCTGAGTTGGCTCAAGAGAGTGTACATTGAGGCCATTGGAGCTGAGAGATGGGAGGATGCAGCTCGTTGCTACATTCTGATTTTGCTTGGCCGTACACTACTCTATGACAAGTCTGGCAATAGGGTGAAGGTTGCATACTTGTACATGATCAAAGAGCTGGAGAATGCTGGTCAGTACTGTTGGGGGACTACGACACTGGCTCACCTATTCCAGCATCTGACAGATGCCTCTTCCCCTTCGACTTCACAGATTGCCGGATTTGCCACTCTCCTCCAGGTATTTGACTTTAATTAATTTTATATTTTAGTTGGTAAAAGTTTATGTAAATTATTATATGTTGGATCCCTAACCCGCTTTTTATTTATCACAGGCCTGGATTTTTGAACATTTCCAAGGGCAGGTATTTGGCACTAAATGGTTGGTTGAGGGCTAAAAGGTGGGACTGCAAGAGGGCTGATGGGTCAATGCCAACTTTCAGGGCAGCCCTGGATCACTTAAGGTCAGAGGAGGTCACCTGGATGCCTTTTACTCAGCACAGAGCTATTCAGAACCTGGCCTTATTTAAGGGCCATCTGCGTCATGCTGGGAGCATGTTGGCCTATAACCTAGATCGAGTGGTGAGGCAGTTTGGCTTGATTCAGGGCATCCCAGAGGACCCTAGGCCTAGTGGACGAGCTGTAGTGACAAAGGAGCAAGCTGATCAAGCATGGATAGAATTCCACTTGCACCTTGTCCCGCGTGGTGACTCAGTGGTGGATGGGATGCCTGACATTGTTGAGGAGTACTTTGCATGGTATATGAGGGTATCCCACCCATACATTTGCGCTGACAACTACCCCGTTGACAGTTATGTTAGACAGGTATGATCCTTTATTTCAGTCTTACAGTGTTATTAAATCATTTGTTATTTTATCTTGTTTTATTAATGACATGGTTATTTTTTTGTATTATAGAATGTGCCAGAGATTATGTAACTCTATGGCAACCTGGAGGGGGTTCTTAGGGACGGTAGGCGTCCCCGTGGGACCCGTGGCTGGACCATTATTGACCGGCTGAAGCAACTCGCTAGGCCTATGGCACGAGGGCTTAAGAAGTTTAGCTGTGTCTCCCAGCAGAGGGAGACAGAGTAGTTGGTCTTTAGGGATTATGTTGTTGTATTTTCCGGATTGTTTACTTATGTTTATATGTATGAATTATATTGCACAGATTGTATGAATTATTCCACTTATGTTTATATGTTTAGTTTTTTGTTGTGTTTATTAGTATTCGATAGTTAATTATTCAATTTATCGTTACGTTCGTTCAAACTTAGTAAATTATCGTTCCAAAATAGCTAATTTATCGTTCTATGTAACTCGGCTAAAGGAAAATTAAAAAAAACCAAACATAGGAGGGTTCGGCTGTTCAGAATTCGAACTGGTTCGGCCCACGCTTGGCCGAACCTATTAAAAACTGAAAAGGGGTGTCTGCTTGAAATTTAACAGTCTCCACGCATCCAGATGCGAACTGTTTCGACCAAGCGTGCGCCGAACCAGATCGAATTTTAAAAAAAAAATAGAAATTGAAATTATCATTAAGGGTGTTCTGATATTTTCACGCTATTATGGGGTGTCTACTGAGTAGATGGGGGGTTGTACGAAGTATGGGCGTATTTTGTCGATGGTGGTCACCCACAAGAAGCGGCAAAACTAGGACTTGACGACCTGACCCTGAGTTAAGGGGTGCAAAAATAATTTCCAAGCAAAAAAAATTCATTATCAAAATTGTTGGATCATAAGATTTTAAGAAATTTCTCTTTCAAACATCCTCATTTGGCTCACTGAAATCAGGAAAATGGATTATTTAAATCCAACTTCATTTTAAAGCAAATCATTAACTCGATCTCTAAGTTTACATTCATTATCCTTCTAAAGTTTGTGATGTCGGTTAAATTACTTCCTAAAATTTAATTGTTAGTCCATGTTTCTTAAATTTTAGAGACTAGCTCACGCGGCAGGGGTGGGGGTGAACTAGTTGTGTGACAAATTCGGTCAGTTATAAGAGGATCATCATTCAGTCAGTGATGAAAACAAAGAACGGACTATTATCTTAGCCTGGCATAACAATGAGCAGCGAACTGCATATGAAAAACACCAAAATATAAGCAATATAATGTTCTATTATTAAGATTTAGTTAAAAGATACAAAGCAATTTCCAGTGTACCTATAAAATGCCTTCATGGCCAGCAAGAAAACAAGAGTCATAATGACACATCATAACTAAGATCTTGGAACCTTTTCATCAACCTCAACTTGTATCTCTCCACATCTGCATCCTCAAGTGAATTTGGTGAAGACTTAATAACTGAAATGGCCCCAGCACGATGCAAGGAGGCAAGAACTTCATCTAAAACAAATGAAATATTTCATGTCAATAGAAAACAGAAAAGACGACTAGTACTTGCAGCACTGCACTTAGTTGTACAGCTGCATATCTTTCAAACTCGTTAGTTGTAATACTGTTGAACTGGAATCTTATTCAATATATTAACAGGATAACATACATGTATCCTGAATTTATTATTGTTAGATATGGGCCTTAATTATAGGCATGTTAGTAGTAGTTAAATTGTAGTAGATTAACCAGCTAAAAATAGACTAGAGGTAAGGAACTAGGGGCATTCAGTTAGTGAATCGGAATTGGATTAGGACTAGAGTTCAGGTTCTCTCGAGCAACACGAAGTGTACCATTCACTCATTTAAATACATAATTCTTTCTTTTCTTTCATAATACCAGTTTGTTCCTGTAAGGTATCAGAGCAAGATCTTGCAGCTGTGGGAAAACTGTACTGGAGATGGCTATGCCAAGGTTTGGTGGAAGCAGAGATGCCTATAGGTGGCCACTGGCCAGCAGATTTCGTGAGGAAAGTTGGCTATCATTTGTTCATTTGGCACTTGGTGAATAGGCTCACGGTTGGTTTTTATCCAGGAGAAAAACCAATCAGAATATTGAGTTCTTCACCTTTGAGAAGTTTGTGCTCACTGAATTTAAACCAAAATTTGGGATTTATTATCAAGATTCTAGGAAAGAAGAACCTCTGACACGAGCCAACCTAGCTAAGGAACCAGAATCAAGAAAAGCAGCCAAAGATGAAAGTCTGAAAATAGAGAAACAATAAAAGACTTTTAATGAGAAGGAAATGAAGGCAGAGCAGTGCGATTCAAAAAGTTGGCCCAAACAAAATATTAAGCTAATAGTGAAGATGATGGTCATCACAACGAAGAAGACCCGAGGAGAAACAGTCGACAAATGCATGACTGTGGTGAGGGCGGTGATGCCGAAATAAGGATGACGGAGCAAAAAAGGAAAAAACCAACGACAAAGGGCATTGGGGACAGAGCTATTGGGCATGGACATGTTAGCAAAGCTTCCTCTACCAAAACTGCTGGAGATGTGGCAGCCATGAAGCTTGAATTCTCAGACACTCTGATTAGGTCATAGAGAAAACGAGAGGAAAGGCTGGTTGGTGACTAAGTGTGCCAAGCCCAATTTCATGAAGGAAAGAAGTGGGCCTGTGGGAAAAGAGAGGTCTCTGAATCTTGGGCAAATAAGCTAACTACGGGGGTGGCTGCAGCAAAAGCTATTGCACTTGTTGGGTCTTTTTCTCCTCAACAATGGGGTTTTAAACTTTGACAGTCACAAGCTAATCACCTTGAGGACATGGTGAATATTGTTAAGTATCGGCAATGGGCTCTGTTATACCCCTGATAGCAGTAGTTAATTGTAATGGATAAACCCACCTATAAATAGACTAGAGGGAAGAAAATAGGGTCATTCAGATAGTGAATCAGATTTGGATTACGAGAGTTCAGGTTCTCTCGAACAACCCAAAGTGAGGCATTTACTCCTTTAAATATATAATGCTTTCTTTTTTTCTTTAATACCAGTTGTTTCCTATCAACTATCATCTAAAATACACATAAGCTCCTATGCATACAATGTCTGGAAATCACTTGAGAAACCTTTTATGTTTCTATTCGTCCTTATAAGCCCATATGAATTGGAAAAGGACGACAACTTGAACTCTTTGCAACATGTAATAGTTTTCTAAATTTCTTATTACACTTTGATCTTACAGTTGATTCCAGCTACAATATCATTATACAGATAAATTAACAGTGACTAGGTAAATGGATGAACATTTCTATTTTACAATTTAGGACCACAAAGTTACTATTGATCTCAAATCAATAATCTATCTCTCCACCATCATGTTAATAAGAATCAAGCATTTAATGAAAATAGTCTATCCAAAAATAAAATTCTGAATTCTTTCTGATAAATGAGCAATATGCATAGAACAATAAAAGTTAAGACTTTAAATTGACACCTGATTGCGACAGCGCATTTAGAGCGTTCAATGCTGCTTTCCGCGTACGGTCGTCTTTAGCTGTGCTTAACATATTTAAGAGCTCTTCAGCTCCGCCCAACTCAACTATCTTCATCCTTCTTTCATCTTTGAGCAAAAGGAAGGTGAACAATTTGAATATAAAATCATGCAGGTATGGAAGGTTGTAGAAAGTAATAAACGATCAAGTTTTATCCTTCATCAGTTCCCGAGGTACCTAGTTGTTGAGCACCTTGAAAAACTATGGATAGATAATTATGAAATCTTGTGAACATAGAAAACATAGTTGGGTACTCAAACTAGCTGAACCAAATCAAAAGCAATTTACTGGATACAGAACAGAACTCAGTTTTGGAACATGCTACATTTGTGCTTAGTCATGAAAAAGATTATAACTGAGAACAAGGTAATCTATCAGCCATTAGCCTTGACAATTGCAGATCAATAAAAATCCCAGTAACAATTTTGGAATCAGCACAACAGCCGAATCTCATAATGTAACTCTTTTATTTAAATTCCAAGTCTCCCCTTTACTCTACCCTTGAGCGAGAGTTTTGTCATCTCATGAGCTAAAAAAATCGGTAATATCAAGCGGGAAAAAAACTTGTTGCAAAAATATGAAAACTGTTTAGCAAAACAAATACTCCAACATTCAAATGACTAATACACCATAAAGTGCTATAGTAAATGACTATATGGTTCATTAGAATATTAATAACAAGTGATCTGTGATATATATATATATATATATATATATATATATATATATATAGCTCAAATTACCATCTATTGCAATACGGGCCAATCTAGAAGCTCCCATCCTTTTGTACAAGGGATCTTTGACACGCAAAAGCGATACTGACTGTTGCGTCAAATTTTCTCCTGAAATTTTTGTATTAATAACAGTGTCAGGCTTGAACCACCAAGAGTAGACAATGGCTTAATGAGTTGTAAACAGTTGCAGGACAACTGTTAAGAGTTGGATGATCACCCATATAAGGAAAGAACTGGTATCCCGCATAAGTTGCAGTCCCGAAAAATAGTGTCTTCAATACCCACCCAAATTTTCTCTCAACTTCTTCCTCAAGGGCTGCCTCATCTGGCCATCCAACATAATAGCATTTAGCAATTCACTCACACAGTGAAACCAAAATCATTTACAGTTAAATTTCATTGAATTCACTCACAGATTTTATTTTATTTTGGCCTATAGACAGAGTGGCAAGTGCCACCTAAAACTCCCACAAACAATTGCGAGGTTCCCGGGGTTTGAATCTGAGTGATAATATCCAACCTAATAATTTCAGCATTTGCTAGTTTAGCTAGGCCTTACGGATTGCTCTTTCAGTTTTTAACAAAATCAGCATGAAGTACCTATTACTTACTACTAGAACTAAAGTAAAAAATCCTTTCAGTTTTCCACAATAGATTATTTATTTTTACTATACTTTCAGGACTCTCTCAACAAAATGATTTCACAGATCATATCTTCAAGTTTTTTTTAAAACGAAAGTAAGGATATAGAAAACAAGGTGATACCTTTGACCTTGTAAGATGAACAATTACGAGATTGCAGATTGACCCCAACTCGTCTTCTACGAAAATACTGCAAAAAGGGTGAAAAAAGAGAGTTAGGGATAAAAAGAACTAGTTTACCGGAACTCCATTACACAGATAACAAAGATCAAATTCAAAATTTGAATACAATTTGTAAATGAATGAAAGAGACATGGTTAAATAATAAATATACTGAGCAGAAGCGAAGATGAAATTAGCGAGAAATATACGTTAGCAAGTTGTGCTGCTGCTAAGATACGCATCGTGCGAAAGGTACTGAAGCTCGCAATTCACAACGCTCTCTTCCTCAAAATTCCCTCGACTCGACAATGCAGATACATGGGGTGTATTCGGGTCGGATCGAGAATCTATGCCCGAATGAACAAGCTTCGGTGATGTTAGGGAGAGGAGCACGTTACGCCTTACAAGGGCCAGCATCTTTGTGGGCTTGAAAATTCCCATGCTTTTCCCAACCCCCTCCCACTCACCACACACCCCCCAAACGTAAAATATTTCAAAATTAGCCTCACGTGAAAGACAGGTGGAAATCCCTTCACGCTGTATTTTAGAATGATTCGGTTGCTAGTCTCCGAACTGGTTCGATTGCCAGTCTCCGAACCAGTTCAGTTGTCATGTACCGAACATGGACGATATGGGACACAAAACAATTTCTGTTGTGCCATCCTTTTGTGACATCCAAAGGCTACCATGAAATATAATGAGTATTAAGCGATGTTGCTATAGTGTTGCTTCCCACGGTTAATTGGAATTGAAGGCAGAGACATAGATACTCCGTTTGAATTCAAATACACGAGCAAAGAAGCAATGCACAAAAATGAGAAGTCCCAGAAGGGTAGCTCACGTGGTTTAGTGAAATGGACATTGTTAGTGAAAATGTAGGCGTACGGGGTTCGAACCCCGCTCCCCCCTCCCCTCTAACTACTAACTCACTAATTTCTAACCACTTTGCCTATCAAAAAAAAATGAGAAAGTGGGTTTAGTGGTTTTCTTGGTTCTTGTTCGCAAATTGAATTGAAGGCAGAGAAGAGAAGCAGTGTACAGAGAAAAGAGAAGAGAAAGTGGGTTCGGTGGTTATTGAATTGAAGGCAAATAGGGAAGCAATGCACATAAAAGAGAACATAAAAGGGGGTCTGGCTGAGGCAACCCGAACCTTGTAAATTTTTTTAAAAAAGGGTGTGTGTCAAAATATATAAGGTACGACTGAGGGCTGACGAACCTGTTCGGTGAGCGTTGGGTTCACTAATGGTATTTTGGTCATTTCGCATGGTTTAGGGGTGTTGCACCCGAAAAATCCGGAGGATCTCTTGCGTTCAATGAAGTCGCCATCAATGTTTAATTATTAGGGAAAACATTTAAAAATCCCTTAAAAAAAGAGAATGGTCTTGAAAACCAGATTTTGAGTTCGGGAGTCAATTATGTGTGGGGTTGTATTAGCACCCCACAACATCCTTTCGAAAAAGGTTACCTATGATTAATTGTGCAAAATAAAATTAATCTTGAAAATATTTATTTCCCTTTTATTATGAATACAAAAATGATTTGAAAAAGGCTTAAATAAAAAGTACTTGTTTTTGCATTTTTATTGAGAACTAAAAAAGAAAAGTTTTGGAAAAGATTAAAAAGATTTTTTTATTATTGCACCTGACAGTTGTGGGCCCCCATCTGCTCCTATGTATCTTCGGGTAGAGAATCAAAAGCTACGTAGTTGTTGAGTAGAAAATATTTGTGTGTTGGTGTTTTTTATTATTTGAATGTTTTTGAAATTTGAATAGGTGTTCATAATAACCAAACAAGTAAACTCAGGGTGGTCACCACTAATAGCCTATTTGAAAACTAAAATTGTCATTAATGACCAAATAAGTTAAACTCAGAGTGACCTTTAGTAACAACGTATTTTTTATGTGAGTTTGATTGCTTGAAAAAAATTTTGGTTTGGAAGCATTATGGTGTAATAATAATAAAAAAAAAACAAAATGAGTTGTAATAAAAAAAAGAGGAGTTATTAATAGGTGTGTTAAATGATGCAAGCAACAATACCATTTTAAATAAAAAGGAGGAGAGTTGTATCATTGAGGATGGGGGTGTGAACTGTGAATTACTATCTGATAGCTTTTTTTACAAATAATTAAAATAAGATGGGTTTTTTATACCCCCACCTCATACCCACCTACCCCACATAATTTCAAATACCCGAAAATACCCCTCTCATTATTATATAATTTTGATTTTCGACCAGATTATGTGGTGGGGACCACGTTATCTGAAAACGGATTTACCTACGGGAAAGGTAAATCCGTTTAGCATTAAAAGCGCATTAAATAAGACATGAAACAGAAGTAAACGGATGGACCTAAATCCGTTTTGACCAAAACGGAAGTAAGTAACCAACATGATGTGGCACAAGTGGTAGATACCTGGGTCCCTTAACCACTTGGTCATGGGTTTGATCCCTGGCCGGTGCGAATGGAAAAACATTTGTTGGGAGAGGTCAACCCCTTAAATGGATCTCCGATACCTCAAAGGATTAGTCTCCACAGTCACCGTGGAGGATAACTTTGATTACCAAAAAAAAAAGCGGAAGTAAGTACGTCCATTTTGAATTAAATATTCGTCTGAGCGGCCACGAAACGAATTTACCTGTTAGGACGTAAATCCGATTTGAGAAAATAAAAAACGGGCTTACGTCCCTAACAGGTAAATCCGTTTTTCAAATTTATTCATTTATGTCTTATTTTTGTCCTAAAATTGAAACAGATATGGATCCGAAATCAGAGTCACAGTTGGTTCCGTTCGAGATAGATACTACAGGGTCATTCAGGGCAGAGACAGTATATTTAATTTCTCGGTTTTTTTTTGAAACATGTTGATAGATATTTAATTAATTAAATACCTAACAATTTTCTATTTTGTAGCTATTTTCTACACGCGAGGATGTTATTGATTCGCCCAGAGACGTTGGGAGATGTATTGAAGTTGTGGTTATCATTGTCAGATCTAACAAAGGTGGAGGTAAAAGGGGGACTAGAGATAAAGTTATATTTGGTTGCGAGAAGAATGGGGTTTTCAGTAATGATTCTAGAGTCATCGGGTCGAAGAAGGGAAATTGTCCGTTTAAGTTGAGAGCTACTTGTACAATTCGTGATGGGGGTTGACGTGCGAAGGTTAGGTGTGGTCTACACACACATGAACTACTTACTACCCCTATTGGGTCGACAACTTTTGGGCGGTTAACGAAGGAACAGAAGGCTATGGTTGATGAACACACTTCATTGAGGGTTGCCCCAAAAGATAGTTTTAATGCTTTGAAGAAAAAAATTTCGGGCAATGTCACTCCTCTTCCTCAAATATATAAGCAGCGTTACGCCTATAGGTCTTCTTTGAGGGGTTCTAGAACGACCATTCAGGAGCTGTTGGGATTGATTGAGTCCGAGAATTATTTATGTTGGAACAGAAAAGTTGAGGGGTCAGATGTGGTTAGTGATATCATGTGGGCACATCCCACTTCTATTAAATTATTCTGGTTGTTTCCGAAGGTTCTTATTCTTGACACGGCTTACAAGACCAACAAAATACAACATACCTCTATTGGAGATTGTAGGAGTCACTTCCATCGAGATAACTTTATCGGTTGCTTTTGCATATATGCACACGAGCTTGGTACTCATTTTACTTGGGCATTGCAGCAATTGAAATATTTGTTTGATGTACACCGGCTATCACCTCTGGTATTCTTGACTGACAGAGATCTTGGTCTTAATTATGTCTGATATTCTTGATGTATTTCCTTCGGCTACAAATTTGCCATGTTCTTGGCACGTAACTAAAAATGTCAAAACGAAGTTTAAAGAGTTGGTGTACGTGGATAGGCAAGAGTCAGTTCTCTCTCTTTGGCATGATCTTATTGATTCACTTGGTGAGTCAGAGTACTCACAGCGGTTGAAGATTTTGGAGGACTCATGCGTCAATTTGCCCGCCCTTCTTAAGTACTTGCGTGACACATGGTTGACACGTCATAAGAAAATATTTATTTTGGCATGGACTAACCAGGTGGCACACTTTGGGACTTCAACCACAAACAGGTACTTATTAACACTTTGGGGTTAATAGACTTGCAGTTATTAAAGAGGCCCCATTTGTTGACGGCTATGGTTTTTAGCCGAAGGAAGAGTGGCTGAGTTTGCCTGAAATGGCGTACATTATATCTACCAAATATAATGTCGCCCTAGTTCAATTATTTTTGGGAATGACATTTACTTATTTGCCTTTGAGAGGTATTTATTCTTCTACTAAGAGTCGCAGCATCATATCTATTATTCACGTGAACCATAACCATTGGGTGCATGCTGCGCTCTTGCCTGACTGTATGTTGCCTCCAGTTGTTCCTCAATGGCAGCATCATGCATCAGATGAATCTATTACATGGTTAGATCCGTTTACCGACCGTTTAGCCCTATGGGTTGCTCAGGCTCCGGTCATACCCCCACCCATCGATCCGCCCATCGTTGTAGACTTAGCAGATGATTCAGATGGTTTAGATTGACATTTCTTGTAGTTATTTTGGTACCACTTTTTTGTAATTATTTATCCATATTTATTATTTATAGAGGTATTTAATGTTTTTTTTAATTTTTTTTATAGAAGACCGATTTACCCTGTTAACAGGTAAATCTGTCTTCTCCATTTTGTTCACACGGATGTACCTTACTGAAAGATAAATCTGCTTTGTAATTTTACCAAAATGGATTTACCTGGCTACTGGTAGATCTGTTACGCAGTGTTTTGATCCAAACGGATCTACCTAGATCCGTCTTTATGTTATTTCAAAACGGATTTACCTATTCAGCAGGTAAATCCGTTGGAGTCAATTTTTTGGGGGTATTTTCGGGTTTTTATATTTTGTGGGGGTATATCCTCAAAGGGTGGGGGTAGAAAAAAAACCCAAATAAGATAAATAGTTAACACTATAAAAGGCCAACAACAACCAAATCAAAAAGTGTGAGACTAAACAGTGTGTTTCCAAAGAGAGAGAAACCGGGTTTTTTTTGTACCTCCACTATTTCACCTTATACCCCCACAAAATAGGATAATCCAAAAATACCCCTCAATAACCTTTTTGTGGAAAAAAAATCATTTTGTGACAAAATACGTCAAGTGCGAGACTAAGCAGTGTGTTTTGAGGTACTTTAGAGTCAGGAAATTTTTTTGATGTGCAAATACGTGATTTTCGTTCTTCAATAACCGATTTGGTGGAAAAAAAATTATTTTCATGCCAAAATATGTAAAGTGCGATGTTAAGCTATGTGTTTTGAGGTTCTTTAGAGTTCGGAAAAAATTTAACGGTTCAAATACGCGAAATTAGTTAGTCAATAACAAGTTTGACGGGGAAAAAAGTAATTTCGTCACAAAATACATAACTAAATTTTGAAATGAAAATGCAGTTGTATAAAATTCAAATCTCTAACAAATGCATTTGTTTAAAACTCAAAAGAGGTAACAGAAAAGGCAGAGATGAGTCTAACTTCGATTTTCTCTTAAAAGAGAGTACACAAAAGGCAGTGATAACAAAAATTTGTTCCTTTGATCTTAACTTTGATTTTCCCTAAATAAATTGAGTTTTGAATTTTTGGTTTTGTGGACTTAATAGACACTGATGGTGAACTTTAACCACAACTACTTTTATAGGAATATAATTACAACCACTTATATACGATCACCAGTCTACAGCTAACAATGATCAAAAGATGGTTACCCGACTAAGAATAACGTATATTGAGCCTAACATGGCTAAAAATCTTGAAAAATCGCCTCACTAACAACCTATGGCACAGATCATGAGAAATTGAGAATTAACCATTATTCCCTATATTTTAGACACCTACACGTAACTCTCCACGAGCTTTACTTTTGATCTACAATGTAACTCTCCACGAGCTTGACTCATTTGCTTTTTTATGTATTTTCTCCATATCTTCAACATTACCCTCGGCTATTGTGTCATCGTCTAAATTGATCGTATCACGTTGAACTAGCCAATATCTTCCATGGATATTCTATAAGAGCTACTTTTTTAAATTAATAGGAAATAACTGGGAAGCCAAAAGTCCTAAATGGTTCTCTAGGGACTGCTCTGCGTAAAATTAAGTCAATCAGCTTAACTTTACTTGGTTATGTATCTGCCTCAGCTGAGCGCTCACTCATCTAATGACTTAGAAAAAACAGAAGAACTCAAAGAAAAGCTCTTCGACCATCTCAGTCTAAGGGCTTAGATTTCCATCGGGAATAGTTACAAACCATAGACCTCTATTAAAAGCGAGAACAATGCATGAATTATTTATTTTTACTCCACATTTTTTTGAACATAGTCCGGGTTTTCATACATACATAATTCAGAAATGAAATTGAAAATAGAAACAATGGTACCTCTTCAACTTGAAGAGAATTTAATTATTTAGAACCATTTACAAATGCCCTTGTAACTAGTTGCACAGCTAGATGTGGACTCCTATGCACAAAAGCTTCAAATGTAGGTGATGTCACCATAAGCTCAATATTTTTAACTAAGAAATTCAAGCTTGTCTCCTTCAAACTGTTGTTAGAACAAGTATCAGCAACCTCTAGTGTCTCAAATGCATTAGAAGTGCTAAGTGAATTGAGAAGGTATTTTTCACAGTGTTTCAACAAGTGTGGGATAATATATTTATCAGCTGCTTGTGACAATGCATACACATGTTTCTCCAATTTTTCTGTAGCCATTGTTCCACTATAGAGAAACTCCAAAAGTGACTCTAGTTCTTCATGGTTCAAATCAGGTATAGTTATTGTGTTACTAGGTGCAGCTTTACATTCATCACACTCTAGCATGTTCTTAAAAATTTCTGATCTTGCAGCCTGTATAATATAACAACATATTAGAACAACTCATTAGTTTAATTAAGTGCTTATTGAATAAGCTATTTCAAACACACTCCTTGAGACCAAAAAGCAATTAAAACTCACCAAAACGCATTTATGTGCAGGTATAGGTGGACCATGGTTTGCTGGAATGATGAGTATATCAGTGTGAATCTGTGCTTTGAAGACAGAAAGAAAGTCTCTATGAAAAGCCAATTCTTCTTTCTGTTGATTAAACTGTTCTTTCTGTTCTGAACACCATCTTATACAATCATCAAATTCAAGTGTCTACAGAGGATAAATAATCTCATTGATTACCTCTTTCTAATTACACAATTAATTACACAATTAATCAAGCATATGAATTATGAAATGAAATAGAGCTTGCCTTACTCGAATTTCGCCTTGAAGATAGAGAATCATTTGGATCAGTACTTTCTTGTGCTTTCTCACTTTCATGATTGTTCATCATGTTGATTATGCTTCTAACTCCTTCATAACAAGCCCCGCATATTGTATTCCTTGGAGGCCTTAATATTAATGGCATAGTTGTACAAACACAACAATCCATTTTTTCTTCTTAGTTATTGAACAATGAAGAGTGAATTGGAGGAGTTATATGCTTCTTCAGAACTTGCTATATATAAATATATAGTTGCCTTTAAATTTACTATTTTATATAATATATGTTCCTTGGACCCTATTAGAAATGATTAATGTCTCGTGCCTAATTAACATACCAGATATATACATCATTATCCTTTATACATATTTCATTAATCAATGAGAATAGTTTGCTGGACGTAACCTTATAACTATGTGTAGATGTTCAATCATTTTCTTTTTGTTGAATATTTTATAAAAAAGGAATATAGCAAAATGTGTTGAAAATGATATATGGGTGAGGGAAATAGTGATCTTTTGCTGGTAATTTAGGAAGTAGGTTGTTTGGTAGGCCATCTCTTTAGAGTAGTTTTTAGTAAAGTACTTAACAAAAAGAATCCAGCAGTTAGGGAGGAGAAGACTTTCCAACCATACAACATCTAAAATGAGCAAAGCAATAGGCCATCCTTGTAACCACTTTTGTTTTTTTAATTCCTTTCTTTGTACTTCCTGGAAGGCTGTAAACATTAATATATTATTATTATTATTATTATTATTAGTAGCAAGATTAATTTAATACATCAACAATAGAGATCGTGTATTAAAGGCCAGGCTGGATAGTTAATGGCCAAAGCTGCAATAGGAATTTGATAACATGATAAATTAATTTATTGGCCTTCTTGTTATTTGGTACCACCACTTTATCAAGGATTGAACCTACCATTAAGTATTCCCTCTATTTCAAAATATATTTCAGTAGTTTTTTTTTCTTCATAATATATGTTATAAGATTTTTTAATGAATTTCAGTAGTTTTTTTTCTTCATAATATATGTTATAAGTTTTTTTTAATGAAACATTTGTTGAGGCAAAATCCCTAAGTTGAATTTTGATGGAAACAAATCTTTTTGACAAGTGTTTAAGTTTTCTGATTCATTAGTGATCTAATGGATCTTCTTGAGTGATGATCTAAGTACATGAACTATTCAATCAAGTCTAATGAATGTAGTATGCTAAGAAAACACTGAGAAGGCATAATTGAAGCTTTAGAAGAAAAGAATGAAGGCCTTGAGGACGTAAGAAGCTAGAAGAATAGACACACAAGCAATAGTGACTTCACAAGTTAAGAAGACTCTCCTCAAAGAAGCCTCATAACATAAGAGGTCTATGTAGACTCTCGAATTTGACAACCTTGATTGACAAACTCCCCCCACCTTCTATGAAGAGTTTGAGAGGGGTGTCCAATCATGTGCTAAACTAGCAGCAACAATTACACCAAGTTCATTACAACAAGAAGAAGTAGCATAGAAGCTACAACATAACACCAAACAAACATGTTGGTAAAACACCAACTTACTGAGACTACTACACCAAAACAAATGTAAAATAAGGAGGAGAAAAGCCAAAAAAAGACAAGAACAGGATAAGCAAGGAAGGGGAATGAGATCATGACACGTCCAAAGATGTTTAAATTCCTAAGTGGAGGGATCACGACTCCAAGCATGATGCTGCCCAATTGAGGATCTTGATGCACACTCAATCTAATGTAAATGAGATAGCCTGAAGCACCTGTAGTATTATAATCTCCAAAGCAGCCACTTTGAGCTCTAGTATCATTGATTACCACCTGCTGAAACATCTGTTACAAACGCTAGCGTTGCATAGCCATATACATACCTATCCAAGATCAGCTGCAGCCTGCAGATAAAGGAGTCTTCAGCAAATCCAACACGACGGGACTCCTAAGCCAACCAAACATAACAGCAAACGTCCAAGACTTCGGCTCCAAGATGATGGGTTTAGTCCAAGCAAGGCTATCAACGAGATGCAAATGTCAATAATATGAGACGCGATATTGGTCACGCAGTTCGGCCAATCGTTGCCTACGTCTGCGACTACAGAGTAGTTGTAGTTCCGTTTTATTGATTGTATCTTTTTGTTATCCTTGAGTACAAACACTAATGCGTTTAAATAGGCTATTCTATATGAAAACCTAACGGGCCTGGGCCGAATACATATATAAATAAATCGACTATTTACAACTTCATTATTTCCTTATTCACATCCCCCCTCAAATTGATGCGGGTCATCAAGGAGCATCAATTTGCTAACAAGAAGCTGATGACGCGGACGAGGAACAGCTTTGGTCAAAATATCTGCAACTTGAAATTGAGTATTGATATGAGGAATGGATATAACACGATTATCATAGGCTTCACGAATAGCATGGCAATCAACTTCAATATGTTTAGTACGCTCATGAAAAATCGGATTTGCAACAATCTGAATGGCACTTGTATTGTCAGCATAAAGAGATGTCGGCTCAGTTTGAGGAAATCCAAGCTCACCCAACAGACCACGAAGCCAAAGTATTTCAGAGCATGCCGTAGACATAGCACGATATTCCGATTCAGTTGAGGACTTAGAGACTCTGCTTGCTTCTTACTTTTCCATGAGATCAACGAAGAACCAAAAAACATGCACCAACCAGTGACAGAGTGGCGAGTATCAGGACACCCAGCCCAATCAGCATCCCTGTAGGCAGTCAACTTTAGGGGGGTCCCACTAGGAAATAATAAGCCCCGTTGAGATGTACCTTTCAAGTAACGAATTATACGACGAACCGCTGCCAAGTGAATATGACGGGGAGAATGCATGAACTGACTTACTTGCTGAACAGCAAACGAAATGTCGGGTCGTGTAATGGTCAAGCAGTTAAGACTACCCACGAGCTGTCGATACAATAACGGATCGGTCAAAAGTTCACCCTCGTCACAGTGGTATTTAACATTAACTTCAAGAGGAGTATCCACAGGATTAGCGGATTGGAGGCCAGCCATAGCAATAAGGTCTGTGGCATACTTATGCTGATGGAGAAATATACCCTTAGAAGTAGAATGAACCTCAAGTCCAAGAAAATAATGTAAAAGACCAAGGTCTTTCATTTGAAATGAGGCTTGAAGCTTTTGTTTAACTTCTTGTATGGATGTTGCATCAGAACCAGTAATGATCATATCATCAACATAAAGAAGGAGCAGAACAATGCCCGTAGATGTGCGGTGAATGAACAAAGATGAATCATACTGACTTTGAGTAAAAGAGATCCCAAGTAGAGTGGAACGAAATTTGTCATACCATGCTCTAGGCGCCTATTTTAAACCATATAGAGAGCGTTTGAGCTTGCATACCCCCTTAGCTGAAGAGAATAGGCCCTGAGGGGGAGTCATATAAATATCTTCAGTCAGGTCGCCATGAAGAAATGCATTCTTAACATCCATTTGGTGAAGAGACCACCCATGAGAAGCAGCTATAGAGAGCACAATTCTAACTGTAGTCATTTTAGCAACCGGTGCAAATGTCTCATCATAATCAATACCATATTCCTGCTTGTTGCCTAAAGCAACCAATCGAGCCTTATACAGATTGAGAGATCCATCAGAATTCAGTTTCATAGAATAAACCCATTTACAGCCTATGGGTTTGATATCTGGAGGGCAAAGAACAATATCCCAAGTGAAATTGTCTTGAAGGGCCTGAAGTTCATCATTCAAAGCATTCACCCAACGCACGTCTTTAACAGCCTGCGAGTAACAAGTAGGAATATGTGTGCTAGAGAGAGAAGCAGTTAAAGTAGTATGTGAGGAATTAAACCTGTCTGGTGAATATCTATCAGGTGCGCGGGACGTTCTACTAGAACGCCGTGGTGCAACTGGTGCGGGATCAGGATCAGGTGGCGGATCAGCGTCGGAAGGGGGAGTGGGAACCTGCACACTGTGATTCCTGACATATATGAGTCCTGGTTTAAAACGTTCTATAGGTGAATGCGGAGTAGAAAAATGGGGAAGTATAGCAATATCATTCAGACTAGGAGAAGGATAAGGAAACATAAACTGTTTATCAAAAAATGTTACATTCCTAGAAATGCGAAAACGATTGTTAGAGACATCATAACACACGAAACCCTTATGAGAATGACTATACCCCATAAATGCACATTGGACAGATTTTGCTCCAAGCTTATGTCTTTTAGTGGATGGTAGGTGAACAAAACAGACACACCCAAAAGTGTGTAAGCTACTGTAATCAGGCTGAGTTTTAAAAAGACGAAAGTAAGGATAATCAAACCCAATCACCGTGGAAGGAAGACGGTTGATCAAAAAAACAGCTGTGGAAAAAGCCTCCACCCAAATTTTGGATGGAACAGAAGCCTGTAGAAGTAAGGTACGTGTCACATCCAACAAGTGACGATTCTTACGTTCTGCAACACAATTTTGTTGAGGGGTATTGGGACAAGATTGTTGAGACAATACACCTTTTTGCTGTAAGAACTCCTGAAACTCATGAGACATATACTCACCACCAGAATCAGACCGAAGAATTTTAATACTGGTTTGAAATTGATTTTCAACATACATCAGAAATTTCATAAACATAGAAAATACTTCAGATTTAGATTTAAGAAAATAAATCCAAGTAAAATGACTATAATCATCGATAAAGGTGACAAAATATTTATAGTGAGCATGAGAAGCGACAGGTGAGATTCCCCAAACATCACTATGAATCATCTCAAAACAAGTAGAAGCACGATGAGCACCAGACGGAAAGGGAAGTGTTTTACTTTTGGCTAGTTTGCAAACAGAACATGAAATAGAGGCACTAGAATCCATAGATTTAGTACCTAACAAGCCAGTCTTAAATAAGTGAGACAAAACAACAGAGTTTGGATGGCCCAATTTCCTATGTCAATCCTCACATACATTCAAAACACTAGTACAAGGTAAGTTAACCTTGGTCGTCTCACAAGGATCTCTAATACTAAGATTACCACAATCAGGAACAAAATTAACAATAAGACAATGGGGTTTGTTTATGAAGAAAACGATTTCTTTTGGGGGGTTTATCAAATTAAAGAGACAATTGATCCACCAGTTTTCGGGTGCGCGTTTGGATTTATCATCGGTTCCAAATAATCGTGCAAGACTCGTTCAAAGTTTCAGTTCTTGATTGATAATAAACTAATCAAGCAAGCGTCAATTAGTTTATGCGAACTCACACCGTTTTAAAGCAAGCGTCAAAGCAATGTGTTCAATCAATCGTGATCGTGAATAGGCGCCACTTAACACAATCGATATCATAACCGAATTCAATCAATCCTCTATCAATTCCTACTCGAATTAAATAAAACAAGCGATTAAATAACTCGAATAGTTAAGAGTTGCAAAAACAGATTCACATATAAACAAGAGTCATACATAAACGATTCGCGTATTGCAAGTAAACCGAGTTTGGGTAATGCAGAGATGATATGACCCTGCTGCTTGCAGTATTTGCAAAATTTCTTAGGACAACTACGAGAAACATGTCCAAATTGTTTACAAGAGAAGCATTGAGTTTGTCGCATATCACGGCCTCTATTTTGCGCAGCATATGCAATTGTCACCGGTTCAGAAAGGACGGGATCACGAGACATGGTTCCTTGAGTATGGAGACATTGTTCTTCCCTGAGCAGTTCACCAACACAAATATCCAAAGAAGGAACAGGGTTCCTATTCAGCAAAGCACCTCGAACAGCCTCAAATTCTGGACGAAGTTTCATGAGGAATTGATCCTGTTTACTAGTGATGGCTGAAAGTGACGGCTGAAAGTGGCGCCTTGGGAACAGCAGCATAGATAATAGCAGAGTGTTCTGTCCATAAATTCAGAAAACCAGAATAATATTCTTGAATTGACAACTTACCTTGTTTATAATTGGCGATTTCTAACTCCAATTGAAAACGCTTGGCCGTATTGTCCTGGTTGTAAATACGCTTCAAATAATTCCACATTTCTTGAGCAGTTGAAAATAATCGCAAATTATTGATCATCTGAGGATCAATAGTACTGAGGATCCAAGAAATAATCTGAGCATCTTTGACTTCCCAGGCGTCTAAGGCAATTTGATCTTCTGGCGCCTTAGAAACCCCATCAAGGTGACTCCATAAACCTTTCCCTTTAACATACATCTTGAATTGAAATTCCCAAGCCGCATAATTCTTACCAGTGAAACGAACACAAAAGTTATCTCTTTCTTTCTCCGAAGCCATTGAAAAATTATTAAACAATTGATAATGAGAACAACACTTATAACATCAACAACTAACACGTAGCCAAGCACCACAAGGAAGCACGCAAGTAGCAAGCCAAGATCAGAGAAAGAAGCACGCAAATAGCCAAGCACCACAAAGAAGCACGCAAATAGCCAAGCAAACAAGATAAGTTTTGAACAGTAGCGAAGCAATAGAAGTAACGAACAGAAAACGCAAACGAGAAGAGTAGGTCTCACGAAATCCCAACTGACCTTACAAACAGCAACTTCGAATTGACGCTGAAGCAGGAGAATTAGCAGGGAGCAAGCAGCAACACGGCGCACACGCAGAAACCACGAACCAATAAGAGAAACGCACCAGCGAACCAGATGAGAAATCACGAAGAGATATGCGAACAGCGAACGCGATATGAGAGAGACGCTCCACACTCAGGTGCGACCAAGAACTAACAACTAGGAGGAACCACGTACGGATACCCACGAACAAAAAAGGAACCAAGAGCAACGATGAAGGTCAAGGCAAGAGCGACCAAACGAGGTGACGCTGACGGAGTTGCGGTTCTGAACAAAAACGTAACGAAATCACAGGTATGATCGAAACCCTACTGATACCATGTCAATAATATGAGACGCGATATTGATCACGCAGTTCGACCAATCGTTGCCTACGTCTGTGATTACAGAGTACCTGTAGTTCCGTTTTATTGATTGTATCTTTTTGTTATCCTTGAGTACAAACACTAATGCGTTTAAATAGGCTATTCTATATGAAAACCTAACGGGCCTGGGCCGAATACATATATAAATAAATCGACTATTTACAACTTCATTATTTCTTTATTCACAGCAAAAACAGCAGAGGCAGAAAGAGTTCATCACCGAAGGAGATTTAATAGATGCAGTAACCGTGTTGCCAAGCATTTTTCAAAATTCAGCTCCAATTATATAATACTCCAATCCTTTTAACACTCCAGCCGGGCCAACAGCGATCGAACAAAACCGAGACAGTAGTAAACCCCTTTATCAGTTCCATTCAGTATTTGAACTGGCATAAATTCCTATACTTTTCCATATAATTAAACCTCCACGCCACCGTCTTGATAGCCCGAAACAAAATCACCCGGAATCACATTCCCAGATTTACTAGCATCTATTAAACTGAGGAGGCCACATCAACCTTCCTACTATAAGTCCAAGGCAATTGCAAGAATAGGCTTCAAACTCTTGAGCGGAATTCAGCCTTTCTTGTTACTTGTTCCCAAACATTAAGCTTGATTTTTGGAAATAATGTCAAAACTTGTTAATCACGAGTCTTTCCATTTTTGTGGGCTTTGGATATGAAAGGGAACAATTGTAACAGAAAATCATGCCAGCACTAGCAATGGCATACCTAAGAACTTTTAAACTTCTAATCTAAATAAATATTGTATATATAAGAACCAACATTTTGTGAATTGTGAAATATAATTGCCAATTATAATATGTCATTTTGAAGAAATAAAACACATAAAAGTATCCTAAACATGAAAAGAGGTCAATAAATACCTGTATAAAGAAAGCGATCAAGTGAAAGCACTGATTTGTGTTATCTATAGTCTCAGTAAAAATTTATAAGTTTAATGATAGAAACTCAATAAAACAGTAAAAGAGAAACAAAATTTTAGTAAGAATTGGAATATTCTATTACTTTGAATTCAGTGAAAATTACAAAGGAATTGTATAGTAATAGTAGCTGAGAACCAGAAATGAAAATAACAAAGTGCAGTAACTCAGAACGAGCATTGTACTCCCACCCAATGGCCTAGCCCAATTCTTGCCTACCTTCTCTCTTCCATAACTCTTCCTTTTATTCTATTCCTCAGCTACTATGCGTGAGGCAGAAACATTCTTCTCTCTCTGCCAACTCAGCAGAATTGGTTACAATATTCCCTCCACTACTTGGTAACATTTACCCTTCTACCCTTTCTAGAATAGACCTTCCCAAACCTATTAGTTTGTCCAGGATTAGTCAAGCCTAGGTTCTCATCAATACTTCCCCCTTTGAAATTCACCTTGTCCTCAAGGTGAAGGTATTGAAAGAATAGCAGTCTTAACGATCTTCCTCCGGGATCCCACAGCTGCAAATTCGAGTGCTGAGTAATGTAAGAAGCATATTGATTTGCACCAGGATCCCATTGCTTGGAATTCATTTCTTCCCTTAAACTCCTTGAAGTCTCAGATCCTTGAGGCAAGTGTTCCATAGTTGGTTGGTGCCACCCAAACTCAGCGCTTTCACAAAAGTCTTCCTCATATCTTTGAAAGAACTCCATCATAATAATATTTACTCCAATTCTAGATGAATCACTGATGGACTTCTTGAGCTGCTCATAGAGCAAATAAATGGTTTCCCTTGGAACTTTAGACTCACTTTGTACACAAATGTGGCTCCATGCTGGATGTCTAACCCCTTTTTCTTGGTCTTGGATCGATTCCAAATATGTTAGAGTTTCTTCAACTGGAAGGTTTAATAGAGGCCTAAAGATTCCACCTCCAACTAGTAAAGTTTCATGAGTCAGAGCAAAGAATTCTGTTGGATTAATAAAAGCACCATGCCTCCTTATAGCTATAATAAATTCCTTGGCTTCATGCCACACCTCCCCATTATTAATATTGTGGCCAACAGAAATGTTAGTAAGAGTTTGGGCTTGTCCCATTAGGTTTAGCTTTTGGACCCAATTGCAAGCTTTTCACTTTCATTTCTTTACCTTCCCATGGCAACCCCATCAAACTTTCTACTATCATTTCCTGAACCCATGTGCCACTAGTGCTGGCACTCTCTTGTAGGATCTCATTTCTTTTTAGGCCACATAGATGCCACCCCTCTCTTTTAATGCCACCTGGATCCCAATGATAGACAAGTGGAGACTTTTCCATTAGTGGAGTATTTGTTAAATGCATTAACCCAATGCCACCTCTCCTGCCAACCCCCACTAACAATTTAATTAGTTTTGCAACTTGAATGGAATAATTCTGACTAACAGAGTATCTCCTTGTGGTATTCTCTCCATGGTTTCTAACTGTGAAAGCCAAACCTGTCTCTAAATAAATCCAGTTATTGTAAATGAATTTAGAAAATCTTTCCAAACGATCCACAAGGTTGTACCATTCTTCTCGCCCCATTACTGTTACCATGTGATGAAGAAAGTGATTCTTCCATTTCAGCATAAGTGGCGCAATGACAGTCTTCCTCTTTTCAGTGCAATCTATATGTTTGTCAAAAAATACACTTCCCATGTTCATAGCTTCCAAGTATGGAAGTGATAGAGAAGAATCATCGATTAAAAGAGTTAAAGTAGTTACAGCGCCCTGGGCAGTGTTGGTGTACATGCTGAAATGTTGTCTGGTGGTGGGAAGATGCCCTTGATAAGCATGTGAAAACATCTCAGTAATAGTGGAAAACAAATCCACTTTAGTCGCTGCACTTCTTTTTCCTTTAAACCCCCCTCCACTATTAGTAAATATTGGGGGTGTAATAATAAAATTATGGGCGTGACCCATAGGATTGAAAGTGAGGTCCACTTTCTTTTGGGACAAACCCAACCCAAACAACTTCCTTTCCCTTTCATCTTTTACTGTTAACACCTCCCTTCCCATATAAAATGAAGACTTACTAACCTGAACTTGGGCCTAGCCCATTGAGTGAGAAGTGAGACCCATGTTCAAACCACTCCAAACAGCCGTGTTTTTCTTTTCTGAGCCATTATTTCCAACTCACACTCCATATTGTTGACTTGTGGAGGTGTGAATAGCAGATCTTGGGCCTGGCCCACATACTTACCCATCGGATCCAATAACTTAGGATCCCACCAACCCTAACCCTCTTCTCTACTCTCTCGTAACCACCACACACCTCTTCATCCTTCTCTTTAGTCACCGCAGCCATGGCAATAACCGTAGGCTCCAGCTCCGATGACAACAGCGACTCCGACGACAACAGCGACTCCGACGATACTTCTTCCGGCGGCGGTTCTGCCGGCGACGGCTCTTCGTCCCACTTTACTTCTTCTAGTGTCCACAGCGACTCCGGCGATACCTCTTCCGGTGGCGGTTCTGCCGGCAACGGCTCTTCGTCTTCACTATCCCACTTTGGCTCTTCGTCACCACTGTCCCATTTTGGCTCATCATCACTTCTGTAGCCTTCTCCCGTCACTAGAGAGAAAAACACGTCTCCCACTTTGTAAGATGGTCATGCCACCACCGTGAGTAAGTCACTATCTGGCGGTTCTGGTGGCTCTAGTGGCCTTGAATGGAGATCGCCGACAATGGCATCGGTAGCGAAACCATTCAGATTTCCCAGGTTCTTCTCCATCTTCTCTTCAACTTCTTCTGACTTCCTCATCGCGATGTGCACAGTGGCTGGTTTCACTGTTTCACGACTGTCTTGACGACAAGAACTACCACGACGTCGCCGTGAATGACGTTCCATCCGCTCCAACCATCGCCGGAACTCCTCCCTCTGGTTACGCCATTCCATCCTCAAGTCTTGAAACCGATGCTCCAACGCATCCAACCGTTCCCCCACAACATTCTATCGTTCCTCCATTGTTGTCTTCTTCACCATGCTCAAGCTCTGATAGTCCTAGAGCTTTGATACCATTGATAGAAACTCAATAAAACAGTAAAAGAGAAACAGAATTTTAGTAAGAATTGGAATATTCTATTACTTTGAATTCAGTGAAAATTACAAAGGAATAGTATAGTAACAGTAGCTGAGAACCAGAAATGAAAATAACAAAGTGCAGTAACTCAGAATGAGCACTGTACTCCCACCCAATGGCCTAGCCCAATTCTTGCCTACCTTCTCTCTTCCATAACTCCTCCTTTTATTCTATTCCTCGGCTACTATGCGTGAGGCAGAAACATTCTTCTCTCTCTGCCAACTCAGCAGAGTTGGTTACAATATTCCCTCCACTACTTGGTAACATTTACCCTTCTACCCTTTCTAGAATAGACCTTCCCAAATCTATTAGTTTGTCCAGGATTAGTCAAGCCTAGGTTCTCATCATTTAACATAGCCACTATCCCTTAATACACACAGACACGCAGAAGGTAGGATTAACCGATACGTTCATGCTGGTATAAAACCAGACAACATCATGGAATGTTGTCGAATATATACTGTCTATCAATCCAAATTCTGAATCATTAATAGTTGGCAAAATTAGACCAACATAAGCACACAATAAAATCAACCAAATGATACTTCTTATAAAATTTGAGCACATATTTCTAATTTGTATGAATGTGAAATTAAATGATATGTGACAACCTGTTTATCCAAAAGTTAATTTTGTACAACATACGACTAATGGTTTTCAATAGCTCCAGACTTATTAAATAATAAATATCGAATGGAAAGTATTTTAATAAATTGACATGAAGAGCAAATTAGTTGGTAGTAAGATGCTTCGCCTACACCTAAAGATTGTAGATTCGACTTCGAGTCATATAAGAGAAGCGGGGACACCATTGATCCCCTATTAAGAAAAAAGGAAAAAAAGCATTTCAATAAATTAAAGAGACAATCCAACAATCTTAATTAAGCACCCATCCAATAAAGGTGACATTGTTAACAAGATGATTCATGTCCATATGTGCTCTTCTAAGCTGCAATATTCCATAACACTGTGAAGGCCATGTTCTAAAACGTGTTAGACTTGCCATGCTTCTCCACTCTAATAAAATTCTTTGTTTCTTTGGTGACTGGTAATTAAAAAAAAAAAGAAGATTCTTTGAGCCAAATGATCATACCACAATCCCAACAAGGGTACTAATATGTGAAACAAACCAAATCACTGGCATAAAGTGGGAAGCAAACACCATATCACTCATTGGCCATTATAATTCAATCAATATACTTGTACTAAGCCTGAAAGAAATTGTTCAAAATTCAAAAGAAGATATGATGGGAGATCAAGTTATTCTATACACAGCAACAACTTATAATGAAATAACAAAAGTTCAAGCAATAGTGAAAAGAAACTTACTTTTAAGTTTTAACTAGTAGAAACCAAGCTTTCAACATAACCCTTGGTAAAATACCACCTCCTTGGATTGGTAATTCTCGTTTTCTGCTCTAATCTATTATCTCTGAAATTGTAGAGAAAGACTGGCTCATCATCATACCATGGCAATGTATCAGTATATCATCATTCTCAGAAAGACACAATGGAAAGAGCAATTGATCACCAATTGGAAGATTCTGAAAACTAAATTTTAGGATCTGAGTCCATGAGTCTTCAACTCCATATTCCTTCATTTGCCATATAGTAAGTGTTCCATCAAAATAATCAGAAAAAAAAGGGAGTCCATTAACACAGCAAGAATCCGGCTCTTGATTTGGCACTTTATTGAAAACTGAAGGAGGCTTTAATTGACGGTATGCCTCCGTACTCAAATCAAGCGAGATGATCACAAATTGGTGATATTCAGACTTAACGGTGAACCAATTAATAGTGCCACTCACATACACACCACAATTAATAGCTAGATTATAAACACAGAATAACTTGATATTGTCAAGAGGAACCACAGGGAAACTTTGAATATTTCTCCAAACATTATCTTCACCCACATTGAAAATTCTCACCTTGTTACCCCGAACCGCTACAATCTTATAAGTGTTGGTTGAATTATCATAACCAAACGCGAAGTACCAATGTCTTAATCGATACTCGTCTGATTTATCGACTTCATCGGGAAGAAATACTATTTTGTTAGATATTCTCCTTGTTGCTGGATTCCATAAATATAACAAAACCTCTGTAGGGGTCCATTCCATACTAGTGTAAAAATAACTGACGAAACAAAGCAATCCATTGCAAGAACCAACAAGATAGAGGTTTCCGTTGTTATTGTGGAAGTAAGGGTTAGGGTTTTCAGAGTGGGTAATGGAGGTGTTCTCGAATAAACTGTGTACTGGGAAAGTTGTGATACTCCAAGGACGTTGCGAGTTCATTAATGCTATGTGAGGGTTTCTGTCTGATCGCTTAAGGTGTAGTTTGATGAATGTGGGGTCAGAGATGAGGAGGTTCCAGGATTTGTAGACACATTTGAGTTGCATCAGAGATTTCACGTTAAGCAATGATAGGATTTGGACGATCACGTCATCGGGGAAGAAGACTGCGCGCGACATTCCTGTGCCGTTGGGTTGAGGGGCACTCATGAGATGACAACTTTGCTGGTACTAATAACACTAGGCTGCCTGTAGGAGTAGTAGAATGCTGAAAACCCTAACCTACACACGTTACTTATTTTGATATAATTATAAAGTGAGACGATTTTTTTTAAGAGTTTAATTTATATACACTAACGGTGTATAGGGAGCTTTGTATCAACTTCCAATCAGAGTTCATCATTCAGCCACGTCTGCAAACTTAGTTAAAGTAACCGCTCATGGGGAGGAATGATGTTAGAAGAACATGGGGAAGTGTCGTAGCAGTTATTTTGACTAATTTTGCGGTTTTTTTATTCTAATTAAAAATAATCTGATGTGGCTAAAGGGTGAAATGTGATTGGAAGTTGGTGTAAAGGCAGAGCATACACAGTCTACACACAATTTGCGTATATAAATTAAACTCTTTTTTTAATGAGAGGTGAAAAAAGGAAATCGTGACCAATACATGAATGATGCTTATCGGGAAAAAAAACAATACATCAATGATTATGATCGGAAGTTACTCCCTCCGATCCTTATTATAAGAAAATTTTGTAGTTTTAGATTTATTGAATAACTGATGTATTTGGAATATAATATAGGCTAAATACATAAGTTATATTTTTGCTTTTTCAAAATAAAAAGAACTTTATTATACTACTTACTATAGCGTCGTGCTATTTTTACAAAATAGTCTTAACTAGAATTGTAGCATAGTTATTAGTTCGTAAATTGTAGATTTTTTTTACAATGACCCGGACATCGTAAATAGATCATTCCACTCCATTAAAATCATTTAATGGAAATTCAATTATAAATTAAACACCAAATATATTGTAGGAATAGTATTTTTCCTTTTTTTTTGGAACAAAGGGGCAGAAGCCAACAGAAACGTCGTGTTTCCACCATAGCTACCGTGAAAGCACTCAACTCTTTTCTTGTGAGACCGTTGGCATATTGACGTCGCCTCCCATTTGAGTTTGAGAATTTTTTAAAAAAAAAAAAGAACCTTGTTAAGTAACTATAAATTCTAAATTTGTTTTACCAGCTTAATCAAAGATTCACAGGTAAAATACATATTAAGGTTTTAGCAATGTCTAAACCATTAGTATTTAGCAGGTAGAAGCAAAATCTAAGTATTTGTTACCAAGTGGCTTCAGTCTCAAGAGGGGGGGGGGGGGGGGGGGGTGAATTGAGATTTTTGAAAACCGTTCCCCTTTTTAACGACTTAGTTTGATTTTCGCGCAGGTTTATGAAATAATAGAATTAGAATGCAAAACAATAAAGAACACGCGAGATTTATACTGGTTCGGTCACCTCCTAGTGACCTACGTCTAGTCCTCACAACCCTTTGTGAGATTTTCCACTATCAAATCAAAGCTTTCAATTGGGTGCTTTAAAACCCTTACAGACGCAGGCGCTCTTCACCTAAGATACCCCACCTAGTGCAAGAGCCCTTAACAACAATTATAACAAGAGATACCCCACCCTTGTTACAATCCGAAACCCTAGAGAGATACCCCACTCTCTAGTAGAAACCCAATACAGTATTACAAGAAATTACAATAACAATGAAATAACAAATACCTCTGAGAAGGTGAATATGACAACTTGAAGATCCCCAACCTAACCCTTGAGAAAAATCAGCTCACAGTGATGAAGAGCGTGAAATAGTGATTGTGACAGAGAGAAGCTTCGCGTTCTGCTTTTAATCGTGAAATAGAATTGTAGGTTGTGTGTGATCGTGAAACCTAGGGTTCTATTTATAGAGTTTGTGAAAATATGACCGTTGAAATAATTTTTAACGTTAAAGTAATAAGTGAGAAATCGATTTCTTGCTTGTGGGAACAAGTGAGAAATCGATTTTGTGCTTTATTAAAGCAAGTAGATAATCGATTTTGTGCTTGAATGAAAGGAGAATAGGAATCGATTATTTGCTTAATGCAAAAGAGGAAAGAATCGATTATGTGCTTCCAAGAAGAAGCCTAAATCGATTTGGAGCTTTAATAAGGCAACTAGGCAATCGATTGTTTGCTTTACAAAATGAATTTCACCAAATTAAGAGGAGAATCGATTATCTTCTTTATAACTATGAGCCATGAATCGATTGTGGGCTCTAAAACAAGTTCAATCGATTGCTAGCTTTAAGTTTAAAGGTTGTGAATCGATTTCTAGCTTTAAACAAGCTATGAATCGATTTCTAGCTTTAAAGTTACAAGCTATGAATCGATTGTTTTAAAAAAAAATTTCTTTTAAAACAAAAGCCAAGAATCTATTTCTTTTAAGAACAACAAGTGCCTAACCTATTTATCAATTGAAAACATGTGTTAGGTTCATTTGTGTGAGTGATATTGTGTTTTGTGATTTGAGCCGATTCTCGGAAGCGGTTTACAATTCATTCCTAAGACGACCCAACTTCCTAGGAACTACTACCCTTGACACACTTACTTCTTGAGTTGGTTGTGCCTTGGAATTTCACTTGTCACTTTGTCTTAGATTACTTCATCATCAAAACTTAACCTGCAATACAAGATATCCACATTCTCCCCCTTTTTGATGATGACAAAATTTTAATTCATCTCAAGTGGGAGGTTAGTTCATCAAGCAAAACAATGCACTAATATTAAAGGACTCCCCCTTACTTGATGCTCCCCTATCTAAATGCAAAGTGACAATCCTATAGTTCTCCCCCTTTTTGTCATGATCAAAAGGGTAAGCGTGAGACGTAGTTTGCGAGTCAAAATAGCACAGCGAAGAAAAATAAATAGACAATTACAATAGAAGACATAACACAAAAAAGATTCTTAAAAAAATCATTTGAATTCTTTTTGAAACACTTGAATAACTCATATTTCGTTCAAATAGATGATGAATCAATGATTCCTAGTTCTCTTCGAATGTAGAAGAAGCTTTCTTTTTGCAATGGTTTTGTGAAAATGTCAGCTAGCTGTTTTGACGACTCAACGAACTCAATCACACAATCACCTTTCTGAACATGATCTCTAAGAAAATGGTGTCTAATCTCTATATGCTTAGTCCTAGAGTGTTGAACGGGGTTCTTTGTAAGATTAATTACGCTTGTGTTGTCGCATTTAATCGGAATGTGATCTAATTCTACACCATAGTCAAGAAGTTGTTGCTTCATCCAGAGGATTTGTGCGCAGCAACTTCCTGCTGCAACATATTCAGCTTCAGCAGTAGACAGTGCGACACTGACTTGTTTCTTACTGTGCCATGAAACTAATGCACTGCCTAAGATGTGACATGTTCCACTAGTGCTTTTCCTATCTAGTTTACAACCAGCAAAATCAGAGTCGGAGTATCCGACAAGACTACATGTGGCGCCCTTGGGGTACCACAGACCAACATTTTGTGTTCCTACGAGATATCTCATGATTCTCTTGACTGCTACTAGATGTGACTCTTTTGGATTTGCTTGATATCTAGCACACATGCAGACACTAAACATGATATCCGGTCTACTAGCAGTTAAATAGAGTAGTGAGTCAATCATACCTCGATATTTGCTTAATTCTACCGTTTTACCTTCTTCATCCTTGTCTAAGTAGCATGAGGTGCTCATCGGAGTGGTCATTTCTTTTGCCTTATCCATTTCAAATCTCTTGAGAAGTTCTTTGCAATATTTTGTTTGAGATATGAAGATGCCGTTCTTGGTTTGCTTTATTTGAAGCCCGAGAAAGAAGTTGAGTTCTCCCATCATCGACATTTCAAACTCATTCTGCATAATACTAGAAAATTCTTTGCAAAGCAATTCATTAGTAGCACCGAATATAATATCATCCACATAGATTTGTACGAGTAAAATGTCATCTTTTGACTTCTTTATGAATAGTGTAGTGTCAACTTTCCCTCTTTGAAAATCATGATTGAGTAGAAATTTGCTCAATCTTTCATACCAAGCTCTTGGAGCTTGCTTCAGACCGTAGAGAGCCTTTTTGAGTTCAAAAACATGATCTGGTTTTTCATAATTTTCAAAGCCAGGTGGTTGTTCAACATACACTTCTTCTTGAATAAAGCCATTCAAAAACGCACTTTTGACATCCATTTGATATAGTTTAAAATCCATAATTGATGCAAATGCAAGGAGCATGCGAATAGCTTCTAATCTAGCTACAGGTGCATATGTTTCATCATAGTCTATTCCTTCTTCTTGATTATAACCTTTAGCTACTAGTCTAGCTTTGTTTCTAACAATTATGCCCGACTCATCTAGTTTGTTTCTAAACACCCATTTTGTGCCTATTATTTGATGATTATTAGGCCTAGGGACAAGATCCTACACATCACTTCTTTCAAACTGATTTAACTCTTCTTGCATAGCAATGGTCCAATGTTCATCTTCTATAGCCTCATCTAAATTTCTAGGTTCAATTTGAGATACAAAAGCTATATGATTACATGCATTTCTAAGAGAGTTTCGAGTAGTTACCCCTTTTGATACATCACCGATAATATTTTCAATTGAGTGGTGCCTTGGGATTCTCCATTCCTTTGGTAACTCATTGCTTGATTCTTCTTCATTTCTTTGTTGAGGAGTAGACTCAGTCTCCTTCTCTTTAATTTCATCTTTCTTCTCTTCATCTAGTTGTAATGCTTCAAGCTCATCTGCAACATCATCAATAACCTTTCCCAACCTTTTGGGGTTAGTTTCTTCAAATGTAACATGTATAGATTCCTCAATTACTTTATTTCTTTTATTGAAGATTCTAAAGGCTTTACTAGATAACGAGTAACCGAGAAAAATTCCTTCATCAGCTTTAGCATCGAATTTTCCTAGGTTATCTTTTCCATTGTTCAAGACAAAACATTTGCATCCAAAAGTATGTAAGTGTGAAATGTTTGGTTTTCTCCCTTTGTAGAGTTCATAAGGGGTTTTCTTTAAAATAGGCCTAATCAAAACTCTATTCATAACATAACATGCAGTACTTACAGCATCAGCCCAAAAATATTTTGGGATGTCATGATCATTCAACATTGTTCTGGCAAGCTCTTCCAAGGATCGATTTTTCCTCTCAACGACTCCATTTTGTTGAGGAGTTCTAGGTGCTGAGAAGTTGTGATCAATGCCAAGTTCTTCACAGAAATTTTCAAACCTTTCATTCTCAAATTCTCCACCGTGATCGGTTCGGATGGAGACAATTTTCAGCTCTTTCTCATTTTGAATGCTACGAGAAAGTTTCTTAAAAGCTCCAAATGTATCGCTTTTATTTGCGATGAATAGTGTCCAAGTGTATCTTGAATAGTCATCTACTATGACAAGTGCATAGTAATTTCCACCAAAGGTTTTCGTCCGTGAGGGACCAAATAAATCCATGTGTAAAAGCTGCAAAGGTTTGTTAGTAGACACAATATTCTTTGATTTGAAAGATACTTTGACTTGTTTACCTTTTTGACATGCATCACATAATTTATCTTTTTCAAACTTGATTTTAGGAAGACCACTAACTAGTTCCTTAGAGACTAGTTTGTTAAGATGATCCATATGAATATGAGCTGCTCTACGATGCCATGGCCAAGAGTTTTCTTCCTTACTAATGAGACAACATGCATTATGAGATGAAACTTCATCAAGATTAATCATGTATATATTTTCTACTCTGTTTCCTATCATTCTAACTTGTTTGCTCTTTTTATCTTCAATGATGCATGATCCTGAATCAAATATTACTCTATTTCCTTTATCACATAGTTGGCTAATATTTAGTAAATTATGTTTAAGACCTTCAACATAAAGCACATTATCAATAGCAGTAGATAAATCTTTACCAACTTTACCTTCACCGAGGATTCTTCCTCTATTGTTATCACCATAAGTCACATAACCGCTTGATCTGGGGGTAAGAGTTAAGAACTTTGTTATATCTCCAGTCATGTGCTTTGAGCATCCGCTGTCAAGGTAGACCTGACCCCCGTACCTTGAAGCATACCTGCAATGAGTTTAAAACACGGTTTTAGGTACCCAAATCTCTTTGGGTCCTTGTGGGTTAGTACTTGGTATGGTCCCTTTGGGAACCCACACCTTTTTCACAACTTGTCTACCTCTAGCCATGCACACAGAAGCAGTATGTCCAATTTTAGCACAGTAATAACATTTGATATATGGACTAGTAGTAAATATAGGTCTATGATGCACATGCCTTTTCATGAAATTGTTTCTAGAAGACCTAGGATGCACATGTTGTGTATTAGACATTTTTCCTATTGTCCATTCAAGCTCATGAATCTTCTTTTCATATTCATTGCACTTATCACATACATAATTAGCTTTAAAACAACCAAGACTATAGTTTTCATTTCTAAGTTCTAATCTTTCCTTAGTCAAGGAGATAACTTGATTTTGAAGATGATTAACTGCTTTCTTAGATTGTGTTAATGCTTTAGCTAGTTTCAAAGAGTCACTATGCAATTCAAGAAATACTTCATGTAATTCATCATATGCATTATGCGAAGTTTCAGAGTTAGAATCTACCTCATTTTCGCTTTCACTTTCACTTCCATGATTGGCCATGAGTGCAACTTGAGCCTCTTCACTTTCTAAATCATCTGATGAGTCCATGTCATTATCTTCCCATGCTATGTAGGCTTTTCTACCTTTGTTTTCTTTGAACCCCTTTTTCTCATATTTTGACGCCTTTTTCAGTAAGCTTGGGCACTCCATCTTAATATGACCAGGTTTTCCACATTCGTAGCAAGTTGGAGGACTAGATGAGTTTTCCTTGCTTGAGGACCTTTTTGGAGGAAAGCTCTTCCTAGGAATATTTTTCTTTCTCATGAATTTTTTGAATTTTCTAACCATAAGCGCCATGTTCTCATCATCTTCATCCTCTTCATTTTCTGAGTCATCACTATCATCAGGTCGATTTGAACTAGAAGCCTTTAAAGCCAAGCTTTTCTTTTTCTTATCTTTTTCTTCATGCTCTGCCAGACGAGTGAGCTCTAGTTCGTGCTCTTGTAGTTTGCCAAAAAGAGTGGCGAGTGTCATGGTAGCTAAATTCCTCGATTCAGCTATAGCAGTTACCTTCGGTTGCCATTCTCTATTCAAACACCTTAGCACTTTGTTGATTAAGTCTTCAGCAGGAAACGACTTTCCTAATGAACCCAATTGATTCACTATGTGAGTGAACCTCTTTTGCATTTCTTGTATGGTTTCTCCTGGATTCATTCTGAATAATTCATATTCTCGGATAAGAGTATTTGTTCTTGCCCTTTTTACCTCACTAGTACCTTCATGAGTGACTTGAAGATTATCCCACATTTCTTGTGCAGTTTTGCAATTTGACACCCTAAAGAACTCATCGGGGCTTAGTGCGGAAGTAATGATGTTTTTGGCCCGGAGATTGTGTTGTACCTTTTTCTTATCATCATCAGTCCAATCAGCTCTTTCTTTGACAGTGAGATTACCATTTACCATGTGCGTGGGGACATAGGGTCCATTTTCCACAGCATCCCATACATCAATATCAACCCCTTCTATGAATATTCTCATTGTTTCTTTCCAATATGCATAATCTTTCCCGTTACAATAACAATGAAATAACAAATACCTCTGAGAAGGTGAATATGACAACTTGAAGATCCCCAACCTAACCCTTGAGAAAAATCAGCTCACAGTGATGAAGAGCGTGAAATAGTGATTGTGACAGAGAGAAGCTTTGCGTTCTGCTTTTAATCGTGAAATAGAATTGTAGGTTGTGTGTGATCGTGAAACCTAGGGTTCTATTTATAGAGTTTGTGAAAATATGACCGTTGAAATAATTTTTAACGTTAAAGTAATAAGTGAGAAATCGATTTCTTGCTTGTGGGAACAAGTGAGAAATCGATTTTGTGCTTTATTAAAGCAAGTAGATAATCGATTTTGTGCTTGAATGAAAGGAGAATAGGAATCGATTATTTGCTTAATGCAAAAGAGGAAAGAATCGATTATGTGCTTCCAAGAAGAAGCCTAAATCGATTTGGAGCTTTAATAAGGCAACTAGGCAATCGATTGTTTGCTTTACAAAATGAATTTCACCAAATTAAGAGGAGAATCGATTATCTTCTTTATAACTATGAGCCATGAATCGATTGTGGGCTCTAAAACAAGTTCAATCGATTGCTAGCTTTAAGTTTAAAGGTTGTGAATCGATTTCTAGCTTTAAACAAGCTATGAATCGATTTCTAGCTGTAAAGTTACAAGCTATGAATCGATTGTTTTAAAAAAAAATTTCTTTTAAAACAAAAGCCAAGAATCTATTTCTCTTAAGAACAACAAGTGCCTAAACTATTTATCAATTGAAAACATGTGTTAGGTTCATTTGTGTGAGTGATATTGTGTTTTGTGATTTGAGCCGATTCTCGGAAGCGGTTTACAATTCATTCCTAAGACGACCCAACTTCCTAGGAACTACTACCCTTGACACACTTACTTCTTGAGTTGGTTGTGCCTTGGAATTTCACTTGTCACTTTGTCTTAGATTACTTCATCATCAAAACTTAACCTGCAATACAAGATATCCACAGTATTTAGCGACTATTAACTTATACCATTTTCTCATAAACTTATGGTATTTTTCATATGCTATTTGAAGTAGCACTTAAACTTATATAGCTTATAACATTTAACTTTTTTCTTACTTTTACTTCTATGTTATTTTAATTAACAACTATGCTATTCTTTTTAGTTCAAGAGGTCGGCACTAGAGCTGTCAATTTTGGCCCAGCCCAACGAGCCGGCCCAGTGGTCCAATTATTTGGTTGGGCCGGGATCAAAAAAGAGAGGCCCAAAAAACAACGCTAAGTTTTTGGCCCAGCCCAATGGGCCCGACCATATATATGGACTGGGACGGAATGGCCCATGGGCTGGTTGGCTGACCCGTGGGCCGATGGACAAAACGTTAATATATTATTCACGGTGATTTGTAAAGCCAAAACAGATTTAAATTGGCTTTGTTTGAGCCAAAACAGATTTATTTATCTTATGTATACAGTATGTTACTCCGAAAATATTGTCTTTATGTATGTTGCTCATTTGTAGAAAAAAACTATGGTCAAAATTGTAAAAACTCAATTATTTGTGGCCCATTGGCCCATGGGCTGATGTCGGGCCGAGCTGGGCCATAAAATACGCAGCCCATTAGAATATTGGGCCGGCCCAACGGGCCCAGCCCGTTGACAGCTCTAGTTGGCACAATGGTCAGTGATTACATATAGAGCTGTCATTTTTGGCCTAGCCCAGCGGGCTGGCCCAATGGCCCAAAAAACAACGCTAAGTTTTTGGCCCAGCCCAATGGGCCCGATCATATATATATAGGCTGGGCCGAGCTGGCCCATGGACTGGTGGACAAAGCGGTAATGTATTATTCATGGTGATTTGTAGAGCCAAAACAGATTTAAATTGGCTTTGTTTGAGCCAAAACATATTTATTTATCTTATGTATACAGTATGTTACTCCCAAAATATTGTCTTTATGTATATTGCTCATTTGTAGAAAAAACTATGGTCAAAATTCTAAAAATTCAACGATTGTGGCCCATTGGGCTAGCCCATTAGCCCATGAGCTGATGTCGGCCGGGCCGGACCATAAAATACGTAGCCCATTAGAATATTGGGCCGGTCCAACCCAGCCCACAATTGTTGTTTGGCCCTATGGGCCGGGACGCGCCCAGCCCAGCCCATTGACAGCTCTAATTACAGATAAGAGAAATGAGAATTATGAGTGTCGCATACCGAGTTCAAACCCGAGAACAAATGAAAGATGTCTCTAACTCTATAAAGTAATGTCTCTTAACAACTATAATTTCCCTTTAATTAAAGTTCTTATTTATCCTATATTAAATAAACAGAGTCTCATTTTTAAGCTATTTTGCTAAACACTTTAAATTTACGCTAGTGACTTATCCACAATTTTTTTTGGCAATATAGCGACTTATCAACTATGCTACTGGCTTATACATTATGTTATTTCCTTAACAAAGATAGAATAAATGGTTGGAATCCAAAAAGAAATGGTTGGAATCTAGTTATATAACGTCACGTGGAAGATTTGAATATAAAATAGACAAGGTTCGGCATTTTGGACTTGCTTCACTACATATTTTACATCGGATGAAGTATTTGAAGCTAAAACTTGTTAAAGTTTTATTTAATTCAAGAAAGATAAAAACTGAAATTAACAGAAGAGAATACTTGGTATATTTGCGTTAGAAAATTAGAAAGTCTCCCCCTAGAATCCACATAGATATGCATAGCAATAGCTATGATCAAACCTAATTCTTGGGGAGGCAAATCATACATAAAGACAAACAAGGATCTTTTTTCCAGCTAGTAATTAAGATCGCAATAAGATTATGATATCATGACAGAATATATAAATTTCTGCTGAAACTAATAACATAGTAGTCCCTATAGTTATGTAGTATTCTGGATAATTTAGAAAGGAGTGAGGATCTCCCATTCAACAAGTTGGGTGACATTGGAAGTGGGACTATCTGCCTCTGGTTTTTGCTGAAAAGCGCGATTCTCATAATAATGATAAGCAGCTGCACCAGACAGCACTGCTAGAGTTAGCGCCTGTGCATGCATCCTGAAAATCAACGCACATACGTTTAATGGAGGAAATTGAAGTTAAATTTGTGTGGGGAAGTTGAAGTTACCTAGCATGGATAAGCCTGATACTTGGTTTCATTGGAGATTTAAAACGTGAATTAGCAAGAAGTGATGCTCCAATTCCAGATGCCCAGAGTGCCCCTGCATAGTGAATTTGAAATTTAACATCCATAATCTTCAATACCAAATTATGATATTGTGACATATAAGAAATACTAAGGTTGTGGGTTGTGTGTTGTGTGTAGAACTTACCAATGCTGCTGAGTTTGTGGTCTGAAACCCATGACTGAACAGCTTCCATATTCTTAAACTGAGAAGTGTGTATGACTTTGAGGTTTTGAGGATTTGGTAGTGAAATTAAAGTGAAGAGTGTGTGTTGTGAAGGAGAAGGAGAGTGAAAGGGTGAATATTTATAGATGGGGTTGGTAAGTTGAAGTTGAAATTTGTAGGTTGGCCTGGCCCATGGGTTGAGTCTGTTGTGTTGGAATTTGGAACACTGAAAGTGTTAAACTAGAGGCGTATACATATACCTGCTCTGGTTTTGTTGTGACTCTCTTTGCTACTAGTATTTATTCGCTTTGCTTTACTCTCAGTTAGGCAGTAAGCCAACGGGTTTTCATCTGGATCTGTGACAGGAAACCACTTGTGTCCGCACCTCACCTCGTATATTCAGTAATATATTATTAATCTGATCCAAAGAAATATTTAAAAAAAAAAACAATCTCGATGCTTGTAAAAAGCATCCAAATAGATAACTAAATGGATAATGGCTAAAGGGAGGGTACAGTATTTACTTGCCCAAGGCTGTTTTGAAAGTTTGGAAAACAAAACCGAAGGGTGGTTTGTTGCACATAATTTAGTAGTAGCAAATTGGAGAAAAATTATTCTCTGGTGTGTTTGTTTGGCAACGGGATTTGGGAGAGTTTTGTAGGGGAGGTCTTTGTTTATATTTTAATTTTGAAAAATTAAAAGAAATAATATGCTAGATAATGACAAAATAATGTTAATAGTTTCTAATACACCAAATCCTGAACACGCCCTAAACTCTGAGTTTTAGGCTCTATATCCTACATTTGAACCTGCCCCAAACTCGTCTTCGCTTGTTTCATATGGACCTATATCCCAATTACCCGCCCAGTCCCCGTATTTTGATATTGGAGAAAATCCAAACTCAATCAAAGCGGGGGAAAATCGTCTAATCAGAGCAGGTAGGGTTTTGTTGCCATGCTTAAACCTGACCATGTTTGTTTCCACGTTTCAAGTCACATCCGGATCGAAGCTACAACGCATAGCATCTTGTTGGACAGGTGTTTGGAAGGCTCCCACCGTGAAAACAAACAGACATCAAACTCTTAGAGGTTGCAATTCTTATCAAAGGTCTTATTTGTCGAACACTTGTCAAAACAGAACGGCCATTGACGTCAACCAAAGATAACACAAGTTGAAAGCTACTAAACATGAGCAGAGTGGCTAAGTGTAGAAGTGTTTGGAAACAGATGAAGCAAATGTTGTCCAATGAGGCGATTATGACAACACTTACACGCGAACTTTTTCTTCTGAATTCGAAGTGGCAAGCACCACTTGTAAACTTACACATGCAAAAAGGAGATTCCGGAGCTTGAACCTGGATGACCACAGAAAAACTACAGTCTAACAATGTCAACTTTGTCAATTGTGTCAAGCCTTACAAACACTTAGGTGAAAGTTAAAAATAATTGTTGTGCATGTAAACTTAGGTGTTGTATATGTGGCACACATGTAACTAGACAGTTATATTTTAGTTTTGCTATAAATGCCTCACCATACGGTGTAAAAAGTGTTAACTACCTGAAAATTTCTTATATCTCCTCTAAAGTAAATTTTTGCGAAGTGACTCAAGTATTCCTTCCAAAATCTTTACATTTCAATAAAATTTGATTTTTCAACCAAATTAAATTCTTATTCAAACTTTATCTTTATATGCACTTTTACATTTACATTTCTTTATAGCTTTTCTTTACATTTTGAGTTACTTTTGAACCAACAATTTTCCATATTCTACAATTAGTAAATGAAAATCTTCAACATAAAGGCCATGTTGAGTCTCAAGCAACCGATAGGGTACTTTTAACCAAAAAAGTCCTTAATTGGTAGCGCGTGGCAAATGTTTGTAGAAATTTTATTATTCACAATCTCAAAAAAAAGTTTCTACCTCATTTGTACCCCCAAATGAAATTGAGTAATGCTATTTGGACCAAGTATAACCACTTTAGTAATTTATCATTCAGAATGAGATTGTTTCGTATACTCAGACATAATCCGTGCGCGTCTGCTTACTCAACTCCGCATACTCCAACTTTTTCAAGTTCCCAACTGAAATTCCCGCCATTTGAAATAAGATATTTATATAACACACACAAGGCATGTCATGTGTGAGTGAGTGAGTGTGAGTGTTTGTTACACTCGCGGAGCAAAGTAAATCATGAAGAACGATAATCGTGCAGAGCGAAAACGAAACCCTCTCTCTGATCGCACTAATTCCAATCCTCCACCATCATCATCCGTTTCTTCATTGTCTGTAGAATGCCGTAAGTAATTCAACACCTTCCAATTTCAATTTCGTGATCCTATTATCCATTTTTGTTTTCAACTAATTTAATTTTCATGCCTTTGATTTCAGGTGCTGTTGGAATTCCTATTTCTGAGCCAATTTCTACCACAGTAATCCAAAACCGAACACGTACTTGGAATGAAAGAAAGAATCAAAAGAAGGCATTAACCACTCCGAAGATCTCTAATCTCCGGTACTTATACTTCTTCCTAATTTTCGCACTGTTAGCTCATTATTACATTAAATGTATAATCAATTACTGGTTTGCATTTTTCGATCGCGGAAAACAGGGATAAAAATAATGTTGCTGAAGGTTTGAATCTGTCTGAAGCTAAGCCATTAGCAGTTCCTTGTAGAAAGGTAGGTAATAATAATATAAATTTGATTATGTTTTCGAATTGACATTGAAGTCGTAATTGATATTTTGTTTTAGTGTTTGATTTTATCGTAATTGTTTTGTTTTCAGAAACAGCGTGTTTCTGAAGGAGATGCGCTGAGAGATTTTATCGAACAACAGAAGGCCTATTTCAAAGAGATCGATGAATTTGAACTGGCGGAGGAGGAGGTTGAATCTATTTATGAGCTGGAATAGAGTTTTTCTTGTTTTGGTTGGTTTTGTTGTTCCTTGTGATGACTGATGATGATAAAAGAATCATGTAATTAGAGAAAGGTTGTTGATAATCTTACCAATTCCCAATTTTCTAATGTGTAGAAATCAAGGGAAAAGTTGTTTAACAGTTAACAATGGCAATTACAATTGCTCGTAATTAACCCTAGAAAGTCTATTTTGTGTTAGTTGTGGTGAACAGACTTTTTTTAGTATTATATTGATATTGATATTTGTACAATTTCTAGTTGGAGATTTTTTTTTCTAGTAAAAAACTTGATCCTACTCATTTTGACCTTGCCCTTGGTCTGACTAAAAAAATGAAGTAGAATCAGTAGCGTAATTTCTTACAATTTCTGGTGGGAATGTAGTAGATCCTTTTTCATTTACTAAATTCATGAAGTGTAGATTATTGAAATGGATAGGACTTAGGAGTTTGAGGGTGCGAGTATAATGTCATTTCCATAGAGACTTGGCAAAGGAGATAGATTGGTAGGCATCAATGTTGAAATCATCTAAGATGCATGCCCTGAAATTGCACGCATTAGCCAGCCAAACAGTGTGTGGATGTTACTCCCTCCGTCTCATATTAAGTGTCGTTTAAGGTTATGCGCGGGTATTAAGAAAATGATTGGATATGCTAAATTTTATGGTAAAAAAATGTGGTAGGACTAAAACACCTTTACACTTTTCTCGGTTGGTGCAAAAGCACGATTATTAATATTTTAAAATGAGGGTATTGTTGGAAAGTAATAATAAATGTTGTATTGGAATTCTAAAGTGACAGATAATTTGAGACAAAGAAAAATGGCAAACAAAACAGTTAATATGAGATGGAGGGAGTACAAGCCAAACTCTTCTTCCAAGCGAAGTTTGGGAACAAAAGGATTGGTCATTTTCGGCAAATAGATAGAGCTAACCTCTTAATTATTGTTAGTTGCTGCACCCCCTAAATGGGTTTAGATTGTATGTCACATTACATCCTGGGATATTTTAGTAATCAATTAAAAAACACTTATGGTTTGGTATGTGAAAGAAAAATTGAGCAAAAGAAGGGAAAAGAAAGGAAGAGAAATGAGGAGAAAATGAGTAGAAATTAAGATAATTGTTGAGTGGTTTGGTTTGGGAGGAAAAAAAAAGGAAATGATGAGAGGAAAGAAAGAGATATATTTATGAAAAGGCATAAGTACCCTTAAGAATAAATGGGATATGTTAAAAAAAATAACAATATTAAAAAATAGAAAATAAATATATTATTAAAAGTCAAGATAAATTAAAAATATTTGTTTCAATTAAAAATAAAATCATTTTTTATTAAATTAAAACATTTATTTTATATTTTAAAGTTATTTTTAATGAATAAAGGTATAGGGACATTATAGTATATATTTAATATAAAATTATAGTATGTGTCAGTTTTCTCTCCAATTTGAGGAGAAAAGTTTTAAATATGGGACCCACACTTTTTTTTCCTTTCCCTCACTAATCTGTTCATACCAAAATGAGGAAAAGTTCTTGAAGTTTGTGTTTTCCTACCTTTCCTTTCTTTTCACTCCCTTTTCATGTCTATCAAACATAGCCTTAAAAATATACTAATATAGAAAAGAAAGGACAAAAGAAGTAACTATGAGGTTGTTTCACCACACCTCCTTCCATAAAGCCTACACTAGAGAGAATCTAAGCCCTATTTTAAAACATCATCAACTTCAAATTGTGATGAGATTTTGATGCTATGTTTGCTTTAGAAAAGAAAGTGAGAGGAAATAAGGGTAACCGAAAGGAAAGTGATAGGAAAGACTTTTATGCTATGGTTGGTTTAGAAATGAAAGTGAGAGGAAAGAAAGGTAACAGAAAGAAAAGTGGGAGGAAAGAAAGAGAGTAAAAAATAGGCTAAATATCACTTTTGGTCATTTATCTTTGCTCTAAGTTTCACTTTGGTCCTTTATCTTTTTTTTATATCTGTTTTAGTCCTTTATCTTTTGTTTTCGTTTCATTTTAGTCCCTACCGTTAGTTTTTGTTAACGGACGCCACGCTGGCAGTTGAGGTGGCTTTTACACATTTACCCATTAGATTTTAAAATTAAAACAAAATAGAAAAACCAAATTAAATGAAAACTGAAAAATTTAAAAAATTATCTCCAAAAAATTAACGCAGAAGAACAATGAAGAATAAGAACAGTGAACGGTGAAAAGAGAGAAAACGAAGAAGAGGAACGAAACGAAATTCTTCAATCAGCGTTAACTTCAGTTTGATTATGGGTTTTCAAGATTAAAAAGGAAGATTGAGTGCAAAAAATTGGGGATTTTTATGGGTTTTTCTGGGTTTCTATTTTTGTTTCAATTCGATTCTGGGTTTTCAAGGTTTCAAGTTCAGATTTCGATTGCACAACACTTGTTGGATTCTAACAATCAATGATTTGATCCTAACCGCATGTTTTCTACCCATATAGAAATGTAGAAGGAGCACAATCCTAAATTGATCCTTATAAACCCATACCCGAATTCAAGATGAGAATATAGAGCGGAAGCGTACCTGAGTTTGCCATTGGGAATCGTTGAAGGTTTGTAGGTATGTGATCTTCCAATTGTAGAGTACCTTAGGGTTTCTTGATTCTCTTCTGATGGGGATGAAGAGAGAAAGCCACACTGAAACCAATTTTACGTTACTCTACAAATGGGGACCATAACCCATATAAGTAACTGCCTTTTCAGTTGCATCTCAGTTTTCAATATTTCTAATTTGGCCCCTCATCAAATTAGAATATTGCCTTATGGTATCTACACAATGACCTTTCATGACACATATGCCCTTAGCCATAAAATTAATATCAAATAGACCACTTTAGTTTTGGCTAATCAAATAATGGCCCTAACACATTTAAATGTTACATTTGTGACCCAAAATTCTAACAATCTCCCACTAATCACATATGTAACTTTACACGCGTGTTACACTTTATGAGCTCAAAATTTGCCATTATATACTTCAAGCATATCCAAATAATCTCGTCCATTAGTTATGTCAGTACATAGAACCAAAGTGATTTTCGTTATAACAACCATAACTAAACCTATCAATGATTACTAATATTGACATAACTAAATGATATAGATTCATCATGAAATGTGTAGCATGAAAATCTCAAGAAGGTGGCCTGTACATGTCAATTTTCAATTGGTCCTACTTTACTTTAGTGAGATCATTCAATGACCTTATTGTACAAAGTATAAATAACTGAATGTCAAACTTTATAAGTAACCAAAAAAAAAATATCCAAATACAAGAGTATGCATACATAATACCAAACATAGAACACAAAATTCATAAATGAGTAACTCCCACTAAACTAAAGATTCCTCAAATTGTAAAACACCCATGTGAGCAGTGTGCTCATGAAAGACCTTGGGTGGAAGACCTTTTGTAAGAGGATCCGCTATCATGGAGTTTGTCCTTAAATGTTCTATGGAAATCTGTCTACTTTGTACCATTTCCTTAACAACTAGGAACTTGATGTCAATATGTTTTGACTTGGTCGAGCTCCTATTATTGTTGGAATATAGGACGGCTGATTTATTGTCACAGTATAACTTAAGTGGTCTTTCAATTCCTTCCACAATTCGCAGCCCTGTGACAAAGTTCCTTAGCCAAATCTCATGGTTAGATGCTTCAAAACATGCTATAAATTCTACTACCATGGTGGATGAAGCAATGAGAGTTTGCTTGGCACTGCGCCAAGAAACTGCACCACCAGCCAACATGTAGATATAGCCTGAAGTGGATCTTTTACTATCTTGGCATCCAGCAAAATCAGAGTCAGAATATCCAGTGATCTCCAACTGGTCTGACCTCCTATATGTGAGCATATAATCTTTTGTTCTCTTTAAATACCTCATAACCCTTTTGGCTGCTTTCCAATGATCCATTCCTGGATTGCTCAAATATCTGCCTAACATCCCAACTATGAAAGCTATATCCAGGCGCGTACATACTTGGGCATACATTAGACTCCCTACAGCTGATGCATAAGGAATCTTTTGCATTTCTTGAATTTCTAAGTTTCCTTTTGGGCACTGACTGAGACTAAATTTGTCTCCCTTAGCAACTGGAGTATCCCCTGGTTTACATTCCTGCATGCCAAACCTTTTAAGTACCTTTTCGATATAGCTCCTTTGTGACAATCCTAGAATACCCCGAGATCGGTCTCGGTGTATCTGAATTCCTAATACAAAGGAGGCGTCACCAAGATCTTTCATTTCAAAATTTCTTGATATAAGTCTCTTGGTTTCGTGCAACATGCCTATATCATTAGTGGCAAGCAGTATGTCATCAACAAACAAGACCAGGAAAATGTACTTCCTCCCACTGAATTTGTGATACACACAGTCCTCAACAACATTCACCTCAAAACCAAATGAGAGAATTACTTCGTGAAACTTGTGGTACCACTGACGAGACGCCTGCTTTAGTCCATAAATGGATTTTGTCAATTTGCAAACCATATCCTTTGGGTTTCCTGATTCAAAGTTTTCTGGCTGCACCATATAGATTGTCTCATCAATGTTACCATTGAGAAACGCCGTCTTGACATCCATTTGATGGAGTTCCAAATCATAATGTGCAACAAGAGCCATGATTGTCCTAAAAGAGTCTTTTGATGAAACCGGAGAGAAAGTCTCTTTAAAGTCAAGACGTGCCACAAGATGTGCCTTATACCTCTCCACATTACCGTTAGAATCCCGCTTGGTCTTAAATATCCATTTGCAACCAATGGGTTTCACACCTTCCGGTAATGGGACAAGTTCCCAAACCTTATTGTCTTGCATGGACTTATACTCCTCCTTCATTGCTTCAATCCACTTTTCCGAGTTAGAATCCTGCATGGCTTGGCGGAAGTTGATTGGGTCAGCTTTAATCATACCATTATTTTCCTCATGTTCTTGGAGAAAGACTATGTAATCATCCGGAATAGCATTTCTCCTTTCTCTAATGGATCTCCGCAAAGGTGTTGATTCTTGTAACACTTGTTCTTGAGGATTTTGAGTTTGTTCCTCATGAATCACCAAATCATCATGAGTAGGAGAAGATTCAACAACAATGTCTTGTACAGGTTCCATATTTGCTTCATCAAAAGCAACTGTATGAATCAGTTTTGGAATTGTTACCGACTCTTCCTCCAAAACAAAGTCTCTAACCTTATTCTCCCCCCCACCCCCCCAAACTCAATATCCTCGAAGAATGTGGCTGTTCCCGTCTCAAAAATTGAGTTTAATTTGGGATCATAAAATTTGTAGCCCCTGGATCTTTCAGAATAACCAATAAAGTAGCTGCTCACTGTTCGGGAGTCCAATTTCTTTTCATTTGGCCTATAAGGCCTTGCCTCAACTGGACATCCCCATACATGAAAATGTTTCAAACTAGGCTTTCGCCTAGTCCAAAGCTCATAAGGTGTTTTGGCAGCTGCCTTGGTTGGCACTCTATTTAGAATGTAAGCTGCGGTCTTTAGTGCCTCTCCCCAAAGTGACTCTGGCAAGGTAGAATGACAAATCATACTCCTTACTATATCCTTAAGAGTCCGATTTCGTCTTTCAGCCACACCATTCATGCTAGGTGACCCTGGCATGGTGTACTGTGGGACGATTCCACATTCCTCTAGGTATTTGGCAAAAGGCCCCGGACGTTGTTCACCTGAACCGTCATATCTACCGTAATATTCACCTCCACGGTCAGATTTGACACTCTTAATTCTTTTGTTGAGTTGATTCTCAACTTTAGCCTTAAATGATTTGAACACATCCAATGATTGAGACTTTTCATGTATAAGAAATAAGTATGCATATCTAGAATAATCATCTATGAATGATATAAAATATTGTTGACCATTCCAATAAGGTGTGGGAAATGGTCCACAAATGTCCGTATGTATCAATTCTAAGACATCTGTAGCTCTATATGCACCAAATTTCTTTATTTTGGTCTGTTTACCTTTAACGCACTCAACACAAACATCAAAGTTTGTGAAGTCAATAGAATCCAAAATTCCATCTGACACAAGTCGCTCAACTCTATTTTTAGAGATGTGACCTAGGCGCTTGTGCCATAATGCTCCTGAGTTGTTATTATCAATTTTACGCTTAGTACCACGTGATTCCACATTTAAGGATTCACTATAGGTAGCTGCAGTGTCAAGCAAGTATAGATTATAATATTCCATAAGTGAACCAGTTCCAACAATATTTGAATTAGAAGACAACTTGAATCTATTGTTTCCAAATGAACATAAATAACCTGATTTGTCCAAATAAGAAACTGAAATTAAATTCCGTCTAAAATGACGGTACCACAAAAGTGTCTTTCAAATCCAAATAAAATCCAGTACACAATAATAATCTAAAATGCCCTATAGCTTCCACCTCCACCGACTTGCCATCTCCAACATAGATGTATCTTTCAACATCATTTGGCTTTCGGTAGCTCAGCCAACCCTGCATTGAAACACTGATGTTAGTAGTTGCACCAGAGTCTACCCACCAAGTGTTTCTAGGTACTGAAGCTAAATTGACCTCAGAACAGACCAAAGCATGACATGTACCTTTCTTTACACGCCAAGCGTGATATTTAGGACATTTCTTCTTCACATGTCCAGACATTTTGCAAAAGAAACAGTTATCATCTTGCTTTTGTTTCTTTTGTGCTGGACCATTAGCAGCTTCATTCTTGGGCTCATTAGTTTTCTTTCTTTTGCCCTTGTCTTTAGAGGTGCTAACAAAATGAGCACTTTCTTTCTTTTCTTGCTTCAACCTTTCCTCTTCTTGCACACAAAATGAAGTGAGCTCATTAAGAGACCATTTCTCCTTTTGACAGTTATAAGATATCTTAAACTGACTGAACTGTGAAGGAAGAGAAAGTAATACTAAATGAATGAGTAAGTCTTCCGACAGCTCAAGCTTTAGCGCCTTAAGTTTTGAAGCAATATTTGACATGCCCATAATGTATTCCCTTATGTTTCCTTTGCCTTGATACTTCATGGAAATCAAATTCTGAAGAAGAGTACTTATTTTCGCTTTATCGCTTTTTGCAAAACGCTTTTCAATTTCAGCAAGGAAATCTTTCGCACTTGTTATCTCTTCAGAGATAGTACCCCTAAAGACCTCAGGAATGCCGCGCTTAATGATCATGAGACTCATGCGATTGGAGCGATCCCACTTCTCATAATCTTTCCTCTGCTCCGAGGTACTAGATTCCGTAGGAGAAGGGGGTTGCTCCGTCCTTAATGCAAGGTCAAGATCCATGCAGCCAAGAACAATTTCCATGTTCTCTTTCCAGTCCTTAAAATTTGTCCCACTAAGGACCGGAACCGAATTCAGATTAGCAGATATCGAAGCAATAGTAGCTGAAAATGAACAAAATGAACACTATAAATATACTCACATCAGGAAAAAAAATTCAATTGTCAATATGTTCAATTAATGGCATAACCCATCTCAAGATACCTAGTGCACCATCAATATCAAGTCTTTGGACAGTAATATTAATTGCTAGTGGTACTCTTGTTGTAATGATCAAACATTGATAATAAAACATGTCAAATAATAAACCCTTCTTTGGATTGATTTATCATTCACATGTAAAACCTTATAATTATCACATGTTCATCATCACAGGTGCATATGAAATCCGGCCAAACACTAACCTTCCTTTGGGTCAATTAGTACTCGCATGGATAAACACACGCACAAACATTTAACATTTCTTACGAACAATCTAGACAAGAGAGGTCAATTTGGCGACTTTCTTGATTCAATTAGCTCATTTAAAAAGTTAAACAATTATATAAAAATACAAACCATAGCCAAAATTTGAAACAAATTATACCAAATAAAGGACACTGCTGTGCAAAACAGCACGACCTGCCCGTGTTCCTTTCTGTGTTACTGAAACCAAAATGCATCGCTGATGCAAATTGCCAAACCAAATCACTGACCAAATGAAAGTAGCAATTGATTTAACATAGATATGTTTAACAAAAAAAATGCAACGTGAATCAATCAAGAGTCAATACACCTGCAGCAAAAATCAATTGCAAACTGTAATTGCCTTTAAAATATAACTAGCCGCCTGACCCGTGCTACGCACGGGGTTGACTAATTTTTAGTTAGCAAAATTAAAGTAAAACCGGAAGGGGAAAACCTCTTTAATAAACCAATCATTCAAGACAACAGTTTTCTGTCCACTGCAGGAATCAAACTCGGGAGCACTAAGTCGACCCCGTGTCCCAGGGTAGCTTATGCCAGTGGACCAATGATGTTGGTTTGTAAAATATATAGTCAAATAATTGTGGATTGAAATTAAATTATAGCTATAAATTAAATAAGAAGATTATCAAATTTAAAAAGAATATTGACAAAAAATGTTGAAATTAAATATCCATAGATAATGGGAAGAAAATGTCTAAAACTTTTAATAACATAATCCATATTTATCAAATGTAAATATAAAAACTTAGCCCATAATAAGAAAGAAAAGAAGACAACACAATTAAAAACTAAAACACGTGGGTATCATGCATGGTTGTATGAAAACTCATGATAAAATAGGAGCAATTATACAAAGTTGAAAGAAGATGGTGGAGGTTGTATTATAAATGTGGCTGAAGTTCCCGTTGAAAGAAGATAAAAATTTAAACACCAGTTAAAATATGTTTTTAATACCGTTTGATGCGAAAAGACAAAAATAAAGAAGACAACACAAATAGAAAGTGAAACATGCGGGTATCGTGCAAGGTTAGATGAAAACCACATATAAAATAGAATCACCTATAGAAAGTTGAAAGAGGGCGATAAGGGGATCTATTGTAAACGTGGCCGAAATTCCAGTAAATAAAAATTAAATTAAAAAACTATAAATTAAATAAAAATATTATAAAATTAAAAAGAAACATTAACAAAGACATTGAAATTCAACATCCACAGATAATAAGAAAAAAAACGTAAAGAATACTAATAACAACAAATACATTGAAATTGAACATCCATAGACAATTAGAAGAAAAAGTTTAAAAAAATTTAATAACGTTATCTATATTTATCAAATGTAAATATAAAAACTTAACATATAATTAAAGAGAAAATAAGATAACATAATTAGAAAGTGAAACACGTACGTATAGGTATCGTGCAAAGTTTGATTTAAAACCACCAATAAAATAGAAGCACATATACAAAGTTGAAACTATTTTTGAAGAAAGAAGTTCGCATATTTGAATAAAATAGAAGCACATAGAAACACTATTTAGTATCGCACTACATATTTTGTCACAAATTTTCCACCAAACGGGTTTTTGAGGAATGAGCTTTGTGTATCTGAACATGTAAAAAAATTTGAATCCAAAAGTACCTCAACAAATTGTTTGGCATCACATTTTACGTATTTTGTCACGTATTTTTTTCAGTTTTCGTCAAACAGGTTGTTGAGGAACAAACTTCACGTATCTGAACATATAAAATTTGTTCTGGACCCTAAAGTACCCCAAAATTCAATGTTGGCATCACACTTTACCTATTTTGTCACAAAGCTATTTTTTTTTACCAAACCAGTTATTGAGGAAAAAACTTCGGGTGTTTGAACAGCTAATTTTTTTCTGAATCCTAAAGTGCCTCAACACACACGGGTTAACATCGTACTTTACGTATTTTGTTAAAAAAAAAAATTTCACCATCGAGTATACCAAAGCACACTGTTTAGCATATCATTTTATGTATTTTGTCATGAAATTAAATCTTTTTTTCACCAAATCGATAATTGAAAAACAAAATTCGAATATTTAAACATCTAAATTTTTTCGAGACCCTAGAGTACTCGTTAAAATATTAAAAAGGAAAAAATGGAAAACATTAAAACAAAAAAGAGGACAAAACAAAAAAAGAAAAAGAAAAAAAACTAAACTTAAAAAAAAAAAGTGCGGCAATTCCCGCACGGGGTTGGCTAAATTCTATCACACTAATATCTGATTGTGCTTGAATACAAATTTTGCACTGGTCAGCACTGAGTTTGTCAACTGTGCGAATCAAAATCTAGAGCACGAGATCGACTACCAGGCCCCAGGGTAACCTGTGCCTTTGGGCAGATGGTGTTAGTCTGCAAAATATAAAACTAATAACTGTGAATAAAAATTAAATTATAAATATCAATTTTAATCAAAAGATTATAAATTTTAAAAAGAACATTAACCTTTGATAAAATAAGAAGAAAAAGTCTAAAAAAATATATTAACATAATCCACATTCATCAAATGTAAATAAAAAAAATTAACCCATAATTAGAAAGAAAAAAAAGACAATACAATTAAAAAGTGAAACACGCTGGATATCAAGCATGGTTGAAGAAAACTCATGATAAAATAGGTGTAGTTATACAAAATTGAAAAAGATTTTGGAGATTTTATTGTAAATGCGACTGAAGTTCCCGTTGAAAGAAGATCATGAAGATTGTATTGTAAATGTGGCTGAAGTTCCCACAGGAGTCAATGCAGCAATGTTGTACTCGAATTTTAAATAAAGATAAAAATATAAACACCAACTAACGAATGGTTTAAATACCCGTTGGTACGAAATGACCAAAACATAGAAGAAAACACAAATAGAAAGTGAATTATGTGGTATCGTGTAGTGTTGGATGGAAATTACAAATAAAATAGAAGCACCTATAGAAAGTTGAAAGAGTACGATCGAGGGACCTATTGTAAATGTGACTAAAGTTTATGTAAATAAATATTTTTGAGACTTAAATATTTAAGTAAATATTTACGTAAATAAATATTTGCGTAGATATTTATTTACGTAAAAATTTGCATATTTAAACATTTAAAATTTTTGAGACCCTAAAGCAGCTCTTAAAATATAAAAAAAGAAAAGAGGAAGAAAAAACTGAAGTAAAATCCAAAGTAAAAACCAAAGGGTGCTTTTAGGTTGAGGGAGCAAATTAAATCTGTCATCGATAACCACTAAAATTGATCGTAGGATATTGTGTAAAATGCTATGAGCGGTTAAGATTGAATCAATTTGTTTTAAATCTCAACCGTTAGTGAATTTTTATACTACATCCTACAGTCATATTTAATGGTTCTGAGGAACTTGATTTGTTCCCTCACTCTAAAAGCACTCAAAAACGAAAAAGGAAAAAAAGTAAATGAAAAAAGGAAGAAGATAAAAAAAGTGAGGTAATATAAAAGAAGAAAAAAAAATAAAAAAACAAAAAGGAAAACAAAAAAAAAGGAAGAATAAAAAAAAAACTGAAGTTTGGCGGGCTTTGGTGACAAGCCGCATAAGATATAAGATATATGTATCCTGCTGAATTGCATATGCTTGAATTAAAAAAACACAATTGTCCGAAAATTAATGGCATACTAAATTGCAAAGACATATTGCGATTGCTTGATACATTCTTATGCGTGAATTAAAAACTGAGTGAATCAAAACCAAATGTGCAGCGACAATCCGAAAACAATGTAACGATTCACAACATAACAAAATAAGACCTGAGTTTGCGAACATGAATTATTTATTAAATAATAATTCACAAGAACAAAACAAAATAACATACATATGGAAGATTAAAAAAATCCCAATTTTGGAACCCTAATTTTAAGAATTCCCAAAATTCAAACATGAATCAAGTATGGGTGGCTCTGATATCACTTGTTGGATTCTAACAATCAATGATTTGATCCTAACCGCATGTTTTCTACCCATATAGAAATGTAGAAGGAGCACAATCCTAAATTGATCCTTATAAACCCATACCCGAATTCAAGATGAGAATATAGAGCGGAAGCGTACCTGAGTTTGCCATTGGGAATCGTTGAAGGTTTGTAGGTATGTGATCTTCCAATTGTAGAGTACCTTAGGGTTTCTTGATTCTCTTTTGATGAGGATGAAGAGAGAAAGCGACACTGAAACCAGCTTTACGTTACTCTACAAATGGGGACCATAACTCATATAAGTAACTGCCTTTTCAGTTACATCTCAGTTTTCAATATTTCTAATTTGACCCCTCATTAAATTAGAATATTGCCTTATGGTATCTACACAATGACCTTTCATGACACATATGACCTTAGCCATAAAATAATATCAAATAGACCACTTTAGTTTTGGCTAATCAAATAATGGCCCTAACACATTTAAATGTTACATTTGTGACCCAAAATTCTAACAACACTTGCTTCGATTTCGATTTCAATTTCATTTTAGTTTTTGTTTCGATTTTTGTTTCAGTTCGATTGTGCTTTGATTCTGCTTTGACCCATTTTCGTTTCTAGGTTCGACCCGTTTTTGACCCACGTTTTTAAATCTTTTTCGTCTACATGTTCGTTTCAGATTTGCTGTGAATCACCAAAAAGTTTGATTACTGTTCATCTTTGTTTTGCTACCATGGTAAAGTTCAGACCGATTTTCGTTTCAGACCCAATTTAAGTTTCGATTTCTGATTGTTGTGTTTCTTGTTTTGCATTGAAGTGATTGTTGTTGTTGAAAAGGGGATTGGGAGGTGGATGAGAGAAGAGAGATGGAGGTACAGGAAGCGATTGTTGTTGTTGTTGTTGAAAAGTTGAAGATGAAAAAACCAGAACTTGAAGAACAGGGAGTGATTTTGATGAAATTAATTAGTTTTTAGTTTTTTTCACCAAAAACAAAATTAGTTTTTAGTTTTAATATTTTATTAAAAAATAATGATGTGGCAAGCCTATGTTAGCTAAAGAATGCCACATCATTTAATGAATTTAGGTCACCACGTCAGCAGTTAACTGCCAGCGTGGCGTCTGTTAAAAAAAACTAACGACAGAGACCAAAATAAAACGAAAATAAAAGATAAAGAACCAAAACGGACCCAAAAAAGATAAATGATCAAAGTGAAACTTAGAGCAAATATAAAGAACCAAAAGTGGTATTTAGCCTAAAAAATAAGATAATTTTTTAGTTGTTTTGTAAAAGAGAAAGTAGAAGGAAAGAAAGATAAAAAATTTCTCTTCTTTTGTTTTTGTTTGATTAGGTAGAAAGTGAAAGAAAAGAAATGTTTTATATATGAAATTGCATAAAAATATTATTATATATGAATATTTAAAAATATAAATAAACTGAAGGGCGTAGTAGTCATTTTCATTAAAAAATTAGCTTTCCTGTCTAAAATGGGCGAAAGCTGATTTAAGTATGGATCCTCAGTTTCCACCAGCTTTTCATTTCCTCTCTTTTAGTATATTCTATTATTTTTTTGGTCGAGACCAGGGTATCTACCACCAAACGCAGTGACTACTCCCTCGCTGGATTGGAGGCACCTCGAAGGTTAGTATATTCTATTATGGGAAAGGATGAAAAACTTTTTGATTTTTGAGCTTTCTATTGTCAACTTTCCATTCGCCAGAGTTTCATGCATACCAAACTCATGCTCAGGATTCATCAAATAGGTTGAGTTTGTTTTGAAAAAAAAGTACTAGAGAAAACTATGGAACAAAAACACAAATTCCAAGAACTTTTCCTCAATTTAGTTTGAAAAGATTAACGTGGGAAAAGAAAAGATAAATGTGGGAACTTTCTCCTCAAATAGGAGATAAAATTTGGATAGAGATCGTGTAACTTTAAGGCGGGAACTTTCTTCTAACTTTGAGTCTATTTCTCTTCTTCAACTCATTCTCTCTCATCATATTTCCTCCATTTTTATCCTCTCTCATAAAAAAAAGCCTAAAATTACCAATGTTATAAAAAATTAAAGTTAACCAATCAATTTCCATAAAATTACACATAGTTGAATTTTATAGTAAATATACTGAAATGTTCCTATTTCTTTTATTCATTAAAAATATTTTTAAAATATGCAATAATATATTTATTTTCTGTTTTTTATTATTATTCTCTTTATCATATACAATTTATACATGGGGTTATTATGTCTATTCATAAATATATATTTTTCTTTCATCTCACTCTTTCTTTTTATTTTCTCCTAATTAACCAAATAACTAAACAATTATCTTATTTTCTATTTCTTTTCTCTTCCTTTCTTTTCTCTTCTTTTTTTTTTGACACAAATTTCTTTTCTCTTCTATTCCTCTATCTTTCTTTCACATACCAAACAAATCATTAGAGAATAAATTGATGAATGAAGATAAAATTTAATAACTATTTAATAGATTTTCATAATTTATATGCTAATAAATACTCGTAAAAGATACTCCACCCGTCTCGATTTAACTGTCGTTTAAGGTTTTTGTTTTTTGATAGGCAAAGTGGTTAGAAATTAGTGTGTTAGTAGTTAGAGGGGAGGGGGAGCGGGGTTCGAATCCCGTATGCCTACATTTTCACCAACTGTCGTTTAAGGTTATTCGCGAGTCTTAAAAAAATAATTACGTATGCTACTTTTTATGCTCAAAAAATATGGTCAGACTAAAATACCCCTATATTATTATGAGGAGAGAGGAATGGAAACAATGGAAATACAAATGAAAGTTAGGGTATTGTTAGAAAATAATAATAAATGTTGCATTAGAATTCTTTTTTTGACAAGAACAACCTTATATCATTTCATTATGCAAAATAATTTCAATACAGGAAGGAGTCAAATAAAAAATGTGGAAACGAGCATAAGATCTTGCAGCCCTCGCTAGTGTATGAGCGGCAAGATTTGCTTGTCTCCGAATAAAGCTAACCTGAAAGCTTGGAAAAGTAGATACAATTGGACACTACAACACCAAACTCAGTGTTAGGAAGAGAGGGTGCAGTCAACCCATTCACAACTGGTAAACAATCCAGCTCTATAGTAACAGAACTATACCTCAAATCCCTTAATCAAAGTAAAGCATTCCAAAGCCCAATTGCCTCCGCCTCTTGTGGTGTTGGAGTACCATTGAAACACATTGTTCTGCCTTTAACAAAACTACCAGATGAGGACTGAATACACATGCCCAAGCCATATTGGTTTTCACGATTAAACAAGGCCGCATCAATATTGCATTTCAAAGTCCCTGCTCGCGGTTTGTTCCATCGCTGCACAACATGACGCTGCTATCGCTTCTCGTCATGTCCTCCATGCCCTCTGTCCTGCGCTCAGCTCCACTTCCGTATGAATTCCTTGGCTCTCTCAACCACCTGCTGAACCGGCTGCATGTTACCGTCCCACACCTTATCATTCCTTCGCCGCCACAAAGCCCAGATCATCATGACAAACGTGTTCAGCTTTGTCTCATCCAATGACTGCATCAGGCCGAAGAAGCAAGACCGAAAATCCACTGCATTTACCATAGCCAGACCACACGCCTCCCAGACTTTCTTCGTTTCTGGACACTCAAAGAATTCTAAAGTGACAAATAATTTGAGATAATAAAAAATAGCAAAAAGAACACTTAAATTGAGATGAAGGGACTACTAGGTTTTCATATCATAATTCATCTATATCAGTTTCAACGTAACTATTGCAGTCAATAATTCCATGTCGATCACGAGGAGACCCATGATTGACAGTTAGTTGTTTGAATCTATTAAGTACCCTTTCTTTGTCATTCATTTGCCTAAGGAGCAAATAATCACACGCATCTAGACTAGAAGAATGACTGGCAGCAAATGAAAAGGGAAATTTCACCAAAAAAAAAATGAAAAGGGAAATTAAAAAAGCCATAGATAGCCTTTGCGATTTGACACTCTTGGATTAGTACCTCTATATTCAACTTAGCACATATGACAATGATTAAAGCATCCGGTCGATATTGGAGGCAACATTGATGTTAATGTAGTTTCTGCATTGACGTTGAACGATATATAGTTCAAAATTACCCATACAATGTTGAATAGAAATTGATAATCCTCCACGTCCATACAACTAAATAGATGATTTAATTGGTGTCAATTCAATTATAAGTAAATGAAAACACGTGTCAAAAAAAAACAAATGAGTTCCTTAAAAGTTTTGTCTTGTACGATAATACCAGAATAGTCGTATTTCAATCTCTTTCTTTGTGTCCATGGCAGGAGGGCACCAAACATAGGCTTAGGACCAGTGGTTTTGTAGCTACAGCTAGCTGTCCTCCGGGTTGGACTTGGGGAGGGTTTATGTCATTCACGTATTTTCCCTCAATGTTATGCAACAACTTATTTATAGTAAGTTTCAATTCATTAGAGTTTTTCAGCATTTTAAATATGATAACATTAATTTGAAACTGTGTTTGGTTCATCAAAGAAAGTGAGATGAAAGAAAGGTTGGGGAAAGGAAAGTGAGAGGAATGTTAGAACAATTTGTTGGTGGGAATAATGCTGCAACTAAGAAGAACAACCAAACATAGAAAACCATTAGTAAAAATTAATTGTAAATAACATGTAAAATAAATAACAAGAAGAAGATGAATTTATCATTGCACAAGACTCCAAGGCGTGTAAAACACTAAGCTTTAGGTTCGATTCACCCCCACCAATCACTCTAGATTGGATGCAATAGGATGACCAGCGAATCCCTTTCAGGATACAATGGAGTTCCTTGACAAGGTCTGCACACCCACACCAAGCGTATCGATCAATGGTAGTTTACGGAATAAAGTTTCCCCAATTACTCTCGTGCACTAGAGAAAAGAAGAAATGACTTAGATATAATTTTGGCAGAAATTTGGCTCATGTAAACATGAATTTTCGTATATTATTATCAGCCCAAAAGTGTCTCTAACTATAGAGAAACTCATGTCACATGGAGAAGGGAAATATTCTTGTGTCCAGAATTTCTGTCAGTTAACACGAATATATACCACTAGCGAACACAATGTTTCACTGAAGTGGTGCCAGCCTGGTGGTCAAGAGGCGTGCTTGTCCATTTTTGCTGCGTGGGTTCGAATCCCAGCCGGTGCTATTTAAGCACCTTTCCGCTTTTATTTTAAAAGTTATAACTTAACAACGCATAAAATTAAAACGACTTACAAGGGAATCGAACTTGCAACCTAGTGCTCCAACTAGACAAAACCAACCACATGGCTACCTTCAACTTTGTCTTACAATACAAAGTAATCAGTATTTACCCATTCTTATATTTTGGAAATATCTCCAACAATCACCCACCATTTTCAAAATATATCTAAATCCATTATTCCGGAAATCTCATTTTTCAGATGAAGGTATCTTGCGATTTGAACCATCACTTAGTAAGTTAAGTCTTCACTTATATCCCTAAATAAATTGGTAGACAAGCTTTGAACCAATTATTCATTAGAACAAGTGTGCATAACTCACACATGAAATCTCGGTACCATTGATCGAATTATAAAATTGACACTTTTGTTTAGGCCTTGTGTCCGGTATCCTTTTCATGAGAATTTTAAGAGTCAAGCCCTTGAACTCTATGAAGCGGCCCCACTTCATTCTCATATAGGTAGACTATATCAGAAATGCACTCATAATTATGCACCTCAGCAAATATATGCTATATGTCCATTAAGAGGAAAACCTCATCCTTCCACATTTATTCTTATGGTCCAAGTACTTTTACCCTTTGGGATGCATCTATTGTCAAGTACTTCAATCACTCTTATAGTGTACTTTTCTCATTGAACTCAAGACTTGATACTACTCAAGTGTGAGTTGAGTTTCCACCATTGGTGATCAATTAGATATGGGCTTGTACCACATCCCTAATGACATCTTCAATACCTTTGACATTATATCCGAAGACATCATATCCTTGTCAACTCTTTCGTCAAAGAATTGCAAAACTTTTTCCAACTTCAATAAATCTTTGAATATTCAATCAATCACATAGCTATGGCTTTTATATTTTCTTGATAGTTTAAACTAACTATCACCATGACACTTTTGTCATTCATTGTGTCATATACACAAGCTTTATGTCATTCTTCCTTTGCTATTAAATATTTAATAACCACTTCAATTTGAAGTTCTACTCCACTTGAATATATTCAAGAAACCATATATTCAATGCATTAATTAAATATATAAAGCAACAACATCCATGATCATAAAGATTTCTCATAATCAACTTTAATTTCATAAGATGGGTCCAAACATGTAAGTCATAACTCCACATAAAAATAAATCAAACACTTTAGAATTTATTTCTATTTTATGAAAAGGAAACTTTTTCATATTAGATATCACATCACTAATACAAGTATCATAAATTCTAAGTGGCAAATTCCAATTTCATGTATATACATGTTCCATGGTAAAACAAAATAATAATCACAATAGAAAATAAACAATGAACCAAAATCATTAATTTTCTATCACTTTTCTCCATAAACATTTGTCAACTTACAATAATTTAAAACATTCCCAAATTATTTTCAATACCACAATAAATAAGCAATTAACAACTACTTTCATATTTTCATGCATATACAATACGGAATCATCAATTCTAAATGCAATAATTTCTTACTTGAAGAAACAATATCAGTTAAACAAACACTTACTATTTAAAGCACTAAATTTACATTGCATTCATGTTATTATAAAAAACATGCAGATATTCCAAAAATTCATTTGATATTGAAACAAATAGTATAGAAATCATGTTCAATTATTTCCCCTTTCAGATATTTGAAATTAAAACATTCTGTAATTACGATTACTATCATATATAATTTCATATATCTAATTTAGTATTAAAATTGAACAACGTACGTGCATGCATGTTTCATATATCAAATAACTTTGAAAAACATAATTAATTTTGTATACATAATGTTGTCCCACATGATTTAGATTTCCACTTCACGAAAATTATTTCCAAAACACAAATTATATCTTCTAATTTTAAACAAACCATTTTCATGAATGAACTTGAATAAATTTCATTTTTAGACCATCAAACATATCATGTATACTTATTTAGAGTAATTGTGTACCTTTCACCATGGTCATAAATAAACAGATTTTTGGTTAAGTATATTGTTCATCTCTCCCAAATAGTATAAGTAGGCAAAAACATCTTCCTTCAATGTTGCAGTCATCATTTCAACACAAATGCATAATCGAACCTAAAGATTGTTAGAACAATTTGTTGGTGGGAATAATGCTGCAACTAAGAAGAACAACCAAACATAGAAAACCATTAGTAAAAATTAATTGTAAATAACATGTAAAATAAATAACAAGGAGAAGATGAATTTATCATTGCACAAGACTCCAAGGCGTGTAAAACACTAAGCTTTAGGTTCGATTCACCCCCACCAATCACTCTAGATTGGATGCAATAGGATGACCAGCGAATCCCCTTCAGGATACAATGGAGTTCCTTGACAAGGTCTGCACACCCACACCAAGCGTATCGATCAATGGTAGTTTACGGAATAAAGTTTCCCCAATTACTCTCGTGCACTAGAGAAAAGAAGAAATGACTTAGATATAATTTTGGCAGAAATTTGGCTCATGTAAACATGAATTTTCGTATATTATTATCAGCCCAAAAGTGTCTCTAACTATAGAGAAACTCATGTCACATGGAGAAGGGAAATATTCTTGTGTCCAGAATTTCTGTCAGTTAACACGAATATATACCACTAGCGAACACAACGTTTCACTGAAGTGGTGCCAGCCTGGTGGTCAAGAGGCGTGCTTGTCCATTTTTGCTGCGTGGGTTCGAATCCCAGCCGGTGCTATTTAAGCACCTTTCCGCTTTTATTTTAAAAGTTATAACTTAACAACGCATAAAATTAAAACGACTTACAAGGGAATCGAACTTGCAACCTAGTGCTCCAACTAGACAAAACCAACCACATGGCTACCTTCAACTTTGTCTTACAATACAAAGTAATCAGTATTTACCCATTCTTATATTTTGGAAATATCTCCAACAAGGAAAGAAGTAGAATAGAAAGCAGGTGGGAAGATGCAGAATTTTCCCATTATACACAAATGCATTTTTGACCTTCTATAGCCAATACAACCAGTTTTTCGTTGATTCTTAAAAAGCACCTCAAAAGTTGTAGAAATTATAGTTAGACCCTAGAATTATATTAATATTAAAAAATTATATCACGTACATTAAAAATAGACAAAATTATATCAGATGTCTTTTAAGTTATTTATTTATAACGAGTTAGTCCTTTATGTTTTTTTGTACCAACTTAGTTCTTTAAGTTAAGTAACGTGTACACCGTCGGTCTTTTTTTATTTTCCATTCTACGCCGTTACAAAAAAGCCTATGTGGCAGTTAAATGCTTATTTGACAGGCCATGTAATTTTTTGAGCGGACTCATATTTTTTATTGAAAAAAGGAAAAAAAAATAGACGAACATCATCTTCTATGAACCCAGAAACAACAACACCCTTTCCTTCTTCTTTCTCTTCATCTTCCTTCTTCTTACAAAAATCAAAATCAATTGTTGTTCATTTTCTTTTTCATGAACCCTAATTTCATACATTTCCCCCCAAATTTCCTAATTTTATAGAATAGGAGAACCTTAATTTCAATCTGGGTTCTTTAGTTAGTTTAATGCCAATTTCCTTTTATTATCTTTCTTTAAAACGATAGCTTGCCTTCGTCGCCAACGTGTGAGGAAGGAAACAATTAGATAGCATTGGAAAGAAAGATCCACCATCCCTCCCATAGTAATAACTTTGCAGAGCTCATCAAATCGAACCTTCATTCCCTAAATGTTACTCTCTTTTCAACCATACAAGCAAACCTAAATCATAATTTTATTGGATCTTCACCGGCAACTTTTTATTTTCCTGTTTCTTTTCCCTGTTTCAATGATTCATTTGTAGGTGCAAGAGTTGTTTGAATCTCGTTTTGGTAAGTGTGGTCAACAGTTGTTTGATTATGAGCAGTAGGAATTAGAGCTTTGGTGGTTGGTTTGTGTTCAATGATGTAAGGAGGAAGATGAACTAAATAAAATTAAATAAAAATCACTTGGATAATATTTTATGTAGCCACATAAGCATTAATAATAGACATATCAGCGTGGGTAATTGCCACGTAGGCTTCTTTTAAAGGAGTTGGATGGAAAGTTAGGAAACATCTAACGGCGTAAACGTTACTTAACTTAAAAGGCTAAGTTGGTAAAAAAAACTTAGAGGACCAACTCGTTACAATTAAATGACTTAAAGGACCCCTGGTGTAATTTTGCCTTAAAAATAAGTGCTTTTTTGGTACCCTTCCTTCTCCCCTATACCCCCATTTTACCAAAAAATCCCTAAAATACCCCTAATTTTTTTAAAAAAAATGATTTTTTAAAAATTTCCGGAAATAGGAGTAAATTCGGAAGCCATTTTGACTTCCGCAAATACCTCTTTTTGAGGTGTTTCCGGAAATCTTAAAAAGATGCATTCCAAATTTACCCCTATTTCCGGAAATTTTTAAAATTTGTTTTTTATAAAAAATTAAATTGTTACAATAAATAACGAATTTTGCTAAACTACGATAACAATAACAAACGCGAGAACGAATACGACTAAAAAATACGATAACCATAATATAATAAATTCGATCAAATACAAGTACAAATATACAACAAAAATACGGATAAGAATACAACTATCGGTCAATGTCACAATCTGTCAAAGCACGCGGGAGTCTCTCATATGCCTCAGGTGGAAGACCTTGAGTCCCATGACATAACGGATATGTCCACCTATACTCGCGAGCCTATCCTCCATGGACCAACATCCTCAGTTGCTGCGTCTTGATCTGGTACATCCTGTGGTGGCGAAGGCGGAGCTGGAGTCAAACGGGGAATGGACACCTCCAAGTAACATGGTAGGTAATCGTCATCGCAGAGACCTGCCACAGGGGGTCTGCCTAGAAATGTCCCTGAAAGTCTACGCCGAGGAAGCATAGAACAACCAGAGCTGCTGGGGAAATACTCATAAATCCAACATTGAAATGGCATCAGCCTCAAAAATACAACTGGTGCTCCAAAACTGCACCGTTAAGCGGCAAGTGGGTCAACATGGAGACATCGTCCAAAGTAATAGTCGTCTCCCCCCACGGCATGTGGAATGAGCTGGTCTCAGAATGTCACCTCTCCACAAAAGACGAAATCAACTCATGGTTGATGTTGTTGAGAGGTGTACGGTCGAGCTCCAACAGATTGGATCCTGATTTCGAACCGGGTGTGAACAATGGGAGTATGTGTGTTGTGTTTATTTGTCATTTCGTCTAAGTTGGCAAAAAAAGTAATAAATTTACTCTTTTTTAAAAGAAAAAAGTGCAATTATGTTAAACAAGAGAAAATTATAGAGCTTTTACTAAAAAATTAGATAAAACAAAAAAAACAATCTTTAAAAGAAACGTTAGAACTTACAACAACAAGAAAAACTGCTGCACAAAAACAAGCAATTAAAAGAATAGAAACTAAATAAATGAAAAAAAAAGTAAATAACAATAACGTGACAAACTTGAGTGGGATCCAAGGACTTCTTATTAAATAGAGTATAAGTAGGACTTAATAAGAGAAACAAATACCAAGTCACAAATCTCATCCACACAATATAAATATAATAAATCAATGGTGCAAAAGTGCATTTGTGTTTGATGGGGATATTTAGCATTTCCCCACTCTAACCGGCACCTAGAATGCAATATGATTTTTTAGTTATTTTTTATTTGACGAGATATTTTTTTAGTTATTTGGTTGGAGTGATTGTGAGAAAAAAGAATAGTAAACAAATTCTTTCCATGTTTGGTTATCTTATGTCTAGAAAGTGAAAGGAATTAAGGACAAGAAAAGAAAGAATAAAATACGTAAATGCCAAAAATACTTTATAAGCCAAAAAGTAAAGTAGGGGTATTTTGGTACTTTTATTAGAATTGTTTGTCTTTTTATGTGTTTTCTTTGGTGGCTTCCGGTTTGAGGAGTCAACGAAGTATTTCACTGGTGTACTAAATAAATTGACCATGGGACACAATACAAAATATTATGAATTGTTGAGATTTCAAGTTGGTTGATACAAATTTTAATCATTCATAACCTTTTGCATAATATATGATAGTCAATTTGATTAATACACTAATAAGGAGATTAGTTGATCATTCACGACAGCGTTTTCCTTCCTTTGTAAGTTTTCATAGGCATTTGGAGAGAAACAAAAATGATCTTGAGTCCCACCTTTTTAATTATTTCTTTCCTATGTACTTGTGCTATCAAAGGAAGGGTTCTTAGTTTTGTGTAACTGTGTTTTCAACTAATAGTCTTTTCTTTACTCTACTTTTCTAGGATACCAAACACACCATTAGAGTTATAGATAGGGGATATATCATATCAAGAAAATCTCTAGGACAAACTCTTAGTGTTAGTCTCTCCAACATATATCTCAATTATTGATCAAATTGGAGACTTAAGCAATCTTTGTTCGAAGTTTTGCAATCATAATCGTGGTAAAAATCTTCCTTTTGATAAAAACATGCATTAGGTAACTTCAGAAGATAAAAATTAAAATTTCTTCAAGAAGCTCTATTTTCAATTTTAAACACATTATTTGATGTATGCATAAAATAGTTTTACACTAATAGTGGTTGGACATGTGTATACCTGGTTTTGTCGGTCCGTGTGATTCTTTTCTCCGAATAGAGTTTTTTGCCACACCCGAAATTCGAACCCAAAATCTTGAGTGGGATCCAAACCCAGTTACCGCTCAGAACAATCATTGTTAGTTTTTCTATTTGGTTTGATTGAATTAAGTGGTTGGAAAAAAATAAGAAATACAATTAATGGTATATTACAACTTGAGTTGTGAGAGATTCATTCTCTTTGGCATTGAGTATTTGAGAAAATATCTATGATAAAATATTTGGCTAACGCATTTAAGCTCTTACCAAACTCAAGCTTTCATTGATGCAATGCAACTAGTGAAACGTAAGTGGTCCATGTACCCCCAAAAAAGAAAGGTGATGTGGACCACTTTCTCTGCAAGCCATTAGCGTGTGTTTGGATGGGCGGTTGGATTGTCGCGCGTCAACCAAAAACCACGGCAGGAGTCACTGTGAAGGTGAAGCTACAATTTGGAGCTTCAGAGTTGCCGTAGCTTTTCCGCGGCGAAAGTGGTTGTGGACGTGCATTTGGGATCCCAAACGTGGATCCAAACATGCACTAAGTCAAGTGTTTCATGTAACATAAAGATAAAGACTATAGATCGTACGTTTGTGATTTTGAGTTGGAATGATGGGAAAACTTATTGTTAGCTAGATATGAGCAAGGAAATAAGAAACATACATGTCTAAACAAACTCATAGCGTGTACTAAGGTATCTCAAGATATTTAACACTGATGCATGTTCAGCTTGGATAACAAATTCTGGAATGAGGCAGGCCGAAGGGGTTTAGTGTGGATGTCAGCAATCTGGGCAACAGTAGGAATAGGCATTAGATGAAGGATGCCAGCTTGAACCTTGTCACGAACCAAATGACAATCGAGCTCAATATGTTTAGTTCGCTCGTGGAATGTGGGATTCTGAGCTATCTGAATGGCAGAACGGTTGTCACAATATAGGGCAACCGAATCTGTGTGAGGAACATGTAAATCTGTCAAGAGGTAGAGTAGCCACTGGATCTCACAAGCAGTGGAAGAAAGGGCTCGATACTCAGCCTCGGAGGAGGACTTGGAGACCGTGCTCTGCTTCTTGGACTTCCATGAAATCAGAGAGTTACCAAGAAATATACAAAACCCTGTGACTGAACGTCTAGTATCAGGACAAGCGGCCCAGTCCGAGTCACTAAAACCTTTAAGTTTCAAATCAGAGTCAGCAGCAAAGAAGAGACCAGAACCGGGTTGCCCCTTAATGTACCTGAGGACATGAAGAGCGGCATCCATATGGGTCTGCCGAGGTGCGGAGATGAATTGGCTAAGCTTATGAACAGCGAAGCAAATGTCCGGTCTGGTGTTAGTGAGATATATCAAGCGACCAATGAGTCTTCTGTAACTAGAAGGGTCGTCCAAAAGTGTGCCACTAGTAGTAGAGAGCTTGAGGCCAGGAGGCATAGGGGTAGAAACCGATTTGCATGCAAGTAGGCCTGCATCAGCGAGAAGTTCAAGGGCATATTTCCGTTGTGAGAGGATGATGCCTTGTGTAGATCGGGCTACCTCTAAGCCAAGGAAAAACTTTAGAAGTCCCAAATCCTTGATTCTAAAGATAGCATCAAGAGAAAGCTTGACTGACTGGATTTCAGCTAAGTTGTTACCTGTGAGAACGATGTCATCAACATATATGAGGAGCACAGTGACTTGTGAACCAGTGGTTTTGACCATGAGAGAGTAATCTGATTTGGATTGTACAAATCCAAGAGAGGTAAGATGAGAAACCAATTTGAAGTTCCATTGCCTACTAGCCTGTTTCAACCCATAGAGAGATTTGTGAAGTTTGCAAACCTGATTAGGTGCAGAAGTTTCAAACCCTTGAGGAACCCGCATATAGACCTCTTCATGCAAGTCTCCATGAAGGAATGCGTTATTAACATCCAACTGATGTAAATGCCAATTGCAAGCTGCGGCAAGTGCCAATACCAGTCTCACAGTGGTAATTTTAACAACAGGAGAAAAAGTTTTAGAGTAGTCAACACCTTCAAGTTGTGTAAAGCCCTTTGCCACAAGGCGTGCCTTATACCTTTCAAGGGAACCATCAGCTCTAAGTTTGGTTTTGTAGACCCATTTGCATCCAATAGCTTTCTTACCAGGAGGTAGTTGAGTGATAGTCCATGTGTTGTTTTCCTCTAAGGCCTGGATTTCTTTGTTCATGGCTTCCTTCCAACAATCATGTTTAACAGCTTGAGTATAGGAGGAGGGCTCAACAAGGCTAGAGATAGCTGACACAAAAGTTTTGTGGGAGGGGGATACATGATCATATGACAAAAAATGAGAGATAGGAAAAGTAATACCTGAGGACGCATTGGCAGCATTAGTTGAATGGATTGAGTTACAATGATATTCTTGAAGGTAACTGGGGGCAGTACGAGTTCGAGTAGACTGTCTGCGAGGAGGGGAAGGTATAATAGGGGAGGGGGCAGTAGGTTCTGTGGTAGGATTAGTGTGTGGAGGGTCGATTGAGGATGTAGAGGGTGAAGGGAGGAGAAGGTCATTAATATTGGGTAAGGGTATTAGAGGGGAAGATGAGGGAATTGGGCTGAAGACCGGGGTAGAGGAGTGAGGGGTGGCAAAAGGGAAGATGTTCTCATAAAAAGAAATGTGTCTAGAGTAAAAAATTTCATGGTTGTGCAAGTCATAGAGGAGATAACCTTTGACACCAATGGTATGACCAATGTGGACACATTTGCGGGCTCTAGGTTGAAATTTGGTCCGGTGAGCAACATGGGTAGTAGCATAACATAAGGAACCAAACACTCGAAGGTAGGAGAGGTCGGGAGAGATGTTATGTAATAGGTAGGAAGGAGATTGGTTATTTAGGGAGTGAGAGGGAAGGAGATTTATTATGTGGACAGCTTGGGAAACGGCAAATTCCCAAAAGGGAAGAGGTAATTTTGATTGAAACATGAGGGATCTGGCTATATTTAGGATATGTTGGTGTTTTCGTTCAACCACTCCATTTTGTTGTGGAGTTTCGGTACAAGAACGTTGGTGTATGATCCCTTTGGAATGGTAGTAGTCGGGTATGTGGAATTCAGGACCATTGTCAGACCTGACAGTTTTAACACTAATGCCAAATTGAGTGTGGATCATGGTGATGAAGTTTATGAGATGTGAACGGGCTTCAGCTTTGGTTTTCATTAGTCTAACCCATGTAAAACGAGACTTGTCATCGACAATGGTAAGAAAGTACCTGTGGCCAAGAATGGATGGGACACTATAAGGGCCCCATATGTCAACGTGTATTAAGTCAAATATGTTGTTGGAGATGGAAGAACTCGAGGGAAAGGGGGTCTTCTTTTGCTTAGCAAAGTGACAAGCATCACAAGCAGTGTGGGAACAATTTGGTATGTTGGAGTTCTGTTTGTGTACAAGGGAGAGGCAATCAGCTGAGGGGTGTCCTAGTCTATGGTGCCAAAGGTCAATATTAACTGCAGGGTTGGTCGGGCCGGTACAGTGAACAGCTGAAACAGAGCTAGAAGAGGGTTTGAAATCAATTACCATCGAGAATAACATGCCATCCAACCTAGCGTTTCCAATCGTCCTCAGAGAAGGCCTTTCCTGTATCAAACATTCATCATCAACAAACAGTACTTGACAATATTTAGAAGCTTGAAGTCTGCCAACAGATATAATGTTTTTGGAAAAATCAGGAAGGTAAAGTACATCATACAATACAAGGTCAGGTGTAAGAAAGATAGTACCGCTGTAGGAGGCAATTGTCTTAGTACCATTAGGAAGAGACACTGATACTGGCCTGATGGCTTTATAAGTGGCAAAGAAGTGCAGAGAGGATGCTATATGGTCAGTGGCGCCAGAGTCTATAAGCCATAGGGAGAGAGAGTTACCGGAACCCGTGAAGTTTGGTGCAACATGTTGTGCACTAGCTAAAGAGATAGTGGTGGTAGTAGTAGGCGCAGAGGAAGGAAGCAAAGCCAACAAACTCTGAATCTGAGCTCTTGTGAAGCCTAAAGACGAAGAGGCTGAAGAGGGAGCCATCGGTTTCCTAGACTTGAAACCCGGAGGATAGCCATGCTTGATGAAGCATGTATCAATAGTGTGGTTGGTCCTATTGCAGTGAGTGCAAAATCTATTTCCAGAAGGCATGGCAAATAAAATAGAAACGATAGATGATTGATCCAAAATTCCAGAACCAATAATAACTAGTAGCAACAACAACTATGCAGAAATTCAGAACCAGTAATAACAACTACGATCAAGAAATTTAGAGCCAATAACAACAACTGGTAATAGGAGCAATTATCCAAAGAGCCAGACTACAATTAATTATCATTAGGGAGAATGCACACGGTTTGTCTACTAGTGCACCATGTCACAAGCCTTTTAACAAACACCTAATGTGCCTGCCCACTATGTGCCAGAATTGTTGACGTAGAGAGAAAATTATAGGAGCCGCAAATCACAACTTATAGGAGCCGCGAATCACAAGTCAGTCACAAATCCCAAATCAGATGCAGGACCAAAATCAAATATCAAATTGCAAAATACCTCAGCGATCAAGAAATGTTGAAGACCTTCAAGAAAAACACACAGAAAAGTAACGATCTGCAAGTCGAAGTAGAAAAAAAAAAGAAACGCAGAAGTGATGCTCTGCGAAGAAGACGAAGTGCAGAGGAGACGGCGTTGATGCGATCTGTGAGAGAAACTGAAGAAGAAGGACGCCGTTGAGTGAACAATTGCAATATGTGAGAGAAACCGTGAACGCCGTTTGACGGTGACGGAGGAAGACGGTGACGGAGGAAGACGGCGTGGAGGGAACGGCTACAGCGTGAGCCTAATTGGAATTTCCTAATTAGGGAAGGAGAGATTATTTTGCTATGATACCATGTTAATTTGGTAAAAATGAATTTCTCAATTGATAAATTGCCCACTAGGGAGTTTATATACAAGTCAAAGGAAGTAAGGGAAAAAGACTAAACTACCCTAGACTAGAAAAATTAAAAATACAATAAGACTAACTAATTGAGAGTATATACAATAAGTCTAACAACTAACTGAGAGTAATATAATAAGTCTAACAAATATAATAAGTCTAACACTAAGGTATCTCAAGATATTTAACACTGATGCATGTTCAATGCTGAATTCGAACCCAAAACATTAGTTAAACTAGAAGATATCCCTACTATCTTAGGTCACTAAGATGATATTTGTCTAGGCAAACTAACAAAATAAAAGATAAAATCAATTTTTATGTGTTCATTTTTTTGAAGTTATTATTTATCATGCAGTCTCCAAATCATAAAATGTAAACTTTACCTTATTAGATAATAAAATTTTCGAATTGTTTCATGCATGTCGCCCATCATATAGATGAGGAAATATTAAATTGATATAAAAGTTAACATTTGTAAGTAGAATTAAAATTGTAGGTCAAATGAATAAAGAAATGGAATTACATATTTACATATCAAATCAATCTAATGTGCGACTTATCAAATTGAAAAGTTTAGTTTAAGATCCCACCATGAATAGTGATATTATTATCCCATATAGTGTCATAGTGATATAGTAGTGACATTTTGGTCGGTGCAACTTGGTACCTGAGGAACTGTAACCTCAGCGGGGCCTAAATGATGTGGCCACCAAAAAAAACTCGTGTGTCGTTTACTCTACTATATATGCTTACCTTTGTATTTTGTGAAAATTTTTCTTTTTCTTTTTGTTTAACTGCAAGTGGAAGAGGCTCTATTTGTGGACCACCAATGATGCATTTTATTTGAGTTATCTCACAACTAGACCTTATCAAATGTGATTCCGCTCGTTCTTCTTATATTGTTGTTTTAGTAAAATCAAATTGTCTAAATTTAAAGAGTTTAAAGGACTACCGTACGTGTTTTTCTTTGGCGAGTGGGAAATGAAGCCCTCCTAACTAACTAGGTCTGACATAGTAGAGGCATTTCATAGAATAGTAACTGTCCAATTTGTAACTCTGATGAGGAGACCATTTTGCACCGCTTGTGTAACTGAGGCTTTTTCAAAGCTGTGTGCCGGTTGCTGCTTGATGATGGGCCTAGTGATGATTTTTGGAGGGGCAATCTTCAGGATTGGCATATGTTGAAATTAAGGGGCAATAGGTCTAATTCGATGGATGTGAGGCTGCTGATGTTTGTTGTTGCTTTGAGATGCATGTGGCTTAACCGAAATGAGATTATTATCAACTATAAGGTGCCCGCGCTCTGGAGCATGCTAGTCGCATAAAGAATATTGCTTATAGTATTGACTAGAGCTGGTAAGAGCATGGTGGTGTGTAGTCGGTCCTGACGTGCGTCTGAAGATGACTAGGCTCGCTTGTTGGTGCCCTCCCTCAACAAGGAAGTTGGAATTGAATTGTGATACAACTGTGGTTAATTTGGGCGTTGTGGCAGCTACTATGGGCATTTTGAGGGATGAGCTTGGGAGGTTTGTAGCTCTTGTCGTAGAATTTTCTATTCTGTTCCTGATTTTACAACTTGTTCTGTAAAATTGTTTTAAAAACCTAGTTTATTAAAATAATTATTATTTGTTTTGATTTTTTAGTTTCAAAAACAAGAAAATTAGAAACAATTTTGTAAAATAGTTTTACAAAATAAGTTAACCAAACAAGTTTTTTAGTCATTAATTTTTTAAAAAGTGAAAACGATTTTCAAAAGATTACCTTCTTTATTATAAGAACTTGAGATTCAATAAATGACAAAAAAAAAAATTTAGGTGTAGTGGCAACTGGCAAGGATAAATTAATTCAGGAACACAATTTAAAGCACCGTTAATTTGTGTTAGGTAAGTTCTAAAATACCATTTTTATAGTTGTCTTGGGATAATTGAATTCAAAATAAAAGTGTCCTGCGACAACTAATTCATACTTTGGAAGTCTAAAAGACTCAAAAAATATAAATGCTATATTTGGAAAAAAAAATGGTAACTTCCACTCCACTTAGGTTTGCAGATATCTAGTCATTTCACCTAGCTAGGAGGTATCTTCTTCCCTAGAAGCTTTCTTTATATCCTCACCACTGTTTCCATACCTGCATCGATCTTCATAAAAGAATATAAAAGATAGGAATACTACACTCAAGAGAGAGTTTAAAAAAATCCTGCTACCAAGGCTCACTATCCTATGTCTCCACTCAAAAAACCTAGCTCGTAGCAGCGGGAGTTAGTCGCCATTAGAAGGTCAAGATGTCAAAAAGGAAGTGACCTAATTTTACAATTAAGGTGTTAAGCTACCAAATGTAGGATTGAAATCGTCCATCCTAACCTTGATTAACAAGCTAAGGTATCAGAAAATGTGATATAATAACAACATACATTTAGAGATGGTAATTCCATCAAATCACAAACATTGCAATTAGAAGACACACACGTACGCGTGCGCGCACACATATATCAAATTTTCAAATTTATGATTCAAAATCGTTCATTGAATAAGTATTGATCCAACTATCTATGGGCTCGTGTCACGATTAATGAAGAAGAAAGACTTAATGAAGAGGAGGAAATGGATTTAGCAATTCCAGTGGGCAGGCCCAAAAGAAACAAAACTAGGCCCAAATGGTTCAAAAACCACATCATGTTTTGAAGTTTATTACCGTTGCTGCCTTTTGTACTAGGATACTAGAATACTCTGATATTTTAACAGCTGTAATTGTGCTAGAACCTTCTCTATTTGATACCTGTAATATTCTCTTGACAGCTGTAACCTAGTACCAATCATTGGCTATTTATGGCCCTTTCATGAATAACAAAGGCAAGCAAAAATTATGAAGAATGTTAGATGTTAGCCTAAAATAGCTTATTTACTCTTGCTCTCAGATTCTGTAATCCACTCTCTAAATCTTCATCATCATCTTTCTCAAGAACTTACATTGGTGCTTTCATTATGACCTCTTCATCAGACTCCCCTGACATTTCATCCACCCTCAACGAAATACTACGCAACGAGCAAAACCTACAACTTGACCTCACTAACCTAGCCACTGAAATGACCCACATTCGCACGCGTTTACCACCACCTGGCTTCGGCCCTTTCGCCGGTGAATCAATCCTCAACCACCCCCTTTCATCCACCTCCCTTAAGCTGGATATTCCTCGTTTCAATGGAACTGATGCATTGGGCTGGATTGTCAATATCACTCAATTTTTTGACTTCCACCGCACACCTAAGGATCAACGGCTTCGCATAACTTCATTCTACATGGAAGGAGAAGCTTTGAGCTGGTTCCAATGGATGCACTCCAACAATCTTCTTGTTACCTGGCCGATGTTCTTGCACGCGTTGGAGACTGGCTTCGCTCCCTCCCAATATGATGATCCAAAAGGGGCTTTGTTCAAACTCTGCCAAACAACCACTGTAAGTGAATATCAAGCCTCATTTGAAGCTCTCGCTAATCGCATTGTTGGTTTACAGCCCCAATTTTACCTCAGTTGCTTCATTTCTGGCCTCAAACCCTCCATTAGAAGAGAAGTCCAAGCTTTTCAGCCACAAACCCTCACGCAAGCCATCAACTTAGCCAAGCTTCAAGAGGATAAGATTCGTGATAGATCTTCCTCTTTTCCTAACCGCCGCACCGAGAACACCCCGCCATTAACCACGCAGAACTCCGCCACTAACCCTCGCCCAACCACACGCCCCGCTCTCACCTCAAACCCTAATCCACCAAACACTAAACCTAGTACTCCGATTAAACGATTATCCCCTGCTGAGCTTCAAGCAAGACGCGATAAAGGTCTCTGCTATAACTGTGATGAGTTGTATCACACGGGCCACCGCTGTCGTCGTCAATTCCATATCCTGATTGCTGATAGTGACCCTCATGAACCCCCACCAGATTCTTCATCAGCCCAGCTTGCTCTTCCTCACACAGACCATCCTGAACCCGAAAACATAGCCTTAACAGACCCCAACCCAGCTACTATCAGTTTGCACGCTTTGATGGGTCACGCAATCCCTCAGACTCTGCGTGTACGTGGCTACATTGGCACAACACCTGTGTCAATTCTCATTGATAGTGGGAGCACCCACAACTTCATTCAAGAAAGATTTGTCAAACAACTTGGTCTCAAATTCAAACCAACTGAAAATTTTGAAGTGTTGGTTGGTAATGAGAAGAACTCCATTGTGCTGCAATGTGTAATCACTTGGCTCTTAAGATTGATTCACATAACTTCTCTGTTGATTTTTATGTCCTGCCGAGTTGGTTTTGGGAATTCAATGGTTGTGAACTCTTGGACCAGTGTTGACAGACTATGATAATCTCACTATGCAATTTACAGTCAATGGACAGGTTGTGCAGCTTCATGGTGAGCCCAAACAGCAACTCACAGAGGCCTCCTTGCATCAATTGAAACGGATGGTTTCCACCAAAGCCATTGATACTGTGATTCAATTTCACTTGCTTGACCAAACCCTTGCTCCAAGTTCACCTTCCATCACTTCAATCAAACCTCCACCCTCAGAAATCACCACATTACTGACCAAATTCTCCCCTCTTTTTGAAACACCAACCCTTCTTCCACCGCCTAGACTCACTGACCACAAAATCACTCTCCTTGCCAATTCAGACCCTGTGAATGTCCGCCCATACAGATATCCCCACTTTCAAAAGCATGAAATAGAAACCCAAATCAAAGATATGCTGCACCAGGGTATCATTCGCCCTAGCTCAAGCGCTTTTTCATCCCCAGTGTTATTAGTTCGAAAGAAAGATGGTACATGGAGATTTTGTGTGGATTACCGGGCTTTGAATGCAATCACGGTTAAGGATCGCTTTCCTATTCCTGTAGTGGATGAGCTATTGGATGAGCTACATGGAACAACATTCTTCTCCAAATTAGACTTGCGTTCCAGATACCATCAAATCCGAATGCACTCAGGTGATATCTCAAAAACTGCTTTTAGAACTCATTTAGGACATTATGAATTTTTGGTTATGCCATTTGGATTGTGTAACGCCCCATCTACTTTTCAAGCTACCATGAACTCTTTGTTTGAACCTTATCTACGTCAATTTGTGATTGTGTTTTTTGATGATATCTTGGTTTTTAGCAAAACATTGGAAGATCATGTAGCACATCTTGAACTGGTTTTTGCTTTACTCTTAGAACATCAATTTTTTCTAAAGCAATCTAAATGCTCCTTTGGTCAGTCCTCTATCACTTATCTAGGTCACATTGTGTCTTTTAATGGAGTTACACTAGATCCTGACAAAATTTCTGCTATGTCTAGTTGGCCTATTCCCACAACCTTGAAACAATTACGTGGTTTCTTAGGACTAACTGGTTTTTATCGCAAGTTTGTGCCCCATTATGCTTCTATTGCAGCTCCTTTAACTGAATTATTAAAGAAAGATAGCTTTCACTGGTCTTCCACGGCTCAAACAGCTTTTGAATCTCTTAAGGATGCTATGACAAAGACCTGTTGCAATTGCCAAATTTTGAACAGGATTTTGTTATTGATACTGACGCATCTAGTGTAGGCATGGGTGCTGTGTTATCTCAAAATGGCCACCCCATTTGCTATTTTAGCAAAAAATTCTGTCCTAAGCTGCTGAAATCATCTACATATGTCAGAGAATTGTGTGCTATTACATCAGCTATTAAGAAGTGGAGAACTTATCTTCTTGGCCGTAAATTTACCATCAATACAGATCAAAGAAGCCTGCGTGAACTCATGACTCAAGTGATTCAAACTCCTGAACAACAATTCTATCTTGCAAAGCTGTTGGGATATTCTTACAATATTGTGTACAAGCCAGGCGCTCAGAACAAAGTTGCAGATGCTCTCTCCAGGATCCATGAACCTCAGCCACAATGTCTTGGTCTCACCATTGCTCACAGTGAATTTTTTGAGAAGGTGGCAGCTTGTTGCCAACAAGATCATGATTATGTACTACTTCGTTCTAAGGTTCAAGACACACCAGATCAGTTTCCCTCATTTCAACTCATCAACAACATGTTGTTCTTTAAGGGCAAACTATATATCCCTTCCATTCCTGCTCTCAAGTTTGCTCTTTTGGAAGAATTTCACTCTTCCTTGCTTGGTGGCCACAGTGGCATCACCAAAAATCTTGGTAGACTAAGGGAGAATGTATACTGGGAAGGTATCCAGAAAGATGTTTCTGAATTTGTCAAAGCATGCCTCACATGTCAACAAACCAAAATTCCCACTCACTTACCCTATGGTTTGCTACAGCCCTTAGCTATTCCTGAGAACATTTGGGAGGATATTTCCTTAGACTTCATTGTGGGGCTCCCTTCTTTCCAAAAGCACACTGTTATTCTAGTTGTGGTGGATCGTTTCTCCAAAGCATCACACTTTGGAATGCTGCCTCCTAATTTCACTGTAGTAAAAGTTGCTGAACTGTTTGAAAAAATGGTATGTTGTGTTCATGGTATGCCTAAAAGCATTGTTTCAGACCGTGACCCTATTTTCATGAGTAAGTTTTGGCAAGAATTGTTTCGTTTAAGTGGTACCAAGCTTAGGATGACATCTGCTTATCATCCTTAAAGCGACAGCCAAACTGAAATTGTTAACAAAGCCCTCCAGCAATATCTTCGATGTTTTGCTCATCAGCATCCCCACACTTGGGGGAAATACCTCCATTGGGCTGAGTGGCACTATAATACTTCTATCCATAGCTCTACGGGTATGTCACCATATCAGGCTGTCTTTGGAAAGCTTCCTCCAACATTACAGCAGTATATTCCTGACTCATCTAAACTGGAAGCCATGCATACTGAATTAACAACCAGAGATGAAATTCTGCAAGTCCTTAAAAAGAAATTGTTGAAGGCTCAAGAAACTATGAACCTATATGCAGATAAGAAGCGCATCCCTCATCCTTTCAAAGAGGGGGATTTGGTGTTTGTCAAGCTTCGTCCTCATAGGCAAGTATCAATAGCTGGCCATCGTGTTAACAAGCTCTCCAAAAGATTTTTTTGGTCCCTATAAGATCGTAAGAACCATTGGGGAAGTCGCCTTTGAACTTGCTTTACCTACTGGAAGTTGAATTCACCCCATCTTTCATGCTTCACAACTTAAACCATGCTTGGGAAACAATGTTGTTGCCTCTGATTTACCTGCTGAAGCTGTGGAAAATCAACCTCTGCTGAAACCACTTGCTGTCTTGGCTCACAGGGTTATCAACAATCTGCCTCAAGTTCTCATACAATGGTCTAATACTCCCCCTGAAGATGCTACCTGGAAAAGTGTAGAAGACATAAAGCTGAATTACCCTCTCTTGAACCTTGAGGACAAGGTTCTGCCTGATGGGGATGGTGATGTCACGATTAATGGAGAGGAAATAGAAGAAAGACTTAATGAAGAGGAGGAAATGGATTTAGCAATTCCAGTGGGTAGGCCCAAAAGAAACAAAACTAGGCCCAAATGGTTCAAAGACCACATCATGTTTTGAAGTTTATTACAGTTGCTGCCTTTTGTACTAGGATACTAGAATACTCTGATATTTTAACAGCTGTAATTGTGCTAGAACCTTCTCTATTTGATACCTGTAATATTTTCTTGACAGCTGTAACCTAGTACCAATCATTGGCTATTTATGGCCCTTTATGAATAACAAAGGCAAGCAAAAATTATGAAGAATGTTAGATGTTAGCCTAGAATAGCTCATTTACTCTTGCTCTCAGATTCTGTAATCCACTCTCTAAATCTTCATCATCATCTTTCTCAAGAACTTACATTGCCTAAATACTTGTCATAACACTTGAATGCATCTACTTCCATGTAATGTATGCATTCTCATTTTTAAAGTAAGACAAAAAAATATATTTAGTTCATTTTTTTTTAACTTGGGTGAGATAGTGTGAACACAAATAGTTAAGATTTGTTATCAATTTCCACGTGCAAGAGGACTTCATGAACCTAACTTAGAATCCGACATCGAACGGTATAGGGGCTGATAAGAGTTTGGCAAACCTCTCCTTAACAACTATGATTTTTGAGGAGAAGTTAGACTTAATTCCTTAACAAGATTAAAATGTAAAACCAGATATATGACATTTGTAAGTAATTATGTGATTGTTAGATTGCTTTCAATCTTATTGCTTCCAAATATTATTGTATAATTAACTTGTCACATTCTTTCGTGTGAAAAAAATCCTTTACATGCATCCCCCAGTTACCTTATAGTATAACTTGCGATAGGCGAGCTTTTACACTATATATACACATATATAACTAATATATATATGTATACAACCGCTTTCTCTACCAGTACCATCTCATTCTCAATTAATTGCTTTCTTTGGTATATCTCTAGTTCTTGTATATTTTTCGATATCCTTTTTTTTTCTTCTTCTTTTCTTATAGAATATATATCAGTATTCAGTAATGGAAGGCAAAGAAGATAATACTCAAGATGGCACTGTTGATTTCCGTGGCCAGCCAGCAGTTCCATCCAAAACTGGCAAATGGAAAGCTTGTGCTTTTCTTGTTGGTACGTCACAGAATTGTGTCTCAGCTTTTCTTAGATCTGCAGTTTTTTCTCTTCACTATCTCCAACTCCAACCTTGAAGATTAATTATTTGTATGGAATGAAAATGACAATTTTCGTTTTAATAAGTTTAAACCAAGCTTTCAACTAGCTTAGTTCAAAATAAAAGAATTGTTGATGATGATTTCTGTGATCATATAATTAAGTTGTTAATAATTACTATTATTGAAGGGTATGAAGCATTTGAAAGGATGGCGTTTTATGGAGTAGCTTCTAACTTGGTGAATTACCTTACAACTCAACTTCATGAAGATACAGTTTCATCAGTGAGGAATGTGAATACCTGGTCAGGATCTGTTTGGATAACACCAATTCTTGGTGCTTACATAGCTGATTCTTACTTGGGTCGCTTCTGGACTTTCACTCTCTCATCTCTCATTTATGTCTTGGTAAGCTATATCCATCTCTATGACTATGAACTAGTAAAACTAATCTAAAACCAAGGAACTTAATTCTGTATTAATTTTCATCCCAAACTGAGTCTATGTTATCATGTTTAATTCTCAAGCAGAGGACACCCCTTGTTTTGGACGATATTTCAGTGTGAACATAATTAATACATATTTATAGATATAACTAACTGCTAAAGTAGGAACTAGAATAATTAATTTTCTTGTTGTGCAATGGCTATAAATATAGTTAATCAAAAACTTTAAACAAACAATTGTTTAATTTATTTAATATGAGTATACTATATATGCTGAACTTTCAAAAAGGATACTAGGTTGATACAATTAAATAGTTACTGGAGCAAACAATTCCACTAATGCCACTCGTGGGATACACTGCTATATATGTCAAAATCCATAATTAAATAGTCCAAACCAACTTAATTATTATGACTTGTATAGCTCAACCTCAACCATGAATTCATGAAAACAAAACGAATGATGCTTGAAACTTTTGCGTGTGTATATATATATATATATATATATATATATATATATATATATATATATATATATATATATATATATATGCAAGTGACACATAATTTTAGTTGATCACTTTCTTTTATTACCTCAGTTTTCTGGCATAATGATGTTGTATTGTATGATCATGTCATGTGTCCATGTAAAACATCGAAGCCATATGACTTTTTTTAAAAAAAAAAAAAACCAAAGAATAATGCTTATATATGCAAATATTACTAGATAATTGTTATATGCGTAAAATTGTTAGTTTTCAGGATTCGAATTCTACTGCTTAAATTTCTTTGGTATCTCTTAGCTAACTGAAGAGTAACTTTTGTTGTTGCCATATGATTTGAAACCTGAAACCCTGTGGCTACATGTGACAGGGAATGACACTTTTGACAATAGCTGTGTCATTAAAGAGCTTAAGGCCAAAATGCAGCAATGGAATATGCAACAAGGCATCAAAATCACAAATAGCATTTTTCTACACAGCACTCTACACAATGGCAATAGGAGCAGGAGGAACAAAACCAAACATCTCAACATTTGGAGCTGATCAATTTGATGACTTCAATCCAAATGAGAAAGAGATAAAAGCTTCATTCTTCAATTGGTGGATGTTTACTTCATTCTTAGGTGCTTTGATAGCCACCTTAGGCCTTGTCTATATTCAAGAGAATTTAGGATGGGGACTTGGCTATGGTATTCCTACAGCTGGTCTATTATTGTCCCTTGTTATTTTCTACATAGGGACACCAATATATCGCCACAAAGTTAGAACTACTAAAAGTCCTGCTAAGGATTTAATTCGTGTCCTCATTGCTGCTTTCAAGAATAGAAAACTTCAACTTCCTAGTAACCCTTCCGACATGTTTGAGTATGAGATGGAACATTATGTTAGTAACGGAAAGCGGCAAGTTTATCACACTCCAACTATGAGGTGAGTAACTTAATTAGAATTTATGTAGTACTGACATTTCGGATTGAAGACATATTATCGATGATTCTATCTGCAGTGTCACTGTGTGTTCGATATTCGTGTCATGTCGGTGTTTAATAAATTAGAATCATATTCCTATTTTCAGTTCTTCAATATATATGATTTAGAGGTGATTGTGGTAGGTGGAGGAGTGGACCTGGATCCTCTGCTACTACTGCACGGTGCAACAAGCAGCATGATCGTTAGAAAGCAGCAAGATTGTTAGATCTAGAGAGAGAAAATTTCTCTCTCAAGATCTAACGATTCTGATGCACTATGCAGTAGGAGAGGATCCAAACTCGTGGAGGAGTATATGGTAAAATTGGAAACCATCAAACTTTATACTGAAAAGGGATTTTCCACCTTTATTATCCTCATCTTAAATTTGATAGAGTCTAGAAAATGGTCCATGCATGTTTCATTAAAAAGAAAATGGTCCACGTCTAAAGATTCCGTATTCTCCAATTTGAATGTCGTGGCCTTAAGGGTATAAGGCAGTCAATGGAAGATGGTACAATTTTATGTGCTGGGTTACTAAACTCATTAAATTGGTTCCATGTGCACATTTTACACGTAATTCTTTGAGGTCCACTTTTTTGATTAGTCACTATCTTTCAACCAAGTTGATTTTTCATGTAGGTAATGTGCCACAGTTGTATCCACCTACGCACCATTGTGGCAGTAAATCATTACAAACACCACTAGTTATCACCAACTATAAACACATGATAGCCCACATATACGCATTCTAGGTGCACAGAGTGACACAGGATATAAATCCATTACTAGAAGAATGTTTGTAATTTGGAATATTCTACTTACTATTCACTACTATTGAGTCTAACTTCAAGTCCAGTAGTGGAATATTTGTGGAATATTCCACTACTGTTAGCTCAATATGTTGAATAGTGAGCAAAGTTGATATTAATATTTGATGGAGATTTTTTGTTTTAATTGAGAAAACTTTATATTTTACTTTGCGTTTAAGGCCTTTTTACTTTATAAAAACTAAATACTTTGTTAATGAGTTTGATGTCACTTGATAGTTTTTGTAATGGCTCAAGTGAATGCAATTCAGGTTTTTGGACAAGGCTGCTATTAAAGAAGATACTAGTGACTCCTCAAGAGTACCAATGACAATAACACAAGTGGAAGGAGCTAAGCTTATATTTGGCATGCTACTAATATGGCTAGTAACACTAATTCCAAGCACCATTTGGGCACAAATCAACACACTTTTTGTGAAACAAGGCACAACCTTAGACAGAAACCTTGGTCCTAATTTTAAAATTCCAGCAGCTTCTCTTGGTAGTTTTGTGACTCTCTCTATGCTTCTCTCAGTACCAATGTACGACCGCCTTTTCGTGCCATTCATGCGACAAAAAACCGGCCACCCTAGAGGAATCACATTGCTTCAAAGACTTGGAATTGGATTTTCAATTCAGATCATAGCCATTGCTATTGCTTATGCAGTTGAAGTTAGAAGAATACATGTCATAAAAGAAAACCACATAAGTAGTCCTAAAGATATTGTCCCTATGAGCATATTTTGGTTGCTACCACAATATGTTCTTATTGGGATAGCTGATGTGTTCAATGCTATAGGATTGCTAGAATTCTTTTATGACCAATCACCTGAAGACATGCAAAGTCTTGGAACAACATTTTTCACAAGTGGAATTGGTGTTGGGAATTTCTTGAACAGCTTTTTGGTGACTATGGTTGATAAGATAACAGGAAGAGGTGAGAGAAAGAGTTGGATAGGTGATAATTTGAATGACTCTCACTTGGATTACTATTATGGGTTTCTGTTGGTTATGTCAAGTGTTAACTTGTTGGTGTTTCTTTGGGCTTCAAGTAGATACATTTATAAGAGGGAGTCAACAAGGGTTAAAGAGGCACTTTGTGTTCAAATAGAAGGAAACCCAACTTTGGATGCTTCTCTTGGTTTACAAGTATGAAAACTATATAGCCTTGGACCATTAAAAAAACAAATCAAAAAAAAAAATCAAGTATGAAAACTAGCTATTGGGGTAGGACTTGTTAAATAACCAGTGGTGAGATTAAGGCTATGCTTTTATTTCAGATTCTGCGCCATAAGTGAGTATTGTTTGAGTTTAATTGGTCTCACCTACCATCTATTTCTTTAAGTTGGAGCCAAAGAGATTCAGATGCATAAGCTTGTGTAGAATTTATGAAAAAGTTATGTGTAAATATTCTTAATACACCATTTGTGTTACTATTTTGTAAAATATGTTTGAAATGTTAGTCTACTGTGCTTTTGCCAATAGAATTTCATGTGCGAATAGAATGTTCCAATCTTAACTTTTTCTGAAGTTCATCTTTTATTAATTTACTATAAGTACTTAAGACCTGTATTCAATTAGAATCTGTTGGATAGTTCACTAATTTTAAGAATTTTATCAGCTCAAAACAATACATAACATGAACTGAGTTCATTATAAAGACTATCAATGCCATCCTTTATACATTATAAAGACTGTCAATGCCATCCTCTATACAAAGAAATGGAGCAAAGAGTGAAGTGTCCGCATCGACAATTTTTTGTTGTTAACCGGCATCCTTTGCGCACAATTGCATAGACTAATCCCTCAAGTCGGGTAGAACCACAATAAATGGCAAAGTTCTGATAGGTACCAACTCATATATTGAACGAAATAGGACTATTACATGAATGTTTGCTGGATATTCAAGAGATCCAACCCTCTCCTAAGCCAAATGGCCCTCTAGTGTATACAATTGACAAGCTGATTATTTCTATCCCATTCCCTTCTTATTTATAGGCAACATGCCTTATTGTTATTTGCTAACTAACCAATTCAACCCCCTAACTAACTATTAACTAACATAACAAACATTACCCAATTGTAACTAACTAGCTAACTAACTGTAACAGACCTATCAATACTCCCCCTGGGGACAATCACCTTGTCCTCAAGGTGACTAAGAAAAAATACAACAGCACAACAATTCTGAGAAAAAAAAATTCTGGTTGCGTTAGTGCTTGAATAGCCTTTGCTCCTGTGCCGTGCTCCGTGGTGCCATCTGTTTTGCATTCTCCAAACAGCCCTTCCCCTACTTTCGTGTTTGAGGTTCTTGTCCATTCAAAAATTGTCTCAACATGGTAGAATGTTGACACAGAATATAAGTGTGATTCAGCTGTCATAACATCTTTAACTTGTCTTAAAACTGCGTTGCTGGCACTATCTTGCAGCCTCCACCCAATTTTAGTAACACCACAAGGCGTCGACTGAACTTCTTTATCTCCCTTTAAGAGATAAGACACCATAGCTTCAGTTGTTGTCATCAAGGATAATACACTTGTTGCATCAGCCACCTTTGTGTCAAGTTCCTTGTGAGTCACAAAAGTCATTTCCATCTTTTTAAACCCCCAAACTCTATTTTTGCAATACTGCTTGAATGAGCCCACCACGCACCACTGCGCCACCCGTGTGATTACCTTCCAACTACATTTGGGTATTACTTTGCTACTAGCGTCTTCATGGTGCATTGGATTCAATATGTTAGGAATCCGCTGCCACCCACCATATGCATTGCCAAGTTGTCCCTTCCAGCAACATTCTGATTCAATAGCAACCCAACACAGGCTGTTCTCAGTGTACCCCACGTACCACCCTGTCCTTATCCATGGAGTCCCGAACAAGCATTTTATCAAACAGGAACTATGCAGTTTCTTGCATTTGTTGTAAGTGCTCGATGGCTTCCATTGTCTCACTGAAGCAGCGAAAATCTGATACGCCAACTGAAACAAGCAAGGAGTGTGACTCACTAACAGGGACAACGACAACGATGCATACGCCAAGAACGGCAGCGACAAAGCGCTTCTTCCTTGCGTGTTCTGATATTTTTCACACGAGTTTTGGGTCGGGTTCCATAAGATCCATGAATTATTTTTCTTCTTCCACTGATCAGAAACATTTTGGGCTTGACCCACTTGGTTTAGAATAAGGCCCAGGTCCCAATTATCCACATTTCCTTGGATCTGACCCATAACATGTAATTCCCACTGTACCCTTCTGGCTTCACCTTGCACATTGCGTGCTTCTCCCATCGTTAACGACGACGACGTCAAGTCCAACGAGCCCTTGCCCATTGCGACGGTGACCGGCAACTCTGATGGTGATGGTAGTTGAACCAATGACAATTTCTTCCTTCCCCAATTTCCTCTATTCATGTTCGCGTTTTCCTCTCCTCCCCCGAAATCGCTCCAATCCGGTGGCTTTGGCGGCGGTACTCGTCGTGTCAGTGCCATGGCAGGCTGGCCTGTGTTCTGCGGAGGTAGTGTTGGTGGCGACGACTCCCACGATTCCGATGGGAACGTTTTCAGCCTTGATCGGTCTGGCGGTTCCGGCGGCGGTGGTGGCTCGTTCCCCACTCGCTGACTTTCTTCTCTCTATTTCGTTCTTGAAGTTGTGCGAACACTTTCGCTCACAACCAGCAACGCACCAAGATGCTCTGGTGGTGACGGTTCAGCCTTGGTTCGTTCTGTTACTACAAGCTGTTTCGGCTCCGATCGTCCCAACGATGGCCCCAGACCCGTTGAAACTCCCATGGACTCCGAACTAGCCATTTCGTCGTTGCAATTCTGCACTCCCTTCCGGTGTGAAGTTTTCTTGGAAGCGATTCTTGAATCTTTGGTTGCTCGACTTCTTCTCCACCTTACCGTGATGCCTCTCATCTTAAGTGCCAAACCAACATTGTGCTTAGACCATATTTGGACCTTGCAATATTCAGTTTCCACCTCTGATTTCTTGCTTCCCAATGAAGATGTAGTTGCGCCTTGTTTCTTGAAATTCTGACTTGAAGACTCTTCTCTTTCAAGAACAGTTTCTTCAATTCTGTCCTCCACAAGACTAGGCTGATCAGGAGTCTGTTTCGTGTCAATGAAACTCTCCAACTTGGGAATTCCATTGCTATCATCGGTGAGCACCACTGGCAGCCGCTTTGCTTGGCTCGACTATTCTGTTTGCTGTTGTTGCCACACAGCAATGAATATCTCCACCATGCGCGCGATTGATTCTTCGAAGCGACGCTGATTGCGGACCTCTAATTCTTGAAATCGCCGTTCCAATTCGTAGATACGTGAATCCATGGTGGTTGAAACTTGCTTCTTGCGCACCATGAACGTTCCGAAGATCGAATTGCTTTGATACCAATTGATAGGTACCAACTCATATATTGAACGAAATAGGACTATTACATGAATGTTTGCTGGATATTCAAGAGATCCAACCCTCTCCTAAGCCAAATGGCCCTCTAGTGTATACAATTGACAAGCTGATTATTTCTATCCCATTCCCTTCTTATTTATAGGCAACATGCCTTATTGTTATTTGCTAACTAACCAATTCAACCCCCTAACTAACTATTAACTAACATAACAAACATTACCCAATTGTAACTAACTAGCTAACTAACTGTTGCTATTGCTAACTAACTGTAACAGACCTATCAAGTTCTCCCTCAAAAGTTTTAACACTACTACAATCTTAGGATTGGATTCAAATCCAAAACCTTTGGTTAAGCGGAAAGAGACTCAAACAATGGTAAATACAAGCACTTATATGACAAAATATGGTAAATGAAAACTTTTTCTTTAATATTCTCATTCCACTATGTGCCTTTGGTATAAACATTATAAACATCAACAGGCACCATATATTAGAGAAAATCCAAAAGGTGTATATCCCGGAGACTAAAAATGTATCGAAACCTTTGGTTTATCAACAGTTCAATGATCATAGTAACTTTGTCACAACAATAAGTAATTCAAAATGTGAAATCAATGAATCATTTAAGGACTAAACCACCAAGTTACTGCTTTGCTGCTCACCTTGCCAAATCCAGACAACATCTTTGAGAGCTGGTTTTATATGCTCCTTCAATATCTTCTGGTATTCTAATGTATCACCAACAGACTTCTTCATCTCAACCAAATAGAAAGATGGCGAGAACTCAAATATCTCAGCATCAATAGTTAGCGCCCCCTTTCTACGTTCCCAAGGTCTCTCCAATTTCAGCGACCCTCCATTCTTCTTAACCATCTTCATCTTCAAAACGCGAGCAATATCCTCCATTGTAGATATGATTGATGAGGCAGACCTTGTGGATGTAAATTTGATATCTTTCTGTTCATCATTACTTTCAAAAAGGGTAGACAAGTTCAGCCCTGGCGACAAAGAAAGTATATCGAAAGCATTTAAATGCTTAGGCTGCTCAACCGATTCTTGATGCGCCTCAACAGAAGAACTTCCAATCTCAGACAAATCAACTGAAGCAACATTTGTAACCTCTCTTTTCGCCTGAAAAGATTTCGGATTGAAACCTTTTCTGAACCACGAATTTTCCAAAATTTTCGTCGTGGATATCCTAGTATCCGGATTAGGATCAAGAATTTTCGCCATTAGCCGGTGGACTTCAAATGAAAACCAGTTTGGACATTTATAATCTCCCCTTCCAATTTTCCTATACAATGCCATAAGATTCAAATCATAGAAAGGCAAATGACCAGCCAAAAGAACATACAAGATAACTCCACAGGACCATACATCGGTTTTCGCTCCATCATAACCTCTTCTACTTATAACCTCAGGAGCAACATAAGCAGGAGTTCCGCAAACTGTATGCAGCATGTTATCTTGGCGACGAGAATCAGCAAGTGCGCTCAATCCGAAATCCGCTACTTTAAGAACACCATTCTCATCTAAAAGCAAATTCTCCGGCTTCAAATCCCGGTGGTAAACGCCCCTACTGTGGCAAAAATCAACAGCACTGATTAATTGTTGGAAGTACTTCCTTGCCATTTCCTCAGGAAGTTTACCTTTTGCTATCTTGCTGAAAAGTTCACCTCCTTTGGCATACTCTATGATGAAGTAAATCTTTGTTTTTGTGGCTAAGACTTCATAAAGCTGCAAGACATTAGGGTGTTTAACTCGCCTCATGATCGAAATCTCGCGCTTGGTTTGTTCTTCTAGCCCAACTTTTAGGACTTTTTCCTTGTCAATAACCTTAATAGCAACATTGTTGCCTGTTCTTATGTCCCTTGCATGGTAAACCTTTGCGAAATTTCCTTGACCTAAAAGTCTGCCAAACTCATATTTCTCCATTAACACATTCCCTTTTTTCACCATTTTAGGCAGACACAAACCTCAAACACAAATTTTTCTCCAAGCAATGAAATTTCCTTTGTCAAGGTTCAGATGCTTTCTCTGAGATTGACAAACAAAAAAAAATGTCAGTTTTAAGAACAAAAAAAAATATTGAATCAGTGAACAGATGATGATTAGAACACAAAGGGTATTGAAATAATCCAGTGAAAACACAAAGGGTGTTGAAAAAATTGAAACTTTTACAATCATATATGGTTAGAACTCAATCAGATGATCATCAGAAAGCAAAGCCAAAAGGGGCCTTCAAATTTCTCTTGATCAAACATTGATTTATATAAGGAAAATAGAAAGATTTCTAAGCCAAGTTTAGGAGAATTCAATGTGAATTCCTAAATTAACAAACCTAACAAAAAAGATGACATACATTAGAGAGATGGAGAGAAAGCAAGCAAATTACCTAGAAAACATCGAAACGTTGGATTGGAAGGCAAAAAGCAACATCATCATCATCATGTTATTCGAAACAGAAAGCACACAAGATTGTTATGAAGGCAAAGCAGTTTGGGGTTACACTAGACTATAGTGACAAAAGTGAAGGTTCTTATGTGGGGTAGGGTGAAGGAGTGCCAAGTAATATCAAACATTCAAATATATAAAAGGATTCTATTCTATTGTATTTGTATACCACTCGAATGTAAACAGTACGCACCATCAATCAAGAACTGCCCCACTTGCCATTGGTGGGTGGAAGCTATGGCATCACCCAACAAAAAGTAGAGTGAAAATTGACCATAGTTAACTTGGTAATTCTCTTGTCATAACCAAAAGGGTATTTTCTTGTTGGCCAAATATTCAACATTTGACTACTATTTTCATTTCATTTTTTTAAAAATAAAATAACATTATGTGTAGTGTGTTGGAGTATATACTGTAGAACCGTTGTGTAAACGTTATACATTAAACGTGTGAGTCATGAAAAAATAGAGTATAAAATTAAATAGAATATCGTATATATTTATTGATATTTAATTTTGTAATCATTTTAACAGTTGGAAAAAAAATTTCTATTACAAGAAAAAACAGCTGAATTTTTTTTTGTCTATTGTAATGAAGTGAGTGGTTAGGAAGTTGCAAACGCATGTTTGACTACAATTTTTTATGTAGTTTTTTCAAGGTAAACGTATTTTTTTAATCAAATGTGTATTTGCAACAGAAACTAAATAAAAATAGAGAGTATAAATAATTAAATCTCTTTGTTGGCCCTACAATGGCGAAGCTAGTCTATTTTTTATACGAAAAGGTGAAATATAGAAGTAATATTTCATATGGAAAAGATACTTTAGTAAAAGAGAAGCAAAATGCAAATAATCTATGATTTTAGAAATAAAGGTGAAAATAAAACACATGAGGACATAAAATTGTCATATTGGGAAAATTAGGGACAAAAAACTGTCAAAAGTAAAATAAAAGGGCTAAAATCACCAAGCTGACAAACATCACCATATTTATTTGGCTTAATAATTTACTAATAGACTTAAAATAATATACTTGTTCTTTATCTCTTTAAACTAATAAACCTAGTTGGAATAACTAAATATTATATTATTAAGGTAGTTAAATATAATAAACACTTACTTATTCAAATACGAATATTATTTTTGGGGTAGCCAAGACTACTCCATCCATATACAAGCCTCCGCCCCGACCTCGAGTCTCTACAAAATTTTATAATTTTGGTTTTATAAAATTTTCCGTTGACTTTTTCTACAATATTTTTTCTTGGTAGTTTTAGTCTCTATAAAGTGTTAACTTATGTGTATTGTTAAGGACATTATAAAATAATTTCTCACCAAAACTTAGAATTTTTTAACAAAGAATGAACTAAATATGAAATTTTTATGGACCAAAAACTCAAGAAATAAAATAAAAAGAAATATAGACCTAAAAATTGAATTTTGAGCTTATTTTTTTTTAGAGACTTCTATCATAACACGAAGTATCATTGCAAAGTTTTGTACTATTCTAATAATAACGGAATTCATTTTGATTTTAAAGATACTAAAATGCCTGACTAAAAACATTATAAGAATTAAAAAACAAATTAATTTATTATAAGAATTAAAAATGAAATTGTGAAATTTTATTAGAATTAAAAAAACATATTTAATTCTATTTGTTTACCAAATTTACTCTAGTGGTTCTTTTAAGTTATTTAAAAATTGAGATTCCTTAATGTTAGGTGTTATAAATTGTTCGTTCGTTAAGTGTTATAAATTGTTTTCTCTGGTATTAAATTTTATTAGAATTAAGACAAATTGGAGTCGGTGCTGACGTGCATGTGATAAGGTATCGCTAGCATGTCACAAAACAAATGTGGTTTTTTTTTATCGGACCCTCACGGGCGACCATGCAGTGTCTCAACGTTGTCAATGAATGATTAATTTGCGCTCGTTATTTACTTGGGGCTCTTAATTATTTCGCTGACCAACACTCTATTTGACGTAGGCGGGAATCGAACTCGGGAACAAACCGGATCGACCCCCACCACGTCCTAACAGGAGTCTGAATGACTCGGCTAGGAGTGTTGGTTAAAAGAAATGTGGTTTGGCTACCCTATCAGTATCACATTTTATTTATGGTACATGGCGTGGCGTAAATACCACGTTTACTTATGTGCACATTTGTCTTCGCCGTGTGAGTAGGTAGCTCAAGCCTTGTCGACCCAAAACGACATACCAACCAGTTTTGCTTCCCCTTTGGAACGGCAATTATCCACTCAATCTCTATTAGGACATGAAAACTAAATATCTAGTGTTTAATGGATAAATTCGTAATAAGTGTATATAATACAAGACTCTCTACTTTCTTTCTTTTTTCTTTTTTTCTCTGTTAACTTTTTGAACATTGCATAAAAATCATTGTGTTGTTATTATTATTATTATTTGTTTTTAACTGGTCCACGAGTCCCACTCAGCCAGTCAGACTTGGATCAGCCTAATAGTTAGGATCCATATCCAATGCCTTTGTATTTTGGACTGGGCCACGAGGCTCACTCAGCCAACTGGACTTGGATCAGCCCAATAGCTAGGGTCCATTTCCAAGACTTTGTTATCACGCATAGCTCAGTTGGCGAGCTAAGAGACATGAAGGAGTTGCAAGAAGGAGATTCAGATTTCAATTCTTGGAAACTAACATTCCCCCACCCCCACTAGCATTTGCTTATAAAAAAAAATGACTCAGATGCACCCGACCGATCCAACGGACATGAGGCTAACACAATGCCTATTTAGACTAACACAATGCCTATAAATACCAGCCCACCTATTTCACAATGGTACACATTACTTATTTTCCTACACACATTTCAATTCTCAAGACTAACTTGAGCATCCAATTGACTTTGCAAGTACCCCCTTCGAGTTCAAAACACTGAGATCCGACCTGATAGGAGCACTACCAACTGCAGTCTCAGATCCATCCGAACCACAGCAAGGTACAGAACATTATTATTATTATTATTATTATTATTATTATTATTAGGTTTGTTTGTTTGTTTTCTACCTTTTCTCTTTAATTGTTATTTTACTATATTACTGTTGTTTTTTTAGGAGATTACTATCACTATTGCACTAAATAAATTATTTTATATTATATATATATATATATATATATATATATATATATATATGGAGAAACAAGTAAATAAATTGGACTATTAAAATATAACATATAAAATTTTAATTTCTAAATATTTTAATAATTAGTTTAATTACCATAATATTTATGAATATTTTATCATATTTTTATTGATTAAATAAATTTAAGTGTTAATCAAACATATTTTTTATGTCATTTTATATGTAACAGCTAGTTCAATTGCTAATTTTACTAAATATTTCATTTATGTTCATCCTTAAGGTTCAAATTCCATCATACTGTAGGAGCAATTTTGCTTCGAAATTATTGATTTTTTTTTCCTCTGAAATTATTGATAATATGAAAGATTAAGTTAGTTCAATCCTACAATTTTGAGATTAAATTGAGTATTTACTAGTGAAAACATCACATTCAGTCTCGGTCTTTTCAATTATCTCTGTAGAAAAAACTAAAAACAGAGCTTAATGCGAAGACCAACAATTTTCAATTCATATAAGAGAAGACACTTTACAGAGAATAATACCATAATGGACTCATTTTGACCTTTACGAATTTAAATGTCACTTTATAAGTGGTTAAGAAAGTTTTTATTTCTCATGATGAGATTCTTGACTGTTTCACTGGGCGAGGTGTTACTATTTCAGAGAGGCGCTTAGCCCGATAGTTCCCACCATCTAATGGTGATATTAAAATCAATGTGGATGGCAGCTTCTTGGAACATTGCTCTCATTTGGGTATAGGTCGCCTCATTCGTAATCATGAGGGAGATTGGATCGCTGGTTTTTCCTACTTCAGACCAAGCGGGGGGATCCCTTTTTAGCTGAGTTGCTCGCTATCAAGGCGGGAATTGCATTCACTCATTCTAAAGGGTTCTCGCACTTTACTTGGGAAAGTGATTGCTTGGAAGCTGTCAACATTATCAACAACCCAGGCAACTATGACTTCCACCTGCATGCTTCAGTTATCCTTCAGGTCTTGGATGCTTTACAGAGAAATGGAAATATCACTATTGTCCACATTCTACGGGAGCAAAACAAATGCGCTGACTTTTTGGCAAAAGAAGGTTCTCACTCGTTGTGCGACACCGATTGGGACCACCCTCCTCCAGGACTAGAGTCCCTCATCCTTATTGACAAGCTTAGCTAGCCGCTTTTCGTTTCTTTTTTCATTTTTTCGTTTTGTTACTTTGTAACACCCAAAATAAAGGCTCTGTTTGGCAAAACTGAACTGCTAACTTAAAGCAGATCAACTAGTTATAGGTATTTGACACAACCAGCTTTTAGCGTTTTTTCAATAGGTTAGTGTGTTTTGAAACACTACTTGAAGTAGTATTTGAGCTTATAATTTATAACATTTTATTTTTCTCTCAATTTTACCCTCACTACTTAACTAAATTACTCATTTATCCTCCATTAAATGAATTTCTCTCTCCTTTTTAAGCATTAAATTCAAATGTCTATTTCCGTAATTTTACATTTATAAGCTACTTCAACCGCCAATTTTACCAAACACGTTAAATTCAATCCGCTAGCTTATCCACTACCTCATCCGCTATCTGCTACTTTTTGCCAAACAGAGCCTTATATTGAATGCTTAAATAGATAAAAGTCACAAGTGAATCTTTTAAAATCTTAGTCAAGAAGTGTCATTAGCATGTGTTATCTGTTACTCATGACTCATGTTACTGAAATGTTACTTTATTGCTGTAAAAACTTACCAATAAACCAAAATCTAATATATTTAGTAAATGGAACAAAAATAACATTAATCAAAAAATTAATCAATCCCAATTAGCTTCTTAGTATCTAATTCCTTTGGCAACCTCAAAAAAATGTGCTACATTCTCTTCAGGTGTACCTACTACAATGCCATGACCAAGATTCAAGATATGTTTCCCTCTACCTGCTTTTCTCACAGTATCATGTATCCTATCAGTGATGAGCTTTTTTGAACCAAAGAGAACACCAGGGTCCACGTTACCCTGTACAGCTATATTTGGCCCCAGTCTTCTCCTACCATCAGCCATATCAACCGTCCAATCCAAGCTAACTACATCTACACCAGTCAAGGCTATTCTTTCAAGCAAGCCCCCTGAGCCACTTGCATAGAGGATAAGAGGGAGTTGTGGATGAGTTTTCTTTACAGTATCAATAATCTGCTTTAAGTATGGCAAACTGAATTCTTCAAAATCTACTGGACTAAGCTCTGTCGCCCATGAGTCAAAGATCTGAACAGCTTGAGCTCCATTGTCAGCTTGGTATTGAATGTATCTTGCCATTGATGTTGTAAATTTCTGTAGTAAAGAGTGCAGGATCTGTGGACGAATCACAGTTCAATCGAATTAGAATGAGTGTAATGAGTTAAAGATATAATGCAGGACTTGTTGCTACTCTGAAAGTTGGAAGCATAATGGTATCAATGTAACACTAAAAACTAAATGATAATAAGGAAAAGACAAATTGGTAAACGTGAAATCATAAATCATGCAAACTGTTTCTTAATCATAAATCATGCAAACTGTTTCATATTTTGACTTTTCCCAAAAGCATAAACAATCAGCTTATTAACTTTAAATTTCAAAAACGAATTATTTCTTCAGGGGAAAAAGGCTTACACAAGCGCACTCCAAATTTGACCAAAAAAAACACACTCTAAATGACCAACTAAAGGACTTATTGGCGACTGTGTGGACTGACAATACATTTCCGCTTTTAAAATGCTGAGTAAATTAGCACATCATAAGTTTCCACGGTGACAAGTTTATTGTGCCCGAGTGATCGCGGAATATGGATTACCTTGGGCTCCGAGAAAGCCAATCTCTTTATTTTTGAAAAGTGTTTTGATGAACCACCTTCAACCACATACGATGCCAGGGTGAAAGGAGCCCCAACAAAACCAAGGACTGCAGCTTTATTATCCACCTGTAATCAATAATTTTACATTCAACAAGAAAGATTAACTATAGGGGCACTATACATTAATTGGGCTGCAGAGAATAACAATAAAGCACCATTATATGAAATTTAGATTTTAAACAATTAGAGTATTTATGTAACTCCATTTACAATAACATGAAAAACTGTTAATACATTTGGGACATACAAATCAATTCATATTATCTTAATAACCAGCAGCAGCATGGACAGTTCAATAAAATAGATAGTTTTGAAAACTTTCAAGATAATTGTTCCCCTCAGAACCACATGAGATATGCTTTCGATCACATTTCCATCATTCAATGTTATTACATTCTCCACCTATGAATCACAACCAATGAACATCCACAAAATGCAAGGTGCCTTTTAATTCAAATTAAATTAATCTAAAGAATTTACGTCTTATGGTATTTGACTAAACAAACAGATATAATATTCAGCTATAAAAGTGCAAAGGTAACATATCAGACCTCTTTCCTCAAAATAGTCAGTGCGTCACCAACGTATGGAACTGAATCTTCAGGAATAAACTCCCTGACTTGATCAACCTGGGTGACTGTTTGAATAGGATCAAATATGACAGGACCCTTACCCTTTACAATATCAAAGGGTATATTCATTCCAGAAAGTGGGGTAAGAATGTCGGAGAATAAAATCACCTGTTACAGAATCAGTAGATTATAAAGACAACCAAATCAGAACCATAAAACAAGAAGCTGGCTAACAAAAACACTGCATAAAACATAATGTTAATGAGTGCTAGAGATTTATCTTACCCCATCGGGCTTGAAAACCTTCCATGGTTGCAACGAAATTTCCACCACAAGATCAACATTTTCAGACCTTTCACGGAATGAAGGATATTTCTCGCAAAGGGTTTGGTAACTCTGGTTAATAAATATTGGAAAATTAGATCTGCTTTCAGTAAAGAAAACACACTCAGTAAACTCATTCATAAAGGATAAAAGCTCAACCAATTTAATATTCAGTGGCATTTATAAAAGGATACGTGTATGAAATTAAATTTACAACAAAAGCAAGCAGACACGGATTGTGACAATTCATTCAAACACTTTGGTTTAATTGAGTTTGAAAAAGTAGAAAATTCTCAGAAATGGAGATAAGTTTAAGAAAATGTTAAGCATGTGCCTAAGCAAATGCAATTTGTTTTTCACAAAGCAGCTCACTCCCAATACATATGTTATAAAAAGAATCAATCAAATCATGTAAGTAATTCAGAACAGTAACTACTAACTTGTAAAGCATATCAAAAAATCTACAACTGGAAACACTAAATTTGGATATTAACAAAAGCATAAGAATTAAGTGCATAAACCTGCCTTCATATACCTCCCAGCTTGCCTCATAAGCCAAACCGGGGGTCTTTCAACATCTATCCCACGAACTGCGTTAAGCAAAAGCGGTTCAGTAGCATTTGTTACTTTTGGTTCAGCAACTGTTCCTGTACATGATTTTCCAAAACTCATATATATAAGAAATTGAATGTAAAATAGCATTAATTGAGGTGTTAAATTATAAAAATTAGATTAGATATTATTTTGGGGGGTGGTTTTCCCCTTTTGGGAAGGAATACGATAAATGTCGGTCTTGGAGAATAGAAAATGACAAGAGGAAAATAGTGAAATTGTATAATAAATGAGATAGGAAGAAGCTTGCGTAAGAGAGAAGTGGTGAGAAGAAGAAGAGGGGAAGATAAAACCCTAATTATTAATTAATAATAGATAAGAATGAATACCTGAAACGGCGGTGCAGGAAATAGATTTGGAGGGAAAAAGAAGAGTTGGTGGTTTTCTAGGAGGAAAGGGTAAGAGAGAAGCGGAGGTAGTAGTGTTGACGGATAACATGGTTGAATTGAAGCTGGATCGATTAAACACTACTGGTTCAGTTTGGGTTGGCAGAAAGAATTTGAGTTCAGTGATGATACGGTACGGTCGTCGGCTTACAGAAGAAAGATAAGGGAATCCAACAACCAATCACAAATCACTGGCCCATTCTATTACGCAATCAGATCTGCCATGTCACCAACTGCTCACGACAAGATGCTACCCGCTCTCTCGGACGAACTAAGGAAGGTGTATTGGTTTAGGATTTCATAGGATAATAAATACTAAATAAGTAAATGTATGTCACGTATTATACTCCCTCCTCAACAAAATGTACACAAATTTTAGCTCTCTAAGGTTCCATTTGAAAGTCAATTTCAAAACCAAAACATATTTGGGTAAAACCAAAAAAGAGGTTTTCCAATTTCAGTTTTTGTTTTAATAGTAACACATCATCACCAACCATCTCTTCAACAACTATCGACCACCACTCCGAACACCACCAACCACCACTCCGGCCACCGCCAACCACCACTCTAGCCACCAGTGACTACCACTACGACTACCGTCAACTACTACTTTGAGCACCATGAACCACCATTTCAAGTAATGATCACCACTCTAACCACTATCGACCACCACCCTGGCAACCACCAACCACCGCTCCTTCCACCACTCCGGCCACAAATGACCATCGCTCAGACCACCGTCAACTACCACTTTGACCACCATTTCGACCACCGTCAACTACCACTTTGACAACCACTGACCACCATTTCGACCGCTGACCACCACTTCGGTCATCGCCGACCACTACTCCAACCACCGCTTCGGCCACCGGCGACCACTTCGGCCACTGGAGACTACCAACAACTACCACTTTTATGTTCATGTTTTAAACTATAGTTTTGATTTTTGAAAATTTCTTAACTGAATCTGGTTTTGGTTTTTGAAAATTTCAAAACAGAAAACCACCTCAAACATGGCCCTAAATTTAGTAAAAATCCTCTCAATTTCTTATAAAAAGATGGTCAATTGCCAAAGTTATAGATAAATTAATTCATATAAATACTAAATATATGTCACATATTTTTAAGAAAATGTATCTTTTTATATCCCAAAACCTTAGTAATTGGAATCTCAATTACTTGAAAGAAATGGAGAACATCTCTACTCTTCTAAATTGTACTCCCTTCATTCCAAAACTTCGCTTCTTTTGGTTCCCAACTAAAATTAATGTACTATTAATTTGTATTAGCTAAGTATTAAAATACCTCATTTTTATATAAACAAAAGTGCTAATAACATTTGGTCAAAAAAAAAGTGCTAATAACATTCTCTCTCCTATTTTACGCAATAGATACTTAGAGAATCCAAACTCCTCTTTTAACACTCTCCCACAAACAACCACTTCATTGTTGAGTTTATATGGATTTCGCTAGGTAAATGTTTCACACTCTTAAAGTGGTGAAATTCGCATCAATTTCAACCGATCAATGAGTGTTAAAAGGGGAGTGTCAAAGAGTGTTACTAGCATTTCTTATATATAAAAAGCATTTTTCTTTTCTAAAATATCATTGTTTTTTTCGACAAATCCTAATATCATTGTTGAAAAGGCAAAGTTTGAGAGAATAAAATAAAGAAAAAAAATTAGGTAAACTAAGTCCTCTTGGTGTTGTTTTCCTTATAAAATTGGATAAGTTGCTTTCTCTATAAACTCTCGGTATCCCCACCTCAAATAAATTAGATGAAGACTAATTATAAATATATTTATATATTGTACGATTATTTATTTATTTTTTGGTGAGATATTGAATGATTATTTGGATGAATGTATGTAGTAGTTTTAATATTAGCTCCTTTGATTTAATGCGAAATTCTATTGGTTTAATACCCTTGTTAATTTAGCCTGTATTTTTTAGTCTGTTGATTTAATGCACAAAAAAAGTTTAAACATGTTTTTTTGCCTCTAAAGTGTAAATCAAGTTTTGGTATGATTTGCATGCTAAGCAAATGCTAGATATCGTGCTTTTACAAACCAAACACATAAATTGCTACTCTCTCCGATCTCATTTATAAGCAAAAAATGGGTCAACATGACTTCATGTATATTATCCAAATTTTGGACTAAATACATCTTCCATTAACCAATTTTTGCTTATAAATGATAATAGAGTAGTATTAGATAAACAAATACAGATTTGGATCCCTCGCAAGGAGGAAGGGGGGTGCATCCTTAGTGGGAGGAGCTTTGAGGAATCCAAAGCCTATTTCCAATAAAATTGGAAGGTGAAACATGATATGGAACATATATGGAATAAATCAGATTGTCCTGATTGTAAAATTTATTTGATATTGAAAAATCTATGGCTGCATAACTATTTAATTACAAGGAAAATTATCAGAAGGGGGCAAAAAGAATGGGCAGGTAACTATATTAGAAAATGGTGTCTATTGTAAGTTTCCTTTTAGGAGGATTTTTCTCTATGATCTGCTTCTGCAGGTCCATAAATGTAGAACCCTTGTCAGCAAATAATCTTCTCAAGTTGATTACAGAAAGTTCACTGAAGTTAGCAACTGTAAGATCAGCCTGCCCCAAATCATACCTGCATGTTTCAACATTAATCAGTTTCTAAACGCCAAAAAAGAATCTCATCAAATAATTTCAACTACTAAAATAAGTATGCAAAAGAATGGAAATTACTCTTTCAGTTCAATTTTAGGGAAATACTTTGGTTTTATGTTATTGAATCTCTAATGCTACTTGTGCACTTGTATAAATCGGAAACAGTGTTTTCTCCTAGGTGCATTAAATTGGAAACATGCATGCCTGGTACTTGTTATGGAATTTTATTTTCATATTAAAATGAAGTGCATAAATGTGAATTACTCACGCGGGATGAGCGCCAATCAATGCTACTGCCATCATAGTACAATTGTGTGCAGCAGTTACTCCTCTAGGATCATCTTCAAAAACCACACACTTGGAAGGTTTTCGATCCAGCTGCAACGCATTTTAAGCAAATAAAGTAAAAACTAGCAGCAAAATGTAGAAAGGATGAGAAAGAATTTATGGAAGATTTGCCTACTACTCTGTTCTGTCATCATAGATAGTAGACTACTACTTTTACTTACAGACCATCAGCAGTATTAGTATTTACTATTTAGTGGATCTGTATAGTATACTTGCCCAAATATTTCATCAATATTATAAATCCTGCATTAAATAATTAAATAATAATAACAATAACTCCAAAAATATTTCATCAAGATACAGTATATGGGTGGAACTGTACCTTGACAGCAGCTGAAAGAAATCTGTGAGCCATAGATTCCATTCCATCCTCTTCTGTCACAATTGCCTACAAATCAAATGAGAATATCAGAAAGTGGCAGCTAGCAAATTCACGAGCACATAAAAAAGAAATCTATTCATATAATAAATCTAGATCTTAAATCACATAAAAAACAAACTTCTTTATCTTTATGAGGTGCATTAACAGCATTCTTCTGAAATAAATTGAACAAGACTCAAACTGAAGTAGATGTTATAACCCGCATTCAGCAAACTACGTAAGTTAATTATATTATAATTGGCCATGATAAACCGAGAAGAAAGATCTTCCACTCTGCTCTTTGAGTATACTCTAAGATCAAGTGAGGCTTGTCATTATACCAATATGCTGCTCTTTTTAACTCTTCCCAAATATTACTAACCTGAAAGTACTTGCTGAGCCCCATTCGATCCAAAGCTTCTACCATATTTCTTCTATCAAGAGTTGAAACAAAGGCACATGGGATGCGAGCTGTATAAACGGCTTCCAACCAATCTTTCAAACCCTCCATTGGTCTTTCAAGCTAGATAAAGTTATATGTAATATACGATGTCAGGTTTGACACATTAAGACACTATATAATAACCATCAGAAAAAATCAAGGTAACAGCTTACTTTTAGAAGATTATCATGATATAATTGAGAAAACCTCAACTTCAGTCTATCTAACTCTTTTTCGGCATTATCTGAGAGAAAATGCTGCAAATTAACAAAGGCTAGTCAGAAAAAAAAATAAGATGTGACTAATACAAGGTTTGAGATTTTGAATAATGGTAATATCTTCTATAAAGTATTTCTTTAAAATTCAATGCTCACACAAAATAAACTATCGAAAGAAAAGGCCAACAAACCTTTTGCAATACATCATCGGCACCTGCGTAACGCATTAGCCTTTCAATATCACTGTCTTCAGGAATATCCTTTCCTGCATAGAAATGTTATAAATTATTATCTTTCTCTGCAATAGTGCATACGAGTCCTTCAGTTTGATACATCTGATACAATGATTCACAATATATTTGTGAGTCAGCTGCATGAAAACATGGCTAGATTTTCTTTGTTCATTGGATTTGTTTGATGGAATAATAAATTGTCATTCCTAAAAAATAGCAGCCTATCTTATTAAGCACTCTCATTTGGACTGATGGAAGGTAAGAGAAGGAACCGGATGTGAAATAATGGAAGGAAACGCCAAAGTCCTCCTCATTTGGATACATTAGGCATAAAGGAATGAAAGAAAAAATAGGTGTTAGAGATTTTTCTATAACTTTATACTCCCTAAAAAAATGGATGGAAGTAGAAGGCAATTGGAAATCTTTTTATCTCGGAAATTTCAATTTTCATCTACCAACAATGTACGAAACATTTTAAACAGCAACAATAGATGAGTGAAAAAGGTAAAGCTCTAATAAAAAAATCTCTCATTTCCTATCTAATGACATATAAATTAATCAACTAATAAAGAAATGGTTGCTTGTTGTACTTCCCAATGTAGTTCATTCCTCAATGGCAATTGTATCCTTCTATTTTTGTCTTATTCCATCCATCCAAAAGGGTATGCTAAAGATCATTCCATCTAAGTCCCACAATCCAAACAGTTAACGTACCTTCTTCAGTGGCCAGCTGCTTCCATGCCTTTCTCTTCAGAGCTCGAGTATCAGCCTGAAACAAAATTACTGGCAATTATCAGAGAATTAATCTAAACTGACAGGATACATGCTATTATGTGCAGCCACGTTCTTATTTTCACAAGACCTATAGTTAGCAGCATAACCAACAATGCACAGTGAAAAGTGTAGCCTTGTCTTGTAGTCGTGTTGGACCCTCTCTCCAAAACCTCAGGGACAAATTTCGGTTTTCTTGTTTTGATCTTTTATACCAATAATAAAGACACAGGAAAAGTGGAAAAGATAGATATACAATTAACATTTTATTATATTTACAATAACTCATGCTAACTTCTAAAATACTCATTCTCTACTTTGACTTAAGATTTGTGTTTTTGTATTGATTTTATATTAAATTTATTTGTGGTTTAATCGTCGTCTCATCTGTCATATGATATCCCCATGCACGTGCTGTGTGGTATCCGTGCTTTCTCGCTCACAAGTAATTAACAACTAGAACAGTGCACACAATATATGATTGAGAAAAATATCATCAACTCAATTTGCACCACTAACATGCCGTCAACATGGAAAAATACTATAGTAAAGACCCATATGAAGGGTTTCAAGCTAACCAAAAAAATGACAACAAGCTGAGTTAAAATTACTCACCACCACATTGTCCCAAGAGAAAATAAGACCATAAGCCTCATCTGGCTTCATAGCATAGCGAATGCGCTTAAGAAAACCATCTTGCAATTTATCATTCAAATAGTCCTATTTTCCACAAAAACAAGCACCCTTCAGTCATTAATTACAATATTCAGTATACTTGCTTCAAAAAAAGGGTAATTACAAAAGTTCCTTACCACATCAACTTTTAATGGTCCATCTGCCCTAAAAGTCTCAAAGCCTTCCCCATATTCAGCACCAATAGCCTGTAAGGAAAAACCAAATAGAAAAAGTTCCAATCACTTCACATCACTCAATTCACTGTTACAATGAGATTACATAATATGGAGGCGGCAAAAAAAAAGCGCACACGAATTAGAACCGATAAAACTTATAAAAGTACAACCTTTAAACTTGGATGGATGCAAAACATAGGGGAAAAATCGGTAATATGAATTTGAAACCATGAACAAAAACAAAGAAATTAGTAGAAGAGAAACCTCTTGCATAAAAAGCTTATTGGGTGTGAATTGCAATCCATTAACAGAACCAAATTCATCAGACCCAGAAGTGCAACGAGCAATTAAACGATTCTTAACAAAACCCAAACGCTTTAATTTCTGTAAAAATAAGAAGATACAAAATAAAAATCAGTGTAAAAGAAAAAACAAGATAGTGAGAGAGAAAGAAAGGTTTGCATACGAGAAATGGGTCGTGGAGATGAAAAGGAGAGGATTGAAGACGATAAGGGTGTGAAAGAGGAAGTGCATGTGAAGTGGGTCTGCAATTGGCGAAGGCGGTAGAGTCCATCGGAGAAAATAACGTTGTTGTTACGGAAGCCGAAGAAGAAGTAGAAGATGTGGAAGAGGATGATGATGTTTGTTTGTTATTGCTGCTGTTCTGTTTGGTTTCACTCTAGAGATTTAGATTCAATGTATTCGGTTGCGGTGCATTCAGGTGCATTCGAGAAACATGTTTCTATCTCTCTCCTCACATCCTTTATATTATTTTTTATGTATCAAATAAATTTTGAGGTTTTATGTTCTGCCTCTAATCTTATTTATTTGCTCCTCATTCACGTGTATTTTTTTGTGTGGTCGCTAATTTCTAGTCACGTGACTTCATATAATGAGGATATACTTACGCCATTTTTTGATAAAAATGTGCCTATTAACATTTCTATTAGCTTCTTGTCAAAAAAAAACATTTCTATTAGTTACACCCTTTAGTTAAATTAAATTAAAATTAAAGGTTTGTCCTGACGATGATTGCATTGACAATTTCAGCGATGTAGAGATGTTAGTTCTTAGATTTGAACTCGGATGTGACTATGTAATAATGTGTGTAATGTTTATTTGTCATTTTATATAAACTGATAAAAAAAATAAAATGTTTAAATTAAAGGACAAAGAGTGAAATTTCCGCTCAAACTTGAAGAAATTTCCACTCAAATTACAAAGAGTGAAATTTCCGCTCAAACTTGAAGAAATTTATCAAATTGTACTTTATTAATACTTCATTACACCATTTAATGAACATTTTATTCTATGATAGTTTTCTTTCTATGTTTAAGGATTATACGTGAGTTGAGTTCACCGATGTATAAATTCCACGGTTGCATGTATGTGAACTCAGTTCACACAATGTTGGTAAAAAATTGAGTTACACCCCCTTTCATAAGCAACATCCACACAAGCGTATGCGAATTTAATTAGTGTACATATGTACATAGTTTATTAATAAAGTATGTGAACTCAATTCACATAAATGTACTTGAAGAGAACTCTCATATGTGTATTATTTGTATTTAAAGGCATTTGAGCTCAATTCACACATTAGTGCGTGAATTGAGTTCGCATATTTGCATTACTTATTTTTTGAAACACATGGTGGAGATCTAATGGTGTTTTACAACACCGCCACACGTCTTCCAGAATCATCTCCACTGCAAAGTAAGAGATCTAGATCTTCTTTATCTCTCTCCCTATTTCGCTTGTGTGTCTTTCTACCTATGCGCCTCTCTCCTTCCTCTCCTCTCCCGCTACGTCGACAACCTATTGTTGTTGTTCGCGCAGTCTCCTCTAGTCGGGATTGGGATTGTGTGCAGTTAGAAAATGGTGCAGTTGGTACAGTCACAACTCATAGCTATTGAATTTGACTACACACAATCTCAGCCATTGATTTTATTTTGTCAAAAAAAATAATAAAAATAAAACTGATAAGTTATACTAACTGTAAGGGTGCTGAATGCACCTAATCCAAATCCCCTCTAGTCATCTTCTCCTTTTCTATCCCTTTACCATGTTCCCCTTTTTGTCTCATTCCCCATTTAACCTCAACAAGTGGGGTTAGGGTTCAGAAGCTGCAAGAAACTTCGACATTTGTAGGGTTAATGACAAAAAAATTGTAAGATTGTAAGAATTAATTTGAAAATTCCTATTGTGCAGGAAGAAAAACATATTTTAATTTTTGAAATTTGATCAAAAGAAAATAACAAATATAATTTTATTAATTTTATATTATTACAATACTGGGCATCCACATGATCATTATATTCTAACAAATTAACAATCAAATTAGTCAATTGTAAGACCTCCATACCCGGTGAATAAATTCAACATCACTCTAATTCGTCCAGTAAGAGCAACATAATAATATACTAGCTCTCCATCAAAGTTAGTTTCACAATAAGCACCTTCACTCAAACTCAACATATTTAACAAAATCAGACACCCAAACAAACATCTACATAAATAAAAGGAAGTCAAACACATGAACTAATAATGAATAGCATGGTAAGACATAAAGATGCATGAGTAGCAGCTATTCATCACTGCGCAACACAAGCATTTAGGATTGAAATTTCAAGTCCTTTTCTTACTTGGCCTGGCCAGGGGAAGTGATATTTGGATGAATCCAAACTTCTTCCTCTGTGCCATGAACTGCTTTTGATCACTCCCATCTTTCTCAGCTTTTGGTGTAAGGGTTAAGTCTTCCCTCAACCCTCGAAGCATTTGACTCAATGCTACCTTCTGTCTTTCACTATGCTCTTCCATCTCCTTTCTTGTAGCATATCCTTCAGGAACTTGCTTTCTGCTAAGCACATCTCTCATTGAAAGTGTTGGCCTCAAAACAGGCTTTGGATTATTGTTTGCTGTTGTCGACCTTGTTACTTCTGGGAGGGGATTACCTTGAAAAAATCCAGCTTGGTTAAACTTGTTACAGTTCATAGAGTTGTACAATGTTTTCTCCTTTATATCATCCGCCGGTATCAATCTACGCAGAGCTTCCGTAGCAGCATGCTGCTTTCTGTTTGCTATTTCTATTCTGTTTAAAGCATCAGTCAAGACTTGTTTGCTGTGTAGAACTTCTTCTGTTGCCTCCTCCAACTTCTTCAAAATAGTCAGTTTAGAAACATAAGTTTCTTCAATTTGGAACTTCGAATCTATTACCTTCTTCAGAGTGAACTCCTCTGGAATCTGAGCATTCGGGTTTAGAAGAGATTGATTTGCTAAAGAAAAGGCGACTTTCTCCAGTTCTGGCGGAGCAAAATCATATGATCTCTGAGCATTTGATAGAGTCTTGATTTCAGCAAGAGCAACAGCTTCTGCTGCCTTTGCAGCTTCTTCCATCTTTTTGGCTGCAGACCACCTCATCTCAGCAATCTTAACACAAAATCCTTGCTCTTCATACAAAGGTAAGGGCTTTGAAACTTCAGATCTTCTTTTTTCAACCATTCTATTGTACATCACAGAATCACAATTGAAATTCCTCATATCAGCAGGATTATCAAAAGTGCATTCTACTTGAGATGCTGGTGGATTTAATCTAGCTTGTTCTTGAACTCTCTCTTGAGCAGCAACAGCTGCAAACTTTGATGCCAGCTTTTCACGTGTCCTCGCCAGAAAAACCTTCTCCTTCTTCTTCTTTTTATTTAAGGATTCAACAGAGGATTGTATCACCCCAAGTTCATTGATGGTTTTACCAAGATTCACTTTGGCTTGTTGTAGCTCCATTAAGATCAGATCCGGTGATGACATAGAGCAACAGGAACTTGAAATTTGCAATATCTGTTCTTGATTGTTGTTGACATTGTTTCCATAACTTTCCTTGTTCATCTCCTTAATAACTGGAGTTCCAACCTGCTCATAGGAATTCATATCTGGAGTTGCAAAACATTTTGATGCTTCTTTCTGTAGCTGCTGCTTTAAGTCTTCCACGATCCTTTTTGTAGCTCCCAGTTCTTCAAGCACATCAAGTGTTTCAAGTTCTTTGACTATCAAATCCTTCTCCAACTCTGCTGCTTGTTCCTCCACTTTCTTTATGTCAAAATCTTCAAAGTTGTCCTGCTAATAATAATCTCCATTCTACATCAGCAGGTAAACTAACATGGGGCAGGCAACAAGAATGTCCACAGATAATGCTATGTTAAAGCAAATCAAAAATACAAGCAGTACAAACTCTCTAGCATCGTGTCAGTGTCTTGTCTGTCTTGTCTGGTGTACGTGTCTGAGTGCTTGATAGAGTACAATTGCTCTATAATTACCCAAGAAGTGAAAAATTAAACTAATAAATTGCAAACTTATCGAAATTCAAACAAAACCAGAAAAATGCATCTATAGTTGGGATAAATTTTGCTCCTATACATTCATGGAAATTTAAAACCAGCAAAAATTCAATCTTACTGTGATCATAACCTAGCGCAACCAAGTTCATTCAAGAAATGAAACATTAACAAATAAAAAAAGCATATTACTATAAAATTCACAGTTCCAAAAACACAAAAAATAGAAGCAGTAAGATATAAAAACTTACAAAAGCTTCTCCAAGCTTATAAAGAGGTATCCAAGGACCACTTCCTCCGAAACGGGTCACGGCTTCCTTAACCGACTCGAACGGCGGCGATGTATCTATCTCAGCTCGCATATTTACCCTCATAATCCCGTGAATCGGGTTCCCACCCGACCCGGTTCCAATTTCGGATCTCACTTCCCTTCTAGCAGGCGTTCCGGGAGCCCCAAGGGCGGCGGCGGCGGGAGTTTCAGCCATTTCCACCGGAAAACGCAAACGCAGAATTCAGAGAAGCATTTAAAACTGCGATTTGAAAAATTTATTAAAGGTTGTTGAATCTTGGGATCCCGATAAAGATCCATTGGGGAATTTAAGCAATGACGGGGATGGTGGAAAGTGGAAGGAAGAGTGTGATGATGGTGTCGCGGGGCCGAGTCACCACTCGGTAGCAAAAGGGAACTGAGTCATGACTCGGTAAGTGAAAGGGAACTCTTTCTGTGGTTACTGCTTGCTGAGGAGTGAGGACCATAGTTTGTTCTACTACTATGGTACTAGTGATAGTTTGTTATGACTGTGAGGTCATAGCCAATGAATGAGTGACACGTAAGGCGAATAGTAACTAGATTTGGAGCGTGATTTGCGCGGTTCACAAAAAGTCTTTCGCCGAGTTGAGGTTATGACCATAGTTAGATTGAATTTTTGCACACCAAAAAAAGAAGAAGATATGATTGATTTTTGGCGGGGAAAAGATTTTGAGATGGTATCATGATTTATACTCCCTCTGTTTTCGTTTATAAACAAACTAGTTTCAATGCCCGTCCGATGGACGGGGGACGTAGCATTGACGTAATTGCATGTGTCTAATATAGTTGAAATATAGGATATTTTGTAGATTGAGAGGAAGTGTAGGAAGTTAGGATGGAGTGTTTTATCAATTAAGCAAGGAAGAAATAAAATCCAGAAATTAAACATAGTTAAAAACTTTGGAAGATGCAAAGTACAATTACAAAAACATTACAAGGTAAAAAAGATTAAATCCTAGCAATATCAACAAAAACAGTAAGTTGAGAGCCCCCATGCCGCATTCTAAGGATGTCCCCCACTTTCAAATGCTGTTCTTTTACAAAAGCAAGCCACTCCTTCCCAGCCAAGTATTTTTCTTCTTTTGAGCGTGGAGCAGCACGAACACAGCAGTTGTAAGTCTTCTGAGTTGCATTGATATGCAGAGGGATTGATTCCATTGAATCCGGAATATGTCTCCCAATGCTTTTGGGGAAGTGCTGTGTAAACACGATTATCCAAGTTAAACTAAGTAAGAAAGCTGAGAACAACAAAAAGTTAAGTGACCAAAATAAGAAGCTAACCATGACACCAGATTTGTTGCAGATGTGGTTAGAAACTTTCCGATCCCAGGTTAAAGGATCAACTTCTGTCAAGATAGCAGCTGTCCGTGGAGAGTCAGGACCATCAGAGTCAGAGGAGGAAGAGGAGATCAAATGAACATATCTCCCAAAAGCAGCCCTGTTAAAAGAGTCCAGAAAGCAAAATATTAAGCAAAAGAGAAGATATAACCAAATAAAATAAAAGAGAGAAATTAAGAAGGAAAACCTATTTCCAGTGAAGGATGCAGCCCTGGCCCTTTGCATAGGGGAAAGGACCTCCTTCCTCTGTGTACGAATTACACATGGGTTCTTGTTGGTGGAAGATGACATGGTAAGCAAGGTTTGGACGTTGATGGTTCAATGGTACGATGGAATGAAAGGAAAACAGTATTTAAAGGATAAAAGAAGCACTTCAAAAGAGGAAATTAATATAGCTAGTTGGAGATTAAACAACTTCCAACCATTACATTTATGTTAAAGTAATAACAATGAGTTTTTGAAAAGGTAAGTACTATGCTGTCAGTGTAACAATTAAATGAATGGATTTAATATTAATGCGGTTGATAAAGTCATAGAGAATAAAGAATAATAAAGAAATAAATGTAAGGGAAGTAAAGAGAAGAAGCAAAAGAAAACGTGGTGGACATGCAAGGAGAAAGAAGTAGTATGCACATTTATCAATGGTGGATGGTTGGGTAAGAATTGTTTGAAGATACATGTGTGGAACATGCAAGGAGAAAGTAATATAAAAAAGAAGATAAAATGATTTGATGAGTATTAAGTAAGGGAAAGCAAATGAAGAGAAGCACTTGGCAAAAAGAGAACAGAGAATTTGGAAAGCAAGGAAGCACATGTCAAGCATGCAACAATAAAGCAGGAAAGAGAAATGGAAGGTGAATTATAAGAAAGAAAGCAAATGGAAAGCAAAGAAGCATACGGCAAACATGGAACAATGAAATAGGAAAAAGAATTGGAAGACAAATTATAATCATGAAATTAAATAATAGAATCCTTTGAATGCTCCAAATCTAAGTTGAAGAAGTTGAAGAGACCATACCAATCATCTCCATGAATTCCATACTGTCTTTGAGATTCCATCAATTGAACCCTTAGACAGTCAAAAAAGTTGAAAAGCAATTTATATTATCCAACTTCATATTGGAAAAAAGCAACCAATAATACCTAAATGGCACACATATTATATGAAAGTAAATGTCAACGATAGAAAAGATAAATTACTTAATAGAATTGTGCCTGACAACAAACAAAAGAAGAAATATAAAAATATGTCTTAAGAAATTTTACAAATAGAAACAAAAATATTTAAAAAACATCTAGTCAAGAACAACGGGATTGTCTTCAAGAACTCCAGCTAAATCAAGTTGAGGTTTCTGGACTTGTAAAGGTTCTGGTTGATTACGCATTAACCTAGCCCTCAGACAATTTGCAGTCATTGGAATATGAATCCTAAAACATCCTCTTGAAGTATAGGTCAATTCGACCAACCTACGGACAGGGGCACCAAGGAGACCATTAACTCCAAAAAGTTCCATTATAGCAAGAGTGTCAGTATCTATGCAAGGATACCCTTTAGAATCAACAAAAAGAGAAGCAGGGAAAGTGGTTCCAGAGGCAGTTTCGATAGTTAATTTTGGAGGCAAGACACCATGATAAGCATCATAAAAAGCTATGTTAACCCTCATCAATCTCTGGAATAAACAAATAAGAATCTAATAGTTATTTATAGATCATGTAACGTAAATCATGAAAGCTAACTAAATTGATAGAAGAAGATTACCGAATGCAAGGAAATGACTGAATTAAAAGTCTTGGACACCGTGATATTGTTCAGCAACCGACTGATTAACAGATTCTGTATAAGGAACCACTGAGTAAGACTAATTATTTGTCAAAAATTTGGAATTAGTGATCAACATCATGGATTTGATTCAAAAACCCCAATGTGACAAATAAACAAAGAGAAGGTACAAAGATTTGCTTCAAAAACCAGTGATCAACACCCACCCTAATTTTTACAATAGAAATTGAATTTAAAGCCGAAATTGAAATAGTAAACCCTAATCAGACAGATAAACAAAGAGAAGGTACAAAAATTTGCTTCAAACACCAGGGATCAACACCACCTTAATTTTGAACAACAGAAATTGAATTTAAAGTTGAAATTGAAACAATAAACCCTAATCTGACTAAGAAATAAAGATAAGGAACAAAAATCTGCTTCAGACAACCGGGATCCACAACGACCGTAATTTTGAATAACAAAAATTGAAGTTAATTGAAATACGATAAGATTAACATGAATAAAAAACAGTACCTGGTGATTGGCAAAGCGAATAGACGAAGGGAAGAAAAAAGAAATGGAAGGAACATGTACATGGAAACAAAGAAGCAATAGGTTAGTTAATATAACGAAATGCAAGTAGTAGAAACTGATGATGAGTAAAGATTGAAAACAACAAAAGAAAACGAAAGAAGAGTAGCTGCGAGAAAGGGAAAGAGTGAGGAAACCGAAAAAAAAATACCTGAGAATAGAAGAAGATCGTGTAGCCTTGAAAAGAAAGAGAGATGGGAAGAAAAATGTTAGAAAAGGATTTGTAAAAGGGGAAAGATGGGCCGAAAGTGGACCCATAGTAAAAGTGGTCAAAATGGATCAAAAACAAAAAGAGAAAAAAAGGTGGACATACCTAACTTAAATTCTGAAAAACTTCCTTATAAACAACATTAGATGTTTTATTTATGTATTGTCCATCACCATCAGTAATGAGCAATTTCAACCCTTGTCTAGAGGTCACTCTTGAAACACCAACATACAATTGACCATGGGAAAATACAGGCTTAGGAAGATAAAGACCAACATATTTTAAAGATTGACCTTGACTTTTATTGATAGTCATTGCAAAAGAAACTGCTAAAGGGAATTGTCTCCGTTCAAACTTAAAAGGAATCCTAGGATCAGAAGGTGTAAGTGACAACCTTGGAATTTAAACTATATCACCAATATTATTCCCTGAGATAACTTTACCTTCAAGAAGAAACTCACCCATTTTGGTAATTATCAAACGCGCTCCATTACAGAGACCCAATGACTGATCCATATTTCTTAACAACATAACAGGAACACCAACCTTAAGCTTCATAGCATGATTAGGCAAACCAGATGCAACAATAGTATTTAAAAATTCTGGAGTATGAATATTGTCAGGAGAATCCATCCCAGAATCTGATGAAGAAAATAAGGGAAAAAGAAAAGGAGAAGAATATGAATATGTATTAGAAAGAGGAATCTAATAAAAGTTGTAGGAGAATAAATAAGAGAAGTACTATATAATGAATAGATACATACATGGTTGACTTGGTATAGAGTTAAGAACATGTTTCCCAGAAGGAAGCCTTGAATTCAATGGAGAACAACAAACTTCAGCAGCAGAAGGGGCAGTAAAAAGTTGGAAACCTACAGATGAATGATAGGCAAAGATATATGAATTGAGGGAAAGAAAGTAGCATATGAAAGTGAAAATAATACCATCAGGATTGATATGAGAACCACTGGGTACATTCTCTGACAACGTAAATCTTTTTGAAGCCATCCTGTTTAGGAATAAAACAGAAAAAGGATAGGTAAATATAGGTAAGAAGTTTGAAGTGCAAGTCTGGCAACATATATGGAAGAAAGAAATGAGGAGCCAAGTGACAGACCTTAAGCAGTAGGTGGGAAAGAAAAGAATTGGAAAAAGGAATGATGAAAATATAAGGCTAAGCCAAAGGAATGGCAGAAATATATAAGTTCAAATAAGGAAGGGATGGGAGAAATGGTAACATGTATTAAGGATGGAATAGTGGCACAGATAAAAGGTGAGATTTGCATGGACTAACACCCGCATGCACATGAACAAATTAAAGCATTAGAACGTGATTGTAAAAGTCTAGTTTAAATTGGAGTATAAGGTAGTTTATTATTGTTATTCACGTAGAGGGAAGGAAAATAGAGAGAAGAATGTGCAGTAACAAAATATTGCAAGGAAATAAGAAAGTAAATTATGAGAAAGGGGAAGTTGCATGGAATACATGCGAAAAGACAAAAGAAACAAAGTAAGTAGATACATAAAGATAGAAAGTTAAACACATTACGTAGGAATATATTACATAAGCTGAGATGAAACTCAGTTCCACACAAAGTTACTTAACAAAGGCCTTATTCAATACAACACAACAAAAGAGGAACTAACAGGTGGCCTAAACCTAATCTTAAAAGCAAACAGGAGAAACATAGGGCAGGTGCAATAAGCAGAAGACAGATGCAAGACATCTCTAAGTTGCAGAGCTGGGATTCGCAGGAACTGCAGCACTTCCAGTCTGTGTGAGGACAATAACATCAGCAGCAGAAGGGATAGATATACCACCAGCAGAAACAATGCCCAAAATAGAATCAGTCTGGGAATCAGGAACCACCCCAATGTCCTGAGAAGCAAGTGCGGAGACAACCTTCTTGTCAAAAGGGAAGAAAGCAGAAACCTCTGAATCAGGGACGAATATTGGATGCTGATTAGAAGAACCACCAGAAGTACCATGCTGAGTAGGAGCAACTGACACACGAATCCTTGAAGGAGGACCATCCTGGTTGCCAATGTCTAAAGTACGCTTGCAAGTGGGAACTGTACTTGAAGTGGGAACTGTACTTGAAGGTTCCTCAGAAATGGTGGAAGCATCTTTGCTAGTTGGTGTAAGGTCAGCATCAGAAGCAGAACCATAATGGGTATTCATGACAGAGCCGACGTGCTCAGAGGAAGCCTAGGGGAAATGACACAAAAAAGATCAGCACTAAAATGGTGCAAAGAAGCCATGAGAAACAAATAAGTACAAAACATACCAAAGGGCTTGCAGGTGCATAAGCAAGAGCATTATCAGAAAAATCCAATTCTTCCTCAGCATTGCTTGAAATACCCTTTAGGAAAAAAGGAGCCAAAGGCTAAATTCACACGAAAAACACAGAGGAACACAGAACTGAATAGGATGATGAATCTATATTAAAATACAGACCAAATCCTTATACTTTGCCAAAAAAGGAGCGATGATAGTCTCATCAGAAGTGATACGTTTAACAGCAAAATGCTGCCAATGTTGTGTGACGTTCCCCTCCACAACTTCAACCTTAAAAAGTAGGTTCTTATTCAAAAAATCCTGAAAATCAGCTGGCAGCTCAGCAGGGTTGTTTGGAAGCTCAAGAAGTTGCTGGGGAGTCTTTCCCAAGAATCGTGTAACGACACGATCAAAAAGGACAAAGTTTGTGGAACCTGTAGAATCCATGACTTTGGCTTCCAATTTGAATCTAGGACTACAGGAAAATAGCAATCAAAATAGAATAGAAGACGTTAAAATTAAGGCAAAGTAAAGTATATAGTAAAGTGTAGGACAGGGCAAAAAAAATATAAAAGAAAGTAAAGCAACCTAGGAACCGCAGTAACAACTCTGCTACATTTCCTACAGAAATGTCTGTTTCCCTGCCTACGAACCTTTCTAAGACACTTGTTGCATGAGTCATAATACTAGCCATATTCAGTATCAATTTCAATAACTTGTGCAAGAACAGCAGCCTGGCAAACCTAAAAGAAAAACCCAAAGAAAGAAAAAAGGTGATGGTATATGGAAGATATGAATGAAATAATTCAGTGTATGCACATGTAAAGGTTCAAAAGGAAAATACATCAGATGCCTCCAAAAGGTCAGATATGGTCATCTTAGGAGTCTGAAGAAAATCTTCAAGCAAGGTCAAAGGAGCAGGTGTAGTAACTTGAGTAATAGTCTGCGTTGGCATGGTGGAAGAATGTGACATGCTAAGAAATAAAAGAAGAAATGAAAGATACGTAAGAATCAATAGAAACTTAAGTTAAAAGAAACATGGACAAACTAAAAGAAGAGTCAAATACTCCGATTTATAAGCAAGTATCTCAGGGATCTCAGTCTCAAAGAACACGCGTATTCCATGAAAAGTGTTAGACACACCAGTGACACCTAAAGAGAAGAAGAAATGAAAAATCAAAGAAAATCACGGCAAGGGAAAAGGGATAAAATTCAACAAACCATGTAGTAAAGAAAGTAACAAAAGATAAGGACTTTGAAATTTTTTCAGCCTACAAAACTGCAGAATGACAACAGGGGGAGTTGAGGTGCCATATGCTTCTAATTTGTCGTGCATGGCCTCAACATAGTGGCCCCAAAAAGTACACTGAACAGTATCAAGCCTACATGTGTTGGTATGAGAGGAAAAATGAAATCAATAAATTATGGAAACTATGGCAAGTAGAAGTCAAAAGATAGTACTCAAAAATTACAAAAGTATAAGTACTTAAGATCCTGGAGGGTAAAACGGAGCATGTTAGTTGTAGTCCCGTTGCGTTCATATTCATTGAGAGTATCATTCTGGATAACATGGCCAATAACATCTGAAAGGAATACGTACACCATTTATATATACATGTAACATATAGCCAAAAATCAAATTTCAAAAAAAGAAAACAAAAACTAAAATGAAGGACATACCAATAAGGACATCCTCCTTTTCAGTCAAAACAATTTCAGAGAAAGGCATGAATTCAAAGTGATTGGCAGGTATGAAAGGCGCATCAACAGGCATACATGTGGTAATCCCCATAAAATTAAGCTTATACTTATGGTTAGTAGTTTCATATTTGGTATCATTTGCAGCAACCAAAACCTTATCAATAATATAAGTAGAACCCTCCTCAAGTATAGGTTCAAAGCGAACATACTTCAGCCGAAACCACCCACCAAGATGCAAACCATAAAATCTCCCCACCTGACGCCAACCCTGTGTGAAAAACACCTCAGAATCTCTCTTAACAACAACAACCTCAAACTGATTACCAATGGAATCAAAAAGAATCACACGGTCTGGCACTTGTTGAATATGCTCAGAAGAAAATAGATAAGGAAGTTTAGCCTCAACCTATCAAGCACAAAACATTAAAAGTTAGCAAAGATGGGAGTACTTTTTTATAAAATGAGGAATAAAGGAAAGGATTGCTCACATGAGATGGAACGTATTCAAGTTCATAAATCTCAAACTTGATATTCAACCCCATGTTTGGACCCCTATTGACAGTATGCAACATTCTATGATCCATCTATAGATGTAGAACACAGTGTGTGAGAAAACAAATAACATAAAATAAAGAGTAAGCAAGAAGGGTGAAAGAATAAAAGGAGCTTACGTTGAACCAAGTGATTTTTTGAGTGTGAAATTGGAAGATAGAGCATATATTTATAAGAGAATGTAAAATAAGTAATGGAGCAATGTGTATGGGAAACCTGAGAGGCACCAGTTGAAGCAAACATGTATCAAAAGAATATAGTGCCACTTGTAGATTATGAAAAGAAGAAAGCAATAAAAGCTATGTTTGGCAGCAGTTGAAAGAAGGAAGTAATTGTGACTTCAGTAAAAATCTAATGCACCAGATGAAAATAAAAAAAAGTAAGATCTAATGCCAAAAGCGAATAAAATTAAACCAAATACATAGATTACCACTAAACAAAGAAACATTAAAGACAGGTCCAAGTCCCTAAACAACCACCAACTACTATAGGCAGATAAAGGTTAACACCTGCTAAAAAAACTACAAATACAGATTAAGTAATTACAATAGGTTCAATACAAACTTGGGTAAGGCATATTACTTAACTAACATTAAAACGAAACCAAATCCCCAAAAAGCAAGAGTACACATTAGATCATTAGATAAGCTAAATAATAACACCAACACTACATCATTAGATAACCTAAATAGTAACACCAACACTACCCAGACTTGAGGCAGAAGCCACCACCATAGAAGGTAGAAGGAGACCCAAATTTAATTCTTGCCAAACCAACTTAAGCTGAGGTAGAACACATTGCGATGGTCTTTAGAAAGACTAAGCCTTATATCCTGCCCCTCCTTTAGGCACCTAGTCTTGCATAAGCTGTACCACTCCCCACGTAGGTAACAACCCTTTGAAACTTGGGCAAGGTGACATGCCAGAGTAGGTGAAGTAAACCACTCAAGAGGGCAAGTCCAAGAACGGTTCCACTCATCAACAACAATGACCTTGGTAGTAGATTGAGGTATCGTAGTGAGACAAAATGACTCAGGGATACGCTGCATGAATATAAGAAAAACAAATAAACACACATAAAAAACACAAATGAAAAACCATAGCAGCACAAACTGAAAAGTAGAAATCTCACCAGTGAGATAAGGTCAAGGAAATTGAGAGTAGTACAATAAGCTGTTGGAGTGCTAGTAAGGTCATGATGTTTAAATTTCTCAAGAGGAAAATCATCAGGATCAATAACAATAGGTTCACCAATATTTCCAATAGAATAAAAGACAGAAGCTCTTGGGCATGGTATTTTCATGAAAGAACGATCCCTCACATCAATCTTGAAAACAAAATCATCAGAATAAGTCATTATCACCTAACCACCAAACCTAAGCTTATAATGTAAACCTATGTTGTTCCACCCTTCACATAAGTGAAGCAATCCAGACCTCCACTTAACAGCCACTTCAAAACGTGTAACAACCCGACCGATAAGGGTCACAAAATAAGGAAGGGTACGTTCCAAAAGTGTTGACATAAATGGCAACACAGCAAAAGCCTGTTCCCAAAAAACAAAACAAATAACAACACAAATTAAAGAAATAAAAAACAATGATCACAAACAAAGAATAAACATATCAGTGAAGCATGCAGTACCAAAGAAGGATCGAAGAAGCAAAACAAAGTCCTTATGCTGCCTTCAATCTCCTTGATAAGAGCATGATCCAAAGGGGTAAAGTAAGATGCAAAACCCTGTAAGTAAGATGATGAAAACGTTAGTGGAACAAAAATGCACTGGAAAGACAAAAAGAAACACAAAGGGAAAGGAAGAACACATACACGTGCAATGAGTTGCTGAGTGGACATGGTTTTAGCAAAAAGGAAGTGAATGGAAAGCAAACGAAAACAAAGAGATAGTGAGGAAGACAATGTAGCAGATGTTGTGAAAGGGAAATGTGCAAGGATTTTAAAGAAAAGGTATTGAAGGAGTGAGTTAAGGCAACAAAGATTTGATATCTAAAAAAATGACTAGTTTTGTTGGAAAAAGAGAATGTGCAGCAACCAAAAGCTCATGGATTGGGGAAAATTCAAATGGAACCAATAGAAGAGAAGAAGGCGTGAATATATGTAAGAATGAAACGTGAAGAAGAGAAAAGAAGTGAGAAGTAGAGAGCGCGGGAGTTGGGTGAAGTAATGGTGCAATTAATGAAGTTCTTCTAAGCATACCACGTGCTGTGAAGTAGCAGAGGAAACCATGCAAGGAAGGCGCACACGGATGGAAGTGCAGAGCAACTTGGCACTGACAAAACCACCACAGCACCATTAGAATTGATCCAACTACGTGAAGAAGGATGCACCAGCTTGCCATGTAGGTTGCGCGCCATTTCTGAAAAGGGAAACGTAGCTGCAATGGTAGGCCACGTAGGATTTCGCGCGGTTTTGCAATGAAGATGAAGTGAGCCACCTCGGATGCATGCTGAAGAGGCTAGCGTCGCTTATAATCTTTAGATAATGGATGGACACGTATTTTAAGAAAAGTTAAAAAAATGAGTATTATTCCTAAATTATCTTTCATTGGTAAAAGTAAAAGTAGTGTAATAAAAAGTTGGCTTAATTACACTTTTAGTCCATCTATTATCACTCACTCACGATTTTGGTCCCCCAACTTTTTTTCTACGATTTTGATCCCCTATTTCCCAATTTCTAAAATTATGGTCTCTCCCAAATTTAGTCAAACTTGAGTCTGATGTGGCAAGCCACATTGGACTGCCAAATAGTTTTTTTATTTTAAAAATTTTATTTTATTATAACAATATTTTTTTAATAATTGGTAATAATTGAATCAAAAAAACAACTAATAATAATCAAAATAATACATTTCAATTTCGATCTGCATCTCAACCCTCTATTTCCATTCCCATCCCCATCTCAATCTTAGTCGCTTCCTTAACCTCTTCCAATTCATCATCCTTCACTGATACATCCGATCTGAAAATCCAAGGGAAGATGAGTGGTGACTAGTGAGTGACCCCCTATTAGAAAACAATGATGTGTTCCAGATATCCATATGAAAACAACAACCCTAAAATAATTTCCAGAATTCAAGCCAAATTTCCAAAACCCCTTATCTCACGATGAAGTATGCAATGAAAATAAATTTCTAGAAATTTTATGTCGGGGTGTTTTTCATGAATGGATAATCCCTCTTTATCCCCGAAAATTCCAACTATTATGTTTTCCAGAAATCTCCAAAATCCCTAATGACACGGAGATAGAGAGACGAGCAGAAATTTCCTGTATGTGGTTTCCAGAAATTTCCTAGTCGTATTTTTCTTTCCTCTACTTTCGGTTGTGTTGACAGAGAGGTTTAATTGCAGAGCGAGGGATTTGAATGAGATATTAGATGAGATTGGAAGGGTTTTACGCAGAGTAACGTGAGGATTAGTAAAGGGGTTGGTGGTGAACTTAGCATTTTTTATGGGTCTGTTAAAAACTGGAAATAATTTTTTATGGGTCTATCAAAAACAAAATGTTATATTAAAAATAATGTTTTTAAAATAAAAAAGCCATGTGGCAGTCCAATGTGGCTTGCCACATCAGATGAGTGAGTGCCACATCTGATTCAGGTTTGACCAAATTGGGGAGGGACTATAATTATTAGGAAAATTGAGGAATCAAAATCGTGGGAAAAAATGTTGGGGGACCAAAATTGTGAGTGAGTGATAATTGGGGGACTAAGCCTAAAAAGTTTGTTGCATTGATAATCGTAAAAGTAGTGCAAAGTTGATATATTGGGTGAAAAAGCTTTGACTTGCTTATATTTAGTAACTTGACTAAATGAGTATTTTTGCTTATAAATGAAAACGGAGGGAGTATATGGTAATGAAACCGCGACTTATAGAACAAAGAAAAGAGTATTACTCAATTAACTTGTTTCATTTCCTCTCCCTCTAAAATTATGTGTAGTTTTTGGTATAGACTAAACTTAAGTGGAGTTTGTGTTGTTTTCCAATCACATATGTTTTAGTTTTTATAAAGTAACTAAAATATGATAATAATAATAATAATAATAATAATAATATTAATAACAAATTCACGTGACATTGTGTGATTGTTGAAAAATAACATCAGTCACACCTATGAAACAATATATAAGTTTTTTCCTTTTGATATTTCTCACATATTAAGAAAAATGTGTAAAATAAACAAAAGAATAATTTTACGTAGTTAACCGTATTGGTAATTGGTGTATTCACCTCTATCATAAATACAAAATAGAAGATAATCCATGCGGAGTGATGCTCATAGTATTAATTAGAGAGTAGTATTTTTTTGTCTACTTAGATGAACTAACAAATAAATACTACACATACTACCACTACTTACACCCGGGTTTGAACTAGGAGTCTGAGGTCCCCAGGTCGTCGAAGTTGCCGAGGCAACCAACAGTGAGGAACAATTAGAGAGGAGTATTGATAAAAGGTTATATAAAATTAGAAAGTAACACTTATTTTGTAATATTTTTTTAGTAAGTGTGACAGTTAATTTGAGACGGAAGGAGTAATTGAGTAACCGTGGCATTTCTAATTTTCTGACATATTTTTAGCTTATGGGTTTTTATGTAACTACTTGTGTAACAGCCCGATTTTCGTATTAGTAGTTTTTGTGTATATATATATGAATATAATAGTAATTTTTGTGAAATATTGTGCATTTTAGTAATTATGTATTTTAGTAATATTTGTTATTTTAAATGATTTTGTATAATTAGGTGTGTTTGAATTATCAAACATGTGAAAATGGTATTAAACAGTATTTTTATTCTATGTTGGTACTATATTTTTGTTATTATTCAATTATGTTGTTTATAGAGTAGGTTTATATAAATATACCATTTTTCCATTTACCTCCCTGTAAAAAAAAAGTTTACGGTTACCCCCTGCAAATATAAACAGTTTTCGGTCACCCCCCTCTGTTAGATTATGTAGTGTATAATGGGTATATAGCATGTACGGTTACCCCCTGCAAAATATAAAAAGTTTACGGTTACCCCCTGCAGGGGTAACTAAAAACACTTATTATTTGCAAGGTTGATTCTAAAACTTTTTTTACAGGGGGGTAAATGGAAAATTGGGATATTTGCAAGTTTCTGTTTCACCTTCTTCTTCCTCGGAATAGGCAGAACCAGTGACGAAACCCTAACCCAACCTCACCCTCACCCTCTCACGCGTTCTTCACCCACAAGCCACGGCTACGTCCCAAACTCGACATTCCCACTCGAAATTGTGCTCTGAGTCTGATTCCAGCGTTGATTTTACCATTTGAAGTCCCTATCTCGTGTTTCCATCGCCACCATCTCCGCGAGAAACTCCATTGCCGCACCTTCTTTTATTCTCGTTCCTTCTCTCCCAGTGATGTATTTGCTTTTTCTATTCATGTCCTTAAATTTCCAAGCCTATTCGTTCTTTTCAATTTCCTATAAACTACTTCTCAATCATTGATTCTACCCACCTCCCTGGCTTTGTTTTGAGTCACGTATGGCCAATCAGAATTATGATTTCCCTCCTTATTTATGGTCCATGCATTGGATTGAGAATCATGCTTTACTTCCATACACTCCACGTGGAGAATCAACAATTTGTGGTTATTGAATTCATTAGTTTTAAGGCTCAGTTGTAAAGAAAACGTTGGTGCCAAGGACGTGCTTATTGAGCTCATTTTATGGAAGACACCTCATTTAACTAATTTTTAGAAGTTCATGATTTGGGTATTTTGTCGAGGAAGAAATCCATCATGATTTATCCCAAAACTTATGTAACGAGTTTGTTGGAATGACCCTTTTACCAATGTGACCCTGTTGGAATGACATCGGATTAGTCAGAGCCATATTATGTCGCCACATTTTATCAACTGGACAAACCCGTCGTTGTCGGATATCTCTCAGCTTTGTGTGTTGCATCATTTTCTCATTCTAGGTACGGGGGGAAGGGTTTCTATTCTATATGGGGAATAGGAGATAAGACTAGAATGGTGTCGATTATCATTATTCATATTTTACTTGTTTTTATTTATTATTTAGATTGTCGATTTAATTCGGATGACTGAAATTATTCTGGATTACTGTAATTATATTGGATGACCGTAATTATACCAGATGACTGTAATAATTTAAATGCCTGTAGATAATTTAGATGACTGTAAATGACCTGGATGACTGTAATGTAATTGATTTGAAGGTCCGTAAATAAAGTGCTCATGGATTAGAATGATAGGTAAGACTAAATGAGACAGAGTTAATATTGTTTAAATTCCCGATAGATACCTTAATCGGTTAATGTAGCCAAGTTTGACTTGGAGTTGGCAAGGTCATTAGACGACTTGATGTTTCTTGCTTGTGGTGATTACTGGTTGACTCGTGTATTGTTATGGGAGACTTGTCACACAATGGACAAGTTATCTTTCGTCGATGATTAACAAGCTGGTTCATGTTGAAGACTCTTGCCGCAGCATGTGCAAGAACTCGTTGCAGTATGGACGAGCGGTATCTTCGTGATCGAAGTTTGTTGAAGGAACCTTGTCGCAGCATGGGCAAGGACTCGTCGTAGCATGGGCGAGCCGTACCTTAAAAGTTGATGATTGCAAGAGGAACCTTGTCGCAGTATGGGCAAGGACTCGTCATAGTTTGGGTGAGCCGTACCTCAATAGTTGAAATTGTATAGGAGGAACCTTGTCGCAGTATGGGCAAGGACTCGTCGCAGTATGGGCGAGCCGTACCTCAAGGATGGTAGGGATGATGATATGTGGGGTGGTAAGCAAACGATTATGGGAGTAGTATTAGAGACGACCACGACTGGCCTTGCGGGTAGGCCCAAGGGGGAGGTTCTAAGCGGGGCACTGCTGGGGCATTCCACAAACTACTGGGGTACCCTGACTAGACTCTATCTATTTCCCAGGATGTGAGGGCATTTGCATCCGCTTACCCAGAGTTAGATGGATCCAGATTTATCGTGGAGTAGTGGGTAGGATCTTCTCGACGTTGAACCAGATTCAGGAGGACGACCTTAGTTGATGAATAACCGAGCACGTGTGGCATGTTCGTTGGATTCACTGGTGTGGTATTCTACGTTCCTTGAAGATGATGATTAACCAAGTATACAGGTTATGTTTGTCGTGTATACTGTAGTGATTCTTACGATGTGATGTGACCTCATCACTTTTTACGTACGAGTCTTGTGTGGCTTCACTCTGTGACGTCTTGCTGTATGGACATGTTGTGTTTGTCACTCTTTGAGAGTGACTGTTTGATATTGATGTGATGGATTGTGGTTGTCTTTGCTGTTTTAGTCTCAGTCTTATGTTCCTTATATAGTTTGGACGCTCTTTTTCACTCGTGCACCACTTTTTTAGGTTGGTTTCCAGGTGTGTCGTTGGAGTAGTAGTGCAGCGGTGGAGACGTGATCACTACAGATCACCGAGCTTGTAGTGTGATACTATGTGTTGATGTTACTTTTTATTTAATTGAATTAAAGGTTAATTGCTCTGATTATGTGACATCGGGATCTGAGTTGTATTTTTGGAATATTATATTTCACGTCATTTTGGTTATTGTATTGAAAGAAAAGTTTTATCTTTTTAGTCTTTTATATTATAAGATTCGTGTTTATATGATTTGAGTAATTTGGTGATATCCTTTACTTGCGAAAACAATTTCAGAAAATGAATTGCCGGTTATATTTTAAAAAGAAAATTTACTCATTTTCGTAACTTTTTACTTATAATTACTTTCCGGGTAAAGGGTGTCACTTGGGCTTGACATTATTAAATATTGCTCAACATAATTCATAATTGTTTGGGATATCATCATTTACATCACTCTTGTGTGATTGACTAGCAGAACTCTTTCGAATAAGCATTTAAGAGGGAGAGAGTCTTGAAATCTCTTCTTTATCTTCAACCTTGTCTCCTTTTGGTTTTGGTTTTGTTTTGCTTCTTTTCTTCTTCATAGCATAGTTCACATGCATAGTCTTGATAGATTTTAGTAATTTCACACAACGTTTTCTTTACAGTAGGTGACTAGTTAATGAATGGGGACCTTGTAATCTACTTTCATAATTGTACAACTTATCTTGATTTTCGGCCAACAATTTGCTGCATAGGAACAAAAGCCTTTGTTGTTTGAGTCAAATTCAAGGACGCAAAATCAGCAAGGTCTCTATGCCTTTCAAATGAGCTAATAACAGATATTCAATCTCTTAATTGTCAAACCAATCTTACTTTTTGTTAATGTGGGTGACTAATGACTCTTTCCATTCATAGTCAGTCTTTCAAGAATTACGTCGACTTCTAAATATGTTCTTGTCCAAAAGGTTGTTAAGATTCAAAAAGGAGAGGAAATTATGATAAGTGATTGTCCCTTATAATGAGGGAACCAATACAATTGATAAGAAAATTGGTTATTTTGATTTAACTAAGTATCAGTGTGATAAAGAGAGAAATGTGGTTAACAATTTTGTTATTCAAAAGGAAGTTACAGCAATAGAAAAACTGTATAGTTGCCTCAGTTGGACAGGTTTTGAGGAATTCAGCAACTCTTCAAGTATTCTGTTTGTGATTCAATGATTAGAAGACCTGCTTTTAATATTGCTTCAAATGTTACAAGAAATGAAATAAGACTTCTACTTTCATTGATGATGAATTATTGTATTTATACATGAGTGGATTGCTAACAAACTAACAACCTAACACTAACTGTGCAGGGAATTAGAAATGATAAATAGCCTAAAATGAAGGCATATACTAAGCTAATGAAATACATTAAAATACAGTTAATATATCCTCTAACAGCCCCCCTCAAGCTGAATATAGATGTCATGCATATGAAGCTTGGACAACAGGTGATGAAACTGAGTAGCATGAAGAGGCTTTGTATATATATCAGCAAGCTGAGCAGATGAGGGGATGGGCATGAGATGAATGATCCCTGCTTGTACTTTATCACGAATCAAATGACAATCTAATTCAATGTGCTTTGTGCGTTCATGGAAAACTGGGTTCTGTGCTATATGTATTGCAGATTTATTGTCGCAATATAAAGAAACAAACTCTGTGTGAGGTTTCTTGAGATCCTGCAGAAGAAATAAAATCCATTGTATTTCAGAAGTAGTGAGAGCCATTGCACGATATTCTGCCTCAGGAGGCCCAGTTTGCATCACTGAAGGCAGTGACAGTGTGTGTGGAAGCTGCAGCAAGGAAGAGACCTTTGCCAGGAGAAGACTTTAGGTACTTCAGGATGTGAAGAGCAGCTTCCATATGGTAATCAAGAGGATTGGAAATGAATTAACTAAGTTTGTTAACTGCATAACAAATGTCAGAACGAGTGTTGGTTAAGTAAATTAACCTGCCAAGTAACCTTCTGTATTGGGTTGGATCAGACAGAGGAGTGCCATGTTCTGAACTTAATTTGAGGCCAGGAAGCATGGGAGTTGAAGCAGGTTTGCAAGCAAGGAGTCCTACTTCTTCAATGAGCTCAAGGGCATATTTCCTTTGAGATAAAATAATACCAAGATGAGATCTAGCCACTTCAATACCTAAGAAGTATTTGAGAGTGCCCAAGTCCTTGATTTTGAATTGCTCATCAAGGAGAGCTTTGACCTGCTGAATTTCATTCAAGTTATCACCAGTAAGGACAATGTCATCCACATAGATGAGAAGAATGGTAATTGTGGAAGATGAGGTTTTGACTAACAGAGAATAGTCATTCTTGGATTGAGTATAACCCATAGTAAGAAGAGAAGAGATTAATTTTGAATTCCATTGTCTGCTGGCTTGTTTAAAGCCATATAAAGATTTCTGAAGTTTGCATACTTGATTAGGTGAGGAAACTTGAAAACCTTGTGGTATCTTCATATATACTTCCGCAACTGGAGTAGATGCCAAAGCAAGAACCAATCTCACAGTGGTCATTTTCACAACTGGAGAAAAAGTCTCTGAGAAGTCCACACCCTCAAGCTATGTGAAACCCTTGGCTACTAACCGAGCCTTGTATCTCTCAACTGATTTAACTTTACCTTATAGACCCACTTGCAACCAATTGGTTGTTTACCTCGTGGTAAGTCAGTAACAATCCAAGTTGAATTCTGATCAAGGGCTTTAATTTCTTGATTCATGGCATCAATCCAACACTGATGCCTAGAGGCTTGAGCATATGTTTTTGGTTCAGATACAGTGCTAACAGCTGCAATAAATGATTGATGGGAGGGAGAGAGATGATCATAAGAAATATAGTGAGATAAGGGATAAACCGTACCTGAGGGTGAGGCACTAGTAGTAGGAACAGAAACCATAGCACAATGGAAATATTACAAGTAAAAGGGTTTGTTTTTGATTCTGGTTAAGGTTCTAAGGGGAACAACAGGAGGAGAGACATGAGCAGAATCAGAGTCATGGGAAGAGGTTGGTTCATTTGTGGAATTAACACTGGCTGGTGAGGTTACAGAATGATCAGGTGACAATGAAGATGATATAATAGCTTGGTCAGAATTGTAGTCATTAATAGGAGAAGGAAAAAATTCAGTAATGGCAACTCTAGAGGGAATAGGAAAATTTGGTTTAGAAGTAGAGGGGATGGTACTGGAAGCAGGGAGATAAGGAAATATATTCTCATAAAAGGATACATTTCTAGACAAAATTTTTTCATGAGAATGGAGATCAAAGAGAAGATATCCTTTTACACCTAGGGAGTGACCAATGTGGATACATTTTCTTGCTCTAGGAAGGAATTTCGTTCTGTGTGCTACTAGTGTGGTGGCATAACACAGTGCACCAAAAACTCTAAGTGAAGAGAGATCAGGGGAGTTACCATATACCTGAAAGTAAGGAGATTTTGAATCAAGAATTGTGGAAGGGAGTCTGTTTATAAGATGTATGGCATGGCAAACAGAGAAGTCCCAGAATTGGATGGGAAGGTGAGATCGGAACATAAGAGATCTAGCAACATTGAGAATGTGTTGATGCTTACGTTCAACAACCCCATTTTGTTGAGGGGTTTCAACACAAGTCATTTGGTGAATGATACCTTTAGAGAGATAAAATTCTGGCATATGAAATTCAGCCCCATTGTCAGAACGAATAACTTTTATATGCTGTCCAAATTGAGTGTGTGTGTAAACAACAAATTGAGTGAGGTGTTTTCTTGTTTCAGTTTTATTTCTCATAAGTTTGAGCCAAGTAAATCTAGACTTATCATCAACAATTGTTAAAAAGTATTTGTTACCATTAAGTGAAGGCTCCCCAAAAGGACCCCAAATGTCAACATGAATGATATCAAAAATGTTTTGTGAGGATGGGTTGTGAAGAGGAAAAACTAGTTTCTTTTTTGCAAAATGACATGCATCACAATTTGTATTAGAAATAGGTGGCATATTACAATGTAATTTCTGAATGAGATGATAACAAGTGGGGGAGGGATGTCCTAAACGGTGATGCCATATATCTATGGAAACAGTGTTAACATAAACAGAATTACAATGTATACCAGTGGTTTTGGCTGAAGGAACTATGGGTGAGATCTTCATTGTGTATAGTTTGCCATCCCTCTTAGCATGGCCAATCACTCTCTTGGAGGGGATATCCTGTAAAACAGCACAATCACCATCAAAGGAGGTTTTGCAGTTTATAGTATCAGCCAATTGACCAACTGAAATAATGTTTGAGAAGCCAGGAACAAAATAAACATCAAACAAAGTAATGGTAGGGGTAAGTATGATGGTCCCTTTGTAGTGAGAGTATTTGGTATCTCCACTAGCTAAGGTGATAAGAATTGGCTCAATTGCATAATATGAATGGAAATAATCAAGTGAAGATGCAACATGATCAGTGGCGCCTGTGTCAACAAGCCATGTGACCAGAAAAGTACCTGCAGGTGTTGAGACAACACTATTGACAGTTACCATATTTGTAGAGGCTGTAGAAGTAGCAGGAGTGCCAGGAAGCAAAGCCAAAAGACTCTGAACTTGCTCTGCAGTAAGGTTAACAGCAGCAGTGGAATTGGAGGTGTTAGCATTTTCAATTGTGACATTGTCCACTGATTTCTTGGTGTTCTCGAAACCAGGGGGTATCCATGCTTCATAAAACATGTTTCAACAGTATGATTAGTGCGGTTGCAGTGTGTACAAAAGCGATTACCACATTGTTGGAAAGGTTTCCCTCTACCACGACCAACACCGGGTATAGGGGATGCTTGTACACTAGCAACAGAGGCTTGGAGAGTGGGGACGGATGGTTCAGGTAGGATTGATGCACCAATTTGTCTTTCTTGTTGCACTATCATAGAGTAAACCCTAGATAAGGGAGGAAGAGGTTCCATGAGAAGGATTTGAGAACGAACCGCAACATAATTGTCGTTCAATCCTTGAAGAAAACTCATCACAATGTCACGATCACGATAGGATTGGACAATCTTCGAAACATTGCAGTAATACGCGCCGGGAGAAGCAAGACAAGTAGGAATAGGATCGAAATTGCAGAGTTCGTCCCATAGAATTCTCATCTTCGTGAAATAGGAGGTCACAGAGGAATCAGCTTACTTCAACGAGTAGATATCATGATGAAGATTAGCAATTCGAGTGTTATCACCTTGCGAAAAACGATTGCGGAGTTTCTTCCACACCGCATAAGCTTCAGTAATCCAAATGATACTTGAAGAGATTTCTGGTGAAACAGATCGATTGATCCAGGCTAGGGTGAGCATATTGCAACGCTTCCATAACGCGAACTTTGGATCAGAAATTGACGGACGCTCAATAGATCCATCAACGAATACGAATTTGTTCTTCATTTCCAGCGCCATAGTCATGGCCTGGATCCAACAGTGGTAATTTGTTCCATCAAGAACGGGAGAGACAAGAACCAAGGAAGGATTCTCATTAGGGTGAATGTAGTAGGGATCAGAATAATCCTTTGGTGGTGGATTAAGGGATTTACGAGGAGAGGGATCAGAATGTTCAGATTCTGGAAAAGAAGGAGACGCCATGGATGACGGCGAAGAAGGTTGGTTATGGTGGAGAAGAAGTTAGTTACGGAGGAGGAAAAGTAGTTACGACGTAAGAAAGAGAAAGGGAAACATGCATCACGCGTGAAGAAAGAGAGAGAAGTCAGATGCGGAATTCATCAACTGATACCATGTTACAAGAAATGAAATAAGACTTCTACTTTCATTGATGATGAATTATTGTATTTATACATGAGTGGATTGCTAACAAACTAACAAGCTAACACTAACTGTGCAGGGAATTAGAAATGATAAATAGCCTAAAATGAAGGCATACACTAAGCTAATGAAATACATTAAAATACAATTAATATATCCTCTAACATCAAATGATTAAATAATTTGTTGGATCTTCCAAAAAGAAATGACTTTGAGTTTCTGTGCCAATGATTCAATACTCATTCATAAATTTGTCATCCAGTAAAATGAGACAATTGCTATAAAAAAAAGTTGCAAATTGTTAGCTCTCTTTGGAGTGAGAAAATGGTGGAGGACTCTAACACAAATTCTCATTTTAATTCAAACAATGTAGAAACAAGTCTCTTATTACCAATTCATAATTAGTTCAGCGACAAGATGACTAAATTCACCAAGGTGTTCTCTAAGTTTAAAAAGAAGTCGAATACGTTTAAAAGTCAAAATCTCACAGGTAAGTCAACACTTACGCATATCAATGTTGTTCTTGATTTGAATATACTTGTCAAGTTTTTAGAAGATGAGCATGATGATGACCTAGAGAATGACTCAACCCATGTTTGTTTTTGTTTTTCAATAAATTTATGGTGATGTATCGACCATGTCAAAGTCACACACAAACCAATGTGCCATAACAAGGCCTCTTGCTTGAGAGGCTGTGTAATGGCTCTGAGTAAGTCACCCATACGAAGGCTATGCATTGATCATGAGTAAGCCGCCCTTGTAAATTCCACGAGCACATATTCATCATACCAGCACAATCGTCCCATACTAGTTAAGGTTCGACACACCCATGTGAGATGCTTAAGTCGCCCAATAAGAATGAGATTTAACCTAGTCTAGACGGCCTTAGTAGGAGGGTGCCAATCACTACTCCGTAATGGGCACTTTGGGCCGTGGGGGGAGAAACCCTACTTAAGGGGCTTTGAGACAAAGAAGACTTCACTCTTACACCAAAAACCCTAACTTGCTAAGAAGTCGGTCTCTCCACTTATACGCAAGTAAAGTGACATATAGGATCACCTAATTAGCTTGAAAAAAGACCGCTAACAAAGCAATCTAAATTTTTTTAATGGGGGATTAAGGTGTTCCTCACACTTAAAACTCCACAATCCATCAGCCTAGAATCCACATTACTATAACATGATGGTTTTGTTTGGAACAGTGTAACAATTACATCAGAAGTTTGCAATACTTCCAAAGTCGAAATACCACCATATCATTGATGCTTGTTGTCCTATAATATATTGTTGTATCGTTTAATGCATTTTAATTGACACCACATGATACTTATATCAGAGAAGAAAAAAAAGAAGAAAGCCTGCATTAATTTCTTGCTCCACACATCAGGTCCCAATGTTGCTGGTTAATTAAATTGATCTCTCAAGAGAGATGATATATAAGACATAATATGATAAGATATATGATATCAATACACACTAATCATTTATATTTAAGTGGGCCATTCTATATAATTCTCTAAATTTTTTAATCACTTTAGCCGAAACGATAAATAAACACCATATATACTATCACATGAATCCACGAACCAGGGAGCTAATGTTCCTTTGTTGCTGAAATTGTCAATACCACTAATAGTGGGAACATATGCAAAAACAACAAGACATCCCTAATAAGTGAGGTGGATGATTCTGAATGGATTTTTATTTATTACAAGACTATATGTTAGGTCTAATTGGATATTAAGGTGAATTGGTGTGTCAACAACCTCACATATCATTATATCTAAGAACTTTGAAACTGTGCAAAACGTGGCAAATCATATATTATAGCAACATTAGTGTGGTGGGGTTCAATTCATGAAATCTAAAGAACTAAGGACCGTGCAAATAAATAAAGCTGAAATGAAAAAGCAGAGAACTAACTGATTATACAGCTCATTTCATAACTATGACATTAAATTGTTACTACTATTACCCTTTCTCTCTGTTGTGAACTGCCTCCATCAATATGCCTCAATAGTTAAATAGAATGGTACTAGTACTATTGTTTTTTTTCTTGTCTCAATTTAATGAGGGTGGAATCTTTATACTAGCATCTAAATTCGTTATCTTAATAATGGGTATTAATTAACTTCTGTTCAGCCTCTTTCATTTTATTACTCTTGTCGGAAAAAATGAGTATTTTATTTGAACAGTAAATAAAATCGTTCTGAATAAATAAGGAATAATGTAAATAAGTGGAGGGGCCTTATGACAAATGCAAGAATGCATGTGAAATTTGCTTTAAGACATTTATCTTTCTTCTCTGGGTACAATATTTACGTGTACGAACCTCCACTGCCATATTGCCAACAAAGCTTTTCATTCAATTCAATGGACCACAACATGCATATTTTCATTTATTAGTGTTCGAATTGGCAAGTTCCCCTTACCCTAGCTCAACAATTTCTTTTGTAGCCAATTATTTTTATCTGGTAGAGTGGGTGGACATGGTTTAACAATGAACTAACTATTAGTAATTTAATTAATTAATGACTTAGATTTTACTCAGTCAGATTGACAATAATCAAGATTGACATGCTATTTTTGACAATTTGGTTTTTAAATACAAATGCATGCAGTTCTATAGAACTTTAATATTTGTTTGTCTTTGAGAAAAGAGGATATTCACATGATTATCAATTACTTATGAATTTTTACTTTCAAATTTATTGATATATTTTTTTACAAACAAAGATTACTATTTCATTTATAATAAGAGACAAACACATGAGGGAATGTCATAAAAAAACTAAGGACTAATTGAGCATAAGGCTACCGCGGTAAGAGTGTAAGCCACCTTATTAACATTTCTCCTAATAAACTATACATACCAGTTTAGGCTAACAAGGTTAAAGAAGTTTTTACAGGATTAAATGATACAACTGAAAATTGGAATCCATAAGTTTTTCAACATAACATTAACTAATATTTTCCAATTTTAACTTAAAATTACTACAAACACTATTGGCCTAGTGGTTTAATATACCATGGGACAAGGGGGTCGACCTGGTGCCCTCGGGTTCGATTCCCGTACTAGACAAATTTGGTGTTGGACAGTGTGAAATTTAATCCTAAACACAAGCGGAGACTATTGTTGGGAAAATTAGGGAAAGTGAAGGTATTCACAAGTGTCTTTCCATCTAACTCAAAGACCACGTCCGTAAAACCCAACTCTGTAACCTAATTTATAGCCAAAAGCAACTCAATAACTTCTCCTTTTTGAGTTTGACAAATAGGCTTGAAGCAGAAAGTTCTGGCGCCAAGAAAAATACCGCAATCATTTCTGGCAATCACAAAAGTGTTCTAACGCTTTCAATGAAAAGTTAATCTCTACTCGTTCTTAGGAGCAAATTTCGCACTGTCTATTATAATGATAAATAGTAATAAGAAACAAATCTATCATTAAAAACCAACACATAAAATGGAACTTGGAGTAGTATGACAACTTTTTTTTTTGAAGGCTGCCTTCAAGACACAACTGATGGTTTAAACGATTGCTGCCTGTGTCATATTGTCAATCTTGATTAATTTGAAGCATAACTTTCACTAAGGGGGTATATTGGTTTAGGATTTCACAGGATTTTAAAAGACTTTTTTTGAGTAAAAAAGTCTGCTGGTATTCAATCAAGATTTTGTCACTTAAAAACAATTCATTGGTATTCAATACGGATTTTCAAGACTTTTTAAAGAGTACATCAAAATCTGCATGTATTCATTTCAGATTTTCTATCACTTAAAAACAATTTACTGGTATTCAAAATCATAAGGATTTTAAAGAATTGTTTTGTTGGATGGATTTTGAAGGACTTTTCACTGTTATTTACACACACAACACCCATCAAACAATCTCACTCAAATTCATGAGACTTTGAAGGACTTTTTTATTTCTCTCTTTTCTATTTTTACGTTTCCTTCAGCTCTTTATATTTCTTTGGTCACTTTTCGTTTTTATTATCGCAACGCAAGTGACTATTCCTTCAGGTATCAAATAATCTCTGAATTCCTTTTCATTTCTATTACCAGTACTTTGTTATTATTTTATCACTATTAGTACTTTATTATTTTCGTTTCTATTAAGTACTTTATTATTTTATTACTATTGTTATTATTTTTGTTTCTATTAGTACTTTATTATTTTATTACTTTATTACTACTTTGCAAGTGACTATTTTATGTTTCTGTTGCTTTTCGTTTCCATCATCTCTGTTTATGTTTCCTTCCGTCACTTTGCAAGTGAATATTTTCGTTTTTACGTTACAACAACTCTGTTTATTTTACATTTTATGTTTCCTTCAATCACTTTATTTTATTAATATTTTTGTAATCCCTGCTGTTATTCTACTTTTATTATCAGAAAAAAATACTTGAATATTTTATCTCACAAATTCATTAAAATCCCGCAGACTGCAAAGTCTACAAAGTCCTGCAAAAGTCTATTAAAATCCTGACTTAAAAGTCTTGCAGAATCCTGCAAAGTCCTAAAAATCCTGAAATTCCTACAAAGTCCATTAAAATTCATAGGACTTTTTTTCTGCCAAAAAAATCATTTGAAACCCTGAACCAATACACCTCACGTCCGTCCTAGCTTTAACAGACTTATAAATGTTCCACCACAAATATACATCAATCTCTTAACCAATGGTCCAGATGCTTCCAAAAATAATTGTGCAGCTACCCATTCGATTGAGTTTTTTAATTCATCAACCATATTTCAGGCATTAAATTTCATGACAATTAAATCGGTCCCGTTCTGAAAATAAAATTCCCATTTCAAAATTCAACAAAGATAGATTGGACAATTAAATCGGTCCTCTTGAATTTTGTTTATAAAATTCCCATTTCAAAATTCAACAATGATAACTTTGTATTTTTTTATTTTTTATTTACCTTCTAGACACAATTTTGATAAATACAATTACAGCATTATATTCCACAACCACCCCTTTAAAAATAATTTTATTTTTCAATAGCCATAAGGACCATGTGAGGGGCAAGCCAAATAAGGTAGAAATAGTTATAACAATGTCTAAATTAATTCCTCCTATTAAGAAGCGAATTCTGTATTGATTTCTTTAGGTGAGTAGTAATTATTTATTATAATAATTTCGAATAACGTGAACTTCCTATTTATATTTCCCAAGAGTCAAGTACAGGAAACCATAATATATTGCTCCAACTCTACATACCAAACTGCTATAAAGAATAGAGTAGACTCTACTACACTCTACACATGCAGCTGTTTATGTTTTTGATTCCATTTTTCAGATCTAGAGGCATTTTATTTTTATTTTAGATCTAAATTAAAAAAAAAAGCATATAGTATACTACTTTTGAATATGGTTAGTGATAGTGTGAAGCATAATTCAGCTGAAATGTCTTTCAGAATAAAGGAAGATGGTAGGTTTTTCTCTAGGCTAATGGCTAAAGAAAGCTCTAATGGGAACACATCTTCAAGAGTGTTCTATTATGGAGAAACATCAGTAGCAGCAGTTCCTTTCATGTGGGAAGCACAACCTGGTACTCCTAAGCATCCTTTGTCTGACACCTCCCTTCCTCCACTTACACCCCCACCTTCTTATTTTTCAACAAATAAGTCTAATGGTAAGAGAAGAAATTCAAAGGGGAATTTATTTTCTAGTCTTTTTTTGCCAAGGTTTTATGGTTCAAGGAAGTCTCATGTGTCACCTTCTTCGTCATCTCGGTCGTCTTCTTCATCGTCGACTTTGTCTTCATCGTCTTGGTCGTTAATCGCGTTTTCGTCGACTTCATTCTCCATGAGAGATAGTAAAGATCAAGGTCAAGGTCAAGGAAGTAAGTCATTCTCTCCTTCTTCACCAGAGGGATCTCCTAAGTGCTCAAATGGGTTTATTAGAGGATGCTATCCTTTTGGGAACATGATCAAGAATAATGCAACTGTAAGCCATGGTGCACTTTAATTATTAGTTTGATCTATCTTTCTTGGTGTGTTATATTTAGATTTTTACATCTTGTAGGAATCTTTGGAAATTTAATTGTTTGTGTTTGGAAATATATGTTTGTGTGGGACTTGGATGTCAAACATTGATGTCATTTCTCAAAATCCAGTCAAGATTAACAATAATGTATATGCTTCAAATTAGAAATTCCATGTTACCATTCTCTCTTCCGAATATAATTTTTTAATTATAAAGCTATAATTTTAGACTTTGATAAGTTTGATTCATCTATTTTTTGAGATTCAAGTTTGATTCATTTAGCATATACTTAGATGGGTTTTTTTCTTCCTTTATACCCCCATTTTACGTTTTATCCCCAAAATATCCCTCACATTTTTACCAAAATTTAAGTTAAAACTGATTTTTTTAAAACTTTCCGGAAACACCTCAAAGGAGGATAATTCCGTAAGCCATTTTTTTAAAACTTTCCGGAAACCCCTCAAAAGAGGATAATTCCGGAAGCCATTTCTCAAAATTTTGGCTTCCGAAATTATTCTCAATTGAGGTGTTTCCGGAAAACTTCATCAAATTGGCTTCCGAAATTATACTCCTTTGAGGTGTTTCCGGAAGATAATTCCGGAAATCTTCATCGAAATGGCTTTCGGAATTAACTCTTACGAGAATAATTCCAGAAACCATTTTTTGGAGTGGGGGTAAAATTGTCAGTTTGATCAAAGTGGGGATTACAAAGGGGAAGAGGAGGTATAAAAAAAAAAGGCTACTTAGATTTTGCTTGCCCTCTGAACTGTTGATGTTTGTTAATATATTCACATAGTTAATTTTGCATTTATACCCTCGTAATGTACTCTTATCTTTTTCTTTTTTCCTTTTGACAACACTCTTATCTTTTTCTAAAAGGACTAATTACGGAGTTAACATTTTATATTCAATAATCTATTTCTAAAGTGGAATTTGTTAAAATTAATATTCCTTTCAAAAATATAACTAAGAACACACATAGACAGTTAGACACACACACACTATATAGTTAAAATTATTTTAATATTCACAACTTCAAATTAATTTGTCAATATATACCTCCTTATATATATATATATATATATATATAGATATATATTATCCGAACAACAAGTCTTTTGTGTTTTCAAAACTAAAGATGTTTTTAGTGTTTTCTTAGAAAATCTCATCTTTTGCCCGAAGGAAGGGAGTTTTATGATGATATGAATTTTCAAAAAAGAAAATTTTTGCTAAAAACATTTGACATCTTTGATTTAGGAGAAATCCTTCTATCCCCAGAAGGTTGATAGTTAAACGATTAACGTCGTTTGTAAAGATGACAAGTGAAGTGTTGTTCGCATAACAGTTCTATAAGTCTAATTTACATTAGACAGAATTGGTCTTGACATTTAACCAACCACAACAACCTTAGCCGATTCTCATGGAGATAGATGATTATGATCATCAAAATAATTTGATAAAAAATGAGGAAATAGTTGAATATCCAAAAAATTTGGATAAATTGAATAAATGGACTATTCCTACTGTGCCTTCAAAGCAAATTTATAAATTTGGCATGTTTGACGTTGTATCTCGTTTTGCTGTTAAGCAAATAGAACAAACTATCCAAGTTTCTGAGAATACTCAGACAATCAAATTTTTAAGTAAAAAGGATTTACTTCCTTTCAAAGATTACAATTTTATCCATATTGGATTAATTCAAATTGCTTTTAAACCCTTAACTTTGTTAGGTTTAAATTCAAGTATTATGGCTTATGTTAGAGATGGAAGGTGTAAAGATTTTAAGCCTTCTTTAGCTGCTTTATTAGAGACCAGTCTGTGTCATGGACCAGTCTATTTTGATGTCTCTCCAAACTTAAGTTTGTCCCTATCTGACAAGAATCTATCAGACGCTGTACAATTAACTATCCATACCAATGGTTACAATTTTAAACCAGGAAGTGAAATAATAACAATATGCTATAGAATATATTATAAAGTTCTGAACACGCTTAACCCTAAGGCTAAGCAAATATCTTTTCCAGGGACTACAACTTTAGTCCAAACTAACTTGTTGTTTGCTGGTGTTTTTAGCAAACAATCACTAGTTTTATTAGAGGGTTTGTGAGATCAAACTAGAAAAATCTCAAAGCAATGCCTCTGAATTGCGCATGGTTTTTGTTGAAGAAAACGTAGAAAAAGGGGACGATTTGCAATGATTTAACAGAATTGAAAAGAAAAGAAGCAGTAAATGGTGCGTGAATTGTAAAGAAAAGAAAAACAAATTGCATTGAATCATAAAAATGGTACACGATCACGTACAGCGATTCTTCCACTCGTTTTTCGCTCTGGCTTGGAAGTTAGAGTTTCAGGAATCGGGTGTGTATTGTGATTTGCGACCCCTGTTTCTTCTCAGAAACAGTTATTTATACAAAGGAAAAGAGGGGGAAAAACTGAACTCAGTAACCGCCTAGCAATTTGAAAATAAGTAACTGCTCCTACTTTCGACCAAAACCGCTCTATCACGCTTCGACCAACTGCTAGTCTTCAGCGCATAACTGCTCTTTTTCTGTCTGTCGAAAGCCTGTGTCCGTTTTCCTCTCTCTTGCTTTTGCTTCCCTGGAAACTTGTCGAGTTTACCTTGCGCATGACCATTTTCTCTGTCGAAATAATTTGGTCTTCGTCGAAATACAAGTCAGGCCTTGTCGACCATTTTCACTGAAGCCTGTCGAAATTATAGGCTAATAGATTGCCCCCCAAAAATGTCTTTTTCGACTGAACTTGCGGAGGAAGAAGAGAAAGACATTTTTGAATTCACCATCGAAATAACTTTGCACTTGAGTAAAATAGCTGTATACCTGATGTCACCACTGTTACATGTTGAAAGTGCACATAAAAGTTCACATCCACTTTAACATGTAGCCAATAGGCTTCTTCAATTCTTTTACCTCATAAGTTGCCATCAATAATCCATATTCAAACCTTGAACTTGAACAGCCTGTAATTTCGGCCTTTGACTATGTTTTGGCAACTTAAATGCCATGTTTTTACGCTTTCTTTATATTTATTCCAGCGTTATTTTAACTTCGTGCAACGTTGGCTTATACTTTTTCAAGTATTTGCCATTTATACGCAAAATTCTTTCATCAGCGCCAATCTCTTTGACCTCATATGCGCCGTTTGAATAAACTTGTAAAATTTTAAATGGTCCTTCCCAACTTGGGGACCATTTACCAAAGACTCTATCTTTTTTATCCATAGGCAATAGGACCTTCCACACTAGATCACCTGAATTAAAGGCTTTAAACTTAACCTTTTTGTTATAAGTTTTAGTTACCCTCTCTTTCTGTCGAATAAGCGTATCTAAAGCTAATAACCTTTCTTCGTCTAAATCAACCAATTCATCAAGCATCATATTCCAATAATAATCAGAGGGAATCTCCCACTGTCTTTGAATTCTTGTTGATTGTAGACAAATTTCAACAGGCAACACTGCATCGTGTCCAAATGTTAGCCTATAAGGAGTAGTGTTGATAGATTCTTTGGGTGAATTTCGACAAGCCCATAATGCTTGATCAAGGGTATTATGCCAATTTTTGGGTTTCTGCCCAACATGCTTTTTAATTAAATTAATAATAGCTTTATTGGCAGCTTCTACTTGTCCATTGGCTTGCGCATAATATGGTGTCGAAGTTAATAACTTAAAACCAATTTCAGAAGCAAACTCTACCATTTTTCTACCAGTGAAAACTGATCCCTGATCTGTAGTAATGGTTTCTGGAATTCCAAACCTATAAATGATATGATTTTGAATAAACCTTATCACTGCTTCTTGATCAACATTGGCTAAAGGTATAGCTTCAACCCATTTGGTGAAGTAATCAATTCCCACAAGGATATATCTATGGCCCTTCGACGAAGTTGGCTTTATCTCTCCAATCACATCTAGAGCCCAACCTCTAAATGGCCAAGGTTTGACTATGGCATGCAATTCATTTGCAGGTACATGTTGTATCCCAGCATGCTTTTGACACTCTTGGCATCCCTTAGCAAATTCTATGCAATCTTTCAGCATAGTTGGCCAATACATTCCTTGTCGAAATAATAACCACTTCATTTTGTGGCCTACTTGGTGTGAACCACATGCTCCACTATGTGTATCAGAAACTGCTAAATATGCCTCATTTTCACTAAGACATTTTAATAGTACTCCTTCAGGAGTCTTTTTAAACAATTCGTTTCCAATTACCACATAGCTCAAAGCTCTGTATTTTACTTTTTTATTGGTATTTCTTGTGGGATTTTGCAAATATTCCACAATAGGCCTTCGCCAATCACTATTGGTCATATTGTCAAGAGCAAAAATTTCTGCTAAGTCAAAGTCACCAAAAAATTGACGTTTTTCGACAACGACTAGTTCCTCGTTTGCGTTTGTTGCCCCCCCAATTTTTGGTGTTGACAATAGTGACGAAGAATAGTCATTAGAAATGATTTTATCCTTTATTTCAATTAACTCTTCCAGGCTTTGTTTTGAAACTTTATAGCCTGAAGCAATTTGTGCCAATTCATTTGCCACTTGATTATCAATTCGTGGTAAATGTTCTAAGTGAACAGACTCAAATCTTTTTAACAAAGCATTGGCAACAACAAAGTATCTGATAAGGTGCTCTTTAATGCATTTGTACTCTCTTGTCAATTGTTTGACAACCAACTCAGAGTCACCTTTTATTTCGACATGACTTGCCCCCAGCTCAAGTAAAATTTTAAGGCCTACTATTAAAGCCTCATATTCAGCTTCATTATTGGAGCAAACATCTCGAATTTTAAACTTATACTTCGTTGGAATGTTAGTAGGAGATATTATTAAAATACCAATCCCAACTCCATGTTTATGGCTTGAACCATCAAAGTACAACCTCCAAGGATATACGTCTACAAAACTTAATGTTTCTTCGACAACAGAATGGTCTACTATAAAATCGGCAACCACTTGTCCTTTAATTGATTTTAGAGGTTGATAAGTTAAGTTGTATTCTGACAAAGCCAAAGCCCATTTACCAATTCGGCTATGCATTATTGGTTTCGACAGCATATGCTTAATAACATCAAAATGCGAATAAACAGAAACATCAGCTGGTTTTATATATTGCTTTAACTTTGTACACGAGAAATACAAACAAAGGCAAAACTTTTCTATAGGAGTGTACCTCGTTTCGGCATCATTTAAGACCCTACTGAGGTAATAAATGGCTCTTTCGACACCACTATCATCCTCTTGTGCTAACATGCTACCTATTGTTCTATCAGAAGCTGCTATATACAATTTGAGCACTTTGTGTTTAATAACAGGCAACAAAATTGGTGGTTTCATCAAATAAGACTTGATTTCGTCGAAGGCTGCTTGATGCATTGGTTCCCATTTGAACTCTTCTTCCTTCTTCAGTCTTAACAATGGCAAAAAAACTTGTGTTTTACCACTTAAATTTGATATAAATCTTCGAAGGAAATTGATTTTTCCCAGCAACGACTGAAGCTCCTTTTTGGTCGAAGGGGCCTTCGTTTCCATAATTGCCTTAGTCTTATTTTGATTGATTTCAATGCCTTTTTTGTGCACTATAAAACCCAAGAAATCACCTGCACGTACACAAAAGGCACATTTTAATGGATTTATTTTCAATCCATATTTCCTCATTCTTTCAAAAGAACGGCGAAGATGGTCTAAATGACCACTTTCTGAGGAAGATTTAACCACCACATCATCTATGTATACTTGCATAAAATCATCAATAAAATCATGAAACATAGAATTCATGGCCCTCTGATATGTAGCACCAGCATTCTTTAAGCCAAAGGGCATTACTACCCATTCATAAACACCCAATGCCCCTGGACATCTAAAAGCAGTTTTCGACACATCCTCTTCAGCAATGAAGATTTGATTATACCCAGAATAACCATTGAGCATACTAAGATAATCAAATCCTGCTGCTGAATCTATTAGCATTTCTGCCACAGGCATTGCGTATTCATCCTTGGGAGTTGCATTATTTAAATCCCTAAAGTCTATGCAAACTCTAAGAGTCCCATTTTTCTTTATTACAGGACCTATATTGGCTAACCACTCGACATACCTGGCAGTTCTGATGAATTTGTTTCTGAATAGCCTTTCGATTTCCTCTTTGATCTTAGCCAACACTTGAGGAGCAAATCTTCTTGGCACTTGCTTCACTGGTTTCTTCCCTGGTTGAATTGGTAATTGCATTTCCACTACTTCTCGACTTAACCCAGGCATTTCGTCGTAATCCCAAGCAAAGCAGTCTTTGAACTCCCTTAACAATGTGATGACTTGGGTTTTTAGAGAAGCATCAATATTCGCACTAATATAAGTTGGCCGTTTTATTGAGCCATTTCCCAAATCAACTTCTTCTAACGGGTCTTGAGCTTGCATATGCTTTGCCGAATCTCTAGGATCCTTTTCAAAACCTAATGGATCATCATCATAAATGCAGTCAAGTCTTTCATCTATGACTATGCCATTTCCTTCATGTAACTCACTGGCTTCGACAGCCATTGTTTGTTGAATAATTTCGGCCTCCATAGCCGCTTTAAACTTGTTTTCGGCCATATAAGCCGTAATTTTGTCCCATGCATTGGGCACTGACATAAGAACACTTTCAAGAACCAGTGTTCCACCCCGTTGTTCGAAGAACACCATCAGGATAGACACTATCATCTCTCATTATTTCTCTTTCCCAAACAAAACCATAATTTGGGTCGAGATGAACTGAGGCAAAAACATTATCCGCAGGAACATATGCCTCATTAGAAGATGAACATGGCGCAATCTTCGCCATTTGTTTCTCAAAATTTTCCTTGGTAACTTGATTCACGTCAGCACGGAAGTAGCTCTGATCGGCTTCAACATACTCTACCAAACCATCTTCCTTCCACATTACTAAACGTTGATGCAAAGTTGAAGGGACAGCACCAACTCCATGGATCCACTCTCTACCAAGGAGTAAATTAAAATTCGCTTTAGAGGCTATCACTAAGAACAATGTAGTCCTCTTTATGGAACCAACGATTAAGTCCACCTCAATGGCCCCCAAAGAATGGCCAGTTTTGCCTTCATAGTTGCTTAAGACAATGTTATGTGGCCTGAGGTCAGTGTCGAACTTACCAATCTTCTTCAAAAGACCATGTGGCATTAAATTCACTGCAGCTCCACCATCCACTAACACTTTGTTAATTCCAACACCATTGACTTTGGCTTGAACATAGAGGGGTTTCAAGTGGTTTTGCATACTCATATCTGGCTTCTCGAAGGTAGCCATTTGGTCTTCGACACAACCATTGTTCATCACATAGTAACACATTGGCTTATGACGAGCCATATCCTCTGTAAAATCCTCTTCAACATCATTTGGTACTGTGATAACATCGTACTCAAGAGGCAGTATTGATACCACATTGCAAACAACATCGAAATCATCTTCAGAATCATTAAAATCAGACTCCATGTCTTCATCCATGTCGAAATCAGCATTCCTTTCTTTCACTGTTGACAATGGAGGAAATATTCTTTCAAGAGCAGGCCTTCTTGGCTTTTCTGTTACTACAGCCTTGCCTTTGGCCTTATTCGCTGCACACACATGACTAGCAACATCAGCATTCCTCTTTGTGGCAACTTCAGCTTTGTGAACCTCACTCTTCGCCACTATTATGCTGCGTGGAACTTGATTATTAGCCAAATGACTTGGAACCTGGTTAATGTCAAAGTGTGCCTTCTTCTTCTGTTGTCTTTGGTAACGACGCCACTGTGTTCTAGTCATAGGGTTCTTACCCTTATAGTTATTCTTATAATTAAACTTAGCAGCATCAGTACCTTGCTTGACAGCTTTAGCACGTTGATTATTGGGCACCCACTCTTCGACAGGAGCACTAGCACTTGGGACAAAGGATTTACCTGTTGACAGCTTCAAATACCCTTTTGCTGAGGACTTCTCCTTAGCAAATTGTCGTTTACTTGTTGAAGGCTTTGCTGACACATTAGCCTCATTGCCAGGAAGATCTCCTTTTGCAAAATCAAATTTTGGCCTGTTGTCAAGCCATTTTCTTTTACGTTGTTGTTGACCCTGATAACCTTCGACAGCTTTAGCTGCTTCTTTGTCGAAGACAGCGCTGCACCTTGGGCAAAGCATAACTTCAGAATTATTCCACTTACACCGATTGAGGAAATCTATCAACTCTTCCTCAGCCTTTGGATACACAGCATGTATCTTCCCATCATATTCTTTTAGGGTCACTTCCTGTTTCTTACCTTCAGCATACATAAAACCTTTTAATTTTCCGGTGGCAGTCTTGACACACTTAGGAGGGTCTGCCATTTGAGCATCCACCATGCCTACATCAGCTTCGACAGGTTCAGAATACATAGCTTCAGCCTTAGGCAATGGATCAACATCAATCTGCATAGGAGCTTTCATTTTCTTATCAGCAAATTTGAGTCTTCCTTCGTCAACTGCTTTTTGCACAATATCCCTGAAGAGCACACAACGGTCAGTGTTATGTCCCAAAAAATTATGGAACTTACAATAACCCTTTTTCTTTCTTTGGTCAAGAGTTGGTATTTTAAGGCCTTTAGGCACTAATATTTGACCATCAGTTACTAAAAGATCAAAAATTTCATCACATTTAGTAACATCAAAAGTATAAGTCTTAGGCATAAATCTATCATTCTTAGGCTCTACAGGGTTATCCCCATTCGCAGGCCTTAATAATTTACAGGTATAAGGAGGACCAGGCTTAAGTTCAGCCACGTCTATCTCCTCTTCCTCGACATTACTATATGTAACATCGAATTCTTCTTCGACATATGCCACTTTCTCTTTTTTATGATACCTATTCGACCTAGATTTTTCTTCTCTAAGCCTTTCAACTTGTCGAACTCTATCAGCCAAATGAGCCATATCTCGCAAATGAGATGTGTCTAATTTCTTTCTAATTGAGTAATCAAGGCCACCAGCAGCCATTTCGACAAGCTCATGTTCAGGGACTTGTGTGAAGGAACGAGATTTCAACAGCCTAAATCTGTTTAAGTAATCATCAATAGTTTCAGGCATTTTGCGCCGAACACTAGCCAATTCTTTAAGACTAATTTTCGACTGGCCCATGTAAAACTGTGCATGGAATGCCTTTTCTAATTGCCCCCATGTGAACATAGAACCAGGGGGTAAAGTCGTGAACCAAGTGAACGCATTTTTAGTTAGAGAATTTGGAAAATATTTCATCTTCAAATTCTCATTTTGTGCTAAGTCCCCAGCCTCAGTCAAGAAACGAGCAATGTGTTCGACTGTGGACTCATTTGTATCACCACCAAACTTAGTAAACTTGGGAACTTTCCATCCCCTTGGTAACTCAGTTTGTAATACGTATTCACATAATGGTGATACGAAGTTAGGCCTTTGTAAACCTATGTTAAGGCCATTTTGCGCCAAAACAGTTTCGACTAAAGTAGCTATATTGTTTTCTGCGCCAACATTGTGTTATTGCATTTGTCGAACAACTTCATCAGCGTTCTGGTGTCTATTTACCACAACTACTTCAGGGACGTGGTTTACTGCCCCTTGTAGTTCGCCTACAACTGTCGACGCTTCGACTGCAACTGCTTCTTGGGGGTTAACTGGCGACGCATTACCCGCAATAATAGGAACATGCCTATTATTAACCGCTGGAACCCCAAAAAAGTCTGCAATCCTACTCATCTGATTTGCCAACATTTGGTAACTGTTATTGGTATTTTGAATCAAAGGATTGAAAACTGTACCAATTTGTTGGGTAAGCATATTAACCATATCGTGATTACTCTCGTCTACTTGCTGTCTTAAGGCCAACAAAGACGTATTGGTTAATGCTGGGGGATTTCGACCAAATACACTCTCAGAGGAGACATGTGTAGGGGAAAAGGTCGAAATATGTGGCATTCCCGTAGGCATGCCATACATTCCCAGAGGAAATGGGGGTAGATGCACGTTATTCAAACGTGGGTCTAAACCGTTTCCCATTGCCATGTAAGGGCTATGAAGCCCTGCACTTAACGGCAAAGACATAGGCAGAGATGCCATTTCTGACTGCGTTGAACCAACATTAGTCATTGATAATGAAGAAACGGTTGTCGACGATGATGGTCCTACACTAACGCTCGCAGAATCCATTGTGTGGATATCTTGTGTTGCAGGTTAAGTTTTGATGATGAAGCAATCTAACACAAAGTGACAAGTGGAATTCCAAGGCACAACCAACTCAAGAAGTAAGTGTGTCAAGGGTAGTAGTCCCTAGGAAGTTGGGTCGTCTTAGGAATGAATTGTAAACCGCTTCCGAGAATCGGCTCAAATCACAAAACACAATATCACTCACACAAATGAACCTAACATATGTTTTCAATTGAAAAATAGGTTAGGCACAAATAATAACTTGTTGTTTTTTAAAGAAAATAGATTCATGACTTAGTGTTTAAAAGAAATTGTTTTTGAAGTCAATAATCGATTCTTGATTTGGTATTTTAAAGCAAAGAATCGATTTTAGTCTTGTTTTTAAGCTAGAAATCGATTCATGGCTTCTTGGTTTAAAGCAAAGAATCGATTGGTAACTTGATGGTTTAAGAAAGAACTTGTTTTTGAAACAAATCAATCGATTGATGACTTTGTGTAAAGAAAGCAAACAATCGATTGTACTTATGTATTTTAGAGTTGAAAATCGATTCATGGCTCCCATTTTAAACAAAAGAATCGATTATCCACTTATGTTTTTAAAAGAACTTGTTTTTGGAAAGAAAACAATCGATTCAAGACTTGGTGTTTTGAAAGAAGCAAATCGATTCATTGCTTCCTCCTTGAAAGAAGCAAATCGATTTGTAGCTTCCTCCTTGAAAGAAGCAAATCGATTTGTAGCCTTTTTCACTTGCTTTCATGAACTTGTTTTTATAAAGCTAACAATCGATTATCTACTTGCTTCCTTAAAGCACAAAATCGATTCCTCACTTCTTCCTTCAAGCAAGAAATCGATTTTGTACCTATTATTTTTAAAGCACATAATCGATTTTCATCTTATCTTTTTCAAGTCATTAATCGATTTTTCACTTATCTAAATAGAGTTAAAATTTGCTTCAACGGTCATATTTCTACAAACTCTATAAATAGGATCTAGGTTTTACGATCAAATCAACAACCTACAATTCTATTTCACGATTAAAAGCAGAACGCGAAGCTTCTCTCTGTCACAATCACTATTTCACGTTCTTCATCACTGTGAGCTGATTTCTCTCAAGGGTTAGGTTGGGGATCTTCAAGTTGTCATATTCACCTTCTCAGAGGTATTTGTTATTTCATTGTTATTGTAATTTCTTGTAATACTGTATTGGGTTTTTACTAGAGAGTGGGGTATCTCTCTAGGGTTTCTGATTGTAACAAGGGTGGGGTATCTCTTGTTGTAATTGTTGTTTAGGGCTCTTGCACAAGGTGGGGTATCCTTGGTGAAGAGTGCCTGTGTCTGTAAGGGTATTAAAGCACCCAGTTGAAAGCTTTGTTTTTATAGTGAAAATCTCACAAAGGGTTGTGAGGACTGGACGTAGGTCACTGGGAGGTGACCGAACCAGTATAAATCTCGTGCGTGCTTTACTGCTCTATATTCTAATTCTTTTATTTCATAAACCTGCGCGAAAATCAAACTAAGTCGTTAAAAAGGGGAACTGTTTTCAACAATCTCAATTCACCCCCCTCTTGAGACTGAAGCCACTTGGTAACAAGTGGTATCAGAGCAAGACTCTTGTTTAAAGGGCCTAGCAGCTTCAAGAGAAATGGCTTCAGGTTGGTCTACGCAAGAGGGTGCGTCTCTTACCCGTCCTCCGGGATTCAACGGGAAAGATTATGCATATTGGAAAGAAAGAATGAGAATATTCATAGAAGGGGTCGATATTGATGTATGGGATGCTGTGGAAAATGGACCCTATGTCCCCACGCACATGGTAAATGGTATTCTCACTGTCAAAGAAAGAGCTGATTGGACTGATGATGATAAGAAAAAGGTACAACACAATCTCCGGGCCAAAAACATCATTACTTCCGCACTAAGCCCCGATGAGTTCTTTAGGGTGTCAAATTGCAAAACTGCACAAGAAATGTGGGATAATCTTCAAGTCACTCATGAAGGTACTAGTGAGGTAAAAAGAGCAAGAACAAATACTCTTATCCGAGAATATGAATTATTCAGAATGAATCCAGGAGAAACCATACAAGAAATGCAAAAAAGGTTCACTCACATAGTGAATCAATTGGGTTCATTAGGAAAGTCGTTTCCTGCTGAAGACTTAATCAACAAAGTGCTAAGGTGTTTGAATAGAGAATGGCAACCGAAGGTAACTGCTATAGCTGAATCGAGGAATTTAGCTACCATGACACTCGCCACTCTTTTTGGCAAACTACAAGAGCACGAACTAGAGCTCACTCGTCTGGCAGAGCATGAAGAAAAAGATAAGAAAAAGAAAAGCTTGGCTTTAAAGGCTTCTAGTTCAAATCGACCTGATGATAGTGATGACTCAGAAAATGAAGAGGATGAAGATGATGAGAACATGGCACTTATGGTTAGAAAATTCAAAAAATTCATGAGAAAGAAAAATATTCCTAGGAAGAGCTTTCCTCCAAAAAGGTCCTCAAGCAAGGAAAACTCATCTAGTCCTCCAACTTGCTACGAATGTGGAAAACCTGGTCATATTAAGATGGAGTGCCCAAGCTTACTGAAAAAGGCGTCAAAATATGAGAAAAAGGGGTTCAAAGAAAACAAAGGTAGAAAAGCCTACATAGCATGGGAAGATAATGACATGGACTCATCAGATGATTCAGAAAGTGAAGAGGCTCAAGTTGCACTCATGGCCAATCATGGAAGTGAAAGTGAAAGCGAAAATGAGGTAGATTCTAACTCAGAAACTTCGCATAATGCATATGATGAATTACATGAAGCATTTCTTGAATTGCATAGTGACTCTTTGAAACTAGCTAAAGCATTAACACAATCTAAGAAAGCAGTTAATCATCTTCAAAATCAAGTTATCTCCTTGACTAAGGAAAGATTAGAACTTAGAAATGAAAACTATAGTCTTGGTTGTTTTAAAGCTAATTATGTATGTGATAAGTGCAATGAATATGAAAAGAAGATTCATGAGCTTGAATGGACAATAGGAAAAATGTCTAATACACAACATGTGCATCCTAGGTCTCCTAGAAACAATTTCATGAAAAAGCATGTGCATCATAGACCTAAATTTACTACTAGTCCATATATCAAATGTTATTACTGTGCTAAACCTGGACATACTGCTTCTGTGTGCATGGCTAGAGGTAGACAAGTTGTGAAAAAGGTGTGGGTTCCCAAAGGGACCATACCAAGTACTAACCCACAAGGACCCAAAGAGATTTGGGTACCTAAAACTGTGTTTTAAACTCATTGCAGGTATGCTTCAAGGTACGGGGGTCAGATTGGTACCTTGACAGCGGATGCTCAAAGCACATGACTGGAGATATAACAAAGTTCTTAACTCTTACCCCCAGATCAAGCGGTTATGTGACTTATGGTGATAACAATAGAGGAAGAATCCTCGGTGAAGGTAAAGTTGGTAAAGATTTATCTACTGCTATTGATAATGTGCTTTATGTTGAAGGTCTTAAACATAATTTACTAAGTATTAGCCAACTATGTGATAAAGGAAATAGAGTAATATTTGATTCAGGATCATGCATCATTGAAGATAAAAAGAGCAAACAAGTTAGAATGATAGGAAACAGAGTAGAAAATATATACATGATTAATCTTGATGAAGTTTCATCTCATAATGCATGTTGTCTCATTAGTAAGGAAGAAAACTCTTGGCTATGGCATCGTAGAGTAGCTCATATTCATATGGATCATCTTAACAAATTAGTCTCTAAGGAACTAGTTAGTGGTCTTCCTAAAATCAAGTTTGAAAAAAATAAATTATGTGATGCATGTCAAAAAGGTAAACAAGTCAAAGTATCTTTCAAATCAAAGAATGTTGTGTCTACTAACAAACCTTTGCAGCTTTTACACATGGATTTATTTGGTCCCTCACGAACGAAAAGCTTTGGTGGAAATTACTATGCACTTGTCATAGTAGATGACTATTCAAGGTACACTTGGACACTATTCATCGCAAATAAAAGCGATGCATTTGGAGCTTTTAAGAAACTTGCTCGTAGTGGTATCAAAATGAGAAAGAGCTGAAAATTGTCTCCATCCGAACCGATCACGGTGGAGAATTTGAGAATGAAAGGTTTGAAAATTTCTGTGAAGAACTTGGTATTGATCACAACTTCTCAGCACCTAGGACTCCTCAACAAAATGGAGTCGTTGAGAGGAAAAATCGATCCTTGGAAGAGCTTGCCAGAACAATGTTGAATGATCATGACATCCCAAAATATTTTTGGGCTGATGCTGTAAGTACTGCTTGTTATGTTATGAATAGAGTTTTGATTAGGCCTATTTTAAAGAAAACCCCTTATGAACTCTACAAAGGGAGAAAACCAAACATTTCACACTTACATACTTTTGGATGCAAATGTTTTGTCTTGAACAATGGAAAAGATAACTTAGGAAAATTCGATGCTAAAGCTGATGAAGGAATTTTTCTCGGTTATTCTTTATCTAGTAAAGCATTTAGAATCTTCAATAAAAGAAATAAAGTAATTGAGGAATCTGTACATGTTACATTTGAAGAATCTAACCCCAAAAGGTTGGGAAAGGTTATTGATGATGTTGCAGATGAGCTCGAAGCATTACAGCTAGATGAAGAGAAGAAAAATGAGAATAAAGAGAAGGAGACTGAATCTACTCCTCAACAAGGAAATGAAGAAGATTCAAGCAATGATTTACCAAAAGAATGGAGAATCCCAAGGCACCACTCAATTGAAAATATTATCGGTGATGTATCAAAAGGGGTAACTACTCGAAACTCTCTTAGAAATGCATGTAATCATATAGCTTTTGTATCTCAAATTGAACCTAGAAATCTAGATGAGGCTATAGAAGATGAACATTGGACCATTGCTATGCAAGAAGAGTTAAATCAATTTGAAAGAAATGATGTGTGGGATCTTGTCCCTAGGCCTAACAATCATCAAATAATAGGCACAAAATGGGTGTTTAGAAACAAACTAGATGAGTCGGGCATAATTGTTAGAAACAAAGCTAGACTAGTAGCTAAAGGCTATAATCAAGAAGAAGGAATAGACTATGATGAAACATATGCACCCGTAGCTAGATTAGAAGCTATTCGCATGCTCCTTGCATTTGCATCAATTATGGATTTCAAATTATATCAAATGGATGTCAAAAGTGCATTTTTAAACGGTTTTATCCAAGAAGAAGTGTATGTTGAACAACCACCTGGCTTTGAAAATTTTGAAAAACCAGATCATGTTTTTAAACTCAAAAAGGCTCTTTATGGTCTGAAGCAAGCTCCAAGAGCTTGGTATGAAAGATTGAGCAAATTTCTACTCAATCATGATTTTCAAAGAGGGAAAGTTGACACTACACTATTTATAAAGAAGTCAAAAGATGACATCTTACTCGTACAAATTTATGTGGATGATATTATATTCGGTGCTACTAATGAATTGCTTTGCAAAGAATTTTCTAGTATCATGCAGAATGAGTTTGAAATGTCGATGATGGGAGAACTCAACTTCTTTCTCGGGCTCCAAATAAAGCAAACCAAGAACGGCATCTTCATATCTCAAACAAAATATTGCAAAGAACTGCTCAAAAGATTTGAAATGGATAAGGCAAAAGAAATGACTACTCCGATGAGCACCTCATGCTACTTAGACAAGGATGAAGAAGGTAAACCGGTAGAATTAAGCAAATATCGAGGTATGATTGGCTCACTTCTCTATTTAACTGCTAGTAGACCGGATATCATGTTTAGTGTTTGCATGTGTGCTAGATATCAAGCAAATCCAAAAGAGTCACATCTAGTAGCAGTCAAGAGAATCATGAGATATCTCGTTGGAACACAAAATGTTGGTCTGTGGTACCCCAAGGGCGCCACATGTAGTCTTGTCGGATACTCCGACTCTGATTTTGCTGGTTGTAAACTAGATAGGAAAAGCACTAGTGGAACATGTCACATCTTAGGCAGTGCATTAGTTTCATGGCACAGTAAGAAACAAGTCAGTGTCGCACTGTCAACTGCTGAAGCAGAATATGTTGCAGCAGGAAGTTGCTGCGCACAAATCCTCTGGATGAAGCAACAACTTCTTGACTATGGTGTAGAATTAGATCACATTCCGATTAAATGCGACAACACAAGCGCAATTAATCTTACAAAGAACCCCGTTCAACACTCTAGGACTAAGCATATAGAGATTAGACACCATTTTCTTAGAGATCATGTTCAGAAAGGCGATTGTGTGATTGAGTTCGTTGAGTCGTCAAAACAGCTAGCTGACATTTTCACAAAACCATTGCAAAAAGAAAGTTTCTTTTTTATTAGAAGAGAACTTGGAATCATTGATTCATCCTCTATTTGAATGAAAGTTTCTTTTTCAAAAAAAGAATTTAAATGAACTTTTAAATAAATTTTTTGTGTTATGTCTTCGATTGTAATAGTTTATTTGTTTTTCTTAGCTGTACTCTTTCGACTAGCAAACTTTATCTCATGCTTACCCTTTTGATCATGACAAAAAGGGGGAGAAGTATAGGATTGTCACTTTGCATTTAGATAGGGGGAGCATCAAGTAATTGTCACTTTGCATTTAGATAGGGGGAGCATCAAGTAAGGGGGAGTCCTTTTAATATTAGTGCATTGTTTTGCTTGATGAACTAACCTCCCACTTGAGATGAATTAAAAGTTTGTCATCATCAAAAAGGGGGAGAATGTGGATATCTTGTGTTGCAGGTTAAGTTTTGATGATGAAGCAATCTAACACAAAGTGACAAGTGGAATTCCAAGGCAAAACCAACTCAAGAAGTAAGTGTGTCAAGGGTAGTAGTCCCTAGGAAGTTGGGTCGTCTTAGGAATGAATTGTAAACCGCTTTCGAGAATCGGCTCAAATCACAAAACACAATATCACTCACACAAATGAACCTAACATATGTTTTCAATTGAAAAATAGGTTAGGCACAAATAATAACTTGTTGTTTTTTAAAGAAAATAGATTCATGACTTAGTGTTTAAAAGAAATTGTTTTTGAAGTCAATAATCGATTCTTGATTTGGTATTTTAAAGCAAAGAATCGATTTTAGTCTTGTTTTTAAGCTAGAAATCGATTCATGGCTTCTTGGTTTAAAGCAAAGAATCGATTGGTAACTTGATGGTTTAAGAAAGAACTTGTTTTTGAAACAAATCAATCGATTGATGACTTTGTGTAAAGAAAGCAAACAATCGATTGTACTTATGTATTTTAGAGTTGAAAATCGATTCATGGCTCCCATTTTAAACAAAAGAATCGATTATCCACTTATGTTTTTAAAAGAACTTGCTTTTGGAAAGAAAACAATCGATTCAAGACTTGGTGTTTTGAAAGAAGCAAATCGATTCATTGCTTCCTCCTTGAAAGAAGCAAATCGATTTGTAGCTTCCTCCTTGAAAGAAGCAAATCGATTTGTAGCCTTTTTCACCTGCTTTCATCAACTTGTTTTTATAAAGCTAACAATCGATTATCTACTTGCTTCCTTAAAGCACAAAATCGATTCCTCACTTCTTCCTTCAAGCAAGAAATCGATTTTGTACCTATTATTTTTAAAGCACATAATCGATTTTCATCTTATCTTTTTCAAGTCATTAATCGATTTTTCACTTATCTAAATAGAGTTAAAATTTGCTTCAACGGTCATATTTCTACAAACTCTATAAATAGGATCTAGGTTTTACGATCAAATCAACAACCTACAATTCTATTTCACGATTAAAAGCAGAACGCGAAGCTTCTCTCTGTCACAATCACTATTTCACGTTCTTCATCACTGTGAGCTGATTTCTCTCAAGGGTTAGGTTGGGGATCTTCAAGTTGTCATATTCACCTTCTCAGAGGTATTTGTTATTTCATTGTTATTGTAATTTCTTGTAATACTGTATTGGGTTTTTACTAGAGAGTGGGGTATCTCTCTAGGGTTTCTGATTGTAACAAGGGTGGGGTATCTCTTGTTGTAATTGTTGTTTAGGGCTCTTGCACAAGGTGGGGTATCCTTGGTGAAGAGTGCCTGTGTCTGTAAGGGTATTAAAGCACCCAGTTGAAAGCTTTGTTTTTATAGTGAAAATCTCACAAAGGGTTGTGAGGACTGGACGTAGGTCACTGGGAGGTGACCGAACCAGTATAAATCTCGTGCGTGCTTTACTGCTCTATATTCTAATTCTTTTATTTCATAAACCTGCGCGAAAATCAAACTAAGTCGTTAAAAAGGGGAACTGTTTTCAACAATCTCAATTCACCCCCCCTCTTGAGACTGAAGCCACTTGGTAACACATTGTTGTTCCTTGCCCTAGTGAAACCACAGGGTTGGAACTAGATGCATTATTCGTACCAGAACGAACCATTTTACCACTTCTTAAGTGCATACAACAGCGAATACAAATAAGAGAGTACGAGAATGAACAAAATCAAAGGCAAAGTCCCACTGGGCGTGCCAATTTGTTTGCTGGTGTTTTTAGCAAACAATCACTAGTTTTATTAGAGGGTTTGTGAGATCAAACTAGAAAAATCTCAAAGCAATGCCTCTGAATTGCGCATAGTTTTTGTTGAAGAAAACGTAGAAAAAGGGGACGATTTGCAATGATTTAACAGAATCGAAAAGAAAAGAAGCAGTAAATGGTGCGTGAATTGTAAAGAAAAGAAAAACAAATTGCATTGAATCATAAAAATGGTACACGATCACGTACAGTGATTCTTCCACCCGTTTTTTGCTCTGGCTTGGAAGTTAGAGTTTCAGGAATCGGGTGTGTATTGTGATTTGCGACCCCTGTTTCTTCTCAGAAACAGTTATTTATACAAAGGAAAAGAGGGGGAAAAACTGAACTCAGTAACCGCCTAGCAATTTGAAAATAAGTAACTGCTCCTACTTTCGACCAAAACCGCTCTATCCCGCTTCGACCAACTGCTAGTCTTCAGCGCATAACTGCTCTTTTTCTGTCTGTCGAAAGCCTGTGTCCGTTTTCCTCTCTCTTGCTTTTGCTTCCCTGGAAACTTGTCGAGTTTACCTTGCGCATGACCATTTTCTCTGTCGAAATAATTTGGTCTTCGTCGAAATACAAGTCAGGCCTTGTCGACCATTTTCACTGAAGCCTGTTGAAATTATAGGCTAACACTTGTTAACCTCCAACGTAGCAACAAATAGGTTAATAAGATGGGAGGAAATAGACTTCCCTACAACATGGTCTCTACCCCAGGAAGTAGACCCTGAACCTATCTTAAATAAAGAGGTAGACCAAATCATCCAGAATACTGAAGGAGACATAGAAATAAAATTCAATTCTAAAAGGATTACTAGAATACCTAGAACCCTGTCTTCTAGACATTCTGTTAGTAATTTTTACACTACACCCAGTGAGCTTACTGGAAATCCTAGTGGGTCAAACAGAGCTTCTACTTATCAAATAGGAGAAGAGATAGAGTCTGTGGAACACATAAGAATTAGTGAGAATAAAATTCCACATGGTATTTACCAAAAAACCAATTCCCAGAGTAGACAATCACCTACTCAATCTGAAATGAGTTTTGGTATATGATGGACCTAAGCCCAAGAAATGCTATGAGAGAACTCATCAATGATGAGTTCCAACACGAAAGGTATTTTCACTTTAGAAAATGGTATTTTAAAACCTTTTCTTCTCTTGAATTAAATAATTTTAAAAATGTTTATTATGAAGAGTTAGCTATAACTCAGAATTATATTCCTTTTGTTAAATGGTTTATAGCCTATTTTATTAATAAAATTAACCAAGAAATTCTTGTTTTACAATCAAATTCTTGGACAACTATTAATGGAGAGGAAGTAATTTCTCCTTTTCCTCCTAAACAAGCAATAACTCTTGGCAAAGATGCTGAAGCCAAAGCTCTTTTTACTCTTCAAAAGGTCGAGCATAATCAAGTCACTATTAGAGAATTAAACTCTATAATAAAATCCCAGAATTATACAAATACTTTCCTTTTATGTTTTGGAGAACAATTTATTTCCCTAGAAAAAGATTTATTGTCTTTGAAGGATTTGATGGAAAGACAAATTGCTCAGCAAAAAATTATTATAGATCAAATGAGCAAAGAAAAATCTACAGAGGTCATCCCTGTTATAAAGGATGTTCCTCTAGTCCAACCTCCTATTTCCATAGAAGGTTTTAAAATGGACAACGATAACACTGAATTCACTCGTATCCTCGAACAAAAGTTGAAGGATTTACGTTTAAATGTTTTGTCTCAGAGAGATACTTCTGAAAATACTTCAGAAATTTCCGAAGATAGTGAAGAGATTGGTAATATTGACGAATTAACTAGGATGTTTAATAGCCAAAACATTAATAGAGATGTTGAGATTAATCCCATCTATGAAAACAAGTCCTTAGAAAAATATTACTATAAAAGGCCCTCACCTCAAGATTTACTCTTTGAGGAGACTGAGCCATATCAGAATTCATATTCTGGAAAATCCATCTATGAATGGAATATTGATGGTCTAAATGATAAACAAATCATAGACACTGTACATAGAATGATTATGTATTCTACCGTCTGCAAACAACATGGTAATTTTGATAGCTCTATAGCTTCCTTTATAGCCACTGGCTTTGTCGGCCAATCAAGAGGTTGGTGGGACAATTACCTCACAGATGTTCAAAAACAGGAAATTCTATCTCATAAGAAAGAAGTTAAGCTAGAAACTAGCAGTAGTATCAATACTACAACCACAGGCGAAGAAGACGCCGTATATACTTTATGTCTTTCTATTCTACAACACTTTGTAGGAACAAATGTCCCAATAGGAGAAAAATTACAAACTCTCCTTCAAAATCTAAGGTGTCCTTCCTTAACCCACTTTAGATGGTACAAGGATACTTTCTTGTCCAGAGTCTTCCAATTAAGAAACGCTGGTTCCATTCATTGGAAATCCAAATTTGTAGATGGATTACCTTATTTATTTGCTGAAAAGGTTCGGCAATCCTTAAGAACTAAGAATGATGGCATAAACATAAATTATGCTGACCTAACTTATGGCCAAATCATTACCAGCTGTATTAATGAAGGGTTAGCCTTATGTAATGACATAAAGCTAAAAACCAACTTAAGAAGCAGAAGCTTTCTGAAAAACACCAATTAGGTGAATTTTGTGAACAGTTTGCTTTTGATTTAGATAAACCCCCAGGTTTAAATAAGAAAAAGCAGAGAATAGGAAAGAATAAACCTTATAAGAATTATAAGGATAAGACAAGGGATTTTTATAAAAAGAAAAATAGAAGAAGGTTTTACAATAAAGAAAGACCTAAAGTAAAACCCTTCAATCCCAAGGGAAAGAGAAAAGCTAAAAAGCTTAATATAACCTGCCATAAATGTGGCAAAGTTGGCCATTATGCCAACCAATGTTGGACCAAGAAGGCCCTTAACGAGATTGAAGACGAGCAACTAAGAGCTCAATTAGAGAAAGTTTTGTTAATCAATTCTGACTCAGAAACAGAATCCTCTAATGAAGATATAGGAGTCATTTATGAATCCTCAACTGGATCATCTTCCCCAGACAACAATGATTGTCAATGTAATGAATTAAATTACTGGAAATCTATTGTCGACATGAACGGCTTGAATGTTCTCACTGCAGAACAAGATGAGGCCTTAAAGGCTTTAGAGACTATTTCAGATAATAATCTGAAAAGAAAAATGATCAATTTTCTAATAAAAGAAAATGTTAAAAAGGAATCTCCTTTAATCATAGAAGCACCGTATCAAATTAGTGAAGTGATGTCTAGATTTAGACAATCCAATATTAGGGAGACACCTGTCTCTATAATAGACTTGAAAATAGAAATATATCTCTTAAAAATTGAAATTTCTCAGATTAAAAAAGATAATAATATTTTGTATCAAAGGATAACTCTTTTAGAGAATCCAGAAAAAATAGAAGGAATTTCTTCTAGTGATAACAATTATTTGTCTCTTTTAGATAGAGTGACATCACAAAAATGGTTTGTCAAAGTTACTTTGATGATTAATAAAAATTTTATTTTAGAAAATGAAATTTCCCTTATAGATAGTGGAGCAGATTTAAATTGTATACAGGAAGGGATTATCCCTACTAAATACTTTTCGAAAACATCTCAAGCCCTCACACAGGCTGGAGGCGACAAACTGCAAGTTAAATATAAACTTTCAAATGCCTATGTTTGTATTCAAAATATTTGTTTACCAACATCTTTTATTTTAGTCAAAAATTTGACTCATAGAATTATACTAGGCACCCCTTTTTTGCATAATATCATGCCTATTATAAATATTGATCAAAGTGGAATTACTACTATTATAAATAGTAAAAAAATCGTTTTCAAATTCATTTCTGATCCTCATGTCAGAATGCTAAATGAGGTAAAAGATATTCTCCTTAATAAAGAAAAGCAATTATGCTTCCTTAAAGAAGAAGTAGACTTACTTAATATAAGTAAGCAACTTAATAAGGATAATATTAAGAAACAAATCAAAGTTATTGAACAACAATTTGTTGCAGATGTTTGCAATGATCTTCCTAATGCTTTCTGGGATAGAAAGAAACATATTGTTTGCTTGCCCTATGAAGATGACTTTATTGAAAGTCAAATCCCTACTAAAGCTAGGCCAGCTCAAATGAACAAGGAATACCTTGATTTGTGTAAAAGGGAGATTAACTCTCTTTTAGATAAAGGATTGATTAGAAATTCTAAATCACCTTGGAGCTGTACAGCGCTCTATGTTAATAAAAACGTTGAACAGGAACGAGGAGTTCCTAGACTAGTTATTAATTATAAACCCCTTAATAAGGTACTAAAATGGATCGGGTATCCTATCCCTAATAAAAAAGATCTTTTAGACAGATTAAACGATGCTTTAATCTTTTCAAAATTTGACATGAAGTCAGGTTATTTGCAAATCCAAATAAATGAAGCTGATAAATATAAAACAGCTTTTACTGTACCCTTTGGGCATTTCGAATGGAATGTTCTCCCCTTTGGGTTAAAAAACTCCCCTTCTGAATTTCAAAACATCATGAATGATATTTTTAATCCTTATTCTGAATTCATGGTTGTTTACATAGATGATGTTTTAATCTTTTCTAAAGATATTGACCAACACATAAAACATTTAAAGATTTTCAAAGGTTTGGTCAAACATAATGGTTTGGTTATTTCTGCCCCAAAGATGAAACTTTTTCAAACAAAGGTCAGATTTCTAGGTCATGAAATAGACCAAGGAACAATTATTCCTATCAGCAGAAGCATAGAATTTGCTTCTAAATTTCCCAATGTTATTTCTGCCCCAATGTTATTTCTATCAAGCATAGAAGCAAATAAATAAGGTAATCCATCTACAAATTTGGATTTCCAATGAATGGAACCAGCGTTTCTTAATTGGAAGACTCTGGACAAGAAAGTATCCTTGTACCATCTAAAGTGGGTTAAGGAAGGACACCTTAGATTTTGAAGGAGAGTTTGTAATTTTTCTCCTATTGGGACATTTGTTCCTACAAAGTGTTGTAGAATAGAAAGACATAAAGTATATACGGCGTCTTCTTCGCCTGTGGTTGTAGTATTGATACTACTGCTAGTTTCTAGCTTAACTTCTTTCTTATGAGATAGAATTTCCTGTTTTTGAACATCTGTGAGGTAATTGTCCCACCAACCTCTTGATTGGCCGACAAAGCCAGTGGCTATAAAGGAAGCTATAGAGCTATCAAAATTACCATGTTGTTTGCAGACGGTAGAATACATAATCATTCTATGTACAGTGTCTATGATTTGTTTATCATTTAGACCATCAATATTCCATTCATAGATGGATTTTCCAGAATATGAATTCTGATATGGCTCAGTCTCCTCAAAGAGTAAATCTTGAGGTGAGGGCCTTTTATAGTAATATTTTTCTAAGGACTTGTTTTCATAGATGGGATTAATCTCAACATCTCTATTAATGTTTTGGCTATTAAACATCCTAGTTAATTCGTCAATATTACCAATCTCTTCACTATCTTCGGAAATTTCTGAAGTATTTTCAGAAGTATCTCTCTGAGACAAAACATTTAAACGTAAATCCTTCAACTTTTGTTCGAGGATACGAGTGAATTCAGTGTTATCGTTGTCCATTTTAAAACCTTCTATGGAAATAGGAGGTTGGACTAGAGGAACATCCTTTATAACAGGGATGACCTCTGTAGATTTTTCTTTGCTCATTTGATCTATAATAATTTTTTGCTGAGCAATTTGTCTTTCCATCAAATCCTTCAAAGACAATAAATCTTTTTCTAGGGAAATAAATTGTTCTCCAAAACATAAAAGGAAAGTATTTGTATAATTCTGGGATTTTATTATAGAGTTTAATTCTCTAATAGTGACTTGATTATGCTCGACCTTTTGAAGAGTAAAAAGAGCTTTGGCTTCAGCATCTTTGCCAAGAGTTATTGCTTGTTTAGGAGGAAAAGGAGAAATTACTTCCTCTCCATTAATAGTTGTCCAAGAATTTGATTGTAAAACAAGAATTTCTTGGTATATATATGGGGGTGTATCAAGTGAGATGAATTTTTATATGAGAGGGTGAGGGGATTAAATGTGGACCGTATAACAATACATGAGTGATTGTGATTAAAAGGTGGGTAGTTATCACTTTGACTTTTAATTTTAATCTCAACCGCTAATGCTTTGATCAACGGCCATGATGAGTTCCTCTCACCCTCTCATTATAAAAGTCCTCTCATAATATACGTTCCTTTTATATATATATATATATATATATGTTCAATCTCTCTATGAACAATCTTTGCTCGAAGTTAAATTAATGCTCTGGTTTGTGCTTATTGATTCACCATTTTCAGGCCTACCGCAAATTTTGATAAGTCTGTGAGCGGTAAAAGAAAGCTATTGATTTCAAAAAAAAAATTGGTGAAAAAAAAGAAAGTTATTTTTTTTGACAACAAAAAGATAAAAATGGAAAATGGAAAAATGAAAATGTATTAGTTATTTAAATATATTATAATTTAATTTATTTTTTATTTGGAAAAGTAAAACACTCTTTTTTTGTCTAGAGGTCTTTGACCACACTTTGGTGTTTAAAAAAAGGTTTTAACTAATTTAGAGTTTGGTCGGGAGATAAATAAAGTCTAACTTCAAATCGTTTTATCTTCGGGGAATCAAACTCGGATAATAGCCATCCATATATGTAGTGTATCAACCACTTGCATTAAACTTTGAGTTAAATAAAACACCGATATAAGAGTACGTATGAGCTACAGATGAAGCCTAATAATAATTTATTAGTTATGCTTACAAAGGGTGTTTTAGCTAAGTTTCAAAACACAAATTTCTTTTTTTGTTCAACTTTTTCTTTTGTCAACTTTTTTGTCAAACTTCAAGTCTTAATAAATAATGTCCTAACCAATAAAGAAATGTTCGAGTTTGGGTGGCCCAACTTTTTAATTAGTTTACCTTTAACGTGTCTTAGAAACTTGGAATAAATATAGTAAACCCTAGTATGAGCTAACGGTATAGTGCCAATCCAGAGGCTTAAAGATTTAAATCCTTTCCTTAACTCTATTCCTCTACGTTTTTCTATCTCTCTCTTCTTTATTTTTTAATGAATCTAAAACTGTAAATTTTTCTTAGAAATTAGAGTAGTCCACGATAAAAAATAATGCTTTGTGTAAATTTAAAGTTAATTTGCACTACAATAAACCCAATGTGCATCGCACCGAAGTCTAGAGCCACAATCACATCGACTTCCACCACACATTTAAAACCAAGCATACAACTGCATTGTTAGGAGATCTGTGTTGTACCAACTAAACTAGAGGACTCGATGATATTATTACTTGTGTTCCCTTGGGATTTGCCCATTTTACTTGTGTCCGCTTAGCCTCTCGACAACACTATATATTATTACAAGATTTTGATACAGTATTGTCCATTGGCATAAAATTCGGGGAGAGCTTTTAGACTTTGTTTTCCCCCCTCTTCAAATGTGCCTTTCCTCGGCCTAGACTTGGAGGAAAACATTTGTGTTCGTCTATGTAGTCCTTAATGGAATTCTGGAGCCATGTTAGGTGGCTTAGATCTTGAGGGGCTTAATTATATTTATGCAAATACGAGTAATCCTAATGGACTAGACTCTGTTTATTTGTTGTTAGGCATTCAGGTGTAGCTTTTGGCTAACGATTTCCTTGTTTACTTTCTTAAAGATTGGACTGGGGATATGCACTGTTTATCAACCCTAAATCACACTATTGTGTCACTCCTAAACTCGCCTCCTCTCTCGAATAGAGGGGGAACTCAGAGTGACATACAGTGAGCCAGAGACAGATTTTTCGATGCCAAAAATCCGCCGGAAATCGTTTCCTGCGAGCTGTCTACCGGCGCCAAGTGAAAAGAGTGGAGTATGAGTGCAAAATTTCAAATTGGGTGGTCAAAAAAATTTATGTAGTTAGTAAAAAACTTATTTTTTCATAACTTTTTTTGTTGACTCACGATAACTTTTATTACTATTCATGGTTTTGTTTGGGCAAAATTACACCAAGTGTCTTTTAAGTTATTTTTTTGTAACAAGTGAGCCTCTTTAAAAAGTTTCATCCAACTCTGTTAAAAAAGCCTATGTGGCAAATAATAAGCTGACACGGCATTGAAGTGCTTATCTGGCATGTGACTCATAATTTTCATTTAATACTCTATTAAAAAAATCCCTTCCTTCTTCTTCTTCCGACGGATTTTTTCGGCGCCCTTTCCGGCGGATTTTCGGCCGGTATGCTTCCGGCGGATTTTGTTTTTTTCCGGCAGATTTTCCGCCTGTAAATTCTGGCAGATTTTTCGGCGTCAAAAATCCGCCGAAAAGGCCAATTTTTCGGCGGGTTTCGGTCATTTCCGGGGGATTTAATCCGCCGAAAATCCCATTTTTCTTGTTGTGTAAACTTCAATCCATGGTCTTTGGAATCTTCATTGTTTTGGTACTGGCTTGTTTGAAGCGTTAGGGAAGACGAAGCTTTAGATTTCTGCAAATCCATATATGTGTGGTACTAGTTTTTTGAAGCTTTAGGGAAGATGAAGATTTTAATGCCGAAATATGCTTAGGTTTGCAATAATTTTTCTCTACAACTGCAATTGTAGATGGAGATTCGCAATTAGTGGAATAAGAAATTTTCAAAAAAATATATCCATGAATTAACTTCAACATGGAAATGGATTAAATCTGATTGAAGAACAATAAAAAATTCCTGTTCTGAGTTTGAAGAGTTTTCTGGGTTTGAATGAAGAACAAAAGCCTTTATTGAGTAAGAAATTGTAGTTAAATTGTAGTCTTAAAAGACCAAATTGTTACACGACTGTAGTTTAAAAGGACCAAATTGTTATAAGACAGAAGTGGTTGTTTGTACTTTATACCCTTCTTCTTCGCCCAACTACTGTAAACGGGTTATTTGACCCACGTTTCTGATCCGATTCGTTCTTTCTTAATAGACAACAAAATTTTAGTATGTCAAACATTACGTATCGATTTAAAGAACCCCTTTTTAAAATTTCAAAACCGTTTAGTCATGTAGGAGATAGGAGATGTTTCGAAAAACTACAAAAAAAATTGAATTAGTTCTTGAGAGTACAACCAGAACCCTAATTGGCCATGGATGAAGGCATCAACTAAGTGCAAGGAGATGAACCGTATTTCTGGGTTCTCTGAAGATTGGGTGAAATCTGATTTAATTTTTTTGTGTTTAATAAAATTAAATAAAAGTAACTTGGATAATTTGTGCAACTATATAAGCATTACACATCTGCACTTAACAGCCACATAGGCACTTTTTTAACAGTGTTAGACAAAAAAATAAAAAAAGGTCAATTTTGTTAACGTTATGTATCTTAAAGAACTTAGTTGGTACGAAAAAACATAAAGGACCAACTCGTTACAAAAGAATAAATTACAAGGCTCTGATGTAATTTTGTCTTTTGTTTATCTATGTAATTTTGTCTTTTGTTTATCAATGCGAGTGGGTGTTCGAGTTGGCTTATGTTGAATACAAAAGAACAAGTTAGTAATCCAGTATTGTAATTAGGACTTTCCAATATTATTCATAAACAATTTAAACAGATCTAAAAACGATAAATTGTAGTAAAAGAAAGATATAAAAATGATAATACATAGACATTTTAATTTTTATTTCATTTGATACCCTTTCCCGATATTGATTCACAAAAATCCTGAAATTTTTGAACCTATAATAACGTATATAAATATTCTGAAAATCTTGAGTATTTAAAAATAGAATTATTTAGAAAAATAAACTAAATTTTTAATGTCAAATTTAAATATATTCTTAGTTTTATTTTCTTGAATTTTAATGAAATAAATTGTTCGACAACATAATAGCAACAAAATAATACGGACAAAAAATTCATGCTCCTTTGAAAATTCTATTAGAATAACTTAAATGAATTATTTAAGTTTAATAAAAATAAATTGGTAATTTAAATTGTGTAATAATAATTGTATAATTTAATTATTTTTTACTCTAAAGTTGGCTATTGACCCCTAAAATATAATATACTTAAAAAATAAGATAAAAAATAAATGTCAGTTTTTTTTGACAAAAAAAAACACCAGTGAGTGACAAAATGAAAAAATTAAATGTCAGTTTTGTAAATAAAAAATAAACACCAGTGGGTGACCAAATGAAAAGAAAAAAGAAAAAGTAAATGACAAAATGAAAACAAGAAGTTTGGTGAAAAAAAAGAAAACAAACGAGCAACCTTTTCAATCCAAAATCAAAAAACATATGCCTTGAGGATTGAATTGTGGTCCAACTAGTATTTCAGAAGCAGTGGCCAAATTGGTTACAACAAGGAACACAATTGCATGCCATAAGAACACAGCTGCATCCATCTAGTGAAATTAGCTAATTATATGAAACTCTTGTTGAAAAGGGAGGAACAGAACAAGAGTATGAATTCTATGCATGCATAGCAGATACAAGTAAATATTATTAGTGCCTCTGCGATCCCTCCCTATGGCCCCATCCTAGGCTAAAGCTCGACCAGCAAAGCTCTTCACTGCAATCACAGGCAGCTAAGAGGCTCAATGTCTCTTCTTCATCCATTAGCAGGTCTGCACAACTATTTATTTGTACTTTCATTTTCTATAATCAAACAAGTACCACCTATTCTATTACTACTATTTTCTCTAGTGAATCTGAAATTCAGAAAGAATAGATATGTTCTAATATAGTCCTTGTTAAACTGATCAATAGTTTCGTTGACCAAAGACACCAATTACCAAACATGATTAAAAACGACAAAAACATTGTTGTGGGTATATAATTGAAATTGAAATTGAATTTGATGATGTCTTTATACTTAATTAATGGATGCAGCTGTGTTATTATGGCATGCAATCCTGTTCCTTGTTGTTACCAATTTGGCCACTGCTTCAAGTCTAAATAGTGACACAAATGGACACAAAAGTCAGAGAAATGAGGTAATCATTGCCGATCATGGAGCTGTCGCGACCGACGATCGTCGATGTTCTAGAATTGGGATGGATGCTCTCCGGGGTGGAGGACATGCTGTGGATGCAGCTGTGGCTGCTGCTCTTTGTTTGGGGGTTGTTAGTCCAGCTTCAAGTGGTCTTGGTGGTGGAGCCTTTTTGCTTCTCAAATTAGCTAATGGTGTAGCAAAAGCCTTTGATATGAGAGAAACTGCTCCTCTTCTTTCTTCCAAGGTACTTCCCTATCCATTCTATAGTTTTCTTTGCATATAGTTTCCATTCATTATTAAATGTTATATGGTAAATAACGACTAATCAATCCTTGAAGTACTGAGATCTATTTAAGAGGTCAACCTCTCTACACAGGATCGAACTTCTGACCACATGGTTAAGGAACTTGATTATGTGTATTAACCGCATCACGCCATGTTGGTTTAGAAATCTTCATTCAAACCTAAAAGAATCTCTTTCTTTTTTTTAGGATATGTATGGTGGAAATACTACTTTAAAGGCAACAGGTGGCCTATCCATAGGAGTTCCAGGAGAACTAGCTGGGCTGCACAAAGTATGGAAACAACATGGGAAACTTCCATGGCAGAGACTTGTAAGACCAGCTGAGGTTCTTGCTCGTTTAGGGTTTAAAATATCAGCATACCTTCATATGCAAATGAAAACAACAGAGTCAGACATAATGAACGACATTGGTCTTGGTAGTATATTTGCACCAAATGGGAAACTCTTGAAAGTAGGTGACATATGCTATAATAAGAAACTAGCAGAGACTCTCAGAATAATATCAAAGTATGGTCCACAAGCCTTTTATGGTGGATCTATTGGCCTTAATTTAGTTAGAGATGTTAAGGAGGCTGGAGGGATATTGAGCATTGAAGACCTCAAAAGATATAGTGTTAAACAGAAGGAACCTATATCTACTGATTTTTTAGGACTAAAGATCCTTGGCATGCCTCCTCCTTCAGGTGGGCCTCCAATGATGCTGGTAAGTTTCTTATTGAATAATTGTGTATCTAGTCTATATTCAGTCTATAATATAGACTAGATCCATCAGCTATTCACTGAACTAAAAACTGAATTGTCTCGTATAAAGTGGACCGATGTAGTATCTTATTATCATTGGCAAAGGGATTAACCAGTCTAATTTTCTGTTGTAGTTGCTGAACATTCTAGCTCAATATGAGCTCCCTTCTGGCCTTTCAGGAGCCCTTGGAATCCATAGAGAAATTGAAGCTTTGAAACATGTATTTGCTGTGAAAATGAACCTTGGAGATCCTGATTTTGTAAATATAACAAAGGTTGTTTCTGATATCCTTTCTCCTAAGTTTGCCAAAGTGTTAAAAAAAGACATCAACGATAGTACAACTTTTGGTGCCAGTCATTATGGTGGCAGGTAATCTTTTGAATTCAATTAAAATATTACTGCAAAGTTACATTGATCAAAATATTATCAATCATTAATTTTTCATGCATGTGCTAAATATCAAAATCCTTTTTTGGCTCAATGATCTAAATTTGCATTTCCCTTGACAGGTGGAATCAAATCATTGATCATGGTACAAGTCATGTAAGCATAGTAGATGTTGAGAGAAATGCCATTTCCATGACTAGCACCGTAAATGGATATTTTGGTTCAAAGATTGTTTCACCAAGTACAGGAATAGTACTGAACAATGAGATGGATGATTTTTCCATACCTATGAGGAATGTTTCCAAGGATGTTCCACCACCAGCTTCTTCCAATTTCATAATGCCAGGGAAGAGACCATTATCATCCATGTCACCAACTATTGCCCTTAAGGTACTCCTTTTGGACTATATTGTTTCACATTGTAAAATAATTAAAGATTGCAATGATTATGAAATGAATTAATTCTATCATAATAATTTCTAGCAATATTTTTATGTCCATGTATGTTTGTATGTATAGGATGGGAAAGTGAAAGCCGTAGTAGGTGCAAGTGGAGGAGCTATGATCATTGCGGCAACAACAGAGGTTCTTTTGAATCACTTTGTTAAAGGAATGGATCCTTTTTCTTCTGTAACTTCCCCAAGGGTCTATCATCAGGTAGGTATAAATAGAGGATTGTGACCGAGTGCAAATCATTCGAGCATTTCTAAATCTTATAAGAGACTCTCACCCTTTGGTTTTGTGCAGCTGATACCAAACGTGGTTTATTATGAGAATTGGACAACGGTTAACAGTGACCACTTTGAACTTCCTAGCGATATCATGGAAGCCCTTAGAAGTAAGGGTCATGTCCTAAAGGGCATTGCTGGTGGAACTATTTGTCAATTTATAGTTCTAGACAATTTTGACCATTCGGGAAGAAATAAAGATATTGGAAAGATTGTGGCAGTGAGTGATCCTAGAAAGGGTGGTTTTCCTGCTGGATTTTGAGATAATGACATTTTGTGACCACCTTATATAATCACATTCACATCTCCTAAACTCAAAAAGTGCTTGTCTTTGTCCCACTGGTAGCTATGTTTTTAGAATGAGAATACAAAATTCTCCACAATTTTTCCTTCATGATAGTTATCTATACCTACCCCATTGCTTCTGCTTTCATGTTGTGACTCAAATAAGAGTTGACTTATTAGTCAGTTTAATCTTTAGAATTTCATAAAAGTTCAATTTAGTTTTTAACATTTATAATATATCAACTGAGTCTCTAGCTTTTAGAAAAGTGTTCTTATCTTTTAATAAAATATAGAGATTAAATTAATATAAGAGAGGGACTAAATTGGGAAGTAATTTAATAAGAGTACTGCTCTCACCCACGGCTTCTTCTATGCTTATGCTTTAGACCACAACAATTTGGTATGAAAGTAAGAAAATAAACTAACACCCAATCTTTGAACCAAAATATCCCTCTCAACTCAATTATAAGCAAAAATACCTATGATAGTAAAAAGAATATGTGGGGAAGGGTATTTGTGAGAAAACACAATAGAAAGGGGAATGTGGAGTGTGTGAATTAGGGTGAGAGTCACGTAGTATGTATGATGGCAGGGTGTATAACTGCCAGGAGAGAGAAAGTGAATGAAGGGAATATATTGTGGGGTCCAGGGTAGTGTGAGGTAAGCAATCATATTTGGAGTTTTCTCTATTGGAGGCCCTGGGTACCTCGAATCACCCAAGATATTTTATTGCTTTTTTCCTACTTTTGTACTACCTGAATTCCTCACTGGAATCAGTACTTTATCCTATATTTGAAGCAATATAACAGTACCACTCACTCTGAGGGTACTTTCTTCCATTTATTTCTCTTATACCAAGTTGATTCCTATCAAATTGGTATCAAAGCAGTACTATCCTGGTGTTGTTTATGGTCTGTACCCGAGGAGAAATGGAGAACAGAATGGGAAATCTGGAACAGAGGTTTGGAGGCATGGAAACGACCATGATGGAGGTGTTACAGAAGCTGACTGAACTCCAGACCAACGCACGTCCTCGCCAGCGTAGAGCTCCGAGCAGACACCGTGGAACTGGTGAAATCACTGACGACGAAGGCGAAACTCCACCACGTTCACCACCACAACGTTCACCACCACATTCACGTTCGCGAAGTGGAAGCTACACTCCCAATTACAGGGGAGGACGGAGGAAGCTTGAGATACCCATTTTTTTGGGCGATGACCCGCATGGGTGGATTATCCGGGTCGAGCACTATTATCGCATCAACAATGTGCGAGATCGTGAGAACCTAGATGCCGTGGTGATCGCAATGGAAGGACGAGCACTTAATTGGTTCCAATGGTGGGAGGAACAAGCTACGATGAGAACATGGGACGAATTCAAGCTAGTCGTGAAACGACGCTTTAGTCCTGAGTTATTGAACAATCCTCTGGGCCTGTTGTTGAGTCTGAAACAGGAAGGCACTGTTATGGAGTACAGAGAGAAGTTTGAGTTGCACATTGCACCTCTAAATAGAGAGGAGAAAGTGATGCTTGAGAGAATCTTTCTCAACGGATTGAAATCTGAACTACAAGCAGAATTGAAGTTGTATGAGTACGAGGATCTGGCAGATTTGATGGATCATGCCTTGATGTTGGAAGAGAAGAATACGACACTCAGTAAGAAGGGTGAAGCAGGGAAGGAGAGGAGTGATTGGAGAGGCTCCAACACTAAGTTTCGTAGCACTTGGAGTACTTCCAAGGATCAGAAGGAAGGAGGAAAGGGGAGTAGTTCTGGGAATGATGGAGGTGAGAAGAAAAATTATGAAGGAGTTAGAGGAAGGAAACTAGATCCTGCTGAGCTTGAAGAAAGATCAAAGAAAGGGTTATGTTTCAAATGTGGGGACAAATGGAACAAGGCACATGTATGTAAGTTTAAGCATATGAAACTTATGTTGTGTGAAATTGGTGGTAGAGGAACTAGTAGCAGAATTGAAAACTTTGCAGCTGTCTTTGCAAAGCAAAGAAGGTCTTACATCTAACAAGTCCTTCAAAGTATGGGGAGTGATCAATGGAAGGAGAGTTCTGATCCTCATTGATTCTGGTGCCACTAGCAACTTCAATGCTCCTGGATTTGAAGGAGTTTTTGAGATGCCTGATGGTCTACCACCAGCAAGGGAGCTTCCATACCTAACATTAGACCATACAGGTATCCTTTTTATCAAAAGAATGAGATAGAGAAAATTGTTAAAGAGATGTTGAATGTTGGGATTGTTAGACATAGCACTAGCCCATTTTCAAGTTATGTTATACTTGTTAAAAAAAAGGATGGAGGATGGAGATTTTGCACTGACTATAGAGCTTTGAATAAAGCTACAATTCCCAACAAATTTCCCATACCAGTAATTGATGAGCTGTTAGATGAATTGGGTGGAGCTAAGGTCTTTTCTAAGCTTGATCTGAAGTCTGGTTATCACCAGATCAGAATGAAGGAAGAAGATGTAGCTAAGACAGCTTTTAGAACTCATGAGGGGCATTATGAGTATTTGGTGATGCCTTTTGGGCTCACAAATGCACCCTCTACATTCCAAGCTTTAATGAATGAAGTTCTAAGGCCATATCTCAGGAAGTTTGTGCTGGTATTTTTTGATGACATACTCATTTACAGTGACGGTGTAGAAGTCCATGTTGAACACTTGAGGACTATACTGGCTGTGTTGAAAGAGAATAAGTTATATGCCAACAAAAAGAAATGTTCTTTTGGCCAGCAACAGATAGAGTATCTGGGACACTTAATCTCTGGGAATGGAGTTGCTACAGATCCTAGGAAGATACAGGACATGCTTCATTGGCCTGTTCCTAAGGACTTGAAAGGATTAAGAGGATTCCTAGGTTTGATAGGTTATTATAGGAAGTTTGTTAAAGATTATGGTAAGATTGCTTGGCCTCTAACTCAGTTATTAAAGAAAGATAACTTCAAGTGGAATGAAGATGCTCAGTTGGCTTTTGAGACACTGAAGAAGGAAATGACAAAGGTGCCTGTGCTTGCAGTGCCAGACTTCGACAAAGAGTTTGTGATTGAGACTGATGCTTCTGGCAAAGGGCTAGGGGCAGTGCTGATGTAGGGTGGTAGACCTATAGCTTACATGAGCCAAACTCTATCTGATAGAGCCCAGCAGAAGTCAGTATACGAAAGAGAGTTATTGGCAGTGGTGACTGCAATACAGAAATGGAGGCCATACCTTCTTGGGAGGCATTTTGTTGTTCATTCTGATCAGAAAAGCCTAAGATTTCTGACTGAGCAAAGAATCATGGGTGAAGGACAGCAGAAATGGATCTCTAAATTGTTGGGATATGACTTTGAAATAAAGTATAAACCTAGTACTGAGAATGGAGTAGCTGATGCTCTTTCTAGAAAATTACAGTTTTCTACAATTACAACAGTGCAATGTGAGATGTGGGAAGGATTAGAGGATGAAGTGCAGGCAGATCCTAGATTGAAGAATATTGTGCAGGAGCTACTGGTGGATCCTGATAGTCACTCTGGCTATAAATTGAAGAATGGGAGATTGTACAAAGAAGATAGAATTGTGATACCAAAACAATCCCCTAGAATACAGTGGTTGTTGAATGAATTGCATGACTCTGCAGTAGGTGGTCATTCTGGTTTTTTCAGAACTTATAAGAGGATTTGTGTTAGTGCATTGGGAAGGGATGAGGAAGAACATCCAGGAGTACGTGCAGACCTGTGAGGTGTGTCAAAGGAATAAGTATCAGACTCTCAGCCTAGGAGGTTTGATACAACCTTTGCCTATACCTATACAAACATGAAGTTACATGGATTTCCTAAGTCTATTGTTTCTGACAGAGACAAAATATTTCTGAGTTCATTCTGGTCAGAGTTGTTTAAACTCTCATGCACTAAATTGAAGTACAGCAGTGCTTATCACCCACAGACTGATGGACAGACTGAGGTGGTCAACAAGTGTTTGGAGACTTATTTAAGATGTTTGACTGGTCAGAAACCTAAGCAATGGCCAAGTGGTTGAGTTGGGCAGAGTATTGGTATAATACTAATTATCATGCTTCCTTGAAGACTACACCTTTTCATGCTTTGTATGGGAGAGCACCACCAATTCTGGTGAAAGGAGATGTTCATCATTCTGCTGTGGAAGAGGTGAATAGACTTACAACTGAGAGAAATGACATGTTGAAGGTGTTGCATGATCAATTGGTCAAAGCTCAAGATGTGATGAGGGCTCAGGCTAATAAGCATAGGAGAGAAGTGGAGTACCAAGTTGGAGACATGGTCTATTTGAAGATACAACCTTACAAGCTAAAGAATTTAGCTAAGAGGGTTAATCAGAAATTGAGTCCTAGATACTATGGACCATATGAAGTGGAACAAAAGATTGGTTCTGTGGCATATAAGTTGAAACTTCCACCTGATAGCAAGGTGCATCCGGTGTTTCATGCTGTTGGACTATATGATAACCTTAGAGGGGGGGGGGGGGGGGGGGGGGGGGGTGAATAAGGTTATATGCTAAATATGACTTCTTTTGGATTTTCGAAAAATTAACAATGCTACTTCAAATCGAATGCGGAAAATGGGATTTAAACTATATGCAACAACTTATGCAAACAATAACAATAACAGAAACAATTATAATTATAATTATAACGATAATCAAATCTGCGCGTGATAATAGCAAGTGCGATGACAGTTAACAATTATTAAAGAAAACGCAAAGTAAAGATAAGGGATAGGAGTACACCGTGATTTTTACGAGGTTCGGGATAAAAGCCCTACGTCCTCGGCCTCTGGCTTTGCAACCTTCGGACTTGATAATAACCACTATATGAGAAGATACTTCTTCAACGTCTTACAAGCAAGCAACTTCGCTATAGCTACCACGCCAATCTCAATTTTCCCCAAATTGAGAACCCAAGCTCCCCGCTAAGGATTTCGTTACAATTCAATCTCCCCGATTGAATTACCCAAGAAAACTTCCCAGGATTTCACAACAACCAATTATAGATGATTACAAAATGAAAGCTAGGATCCAATCACTCAAACAATATAACACGATGTAGTTGAGAGAGATGAGAGATTTTGAAACCCTAGATGAAGAACGTGAAGAAAATGGTTTGACGGTGAGAGTATACGTTCTTTTCTTTTTGATTCGTGTGTTGTGTTGTTTTTGATCGTAAAAACCCTAAGTCCTATTTATATGGACTATGAAAATATGACCGTTGAGGCACTTTTTAACACAATTGTAATAAGTGAAGAATCGATTGATTGCTTGAAAGAAATAAGTTGAAAATCGATTTCTTGCTTAAAGAAATAAGTGAGGAATCGATTTCTAGCTTTAATGAAATAAGAGAGAAATCGATTTCTAGCTTCAAAAACATGTTGTGCTTCCAAAAAACAAGTGGAGAATCGATTCCTTACTTAAAAGAAGAGAAGAGAAATCGATTTTGAGCTTCCACAATAAGTAACAAAATCGATTTAGTGCTTAAATACACAAAGTCATCAATCGATTGTTTTCTTTCCAAAACAAGTTCTTTCAAAACCAACTTAGAATGGGGAAATCGATTGTTGGCTTTTAAACACAAGGGGTAAATCGATTTTCCACTTAAAAAGCAAGAGGGAAATCGATTCTTAGCTTAAAGTACACAAAGCCATCAATCGATTGATTTCTTTCCAAAACAAGTTCTTTTAAAAACAATCAAGAAGTGGGAATCGATTGTTGGCTTTTAAAAGGAAGAGAGAAATCGATTATTGGCTTAAAAGGGAAGAGATAAATCGATTCATTGCTTTAAAAATAAGTGGGAATCGATTTCTAGCTTTATGTACCAAATCAAGAATCGATTCTTTACTTCAAAAACAAATTCTTTTTAAAACACTAACTCATGAATCTATTTTCTTTAAACAAACAACAATTCAAGACTCAAACTATTTCTTTAAAAACACTTTGTGCCTAACCTAATTAAACATGGTTTTATATAAAATATTTTTCCAAGACAGTTCAATTTTAAAAGATCATCTCTCAACTACAAAAGTTATAAAGCAGAAGTGACGGGATCTTACACGCGTCCTACGCAAAGCAATATAACACATAAGTCTTGAACGCTTTAGTAGTTTCTCCTCCGAGCTTCTACACTTTAAGATATCATGTCAAGCGCTTTGGTTCATGCTCTGTGCTTTGGTTCATGCCCTGCGCTTTTGGTTCTTGCCCTGTGCTTTGGTTCAACTATAACCATTAGTAAACAGAGTGTAATTTGTTATCATACAAAACAAAGAGTGTTTGACCTTGGATCAACAAACTCCCCCTTTTTGATGATAACAAATTACCTTATGCATAGGGAGGCGATAAACAATAAACAACAGCATAAGCTCCCCCTAAGCATAAGCATCAAGAAAACAAACAGCTAACACGCAAGAGAACCAAACATAGTGAGTTAAATAAACAAGCATCAATACTTTATTTAAATAAACAAGCAGCAAGACTTTCTCCCCCTTTGTTTTCATCAAAAAGGAGGGAATACACACAAGACACATAGCATATAATATAACAAGCACATAGCACCTCAAAAATAGATCACATAATCAAGCATACCTAGCTCTCTCCGGATCTTACAAAATTGAGCTTCGGCTAGTGGTTTCGTGAAGATGTCCGCTAGTTGATCATCGGTGCCTGGTGTGTGAAAAACGTGTGCAAGTATACACAGTCACAAACAAGTAGTATAAAAAGATCGAACCCACAGGGATTGGATTAGCTCTTGTATGCTTAAGAAGATATAAATTAGTGCAGCTACACTACTCACAATTGTGGGTGGAGTTGAAAAGAAAATAGAATGTAAATATGCAATAAAATGTAGAGGAAATCAGTTTGAGAATGATAGTTGAGATGTCTTCACCTAATAAGTCACTTTCAAGAGTTATGTGCTTTTATGTAGTGCAGATGCACTGAATGCAGCTGCATCAGTATGTGCCTTTCAGCTACTTTCTTCAGAGTTTCGTTACAAGCTTATAAGTTCACTCCTGCCCTTGAAGTACCCACTGTATCACCCTAAGGACTATGTTATCCTATGTCTAGGACTTAACATGGAATTAACAAGCTTTCTTTATTAAACAAGTTAACAAAGGCTTTATTAAACACTCACCCTTATTAGTTCTTGATTTCTAGTTATAAACCATGTCTGTGAATATAACTCTACTTATTCTAAGCGATCAACCTTAAAATAAGATGGATGTAGTATAACACAAGAACCAAAATACATACACCACTTAAAAACACAATAACTTTGTCAAAAGATCATTATAAGGTTAGAACATCTCAACTAAAGAAATTTAGCTCATCATAGGCATTGCAAGGCAAATAAAGATGAAATAAAACATGTTGAAGTAAAGGAAACTACAAGAGAAAACAATAGGTTAGAGATTACACCAATTGAAGAACTCTTGCATAAGTTTGCCAAGCAGTGCAGATGCACTGATTCCTTGCACTAGCTAACTCTATGAAGAAGTGAAGGGAGAAGTCGTCAATTCCTTCCTCACCTTCTTACAAACTAACAACTAATTTAAACTACAAAGAAAATGAAACTTTGAAACTAAGAAAAACTAAACTAAAAAGAACATAAAAAGGATTATATGATATATGAGATATCTTTCAAGTGAGGAATTTGAGTCCTATTTATAGCCTTGAAGGTTTCCTTCATGTTGAGGTTTCCTTGCTGATAAAGTTAACCAAACCATGGTTACTTTTTAAAAGTTAAGATCATCTTGGATTTCAGCACTCATTCTTAAATTTGAGGTCCAATAAAAGGTTGCCATATGTCTTGTAAGATAGATTTTTGTGAAGCCTTTTTGATTGTAGGCGCCTCCTTTGCAAGTGGCTATGTGCTCCCATGTGACTTCTGATCAAGCAGCAATCCAACTAAGCATTATGGCAATGGTAAGAATTGAGGTGCTTCCAATGTGGGGTTGTGAGCTGCTTCGTTGCAGAGTGGTGCAGTTGCACCAAGTGCATTTGCACTACCCGGTGCAGTTGCATCAACTGGTGCAGTTGCACTGAACAAACACATCAAACATACCAATATACAATAAAATGCTAAGTTATGGACATCTCTTATCTGAAAACCATAAATGTTGTTATTTTATTCATACTAACATATTTAACACATAATAGACTTGATTTTGGGTAATTATCTAAGTGTAAAAGCACAAATAACTCTATATAAAATAGAGTTATCAGTGCCTTCAGTTGATTTTGCATCAAACTTACCCAACTTGTCCTTTGTGTTGAGAATGTAGCACTTACTTCCAAAAACCTTGAAGTATGAAATATTTGGAGCTCTACCATTCCACAACTCGTATGGCGTCTTGTTAAGAGATGGCCTCAGGTATACCCGGTTGAGCACATGGCATGCTGTATCAACTGCATGTCCTGATAAATACGTGGGAAGTTTGTGCTCGTTCAGCATTGTTCTGCTCATCTCTTGTATGGTTCTGTTCTTTCTTTCCACCACACCGTTTTGTTGAGGAGTCCTTGGAGCTGAAGAGTTGTGATGAACACCATACTTTTCACACCAGGTCTTGAATGATGAATTTTCGTACTCTCCTCCATGATCACTTCTAATTTCCTTGATGGCTAAGCTTTTCTCATTCTGTAACTTTCTGCACAGCTTAGCAAACTCATTAAAAGCATCACTTTTATTTGCAAGTAGAATGACCCAAGTATACCTAGAATAATCATCTACAATCACGAAGACATACTTGGCCCCTCCTAGACTTACAACATCAATCTCACCAAATAAATCAAGATGGAGCAATTCAAGCACATTGTTAGTGGAAATAACAGGTTTTGAATTGAAGGAAGTTTTATGCAACTTACCCAGCTGACATGCATCACATAATGGACCCTTTTCATATTAGCTTGGGTAGACCTCTAACATGCTCATTCTTACACAACTTAGATAAAAGTTCTATACTAGCATGTCCTAGACGTCTATGCCACAGATTCACATCATCAAGCAAGGAAGGCATGCATACAATATCATCACTCACATTGTCAAAATCAACATAATACACATTATTTTCTCGAAAGCCAGTAATATAAAGTTTAGAAGTCTTATGAGCAATAACACATTTATCAACAGAAAAATACACATCAAAATCACTATCACATAATTGACTGACACTTAGCAAGTTAAATTTTACACCATCAACTAGTAAAGCATTTTTAATTTTGATTGTGTTTTCCTTACCCACACAACCTTTACCTATTACTTGAGCAGATTCATTGTTGGCAAACTTCACAGATCCGCTGGCCTTGTTGCTCAACTTCAAGAATAGTGAGGCATCACCAGTCATATGCCTCGAGCACCCACTGTCAACCATCCACACATTTTTCTTCTTGGATGACTGACCAACCTGCAAAAGGAACACTAACAACTAGTACGAGGTACCCAAATTTGATTGGGTCCTTGGGGGTTAGTCTTCAGGGGGGTTGTTTTCACAATCCACCTTGGTTTCTTACAAGCAGGTATAAGGGTACCAAGCTCACACAATCTACGAATAGGGCATCTATGAGAGCTATGATTCCCTTTCTGACAATAAGTGCAAGAGAAAATAGTAGGTGTCTTACTTGAAGTGGCAGCTACAAAAATCACTTTCTTTTTCAAATCAGAGGAGGTGGAATTACCTTCATACCCAATACCTCTCCTATCAACATATTCATGTTGGGAGTGAAGTAACTTGGTTAAGATCTTTTCACCAACCTCAAACTTTTTTAAGGATTCTTTCAAATTTTCATTTTCAACCTTGACTTTTTCAAAATTTTGTTTAAGCTCAAGAAGCTCAAGGTTGAAAGGTTTAGTTTTATGTAGCTCATTCTTCAACTTAGCTACTTCCTTCTCAAGAGTCTCAATTTGAGTGAGCATGCTTTTGTTGCTCTTTCTCAAATCCTTAGATTTTATCAAAAGAGTTTCATGTTCATTATAAAGAGCGTCAAAAGCCTCACTCAAGTCTTGACTACTACACGCATCATCAAATAAGTCATCATGTTCAAGTGAATCAGAAAAACTATGGTTAGCAATGATTACCTTAGGGGTGTCATTTGCCATAAGACAAACAACATTTGCAACCTCCTCTTCTTCATCTGTTTCACCCTCAGTGTCAATATCGTCCCATGTAGCCTTCATGGCTTTCTTTTGTGGGTACTTGGACTTTAGCTTTGGACAATTCACCTTGAGATGACCCGGTTTGTTGCATTCAAAACATTTTGGTTGATCATCTCTTTTCTCATAACTATCTCCTTTGTTGTACCCAGATTTCTTTGAATAGTCACCCTTCCCAAACTTGTTGAATCTCATGAACTTTTTGAATTTCTTGGCCAACATAGGCATGTCTTCATCATCGGATTCTTCATCAGAGTCAACCTCTTTCCTTGCCATCTTAGGAGTCTTGGCAGCCGCAAGAGCAAGAGACTTCCTTTCTTTGACCGCTTCTTTTTCTTGAGTCTTCTTAGCGGCCAACACCACCTCAAATGCAAGAAGTGACCCAATCAAGTCTTCTTGAGGTAAAGTGCCAATATCTTGGGCTTCAGTGATAGCACAAGTCTTGGGAAAGAACTCACTAGTCAAGGATGCAAGAATGTTCCCATTCAAATCCTTCGTTGAATACTTCTTCCCAAGTGCTCTCAAGTTATTGACTATCAAGTTCAATCTCTGGTGCATAGCTGCAACAGATTCACCTTCCTTCATCTTGAAAGCTTCATACTCAGAAGTGAGAACTCTAATCTTTGTATCCTTCACTTGACTCGTACCAACATGTGTTGCTTCTAGACAGTCCCAAATTTCCTTTGCTATCTGACATCCTTTCACCCTTCCATATTCTTCTTCACATAGAGATAGGTGAAGAATATTCATTGCTTTGGCATTGAGAGATATTTTTTCTAGCTCAGACTTTCTCAGCTCACTCAAGTCAATGGCGTAAATATCTTCAATAGGAACTTCCTCAGCTGTACCAATGGCTTGAGATTTGGTAGTATCTCCCTCAGCAGCAACACCAGGTTTAGTAATCTTGATTCTCATAGGCGTGAGTGGTCCATCAACAATGATCCTCCATAAAGTGAAATCTATAGCCTGCACATGACATTTCATTCGACTACTCCAATAGTCATAGTTAGTCCCATCGAACAGGGGTGGCCTATAGAAGGACATCCCCTCTTTCATAAATGAACCCATAATCAAAAATTGCGAGATGTTAAGCTCAATATGCAATTTCTAGCTTTGATACCAATTGTTGGACTATATGATAACCTTAGAGGGGGGGGGGGGGGGGGGGGGGGGGGGGGGGTGGGGGGTGAATAAGGTTATATGCTAAATATGACTTCTTTTGGATTTTCGAAAAATTAACAATGCTAGTTCAAATCGAATGCGGAAAATGGGATTTAAACTATATGCAACAACTTATGCAAACAATAACAATAACAAAAACAATTATAATTATAATTATAACGATAATCAAATCTACGCGTGATAATAGCAAGTGCGATGACAGTTAACAATTATAAAAGAAAACGCAAAGTAAAGATAAGGGATAGGAGTACACCGTGATTTTTACGAGGTTCGGGATAAAAGCCCTACGTCCTCGGCCTCTGGCTTTGCAACCTTCGGACTTGATAATAACCACTATATGAGAAGATACTTCTTCAACGTCTTACAAGCAAGCAACTTCGCTATAGCTACCACGCCAATCTCAATTTTCCCCAAATTGAGAACCCAAGCTCCCCGCTAAGGATTTCGTTACAATTCAATCTCCCCGATTGAATTACCCAAGAAAACTTCCCAGGATTTCACAACAACCAATTATAGATGATTACAAAATGAAAGCTAGGATCCAATCACTCAAACAATATAACACGATGTAGTTGAGAGAGATGAGAGATTTTGAAACCTAGATGAAGAACGTGAAGAAAATGGTTTGACGGTGAGAGTATACGTTCTTTTCTTTTTGATTCGTGTGTTGTGTTGTTTTTGATCGTAAAAACCCTAAGTCCTATTTATATGGACTGTGAAAATATGACCGTTGAGGCACTTTTTAACACAATTGTAAATAGTGAAGAATCGATTGATTGCTTGAAAGAAATAAGTTGAAAATCGATTTCTTGCTTAAAGAAATAAGTGAGGACTCGATTTCTAGCTTTAATGAAATAAGAGAGAAATCGATTGCTTGCTTCAAAAACATGTTGTGCTTCCAAAAAACAAGTGGAGAATCGATTCCTTACTTAAAAGAAGAGAAGAGAAATCGATTTTGAGCTTCCACAATAAGTAACAAAATCGATTTAGTGCTTAAATACACAAAGTCATCAATCGATTGTTTTCTTTCCAAAACAAGTTCTTTCAAAACCAACTTAGAATGGGGAAATCGATTGTTGGCTTTTAAACACAAGGGGTAAATCGATTTTCCACTTAAAAAGCAAGAGGGAAATCGATTCTTAGCTTAAAGTACACAAAGTCATCAATCGATTGTTTTCTTTCCAAAACAAGTTCTTTTAAAAACAATCAAGAAGTGGGAATCGATTGTTGGCTTTTAAAAGGAAGAGAGAAATCGATTATTGGCTTAAAAGGGAAGAGATAAATCGATTCATTGCTTTAAAAATAAGTGGGAATCGATTTCTAGCTTTATGTACCAAATCAAGAATCGATTCTTTACTTCAAAAACAAATTCTTTTTAAAACACTAACTCATGAATCTATTTTCTTTAAACAAACAACAATTCAAGACTCAAACTATTTCTTTAAAAACACTTTGTGCCTAACCTAATTAAACATGGTTTTATATAAAATATTTTTCCAAGACAGTTCAATTTTAAAAGATCATCTCTCAACTACAAAAGTTATAAAGCAGAAGTGACGGGATCTTACACGCGTCCTATGCAAAGCAATATAACACATAAGTCTTGAACGCTTTAGTAGTTTCTCCTCCGAGCTTCTACACTTTAAGATATCATGTCAAGCGCTTTGATTCATGCTCTGTGCTTTGGTTCATGCCCTGCGCTTTTGGTTCTTGCCCTGTGCTTTGGTTCAACTATAACCATTAGTAAACAGAGTGTAATTTGTTATCATACAAAACAAAGAGTGTTTGACCTTGGATCAACACATGCATCTCTACTCAGGAAGACAGTAGCTCCTACCACCAGTTTCCAACCATTGCATGCATGCTTGACTGAAGAATGGATGCTGGAAGTCTCTCTGGAAGCTGTCAGAGAACTGAAGCAGAATGAGCAAGGAGATTGGGAAGCTTTGATCAAGTGGAAAGGACTGCCAGAGTTTGAAAATTCCTGGGAATTGACTCAGCAACTGAAGCAGGAATTCCTTGACTTTATCCTTGAGGTCAAGGATAGTTTTGAAGGGGGAGGGAATGATAGTAAAAAGAATATGTGGGGAAGGGTATTTGTGAGAAAACACAATAGAAAGGAGAATGTGGAGTGTGTGAATTAGGGTGAGAGTCACCTAGTATGTATGATGGCAGAGTGTATAACTGCCAGGAGAGAGAAAGTGAATGAAGGGAATATATTGTGGGGTCCAGGGTAGTGTGAGGTAAGCAATCATTTGGAGTTTTCTCTATTGGAGGCCCTGGGTACCTCGAATCACCCAAGATATTTTATTGTTTTTTTCCTACTTTTGTACTAGCTGAATTCCTCACTGGAATCAGTACTTTATCCTATATTTGAAGCAATATAACAGTACGACTCACTCTGAGGGTACTTTCTTCCATTTATTTCTCTTATACCAAGTCGATTCCTATCAACCTACTTTCACACTTATTAAGAATGATAGTTAAGTGCATTAAATTTTCTTGATTTCTTGTAAAAAAGAAATACATTTACTTAACTACCCATAATTAATGATCTTCCTCTCACAATAATAATGAATTAGTTCAAGGGTATTTTTGACATAATAGCCATAAATATGGGTAGATTAGTTAAAATTTGCTTAGTCTGGAGGGAGTACCATTTAAATTTCTAATAAAAATTTTCGATATATCACATGCGAGAGAAAGTGTCTAACTTCGAAATTTGGTCTAGATAACATGTTTGTTGGGAAATAAAGTGTCTAACTTCGAAATTTAAATTGCAGATAATAACTTCAAGCATCTATTATTGGAGAGAGAAAATGAGAGAGAAAGTGAATTAACTTGAGAGAATACCGTGTTAGAGGAAAGAGGTAGATAGAAAGGTAGGGTTTAGTTCCCATCTCAACAACAGATAATCCCCATTATAACATTTCCAGTTATAAATTGATTGCTTAAAGGTATGTTTGGTCCCTGCAAATATCTCAATAATCTAGTTTAGTCCCTTCAATTTTATTTTTTTTAAAAAGCCCATGCAAAAACAAATCGCTTTCAGTTTAGTCCCTCTGTTTACATTCCGTCCCAAAAAAGTGACGTGGCAAATAGAGATGACGTCAGCATGTCATCATCATTGACGTCACTACCATGTGTCATCATTTAACTCGGCCTTTTTGTCACGTTGCACTGATATGCCATGTCATCACCCCATGTCACCCCTAACACGCGCCACGCCAGCAACCAATAGATGGCTGCCACGTGGCGCTCACATGACAAAGTGGGGCAATTGTAAAACGAAGTCGCAATCATCATCGATCATTCTTCATCATCAATCTTAAAAAACGAAATCATTAAACAACATTGTAAAACGAAACCTAAATCGAAACCCAGAATCTTGAATCATCACCAATCATAGATCTAGAGATAAAATGAAATCGAATGGATTGAATGTGATGTATAAAACGAAATCAAAATCAAATGGGTTCAATTTATTACGTTTTTGGGTTTCGAAATGTTGGGCTCAATTTTTTAGATTCGAAGGTTGAAAGCTGAAGACACATATGCATATTTGTTTTTATTTTTTAATCAAAATTAATTATGAATACGTAATATATATTTATTGTTGGTTTAATATACTAAGCTCATCAAGTGGTTCAGTGGCGATGTTGAGTGTTTGCCCCATTTAGGTCACAAGTTCAATCCCCACTTTGCCATGTGAGCGCCACGTGGCAACCATCCATTGATTGCTGACGTGGCACATGTTAGTGCACTTGGTAGTGGTGACATAGGGTGATGACGTGGCATGCCAGTGCCACGGGGCACAGAGGCCCAATTAAATGGTGAAACGTGGCAGTGACGTCATTGATGAGGTCATGCCAACGTCATTTTCGTTTGTCACATCACTTTTTTTGGACGGAAAGTTAACAAATGGACTAAACTGAAAGTGATTTGTTTTTGCAGGGTTTTTTTTTTATTTTAAAAAAATGCAATGACTAAACTGAATTATTGAGCTATTTGCAGGGACCAAACATACCTTTAAACCTAAATTGATTGACAATTAAATGGAGAGGCCAAAATTGTTGAATTGCCATGTTAGAACACTCAATTAGCTCAATTAGAACTTAGAGAACCAAAGGTCATCAAGTCGTTCAGTGGTAATGTTGAGTGTTTGCCACATTCACATCACGGGTCCAATCCCCATGCCTGCCATACATGAAATTTTTCCAATCAAGAAAATATAATCAAATTAAAAAAAGAACTTAGAGAACCAAAATACACAAATGCAATACTTGGAGACACAATTAACTAAACTAAAATTGCACAATTGCGAGATATGGGATAACTAAAATTGCACAATTGGGACATGAGATACTTTAAGCCTTGAGTTTATTATTATTTTCATTTATTTACATTATTTTTTTTCGTTTCTATCTTCTTTGAATTTCTATTATTAAGTACTCTCTGTTGACCTTATTATAAGCAACAAAAATATACCAAAAAACTTAGACTCAAATATAAGCAGAAGTTAACCAATTATATGAAGTTTAAATTTAAAACTTAACCCCCACTTGTAGAGTCCAGTACATGAAAATATTCTCTGCATCTTGAATAAAAACTCAAGCAGTTAACCAAGCATAATGAAAAAGGATTATGATGTATATTATTCACTATCATAAAATAAACTATATCCATGAATACAGCCATTCCTTTTCAAAAACACAACTTTCACAATATTATTATACGCATTTTACAAGACCAACTTTCACTGCATATTCTAGACATTTCATTTTGCAGCAATCTAATATAGTAATATACACCATCTGTCCAAAATTAATTTATTTACAAACTTGTATGCATTATAATGAGCAGTCATATTCACAACTTCTCCTTAAACAAGACTGCAGGAAAAATTTGAGCAGCCAGAACCACATATTATACATGGTTTTGAAGCTCTTGGCCAAAGAAAGAAAATGACCATACTCATCAAATCACAATCATATTACAAAGTTTACATTATTGTAAACTTTTTGTAAGACTAGGTAGGTTCGCGGGGTCGATTAGTCCATAGTGAGCTCAAAGCCCTCAGTCGTTGGAAATATTCTCCCAAAGCAAGCAAGCATCGAGCTGATTGACGAATTGTCAGTATTCGAGACATTTGCTGCAATGTTTCCTGCCGAAGATGGTCAGCCTGTTGTACATAAATCACTGTTAAATCTCTAATTCTATTAGCCATGTTGAAGCTTTTTGAAGGAGTGAATTGGTGATGTATATAGCAGTTAATGATCCTCTAAGAAACGTCAGTTATTGAATGAACTTAACTGCAACTTTGTCTTATAAATAGGACCGGAGGGAGTAGAATCTACCAACCATAATTCATTCTAATAGAAGAGGGTAGACGCAAAAATAAGCACTTCTAGAACACCTACATACAAGTTGCAAAGATCTTGGTACATTACCTGGTTCACAAAGCTCACAAGAGCTTTCAACTTCTCCATTGCAGAAGCCATTTGTGGAATATAAGTTCCTTCAACGAATTGTCCAGCTGCTACGCTATCAGCAAGTGTTTGCCGGAGTTTTTCCATACCTTGTGATAGCGCATCTTCTGCTTGTTGACATGATTGTCCAAGGTTATCGATATCCAATCGTTGTTGCTCTGTCAGGGGTTCAATCATTGGACCAAGGATCTGCAATTAAATAAAGTTATTGATATCCTTTAGATCTACATAACATTTTCAACATTTATTAGTTAAATGAAGTATCACCTTAAGAAGCTCGGAAGGGCGAAAACCTCCAATCCACAAGAAAAATCGTTCAGCTGTTGTTTTCCACATACCGGACATAACATAGAAAACATCTGCTTTTGCAGCAGCAGATTTCATGCGAAAGATTTCGGTATAGTGGTTCATCATACCATCTACCAGAATTCTTAGCTCTATGTCACCAATATGCACATTTAAAGCATTTCTCATTTCTGATATTTGCCTATTTTGCTCTTCCACCCAATGTCCATACTCCATCTCAAATGTTGTAATTTCTGCTAAAATCAAAACATTAAATTACCAAAACATGGAATATCAACACAATGCGACACAAATAAATATCTAGCAGCAGTATCATAAATCATTAAAACAAACCAACCTGAACTTACAGATCCAGCAAAACACATATTATTAGAATCCAACCCACCACCCATATACATTCCCTGCAATTTCGTTGCCTCAGATATTAGAGAGCGAAATGAAGAACAATAATACCGACAACATATACTGATTCAAAAGAGAAACTACACAAGTAATATAACTCATGTTCCACACACCTGCTGTCTTGCTTGTTCAAGCTCTTGCTCCAACTGCATTAACTTCAAACGACTTGATTCTAATTGCTGCACGTAAGCCTGTAAGGCAAATGTCCGAAACGACTTGAACATCAGTATATCAAAACACTAATTACACGTCCAACATGTCTATATAAACATTCATACCTTTTTCCGCAGACGGCTCTTACGTGCAGCCTCTCGATTTTGTGCAAGACGCCTTTGTATCTGCATTCAAGAAATCCCAAGTAGATAAGTATAGTTCAGATTAATAAAAATACTACAAGAAACAACCCTTTTTCTTACCTTATCATTAGATTTATTAGCTTCTTGGTCATACTTGTTAGATGTTCCTAGTATACCTTGAGAAGCATCCTCTGACTAGGCATTAAACAGCATATAAATTGAAACTGTTAAGTAGGAAGAAACAGCATTCTAATTTGCCAATGAAATTAAGCACAAATTTTGTAAACATTTTTACCTGACTATCAAACTTCAAATCTGCCTCATCAATTAAGGGTAGAGATGCACTTAGATTACCATTACTTTTGAAGGTTTCCCCCCACATACTAATCTGGTGGATTGGATCATACACACTCATCCTTCTCGAAGAAACAAATTGCGCGGACGGTGAATTCATGCTCAATCGACTTATTCGTGCAGCAATTAGATTAGCATTCAGCAGACCAATACATCAATCAACCTTCTGTTAAGGAAAAAAGAAACATCAATCGATGAGATCATATCCCTGTCTCTGATTAGTAGTGTTAGATACAAGGTGTCAAATTTCTTAATTTAATAGGTAAGGATGAAAGATAAACAAGTAGAAGCTTGAATCTCAAGAAAAAGCAGATAGTATAACGTAAAGAGAAGCACAAAAAACGCATGATTCTGTTAACTAACCCGTGTGTCATAGTTTTTTCTCCCACCAAATCAGGAAACAAAGAAAGACAGCAAATTTGGTAAACATGTGAAAAACAAAACCCAAAAGTTATTATAACAAGTAAACTAAGAGAAGAAAGAAAGAAAGTCCAGGTAATCAAATAGAAAGAAAGGGCATACCAAAGACAACAAAAACAAACAACTAATTTCAAAACAAAAGACAAAGGCATCTATTGATGTCATAAATATCAAAGCTTAATTGTACTACCAAATTCATTCCTCGTTTTCCTCGAATTAGAATTATTATTCATTCATAATTAAAAAAGGCGAACCTTAGAAAGTTACTTTGAGAAATGAGAAGCTCTTTTTTCCCGCTCAAATCTTGGTGCTAACATGGTGGTGACCAGTTACACCAGTACCCAAAAACCGCAGAATCTATGATGAGTCTTCCATCTTCAGAGAGAGCCTCATCTCATTGTTCAATTTTTATTTATGTAATAAAAAATGGAAATGATACGAAACCCACTGTATTATTATAGTATATAGTATTATTTAATTTATTTATGTATGTTTGTGTGTGCATATATATAAAATAATAAATAAAAAAATAGGGAAGAGAGTTTGTGCCTTGTTATTGGACTTGTATTTTTGTGCGTGTTGCTTGGTTGTGCTGTGTTTAGCTACAGAAGTCAAATATTTCACAATAAGCTATGCGGGGTGTCGTTGTCATTGTCATGTTTCCACTATCACTAATGTGCGCACCAGGTAGACCATAACTGTTCCCCCGGTCACCGGAACATCAACTCCGGTGATCTTCATCTAATCATTATTTACCTTTTATTTATTTATTTATTATAGCAACAACATTTTTACTTCTTTTAAATTATCATGAGTTACTTAAATATATTGTCCCCATCCGGACCAGCCGATATATATACATGCTCAACCACCGAATGACTTCCCTTTCAGCCCCAAATATCCCGTCTCTATCTCTCCCAATATGAAATGAAACGTGATTAGAGAAAAATATCTTTAATTTCCCTCCTCCTAATCTGTAACGATCAACTCGACTATCAGTTGTATTTATTACCATTAATAAGTCTTATACTATAAATGATTCTGAATTCAACATTCTTGTACTCTATACAATTTTCATAACAATTACTATATTATTCTGTATACTTGTGTTCGGTCTTTTTTCTTAACATTATAGGAAGTGATTGGTTAGTGAAGGTGGTGGTGTGGAATGTGTAGAGTAGAAGAGGACATCATACCTTAACAATGGATTTGACAAAACCGAATCATTTCAATAATTTATTCATGTCTTGCATACTTAACGTTTGGCTGTTATCCAGTGTTGCTTTTCACGCCATTATTATCGCAATATCATTTAAAAAATAATGACGGATGTGAAAGTATTGTAATTAAATATTATATATAAAAAAAAAAAGCGTAGATTGCTACGATGAGATGAGATATAGCAGTTCCATACGTCTTTGCTAGATATTGGTTTGGCTAAGGAATTCGAATAATGAAGATTACGAAACGCAGATTACTACTAGTAGTCTAGTACACTTCTATTATGCTAAGCTAGTGATTCGATGCATCTTACTCCACTTTTTTCACTGTTGACCTGACCTCCACCCATAAATATACCCCAAGCATTTTCTGCCTAACAAATTAAAAGCATCTAAAAACTAAAAGCAAATATATACTAACCAGATTTCTCCAGGCAACCAGATTATATATAAGTAATATATAATCAATATCTTCACTGGCCTTTTTTCCATACCATATTTTAGCAATTGAAACAAAAAAACATAAATAAATAATGTGAAAAATTATTAATTTATGTCAATTTAAAATTCTCCCTAAAACTTATTAGAGTATTGACGTGTGTGCGAATTTGTGCTTAGTCGTTTACTCAACCAATTTTTAACTAATCGTTTGCTTAGCTGATTAAATGTTATGTTGACTACTCGTATCGCTAATAGTGATTTTCTTTTTGATCAGGTGATTACGTACAAGAAAGTGACTTTGTTTCTCAGGTGTAGGTTTTTGACTACTCTAGAAAATATCTAATGTAGAATATTGAACTACTAAACTGAAATTGCACAAAAAAATAGAGGATAAAAGTGATAAAAGAAATGTAAATAAGTAAAGATCAATATTTATAGACAAATATTACCTAAGAAACTTACACTAACACTATTTACCACGTTTCAAATATTATATCATGTAAGGCCATGACTCACAACAAAGTAGCGGTCGCTGCTCAGTCAACTACGTTATAGCCCAAAAACACCTAGTAGACTAACTTATTGACCGCCAGATCAACTGTCTACATCCTTCATGATCCTATTTCTAAGAAATGCATGTCCTTTACTTGGTCAATTGATATAATTTGCATATCTCCTTAAACGATAAATTATCGGCCAAGCGACTATATACTCATCAGCTGATCATGTCCTCCATAAACCTATTTCTTTCTAAGAAAATGAGCCTTCTTTGACGTCCTCGAGTTAGATAATTGATAAAAATCACATATATTCTCAACCCGCTAAGATGTAAGCTAAAATCCACTAAAAATCACAAATCTTTTCAAAAGAGTGGGTGCAAGTTTTTTCGAACTCATTATCGTTTGATTTTAGCTGGCTAACTCCTTATCTCCACACATCCCTAAAATATAAGAAAGTGGTTACCGTAGTTTGACTAGGCCTTTTTATATTGCCATTTCTTTTTATAAATAATATAATTATAACTTGGGCCACTAATCAACAATCACACGAGTCTATATGAAGACCAAATAATAGCCTCTCCAAAGTCATATAAACTTAGCAGACGCGTTAAACAGTTTCTACTATAGTTGATTTTTCGTCAGCTGATCATGCACTACGCATGCTTCTCAACGACTTATCTTAGTCGAGTAGTCATTTTCATTACATTAGATCTTAAGCAGTTGATTTTGTATTTAGTCGACCGGAAGTCAGTCAACAGTCGATTGAGAGTCAGTCGACCTAGATTTAGCCAATCTTAATCACAACTGATCGAGAGTCAGATTGACCTTGAGTTAGTCAATATGGATTTAGCTGATCTTAGTTACAACTGATCAGGAGTCAGTCGACACAGATTCTAGTCAATCTTATCTCAACTGATATGGACCCAACTGATCAGGATTCAGCTGATTGTCAAATGTTTTCCTTCCAGTCAAGTGGATCTGGCTAACTATTTATAAAAATTTGTGTCTTCTTTAATTTTCCCTAAGACTCAATTTCCAAATCTAAAAAATGTTCCTATTTTAAACAAGTTAAGGTCACCAAAAACTGCTTGAGGGAAATTTTCTCTCCTCGTGCTCACATATAATAAAATTTCTGTTTTTCTACGCAAAAACTTGCTCGTATGTGGACTATTTTTAAGTAGCTACCTATTAGGTGTAGATATGAACTACTTTAGTATCTTTCATTTTCTTTACTATATCCGGTTGTACTTTTTATATAGGCACAATGTCACATTTGAGCATGTATGAAGGTAGCGACATAGATGAAGAAGAAAAAGATGATGAAGAATTTTATGAAGCCATGTACGCATATGTGATGACAATTCATGCTTTAATGCATGTGTTAAACCAGTTTTTAGTTATGGTACACAGTGAACATATTGAGCGTCCATTAAGTCGACGACGAGTGCTAACACGGGAAATCAATATGTACACCAAACATTAAATGATGATCCTACAATCTTCCGACAAGTTTATAGAATCTATCCAGATGTATTTTGAAAGTTATGCGTAATTCTTAGAGAAAAAACACCTCTGGAGGATACACGATATATTTGTGCTGAAGAAATGTTTGCATCATTCCTACAAATCGTTGATAAGAATACTCAATATTGTGTAATTCGTAATACATTTGGCCCGCAAGTGAAAATTTTTACAATTTTGAAGGCCCTGAATACAATAGCACTTACTTTGATGGTTAAACCAATATCAACTGTACCTGCTAAAATCAGGGAAAGCACAAGGTTCTTCCATTTCTTCAAGGTATGTAATAATTGCCTAACAATAAAAAATGTAATTAATATTCATATTACCGATACATTGTAACACACCTAAAATTAGCTAAAAAGTAAAGAAGTTTATCAACCTCTAATGAAGCCAACACACCATACATTGTAAATTATATGACACCCTATATTTTGATTCAAGTTACAACATCTCATGCCAATAGACGATCTTCCCCAACAACACCACCATAAATCTATATCATAAGCACTCCTGATACCCGATACTCAACCCACACCTCTTGACGATCTCCTGAGAGTAACACTAAGTGATGTGGGCTAATTAGAATTTAAAATCCTTATTTATATCATTTTGATGCGGTCCTTTTCTTAGAGCTATATGGAGGGTTTGTTTGCTTTTGGATCAATTCCCCTTCCAAACATTCTTTTAGTTGAATAGTAACTTATTCGAATCCTTCTGCGCCTTTTGTCTTTTCATAGATATTTTAATTACCAAACCCTACAACCACAAACCTCTTTTGTGATATGTTTTGGCCTTTCAGATCATGTTGGGACGAGATCCACGGTCATTACATATTTTCAGTTCCCTTCCTGCGTGATGAACTAATAATGTTTTTTTTTCTTGTCATGTTCCACGTCATCCGCTTATGTAATTCGTCAACCATAGACAAAAAAGAAGAAAAAAAAGAGAATTGGGCGATGCACATGAAAATACATAGAGTCAAAAGACGGCAGAGGAAAGTGATAAAATTGTTGTTGCTTCCGTGGATTTGAAGAATTTCAAAGACTAATCCATACAAGTTTTCGTTATGATTTTGCTTTGAAGAATGTTTTAGCAACTTTATAAAAAAAGTAAAAAAGGAAAGTTAAGATGTCGCAAAGTTACAAACAAAAGTAATCGCAATGCCTGAATGCCACGGCGATCATTGCTTCAAGATCAGATAAGATAAGACTTTGGTTCATTCATACTATATATATGTAGTAGTTTTTTGGGTTTTAATAATCAACACTTTTATTTTGCAATATCAAATTTTAGCATTATTACGTAAAAGGACTGAAACAAAAACCATAAAATATTTAATCTAAGTATAAAATCAATCCGTATATTAAATATAAAAGGCTCTGTGTAATTCCTATATCTTGTATGGATTTGGAACAGGGTCATGCCTTAGACTTTAGGTATCATGTGCGAATTTTGAACGTGAAGCCCTATTTTTATAACTCATATATATTAAAATTCATTGTTTTGATACAACCTCAAGTAAGATAAATTATATGGAATAAATGTCAAAGTTTACATCAGTTTTGAAAAGTTCAAACCAAAATTTCAATATAATTAATTATAGCAAAAATAGTTATACATGTATTTTTTTCCTGTAAAAAAAAACATACCATATAAAAAAAATTGGTACCCAACATTTTGGGGCCTTGGGCAGTCGCTACTCCCACATACCCTCAGGAACCCCCTGGTTTGGAACAATGTTGTAAGAACTAGATCAGACCCCGACAATCTAAGAACTGCTTACAATCAAGTTGGATTGGACTGAGTCACGGCTCAACCACCACATAATCTGGGTTAACAGACCGAAATGTTTATTTATTTATATATTTATTTATTTTTCTCCAAAATTTAGTATTTTTGTTCTTTTTTTTATTTACTACTCATCTGGTTTTATTATGGCTGAACTGAGTGGAACTATTTTTTAGTACCCTTTATTTGATATCTGTTATTGATGCACAGTTTGCATCAGCTTTGTTGATAACTAATCTACGTCGCGAAAGCTGATTGGTCAGGTTCTCTCCTCCCAATAGAGTTTTCGCCACACTCGAGACTCAAATTTTAGACCTTCGAAAAGGATTCAAACCTAGTTACTACTCGGACCAATTTTTGTTGATGGTTTTGAGTACCCCTAGTTCTCCTTGATTTTGTGTTATATACACCGACAAATTACAACTAAACCATTTCCCAGTAATTAAAGTTCTTTCAAATTTTTGTTCCTCATTGTTGTTTGTATCAACAGTTTTCAGCAAAATGGGAACGTCAGATTCTTGGTGAATTAATATCTAGGTGTGACCATGTTATAGTGTGTGTGGTCTCTATTTCTAATTTGGTTTAACCTGGACAAATAAAAAAGTTCTCTTAAAATTTTTATGGTTTAAATATGTTTTTGGTCCCTATAAAATTTGAAAATTTTGGTTTTGGTCCCTGTAAAAAATTTCACTCACTTTTAGTTCTCACATTTTCCCTTTTCAACGCTTTTAGTTTCTCATGATTTTTAATAACGTTTTTTGGCCCATTTAATAGCACTTTAAGTGCTTTTAAAGTCACGAGAAACTAAAATGGCGCAAGAAAATGTGAGGACTAAAATTAAGTAAATTTTATTATGTGATTTTTAATAATAAAAATTGTCAAAAAATAGGTAAATTTTATTACTTTTTTTTAAAGAGCATCGTTAAAACCTTTTGATGCAAACTCTCCTTAGGGATAAATCACTATAAGGAAAAAGAGCGCTCTATCATAAAATTAAAAAATATAAAAAGAAGTACAAGCAAGACCAAGGGGGGACTAGGCCGAAACTCTTGTCAGTGAAACAAACAAGCGGAAAAAATAGACTACAGAATAGATGAAGAAAGCCAAGGAGACCAAATCCCGAGGAAACATCATCTAAATCTGAAAAAGGGAAGACCTTGCTTATTACGACAAAAGTCATCTAAGATGAAGCTAGGGGGTAAATTTTATTATATATAAGAACTTAAAACAAATTTCTAAAATTTATAAAGACCAAAAATATCTTTAATCCATTTTTTAATTATTGCAAGATTACTTCTGCCTACCAGGCTACAACTTTAAAGTACTCCTTCTTTTCTAACTTTGGAATCCAAATCTACTTTATTTCTCTTTTTGGGTTTTAGGCTTTAGCAATATCTGAATAGCCGAACAGGTTAACTTAGTCCAACATTCCCCACTCAACAATCCAAAGTTCTATGTGCATTCCATTTTTAATGTTCTCTTTGTTGCTGAGTTTCTTGTGACAAGACTAGGATTCCAATCACATTCTTTTCCAAAAAAAAGCCAATAGTAATAAACACGGGTGTCACGGAGAGTGGTGGAAATTAAGTAAACTATAGTATTGCATTCCAATCAATGATGCAATGTCAACTTTTTGTTTTGTACTCACTCTATTTTCTTATATAGTAAATACCTACAAATTCAAGTTATCAAATCTATCCCTATTGATTACTCCACTTTTTCTCTTTATGATGTAAGTAATTTTTGGTTTTTCAACTTTTCTTTTCTTTTTGATATTGTAAAGAAAAATGGCTAAGGGTAATATAGGAATCATACTTCATTCTTTATCTTTTTTTAATAAGTGTGGAGTCGTCTTTTTTTATATATGAATAGAGGGAGTAAGTAGAAATTTTTAGACAAAATACCACTCGGGGTCCCTTAACTTATTTTCCGTTTTCACTTAGGTCCCTTAAGTTTGAAAGTTAACGTTCAGGTCCCTTAAGTTGTTAAAACGTTGCACCGTTTTCCCATTTAACGTTTTTAAACTAACACCTTTAACTGATTGATTATGTGGCTGCTATTGATATGATGTGTCTCTTACAGATGCTTATGTGGCGTTGGTGACTCATTATTTTTTAATTATTTTAATTAAAAATTAAAAAACTGAAAAACAGCTATCATCTTCCCCAATTTTCTTCTTGCTGAACTCTACCTCTCCTCTCCTCCATGTTAATCTTCATCGAAGCTTGTTCATCTTCCTAAATCATTAAAGCCTGTTCATTGAAGCCAAGGTCTGCACAAAACAAAGAATATTTTTCAAGAAACGAAGATTTCGTTTGAACGCACATCTTATTACTTCGTCTTTATGATGTTTCAGATCCGATTTTTTTTAGATTTTTTTCGTTTTCATTTTCTTTTTTCGGATCTGTTCTTTTTTTCAACTTCATCTTCATTTTTGTTTCAGATTTGTTTTTTCAGATCAATTTCTTTTGTGATGAGGCACTTTTTGTCAATCTGTTTTTTCACTTCATGTTCCTTCTTTTCTCTCCTCCATATTAAGTTTCGTGAATTCATCTTAATCTTTTTTTTTCTCAGTTTCCTTTTTACTTTCATTCTTGTTTCACATCTATTCTTTTTCCAGATTTGGGTTTGAAGATTGTTTTGTTATTGGGTTTTTGTGAAATTTTGGGTTTGAATGATGAATAAAAAATGTGAAATCCCACTTATGGGTCTCCAACCTCTCATCTGGAACATCATAAAGAAAGCATTTCCTCAACTTCATAACAGTGGCTTTAGAGTGCATTTTCAGATTGTTTTCAAAACCAGAAACAATACGAGATGAACTGAGTTGATGAAGATGAATTGGATTGAAGATGAACCAGAGTTTTTTTTTTAATTTTTAATTTAAATTAATCTGACTTGGCATGTCTATTCAGCAAAAAAAAAGTCATGTAATGCACAGTTTAACGGTGTTAGTTTAAAAACGTTAAATGGGAAAACGGTGCAACGTTTTAACAACTTAAGGGACCTGAACGTTAACTTTCAAATTTAAAGGACCTAAATGAAAACGGAAAATAAATTAAGGGACCCTGGGTGGTATTTTGCCAAATTTTTATTAATAAAAGTCCATTTTTACACATAAAATGAACTAGGATGCACTAAAACGCCTTGAACATGCTGGATCAAAGTTAGACAAAAGCTACACCAAATCTACGAAAACACAAAAAACACCCAACGCAACCTAGAAACAGGCCTATCGCTCTAGGATTAAGGTTCACACTTTACAATCTTCAATCTCTCGCATATACCATCAACCAACTAGAACGAAGGATGCCTTCACATAGAATCTCTAATTACATCATTTTCACTACACCAAAGCTACTAAAACACCTTAACCAAGCTAAAAAAAAGGTATTACGTGACATAAAAAAACTACCAAAACAAAAACAAAAATAAAACACCCAATGCAATTCAGATACATGCCTATCACCCTTGCAGCCAGGTTCACAACCTCCAAAAAGCTTGATTAGACTGCTCTCCCTCATACATACCTCCAATCTGCTATTTACGATGATTGTCTTCATACATATCCTTTAATTGTCACTCTTGTACACCAATTTCTACTTAATAGCTCATGTGTTAGATCCACTCCTCTATGCCACCAAAACACCTTGAACAAGCTAAACCAAAGATAAACAAAAGTTAAACCATGACACGAAAGCTACTGAAATTACCTTGAACAAGCAAGCTAAACATAAACTACATCATAACTCACCAAGCTACCAAAACATAAACGAGACACCCGAGCCAATCTAGAAATAGTCCAAACACGCCAGTAGCAACCCTTAATCGAGCCACCCTGAATCTTCACCAGGGAAACATGGAGGGAAAACGTAAAGTTGAATCCTCCCTACGACAGTTGTATATATCCTCCAGCGTAAACTCCTCTCAGATTGTTTCTGATATCTATAATACTGATTGCAGATGTTGGAGAGCTTGAAAATTGAGAAAAGAAAGGATCTAGTAAAGATAAAAACAGATATGCAGAGACAAGATGGAGTTGTGTAGATCTTACCAAGATGGAAACAGACCAACAATAATAGTAACGCAGGACAACACTCGAAAAACAACCCTAGAATCTTCAAAACTAGCAACGAAGTAACAAACTGAAAAGACCACATAAAACGTATAAGAAATAACAACATAATAAGTTCTAGGAGGCGCGATTTTGGTTGTAGAAGGATGACAATGCGGTAGAGGTAAGAAAGACTGTCTCTATAGGGTTGTTACAAGTGATATCAGAGTGGACCTCTCCCACTACGGTAGCAACAATTTTAGGCCATAAAAGAACAGTTTTTACATATCTTCTTTGATGAAACTAGTTGAGAACAATTTGTTGTTGTTGTTGTTGATATCAACTGATAGAGAACGGTTTTTATGCGTTGCCAATGAAAGAAACAGTTTTGCTATCTAAACCAGAACGGTTTTTATTAAATGTGCTATTTGAAACTCGCAGAGAACGATTATTTGATGTTGCTAAAGATATCAATGGTTTTTCAATGTTCCCATAGGTAACAACAGTTTCAAACCATTGCTATTGTGTGAAAAGAAAACCGTTGTTTTAGTGTTAATTAACATTGGCAAGATATTATTCCTATCTTGGCAGTGGTTCCAGGCTAGGGGTAATTCTTCTTCTTTCTTATTTTATGAGTGGTATGTTGATCCTATTAACTGTCTGTTTATGAGGTAGTCTTTAGTTTTTGGTTAGTGGTTTTCCTTTTTTGCTGAAGAGATAGTCTTAAGTGACTCATCTATATATGTTTGCCTTAGAAAAAAAGAGTGTCCATATTTGATTCTTGGTGTAGTGACTCGAATTAAGGTTCTCTTCCAATATAATTAGGGTTCAAAAAGGTGTAACATAAATATTTCATAAGTATTTGACTTCCTCAAGAAATTCAATAATCAACCTTTGCGATTGAGTACAAGTATACACTTAAACTAATAATATTATATCAACCATTTGTAAAGTATGCATTGAGATCGATCCTACATTGTAAACTTATCAGGAAGAGGTACCACTTAATACCTTTCAAAGGAAAAGGTGGCATATATATTGAGTCAGGAATCTTTCGTTTACTCTTTACTCAAATTATTTTGGGATGATATCATTATTATATTATTGTCACTTGCTGGCCTTTTATTAGTTAATAAAATATTTGCAAGGAATGAACCATACGTGTATGGGAAAAAGGCAAGACAATGAAGGAAGCAAGCATAATTAAGAGGCAACTAGTGTACTTGCAAGGGACAACTTCATCTTCAACTAACTCGTGTGATTGCAATGGCGTCACCAACTGTGTATTGGAAAAGAAACAAAAATCCTAATCGACGAGCAATAGATAAAATTGGAGATATGGATTAGATTCTTTTTATTTATTTTATTTTATATGGATTGGATTATGTACTTACGAAAAGAAGACATTAAACAAATAATTTTAAAAGAGTGGATAAGTTTAAATAATTGTATACAGTTAGGTATTGGCTTCAGTGATGTGTATGGTGGTAGTGGGTGCATTAAGAAATGCATGGTCGACACATCAGTGATTTTCCTTTTCATATTCCCAGTTTGTTTGTGCTGGTTTGAATATAATATAATAATTAGTAAGGGAAATTATACCTCGAGCAAAACCCATTATTTATTCATTTGTTGTTTTATTCTCAATTGCGATCAAAGTGGGTTGCCACTAAGAATGGTTATAGAAGAATCTATATTCCCCCAATTCCCAAGTTTCAATTCAAAGAAAGATTATGTGTTTTTGGCACACAGGGAACACAGTATGGGGAAGAAATTTATTTTCAAGAAGAAAAAATACAGAAAATAGTATTGAACGAGTGAATGAACTTTTTCAATGTGTTATTACTGTAGTTCAATTTTTTAACTAGATGATAGATGGATAATGATCATCTCCATATCTCAAAAGAATTACAACTACAAGTTAGGGATTTAAATTAATTAGTTTAGCTGTTAGAATGTTAAATTAAGTCTGTTAAGTTTTTAGGTTAGGATGCCAAAATAGAATTTAGTTAGCAATTAGTTGTGCAGTTAGAGATCCCATAGCTAGTTATATTATGTATGTATCGTGTAACACTTTTCAGTTTAGTGAAGCTGATGGAATCATTTTTGATTCATTTAAGATTTGCTCCCTCCTTTTTATATTCAATGATCTAATATGGTATCAGTTGTTTTCCTTAGAGTTTCTGCTACCTCTCTCTCCAAACTATGCAATTTTACAATGGACAATACCAATCCTCTATACATTCATCATACCAATAACCCTGGTTTGGTCCTCGTTTCTAAACATCTCGACGGCTTGAACTACCTCACATGGCAGCGTTTGATGATGCTAGCCCTAGAAGAAAGAAACTATCCTAGTTTCGTGGATGACTCCATTCCACGACCAAAACATGGTGATGCACTGAATTTGCGCCTTTGGAAACGCAATGACAACACCATTGCATCGTGGATCTTGAATTACGTCACCAAAGAAATAAGCGCAAGTGTCATATACTCTACCTTCTCGGCGGCGATCTTGCTCAATTTGGAAAATGGGTTCAACCAGAAGAATGGCCAAAGGTCTTTCAACTAAGAAGTGATCCTCACCTTTCGTCAAAGATCTGATTCCATCAACACCTACTTCACCCGATTCAAAGGACTCCAGGAGGAATTAGGTGAATTTTCCCCTACTTCACTCGATTCAAAGGTCACAAACAAGGAGAACTACCACTGAGCCACCAATTCCTTTGTGATATTATATCACTTATATTTGTAATATGATTTTAATTAAAAATCAATATTATGTTATGATACAAATATATATATAGAATTCGAATAATATCACAAAGGAATTAATAGCTCGATGGGTAGTTCTCCTTGTTTGTGATCAAGAGTTGACCAATTTGAATCCCATCTCTTGCTATTTGCAAATATTATTTTAATGGTAACAGTATGCCACATGGCAGACATCCATTGATCCATGATGTGGTGTGTTAGTACCACATGGAAGTGCTGGCGTGGAGTGGTGACATGACATGTTAATTAGTGTCACGTGACAACCATCCAATAATATGCTGACACATGACACTGACATCACTGTTGACGTCATCTCTGTTTGCCACATCATTTTTTTTAATGGAAAGTTAACAAAGGGACTGGATGCATTTTGTTTTTGCAGGAGCTAAACTAATTTTTTTTTACAGAAACTAAACTAGATCAAACGTATATTTGTGGGGACCAATCATATGTTTAAGCATTTATATTTTTTATTTTTCTCTCTCGTAGGGTGTCTGTTCACTCACCTTATGATTGATGTTCACACTCAATAGAAAGGATTATAGTCAATGTCATTCCTTGGTCTATATGATGTAAAAGTTTTTTCTTGTGAAAGTAAAATACTTAATTTGACTTGATACCGCTTCAGTTATTTATAACGCTAAGAATGATGTAATTTTTAGGGGGACTATTGTAAATGTGGTGTCATTGTTTCAACGAGTCGTAAATATGTCATGGTGCTGGCTTATTGAAAGGATCGACAGAAACTCGAGTCTAGTATTCTCAAGTTGGTGTTCTAATCCTCTTTCATGCCTCAACTAGGTATGAATGATGTAATTCGGTTCGAGTACCTCTTGTACTCCTTTTAAATGAATTCTTTGCTTATAAAAAAAAGTATTTATTTTGACTTCTTGGGTTTAAAATTTTGTACATAGACTAATAAGCTCAAACACTTAAATAAAGCACAACCTATTAATTTAGTCTCTAAATTATAGTTTCTCTATTTGATCCCTAAAGTACGTAAAAAAATAATTAACAGATAACATTTGTGAAATATGTCAAATCAGACACTGAATTTTTTTTTTTTGACAAGAACAAACTTAATTCATTTCATTAAACAGAATTGTTTCAATACAGGTTGGAATGAAATCAAAAACGTGGGAACTAGCAAACAATCTTGATACCCGTGCTAACGTATGAGCAACAAGATTAGCTTGTCTCCGAATATAGCTAACCTCAAAGCTAGGAAAAAGATGTAATCTATTACGACAATACAATAAAATAGTACCAAGCTCGGTATTCGGCAAAGGCTCTACCTTCAAGCCATTTACAACTGGAGCACAGTCCAGTTCAATGGAAACAGAAGATAGCCCCAAAGCTTCCAACCAAGCCGATGCTTCCTTAAGACCAATTGCCTCCGCTTCTTGCGGTGTTGGGACTCCATGGAACCACATAGTTTTGCCTCTATAGAAATCACCTGTGGACGTTCGAATACACAAACCAATACCATATTTGTTGTCTTCCGCAAAAATTGCCGCATCGACGTTACATTTTAAAGCTCCTGCTGCTGGCCGAACCCACCTCAATACCCGTGGCAGCTGCTGGCCTGAGAGCACAGGAGGATGGTGCTGTTGCTGGCGCGCTCCAAACCAAGCGTCAAACATATCCTTCGCGGCGTGAACGACTTGCTCAACCAGTTGTAACACCCCAGCCCAAACCTTGTCATTACGGCGACGCCAAAGAGCCCAAATACCCATTAAAAACCTGTTTCTACTAGCCACGGACAACGAACCCAGCATCGAAAAAATGGCATCACGCAGAGTTGCTGCGTTTTCTGCTGCAACCCGAAAGGGCAGCAACAAGTCCAGCTTCTGCCACACTTCCTGTACAGCGCTACACTCCAAAAAAACATGACTATCTGTTTCCTCTTCTTGTTCGCAAAAAGGACACAAAACGGTGCAATCAACATGTCTCTTAACCAAGTTACTACGAGTAGGAAGACACCCCCTAGCAAGCCTCCAAATTAATAATTTAACTTTCGGTGGAACGCCCGCTTTCCAAATGGACATCCAATCACCGTCAATTCTAGCATGTGAATTATTAATAATTTCCGGAGTATCCATAAGCGCATAGTAAGCCGAGCGAACCGAATAAAGACCGGACCGACTCCGCCACCAAGATAATTTATCTTCCTCCAAGTCACTGTACCTTGGCATGCTTTTGATGAGCATAGCCTCTTCTTGACAAAAAAGTTGATCAATTAAGCCATAATTCCAACCACTATTGTCTTGGTTCATCAAGTCCTTAACCCTCATTTCTTCCATCCCTTGAGCCATAGGTGATCTAACAAAGCTATCACTACGTCCCTTCAACCACGGATCTCTCCAAACTGAAATTTTGTCGCCATTCCCAATCCTCCAACGTGCCCCCAAATTCACAACTACCCGGGAAGAGAAGATACTACGCCAAACAAAGCTGGGATTATGGCCCAAGCGAGCCCCCATAAAGTCATCATTAGGATAATATTTAGCTTTAAAGATTCTACTTACAATAGTATCTGTTCGAGTAGCAAGATGCCATGCCTGCTTCCCTAGCATTGCCAAATTGAAGCCATGAAGATGACGGAAGCCCATACCTCCAAACTCCTTTCTAACCGAAAGCTTCTCCCAACTCAACCAATGAATGCCCCTCCTCGTGCCACGGTTCGTACCCCACCAAAATGAATTCATCATTCTTTCAAGCTCCTCACCCAGTGTAGATGGAAGCATGAAGGTGCTCATACAATAAGTTGGAATGGATTGAGCAACTGACTTGATTAAGACTTCCCTGCCAGCCTTAGATAAGTGCTTCCCCGACCAATGATGTATCTTCCTCCAAATCCGATCCCTCAGGTAGCCAAAGAGTTGTTTCTTGTTTCTTCCAATCATAGACGGAAGTCCCAAATATTTGCCCGTTCCAAGACATTCTGTGACTCCCAATATAGCTGTAACATCAAAGCGAGCCTCCTGTGAAGTATTCCTGCTAAAATAAATTTCAGATTTTTGTAAGTTAATAGCTTGCCCCGATGCTCTCTCATAGGTGTTAAGAATATCCTTGAGATGCCTACTCTCTCTAGCATCGGCTCTGCAAAACAAGAAACAATCGTCAGCAAAAAGGAGGTGTGAGAGAGAAGGAGCCCCTCTGCACACCTTCACACCATGAATATCCCCTCTGCTCTCAGCTCTCTGTAGTAAAGTAGTGAGACCCTCTGCACACAATATAAATAGGTAAGGTGACAGTGGGTCACCCTGCCTCAGTCCTCTCCCTGGAATGATAGGTCCCACTTTTTCACCGTTTATCATAACTGAGTAAGTAACTGTTTCCAAACACATTTGCATCCACCGAACCCATTGGTCATCAAATCCCATCTTCACAAGAATACGCTGCAAGTAGACCCAATCCACTCTATCATAAGCCTTACTAATATCAATTTTTAGCACCAGCTCCCCCTTCTTCCCCGTTGTTTTGCACTTCAAATGATGTAATGTTTCAAACGCCACCAACACATTATCAAGAATAGATCGATTTTCCACAAAGGCAGATTGTTCAAGAGCAATAAACTTTGGAAGTAGAGGTTTTAATCTATTAGCAAGTACCTTCGAGATAATCTTGTAAATGACGTTGCAAAGAGAAATGGGCCGAAGATCTTTCATAGACGTAGGATTCTCCACCTTTGGAATTAGCACAATATTAGCATCATTTATATTAGGGGGGAATTCGCCCATGACCAGCCACTCCCTACCAATATTAAACAACTCCACTCCACATAAATTCCAGAACCTCTTGAAGAAAGCCGAATTTAATCCATCCGGTCCTGGCGCTTTGTCGGAATGCATTTGAAAAAGAGCTTGTTTGAATTCTTCAATCTCAAGAGGACGCACCAATAAGTGATTATCATTATCCGATACCCGTGGCTGAACATGATCAATAACGCTCCCATAATCACCTCCCCCACCATGAAAAAGATTTGCGAAATAACCCCTAGCCACTGCGCAAATATCCTGCTGGTCCGTCACTTCCACACCATCCTCTGTAACTAGCTTTGAAATGTGATTCCTTCTCCGTCGTGCACTAGCCATCGCATGAAAGAAGTGAGAGTTAGTGTCCCCGTCACGCAACCAATATACCTTAGCACGTTGTCTCCAAAAAGCCTCCTCTTACGCTAACAAAGTGCTTAGACGATTCTTGGTCTCTATAACCATCGGATCCTCACCCCCACCAGGCATGACACGCAATTCATCAATTAAGCGACGACATTCATTGATCTCATCCCGGTACCTTGATCTAAGCTTCTTACCCCAAGCATCCACCGCCGATGTACAATGATTTAATTTATCAAGGAAGCCCAACCCGTCACTACGACTCCAACTCTCCTCAACCACCAAGGGAAGCTCATTTTCTTCAAGCCAACTATTCTCAAACTGAAACTCACGCCTCCTCAAGATTCTCTCCAAGTAATTCAACCTCAACCACAAAGGACTATGATCCGACTTATCCGAGACTCCATTCACAAATCTATTATTAGGGAAAGTATCCAACCAAGATTGAGTAGCAAAAATACGATCAAGTCTCCCTTCCTTTACTTCCGACGTACCCAAACTCTTAGTCCACGTGAATCTATGACCCTCCATGGGAAGGTCCACTAAATGGCTCTCTTGAATAGCTTCTTGGAAACCACGAATTACCCACGGTTGACGATCTTGTTGTCCTCTAATCTCGTCATTGGAAAGAATGTCATTGAAGTCTCCCATAACACACCATGGCAAATCGTTGTCCCTAGATAACGTCTTCAAAAGATCCCAAGAGTCTCTCCTTCTTCCACTTTCCGGATACCCTTAAAAACCCGTAAGCCGCCAAAGAGGACGGCCCACAGAACTAACCTCCACATTAATAAAATTCGAAGAATAATTCAAGATACGACAATCAAACGGATGCTTCCAAAGCAAAGCAAGACCCCCGCTTCTACCAACTCTATCCACAGCAAAAGCATTATCAAAACCCAGCCTAACACGAATGTCTTCAATTCTATTAGCATGTACCAAAGTTTCACACAAAAAGATTACGTTCGAATGGTACGCCCGAACGAGGTCACGGATGGACGAAACTGCACTCGGGTTGCCCAGGCCCCGGCAGTTCCAACTAATGAAACTCATTTGTCCTGGCAGGCCTGCTTGCCAGGACCTGCCTCTAAAAAATTTTGTCTACCATGCAGCATATTCACGTCACCCAAAGTCTCCACCGTTGGCTCCTCACTAGCATTTTCCAATTCTGACTCATTCCCCTTTTTTCGTTTGCGATCCTGGTCAATAACCATAACATCCTCAGTAGCATTTTTGTTAGTAACCGTGACCAAGTTCAATGTATCATTAGCACCAGTTTTTTTGATAGGGAAAAAAGATTGAGTATCCTTGAATATTGCAACCATATTACTAGATGCTTTTGCGTTAGAAAAATTTGCCTTATTAATACGAGAACTTTCGGCCTCATTAATAGGAGGATTATAACTTCCTTGATTTGCTCCTTGATTTTCGCGCCCCTCACTCCTTGGATCACGCCTAGCATTGAATGATTGGCTAGGGTTCACCCATCCACCGTCGCCGGCATCACGCAGCCACCGAGACCTTGTGATGGCAGCCCCCCTACGCATTTCAGCACGAAGTTCAGGCCCCCATCCCCTCACGCCGTCATCCACACCCATAACAAAACGTTGCTCGCATGAACTCTCACCATGCCCTAGCCTCCCACAAATATAGCAAAATACCTCCAACCTCTCGTACTTAAACGACACCATTCTCGCCTCCCCACCTTGCTTCCGTATCTTCTTTGATCTCATTAACGGAAATGTAACATCGACCATCACCCTTATACGCATAAAAGACCGCAGGAAATTTGAAGAGTTCTTCTCATCATATTCTAAGAAGACGCCTATGGAGTTTCCCAAGCCCTTACCAACCGACTCAGACATGAAGCCAAAAGGAAGATCATGCACTTGTATCCAAAAAGGGACTTGGTAGAGAGGAACATCTTGTGGAGGCACCCCTTCTTGGATCACACTGAGAACAAGTAAATTTTTATCAAAGTACCATGGACCTTGTTTAAGAACCTTTTGGACATCCAACTCATGATAGAATTGAAAAGCAAATATCCCTGGCTGTATCTCGTTGATCGTAACTCCACGCCCTGGCCGCCAGATCTCCGCCATCTTGTCCTTCATCATCGCAACCCTAACACTCCTATCAGTATGGAATCTCCCCACCAAACAAAGAGGCTGCGCCGCCAGCCCTTCCTCCACCCCTTCATCACCAAACTCAATCTCATCACTTTCACGAATTGACAAATTCTCCATTGTGTCTGGAAACAGAAAAACGTTACTCAGTTTGAAAACTAGAAGAAAAACTGGGAACTCTCACACCGTCGGAGAGAAGACCTCACTCACGCTCTCACACTTGGGAGAGAAGACGAAAACTTAAAAGTTTATATTACTTATCATGTCTTCCACACACACACACACACACACACACACACACACACATATATATATATATATATATATATATCAGACACTGAAATTTAAAAGTGTTGTTTTATTAATGTCTATAAGGCACTACTTATGAATCTTTAGGAACTAATTTGACGGATTTCACAAACATTGGAATTTAGAGTTAAATTCATAAGCTTGGCACTTAAAGTTAGTTAATTAATTCGTTTTCTTAATTTTTGTGAATTAAGTGCGGATAATGCGACAATTTAAAGATGAAGTTAACAATCGTTTAAACTTTTTTTTTGTTAAAACATTCTGAAAGAAGTAAAAAGAGTACTTCCCCCTAGATTTATTAAAACTGATAAAAAAAGAAAGAAGAGAGAAGAGAGCCCAAGGGAGACTAGAACAAAACTCTTGGCAAGAAAAGAATGAAAATCAAAGCAGCAATAGGGATCTCTTAACTTATTATGGTAAAAGACCCTTTATGACAATCTATCTAAGAAACGATCTAAAAGTCGAAACTTCTAAGGACTAATTTACATTAGCCAGATCAAAAAGAGAGAACCAAAATTTGCCTTGGAATGAGTATTATAGCCTTCAATTTAGATCAATTTCTTTTTCTTTTGCCGAAATTTCTTCTTTTAAGTCTTAAACACAAGCAGTTCAAAATTCTCAATAGTAGATACTTTTTTAATTCATCGCCTATTCTTTTCATTATAAATATTTATCTATATTTTTACTTGCCAAACAAGTATTTTTTATTTTCACATCTATAAGAAAGTTTAAAAAATAGGATTATTAAACAGTTTTTAAATTATCTTCTTCTTGTCAAAAATTATCTTCTTAAAAATAGCTTTTCAAAACAAAAAAAACCGATCACAATGAAACATGAATCTTTCAGGTGCTTTTTCAATTTTTCTCATCTCTGTTCCATAGCTAGAGTTTTACTTTTTTTTGTTTGGATTTTTCGGTGGTTAATCAATTTTATTTGACTTCAAAATAACTTTTTATATTTGAACGAGTATGTACGTATAGTGGCTGGGAAGTTATGTTCACAACTAAGAGGGTCAATTTCTCACCAAAAAAAAAAAACTAAGAGGGTCAATTCTGAGGAAAAATGATCGACTAATAATATAGCTTGATCCTATTCCCACTTAATTTCACCTCCCTCGTGCGTTATAACAAAGCAACAAAATTGACAATTTGCAGAGTATCATGGAATCACAAATTCATATATAAATAGAGGAATGTGAGTTGAAATGGACGTGGCAACGATAATGGACTAAGAATATTCTAATACATAACCATTTTATCAAAATTATGGAAAAAAGAAAAATTGAAAACACAAAACCTTTCTGAGTGATATTTTATAATTTTTAGTGCCAAAGATCGATCCTTACTATATATAAATATAAGGCTTAAATATGTTTTTAGTCCCTATAAATATAGCGAGTTTCGTTTTTAGTCCCTATTAAATTTTTTGCGCACTTTTGGTCCCTACTTTATTTTTCGTTAGTACTTTTAGTCTCTGCCGTTAGTTTTCACTAACGGCGCTGACATGGCATGAGTTATATGGCATCTTTTTAATGTGCTGGCACTCTAGGTTGGATTCCACGTCAATTGTTTTCTGCCACGCTGGAAAAAAAACCTAAACTAAAATTAAAAAAATCAAATCCCAGATCTGTTCTTCTTCAATCTTCATTCGTCTTCATTCTTCATCGTATACCTACGAAACACAACCAGAACGAGGTATCGCAGAAAAACTTGCAATCAACTGGAGTTTCTCTCAGTTTGTTATCCTTTTAACAATGCATTGGAACTCACGTCTGATGAAAATTTATTGGACAGAGAAATAGAGCAACACACCTACGAATTTATCATTTGATCTCAATGAAAAGTAGGAGAAGCTAACACTACATTTCCAGCTAATTTCCTCATCGAGAAACAGAGCAACCACCCCTCCATCAATTTTAGGTAGGATAGATATCATAAAGTTTCGCCATCCCACAATATTCTAGAGTATTATCACCACAACAAGGCACCAAAATGTAGGATCCTCGTTCTTCACTTTGTTCTTCGCCTCTATTTTAAAACCTAACCGCAAAGCACAATCAGAAATCAGAAATCATTAAAATAAAATAAATAATAAAAAATGGGGAAAAAACAAGAACAAAATCAACATTGCTAAGGTTGTGAGTTGCGATGTGCACAGTACCTAGAAGAGGAAAGAGAGGCAAAAAGGAAAAATGGGAGATTTGAAGAGTTGAGTTCAGAGAAACTAGGAAGATGAAAGGAGTGCGAAAAATAACGGGCAAGTAGTTGTGTGAGTGGAGAAAGTGGAATGAGGATTGAAGAAGAAGAACAGATCTAGGGAAGAAGAAGAATGAAGAGGAATGAAGATAGAAGAACAAGAACAGATCTGAGTTAGGATTTTTAATTTTAGTTTAGGTTTGTTTTTTATTTTCCAGCTTGTAAAATTACGTGGCAGACAGCAAATGACGTGGCACATTAAAAAATGTCACATAACCCATGCCACGTCAGCGCCTTTAGTGAAAACTAACAGCAAGGACTAAAAGTACAAACGGAAAATAATGTAGGGACTAAAAAGTGTCCAAAAATTTTTAGAGGGACTAAAAACAAAATTCACTATATTTATAGGGACCAAAAACATATTTAACCCTAAATATAATACAGGAAAATAGGAAGGATAAATATAATCTAATTTGTTCCAGTTTTGATCTCTTTAATCATGATCAACGTGTGGTTTTTTTTGAGAAAATACCATATGGAAAAACGTAGGTGTATGGGGTTTGAACCCTACTTCATTCTCTCCTCTAACAACTAACACACTAATTACTGACCATTTTGTCTATAAAAAAATGTTTGGTTGTGCCAAAGGATGTTTTGCTAACATATGGACTGTTTTATAACCCAACCTGTTAACACATTGCTTGATTTAGCATTAATTCTTTGTTAATCTAGGTTACTATAATTTATTTATTGAATCCATGCATGTTACCATGCTGGATTAATTCTTTTCTTATTGCTTTGTGATTTAGTAAAACTGCATTCTTAGACAACCAGATTAAATAATGTTTATCCTTAATGTTAAAATATAGATAGTAAGCCCATTATTTAGTAGTAAGGCCCATTAGTTGGTTAGTATATAAGGTAGATGGTACACTCATTTGTAATCATCTTCTTCTCATTAGTAATATTTTTACCAATTTCAATATAATAGACTTTTAAGGTTTTTCTCTCCAATTTCATGGATGCCATGTTTTTCAACATGGTATTAGAGCAAACATGGTATCCTCCTTAAATTTTATTGCTGCATGAGGTCACTTTCTTTATGTTTTTTTTTATTTTCTGTATTCGTTTGCCTTGATTCCCTTACGTTGCTCTCTGTTTTGCTTTTGCTTCATCATCGCGTCCCTGTTTCTTCATTTTCGATTCTGATTCATTCTTCATCACATTCCTTGCATCGTTTCTCCCTCAGTGAAGGTTGCAATTTCTCCAAAATTGTTTCTGTTTTCACCAGTTTATATGGTTCAGATATGGTGATTTGAGCTCTCATTAGTCATTTGACAGAGATCGTTCCCCATTTATGAATCGTATTTCAGTTTGCAATTGATTCTTTGTTGTTCGATGTTGTTTGCGTCCTTTCTTGATTCACGTTCTCCTCTTTTTGGTCTGTCTCTCGATCTGTTCGATTTCGATTTTCTCGATTTGTTCATCGATTTAGATTTCTGTCCATCTCAATTGCTTCCATATTTGATCTGTTGCTCTTCTGCGATTCTTTGTGCGCATGTGTTGTGGTGACGTGGTTCTGTGTGACGGCGTGATGGCACCATGGCGCGATGGTGTGACAGCGTGCGTTTCGCCTTCTTCCTTTTCAGTTCGGATCTCATTGTAGTCTTGCATTTGCATTTCTCCATTTCTGTTTGTTATTAGAACCATCATGTCGATTCCGTTCATGTCGCCAATGCTATGGTGTCAGTCTTTTCCAAGTGCAGTTATTAACCAAACATCATTCAAGCTGTTTGATGAAATGTCTCAAAGAGATATCCTAGTTTGTTTAAGTGATTCAAGCATGCCACCCATTAGATTCAGCCTGTTATTTCCCCTTTATGGGAAGTTTGTGTAATAATGGTGTTCAATCAAGGCGTTTTCTTGTGTGTCTCTTAGGAAAAAGAATGGTTCAGTGAGTGAGACCGAGGTTGGGCAAGGTAGACATACATGCGGAAGTTGAATACACTCACTGAGAGAACTTGCATTGTTTTTTTTCTTTCTTCCAAGTGAGTGATGAACAGAAAATTCAGCATGGCTTTGCATTTACCGTGAGGGAGTTGTGAGCTCTATTATAATGATCCAACCTACACTTTTCCATTATTCATTTGATGGGCCATCTGTTCCAGCACTGCTAGATATTCGGTTCATTTGTCCTGATTCCATCTTGTTCTTTGATTTTTTCTTCCATGTGGTGATTCATTATGGGTTTAAGATTGCTCAATGGAGAAAGGGCATGGAAAATTTCTTTTGCAACTTGCTCAGGTTTTGTTCTTTTTAATTGCTCTTGGCTTCTGATGCTACTTGTTTCTGGTCGTTGGTTGCATTTGGATTATTGTTGATGATTCCTTGACCTAGCATCGATTACTGATTGCATATTATTGTTACTGGATTTGTGGATTTGATGAACATTTTGATTAGCCTTATTGGCTTGTTTTTAGCTTCTGTTTATGGTGGTTAAGCATGATGCTTATGCTATAAATGGTTAAGCATTAGATTGTTTGTGCTTCTGCCAAGTGGTTAAACTTTGAGGTATAGTTTCTGTTTGGTGGTTAAGCCTTTGGCCCTATGGCCTTGTTGATGTTTGCTTCTGCCCTATGGTGGTTAAGCTTTTTGGCCTATGGCTTTGTTGATATTTGCTTCTGCCTTATGGTGGTTAAGCATTTTGCTTCCTTCAAGTAATTAAGCCTTGAGTTGTGGTTTTGGCTTGATGGTTAAGTGTTGGTTTGTTGCTTCCTCCGAGTGGATAAACCTTGAGTTGTGGTTTCTATTCGATGGTTAAGCTTTTGATGACTTCTTTGACACTTGGATGGTTATGCCTAAGAGTGGAGTTTGTTGATTCCTTTGGAGTGAATGTTGTGGAGACGCTGGAAGAAGCTTGAAGGGGCCCGATAGTTGGTCGAAGGCTTCTAGGAGCTATGCACCTCAACTGCTACCAATTCGGATTGTTCTTTATTTTCATTGTTTTAGTAGTATCTTTGTATTGCTTATCCCAAGTTGGAAGTGTTGAGAACACCGTCCAACTTGCGGGAGGCTGTTAAAATATAGATAGTAAGCCCATTAGTTAGTTGTAAGGTCCATTAGTTGGTTAGTATATAAGGTAGATGGTACACTCATTTGTAATCATCTTCTTCTCATTAGTAATATTTTTACCAATTTCAATATAATAGACTTTTAAGGTTTTTCTCTCCAATTTCTATGGATGCCATGTTTTTCAACACTTAATTAAGATGTTTAGACAAAATTAACACTTGTTATAATCAAATAGAGAGGCGCTTTGAGACACATGTTCAATCACCTTTGCTCCAACTGAGGTAGGGGAAGTTGGAACTATTAAGGAAATGAGAGAAGTTTGCTTAAAAAATAATATGATGTGTCATATGATGGTGCCGCAGCTCACATGGTGGTCAGTGTAGATTTTTGTTAACTACCTCATCGTTTAACAAGAAACTCTTTGTTATATGGACCACAAGTTCTTTATTTTTTTTTGGTAATAAGACCACAAGTTCTTTATGCTAGCTTTTTATTGTTTTAATTTAAGCCTTTTTCATGCTTGACAAAAAAAATAAAAGTAGACTTCTCCTTAGTCCTCACCCCTTACCTACCTTGGACTTGATAAAGTATTTTGTTATCAAATTAATAGGCAAATAGTTCCTCCAACCCCCTAGCTATTCAGTAGATACCCCTAACACGCATGAAAAGACCAAAATACTATTAATGAGTCTTGTGATCAAACGGTGGTTCGGAGAACGGTCGTCCGAACCGGTTCGGACGTAGTGCCACCACCGAACCAGAAACAAACACACAGACACCCCCTTTTTAACTGGTTCGGCGGCACCATGTCCGAACCGGTTCGGTCGGTGCTCCGAACCAGTTAAAATGCAGTGTGAGGGGGTTTTTCACGTGAGAGTATTTTAGAAATATTTAAGGATTGGAGGTGTCTACTGAGTAGAGGGGGGTTGGACGAAGTATGGCCCAATTAATAAAGTACATATAGATAGACTAGTGAGTAGTGACGAGCCCAGGAGATGGACCAGAGGGTCCAAGCCCAAAAGCTTTTATAAGATGGTCCATATAGTTTTAGTGTGTGTTTTTTTTCTGGGATTTTTTTTTACCCCCACTATTTAACTAAATACCCCCACGAAATTGAAAATCCTAAAATATCCCTAAAAAAAATGCTAGCGCGTATTTACCTATGAAGAAGGTAAATACGATTGAATAAAATAATGAAGCGTATTTAGTTAAATACGAGGCGTAACTAAAATGAAATTTGTATTTATCTCATATTTAGGTACATACGATTTGTAAATTATACAAAGCGTATGTACCTTGGACGTAGGTAAATACGATTTGTATAGTTTACAAAGCGTATGTACGTGTAAGTGGGGGTACATACGATTTGTTAAATTAACAAATCGTATTTGCCTTGTAATTAGGTAAATACGATTTACAAAAAAAATAAAAAATAAAAAATAAAAAACTGGATAACATACATACACACACACACACACACACACATATATATATATATATATATATATATTTAAACATATAGACAACTATATGTATAAATAATTACAAAAAAACGTGGTACTAAAATAAATACAATAAATGTCATCGAAGTAAGCCATCAGAATCATCCGATAAATTGACCACGGTGGGCGCATCAGTGGGAGGAGGTGGCATGACTGGAGCAAGGGAGTGCCATAGGGCGAAGCGTTCTGTATACGGATCCAACCATGTAAGTGCCTCGTCAGATACATTATTCTTCCATAAATGAGCAATCGGAGGCAAAGGACATGAAGGCGAAACAGAAAGATGCACCCAATGGTTACCCCTCACGTGCAAAATAGAGATGATACTACGAGTCTTCGAAGAAGAGAAATTACCTCTCAAAGGTAAATAAGTAAAGTTCATCCCCAAAGATACCTGAATTAGGGCCACATTATACCTGGTGGCTATAAAGTACCCCATCTCAGGCAAACTCAACCACTTTTCAGGAGGTTGAGTACCGTAGTGATGAATAGATAATGCTTCTTTAAGCTCTGCTAGTCTGTGCTCCCCAAATATATCAGTATACAGTTGGTCTCTGTCTTTTGTTTCTTGAATTAATTGTTGCCTAATTAAAGGCCAACTATCCTCACCAAGACCTAGACCAACTGGAAATGCCCTAAACCCACAATTACCATCGGGCTCAACATCAATAATATCCTGAACATAAGAGTGTAGGTGTTGAGGAACCCACGGTAATAGAAATTTTGTCTCCCCTGCTGTGTTAATTTCCTATAAAAACTCTGAAATAGTTTCAATTTTGGAGACTGCTTTGAGACATTAGGAGAAGGCCTTTTTGTCGACTTAGAAGATTTTTTGGAAGTCCCGGATTGTTGTGTCATCTTTAACTTTTCATCGACATGTTCCCAACCGGAAGGATCCCTCTTTACATCAAATAATTTCTTCTTTTTCTTCATTGGTGCACCTTTAGTTTTAACTTTGAATGGTGGTGGAACCATAGAAGAAGTAGTAGGAAAAGAAAGCTCATTTAGTTGCTTCTTGAAGACAAATTTTTCTTCCTCATTCATTCGATTAAATCTTGCCCAAATCATTTCCATTTGATATGAAATATCATATGCATCAGTTTGCTCTTGGGAAAATTTATCATCAATAGAATCCAAATCCAACTGTTTCCAATGGTCGTTTACAACGTCCAATGGAATAGAAGAACCGGAATAATGTAAGACACCGAGCTAGCAAGCACATGGAAGAAGATGTGTCTTTCGAAGAACGCAACCACAACGACCTTTATCATAACCAACTCCGGATGTAGTTTTTGAAAATTCTTTGACAATATGATCCAAAGCAGATAGAGACACAAGACCGCGAAGTTTTTTAAATAATGGAGTATTGTGTGCAACTTCGATACGGTTTATGCTCCGTTGGAAAGACCGGATAACTTTTTCAAAGTGAAGATTAAGCATCCCATGCATCGAATGAAAACATTTAAATAAATCTCCTCCAGAAGTACCCAAATGTCACTTTAATGTCCAGTGTGTTGACTCGACTCTTAAATAAATTGAAGTAACGATAAAAACACTAAATCAGGTGTTAAATAAATTTAAACAACGAAAAAAATAGTAACCACGTGTCAAAAAAATTGTAGTAACGATAAAAACACTAAATCAGGTGTTAAATAAATTTAAACAACGAAAAAAATAGTAACCACGTGTTTAAAAAATTGAAGTAACGATAAAAACACTAAATCAGGTCTTAAATAAATTTAAACAACGAAAAAAATAGTAACCACGTGTCAAAAAAATTGAAGTAACGATAAAAACACTAAATCAGGTGTTAAAATAGTAAATGTCAAAATACCTGTTCGTGGTCTAATTACCAAAGTGTGGGATATGATTAGTCCATGCTAAGATAAATTTCTCCTTGTACGGCTTCAACCAAGTATCGTGCAAATATTTGATAAGAGCAGGAAGATCAACGCATGAGTCCTCAAGAATCTTCAATCGAGATGAGTACTCTGATTCGTTAAGTGAGTCAATGACATCGTGCCAAAGAGATAGTACTTCCCCTTGCCTATCCGCATGAACCAACTCCTTAATTTTTGCCTTGACATTTTTTGTGACATGCCAAGAACACAACAAGTTTGTAGAAGAAGGAAACACACTAAGAATACCAGACATTAGACCAAGATCTCTGTCTGTCAATAATACTTGTGGTTGAAGCCCGTACAAGTCGAATAACTCTTTTAGCTGCTGTAGTGCCCAAGTAAAATGAGGTCCAAGCTCATGTGTAATGTAGGCAAAAGCAACCGAGAATCTTAGTTCCGTAGACGTCACCCCCACAATCTCCAATAAAGGTAGATTGTATTTATTCGTCTTGTATGTTGTGTCGAGAATAAGCACTTTAGGAAACAACCGAAATAACTTTAGAGAAGTGGGATGCGCCCACATGATATCCGAAACCACGTCAGAATCCCCAATCTTCCTACTCCAACACAAATAATTTTCAGATTCAATTAATCGCAGCAGCTTTTGTATGTCCGTTCTAGGACCCCTCCTAGAAGACCGATAGGCGTAACGTTGCCTATAAATTTGTGGAAGAGAAGTGACGTTCCCAGGAAAATTTTTCTTCAAAGCAAGCAGACTATCCTTCGGGGCTACGTTCAAAGAAGTATGCTCATCAATAATAGTCTTCTGCGGCTTAGTCAATCGCCCAAAAGGATTGGACCCGACTGGGGTAGTCAATAACTGATGTGTGTGTAGCCCACACCTAACTGACACACGCCAACCCCCATCACGTATGGTACGAACAGCTCTCAACTTGAACAAACATCTTCTCTTCGATCCGATAACTCTAGAAGTATTACAAAAATCTCATTGCTTGTCACAGCCAAATATGATTTTATGAGTCCCCCTTTTACCTCCACCAGAGTCAGATCTGACAATAATAACTACAACCCCGATATGTCTCCCAACGGATTTCGCCAACTCAACAACATCGTCCTGTGTAGAAAATATCTGCAAAATACAAAATTGTAACGTTTTTAGTAAATTTAATGACAGTCAAAAATTAACCGAAGATTATTTAAAAAATTAGTACTCAAACATTATACCTAGTCCGTGGAAAATGACTCTGTAGTATCTACCGCGACAACAGGAACCACCTGCGACTCTGACTGCGGATCGATATCTGTTTCAAAATAATCAACCAAAATAAACAGTTATTAAAAAAATGTAAAAACAGAAAACAATTGTCAAATCGTATTTACCCCACCACTGGATAAATACGGTGGCTAAAAATACACAGCGTATTTAAGTCATATATATGTAAATACGATTTCCACTCGTATTTAGGTAAATACGAGCAGACAAAATTACCCTTTTTGGCATGTTTTACGATGTCAAATCGTATTTAGCTCAAAATAGGTAAATACGATTTGACTCTTCGTGTGTATTTATTGTTTATTTAATGCTAATCGGATTTACCTTCCATAACGGTAAATCCGATTGTAGATTTTGTGGGTCCCAGTGGAGAATAACTGAAAAGTGGGTTTTTGGGAGATTATGGGAAGAGTATTTTGGTGATAAAGAAAATATGTGGGAGTATGGAAGCATGTGGTGGGGGTAAAAAAAAATCCCTTTTTTTTATGAGATAGTTTTAGTGTGTGTTTGTTATCACATTAGAAACCACAGTGATAATGCTTTAATTTAGTGCGTATATGCTTGTTGGACGTGAATCCAAATGAGCACTTAGACTAAACATTATGTATGAAAGATGCTTTCTTTGGTCAAAAAAAAAAAGAAGGGTTTTTTTTACCCCCACAGTTTGACATAATACCCCCATAAAATATGAAAATCCGAAAATATCTCTCACAATTTTGACTCAATTGGATTTACCTCCTGAATATGTAAATCCGCTTTGACATAAATCAAAGGCAGATTTATATAGATCAAATTAACACGAAAAAATCGCATCGGATTTACATGTGAGTAGGTACATGCGCTTTGCTAATTATACAAAGCGGATTTACCTCGCAGGCATATAGATCCGCTTTGTCACTTTAAGAAGTCGGATCTACCTGTTGGTGAGGGTAAATTTGATTTGATAAATTCAAAAGCGGATTTACCTTGTACCAGGGTAAATCTGACTTGTAAAAAAATATTAAACATTTAATTTGTTGAATATATATATATATAGATATAGATATACAATAATATGGTTAAATAATTACAAAAAAGTGGTACAAAAATAAATATAAGAAATGTCAATCTAAACCGTCAGAATCATCGGCTAAGTCTACAACGGTGGGCGCATCAGTGGGAGGGGACATGACCGGAGCTTGGACATGCCATAGGGCGAAACGGCCGGTATACGGATGCAACCATGTAGTGGATTCCTCAGATGCATTATGCTTCCATAATGGAGCAACTGGAGGCAACGGACAGGCAGGCGAGATCGAAATATGCACCCAATGGTTACCCCTCACGTGCAGAATAGATATGATTCTACGATTCTTAGAAAAAGAATAAATACCTCTCAAAGGCAGATAAGTAAAATTCATTCCCAAAGATAATTGAACTAGGGCCACGGTAAATTCAATTTAGTCTCCCCTGCTGTGTTAATTTTTTATAAGCACTCTGGGATACCTTTAACTTTGAAGACCGTTGTGAGACTTTAGGCGAAGGCCCTTTTTTCGACTGTGATGATTTTTTAGAAGTCCCAGATTCTTGAATCAGCTTCATCTTCTCATCCACATGCTCCCAACGAGAAGGATCACGCTTGACATCATATAATTTCTGCCTTTCTTCTTTGGTGCACCTTTTGTTTTAACTTTAAATGGTGGTGTAACCATTGAAGAAGTGGTAGGGAATGCAAACTCACTAAATTGTTTCTTGAAAACAAATCTCTCATCAGGAGTCATAACATTATATCTCGTCCAAATCATCTCTATAATGTAAGATATATCACAGTCAGCATATTTTTTTTGAGAGAGATCATCATCAATAAAATCTAAACTCTAATTTTTCCAGTGACTGTCAACAACATCCAATGGAATAGGAGTACCGGAGACATGGTACACACCTAGCTCACAAGCACAGGGAAGAAGATGTGTCTTTCGAAGAACGCACCCACAGTGACCTTTGTCATATTCAACCCCAGATGTCGTTTTTGAAAATTCTTTAAGAATATGATCCAAAGCATTTAAAGACACAAGACCGCGAAGCTTTTTAAAGAAAGAAGTATTGTGTAACATCCCTAGTTCCGTTAATTTCGACTTACGAAATTAACGAGTGATTTGTTATTCGAGTGGATAATAATTCAAGTCTCGGATACCAACTTGTGATCAAAGTAATATTTAATTTCTCAATTATAGGATTTAATTGCATTATTGTTTAAACTATGTGTTTGTGTGTGATTGTTTTGGGTAGAATTAGAGTTAAGTGGGAATTAGAGCATTAAGGGCAATTTAGTCTTTTCTCCACTTAAGTAACTCACCCCTTAGCTCACAAACACTAAAACCAACCAAACACTCTCACTTTCATCAAAAATCTGAAACCAAGTGAAAGAAAAACAGAAAAATAGAGAGTGAGAGAAGAGAGAGTGGGCGTGAGAGAGAGAAGAGGAAGAAGAGAAGAAAGAATTCACATCTTGGCTTGCATGTAGGTAAACTCTACTTCATTCTCCTCCATTTTTCGTTCTCTTTTCAATGGTACTAATTTCAAGAGCTGAATCTCTCTATATCTCATTTCACCATTGATGAATATCCAAGCCCAAATGGAGAAGAAAATGGAGTTTTGACAAGTTCAAGGCTTGCATTGTTCTATTGAAGTTGGTGAAAGAGTGGAACTGAAGATATAGTGTGAGTGTGAGCTATTTGGAAGCGAGTTCAGTATCTTGAAGCTTGTGGTCTGTTTTGGAAGAGTTTGGAGCTTAATTTCGTGTTCCTTGATGATTGAGGTTGAAGATGCAACTTCAACAAAATTTCTGCTTGAAACCCGTTTTGAACCATCTCTGGTAATTCTTTCATAACTCTCGGTACAGACTTCCCTTGAAGTTCATTTTTGTTTCTTCAGAAAATAGACACAAAACCCTTCAATTTTGGCACAAGAACCACTTGATTTGACTGAGTATTGAGGGAGAAAACTTAGTTACAAGTTTCACTTTTATAACAGTAACGATTTTGCTTCAGCAACATTGTTTTAGCCATGACTCCCTGAATACTCATCATATCGGTGTGGGATATGAACCATTAGAAAATAGGCAAAATTACCTACACATTAGGCACTGGTTTGAATGGTTTTGGTTAGAAATTGAATAAGTTATGCTCATCCCAAAACTGCTTACAGATGCTGTCCAAAAACAATCCCGTTTGGGTAGAGCTTGATCGCGTCTTCCGTTGTTCGAATTGTTCGTCGCTCCGGGTGAGTGAACTCACCACGAATTTGTGTTCTATATGATTTCATGTGTGTTAATGTTGTGGTGTGATATTCGGTTCTAAAATAAATCGTGTTATTTTTCGAAATTCGGAACTTTACGGTTTTTCGGTGTTTTTGCTTATACAAAAATTCTGATCATATGTGCATGTGAGATTGAGTTGATTGTACATGTAAATTGCTTGAATTGGTTGTTAGTATATCTGTTTGTGTGTTGGAAATGGTTTGGGCAAGTATTGGAACGAACGGAATAGCCAATTTCGCGAAAATGAGACAAATTTTCAAAGTTGTCAAATGTGCACGGCCGGGCCCGAACTTCTGTCCCCATTTTTAAAAATCACCTTAAGCTACTCCTTTAGGTTCCAAATCTTTGCTAATCCATTCCTAAATACTTCCTAAGGTTTATTGACTTGAAATACCATGAATTTGCATTATGTTTATGTACGGTGGATGATAACTTGTCACTTGAATTCGTTAATTGAATTATGTGTTGACCGGAATGTCGTATAAACGAGTGGGAACCCATAAATGGTTTTAAATGGATTTCCTGAACATGTGTAATATTGTTCAGTGATTAATAAGGTATTAACGGGGTGACGACTCCGAGTTATTTAGCATACTTGGTGGAGGGAAGTCATGAGCCCAGAAGCCAAGGCCCTGGCATTATCCTTCAGTGATTGTCGGATTGGGGTTTCTGTTGAAATCGAGTGATTTGGTTTCTCGGATTGTGCTAAGTCAAGTGAAAAGATAAGACAATTAAAATGTACAACCGAATTGGGGTTTCTCTAATAAAAGGGTGCTCTAGCATTATTCGGCATAAACTTTAGATATTAAAAAGAGAACGAATGAGAGGAACCGTAAGGGGTCTCGGAGTCACTCATTGAGATTTGTAATCTCACTGTTTATTGTTGATTGTTTTTCAGATACACAGGTAAAGTCTAAGGATTATTCAGGAAGTTCAGGACCCTAACTGCTTGGGGCTATCATGTTGAGGAAGTTCACGGGTCATGATGGGTACTCGGTATTAGATATCGAGTTATGGCCGAGTTTAAGTTTAGGATTAATGCACTTGGATTAGTGAGTTTTTGTAATGACTGGAATTATATGAATCTTTGTGGATTTGTTTATGTATCAAAATATAAAGTTTTAACGAAAATTGAAAATTCCAGTTGTTCATAATTGATTTATCAATTATGAAATTTTTGAATCCGTAGAAGTGCATCTCTGAATGGCTAAAGGAAATATCTCAAATTTGTTTTTGTCGACTACAAATATGGGATGTTACATATTGTGTGCCACTTCAATACGGTTTATGCTTCTTTGGAAAGACCCGATGACTTTATCAAAATGAAGGGTAAGCATGCCATGCACAGATTGAAAACACTTAGACAAGTCTCCTCCAGAACTCCCCAAATGTCTCTTCAAAGTCCAATGAGCTGACTCGACTCGTAAATAATAACAACAATAATACCAAAGCATTAATTAAAAAAAAATACCAAAGCGGATTTACGTTGGCCCTACGTAAATCCAATTTCCATTTTTCAAAATCAGATATACCCCCACCCAAAGGTAAATCCTATTCACTATATGACAAAAGCGGATTTACGTAGGGGTACGTAAATCCGATTTCACATCGGATGTATCTACATCCGCCAGGACAAAAATTCGCTTTTTATGCTGAATTAAATGGTCAAATTGGATGTATCTTTCAGTTGATAAATCTGATTTGACCGTTTGGTGTTTTATTAAATACACATTTAATTCTAATCAGATTTACTTTCCATTTTGATAAATCCGATTAGAGATATAGTGGACCCCACCAGAGAATCTTGCAAAAGTCAATTTTTGTGTATTTACGTCAGGGGTATTTTGGGGTTTACTGAATTATGTGGGGGTACCAAGGGAGGTGGTGGGGGTATAAAAAAAACCAAAAAAGAAAGATGCTTTTTCAAGGCTGGCCCAACAAGAGGTAGGCCCAAAGTAATATGAGACTTATATAATGGACACCCAATATATGCATCCATTGTTTAAATTGGGTACTTTTTTTGTACCCCCACCATCTTCCCATATACCCCCACGTACCCTGCGAAAAAACCAAAATACCCTTTGATAGTCTCCAAAAAATCTAAAAAAATTTGCAAAACCTTATTATGGTTTTATTAGATTTTTAGTGGTGTTTTTATAATTTTTGGATTAGTTTTGACTCTTTAACGGATTTTTAGTAGCATTTTTATAACCTTTTAAAAATTTATTACAAATCTTATTATCAAAAAAAAGGAAAAAAAATTAATACAAATCGTATATACGTACGTGGGTGTATATACGATTTGTTAAATTACAAATCGTATGCACCCCGACATCTAGGTCTATACGATTTGTATTTTAACAAATTGTATATACACCCACATAGGTATATATGATTTGTATTTTAACAAATCGTATATACACCCGCGTAGGTATATACGATTTGTTTTTTAAAATCTAATCGTATTTAAAAATATTTACGTATATACGATTTAAATTTTTCAAAGTCGTATATACACCCACGTAGGTATATACGATTGTGTCTAATTTTTTTAGGGGTATATACTATTGAGGGGGTATATGGGAAGATGGTGGGGGTACAAAAAAAAACCCGTTTAAATTTAGTGAGAGGTGGGACCTAAAGCTAGGGCTTGGGCCGCCCCCTTAGGCCGACCTAAGTTTTTCCTATGGCTTGGGTTCTCTTCTATAGGGCGACCTCCAAACTATTAACAAGTCTCCTCTTGATCAGAATAGGTTACACATTCTTCTTCACCTTCACGTGATGGAAGGAAATTTTGACATGAATTTTTAGAGAGGTGTTTCTCTTATCACCATTGTTCGTCGGCTTGGACACACATTAGCTTTGTGGGTATCTCCCAAACATTTAAAACACTATCCCCATGCTTAGAATAAGAATAGGAAGAAGTATTATTAGAAGGAAATTTTTAGAAATTATACATTATTTTTGTTGTGTGAAAGACCCTTCCTTTAGATGCTTGTCTTTCCAAGTGGAAGGCTTGTGAGTGGAAAAAGGTTTTCTCGATGCCTTCCCTTGACGGGCTAAAATTTCTAAGACCAACAACTTTTCATCATCAAAGATATGTATTTCATCAAACAATAAATCCCATTAGTCTTAAATTGGCTATTAGAATTGCCTATGAGTTTGAAGGGATTGCAAATTTACCCCCACATCAACATTGTGTCCATAAACCAAATTGTAAGGGTACTAGCAAACTCATTTGGGAAATATTTATAAGCCCACAAAGCTTGGCCTATAATTTTATGCTAATTTTTTTTGTTGACAAATTTAATGATAATTCCAAGGCTTCCTTTTAATGTGTCTTTTGATTAGGTCTATAATCTCATTTCTTTTTAATAATATGTTAACTTGTAATTTGTCGATAATATAAAATATTTATTATACATTGGTTGTGTATATATAAATTAAAAGGATGATATATAATAGGAAAACTTTTCGTAGAAACAATGCAAATAGGAATAATTAATAACACTGCATGCGAGTCACATGGTAGAAAACACAAAACTTTTTATTTATTTATGGCTTAAATATTTGATCCCTTGCAAATATCCAATTTTTCCATTTACCCCGTGTAAAAAAAAAGTTTTAAAATCAATCTTGCAAATAATAAGTGTTTCTAGCAGGGCCGTCCATGGGCCTGTGCGACCGCACAGGGCCCAGGCCCAATATCGCTTTTTTGGGGCCCCCAAAAATATATGTATCTGATATTCGAAACCACAATGCAATAATGGTGCTAGTGCTTCAGCGGCAAGGAATCTGCCTTTTGTTATTTAAAATTTAAATAAATACTTTAAGGTTTTCACGATTCATACAATAAAAGTATAAGTAAGGGCCCAATTTTTTAAATTTGAACAGGGCCTCCAAATTGTTTGGGACGGCCTGGTTTCTAGTTACCCCCCTGTAGGGGGGTAACCGTAAACTTTTTATTTTTTGCAGGGGGGTAACCGTACATGGTTTTTACCCATTATACTACATAATCTAACAGAGGGGGGGTTACCGAAAACTGTTTATATTTGCAGGGGGTAACCTTAATTTTTTTTTACAGGGGGGTAAATGGAAAAATGAGATATTTGCAGGGGGAATCAAATATATAAACCTTTATTTATTTTGTACGCAACTACAAAGACTAATCCTTCGAACCAACCCTGATCGATGCGAATGGAAAAACATTTGTTGGGAGAGGTCAACCCCTTAAATGGATCTCCGATACCTCGAAGGATTAGTCTCCAAAGTCGCTCTGGAGGATACCTTAGTTTAAAAAAAAAAAACTTTCATATACTTTTGACAAATCCAACTTTCAATCCGAATTGTTTCTATTTTTTTGTGAAGTATTTATTTCTAGGGGTTAAATATATTTTTCGTCCCTATAAATATAGCGAGTTTTGTTTTTAGTCCCTCTAAATTTTTTTGAGCACTTTTGGTCCCTACATTATTTTCCGTCAGCATTTTTGGTCTTTGCCGTTAGTTTTCACTAACAGAGGTGACGTGGCATTGCTCACGTGGCTATTTTTAATGTGTTGGCATCTCCATGTCATTCTCATTGAACCACCTCAGCAGTACACATTGGAAAATAAACAAAAACAAAAAACAATAAAAAAAAACAGATTGAATCGCTGAACCCTAATTCCCTTTTCTCTATTATCAATCTGAAAGGTTACATACAGGGTAATATGGATTCCATTTTGGCATAAAAGTTTGTTCCTCAGCTAAATCCATTCCAATCCAATATTTATATATTTCTGTTGCAGGTTTGAAATGCTCTAACAGATGATTTCCGTGATCAATTGGAGATTTTCCAGTTCATGTGGTCAAGTGGTTTGATTTCAGATAAAACATACAAGCTATTGAACCTACTATTTGTTTTTCAGTGAATGGAGCACCCGTCCAAATCATCTAAAAAAATAATGGAAATTGTTGATAAAGAAATTGGTAGTGAATCTCTATAGATTCATACAGTATCTTTACTCCTCCATGCCATGCCCATGGTAATTGATGCAGTTTAGGTTGTTTGAGAGAACCTGACCTCTCCTATTTCAAATCGGATTCACTAGTTCAGTACCATCCACCCAAACATCTAACTCTGCATCTGGAATATGAAAGATCAGATTGCCAAATTCAATAAAATTGTCTCTGCCTACTTCTCACAATCGTGATTAAGAAGTGAGAGAAAGGGAAATTAGGGTTCTGCGATTCAATCTTTTTTTTGTTTTTGTTTATTTTGTTCCCTGCTGAGGTAGATTAGTGAGAATGACTTGGGCATGCCAACACATTTAAAATAGCCAGGTAAGCAATGACACGTCACCTCTATTAGTGAAAACTAACAGCAGGGACCAAAAGTGCTGACGAAAAATAATGTAGGGATAAAAAATGCCTAATAAATTTTAGAGGGACTAATAACAAAATTCGCTATATTTATATTTTATAGGGACCAAAAACATATTTAACCCTATTTCCAATTTGAAAATGGTAGTAGACTTCGTAATAGGGGTGTTCGCGGTGCGGTTTGGTTCGGTTTTGAGCAAAAAAGTGAGCCGAACCGCAAGGTAAATATAGATGCGGTTTGGTTTGGTTCGGTTGGATTCTAAAAAACAAACCGAACCAAACCAAACCAAACCAATGCGGTTTGGATTGGTTCAGTTGGTTCGGTTTTTGACGAAACGAAACAATTTAGAAACCTGCCCAATTAAAATAAATATTTGCCAATCTAAAACAATTTATGAAGCTGCCAAAATAACAATTAAATCTAAGTACATTTAACTCCAAAATAACAAACATAAGTTTCTGCCAATTCTTTTTTTTTTAATTCAAGAACCAGCAGCATATTATGCTGTCTTTCATTGAAATAGTAGAGTCTACACAACACAAGCCTGAAAAACTTATATGCAAAAATGACAAAACCATAATACAGACACTAAAACGTTGGTATACCATGGATCATTATTAGTAAAACCAAACCTGATCCAATATCCTTGTCTAACAAAGACTTTGCCAAAACCACGGGCCAATGTTGCTTAATGCTGACCACCAGAATTTTGTCACCCTTTGTCCCTTGACAGAGGCGATTGATTCAATCCAAGCAGAAACGGATAAAGACCGTGACTGTACAGAAACAATATAACAAGACCAACCACAGGCACAGATTGGCAATTAAGCAGATTGATCTAGAATTCTGAAATGCAGCAACATGCTTATCTTCTACCAGTTACCAAGCAGCCCTCAACACAGTTTCTGCCAATTCATGAAGTGCCAACAATTAAACTAAATCAAATACATTCAACAATAAGTTTAAAATAGACTAAAATAGATTAAAAGAGAAGATTAAAACCTGATTAAAAGGAACAATATTCTTCCAACAAGAACTCTGTTGTTGAGTTGCTGTAACGATAAAAATGAAAAACGAGATTAAAAGAGAAGACGAAATTAAAAGACAAGATTAAAAACGAAATGGCACAGGAACATACACAAAGAAAAAACGAAAACCAAGACCTTCTGATCTGAAGTTCTGAACTTAGGCACAGGAACATAGAACAAGAACAGGAAAAAACGAAATTGAAAGAGGAGATTAAAACGAAACCTACCAGTGACGGAAATTGGAGCAGCAGCAGCAACGGCGCCTTCTGATCTGAAGTTTTGAACTTAGGGTTTTGCTTTTTGGGTTTCTAATTTTAGAGAATAGTGAGAGGCTGAGAGCGTGAGAGTTGAGACAGTGAGTTTGAGAGGAAGAGAATTAGGTTGTGGGATTGTTGGGCTTCTCTCAATTGGGCTACTTCCACTTCCAGCCGTGGGTGGGATTATTGGGCTCACTTGCTGGAAAATAAATAAATAAATATACTCTATTTGTATTTTCGCGGTTCGGTTTGGTTTGGTTCGGTTGCTGAAATTCAAACCGCAAACCGAACCGAACCGCTCGGTTAGTGCAAAAACAAAACCGAACAAAACCGAACCAATGCGGTTTTTTGCGATTTTCGGTTTGAGTTGGTTCGGCTTGCGGTTTTCTATTGGTTTGGTTCGGTTTTCAACAACCCACTTCGTAATAGTCAATGTCATGGTTAGTTTAGGGAATTCGCACATATTCTCAATTCAAGCGTGGATGTGACGACGAAAACTTAAAAAGTAATTCGCACTTCAGAGGCTGATAGAGAAAGGGAGAGAGGAAGAGGGAGGAAGAAGATCAGACAGATTCTTCTTCTCCTCTAATTTGAAAGCCATTGATGATGATGAATTCTAGTTCATCGTAGTCTCAAACTTGATTCAACATCTCACGTGACATTTCTACCATCTCTGCACTTTCCTTCTCAATTTCAATGGCCGATCACTCAGATTCCTCTCCTCTTGTCCCTCCTCTTCCCCTCTCCGACCCTTCCGAAATTGACCTCGAAGCCGGTCCTTCCGAACAAATCCAGTGCCGAATTTGTCTCGAAACTGATGGTAATTTCATTTTCAACCTTTTTGTTTTTCTCTTTTTTTTAAAAAAATTAGGTTAGGGTAATTTCTACTTCGATAAACTACGGTGATATCAATCCGTTCTTAAATATGTCGATCAAATAGCTTGTGATTTCGAATTTTATGTGTTTGGTCCAATTTATGAAGTCCTTGAAAACTGGAATTGTGAAGTTGAAGCATCTTATTCCCTAAGCTCTGCCGATTTTGATTTCAGTTATACTGTTAAAAATCAAAATTAAGGAATTGTTAGTTGTTAATGGCTGCTAATTTGGGATGTATTATATCTTATAATTTACCATGTACTTTTTGTTTTCTTCTCAGGGAGGGATTTCATAGCTCCTTGTAAGTGCAAAGGGACTTCAAAATATGTACATCGAGAATGTTTGGATCATTGGCGAGCTATAAAAGTAATTAGATACAGTCTCTGTCAATGTTTTAAACATTGTATTATTCTTTCACCACAAAGAGGATGAGTAATATATATATATATATATATATAATATATATATATATATATATATCAAGTCCTTACTTACTGGTCTCTTAATATTTTCTAACCTGTGTGTATTAACCTGTAGTTGACTTGGTAGTGTCATAACACTACAGGGGATTTTTATTGATTATTCCTCTTCAGTTATCTCCATCCTTTTCCTTTGGCTATACACTACCCAATTAAGTTGGAGAAAAGGTGTTAGTATAGAAAAGGAGAAGTTCGTTAGTAGCAGTTATTAGTTAGAGGGTTAGTTAGAGATTTATGAGGTAAAAATACGAGGATTAAGGGATAGAGGGAACTCATTCAGCATAGTAAACATTTTAGTATAAGAGCAGTGGTTCTGTTGTAGAAGGGGAAGCCCTTGGAGGAGAGATATATTCTCTCCTATTTTCAATTATCTTTTCATTAAAATTGCATTTCCTGTTCAAGTGAAATTCTGGGTTCCTAACAAAGGTTTCACATGTTTTCCTGCTTTATTTTTACATAGTTTGTGTTTTCTATGTTTACTCTCTGGCTTTTAATATGTTTTCGTTCATCTTTGAGATTATTTTTCAGATCTCCTGCCATTTATACATTTTGGTTTGTTAGCTATATGCAATCTGCTATTCTGCTTTTCCTTTTCTTTAATGATAATCTGATACTGATTACAACCATTGAGTTATCTCTAGAATGAGTTTTTGGTACCACTATCTTATTGTAAAATAAACTGAAGACTATGAGCTAATTTTTTCTCGAGAAGAAAAATCCTCTAGTGTGCATCGCATGCTGTGGAGAGCAAAGTACTCGTTCAAAAACCAATGACGGAAAACACCTGTATCCGGACAATGATCGGTTTTTGATTTTTATAATCTGCATGCAACTTCCTAAATTCTAATGTTAGAAGTGTAACCCAATTTAGAGTTCCATGTGCTAAATGGTGTATCTTGCAGTGCGTGACTTAATAAATATATGTATATTGCTTGACATTTTTCCAGGAAGGGTTTGCATTTTCTCACTGCACTACCTGCAAGGTTCCTTACCATTTGCGTGTTCATGTTGCTGCTGATAGGAAATGGCGAACCATGAAATTCCGGTTTTTCGTCACCAGAGATATTCTGTTTATTTTTCTGGCTGTCCAGCTTGTAAGTGAATCATTTCCCTTCATTTGATCATCTAAATATTGATCCATTTATACTTTATAACTGTATATAGATGATCTAATTCAGCATCTTAATTCCTTCAAATGCAGGTTATTAGCTCACTGGCATATTTGGTTTATCTAATAGATGGTTACCAGCAATATTGGCTTCGTGTTCTCTGGGGTTTTGACAGTGCACTGAGCTTCTACTACATATGTGGTAAATCCCTATTAACTTAATCCGTGCTCATCAAAATGGTTATACACTTAGACGATATTCTTTTATGCGAATTTTCCTTTTTCCCCTTTCCTTGGGGTTCAATTTTTTTTGTTACTTACATAAAAAGTTACTAATTTTGTGGTTAATTTTGTGTCCGTATTGTCAAATGCAGGAGCTCTATTGTTTTTTGCCTTGCTTGGTCTTTCTGGGTGCTTCATTACTTGTTATGATCGGAGAGTTCGCAATGATTTGGCTCAACCTTGTAGAGAATTATGTCTTTGTTGCTGTCAACCTGGGTAATGGCACTGATTTTGTATGTTCATGAGCCTTGGATATGTTTAAAATACATAAATATGTTTTTAGCACCTGCGTGAGGTATCATTCTATATGGTTGACTTCTTGTTTAATTATATGCCAAAAACAATGCTTGGAAAGTAATTTCTGGTATTTATTTTGCACAGATATTTATCTTTTTCAAATAAATATAAAATTTAGCTGTTAATTTATTCATGCTTGCGTATGCTTAATAGAGAAAGGAGGCGAGGCTGTTACGTGTTAATATGAAGTACCTTATAATCGGTTGCAAGTCTGTAGTTCAGAATGGTTATAATCAATGACTAAGGCTGGATGTTTTGTATGCTATTGTTACAGAGTTTGTGCAGACTGTCATTTGCCGGGCACTCTTTGCATGTGGACTGATTGCACTACATGCTTTGAGAGTTGTGGTACCATGGCAACAGAATGTGGTGGTTGTTTGGGAGGTGCTGGAGAAGCTGGGCTACCATTATTATTCATAATGGCTTTGATTGTTCTAGGACTTTTTACTGTTATTGGAATATTTTATAGCGTATTGGTGGCGACTATGGTAGGTCAACGGATATGGCAACGTCACTACCACATACTTGCGAAAAGGATGCTAACAAAGGTGTGATTGGTTTACTCTCTAATTTATTGTGCGTTTGGTTTATAGCTTTTAAGTGAGTTCTTTCTGCATTTTAGAGGATAAACAAAGCTGCATAACTATCCCACTTGGTTTACCTTTATATCAAATGCATATTTTTTATGTGGCTGTTTTGCTACCAAAAGGATTTTGCTGTTTCATGAGTGATTGACGGAAATCTAGAATCAGAATATGAAAAGTACTGCACAAACTCACTTATTAGTTATCACTCAGAAAAGAAAATACAGAGATATGGCAGACTCTTTAAAGGGTCTGCTTTCTCCTTCACTTTCACCCAGCACATGTGTGCCTCGCTTCCTTGCCCCCTAATTTCCCCCAATTCCGCATTCTATTCAAAACTTGTCTCTCCAACCTGCTGCATATGCTGGTTGGTTATATAAACCAATTCCCCAAGTTGATGCATCTTCCTGTAAATACGTGGTTGTGCAGTCCCATATTGCTATTCATTTCTTCCCGTGGTACATTTTAGTTTATCATTGATAAGTCAGTCAAACTCATCTCTTGGCTTAGCATTGAGCATGGGGGCATGGCACATAGACATTTTTAGATTAGTTATACTTCATATATATACTGATTATATCCCATCTGTCAACTTGCATGTTTGATGCGAACATGATGGTGTGGTGCCCTGGAATATTGTGAATTATCTTGAATGGTTGATTATGAAATTTTATGAGTGAGTTATGACTTCTCATTGTAGGAATATGTGGTTGAAGATGTTGATGGAGAGATGACAGGGTCTGATTGGTCTCCCCCATCCCTCCCACCTGAGCATGTTCAGCAATTGAAATCATTGGGCCTCTTATGAGTGTGAAGTACTCACCACCAGTCGTCTATTTTAAGGCCAGAATGACTGTAGAAAAAGACCGGCCTTTCCATTGTGTTGGTAAGCTGGTCCTTTTCATGAATAGAATCTGCAGTTAATTGACAAGTGTTATAGCCGCCCAATTCAGCTTGGTTAGAGTTGTACCCTTGTGCTGAATTGCTGATAGATTGAAATTTGTGAATGTCTGATATGTTTACTAATGTAAAGAAAATGGAAGAGGATTTTTAAATGCCAAATAACACGTTACAGGTATATCATCATTTTTTCTCCTTTGTATGTTACTTCTCAGGTTCTCAGGTGGTCTTATTTTTCTCGCTACTTGTTGCATGTTTAAGTTTAGACTTCGATACTCTGCTAATCAAAGAATTCTAAAGACAGAGATGCAGCCGTACACCGATGATTCAATCCCCCTTTTACTATTGAGAAATTAGAAAATTTTGCAACCAGTCTTTCATTAAGTAAAACAGAAAATCTGGCAACCTATTGAATTCAATAATACTATTAAGTATTAACTGATGAAAAACTAAGCACGTTTGGATCGGCTTATTAGGACTTATCTACTGGCATAAATACTTATAAGACTGTTTGAGAGAGCTTATGGACATGTTCATAAGCTGTTTTAAGCTAATTTCCATAAGCTTCTCAGGATAGCTTATGAAAACAGCTTAAAGCTCATAGAATAATAGTTTAACATTATTTTATCCTTTATTATAGAAACAACTTATGCATAAGCTCTTATATGATAAGCACCTATGATATCATAAGCCATAAGTGCTTAATTAAGTTGTTTATCTAAATCGGCCTATGTCTATTTCGCCACAGTTAATAAGCTAAAAATTTGACAAAAAAAAGCTAAAACTTCATGAAATGTGACATGACTGAATTTTTAACTGGTCAATTCTTTCACCAGTCAAATTTAGTTGGGGCGAGCATTTTAAGGTTTGAGCCTAAGGGTATGATTCATCAAGCTTTTTGAAAAGAAAAAATTCAAAAGTGTAATCAAACATGTCTTAATTTGCATTCTAAATTTCAGTTTTTAAGTCCGGATTAAGGGTGTTAAAATGGATGAATTGGATGGATATGGATTTGAATTGTAATGGATGGATTGGAGAAATCCATTTAAAAATTTATATTCATTAGGATTGTACCAAACAAATCCAATCCATCCATTAACAACTTTTTTATGGATGAATATCCAATCCATTCATTAATAATGATTTAATAAAAAAGCTTTGTATTAGTCAAAAAATAAAATAAAAAAGTCATAATTTTATATAAATAAAAAAAATTATATTATATTTACAAATATATATTTATATATAGATATTATAATTATTATTTTTTTGACAGCATTTTTTTTGGTGCTCCGACGCCGGCGCGGTAGTCGGCGGTGGTGCTTCGGCAGTCGATGGTGGTGCTTCGGTGAGAATATTATATAATATAATTATATAATATTATAATTTTTTTATTTATTTTAAAAAAAACTGAGAAGTATTACTTATAATATTTTTTGATAAAAAAATATTTTTTTAAATAATCCATTGAATTTTCATTTTATAGATATTATAATCCATTGGATTTAAAAAAATTTAGTGGATGGATCACATTCATTCACAAAACAAGTGGATGAATCCAATTCAATCCATTAAATTTTATTTTTTTGTAATGGATGGATTAGATGGATTTTACTATGGGTGGATTGGATATGCAATTGACAAATGGATCCTTTTGACACTCCTAGTCCGGATTAGTTTCGGTCTGATCTTTTTAGAAAGTGCCATAAACAAATGCCCATACTTCGTCCAACCCCCTAGCTACTCAGTAGACACCCCCAACACACGTGAAAAGATCAAAATGCCATTAATGGATCTTGGGATCCTACGATGGTTCGGAGCACGGTTGTCCAAACCGATTCGGAGGTGGTGCCACCGAACCAGTTCGGTAGTGGAATGACCGAACCTCACTGTTTTTGCTTTCTCTTGTTTTTGCTTTCTTCATCGTCATTGCAAGGAATGCTTCTTCTTCTCTGTTAGATACTAATCACCAACCAATCCACTAATATTCGTCTCATATTTGAAGTAATATTATCATTCTGAATTTTCTCCATATAATCCACCATTGGTCTTCGCTTTTTCTCCATCTACAATAAACATTAAATGATTAATTAACCAAAACAAAAAAGACACAATTTTTCAACTATTCCACAATTTTGCAATTAAAAATCCTTTTCCCATTTTGCAATCTTTCTGGAAATCGAAGTTACACAAATTAGATGTTGGAAATGGGTTTGAAGAAATGGGGTTGCTGGAAATGGGTTTGAAGAAATTGATTTTGTGGTTCTCCTTCGTTGCAGTTGTTTTTCTAAAGGTGGGGTGTGCACTGGTTCGGTGGAACCAAGTTAGAACCGGTTCGGTGGCACCTCTTCTGAATCGGTTCGGACGACCGTGCTCCGAACTAGTTAAAATGCAGCGTGAGGGAGTGTCCATATGTGAAGGTATTTTAGGAATATTTAATGGTTGAGGGTGTAGTAGAGGGGGTTGGACGAAGTATCACCTAAACAAACTCATGATCCAATAACAAAAGTACACTTAAGAATCATCAATTAGCAAAACTAAGTCCACGTGCTTCACCGACTACAGCAACTTCGCTTAGGCTTCAGTATTATCCAAAACCGTTGATTGGCCATATATTCCTTCCTACTCCATTTCTATAAACAGCTTTTACTTTGAAAAAAGTCTTCAAGAGAACTACAAGAGCAACATCTAACAACCTTATAAATTATAATTTCATTTGATATTTTCGCATTTAACACATCAGCTACAATACAATCATGTCAGGGAGATCCTGGCCTTGTAGGAGAGGGGCAGTTGAACATTTTATCTTGTTTGTGCTTCGTTAAAGGAGAAGGTTGGGGAGGGGAAGAGGGAACTTGTCAATTGCCTTTCGGAACTCAAATCCCAAAATTGTGAACGACTCGAATAACTCTAGCCAACTGGAATTGATAACTCTATTTATGATTTTATTAGTCATGGTTTTAATTGGCGAGATTTGCTATCTAGTTTTGTTTTATAGGATTTTACCAGTAATAAATTAAGTTTTCCATATTACTGTTTTGGATGATAATTGTTTCATGTCAATGGTATTAGTCTAGTCTCGAGTTGATTTTTTTTCTGTTATTATTCTTTTTTCTGCTTTTTAATGAATACAGGAGGGATTACTCTTCTTCCTTCTAAATGATTTTTTTGTAAGAGAGTTTGCATTAAAAAATTTAAACAAGACTCATCTCCTTAGAAAATGATAACTCTAATTAAAAGGTTTAAATATGTTTTTGGTCATTGTAATTATTAATGTCTAATTTTTTAGTCCCTCTGTTAACTTCTTCGTTAAAAAATGCTGATGTGACAATCTTTGCCCTCCATGGCATTTCCATGTCATATTTTTACATTTATTTTTATTTAAAGAAGTGAGTTGGATTAAACACCTCAATATTGTCTTCAACCTCCTGCAAACACCTCAATATTGCGACCAACCATGCTGTGCAAAATCAGCAATCATGGAAGTCAAATTCTACATTAGATTCTCATTCTAATCCAAATATTATTGACAACTCTCTTAATGCACTAAAGTGTTCTTTAGGTCCCAAAAGGAGAAGCTTAAAAAGAAGCCTAGTAAATCTAAAAGTGAAAATCTCATGGTTAAGTTATGTCACCATGTTTGTTTGTTTTTTCTTCAATAAATTTATGGTGACATATAGGATAACCTAATTTGCTTGAAAAAGGGCCGCTAACAAAGCAATCAAATAACTTTAGTTGGGGATTAAGGTATTCCTCACTCTTAAAAGTTAAAACTCCACTGTTTATCAGCTTAGAGTCCACATTACTATAACATGCATGGTGGTTTTGTTTTGAACAGTATAACAATTAGATCAGAAATTAAGAACACTTCCAAAGTCCAAATGCCATATAATTGATGTTTGTTGTTCTATAATATATTGTTGTATCATTTAATGCATTTGAGTTGACACCACATATATGTTACTTATCAGAGAGGGAGAAAAAAAAAGAGAAATCTGCATTAATTTCTTGCTCCACATCAGGACCCCAGCACTGGGTCTGAAAGTTGCTGGTTAAATTGATCTCTTTAGAGAGATGATATATAAAAGATATGATATAAATACACACTAATCCTTTATATTTAAGTGGGCCATTTTATATAATTCTCATATCCAAAAATGACAAGACATCTCTATTCTAATCAGTAACGTGGCTGATTCTGAATGGTTTTTTATTTATTACAAGGACTATAGTTAGGTCTAATTGGATATTAAGGGTGTGTCCACAACTCCACATCATCAGTATATCTATAAAAACTTGAAACGTGCCAAATCGGACAGTGAACTAATTAAGGACCATGCAAATAAATAAAACTGTGAACTAGCTACCTGATCATACAGCTCATCTCATTACTATGACATTAAATTGCTACTAGTATGTTGTGAACTGCCTCTATCAATAATCCTTCCCTCCCTTTTAATAACATGCATGGCGACAGGTGTACCACAATGACCACTTTTTAAAATCATGTTAAGTCTGTTAAGTTGAGAGAGATTACCTTATGTGTTAAATGAAATTGAGAGGTAGTAATTTCTTGGAGAGGACAGACACTGAAAACAGAAACGTAAGGAAGTCAATATGCACGAAAACGTTAAATCATTCCAAAGTAGCACCCCCATACAATACAATAAAAGCTACGTACGTACCTGTGATCTTTCTATAAGAAACAAAAGGGTGTTTAATTTTTTGTTGTTCTAATTATAGAAAACATATATAGAATAATTTTGCAAGTGCATCAATTACCAAATTTCTTAATACTGTTACAATAATACGTTAAAAGATATATGCACATTAAACCATGGAAATTAAACAACAACATTCTTCAATGGAGGAATCCAAGAAATAGACAAGTATTTAGAATACAAGTTTGTCGGATTCAGAGATATCTACGAAAGTTACTAGTATTATTACCACCACGTAATACAAGCAAGAAATAGGGAATTTGGTCCTCATTCCCCTCAAAACCTTGTTGATTTCGAAGCTGACGATGTTTGGAAACAACATCATCAGGCAACACTTGGTTCCTACAAAGAGGACAAGTAGGCAAATATTCTTGCAACCATTTGTCCAAACAATCCCTGTGAAATGTGTGTTTGCAGAACAATCTTCTAACTTTCTGCCCTTCTTTGAATTCAGATAAGCACACGCTACACTCCACGTGTGCTGCCTTATTATTCAATCTCTTTGTATAGCAAATTGTAGGGTTCTTTTGTTCAATGAATTTGAGGTATTCTTTTGTGGAGGTTGGTCGTGTATCTGATGTTAGTCTCCAAATGAGAATGATGAATTCTATAAGGAGGTGTATTAGTAGGGTTATGATTTTTCTGCTAAAATGTTTGAAGAGTTTAGAGAGAGTTGCCATGGTTGCTGCTAACTAGTGATGTCTAATGGATAAGTGCTCTCAATCTCTTAATTTATACCATCATGTGATTGTTGCTAACTAACTAGTAATGTGGTTGCTGCTAAATTATGTAAGTTTTTTTTTTACCAAAAAAAAATTATGTAAGTTGGCAGTTATATAGTACGGCTATATATGCAAATAAAAAAAAGGTTTATATATTTGATCCAGTGAAAATATCCCGTTTTCTCATTTACCTCATCGTAATTTTTTTTTTTAAGGTTACCCCTTGCAAATATAAACAGTTTTTCGTCACCCCCCTCTGTTAGATTATGTAGTGTATAATGGGTAAAAACCATGTACGGTTACCCCCTGCAAAATATAAAAAGTTTACGGTTACCCCCTGTAGTGGGGCAACTAGAAACACTTATTATTTGCAAAGTTGATTTTAAAACTTTTTTTTTACAGGGAGGTAAATGGAAAAATGAGATATTTGCAGGAGATCAAATATTTAAGCCTAAAAAAAATTAACAGCAAAAATATATGTATAATATATACAATGTGAATTCTGAGCACAAAAACCTTTGTACAAAGTAATATCTCACTCCGATAAGGGGAGAAAAAAACAAGAACCAAAAAAAAAACTAAAAACACTATAGACATCCATACCGTGAGTCCGGCTTAACCATAGGGGACCGTACAAAACAACTCTCCGTACAATAGTTTTCACTCTCATAATCCTATTTTTAACATGGCCCTGTTATTCATTGTTTGGTGGAGCAGGTTCTTTCATCAATTATTGGTGGAACAATTATTGACGGTGGAGCATGCTTTATGGGTGGTAGATGCCCTCATCAATTTAAATCATCAAGCTGCAGAAGAATTAAGTTGGCTTTTGTTGGTGTATCTAAGGGTGACAAGTCCTTCATTAGATAGAAATAGAGATATTTAGCAATCTATAACTAAAAAGATCATACACCTATTGTTTTAAGGTTTTGAGTGAAAGATGTAATGTGAAATCCATTTATATATTTGCTCTTGGCCCAATATTTAGATCTCACCAGTGTTTCAAGCTCCCCTCGTGACCCAACTCTGGTATCAGAGCTGAAAGTTAAGGTCCAACTTCTTGTATCAAAAGTCTGTCTAGCAATATCGAGACTAGGTGGTGTATCCCATTGATGAAGATGAGCCAAACGATACAAGTGTACGTGGAGTGCAATGGTTGATCCAGGAGCCTAGGCCAGATGATAAAAAAATAATGATTATCAAAGTTGTTGGTTCATAGGAATGATTAAAATTTCTTTTTCAAATATTTTCACCAAAATTAAGGAATCAATTATTTAACTCTAATTTATTTATGGGTAAATCGAAATTTAGTTTCTAAGTTTATAGGCTCTCTTTTGAGGTGATTCAGGAAGAATCTAAAAAAATGGTTTTCGGAATCATCCTCTCGTGAGGTAACTCTGGAAAAAAATTTGTTCCATTTTTTTCTTTTAAAATAATGTAAATACAATAATTACGCTAAAATACGAGAACCATAAAATACAAGAACGATTAAATACGAGAACTATAATATACCAAATCCGATAAAATACAAGTACAAATACGATAATAAAATACATCAACGGTCAATGTCACAATCAGATAAAGCTCTCGAGAAGCTCATATACAGGAGGTGGAATGCCCTCGAATGCCATGGCCTGCCGGATACGTGCAGCAACAGACTCAAGTTTATCCTCTAGAGTCAATGGACCAATCTCCTCATCTAGTACAGGTGCTTCCTCTAGAGGTGCAGTGAGGCGGGGAATCGACACCTGTAAGTACCACGAGAGGTAGCTCTCATCGCACACACCCAAATGTCTGGCCTGTCTAGCAGATCTGACTAAATGGGACACCAGACTCTAGTAGTACAACCATCTCTCCACAATAACCCTAGAAGATGGACGTGACACTCCAACGGGAAGGGCTCAGCAGGGATGGTCTGCTCCCAGGTTCGAACCCGGTATGCGACACTGCCAATCCCCATTTCCCCTATATGTGACCATTGTGTCACCTCTTAAACCAAAAATATATACATGTTATGTACTCTAAATTCATCATTCTTTTTTTAAAATGTAAATATTTGACATGTATGATTTATCTTCCCTGTCGGATATAATATATTTCTGTCGTGTTAAAGCTTACTTTATCTTAATTTGGTTAACAAAGTGCTTTGACCATAATTTATATTCTACAGTACTTAAGATTCTTATTCCTCAATATTTGACTATTGTCATCCAAGTGAGAGAAAAGAAACTCTTACTATTCAGCTTTTGAGTCTCAACGAGGAATAATATAATGCTCACTGAGTTTGTCGATATAGTCTCAATCTTCGACACAAAATCATGTATTAATGGGTCGTAGATCCTTTTGTTAAAAGTATGAATTGAAGGCTAACGATTTAATAAGGCTTACCTTTACAGACTAATTGAATGTTTGTTGGAGTTCATTCAAACAATCGTGCACATGCACAAATATGTTATTAGTACTCGTTTGAAAGTCACAATAATACATTCCTAGTTTAAAAAAATATGTACCTAATTTTAAAATTTGAGTTAAGTCTAGGTTCGAATCAGCCTTGAGAATGTAGCAGCATTAATAAAGTTCTTGAGGGGAACTTTGCCACCCATTATTATCCGACCCGACTTGAGAAATTAATCGCCGCAGTTGCATGTAGTTTACACCAAAAAGAACTTATAATGTGAGACATACATTTTTGAGACCTTATCTCTAATCAATGTGGGATTTGAATTTCTACCAAAACCAAGAAAATTCTTCAATGGAGGAACAGAAAAGTATCTAGAAGACAAGTTTGTTGAATTCATAGATATCTACAAAAGTTACTAGCTAGTATTACCACCACGTAATACAGACAACAAATAGGGAATTTGGTCCTCATTCCCCTCAAAACCTTGTTGATCTCGAAGCTGACGATGTTTGGAAACAAGATCATCAGGCAACACTTGATTCCTACATAGAGGACAAGTAGGCAAATATTCTTGTAACCATTTGTCCAAACAATCCCTGTGAAATGTGTGTTTGCAAATCAAGCTTCTAACCTTCTGCCCTTCTTCAAATTCAGATAAGCACACAGAACATTCTCCATGTGCTGGCTTATTATTCAACCTTTTGGTGTAGCAAATCGTAGGGTTCTTCTGTTCAATGAATTTGAGGTATTCTTTTGTGGTGGTTGGTCGTGTATCAGATGTTAGTCTCCAAATGAGAATGAGGAATTCTATAAGAAGGTGCATTAATAGGATTATAATTTTTCTGCTAAGATGTTTGAAGAGTTTAGAGAGATCAGTTGTCATGGTTGCAGCTGCTAACTATTACTAATTAATGTCTAATGATAAGAGCTCTCAATCTCTTAATTTATACTATAAAAAATATTGTAAGTTAGCAGCCGTTTGCTTTGCCTCTTGTAATCCTATGGAAATTTATAGAAAATGATGTTTTGTCAAGGCTGCTGGACCAACTATACCTTCTCCGTTGATTTCCATGATTACTATAATCTCCAACTAAAAACTTGACTAATTATTTTTTGTGATGCCTCCTATTTCTTGCATGTGTTTTTATTCATAAAGCTAGAAATTAAGACCTTAATTATTTAAAGACTCTTAAGTCATTAATAGTGGAATGTAATTAAGGTTAAATATCAAGCCAAAATGAACTGAATCAAATTAAATTTTCATATTTTAAATTGATTAATATATAACTTGATTTTATAGTCGCGAATAAATAAAAAAGAACACATGTTAACCTTTCTAATATCCAAATAGGATTATAAAATTATTATGAAAGACGTGAGCGTTTAGGCAACACTTCGTGGCTTCGTGCGATTGCGACAGGATGGCTTTTAAGCAAATGAATAAAAAAAAAACCAGTCTGTATAGCCAGTCAAATAAAGTGGATGGAATTTAGTTTGGAAAATACTAGAATGCGCATTTTTACGACAGTTTCTGTGATCCCCGACTTTGACTTGACTAGGATAAATGATCATGCCGCTAGCATCGAATCCGTATAAAAATGAATCGCCTTCACTATAAGATTCGGTATTGGTATTTGTATTCAAAATGAGGAGGGTGCGTTTGTGAAAGCAAAGTCTCTATGTTTCATAGGCAAGCCTTCTCCACAAGAGACTAAAGCTTTGGGCTTATTGGAAGCGATCGTTTGGTTATAAGAGTTGGACACCCAAAGAGTTATCATCAAGCTTGATTGCAAAGTGGTTGTATATGACATTCGAGGAGTGTGTAATTTAATAACTGAATATGACTCTATTTTAAAACTTGTGAATCGTTATTGTCTAATCTAGAAAACCATTGGGTTAGTTTTGTCCAACGGCAAGCAAACCATGTGGCTCACACTTTGGCTAGAGCACCAAGGCTTTAAGCTAGCTCTCATGTCTTTAATTGTATTCCAACCCGTGTTACATCTTTGATTTTGAATGAAGTGACATAAGTTTCTTTGGGTCAAAAAAATATTTCTAAATTATTTCTGGATCCACCACCTTCTAGGCGATGTATAATGTAAAAGAGAAAATAAAATGCTTAAAAATAAAAGTTTCATTATTTTTTGTGTATAAAATATTTAAAAGTTAAGTATTTATATACAATGGTCTCTATTATTCATAATTACAAAAACTGTTACTCGGCTAAGAAACAACCTATGACATTGATCAAGGAATAACCGCTCTTTCCTATTCTAGACGCCTAAACGTGTCCTTGACCATTTCCAAACTTCATTTTGCAATCTTCAACGTAACTTCCCACGTGTTGGCTTGCTTTGCTTCTTAGTCATTCCCATATGCCTGCAACAATACCCTCAACTGTTGGATTATCAACTACTGATTCCTTGGCTGAATTATGCATGTTTTGTTGAGGTGACTGGGAACCCTCCATGGGCCTTCATAGGTGTTATTATTTTGGAGATAATACAAGAAGAAGAAATAATTAAGAAACCAGAAGTCTTCTACAACCCTCTCGGAGTTGCTTTGTGTGAAGTTAAGGCAATCAGTTCATCTTGGCTCAGTTACACAATTTCCCGAGTCTTTTTTCTCTCAATCCTTAATAATGTCTTCTACCATTGATTCTCAAAATCAGGAGCATAGCTATGGGGGGTGAAGAAAGTCCTATTCAATCCTTTGGGTGATCTCCTTTTTGTCTCCTAGGTCATCTCCTCTTCTTCCTCTTTCTGATAGTCTTGTACAGAACAGTCTTTTGGTGGAGATTCAAGATTGTGTTGCTCTGCAAACTTGTCACTTCTGACATCCAAGAGGGCATTACTTTCTTTAAGAATAACCTTTTTTAAGAATAACCTTTTCCATGTTGAGACCTTGTATGGTCTTCCAATCACTTGTGATTGGTTTACCATTCATGATAACTCCATAGATCTTAGAGGATGGCCGAGAGCCACTCCCTCTTATATTGCTTGGGTTAAGAGGATGGCTGCAAGCAAATCAAACCTATGGAAGTCGCAGGGCCTCTATGACATAATCATTATCTCTGCTTTTGATATAATTCCTCAGTTAGTCACAATCTTCCCATTATGAGTTTTTAGTCAGTCACTACGAACACCTCAGTCCTCCTTGATGTGGCAGCCATTCTTGGCCTCTCATTTGGGGGTAAAGAACTCCACTCGACTATCAATGCTAAATTCACTAAGTTGGACTATGTCTTTGGTAAGAATGGTGGTGTTTATTCCACCTTTCTTGATGCCAATTCCAAAGTCTCGGGTGAGGTTTTCACTAAGCATGGGTCTTTCCCCTTGTAATTTTTCAAAAAATATTTTTTTTGGCACCAACTACATAGATGTTGTCCAAGAATTTCAAAGTTCTTGTGTCCATGCTCCTGTCCAACCAGTCCTATTCTTGGGGTTCTTTCTTTCGCGTTAACCTTTACGAAGGCCTACTACACATTCAGTCTGAGCAAATCCATGAAAATGGGCACTATAAAAACATACAAGGACCTATCTGGCTTTTGCAACTGTGGGCCCATCTGTATTTTCGAGACTCCACCCCTCTAACTTCCAAATTAGGCTACTTGTCTCTAATGTTGGGATCCTAGGAACGCACTTAGTGTCTGCAACAATTAATGACTTGGAACCCCTGGTTATTGTTTGAGAATCTCTTCAACTTCAACCTGATTACTGCTTCCTAGTGCCCAGTCTTGGAGAGGAAGATCGACCAGGACATAAAAGAAAAATATAGGACAGAGCTTGCTTGGTAGAAGTGAAGGAGGTGAAATTAGAAGTTAAAAGGTATTCTGAACAAAGTTTCGGGGAGGAAGGAATGAAGATACCTATATTGAAATGAATCACCTTCCAACAAATTTTAGATGATGATAGCCGATTTATGTCAGCTCTATTTTCTAAGGAGGAAGTAAAACAGATGGTTTGGAAATGCGATGAACAATTGTGATAAAAAAGAGACGAAAGATTAACTAAATAGTAAAAAATAATATCAAATTATAGGATACAATGACTTTATTAAACCTAATTTTAACATCCTATTTTTTTTGGGTAGCAATGACTGCCCCATTGCAATATAAGAAGTCGCCCCAGGGTTCCAAGGGACACAATAACACTAATCCAAAAATGATTTGAACAACCAGAATATTTCATTAAGCACAAAGCACCTAGAATCCAAAAAATAGCACAAACATAAGCAGCCACTGCCATAGTTCTATCATTTAGTTTAGGCTTTTTTCACTAGCATCATTTGCTGATAAAATAGCCGGTTGTTCAGCTTTTTAAGTTTAGGGTATATGCTAATGCCATATACTTCTCTGCGCGCAACTACAGAGATTAATCCCTCGAGCCGGATAGAACTACAATGGCAGTCAAACTCTTCCTCAAGAGATTTAACACTGCTGCATACCCAAAACTGAATTCGAACTCAGAACCTTGATTAAGCTGGAAAATACCCCTACCATATCATCCAAGTATTCTTGGTTCATATACTTTCAACTTTGAATTCACCACTTTCTGCATTGATTTCTTCAAGCTAGTTAATGATCATAACATCTTGCATCTATAATTTTCCCACTACAGTGAAAAGCATAAATTTAAAAATAATTATCTCTGCAACAACTTGTTGATGTGGACCTCTAACCTCCATATTAGAATAGCTTGCTAACGATATCAATGACAATACCACTATTGACTGTTGTCTTTCGGTAATATATACTATATATACTATACAATTTAATCTTAGCTAAGTTCGTGTTGATCCAGGAGCATGCTTTATAATAGTAGCAGTAGAATTTATTTATAGTAGTGATCAGTGATCACTAGTCACTGAATAAAATAACCTAATTTAGGACGCTAATGAATACTGTGTAAAATCTAAGTGTCAGATTGGAAGATAAACTAGTTAAATATACATGGTTTCGCAATTGCAAGGCTTTGCGAACATAGTATTGGTGGCTTAATTCCACTAATTGTGCAACTTATACTTTAATGATATCCATTATGTCCATTAATATGGCTTAGCTTTATCGGATAAATTTATTAATATACGTTTAAAGCTTAGTTGGTGACTTAATGCCATAACATATTTTTTTATACAAAAGCTATACACCACAATTAGTGGTCCCCAATTAAAGTGACTGTGTCGTCCATGCTTACTAGTCTTAGAAACTTCATCAATTCATTTTATTTTTTAATAACAAAGTTTTGGGGTTTCAACTTTCAAGTGATCGATTAGCTTTAATTAATATAGTAGCAATACTCTCTTTGACACTCTTACAAGTGGCAGAGAATTCAGAAGTACTGGAAGGAGATTGAGGTGAGGAAGTAGCTGTAGAAGTTAATTAGTATTCATGGTATATATGTAGTCATATCTAAACAATGTACCAAAGAAATGGAAGCAGAATATATTTGGGGAAAAACAACGTAGAGAAATAAAACGAGCACAATCGGAACACAAGAATTTAACGAGGAAAACTCCAAAACCGGAGAAAAACCATTAACTATTGTCTAATGACAACCCGAAAATAACACTATGTGAAAATTTCAACAACACCTAGACCTCTCTCAAGCACCCCATGGCCCTAGTACACCCCCACCCTAAAGAAATATTTAACTACATCTCACAACACTCTAAAACGAGAGTATAAGAGAAAAAACAAAGTCAGATACAACTTAAGGTATTTCTGACTGGTGCATCTTGTAATGAAGAACTTGAGCCTATTATATAGCCTTGGTCTCCCTCTCTTACTTCACAAAACAAAGCAATGTGTGACTTTTTCAATATGTCAATTTCAATCAACTCCAACAATCTCCACCTTGATTGTAATTGATTGAGACATTTTTCGCTTTCATTGTCTTCGCCGACAATGATAGTTCAAAAGAACTATCATACTCCACTGTAGAGAGTATACCACTTCAAGCTAAACCACTCCAAGAATTTTACTCATGCTGAAAGTCATCGACATAACTTCTTCAAGATGCTCAATTACTATCAACTCTAACAATCTCCACCTTGATTGTACTTGATACCGAGACATCTTCAGCTTCATTGTCTACACCGACTACCATAGTTCAATAGAACTATCATACTCCACCATAAAGAGTATATTTCACTTGAAACTAAAACATTCAAGAATTTCTTCTTCTGTCACATCTCGAAAAACTTGCAGAAAAACTTCCATGTTTCACTTTTCCGGAAGTTTCATCTGCCGTCGACATTTCTTTCCACCACACGCATCTTACACAACTGTGAAACCAGTGCCCTGTGCGCAATTATGGACCCTTTAGAGCAATTTTTCGGACCTGCTTCCCTGGGCAATTTTTCTTTATATGCCCAAAATTGTTTACTTTCAACACCTGTGCAATCTCAATTGTATCAACACATCCTTGACTTAAATTTTCCACAAGTCAAAATTGATTTTTCCACCAAATTTCTCCATGTCAAACTTAACAGTACTTGAAAAAATTAACATTCCAGCTGTATACATACAGTAAACTGTACACCGAGTAGGTTCATTGTCTTCACCGACAATTATAGTTCAAAAGAACTATCATATTCCACCATAGAGAGTATACCACTTGAAGCTAAAGCACTCAGAATTTTATCCATATTGAAAGTCATCGACATAACTTCTTCAAGATGCTCAATTCCTATCAGCTCCAACAATATTGATGTCTACGAGGGAGTACTAGACATAGAAACAAACAATAAGGGATAAGCAAAATACCCGTGTACTCCCATTAATAAAAAAAATTGACTTAAAAAAAACTAAGGGACAAGGAAAAGGTGATTTATTAAAAATTACTTTTTATTTATTACTTTGATAGTTTAATATATTTATTATATGATTTCAGTTATTAACTTGACAATTTATTGTAACGAGAAAAATAAGTGTAATAAATAAAATCAAGAGTATAATCGGGAAAAAAAACTAATATTTTTATCCAAAACAAAACAAATTCTACTTGTAGTTTAGTGTGCTTGTTATGTTAAAGAGAAAAATCTATTTACACACATTCAGCTAAAGTGAACCAAGCATGTTTGGAGATCCTACAAGTAAAGATGTATCTAGATTCTCGAAGAACTCTCATGAAGTAAAGTTTCTTAAAAATGTAAGATAGTTAATCCACTATATATGTCACATACATCAATGGAAAATACTTGTCTCTTTTATAAATAGGAAGTCTTGTGAAGTGTTAAAGCATCTCATCCAAGAGCGAGAGAGAAAAGAGCAAGTGTGCTTGTGTGAGAGAGTCTCTTGTAGTGAGAATATTATTATTTCTCCTAACTCTTGAGTGGGAGTGTAAAAATAAACACAATAGAGTGAAACCAAGACATACCAAGGGTAAAAATGAAATTATTTGCAAGAAAACTAAGTGATTAAACACGAAACAAAAAAGCAAAACAGAACGTAGATTACAGATCAAAACAAAATTGGGAAAAACTCGATGTGAAGAAGAGATGAGGCTGGCGAAACACACGAGCAATGCTGCGATGATGATGAGCTCGTGGGACTCGACAACGATGGCCCCAGAGACACGTTGAAGGCTTGTCGGTTCACGAAGGAAGAAGGTATAGCAGTTCTTGCTATGTTTCTTGTCTCTTCCAAGCACACACACGCATAACCGAAAAAGCAAAAACACGCACAAAACCTTTCGGTAACCCAATTCAAAATTACTCGCTTGATTTCCACATTTGGGAGATTTGGCATAAACCAAATCCAATATCATAGAGCATGAAACACATTGAGATACAAGTCTTTACAAATTAGGGGTTTCCTAATCTCATTTCCAATCTCACTTTCACTCGTGCTTCCTATCTATTTCTCACAGCACATTGCAATTTTATCACTAAGCTCTCTTACTAACAAATGATCCTAGCTAACTAAGCTTTATATAGCTTAGGGCTCGCCGGAATAGTTAGTTGTAAGACTCTAACAACTATTGCAAACTGAAAACAACAACCCCAACTAACGCTTAGCTAATATAACTAACTTCTCGCTTTACACAAAATTTGATTGGATGGTCCAAAAATCATAACAAGAGGTACTCATGTTTGTACTTTGTAGAGTGATACACAACTTGAGTTTGGTTTAGAATCCTTGTAATCTTATTTGAGATAATAATATATTTTTTTGATAAGCAGATAATAATATATTTTGTTGGGACATTTTTGTAAACACAGACTAGAGATACTTATAACCATGTAAATTATTGATAATGATCTTCTGTAGAGCTACTAAAAAAAGTATTTCTAGTTTGATGGAACTTTTTTCCTCTTATGAACAAGTCTCAAGCCAAGTTATCAGTAAGGAGAAGTCTAAAATTTTCACTGGCAGCATATCCTCCTCTTGTGTCAACGTACGTCATCCCAGCTTTGTTCGGATTCTCTAAGGGATCTCTCCCTTTTACTTATCTTGGTGTTCCTTTATTCGAAGGAAAGCCCCGGAGACACCATTTGTTGCCTATTGCAGATAGAATTAAGGCTAAACTATCCTATTGGAAAGGCTCGTTATTTCCTGTTATGGGTAGAGTTCAACGGTAAATTCTGTCATTCTGAGCATGTTGGTCTATAGCTTTCGCATTTATGCTTGACCTGCTAATCTCCTTAATACTGTGGACACATGAATTAGAAATTTTGTGTGGTCAAGCGATGTTACTATTAGAAAAATTGTTACTGTTGCTTCGCATATGGTGTGCAAACCCTTTCAAGAAGGTGGTCTGGGTCTTAGATCTATCAAAACGATTAATAGGGCTGGTATGTTAAAGTTTGGCTGGAATTTCATCTCTACCAACTTACAATGGGCTCTGCTTTTGAAAGCCAGGATCTATAAAAACAATAAGCCGGTGAACTATCACGTCTCTTCTTCTATTTGCCTTGGATTTAAATCATGTATTTCTGTGATTCTCGAGCACTCAACTTGGAAGCTTGGAAATGGTGTTAGAATAAATTTTTGGACAGACTCTTGGCTCTCTAGACCTATTGTGGATATCATTGGTATACCTCCTAATTTTCACAGGGACCTCAAAGCTACTCTTAGTGATTTTATAGTGAACGGTAGGTGGTCTATCCCTACCAAATTTACTCCGAAATTCAGAAAATTGTTATCCCAAATATCCCGGTGAATGATCAATTGATTTGGGATTGCTCTAATTCAGGAGATCTGACTTTCAGGGATTCTGTTCTTTTTCATGCTCCCCATGCGCAGGTTGTTCCCTGGACTAAGATAGTTTGGAAGAATTTTATTCTGCCCTCAAAATCATTTATTCTTTGGAAGACTTTTCATAAAAAGATGCCAACAGATAACCAACTTTGGAATAGAGGTTGCACTGTGGTTTCTGTTTGTAGCATTTGAGGTAGCGATTTAGAGACTTCTCATCACCTATTCCTAGCCTGTCCTTTTGCCAAACACATTTGGAATTGGCTCGGAAGAATCCTAAGCCTCAATATTAACACTGCTTCTTTTCAGAGCATTTTATCCTTGACTTCCCATGGTTGGAGTCCTCAGTTGAGTGACATTGTCTCTTCTGCTATTGTTAACATTTTTTGGGTGATTTGGTATTGCAGGAATCATACTAGATTTGATAATCACGTGATCCCCTTACATACTGCTATCAATTTAATTATTTCTAATGCGACTTTAGCAGAAAATGCCTCTAAATCTACAATGTCTTCCTCTGCTGCTGAATTTATGATTATAAAAGCTTTTAATGTCATTGGTAATTACAGAAATTCTCCAACCATCAAAGAGGTAATTTGAACCCCACTTGCTCCCTACTTGATTAAGTGCAATACAGATGGTGCTGCTAAATGGTGCCATGGTCTAGCTGCTTGTGGTGGTATTTTTAGAGACAGAACTGCTGCTGTCCTTGGGTGTTTTTCTTCCCCGATAGTTAATAGTTATGCGCTTCATGCTGAGCTTATTGGAGCTATGTTGGCTATCGAGATTGTTGTTGATAAAGGTTGGACGTCTTTGTGGCTAAAATGTGATTTTCAATTAGTTGTCTCGGCCTTTAACAACTGTAATGTTGTTCCTTCGAAACTCTGCAACAGATGGAACAACTGTTTATACTTAACTAGACAGATGAATTTCGTTTGCACTCACATTTATAGAGAAGGTAATGCTTGTGCTGATAAGCTTGCAGGTCAAGGAACCAATACAAGTGGATTTACTTGGTGGAATCTCATCCCGAGCTTCATTGCGGATGACTTTTTCAGGAATAGGTTAGGTTTGCCTAACTACATGTTTGGTTAATTGCTTCTGTCCCTCGATGGGTTGGGTTCTCCTTTTGCCTCCTATTTTTTGTGTGCTGCAGATGATTGTTAGTGACTCTGGTGCCGACCTGGTTGGGATGAGAGTCATCATAGTGATGCTTTTGCACACCTTTGTAGGTTTGCCTTTATTTTTTTCCTGTTATAATGATGTTTATGCTCCTGGGTTTTGGTCTAGTCCCCCCATGTTTTCTGTACATTTTCTCTTTTTTATCAATAAAATTTAGGGGGAGTACTCTTTCCTTCCTGGTGCTTTTTCCCTAAGGAGAATTTTGCATCAGAAGGTTTTAACGAGACTCCATATCCATTTCTTTTGTTTAAAAAAAACCATGTAAATTATTGTGTGCTCGCTTATTTTTTTTTCTATACTAGGTGCTCCCATCTAAGATTTTTGGTGTAAGTTGATTTTCCTGAACAGTTTGCCTTATAAGATATCTCTTAGGGGTGGGCGTTTGGTGGTTTGGGTGGGTTTTGATGAGGTTAAACACCCAACCCAATCAAATACTTATAGGTTGGGTTCGGTAAAATTAGACCCAAATTTTCGTGTGACCCAAACCAACCCAACTCAATCTCAAATGGGTTGGGTTGGGTTCATTAGTAAAGTATCTTTTTTTTTAAAAAAATCAAATAAAGAAAGAATAATATGAGTTAATTTAGACTCATTACAGCTAATTAAACCAAATAAAAAAGGTCATGAAGCTCATGCAAAAGAAAATTTTCGTCATACGAATGTGTCTTAAAGAAACTAAATAGATCATATCCTACACACGAAGTCGCTTTCTTCATCTGTTTCTATAATCAGCAAAACCAAAAAATTACAAGTCACATTCAACTACATATTTAAAAGTACTCTGCAGCTAGACTTTGGTTAATTTTTACATTAGAATTTATTTTCAATGTAGACTAAAGTAAGTGTTCTTTTAAATGTTTTCAAGGAAGAATGAAACTAATTCAAAAATTGAAATTTTCTTGAATGAAATTGAGAATTTATTTAAGTGATCTTACATATACTTCAGTTATCAATTCGTATATGTAATATCACAGACAAAAAAATTAGTATGTGTAAGATCATAATGGAATGGGTTGGGTTGGGTTGGGTTGAATGGGTTCTAAATTTTCAGACCCGTTACCCAACCCGTACTCTATGGGTCTCCCTATTTTAAAACCAACCCAACCCACTTACCCGAACCAACCCATTTTTTGCGAGTTGGGTTGGATTGGGTTGCGGGTTGGGTTGGGTCAATGGGTACGCATGCCCACCCCTAAAATCTCTCATGTAAACTTATTGAGCAGTTGGCAGCAAGCAATATATGTGTCCAATTGAGGAGTTAGCAGCAAGCCTCCAACTCTCCTCCCACTAAATTTATCAAGCTGACTTGTCACCTTGACAGCAATAATGGTTTCTATATATTGAGATAACACACTATTTTAACTAAGAAGCCCACTTCCGTCATTTTATATATTTAACACCTCCACCTCCACCTCCACCGTGCTCCAAACCACTAACTATTACATATATTAAGAAAGGGCTACAAACTGTCATAATTAAAGATGGTGCACATACCAAATTATAATTTCCATGCAAGGCACGACGACAACATGGCACTAATTCATTATTAATTATCTAAATGCGCCAATGTGGTTTAAAGCAAAACCACAACCACAAGAGTGTTAGTGACATTAATTAACGTAACTGCTTATTCTACATACTCTCACTTCCACTTCCAACTCCTATAAATTGCATCTTTGGGAAGGCTAATTTCACAACAGAGGCATTTCATAGTAGTCCTAATTATATAATTAATTAATCAACTTGTGCATTTAGTTTGTTAACATGTCTTCCATTGGAGCACGTTCAGCTGAAGTATTTGTTATGGAGAAGAGGCATAAGGAGAAGATGAAAAGAATGGAAGAGGAAAGAGTAAGAAAGGGCCAGCTGATCAGTAGTGTTGATCAAGAAACAAAGGTGAGTACTGTTGGTAAGAGCAATAAGGTGCATCCAGGCAGTGATCAAGGACTCGAATCTAATAATAATGGCAATTCCATGCGTAATGGTTTTAAATTTGGGATTACTAAATAGGGTCTCAAAAGTGTACTAGCTTCTACTTTTTATTTTCATGGGAATAGGTGCATGCCCACCATTACCCTTCTTTCAATTTGTTTTCTTTTGTCCCTGTTTTGTATGATTAAGTTTGAATGTTTGTTTAGTAGCATCCTTGAGTACTCATCACAAAAAATAATTAATAAAGCTTGTAATTAGTTATCATGTTGGTATATGATTAGAAGTGTCATCAGTGGTGTTGGTGTTTAGTGGCTTGTATATATCTCAAATTGTAGTAGTGTATTGTAACGCTTGAGGGTTTATATAACTCAAATAATATTTAGAAATGAATCAAAATGATCTCTAGCGAGTTTTCAGAATGATGTTTAATTATGTTTATTGTAACATGTTTAAGCAAACATCATCTTGAAGAAGCATTATATGAAGGTCTTTCTCGATAATTGGGAGCTTATTAATACGAGTTAGTCAAAAAGGCTAACTAGAGAGCAAATACAAACCATATCTGTAAGTCATGGTCACATCTAACACACATAATACGCCGACTATTCTAACATACCAATTAACACCTAACAAGTATTGAATAAAACCTTGTCAAAAAAAAAAGTATTGAATAAAATGAAGCTTATCATCCGATCCTCAAATGAAACAAAAACAATCATGTCATACATTGTAAAGATATAGCAGTTAAACTCCTTATTTACAGTTTTATGGACAAGTTATTATGAGCAAAAGTACCTCTAGTGATCAACAGTTCTTTATTCTTTTTGAAAGTTTAGGTTTAGGATAAGCTTATCTTTCATATATTGTATTAACAACATTTTTAACTTTTTCAAAGTGGCTCTTTATATTTTCTTTTCTCCCTTTGGTCCTTTATGTTTCAATTTTGTGTCAAATTGGTCCCTTTTTCTCACTTCAGTCCTTTATGTTAAAAAGCGACCAAACTGACACTGATTTGAAATATAAAAGACAAAGTGAGAGAGAGAAAAGAAAAAGGACCAAACTGAAATTTTGGTCAAAGATAAGAACAAAAAATGCAATTTAGCAACTAACTATTACTCGCATTAAGAAAGGCTAGAATGTAATACCTCTATTTCATAATACATGTCTTTTTAGAAAATATTAGTATTTGAAATATTAATAAGTTTAGGGAAACAATTTTTAATATGTTAGTATTTGAATTAATATAATAATTAAGATTAACTCGCGTGATACACAGGTTCATATTAGTTATATATGTTTTTAGTGTCACAATAGAAAATTAAAAAACATTCTTGATTAGGGAGAAAATTTCGTATATTGAAAGAGAAATTTAAATTTAATACTAATAATATATATTATGCTGAAGTGCTAATAATATGAGAAATAAAATAATTAATAAAATAATATTATATGAGAAGTGCTAGCATCTCTCTCTCTTTAACGTTCTCCCTCTCCACCCTCTCAATGGTTTAATTCCTAAGTTATAGAACTCACATGAATTACATGGCGAATGGAAATTGGTGGGGTTAGGCCGAAGGATTGACTTGACAAAAAAACAGATAATTGACACAACTTTGAGAGGGGACTAAATAATATGTTCATATTATGAATAATTGAATGTCTCTTAGTATTATTATGATCATCTCTTGTAACTCTCATTAATAAAAAGCTTTCATTCCTTGTAATTGCGCTTCATTGTATATGTTAAATGGTACATTAAGTTAGGTCATAATATTCACTTAACTCATGTCCTATAAAAAGGACTCATATAACATTGTAAATAACATACTTTCAAGAGTATAATGTTAAACCAGAGAAGAGAGATTGAGATGAAACTCATTTTCTGTATTGAAATGAAAACGTATGTATATTAATGAGTCAGTGAGCCTTATATACAATCACAGGCAATACAATCAGTTTCTAACAAACTAATTAATTCAATCTAACTACACTAAACCCTAGTTAAACTAACCTACAGTTACAGATAATTGTAGAGTTAAATAACTAGAGTGAGTTCTAATATTCTCCACCAAGTTGGAAGATACAATTTTTAGACTAACTTAGAAATTAAGTTTACAAACAGTTGCTTGGGCATGGCTTTATTAGAGGATCTGCAAGTTGATGTGTTGATGAATTTGTTGTTGGCATGCTCCCTGATGAAATGGACATCAATCCCAATATGTTTGGAGCAGTCATTTAGTGTGGAATTAGTTGCAAGTTGAATTGCATACTTGCTTCACAGAAAGCTTTGCAGGAAGTGACATTGACTTGAAATGCTTGTAAAAGTTGCTATAGCTAGAGGGCTCAGTTGTGAAAAGAGATAATGATATATGCTCTGCTTCTACAAAGGATTTAGATATTGTGGGTTGTTTTCCGATTTCCATGCAACCAAAGACTCGCCGATGAACACACAAAAACATGTGGTGGACTTATGTGAAGCTCCCTCAATCAACGTCTGCATAAGCTGATAGAGATAGAGAATTCTTGGAAGAGAACAACAAACCTTTCCTCGGGGATGACTTCAAGTACTAAAGTATATGATACAATCCATGGAGATGGGGAACATGGGGTGTAGTCATGAATTAATTGGATGAGTTTGTTAACTGCAAAAGCTACTTCAGGTCGTGATATGGTTGGGTAAATCGGTCTACCTATTAGTCTCCTGTATTGGGATGGTTCTGGGACAGGTTCTCCCTCGGTCTCAATGAGCTTAAGGTTTGGAGTCCATAAGTGTGGGGAGGGTTTTGCAGTGTAAGAAATATGCATCACTAAACTGCTGAGTGGCATACTTACATTGACATAAGTATATATCTTTGGTAGATGTGGAAATCTCAAGTCACAAAAAATATTTGAAAACCAAGGAGTTTCAACTTGAACAAACTTTGGAGCAATTTATGAGCTGCTGAAATGGATTCTGCACTTGGTCCAACAAAGATGATATCATCCACATAGAGCAATAGTACAACCACACTAGAGCATGATGTATAGAGAGATGAATCTACTAATGATTGAGTGAACCTGTGTTGGAGGATGGTGGATGAGAACTTGTTGAACCATTGCCAAGAGGCTTGGTTTAAGCCATAGCGGGGCTTGTTGATTTTTCACACCATATTTTCCCCCTTGCTTGGATACCTCAAAGGGAATTTCATGTAAACATCTTCCAATAGATCCCCATAAAGGAAAGCGTTGTTCACATCTAATTGGACTAATTTCCAATTGGATATGGCAACAATGGCAAGAATAACCCTTGCAGAAGTGAGTGTTTCCATGAGGGATAACCTATCCACAAAGTCGAGAGCCAAATTTTGTGTATAGCCTTGAGCAACAAGGCGTGCCTTATAGAAGTCTAGGCTCCCATCAGCCTTATACTTAACCTTGTATAGTCGAGGAGTTGTGGGCTTCAAGGGAATTTATTTCCTTCTCCATTGCTTAGTACCATTCAACTGATTTTCAAGCTAGATGATAAAACAATGGTTCATAAATGGATGACACTTGAAGGATATAGTGGTGGTAGCTATTGGATAGGTTGTTATGTGAGGTTAATTAGGTACGATGTTTCACAAATTTAGTCCTTGAGGTGAGGTGGGCTATTATGTGGTCCGGTGAATCATCTTAGAGATGCATGGGGTGATTCAAGTATTGGCAGAACTTGTTCTAGTGTGATAGGTTCTGTACCAGGGTCTCTGTCTATGATGGTTCAAGGCACGGTGTTGGGCGCAGGATTTGTATCACAGGTCAAGCGTGAAGATAGGCGCAAAATTTGGTGAGTTAGGATCAATGGTTGTTAGTGGTGATATTTCATTACTTGATGGATGAGAGCCAGGAGGTAATGTCATAGGCAGGTGAAGGAAAGGAAATTGGGTAGAAATGTCATGGCTACGGGGGAAGTTTGGAAAGGGAAGGTGTGTTCTTGAAAGGTGACATCTCTATAGATGAGGAATTTCCTAGAGCTGTGTTCTTGGCACTGTCAATTCTTAAGCATTTTTTAGTTTTGTCAATTTGAGTTTTAACATACTTAAAAAATGCTTAATATGGGTTGTTGCTTTAGATTTGTTGCTCAACAAGTAGATCGAAATGAAACAACTACAGTCACTGTTATGGACACAAAGAGCATGGAGAATCAAGACTTGGCACTTGGACCAATTAGAAGAGGAAGAGCAAAAAAGATTAAAGAACAACAACAATTGAAAGCTCAAATGATTAATTTGCTTATTGATAGCAAATATTCTAAAATTGTTCCTTGTCTTTTAAATACTTTAATTTTATAATTAAGATTTCATATGAATTTTATATTTGCAATAAGCCAAACATTTTTAGGCATGTTGTTTCTCATTCTTAGATGCCTAATTGTGTAAGGCCTAGTTTGGGCTTGAATTTGGGCTTTTAGGTTTATGTTTGTGACTTTAGTGAGTCCACAATCTATTCCCTATAAATAGGTGTGGTTATGTAAGTTGTAAAAGACCTTTTGATCATATTTTTAATTTGAGAGGAATTAGCATAAGTGCTCTCTCTAGGGTTCTTCCTTGAACCATCTTTGGGATCTTATCAAGAGCTTAGGTTTTTGTGGCGATCCAAGCATGAGAATTATCATCTTTCCATGAAAGATGTGGCTTCTCTTCATCTCATAGATTCGTCCATTGTCTTTCCATCTTTTCGGTTTTCTTCCCTTTTCCTTGTCTTTTCTTGTTTATTGGTCTTGTTATTTCTTTGATTATGGAACGATTCTCTATTTTAGTTGAATTAGTTACAATAATTCACATCAATGGTCTTACCAAATAATTGTGCACCTTTGGAAGTACCATCAATCATGAGAGTTGTCTACCACAATTACACTTGTAAAACTCTTTTCCTCATGTACCTCACAATTCTCATGTATAGAGGCAATATGGTGCTCTTCATTCTTTGCAAGTGCCTCAAGTGCAACATCACCTTCACTCACCTTATAAGAGGAATCAACAAAACTAGAAGAAAAATTAGCATTAGTGGTCAAGCAAACAAAATCATTAGAAGATGGGAGTTTAGATGACTCTCCCAACAATGGTTCAAGTTCCTCCCTACTTCTAATTTTTGGAATCTCTTTAGAAGTTTCCATCATTAGAGGCTCTCGGCCAACCCTAGTGGCTACATCCTCCTCATTGATTTTAACATTCATTTTCTTTGCTTCTTCCTCTATTTTATTCTTCAAAGCAATTTGGTCCTTAAGCATTTTATGAAGGCTAAGAGAAGTAAGATGAATTTCCAAATTTTCATGCCTAAAAGAGTACTTGTTAGCATATCCATCATAGATTGCTTTCTTATCAAGTTGCCATGGCCTACCTAAGATTAGGTGGGCGGTCTCTATAGGTACAACATCACATAAGACTATGTCTTTGTACTTATGGGTGGAAAAGCTAACAAACACTTTTTTATTCACAAGTATTGTTTCTTTATCTTTATGCAACTTGGGCTTATATGGTGTTGGATGGTCAAAGGTGTGAAGGTTGAGTTTTGTAACTAAACGAGTGCTAGCCATATTAACACAACTCTCACCAACCACTTGCAAACAACATATACTATTTTGAACACGACATCTTGCATGAAACAAAGAATAAGTAATAGCAATAGGAGTAGAAGTAGAGATTTTCTCCTTACCATTTGGCACCATGGCCGAAGCTTTATCATCTTCAAAGTTAGATTGAAAAGCTTCTTCCATGCTTGCATTCGTATCCCTCACTCTATGTCTCCTTTCATGTTCTTTCTCCTCAATATACTTATCTCTTCTATGCCTCCTTTGATCCTCATCATACATATATTTTCTATACCTTCTTACATAATACTCATGAGGGGAATCATGTCTCTTAGGAGAACGATGTCTTCTTGGTGAAACATGTCTCGTTGGGCTTCCTTTGTACCATTCATCCATCTTTCAAGTGAAATGTGGTACCTACAAGAAGAGTTAGAAAATAACAAAAATTTACAGCCACCAATAAGTCCTCACAAGTGTATTTAGCTCACCAAATGTCACTCCACTCGTGTTTAGGCTTTATTAGGAAAAATATTCTCCACTCAATGATTTTTTGGACACACAAGTGTAAAATAGGGCCACTTAAATCACTCTATTCTCCAATGATCTCTTAGGAGTGAACCTCAAAAGCCTCTTCCCAACCTTGACGTTGATATTACTAGATTCTCAAGGAGAGTATTGCCAATCACCAAGAATGCCAAAAAAAAAGGAAAGAAACTACTATGACAAACTTCCGAATTTTGAAGACAAAAATCAAAAGCAAAAAATAATAATAATAACAAAGCTAAACCAAATATATAGTATTTAAAGACAAATATAAACTAAGAAAAAGACTCAACAAGAATGGTAGCAATGCACCAAAGAAATTGCAACAAAATGAGCAAATAAGCCTCCAAGGGCAAAATGGTCCAACTGTCTCCAAAAGATTTTGACAAAATTTCTCAATGATCCAAATAATGTTTACTAACAATGGGAATTTTCTGGAATTTTTGGAATTTTTTTTATGCTCCTGTGATTAGGTTGATGCCTTTGTTTTTTTTTAAATAATGTTTTTTTTTTTACTTTTTTTTTTGCTATTTTTCAGTATTTCCTTTTTTTTGAATATTTTTTCAATGTCTCAAAAAATACTAGATTTTAGGACAAACAACCTGGCTTTTGAATCACTGACAAAGCAGCTATATTGAATCCATAAACACAATTTGAAAATTGAACAAATACTTTTGGATCAAACTGCAGAAAATGAAGAGCACTTCATCAAGAACACCAAGAACAACAACATTGATTTCTTGAAACAGGATTATCTCAACGAATACTCAACCAAATCAGGCAAATGAATAGTCCATTTCGTGCGAAATTTCACAAGGAATTCGAATTTATCATCAATTGGCACAAAAAAGTTGAAGAGCTTGCTCAGAATGCGAAAATTCAGAAGAAAAAAAACGCGTTTTAGGGTTTGTAAATTGGGCAAATGCTCAAAACTCAACCAAAATTCATGAAACAACTTGCAATAGGAGCGAAATTACTGCAGTAAATGATTCCAAGCAACGAAATGGAAACTTTAAGAACAACTTTTACTCTTTTTTGAACTCGAAAGTGATGAAATCTTGCTCAAATTCCGTGAAACAAGTGTGTAGTATGTTTCGAATCACAATAGAAACAAGTTGCAATCAAGAATTACTCAAGAAACTCAACCAATAACAGAATCGAATTGGACAACAAAAAGAAAAGAAAAAACGTGAACAGTAACAAAAGTGTGAGAAAAAATATTGTCAAAATTCTTTTAGCTCTGAATACCACTTGATGTGAATCTAATTGATTCCATATAAATTTAGCTATTACCAAGTGTTATTGTCTTCTTGAATCAATAAAAAAAAATTGGGTTTTGGTTGCTGTTTTGCATTTTGTTCTTGTTGCTTACCTTTTTTTTTCTTAAGATATTTTTGATTCACGCCTGTTGGTATTGATTAATCCACTTTCTAGCCTAAACAATGTTTAACTCTTCTTGTATTGTGTTATGGACAGAAAGAGCATGGAGAATCAAGACTTGGCACTTGGACCAATTAGAAGAGGAAGAGCAAAAAAGATTAAAGAACAACAACAATTGAAAGCTCAAATGATTAATTTGCTTATTGATAGCAAATATTCTAAAATTGTTTCTTGTCTTTTAAATACTTTAATTTTATAATTAAGATTTCATATGAATTTTATATTTGCAATAAGCCAAACATTTTTAGGCATGTTGTTTCTCATTCTTAGATGCCTAATTGTGTAAGGCCTAGTTTGGGCTTGAATTTGGGCTTTTAGGTTTATGTTTGTGACTTTAGTGAGTCCACAATCTATTCCCTATAAATAGGTGTGGTTATGTAAGTTGTAAAAGACCTTTTGATCATATTTTTAATTTGAGAGGAATTAGCATAAGTGCTCTCTCTAGGGTTCTTCCTTGAACCATCTTTGGGATCTTATCAAGAGCTTAGGTTTTTGTGGCGATCCAAGCATGAGAATTATCATCTTTCCATGAAAGATGTGGCTTCTCTTCATCTCATAGATTCGTCCATTGTCTTTCCATCTTTTCGGTTTTCTTCCCTTTTCCTTGTCTTTTCTTGTTTATTGGTCTTGTTATTTCTTTGATTATGGAACGATTCTCTATTTTAGTTGAATTAGTTACAATAATTCACATCAATGGTCTTACCAAATAATTGTGCACCTTTGGAAGTACCATCAATCATGAGAGTTGTAATTGTGAGGTACATTTAAAGGGACCTTATTATTGAGAGTTTTGAGTACTCAAGTGTCCTAACCTAGCATGCCAAACATTGACATTGTGATTTTTAGAAGAAGTGTTAACTACATCTGAAGTTGCAACAACATCGCAAACTTGTTTATGAGTAGAATTTCTACAATTAGAATGATGAAAATTATCAGAGGTGGTGTGCGGATGCATGACATAGAGACCATTATCCAACTTTTCCAATCCTTTTTAGCAGATTGTTTCCCTAGAGAAAAAAATGTTTGGCGTAGAAAGTAAGTGACATGTCAGATTTGTCAAGCAATTGACTTACAGAAACTAGGTATATACAGAACGTGTGCAATGTAAGCAGGGGAGAAAGTATCATTATATCAGTAGCAGTAACAAGAACCTTCGTGAGGTTGGATAAGGTGACGTATTTGTTATCTAGCTTAGTGTGTGCAAAAAAATTTTTGATGTCATAGCAAATATGAGAGGAAGGACCAGAATCAAATATTCAAGTATTATAGTCAGAGGACTCAACTGTGGAAAGAATCATACATAGGGAGGAGTTGTCAATTTAATCTAATTCAGGAGTGCATGCTTTTACCATTTGAGCTTGGATGAACCAAAGCATCATTTGATACTGTTGACTTGATAGAGAAGAGGGATTGTTAGTGTCTTGAGCAGGCATCATTTGCTTCTGGTTCCTTTCTTGCCATGGATCTTAAGACATTCTCTTTGAGGTTGCCAATTACGCCACAATGCGAGAAAGTAGGGTGTTCTTTCCTAGCGGAGCGACCTTGGTGAGATAGCACAATACAGGCCATGGTGGAATCAGTGGAGATGTTGGAAGCACCAACCTATCTGTGTTTCTCATCCTAAAAACGAGTTTAAAAACGTGATCAATCGAAAGCATGGGGTCCATCAACAAGATCTGACCATGAACGCTGAGGAAGTTCCAATTCAGTCCCATTAAGAATGACACGAAACACTCGCTTTTGAGATGATCGAGCAAGAGTTGCACATTGCCGCAGTGGTAATTGTGGACGAGACGAACTTCACCAAGTTGTTTCTCCCACATTTCTTTGAATTTTGTGTAATAGGCTCCAATGGAGGATGGACCTTGTTCCGAACTAGGCCAAGAGCCCAATCCCGCTCATGGGCTGAAGCGTGGCCCAATTCAAGTCAATCCCACAGAAAGGCAAAGGCATAGACCCACTGATAAGTGGCGATCCTTGCGCCAAAGCTATCAACGGTGGGCATCGCTTCGCCTGATCCAACGGTCGCAACTCAACCTGGCAGTTACCCGCATCTAGTCCTCAGGGCAGGACTGAGGTCTATAAATAGAGGCCAACCCCCTTTTACCAGGTACGCTTTTTCCATTATCTTATACCACATACGACTTCCCGCTTTTGACTTTGGGGTTAGAGTGTCATTGCAGGTACCACCCCCGGATTGAGTTCTAGGAACGACATCAGCGGGAGCGCCCTATAAACTATCCAAGTCGGACTACCCAATCTCGGATAAGGTACAGATCAAACCTTGAGTGCAATTGAGAATTTTCTTCTTCAATTGGAAGACATGAGGCCTTTTTGTTGTTGGAAACGAGTGTGAAGATCTTTCCACATGGCGACGGCGTTCTCGGAGTTAATCACACTGGCAGTGATCTCTTTCTTAACTGAATTTCAAGAGTCACTATGAGACGGTGTTGTTATTATGAATCCAAGCATCGTACTTATTTCGGAACATCTTCATCAGGTTTGGGAATGGATCCATCTAGGAATTCGACTTTGTTCTTATTATCGTCAAGCGCCATGAACTAAAATTTTCCTCGGTAAGGTGTTGAGATACCAACACAAGACCGGGATTATCCAAGGATGGAGGTAAAAAAACGTGTCATCGTGGTTCGATGCAGGGTTCTCCGTGGCTGAGATGATTTGAACAGCAACCTAGCGACGCTGAGAACGAATGAGGAACAATGAATGCGGAAGAATACAGAGTGATGCGGAAGAAAAGCTTCAAGAATATTCTTCTGATAATATCTTAAACCGGAGAATCAAGAAGTTCAAATGAAACTCATTTTCAATATTGAAATGAAAATGTATGTACATTAATGAGCCAGTGAGCCTTATATACAATCAGAGTACAATAGAATCGGTTTCTAACAAACTAACTAATTCAATTAACTACACTAACCATTAGTTGAACTAACCTATAGTTAGGGATAATGGTATTGTTAAATAACTAGAGTGAGTTCTAATATATAATATATAGATTGTTCTTCTCTCTTTCTCTTATATTTTGTCTTGTATTTGTTCATAATCGAGTTTTGGTCACAATTTGCTTTATATAGATTTCCATGCAAGCATTATATGTCCAATTGTGCTCCTTCCACTTAGTTAATCAAGTTGGCTTGTCACCTTCACAGCATTAATGGTTTCTGTTGAGATGGCACACTACTTTAACTATATGAAGACCACTTCCGTCATTTTATATTTATCATCCACCTCCACCGGACTATACAAACCACTAACTATCATACATTAAGAAGGGGTAGAACACATATTTAAAGATGGTGCACATACCAAATTAAAATTTCCATGCAAGGCACGATGACAACATAACTAGCATTAATTCTATTATTATTACATTAAATTAAATAGTTAATGCTAATGAATGGTTGTAAAGCAAAACCACAACCACAAGAGTGTACGTTACTCACTCACAATACCACATCCAACTCCTATAAATTCCATCTTTGGGAACGCTAATTTCACAGCAGAGGCATTTCATAGTAGTCCTAAATAATTATATAAGTTTGTTAACATGTCTTCCATTGGAGCACGTTCAGCTGAAGTATTTGTTATGGAGAAAAGGCATAAGGAGAAGATGAAAAGAATGGAAGAGGAAAGGGTAAGAAAGGGCCAGCTGAGTAGTGCTGATCAAGAAACAAAGGTGGCTGTTGTTGGTAAGAGTAATAAGGTCCACCCAGGCAGTGATCAAGTTTCTCAGCGTAATGGTTTTTAAGTTTGGGATAGCTAAATAGCTCTCCCCAAAAATATACTAGTCTCTTATTATTTTCGTGATCAAGGTTATAAGCACACCCACAATTACCCTTCTTACACTTTTTTTCTTTTCTCCCTGTTTTGTATGATTAAGTTTGAAATTTGAATGTTTGTCTTGTTGCATCCTTACTCGATCATCACAAAAATAATTAATAAAGCTTGTAATTAGTTATCATGTGGCCATGTGGGTGTGATGAAAGTGCGCCATTATTAGTGATGTGGGCTTAACATTTCTTCTCAAATTTGAACCTCTGTGCTAAATTGCCAGATCTAAACGCGCTTTGTAGTAATTTGTATCTATATGAATATATATAATAAACGGGTCGTTTGTATATGACACTTATCGGGGCCGTCCCAAACAATTTGGAGACTCCGTTCAAATTTTAAAAATGGAACCCCAATTTAATTTTGAGTCAACTCTTCAAGTTTTTTCATTGTCTTACACGTTTCTCATATCCGAGTTCATAATTTCTAATCTTTAGAGATATAGTAGAAAGAAAAATATGATAATAGCGGGAAAATAGCGGAAGCTCCACATAGCAGTTGAAATAAATTTCATCTATATGAAAATGTTGCAGCTAAATATAATAAAAATGCATAAAAATAAGAAGAGTGGTGGAGACCGAAACAGTGGTGGATCTTATCAGAAGTTTTGTAGGGGACCAAAATTTGTGAGAATTTGAAAATTTATTCTAAAAATTAATAAAATGATTTTAATTTTTGAAACCTATAATTTTTTAAACAAATTATAAAACATTTGGTACAAATTTAATTTGAAAATTTATTCTAAAAATTAATAAAATGATTTTAATTTTTGAAACCTATAATTTTTTAAACAAATTATAAAACATTTGGTACAAATTTAATATTTTATAATTAATTTACATAAATATAATTCTTTTTATGCAGCTTAATTATTAACAAACACTATATTAATCGTAAAATATTTTTTTTTGGTTGATTTTTTTTTTGGTGAAAATGGTTATTTATTTATTAATACGAGTAATACATTAATAAGATAAAAATATAAATGACAATATCGAATCAAATGGAACAGCACCAATAGTGTTCTGGGATTCGAAATTGGTTTCCGTGAGGCACTAGTTGGTTTAACGGAACGCGTTTACCATTGAACCAACTAATGAACTTGTAGTAGGATTGCAAATGAAATATATGTAATATATATATATATATATATACACCTTTTTTTTGCACTCTAAAAAAGTGGCATTAGGCTGGGGCCCTGTGCAGTAGCACAGATCACACAGGCCCAAAGCCGACCCCGACAGTTATGATAGTTAGATTACTGTTTTGTTTCTTTAGAATAAACAATAAAGATTTACTACTTAACAATAATATAAGGGTAACTCTCATTCTTACACATAAGTCAAACTTCATTTTTGGTTAAATTACATACTTGGCCTTTATCTTTAACATTAGTTTCAGTTTCATCCTATTTTACCTTTGGTTCTTTATGCTTCTAATCTTTGTCATACTGGTAGGTTATTTATGTTTCAAAGCTTTGTCATAGTGGTCATTTATGTTTGATATGTTCCAATTTTGTCCTTCAATTGGTATGATATGTTTCAGTTTGGTCCTTCAAAATAAAAATAAGAAAAATGGAGAACACTAGGAATATCTTCAAGAACGCCAAAACACTTTAATTTCTTGTTTCTTGAATAACTCATGCAATACGTGACCAAATTGAATGAAATTGGACTCTAACTCAAATAAAATTTTGCAAGGAACTCAATGGAACCAAAATTAAATTCAGAAAAGTGTTTGTGTGCAAAATCACTTCTAAAACCGAAAGCTTGAACTCAAAGCTAAAAAACCTTCAATTTTAACAATGGTAATTTTGCTATAGAGCGTCAAATTGAACAATTCTTGAGTCTAACATGCACGAAATTCAACAAAGAATCAGAATATAGCAAGCATTTTGTTCAGAAAAGCGCCTAAACACAAACACTGTGAAGAAACAATTTGCATCTATAAATCATGTTTTGGTTATTATTTGCTCATTTCTCAATCAATATGCGTCAAACCAATTGGGTTCAACTCGTATAGAGTGTAAAAATTGAACTATAGAAAAGGTTTCAAACCAACTGTGTTAAACTTGTCTTCCTCTTCCAACTTTCGGTTCCAAAAGTGATTGTGTGCATAAGCAGTTTTCTGAGCTTAATTTTGGTTCCATTGAATTCCTTGCGAAATTTTATTAAAGTTAGAGTCCAGTTTCGTTCAATTTGATCATGTATTGCATGAGTTATTCAAGAAATTAAAGTGTTCTTGAAGACATTCATTGTGTTCTTCATTTTGTGTTTTTATTTTGAATTAACAATGTAGATACAAAGTATTTTCTTGATGGAGCAGATTTCATTATATAGGGGCTTTTTGAGCTGAGAGGACATCATTGTCCCCTACATGTCGGATAGGTGCCTCCGGCAATTTGGATACGTCCAGGTCATTCCTCGTGAGCCGCTTCAGGGTCGTCCAGGGTTTACAAATATCATGATGCGATTGTCCAGATGGACTGATGGAGTGAAAGTTTCCATAAGGTTTTGAGCACGACTATGGTGAGAGGGAAGTGGGTGATGTTTATCAGACTTACTTGTCATGGTACTTGTGATGGTAGCTGAGGAGAGACTGGTGATTATTAGCCAGCAGTTGCGGATGGTACTTTAGTCTTGAGACCTTCGTTGAGACTCTCAGTCGTACAGGGTGGTCCAGGGCTTGATTGATTTGGCAGAGGGAGAGGATTGAGTTTTTTTTGTTGTATTCCATTTGAACACCTTGGATTTATGTATTTCTTATTAGTATTGTTCCGTTATTATATTAGACTAGTTTAATTAAAAAATTATTTTCATTGATGCAAACATTAAAAGTAAAATATAAATAGTAAAACATAAACAACAACAAATATAGTTCTTAAACTCTCGGTCCTCCAGCATAACAACAGTGTATAATCTCATTGACGCTCCATTCAGTCTCCACGTACAGCTCTAACGCCTACGAGTCAGACACATCTCATGGATGTTCAACATGCTTCGTTTGTCGTCATCAGTCTTGATCTTCATGGACGACCAGTAAATGCAGCCATCGTCTCCCCAATCGAGTTTGCGATAAGTAATACTACTAACCTCACGATCATGACCAACCACTTGAACTTTGAGCTTCACTTCATCTTTCAGACCGTCGAAGGTGATGTTGTCATCGGAATCATGTCCGTTAAATTTTAACAAAACAGATTTTGCAAGGAGTGCTATTTTGTGAGGAAACGAAAAGTATCGGACAACGGTTTTGATCATTCAAGCCGCATGGTGTATTGTTACAATTGGTGGAAAGTAATTTGTTATTAATAGCATAGCATTACGGAGAGAGGAGTGTTAGTGTACTAGTAACTACATATTAATTTATCATGTACGCCACCCTGGAAACGTGGGCCTCATATTAATTTATCCTCCTCGTCGGGTTCGGTTCTTGTCGTTGGAGCATAACTAACAACCCCAATTGTGAACCTCAAAAACCCTCATTCCAATACCATCAGAAAACTACGACACCAAACCTTTTGAACATAACAATATTCTCCGTGTGCGCTATGGATAGCCATAACCATGTTAATGGTGACGACCAAGAGGATCCAAAACCAGTAGTCCTCATCACAGGTTGTACCGAGGGTGGAATAGGCCACGCGCTTGCACGCGCCTTCGCGGCCAACAAATGCAAAGTGGTTGCCACCAGCAGGTCGCTGTCCAGTATGGCGGACCTGGAACACGACACCAGGTTCTTCTTACAAGAGCTCGATGTGAAGTCCGATGAGAGCGTTCGTGGTGTTCTCGACAACGTTATGAACAAGTTTGGTCGCATCGATGTGCTCGTCAACAACGCTGGTGTTCAGTGCGTGGGTCCACTCGCTGAGGTTCCTCTCTCCGCGATCCAAAACACCTTTGAAACCAACGTCTTTGGTTGGTATTATTATTAAAATTAGAAAAAACTCAAAATTATGAATCCAAAATTATTAGTTTCTTCTTGTTTTTGCTGTTTTTATATGGTCTCTTGGGTTATCTCAAAAAAATTGAGCTTATAATATTTGTAACATTATTGTAGGTTCCATGAGAATGGTTCAGGCTGTTGTACCTCACATGGCAACTAGGAAACAGGGAAAGATTGTGAACATTGGTAGTGTTACTGCTTTGGCCTCTGGACCTTGGTCTGGCACTTACAATGCTTCTAAAGCTGCTCTTCATGCTTTGACAGATACATTAAGGTACTAAACAATTTGGTTATTTGATACTATAAAGTTGAGTTTATTATGCACTATACTAGATTTATATTAATGTACTAAGGTCAAATTTTAGTGGATGGGACAATACACCATTTGGGATTTAGTGGTTGTCCTCTGCTACTTATTTAATCTTGTACATTTTAATATGCAGATTGGAGCTAGGACATTTTGGAATTGATGTTGTGAATGTTGTACCTGGAGCTGTGAAGTCAAACATTGGAAATTCTGCCATAGCTAATTACAACAGCATGCCTGAGTGGAAACTATTCAGGCCTTTTGAAGCAGCAATTAGAGATAGGGCTAATCTATCTCAGAGGTCAAGGACGACACCTACGGATGAGTTTGCTGAAAAGACTGTAGCTGTTGTTCTTAAGAACAAACCACCTGCATGGTTCACTTATGGCCATTATTCCACTGCCATGGCTATCATGTACCATTTACCACTCTCTGTTAGAGACTTTATTTTCAAGAAAGCAATGAAATGCTGACCTGCATGAATGTATGTATGTTGGTGGACAATCTATAAGGCATTCCCTTTAGGCCAGGGGATACCATTGGAGAATGTCTTGTTAGGACTGCAATTTACATATTCTAGCCAATAAAAAAAAAGTTGAATTGGTTCATAAACTATTTGAGAATCTCTCATGCTGACAGGATTTATTATAGAAATGAATAACATCTTAGGTTGAGTATTACTCTTGGAACGTGGCAAACTCCAAACAATATAAAATATATATATATATATATATATATATATGAATTTATTCCCATTAGTATTCTAAGAGTAAAACAACCAAGAAACTGCAAAAATTGTCCACATTTATAAGCAAAAGTATGAGCCCATTTATGCAGTAGTATAATGACTCTTTGTCCTCACTTGAATTTATTAGCTAGTCAACAAGTTGTGGACTCCAATATGTCGAAGCATTAACCACAAATAGAATTCTCTGGCTAATTCCCTTGCAAAAATCAGGGATTATAGCTCTCTCTCAAATAAGCGAAGAAGCTCTCCCTCAAGAGCTTTAATGTGGTTGGACTCGAACCCATCATCTTTGGTTAAGCTGCAAGATATCTGAACCATCTAATCCAAACACTCTTAGATGGAAAGTAGAAAGAAAGGGTAAGAAGAAAGAAAGAATATATGTTTCTCAATGAGAAAAAACACTTAAATAAAATTGAATAGATAAACCGAATAGAAAACAAAAATGTACCCAGCAACCCAAAAACAAAAAATGATCATTTAGTGGGAATTAAAGATGATTAGAAATAGTTTTTAAAAATATTTATTTATTTTTTAAAAATAAAGTAACTATGATAACTTTTAAAAATAATTCTATATAAATTAATTAAGGATGTTAGATTAAAAAAGGTTAAATAAGTTTGAAATAATTATTTTATTTTTAAAAGTATTGATTTAATAAATAAAATAGGGTATTTTGGTAAGAGAAAAAAATTTAAATTAATTTTATGTTCTATCAACTGTAAATTATAAGTTAAAAAATTTTAAAAAAATATACGTATCTTGTCAAAATTAACTTTCAGGGTCCTTTAAGATGGACCTCCTATAAAAGGAGTCCAAAGATGAACCCCATTACTTGATTGGGTAGAGCATCTATGTATATAATTATTTTCATCTAAGTGTTGGTGTTATTCTTTACTAGCTTCAATGCCCGTCTGATAGACAGGGAGCGCTAGCAACAGCTGAAAGACATAGCGGTATTTAGTATACGAAAGTATAAGATTGTGGACAGACAATATAGATAACTTAATAGAATTGTGCATTACAATAAACCAAAGTAGAAAGATCTAAATATGTCTTAAGAAGTTTTACAAATGCAAACACAAAGATTTCAACAGCATCTAGTCAAGAACAATAGGATTGTCTTCAAGAAGCCGAGGAAAATGATGTTGAGGATATTGGACTTGTAGAGCCCTAGTAACGACTCAATTACATGAGTTTAAGATATTCAAAATACAGGATGCTATATAGATAAAAGTAATAGGTTAATTTATCTCTCAGTTGAAATATCAATATAGCAGCAATACAAACTTTGTGTTTTTTTCTTTGAATGATGAAAATATCCCTGAAATTTGGCGCCAAATTTTGGCTCCGTGGCTAACATTCAGCAAAAGAAAACGTGGCACTAATGTCCCATGAAGTGAAGAAAACGTGGCACTAATGTCCCATGAAGTGAAGAACACGTGTCTTATATGCACACTTGGCTAACATGCATAAAAAGGTCGTGAGAAAATCACAAAAATGCCCTTTGGCGCCATAATATATTGTAAGACTACTTTCCCTTCAATCCGCCAACTTCAAACCGATTATTACATCTAAAATTTTGTCTGAACTATAAAGCACCTCAAAACACACTACGTAACATCACAATTTAAGTACCGGTGATCTTTACTAAAAAAGTATAAACAAAAAGAGAGATAAAAAAGAGAGAGGGGGAAAGTTTGGTGCTAAAAAAAGGAGGGAGAGTGAAAGTTTGTTAGTATTAAATCCACTCCACATGCAGTGGTCGATAACTTCAAACCGATTATTGAGAAACGAACTTCATGTATTTAAACATCTAAAATTTTGTCTGAACTATAAAGCACCTCAAAACACACTACTTATTATTGAGAAACGAACTCCGTGTATTTAAACATCTAAAATTTTGTCCGAACTCGAAATCACTTAAAAGCACACTACTTAACATCACAATTTAGGTATTTTTACCCAATCATATTTTTTATATGGACCTTTTTAAAAAAGTCCAATGAGTCCTAAAAGCTAAAAAAGAAAAAAGGGTGAGGGGCTAAAAGGTAAAGAAAGAAAAAAATAGTCCTAAAAGCTAAAAAAGAAAAAAGGGTGAGGGGCTAAAAGGTAAAGAAAGGGGGAAAAAAAGAGGGGGAGGGGGAAAAAGCGCGCCAGTCCACACTGAAGGACTGGCCTCGCTTTATATTCTTAGATTAGATGAGGTTTTCTCAACTGCCTTTGATGAAAACACGTTAGTCCTCACACATTGGGCATAAGTGTTGGAAAAAACCATACGCCCTCAGCTCTCTCGAGCTTAACAGCAACAATGAAAAACAAAACATGGACATATATCAAGCCCCAAACTGAACCGTAGCTCCAAACTATCTCAAACACGACTAATCCTCTAATCTCTGCTAATTTTCCCTCGGAGCCTATCATAATCGCTAACGAAAAACTAATCGATGGCCCTGATGACCTTTTCCCACCTTATTCTCCTTCACCATTCCCGGCATCTGAAACTTATACTTCAATTTTTTTTGGTCCAACTCATACTCCAAGTTATTCATCACTAATTTTCTCAATTAACTTAGGTTGGGCTCAAGAGAGCTAGTTATCAGGTGGAATCACAAGGTGCAGGAGCATCCTTGTCGAGCTCGAGGGAAGAGCATTGTTGAGGAGGCGAGACAAAAATTCTTCGCCATGTTTGATGAGAAAGGGGAGACAAGAGAGTCTTAAACTAAACGATTGATAAAATCGACCCCTTAAGAATCTTGATGATAACAAAGTACCTTCGTATTGAAGTAAGTTCTTCCAAAAAATGAAGTAAATATTTCGATAAAGAATAAGCAAATATCTTAATATCAAAAGCCTCTCCGCTTCCGGACTGTTGATAAATTTCAAAAGTTAACTTCTGACATATCTTACAACTATCGACATGATCAGAGCGACAATTAAAATAGGATGAAAAGATTGACTAGTAAACTCAAATTTGTTCATCAAACCCTTCGAACGGAGCAACCCCACAAACTGCTGCATGTCAAACAAACACACGACTTGAAGAAAAGCAGTAGCGGTACACTCCAGCAACAACGGATATAAATTGGCATTCGACGAATGAAAACACGCATATCAATTAACAAGAAAAAAAAAACGAAAACATGCATATCAATTAACAAGAAAAAACCACGTTTCGTTACCGAAATGATTCCACAATTCAGCTTCATGGCAGGGAGCAACATAATCCAACGTCAAATTTTAATCAAAGTTTAAAATGTTTGGGCAAAGGTTCACTAAACTAGTTCAAACAGCAAGGAAAATGTATCCACACAAGTGGCTCTTTAGTTTATGACATTCTAACACTAAAGAAATGCAAGTCTCAAGAAGTATTAGCAATGACAATTTTTGTTCCCGACACAAACACCAGCAAACCTTAGACAATACCACTAACTAGCACGATGGCCAAAAATAAGAGTAAAGCTGCAGGGATGAATTGCCTACTGCCTCGTGCTCTTACCCTGTGCTGCAAGTTTTGCAGCAACTTGCTCTTCAGACAAAGGTAAATAGTATATCCGAGGAGTTGCTGTTGTTTTGCGGAAGAGATCATCCAGAGTGACAATTGGTGGGTCCACTTTCTCAGGAAGGGGTGGTGGGGATGGAAGACGTTCCCTTGCTATTGGTGGAGGCCTTGTCAATGGAAGTGGAGGTGGGGGTGGGAGAACAACTGGAACCGGATGCTGCTCCCTGTGCAGACGAGGAGAAGGCTCCGGCTGTGAGAAAGGCGGTGGGGGAGGAACCATTGGGGCAATGTTGACAGAGGCAGCCTGAGTAGGAGGTTCTAACTTCATTTTCACTTCTTCAGGATCAACATACTCAGCAACTAAGAGGCGCCCGCCATTAGGAGGCCATTGCAAATTATACACAGCATTTCGTGTCTCAATAGCCTCTTCAGTTGATGAGTACTACATCACCAAGAAATAAAGGATTACTTAGAACCGAATGATAAATACAATAACATCACATTTGAATTTACTGTAGCAGGAGCCGGGAAGGTGGAAAGATGATAATTGTCTTACAGTAACATAGCAGTGAGTCTTTATTTGGTCCATCCAGAAACTGCTAACATTCCCAGTTTTGCCAAGAAGTTCTTGCACTGCTTTTAGGGTAAATGGGCGGAGGAAGTGATCGATCCTGAGGGAATTAGTCGGGGTCCTTTGTGATGGTGGAACTGCCAAAAGTAAACACTATTTAGACTTGAAAATCAAGAGACAGACGACACAAACACACTAATATACAACAAACTAAAATCCCAAAAAATGAGGATACTGTAAAACATAGACAGAAATAAAGTTGTGAGAATGCATGCATATAACCACAACCAACAACTAAACCTTATCTTCACTTGATAAACGCAAACAAGCCTGAAATATCAACCAATAAGGGATGTGCACAGAATGCATCTTCAAATATAAATCTTCGAAAATACACTTAAGAGTATAAGATGTGCACAAAATGTGCTTTGAGAAGTCTCCAGAATTAAAATTTAACAAGTGACAGTGAATAATTGTCAATTTATTTGAGCTACAAGCTATAAATTTAAAGTTGATATTAAAACAAGAGGTATAGGAGAATTGGTTCTACATAGATTTTCCGCAATAAGAATAATGTCAACTTACCGATGCGCTCTTTAGGTGTGTCATCAGATACAGAGGAAGCAGACCTGGAGAAGTTGCGTTTTGGAATAATAGGTTCATTCTTGGGTGTAGTTGCAGATCTGGGGGTAGTGCTCTGCAGATCTGATCCCTTAACTGTTTCAACGTTCCACCTGCGTTGCCTTTTTGCAGGCTCATTGCTCCCAACTGATGCTTGTTCTGCAACAAAAAGTTCCAAATAATTTGGGGTGAAAGGCAGTTAGCATAAAACTTCTTGCCTGCCCTTAGGAGTACAGTACTACCATAATATAAAAAAAGAGGTCTACTTCAGAGAACAAAAATCATGATGCTTACCAGGATATTTTCGTTTCTCAGACAAGGAAACAGGATTCATGTCAATATCTTGGTGGGTATCACTTTTTCTTGTGGATAGACCATCTCCCAAAACTACTGTATTGCTTTCCTCCTTGACAATAGGCACTTCACTACTCTCCACTTTGTTTCTAAGTTCATCAACATTAAACTTAGAATCATATTGTTTAGTCTCAGGCAAATCCTCTTCCATGGAATCATCACCAGAACTTCTGTCCAAGTTCAACTTTTCTGGATACCCAACATCATCACTGCTATTGGTCTTGTTCATGTCCGGACTTGGAACACTATTGTTATTTTCTTCAATAGATGCCTTTTTTTCATGCAGCCCTCCAACATCCATTGAATGTGATTCATCATAAACAGGTACATCATTTCTGGGCGATGGTTCTTCCACCATCTCTGGCCTAACATTATCTTGTTCTAATTTGACATTATTAGCAATTATAGTATCCTTTAGTTCATTCTTTTGATTAATTGACAAGTATTCAGTAGAAATAGAATCAGATTTTACTTGAGACCCTAAACTAGGGTTGACCTCAGATACCTGGTTTTCTGGAGCAGAAGAATTGGGCATGAGATCATCACCGGGGGGCTTTGTGTCAGACTCCAGTTGGGGCTTTGAGTCCTCGCTATCCAGCTGCGCCCTTGACTCCTCATTCTCCAGCTTAATAGCCAAATCCTCATCATTCTTTTCTGCACTATAAACCTGACCACTGACTACTTCTGTTACAACAGTCTCAGTGACCGTAACAGTGGTCTCCACAGAAGTAGTATGGCCAAATACCTCCGCTCCCGCATTTGCAGATTCTACACCAACTGGCAGGCCCGAATCTTGAACATCTTGATCCATGGCTGACACACCATCATTAATGTCAACTGTGTCAATAACACCATCTTGCCCGTCCTTATTGCTGACATTATCCACAATCTCTGGAACCTTTTCTACATTTTCCGTTTCAATTGGCTCAACTACACCACGGTTCCCCTGTTCAGAAGTCTCAAATGTCTGGGCCCTTTCCCTTTCAATTGTATCAACCACTTCAGCATCCACAGTATCCCTCTGGGAATCCTTAACCTCCTCTCCTTGATCACCTATACCATTAGCCCCATCCTTCTCCAAACCCTCAGCAGCCTCCTTTTCTGGGGAAGCCTCATTGTCCTGGGCAGCGTCCATTTCCATGCGAAGAGCTTCATCCAAACGCCTGACTAAATCATCCTTCAAACCTTTGGTAGTCAGCTTCCTTCTCTTCAGCTCCTCTTTCAACTCTGTAACCTTCCACAGATTAATGGGTCGATCGTCCAGAATTGGGTAGCTTGACGACATTGTGCCAGAAATATAAATGAAAAATCACCTAAACCTGGAATCAGCAATTAAATTCCATAAACAATCAACATAAAAGAAATAAAAACCTATCAACTCAAACAGCATCTTTCAGAGCAAACAAACACCAGGAATTGTTAAAAGCACACAATTTATTTGTTAAAAGTGCAACAGTTATTTTCATCACAAAGAAAAACAAGAACCCCCAATTGCAAGCGGAAGATCCAAAAAACCGTGAAATTTCAAATAATAACAGTTAATAGCGAAATTGAAAGGCATGTATAAATATAAATGTTCACGTTTCAACAGAAAGGAAGGGGAACCAAAACTACTCACAGTGATAATAGTTAGCGGAGATTCAAGAAAGAGACTTGGCGCTTCGTTTACCGAAACCCTAATTTTCGAATAGGAGAGGAACTACCAGAGAAAGAAACAGATAAGGGCATCAACGATTGAAGTCCCGATAACCAGAAAGAATGCACTCGATTTTATTGACCCCTTTACTTTTCCTGAAAACACCGAAGCAGAAAAATGTCGAAGAGAAAAAAATAACAGAAATGAAAGCAAAGAACGCAAAATTAAAGTTCAGTATCAGCAGAGATGTTTTATCCAAAACAATAATGAAAAAAATATTGAGACATAAAGGTAGTGCGAAATCTGTAATTCGTATCTAGGGCTTCTTATTTTTTTTATTTGTCTGTTTCTAGGGTTCTTTGTGTTTGTGACGACGCCTTATGCTGCGTTCCCGTGAAGTAATACTCTCTGTGGGTCTCTTTTTTTACATAGCAGCGATTACCAACATAAATTTGGTATTGTAATGACGATAATACCCTTTTCACACGTCGCTGCCAGTTGATCTGAGATTCATTCAATTCATTCAATTTCAATATAATTAAATTAAGCTTATTCTCTACGTCCCATAATATAATGTCTCATTACACTTTTCACAATTATTAAAAAAAGTTGGTTGTTTAATTAATATGTTAAAATATGTATGACTATTTAAAAATGTATCTACAAAGTTATAAGGGCCTTATATTTTGGGACAAGTAAAAAAGAAAAAGTGGCTTTATATTTTGGGACGGAGGGAGTATTATTATATAACTCAACTAGGTAGCTCAGTTGTCAAGCTAAGAAATACTGAAGGAACTCACCAAATGAGTGCGAGGAAGTCTCAAGTTCAAATCCAGAAAATTAACATTCCCCCTCCCCGATTAACATTAAAAAAATTATTAATTTTTTGTTGGTATTTCAATTAGACATATTACTATGTTGACATATCATAATTTTTTTGGCAAATATGTCTTTTAATATTTTTATCTCTAACTTTTAATTTTTTGTCATTCTCTCTCTATTTATGAGTCTCACTTTTACAACTTTTTATTCTTTCTATTTGTGGGTCCAACTTTTTCCTTCTCAGTTCTCACCTTTTTCCTCCCCTATTTCCTCTATCTCTCTCTCTTTATTTTTCAACTTTCTTTTTTTCTCCCACAGATTTTATTATTTTCATTACTTTAGCATTTACTTATAAATTTATACTCCTATGCTAGCACATTTGGTATAAATCCAGTATACTCTGTGCACAACTGCAGAGACTAATCTCTCGAATTATGTAGGACTACAATGGGCGGCAACCAAATTAAACATAATACTATGTTGACACGTTGTAATTTTTTAGGTCAAATATGCCTTTTAGTATTTTTCTCTCTAACATTTAATTTTTTTCACTCTCTCTCTATTTATGAGTTCCCATTTTACAAATTTTTTAGAAAAGTGCAATCTCTCTTTATTTATAGGTCCAACTTTTTCCTTCTCACCTCTTTCCTCCCCTATTTCCTCTCTTCATTTTTCAACTTTCTCTTTTTTCTTCCAAATTTTTTATTATTTTAATTACATTAGTATTTATAAACTTATATTTTATACCCATATGGACACATGCCCTTTCTAAAATATTCAATCCCCTCAATCTTCTCTCTCAATAAGTAAACATTATATGTTATTGCCATAGTTTTATTACTTTAATTTCCCAACGGAGTGGTGGGAAAGTATTACCATTGTCGATTCCTTTTATTTATTTTTATACTTTTGTTTTCATGAATGTCTATAATTTTTATTTTTATTTTCATGTAATGGTTATCGTGCTTTTGAGCTTGACGGGGAAACATTACATATTGTTGGTATAATTTTTATTTTTATATAGATGAAAAAATACTTCACACTGTCAAAGTTTTTTATTAGTATACTTGTGGGGAAAGACGGGCACTCCATGAGTGTGTTAGTGGGTGGTTAATGTGTTGGTGTGTTAGTGGGTGGTTATCGTTTATTAGAAATTTGTACTTACAATAAGGGCATTTTGGTCAGAAAAATATGACACCAAAATGACAGTTTTTTTTTAGAATCTCATTTATTAATAGTTATAGATATCTATTCACATTCTTAAATTTCAACAGGAAAACATGTACTGATTTTGTTCATAGAAACTTATTTGTATGTGTTTTATATTTTTTACTTATATATTTATTTTTTAGCCTGCTAGGTAGAACGAAACAAAAGACACAAATATTATGTCTGACACAATAAAAAAAACACAGTGCTGAAAAAAACGGTTGAGGCCACATTATTTCTTACTTCTTACTTCGTACCAAGAAGTATTTTCCTTTTTTTATGATTTTGATCCCCCACTTTGTCAATTTCTGAAATGTTTGGCCCTCCTAAAATTGCTCAAATTTCTTGCAGACATGATCCTCACTTGTCCGATGTGACATGCCACACTGGATTGTCACATGGAATTGTAAATTAATTTTTTGATAACAATTTGCTTTTTTAAAGAATTAATAATATCTAAAATAAAAAACACATTTGTGATAGGCCCAGACAATAGTGGAAGAACCGACCGAAAACCCGGCCTGCCCAACAAATCTGTAGAAGTAGGGAAGAAATTTGACCAATGTTGGAAGAGTCATCCAAGCCTCCATCTTCTAATGTTTTTGTTTGCTTAGCGACTAATGCTAACTTACATTCTAGTTTTCTTGATTCCTTGTTGATGGTGAGAGAAGATGATGTTCCACTTGAGGCACTTGCAAAAAATGGTGTTTCAAAAACATTGGAAGTGTACAATAGTTTAAAAGGTAAAAAGTCTCATGGTGGTTGAGAGCGTCATATTGTCTCTAAATATGAAAGTTGTAAGGAAAATGACCAAAAGAGAGACTTAAAAGTATACTTGTAATGCCTAACAAGGATACAAAGATGAAAACTTGTGAAAGAGTATGTGCCTTAAGAAACTTTTGCATGATTTGTCGTGTGATGGCATAGCTTTCACTACTAACTCTTTCCTTGCATATAGTTTTGCTCATTTCTTGTTTGGGGAACATATGAATGTGTTGCCTAAGCCACTTTCTTGTGGGAAAGACAATGATCTTGATGGTACTTCCAAAGGTGAGCAACAACATGGTGAGGCCAAGGTATACAGAGAATTTGTTTAATGTTCTAAAGTCGTGAAGGTATAAGATCCTTCCTATTTTCTCCATCCCCCCCCGACAGGAGATCCGACCCGACAGGAGCACTACCAACTACAGTTTCGTATCAACTTGAAAAGACAACAAGGTACAGAATAGTGAGGAATATTTATTTTAGGGAGTAGTAGTGGAGGACAATTGAGAGGAGATCAACGAGTGAATTGTAATATATAAGATGAATGTGTGTATGAAAAACAAGGGTGCAACGAGCAATTTCACAAAAAGGAAAATGGATTACTTAAAAAGCCCAAGCTTGTTTCTATCTAGTTTTTCAACCTTGATTTTCTTATAACCACTTCTTTTAACTCGAAATATTTTCACCAAGTAAATAATAATCCAAATCTAATATAGTACAACAATAAATTAATTAATTTAAAAATAAGGCTTAAATATGTTTTAGGCCCATGCAAATATGGGGTGTTTTGGTTTAAGTCCCTACAAAAAAAATTATTTAAAAGCCCTTGCAAAATGACATGTTTTGTTATAAGCCATTCTGTTAGTGAGACGTTAAAAATGTACAGTCTATCTTCCAAGTGTGTGTGTTTTTTTTTACCAATGCCAGGTGTATTTTAAATTGCTGATTGTAACATAAAAACAAAGCAGTAAAATATTAAAAGAGAAAAAGGATTAAAATTGACGAAAACCCTAATTCCAGATTCATCTTCTTCTCTATTCTATTCTCAGCGCCTCCATGGATGATTACAGTCGTTTCAGTTGTGGTTCTTCATCAAATGCCACGAATCGTTCATCAAATGCAGCGAATCGTTCATCAGATGCAAGGAATCGCACACGACTTCCAGTTGTGACTGTGGGCGTACGATGCGATTCTACATTTCTGGGTCATTCCAAAACCCTGGATGCCCATACTAGAAGTGCACTGGGTATTGGGTTTAGTTTTTGTTTTATTAATTATTGATCTTTATTCCTCTCAAATTGTTGTATTTCATACAGTAAATGTTGTATTTCATTTCTATTTAGATGAAAGAAGACAGTTGCAAGTTGTTTGTGTGGGATGATGAACTTAGTGAGAAACATTTAACATTTAGAGATGCCACTTCATCAACAGAGACAACTGGTGGTGTATCTTCCGAAAGTTACAGCTGCAAAGGTTGTGTTTATGCAGAGAAAGCAATTGAAGCTGGGACCAAAAAGAAAGAGAATCTGAAAGCATTGGTCTATGAAAGAGAAAGGGTTATGGGGCTTACAACTAGGATTCAATGGCTTCAACTTCTGTTGTTTTTGTCATTGGTTATATTTGTTGTCTATGTGGCTTGGAATCAAGCAAATTAAGGGTTCCCTAGTTTGTGATAAGTGTAGGATCCATGGAATATAGTTTTCTTTTTCATCATTAGTGAATGTAATTTGTGGAATGAATCTTAATGAAAGTAATTGTGATTTGGTTGTTATTGTTAAGATTTCAATGTATTTCTGCTGCAATTTTATGGTACAGATAGCTGATGTTGCACAAACAATTGAGATTGTTAAGTCTCAGAATGTAAATGCATTGTTTATTTAAGCCCCTGCATATATAAAAAAAATTCTTAAACCCTTGCAAATATATCTTTTTTTAGTTTAAACCTCTGCAAATATAATATTTTTTTCTTAATCCTCTGTAAAATTGTGTTTAAGCCTCTGTCAAATATTGTTTACAAGCATCAATAAAGACTTGAAATAAGACTTCAAATAAGACCTAAAGATAGTCAAATTGAGACTTCAAATACTTGGTCGATATTACACATTAATACTGTCATATGATGAGTTCAAAATACCAAATACTTAAAACAAAATACAATCCCAAATGAGGTCAAAATACCAAATACTTAAAACAAAATACAATCCCAACTTCTTAAACAAAATTAAACTAACATACAACTTAAAATTAAACTGTTTTCCACCACTTTTTTTTTCTCGGCTTGTACTTGGCTGCTACATATTTGGTCACTTTTTCTTTGGCCACTGGAGGTTTTGTTTTGATTCTTGGGTCTAATTCACATCAGCTTCAGCAATAGCTTCATTCACATCAGGTTTTCTTCTTATTTAGAGCTTTGGTCTCATGACTTGCTTATATTTGAAGCTCTTATTTTTGTTTGCGGCTATTTTAATTTGTTGAACAAGTGAAGCAGGAACAACAACAGTAGCAGGAATTGGTACACCTCTTGGTTCCGAAACACTAGAAGCAGCAACATGAAGTTGTTGTGAAACACCAGATGCAACAGCAGGAACTTGCTGTGAAACACCAGAAGCAGCAGCAGTATCTGTTCCTGAAACAACAAAAGCAGGAACTTGTTCAGATACACCAACATTAGCAGCATCTGTACTTGAACCAACCTTGAATTTATAATTCTTATCAAAATCCTCTTTCTGGAAAACAGGGTACCTCATCTTCTTCAAATCCATGTTATCTTCTTCAGATTCAATAGCACTACTATATAACTCCTCACTCTCATACGCTTCTTCCATTTCATAATCACCATCTATTGAGTCTTCATCACTTGATGAATCTAAATTGATTCCCATGGCAGCCCTTTTAGCAAGAGATAACATCTTATGAGTAGAATAAACCTTTGTTCTTGCTTTTTGATCATTGGCAGTAACATTTTCTTCCACAGTTACCTCATCTTCAAATCCATCATCTAGCCCAAGTGCCATTTCCTCCTCACTGTCACCAAAATGAACCCCATGAGCATCATCCTCAGAATCACTTTCCACATTACTTTCACCCTACTTCTCTACACCATCAATGGTTTCCCCAACCAGTGATTCAACATACAAGTGTGTGTCACAGTTATGGAGCATTGCAAATTCAGCACACTCAACAGCATCGTTGTCCACCTTCAGTGACTTGTAACCCCCTTCATATTCTGATGAATCAGAATTCTACCATAGATGAAAATCTTCTTTGTATCCTAAGTCCCTAACAAGCCCAATAGCTTCAAAGATGCTCCACCTATCAACATCATTGATGTTTGCAACTGCTACATCTCCTCCATTATAAACCCTATTTTCCCTAACCTCAAACAGCCCCCCATGGTGAATTATGAGACTGAAACTCGTCCCTGTAAAATTGCCAAACACTATCAACTTTCAGATTTGCAAAAAGGACCCTATATTTTGAAGAAGTGCAATTTTCAGTCAAATAGGTGACTTTGAAAAATAATAACTCTTGTGGTCCCAATAACAGTTACCAACAACAAAAACAAGACAAACAAAGCTATATAAAATTGAAATCAACTAAAAGTGCCAAAGAAAGTGGTCCCAATAGAGTAAAATAAAGCACAAAGGGACAAATTAGTATCATAAATGGTCAAATAGCAATTACCAACAACAGAAACACAACAATACAGTCACAATACCACATGCATTGAAACTGAACTTAAAACATCAAACAGAAACACGAAACCCAGAAAAACGAAAGAAATAAGAAAGAAACACTTACCTAATGGCTTCCTTGAAGTTCCTTCTTATTCGTCGCATCAGAGAAAGTTCAAAATCGTCGTCTTCTTCCTCGAAATTCATTTTTGAAGCGCGAAACCCAGGATTTCTTCTTCTTTCGAAAACCATAATCTTCTTCTTCTCTTCGTTCGTAAAAACCCAGTTCTTCTTCTTCTTCTTCTTCTTCTTCTTCTTCTTCTTCTTCTTCTTCTTCTTCTTCTTCTTCTTTAATCTTTAAAAATTTCAATCTTTTAAACTTTTAATGTTTTTAACTTTTAATCTTTTATTTCGTTTTTTAATCTTTTAATATTGTACAGTCAGCATTGGAAAGACAACGTGGAAGACAGTCTGTACATTTTTAACGTCTCACTAACAGTTCATTAACAGAATGACTTATAACAAAACATATCATTTTGCAAGGGCTTTTAAATATTAATTTTTTTTGCAGTGACTTAAACCAAAACACCACATATTTGCAGGGACCTAAAACATATTTAAGCGTAAAAATAATGATATATTACCAAAGTTATATAAATGTACAATTAATTACCAATTTAACATATTTTAATAATTCAAACACACATAAGTCATAAAACCATTAGAACTATAATTTTAAATAACCTTAAATATCATTATGGTTCCTGCAAATACAACGAATATCCATTTTGGTCCCAATATTTTTTTAAAAGAGCCATTGGAAAATTTAAAATTATTCATTTTAGTCCCTGAGGTCATTTGAAACCTGGTATGTCACGTTTTTTGGACAAATGATTTGTCACACGTGGAATGGGTGACATGGATGTGGTGCTTATGTGGATTGCCACCTCACCTAAAATCACTAATGCCTAATATTACCATTTTCATTCTCCCTCATTTTATCTCTCGCACTCTCTGCAAAAAACATCAACTCTCCCCCCTCTCTCTCTCTCTATCTCGTTCTCTCTGTCAATCACTGCAAAACAACTTCACTGGTAGTTTTCCTCAAAGTTTGGGGAGGAATAGGAAACTCACCTTTGTTGATCGTTCTTCTAACAAGTTAACAGGGAGACTTCCTCCTTACATGTGTTTTGGTAATCATCTTCAGACTCTTGATAACTTTGGGGAATTTCCTATTTGGTCTCGTTCCTGACTCGCTTGGAAAGTGCAAGTCTTTCTATAGGATTTGAATGAGGGAGAATTTTCTGAATGGGTCTATCCCAAAAGGACTTTTTGGGCTTCCACAACTAACCCAAGTTGAGCTTCAAGACAATCTTTCTCAGTGGCTAGTTTCCACAACCTAGTTCATTGTCTTCTAACCTTGGTCAAGTTACTCTCTCCAACAACAAGCTTTCTGGGCCTTTACCACCTACCATTGGCAACTTCACTAGCGTGCAAAATTTTTTCCTTGATGGTAACCAGTTCGTTGGTCTAATCACTCCTAAAATTGGAAAGTTACAACAACTTTTAAAGATAGTATACCACTAACACGAGAGAGATAGAGATAGAGTGCCTATTAGGATTAGGGAATTTAGACGAGGTGACAGTCCACATAAGCACCACTTCCATGTAACCCATTCTCCATGTGAAAAATCATCCGTCCAAAATAAAATGTGACACATCAGCTTTAAAACGACTTCAAGGACCAAAATGGATAATTTTAAATTTTGTAAAGACTTTTAAAATAATTACAAAGACCAAAATAGATATTCACTGTATTTACAGGAACCAAAATGATATTTAAGCCTTTTAAATAATAACAATAATAATAAACCATGACTCATATTTAAAAATAAAATAATAACATACCATTAAAACATGTTAATTATAAAAATAAGCACACATAAATATATTAATATGTGCACACGTATTAATAAGAAAATTTGGGTGTTACAGTTTACATGTCATGATTGGAACGACGATCCTCTAAAAGCGGAACTCTACGGGATTAAACATGGTTAATAGTCAATGGCAGATCTACTCATCAACACTGTTGGGCTTGGTGCGTGGGTAATAAAGGTGACTGACCCAATGGATCTATGATAGGATTTGATACCATATTAGAATTTGGATAGGGTCTAACTCAACTCTACAAAACCGGCTTGTAACGTGAGAAATGCCCTTTCATTGTGTACTCTTTTGAGACCACATCTATAGTCAATGTGGAACTTAGGTTTGTCCCAATATCATTGTTGAGGGGGTGTACTTGCAGACCCTCAAATAAAATTCTTTACAACTTTTATTTATGTTATTTATCTTGACCCCATTGAATTTTAAATTTTGCACTTAAGTCTTCCAATTTAGCATGCTTTGACAGTTAAACAAAAAATAAATCCCTAACTTAGTTCTTGAATTTACGCTATATGTTCAACTTGATCTGTAAAATATATGAAAATAATAAGTAGTTCCTAAAGTTTGTAAAATTTGACAATAATATCTAAAATTTTAAGAAATTTTAACTAATATCATGTTTGAATAGTAAAAACAAAATAAACAGAATGTTTTTTAACAACAAAAAAATAAACGAAATGTTAGTAGGTTAGTATTCTTTCTTTGACAAATGCTTACATCTTTCTTAAAATTTGTTCTGTACCTTGTTGATTTTTGGGTTGATCCGAGACTGCAGTTGGTATTGCTCTTGTCGGGTCGGATCTCTGTGTTTTGAGCGAAAGGGGGTACCTGCAAAGACACTCTGATGCTCAAGTCAGTATTGAGAATTTAGGAGTATGCATGAAATGGGTAGTGCGTACCTTTTGTAGTTATGCGAGCCAATATTTATAGAGATCCATGCTAGCTCTGAGCCGTTGGATCGATCGGATAAATCTGAGCCATCAAAGCTTGATAAAGAGGGTCTTGGATATGGATCTAAGCAATTGGGCTAATCTATGTCCAATTGGCTGAGTGGGTCTCGTATGGATCCTAGCCATTAGAGTTGATCCAGGTCTAGTTTGCTTAGTGGGCCTAATGGCCCGGCCCAAAACAAAATTCTTTCAATTCTCAATTTTGATAAGAGGATAATTACTTACATTTATCATAAATGTACGTTTGGGAAAAAAATTATGGAAGGGGGCAAAAAGCACATGCTTGCCCCTTATTGAATATACCCGTTCTTGCATATTTGTATGTTTGGAAGAAAAATATCATGGGAGGGCATTTGTGCTTGCCCCCAGTCGAATCCATCCTTGCTCACTTAAGAGTACATGGACTATTGAGCTGATAAAAAGCAATAAACATGCAATGCAACTGTTTAGTGTGAGAATGTAACAATAAAGAGCAAGTAATGTTTGCTTTAGGGAGCTGAGTCTCAATCATTGTACGAGAATAACAGGCAACAAATGCTGGCGGGGAGCATGTGCAGATCACATGACTCATTGCCATCTTCCACTATGGTTGTCTATTGCATGATAATCTCACCTCATAGTTTGCCAATTGTCAGCTGCCATTTCAAACTAGTGTGGCCAGTGATGCAAATGATATAAAATACAGCATAATAAAAGACTTGAACATGTAAGTAGTCTGGCCAGTGATGCTATTTTATTTTTTTTGACAAATCTAATAAGACCATTCCAATATGGACTCATTGTTACTTCAGAAAAATCAAAGGATTCTATTACCATAATAACTGCTCCATCCACCGTGTGAAAATAAGAAGAGCAAAGAAGCGACAATATCCTTTTGCCAACTAAGCACAAAATTACCGGAAATACATGAAGGTCGGTTGGCTTGGCTTGTTCGCAATTAAAAGCTAAATCAAAACATAAAATGTAGGCGTACGGGGTTCGAACCCTGCTCTCCGCTCCCCTCTAACTACTAACACTAATTTCTAAGCACTAGGCCTATAAAAAAAATAAAGCATAAAAACACATTTAAAAACTTTTAATTTTACAAAAAAAATAATTTAGGGCCCGTTTTTTACGGATTAAAAAATAAATGATTTTGTTGTTAAATAATTTAGAGATTAATTTTTAGAGATTTTTAAGAAAATGAGAAGTTGTTTTGTATTTCTGTAACATACTGAAAATTACTTATTTTTTCAAATCTTTCTTTAAAAAATGATTTTCATGAAAAGCTATGCAAAACAAATTTTCATTTTAAGGATAAAAATAATTTTTTTAAGAAAATGATTTTTTCAGAAAAGCTAAAACAAACAATCAGAATCGCTAAAAATAATAAAAAAACCGTAACAAACAGCTCTTAATCAAGAAAAAGTAAATATTACTAATTAATAAATATTAAAGGCACGCAAAGCCTAGCTGTTATGCCGGTGTAGTTGTCTGTGAGATCAGCTGAAGTCTCTCTTGTCCTCACAGACACACGACATACATGAAAAGCAACAACTCACACCCAAGACGCACATGTAATAAAATCCACAATAATAATAATAACCACGCTGCTTCCTCAAATCATTTCTATTTTCCTTTCGCTTCGAAACGGGCTTAATTCATGCATTTCACGCTCGTTTCGCTTCTCAGGTTTTTCTTCACTCTCTCTTACCGCTCTATTCTCCAATTTTCTACGCGCTCATTAATTTTCTCTCTTTCCTGCATTTCCTTACAAACTAGTTTGATCTTTCGTTGACTCACACAGACACACACTACGCGCTTTTCACTTCCACTTCTCCCTAGTTGATCTACTTCATTCATTTCCAAATACTCTTCAATTTTCACCCAATTTATTAAGCGCGATTCAATTTTACTCAAAAACAGGTTTATCTTAGTGCGTCGGTTAGGTTACCGTTTTTTCTTGTTTCTATGATTATTAATTTTGTAGAAATTGCATTTGTGAATTGGAATTAATTACTGCTTGAGTTCGTGATTGGTTTCTGATCAGCATTTTCGTGTGATTGGTAATGGACATGGAGGGTTTGATGTTTTGAGTGTGCCTCCAATATAGATCTGGAGAAGGGACAGTGTCGTGGACTGATCCTGCTTGGGAGAATCTTTGAGTGACGGGAAGCGAAGATGTCTAGCACACTGACTTGGAGATTTGCTGCCAACAATGGCAGCAACCTTCCGGCTAATGATCTGGTATTTCTTCATATCTATTCCTATTGTCTTATGAGTTAGTAAAGGAAAATATTGTTTTAGTAAAGTAGAAACACGTAATATATGGATCTTGTTTCCAGCCATTATGTATGGATGTATTATATCTTCACATTGCTAGGTGATTGTTCAGAATTTTATTTTTTGGTTAGAAAATAACAGAAATAGTAGATACTTGTGAATTGATACAGTAGCATTTGCAACTACAGAATCAGATACCTCTGAAGGCGCAATTGTGTCTGTAGAATGCAATTTAAGACCACTTGGAGCCCATGAATTATCCTTGCTCTGTAAGAAATTCTAGATTGTACCATTGAGAACCATAAAAGTGTACCGACGCTCTTCGATTTCATTCTGCTATCTGATTCTTATCTCCTGTTGTCCATAGTAACACATGTGTCACTCTTCTTTAAAACAAGACATGAAAGGTTTTATTTATATTATGAAATTCATGAGAAATATTCTATTTTAGATAGTTAACATTATTTTAGTCACGCACCAAACCTTCTTACTATGTGTTGCTGCCCATACTTGGCAGTTGGCCCTAAAATCGGGTGCAGGCAACACAAAAGATGTGAAAAAAAGGTGGCACTGTTAGATTGTCTGTTTACATATCTAATCTGACATAGAATTCATGATCATCTTTTTTAATGGGTTAGTTGTTGTGTTTTCTCTGCACAATATTCATATGCGGTTCCCTGGTATTGCTTCATAAGCTGTATCCCGTATACTTTTATACTTCATTAATACCCAATGAAAGCAACTATCCATTAATACCTAGGAAATCCTTACTTTCGTGATATTGATGAATATAATCAACTTGTGGTACATTATGGTTGTTTACCTATGTTCCCTCAAGTTGGTTTTCTATCTCACTGTCATTATGAATAAGGACAAGTGTAAAGAGATAAGCTAGATTTGCATGTGCGCAGAAAATTAATTAAAATGGAACTTCTAGATTGATATATAGTTCTTTTGATTATGTTAATGTTATTACATCCAATGTTTCCTAAGATATGCACTCATCCCATTTAACCTTCTCCACCGTCATTCTTGTGCTTGCAGGAAAGAAATGGTGATGGCAAGGCTCAAGACTCAGAGCCTCCAACTCCTCATTCTGTTCTGAAAATGGGATTGAGGTTGGTTACAATGTAAAACTTGTCTAAAATCATGTCAAAAAGAATATTTTACAGTCTTAAAAATATCAATGAATCAGTTGCTTGAAATGCTCTTCTAAAATATACATTTTTTTACTTTCTTTAATATGACACATTTTGTAATTTATCTTATGCTTGCTGCCAAGTAAGCTAATAATACCCATGAGTCTCTCTTCTTGATGTGTTATGTTTATCATCTGTATCAAAAAGTCAGAATAACAATTTCTTTCTTTCGAGAATCTAATTGATGGAGGATAAGTTTTATCTTTTGGGAGGGGGGACTTTGGACAATATGGCTTATATAGTCTCCAATCCAAACATCTTACTTTGATGCTTTGATATATGGCTTTTGAAAAAAAAAAATTGAGCATAAATTCTATTATGTAAACTTCGACATCTTATATTTCTAACTGGTTGCAGAGAACGTAGCAGCAACAGCATGGAGGATCCAGATGGGACATTAGCAAGTGTTGCTCAGTGCATTGAGCAGCTGCGTCAGAGCTCATCTTCTATGCAAGAGAAAGAGTATTCCTTAAAGCAATTATTGGAACTTATTGATACACGAGAAAATGCTTTCAGTGCAGTTGGATCTCACTCTCAGGCAGTTCCGGTACTTGTCTCCCTTCTCCGGTCAGGGTCATTGAATGTTAAGATACAGGCAGCAACCGTCTTGGGCTCACTTTGTAAAGAAAATGAGTTAAGGGTGAAAGTCTTGCTCGGAGGATGCATTCCTCCTTTGCTTGGTTTACTAAAGTCCAGTTCTGCAGAAGCTCAAGTAGCTGCCGCAAAGACAATTTTTGCTGTCTCTCAAGGTGGCGCCAAAGATCATGTTGGATCAAAAATATTTTCAACTGAAGGAGTTGTGCCAGTGCTCTGGGAGCAGCTGCAGAAGGGGCTGAAGAGTGGAAGTGTAGTAGATAGTTTATTGACCGGAGCATTGAAAAATCTCTACAGCAGTACTGAGAGATTTTGGAATGCCACAATACAGGCCGGAGGAGTGGACATATTACTGAAGTTACTTACAACAGGACAGCCTAGCACTTTAGCTAATGTGTGTTTTTTACTTGCCTGTATGATGATGGAAGATGCATCTGTTTGTTCAAAGGTATTGAAAGCGGAGGCAACAAAACAACTACTCAAACTTTTAGGCCCTGGTAATGATGCCCCTGTTAGAGCTGAAGCAGCTGGTGCTCTTAAATCTCTATCTGCCCAATGCCAAGATGCAAGGAAAGAGATAGCCAATTCTAATGGCATTCCTGCTTTGATTAATGCTACCATAGCTCCTTCCAAAGAGTTCATGCAAGGTGAGTATGCTCAAGCGATACAGGAAAATGCTATGTGTGCTCTAGCGAACATCTCTGGTGGTCTGTCTTATGTAATCTCCAGCCTTGGTCAAAGCCTTGAATCATGCTCCTCACCTACCCAAGCTGCGGACACATTGGGGGCTTTAGCTTCTGCTCTTATGATATATGATGACAAGGCAGAATCTACTAGAGCATCAGATCCTTTGATTGTTGAGCAGACATTACTCAAGCAATTTAAACCTCACTCTCCCTTCCTTGTGCAGGAAAGGACCATTGAAGCCCTAGCTAGTTTGTATGGTAGTCCTATTCTCTCCATTAAACTTGCAAATTCTGAAGCAAAGCGTTTGCTTGTTGGTTTAATAACAATGGCTGCTAATGAAGTGCAAGATGAGCTTCTAAAAGCTCTCTTGACATTGTCCAATAGTGAATCCAATCTATGGCGTGCGCTTCAAGGCCGTGAAGGGGTTCAGCTATTGATATCTCTACTAGGGCTTTCATCAGAACAACAACAAGAATGTGCTGTTGCCCTGCTCTGTCTTTTGTCCAATGAAAATGATGAAAGTAAATGGGCCATTACTGCTGCTGGTGGTATACCTCCACTTGTTCAAATTTTGGAGTCTGGATCTGCAAAAGCAAAGGAAGACTCGGCAACAATCCTTAGGAACCTATGTGATCACAGTGAGGATATACGTGCTTGTGTTGAAAGCGCTGATGCGGTTCCTGCATTGTTGTGGCTATTGAAGAATGGAAGCCCAAATGGGAAGGAAATTGCGGCTAAGACCTTGAATCACTTAATTCATAAATCTGATACAGCGACTATCAGTCAGCTTACAGCATTATTGACCAGTGATCTACCTGAATCTAAGGTTTATGTTTTAGATGCTTTGAGGAGTATGCTTTCTGTTGTTGCTCTTAGTGACCTTCTACGTGAAGGTAGTGCTGCCAGTGATGCAATTGATACAATGATAAAAATATTGAGCTCAACAAAGGAAGAAACCCAGGCAAAGTCTGCATCAGCTTTGGCGGGAATTTTCGAAACAAGGAAAGATGTGCGAGAAAGCAACATCGCTGTTAAAACTCTTTGGTCAGCCATGAAGTTGCTTAACGTTGAATCTGAAAGTATCTTAATGGAATCCTCACGCTGCCTGGCTTCAATATTTCTGTCCATCAAAGAGAATAGGGAGGTAGCTGCTATTGCTAGAGATGCATTATCTTCCCTAGTTGTACTAGCTAGCTCTTCAATTTTGGAAGTAGCAGAACTGGCAACATGTGCTGTGGCAAATCTTATTTTGGATAGTGAAATTGCTGAGAAAGCTGTTGTGGAAGAAGTTATCATGCCTGCTACCAGAGTATTACGTGAAGGCACAAAATCTGGAAAAACTCATGCAGCAGCAGCAATTGCTCGCCTCTTATGTTCTAGGAAAGTTGATTATGCTGTAAACGATTGTGTGAACCGTTCTGGTACTGTTCTTGCATTAGTTTCTTTCTTAGATTCTGCTACTAATGAACCTCTTGCCACAACAGAGGCTCTAGAAGCACTTGCCATTCTGTGCAGGTTGGAAGAGACCAGTGCACTTAGGAAACCTGCTTGGACAGTTTTGACCGAAGTCCCTAAAAGCATATGCCCAATAGTTCTGTCTATTGCTGATTCTACGCCAGTGTTGCAGGATAAAGCTATCGAAATATTGTCTCGATTATGTAAGGACCAGCCTGTCGTGTTAGGAGACACTGTTGCTACTGCATCTGGATGCATATCTTCAATAGCCAAGAGGATAATCAATTCCTCTTCTGCAAATGTAAAGGTCAAAATTGGGGGAGCTGCAATTCTTATTTGTGCTGCTAAAGGAAATCATCAAAGGCTGGTGGAGGATCTCAATTTATCAAACTTGTGTGCTAATCTTGTACAGTCTCTTGTTGATATGCTTATTTCTTCACAGGCTACTTTGGTTAATCAGGGTGATGACAACAAGGAAGTCATCAGCATTTGCAGGCATACAAAAGAAGCTAATGATGCTAAACCCAACAACGGCACAACTATTATATCTGGTGCCAACTTAGCTATATGGTTACTGGCTGTACTTGCTTGCCATGATGAAAAAAGTAGAAGTGCAATTATGGAGGCTGGAGCAATTGAGGTTCTCACTGACAGGATTGCAAATTGCTTCTCACAATACAGTCAGGTATTCAAGTGCCTTATTACATTTTGTTTCTAGTCAATCCCATGTACGCAGTAGACAGTGCCATCTGGTTTTGGTTCATATCAAACATTTACTTATTTGTAGACCAACCATTTGAAGTGCACCTTAAAGGTAGTCAGAATCGAGATTTCGATCATATAAATGAACGATTTTTCGATTTTGCAGGCACTCACCGATTAAGAGCCTATGTGAAATCGTTGTGTTAAACCATAGAACCGTAGAATTTGTGATTAGTTTACGTTTTTTGGTTCCGGTTCTGTCTATTTTTAATTGAGTTTTAGTTTTTCTTTTAAAAATTTTGAGACAGAAACAGGCCAATAGTTACAAGTATAATAAATGGTGGCATTGGAAAACCAATTCTGGGTCGGTGGCTGATGTGATTTTTATCACATAATAAGCGAGGAAGAGACAAAAAGAGAAACGGTGGCATTGGAAAAGTGACCGCCTTCCAATTTTATTTTATTTTATGGAAAAATATCTCTCGAGGTCCCTTAACTTATTTTCAGATATAACGAATAAGTCCCTTAACTTTTTTTTTTGTAACGTTTAGGTCCCTTAAGTTTTATAAACGTTGCGTTGTTGCTTTTTTTAACAGTTTTTTGTTTAACTCCGTTAACTATGACTGTTTGACTGTTGACTTGATATGCCACATAGGATATTTATGCTTATGTGGCAGCTGATTCATTATTTTTAATTAAAAATAAAAAAATTCATTACTGTTCATCTTCTTCAAACAAAAACTGAGATCTTCAATAAAAAACGAAATGAAATCCAAAACGAAATTAAAGGACTAAATCGTTTCAGATCTATTTCGTTTTGTAAAGATCAACATAAAAAAATGGCAAAATGGGTTTTGCTGTTGGGGAGAGAAGGCAAGGTTTCCGGTTTGCTCAGAAATGGTAATGGAACTTCAGAATATGGTTTCGGGTTTGGCTTCGGCTTTGACCAATAAATTGGAAACAATTTAAATTGCCCAACGGCACACCAACTGATTCACTTTACTTATGGAAGCATATGAAATTTGTTTAGGAAAACATAGATCTGGAAGATGATTCACTTTACTTTTATTTTTTAATAAATATTAATTCTAAAGCCATGAATCTGGGCATGTGGAAATTGATGCATATTTCTGGAAAACATTAATTCTAAACCACTATGGTCTTCGATGGTTTATGTGGAAAACAATTTCGAGCAGATCTGGGAATCGTTGCTGCCTTATTGTGTGAAGTATCTCTCCAGAATCGATGGAAGTTCAGTCTTGTGTTTCTTCATTCATGCATTTTTTTAATAAAATATTAAAATAATAATTTAATCCATGTGTCATGCCAACTCAGCAGTCTAACAGTCAACTAATAGAGTGTTTAACGGTGTTAGTAACAAAACGTTAAAAAGGGCAACGGCGCAACGTTTTTAAAACTTACGTTACAAAAAGAAGTTAAGGGACCTATTCATTATCTGAAAATAAGTTAAGGGACCTCGGGAGATATTTTGCCTTTATTTTATTTTTATATACTAATATACTAACTAATATGTTTATTTTGTATACTATTTTTTGAGTGGATTGTTATACTATTATCATGTATCAGAGAAAATGTATTATACTATTTTAGAAATCTAGTTATTCTATAATATTAAAGAATAATTAAAGAATGTAGAAAAAGCATCATCAGTTTATAAAAAAGAATATTCATACATATACATATTATATAAATACATATTGTATAATAACATATACAAATCTATACACACACACACATGCTTATATGTGTGTGTGTGTGTGTATATATATATGCAAAATAAGAATATAATAATAGAAAAGATATCACATATTATATGAATTTAAGTTTAAGTATTTGAAGTGTGATTTAAAGGTTTTCTTTCTTTTCTCTATAAACATATATGCACATGTGTGTGTGTGTGTGAGTTTTGTATAATCTTACGATTATTGTTGCGATTCCACGATTTACGATTTTATATCTCCTTTCTGATTGTGCGTAAAATCTCAATTTTGACTACCTTTTTGATGCTTGGATAGTTAGATAATGGATTAGTATATAATTTATGTATATCAAACTTCGTTAATCTTTGGTTACCATGCAGATTGACTATCAAGAAGATAGCAGCACGTGGATTTGTGCTTTGTTGTTGGCAATATTATTTCAAGATAGGGATATCATACGAGCACATGCAACAATGAAATCTATACCAGCCCTTGCCAATTTATTGAAGTCAGAGGAATCGGCAAACAGATATTTTGCTGCACAGTCAATAGCTAGCCTAGTCTGTAATGGTAGCAGGGGAACACTTCTATCTGTTGCAAATTCTGGGGTGGCAGGTGGACTTATATCCTTGCTTGGATGTGCTGATGCTGATATACAGGATCTTCTGGAACTGTCAGGGGAATTTTCTTTGGTGCCTTATCCTGATCAAGTTGCTCTTGAGAGGTTGTTTAGAGTTGATGACATTAGAGTTGGTGCTACTTCTCGGAAGGCGATACCTGCCCTAGTTGATCTGCTGAAACCGATTCCAGATCGCCCAGGAGCACCATTTTTAGCACTTGGACTTTTGACTGAGCTTTCTAGAGATTGTCCATCAAATAAGATTGTAATGGTAGAGTCTGGGGCCATAGAAGCACTTACAAAGTATCTTTCTCTGGGTCCACAAGATGCAATTGAAGAAGCTGCTACAGATCTGTTAGGAATTTTGTTTAGCAGTGCTGAGATACGGAAACACGAGTCGGCATTTGGTGCTGTTACTCAACTTGTAGCTGTCTTACGTTTAGGAGGAAGAGCTGCAAGGTATAGTGCTGCAAAAGCCTTGGAAAGTTTATTCTCTGCTGACCACATTAGAAATGCGGAGACTTCCCGGCAAGCTGTTCAACCCTTGGTGGAGATTCTTAATACTGGTTTAGAGAGGGAGCAGCATGCTGCAATTGCTGCATTAGTTAAGTTACTGAGTGAAAACCCTTCAAGAGCACTTGCTGTTGCAGATGTTGAGATGAATGCAGTGGATGTTCTTTGCAGGATCCTCTTATCAGATTATTCAATGGATCTCAAAGGAGATGCTGCTGAATTATGTTGTGTTCTTTTTGGAAATACGAGGATTCGTTCCACGATGGCTGCTGCACGGTGTGTTGAACCTTTGGTCTCTCTCCTTGTTAGCGAGTTTAGTCCTGCTCAGCATTCAGTTGTCCGCGCATTGGATAGGCTTGTTGGTGATGAGCAACTGGCTGAATTAGTTGCTGCACATGGTGCAGTTATTCCTCTCGTTGGCCTACTGTATGGTAGGAACTATGTACTTCATGAGGCCATTTCCAGAGCTCTGGTCAAGTTAGGAAAAGACAGGCCTGCATGTAAAATGGAAATGGTGAAAGCTGGAGTTATTGAAAGCATGCTTGACATCCTTCATGAAGCACCTGATTATCTTTGTGCAGCTTTTGCAGAATTGTTGCGTATATTGACAAATAATGCTAGCATAGCCAAAGGACCATCAGCTGCTAAAGTGGTTGAACCTCTGTTCTTTCTGCTAACAAGACAAGATTTTGGGCCCGATGGACAACATAGTGCATTGCAGGTTTTGGTTAATATATTAGAACATCCACAGTGTCGTGCTGATTACACATTAACTTCTCACCAAGCTATTGAGCCGCTCATCCCCTTGCTTGATTCTCCAATGTCAGCAGTGCAGCAGTTGGTTGCCGAGCTTCTCTCACACCTACTTTTAGAAGAACACCTTCAGAAGGATCCAGTGACACAGCAAGTAATTGGCCCTCTTGTAGGAGTTCTGGGTTCTGGTATACAAATATTGCAGCAGAGAGCTTTGAAGGCTCTAGTCAGTATTGCAATTGTATGGCCAAATGAAATTGCAAAAGAGGGTGGCGTTATTGAAATTTCCAAAGTGATATTGCAAGCTGACCCTTCCATTCCTCATGCTTTATGGGAATCTGCTGCCTCTGTTTTGGCAAGTATTCTGCAATTTAGTTCTGAATTCTATTTGGAAGTTCCTGTAGCTGTTTTGGTAAGGTTGCTTCGATCTGGATCAGAGAGCACAGTAAGTGGTGCATTAAATGCTCTTCTTGTGTTGGAAAGTGATGATGGAACTAGTGCAGAGGCAATGGCTGAAAGTGGTGCCATAGAGGCTCTGTTGGAGCTCCTAAGATCTCATCAGTGTGAGGACACTGCTGCTAGACTCTTAGAAGTATTACTGAACAACGTTAAGATTAGAGAAACAAAAGTTACTAAATCAGCCATCTTACCATTATCCCAGTACCTCTTGGACCCACAAACTCAAGCACAGCAAGCAAGGTTATTAGCAACTTTGGCTCTTGGTGATCTATTCCAGAATGAGGGTCTTGCTCGGACAGCTGATGCAGTTTCAGCTTGTCGTGCTTTAGTGAATGTGCTTGAAGACCAACCAACTGAAGAAATGAAAGTTGTAGCCATATGTGCTCTGCAAAACCTTGTGATGTACAGTCGATCAAATAAAAGAGCAGTTGCAGAGGCTGGTGGTGTTCAGGTTATACTGGATCTGATTGGTTCAAGCGACCCTGAAACATCTGTTCAGGCTGCAATGTTTATTAAACTTCTCTTCTCAAATCATACTATTCAAGAGTATGCTTCTAGTGAAACGGTCAGAGCTATAACTGGTGAGTTCCTTTCTCGTCATGCAGTGTTGACACTTGTTTTTACAACTTTGTAATATCAGAGTGGTTCATTACTTTTCATGTGGCCGTTTTAGAAGCATGGTTTCTTATCCTTTCCTAAATTAATTGGTAAAGTACAGTTAGTGCCTTTTTTCTTACTTTTACAATCTGGGACATAATTTGGCTTTCAAAATATTTTTCAATTTAAAAACCAATGATGTTACCTAGGAAGAATTTAACCACAATACTCTCCTTTTTTCCTGCCTCTCTCTTCAGTATGTAAACGTGGCCTAACAAAGTTTTTATGGTCTTGTAGCTGCTATTGAAAAAGATTTATGGGCTACTGGAACTGTGAACGATGAGTATCTTAAAGCCTTAAATTCTCTATTTAGCAACTTCCCACGGCTGAGAGCAACTGAACCGGCAACACTTAGCATTCCACATTTGGTTACATCCTTAAAGACGGGTTCAGAGGCTACTCAGGAAGCTGCTTTGGATACACTCTTTCTGCTCAGGCAAGCTTGGTCAGCGTGCCCAGCAGAAGTCTCAAGAGCTCAGTCCATAGCAGCGGCAGATGCTATTCCTTTGCTGCAGTATTTGATCCAGTCTGGCCCACCCCGGTTTCAGGAGAAGGCAGAATTTTTATTGCAGTGTTTGCCAGGGACGTTGGTAGTGATTATCAAGCGTGGTAATAATATGAAACAGTCTGTTGGAAACCCAAGTGTATATTGTAAGCTTACACTTGGAAACACTCCTCCCAGGAAAACCAAGGTAATTTTTTGATAAAATTTTATATCCACTTATTATCTTGTGATCTTCTCCTCTGATGCAGTACGATTATTTGACAAGGATGACATATTTATTTTATGCGAGACAAATATATAATTGTCTTTCCCTGTCAAACTTGCATAGATTTAACCAGGGAGTGCTGTTTCTTGTTTATGTTATCTGCAATGTCACATGAAAATTGTCTTAATAATAGGAATACTCACTTGAGATATTCAATTTTCTAATTGCTTCTCGGAAAAAAATTGTTTTGGCTATTTATCTATTCTGCTGCAGTTTTGGTACCATCTGTTTTTAGTTTGTTTTTTGCTTGGGAAATGAATTTGCTAATAGATGAGAATGTGCTGTCCAGGTGGTCTCAACTGGCCCTAATCCAGATTGGGATGAGAGTTTTTCGTGGTCCTTTGAGAGTCCTCCAAAAGGCCAAAAGCTTCATATTTCTTGCAAAAATAAGAGTAAAATGGGAAAGGTAAATGTGGGAAAAGTTGGACTACTAAATATAGTCTCTTCACCTTCAGTTATTTTGCTTTTACACTTCTTCCTCTTAACCCTTCTATTTTTTATCTGATGACAGAGTTCATTTGGGAAAGTGACAATCCAGATTGATCGGGTGGTGATGCTGGGGGCAGTATCTGGGGAGTACACTCTGTTGCCGGAAAGTAAAAGTGGCCCCTCAAGAAATTTAGAAATAGAATTCCAATGGTCTAACAAGTGATACCCGTCACCGATAGTGTCAAGCGTTGAAATTGAAACAGAGTACATGGTTGAAAACAATTTTTTGTTTAAACTTTGGATTATTTATCTTGCTAATGTATATAGCAGCTGTTGTTTGTTTTTCGTCTATAGTCCCAAACATATTCTTTTGTCGTTAATATTCTTTTGTAACTTGATCCTTCATTTCCTAGTTAAGATACTAGGGGTACGAAGATCAGGCCTGCGTCGAGTTTCTTGTTTGATTTTTGCTGTTATCAATTTACTATTTAATAGTTTGTAAACTGTCATACAGATTTGTGAGTAGTAAATTGAATGTAAAATAGCAATACTATAGTGTCATATATTAGCCCAAAATAAAAAATTGTCTTTTTTTTTTACTGAATTGTCGCTTGATTTTTATACAGGTTTAGTTCTGATTTATAGGTTGCATTTTTTTCTAATTATTTCTGAATTATGGTGTTGCTACATAATTCAGTGTCTACTGCTTTGGGATTGCAAATTAAGAATGTATTAATGTCGTATACGCCTCAACAATACTAAATTTCCTAATATATAACCAATCTGCTGCATATTGAGAGCAACCTATTGATGCATATGTAGAACACATCTGATGCAGAATATTTTTGCATCAGCTTATGCATCACATATGTAGAACACATCTGTGTAATATGATAATACTCTGTAATCGATAAGAAACTAACTAACTAGAAGTTGGTACTAACTGAAATTAAGTTACATATTGGTAACTACTCTCTTTTAATTCTTTTAAGATAACTACAACCATGTTTAAAAAAATTTGAATTAAATGTTTTATTGTAATTTTTAAATATATCATAACAATATGGATTATTTGTAAGTGAGTCAAAGAATCAAGTGGATTTAGGGAAGTAAGTGAGTGAGAGTTGAGTTTTAGTTGGGTTTGGGCTAAAAAGTTGGTAAGAAATGTTGTAAGTCAATAAGCCTTAGTGTTACTTGCGGTTTGGTTTGGTTCGGTTGGTAAAATAAAAACTGCGGGTCGAACCAAATCGCACGGTTGATTGAAAATAAAAACCGAATAGATTTTGCGGTTTGCGATTTTTTGCTATTTTCAGTTTGGTTTGGTTCAGTTTGCGGTTTTCTATTAGGTTGGTTCAGTTTTGAACACCCCTAATTTCAGGTACAGTAATATAGCGTGGGCAGCTTGATGATGAACCTTATGAGGGGCGGAGATGAATTGGCTTAATTGCTAGATCGCGAAGGCAACTATTGGTTTTGTAGTGGTGAGGTAAAGCAAGCGCCCTACAAGACGTCTAAAACCAGAAACAGTAGTTAAAGGAGAGAATCAGTGGGATGGATCTTTAAACCATTATCATATGGTGTAGATGATGATTTAGCCGCAAGAGTACCTGGTTCTTCAAGCAATTCAAGGGTGTATTTTCGTTGATTGATGAGGAGACCACAAGGAGAGAGAGCTATTTCAAGATCCAAAAAATAGCGAAGTGGTCCTAAGTCCTTAATTCTGAATGGATCATTGAGAAATTGCTTGACATGGGTGATTTCAGAGGGGTCATTTCTAGAAATTACTACGTCATCCATATAGGTCAAGATGGCAGAGTGTGAAGATGTCTTCTTGACAAAAAAAGAGTGATCCGCATTGCTTAGAGAATAACCCAACGAAATGAGAGCAGAGGAGAGTTTGGAGTACCATTGGCAACTAGCTTGCTTGAGGCCGTATAAGGACTTGTGAAGATGACAACATACATGATTATAAAAACCCTAAACCCATATAATGAAACAATTTTCACTACTTTCCAGAAAATGGACAATCGAAGGATTGAACTTACCTCCAAAAATATTCTCGCAAGAAACCATACGTTCGTCCAATCGTCCCAACAAGATGCCCCCTTTGTCAAGTTTGAACAATAGCACCGCTCAAGATATGAAATATTCCTCAGCACCTATGTCATCGTGGTAAGTGTCACCCACTTCATCAATCGAACAACCTCATAAGCGTTGTTTTTTTGGTTGCATTCACATAAGCGTTGTTGAAACAATGTGTAACCAAAAAAGTTAAAAATGTTGACTTTGTGATAATTTTAAAAGCTAAAGAACCAACATGAGAAAAAGAACGTGAAGGACGAAATCGAAATTCAAAATTAAGTTGAAGGAATGTGGGAATAATTTTGCCAAGATTTTATTAAAAATTACATAATATTTGATAGATCGGTTATTTTAAAAGATAAAATTCAATAAAAATTAATTTCATATCTGTAATCAATATGCTAAAAATGTTTAATAACATTTACAACTTACCAAAAATGTGTTGATAGGAAAGCCAACTGATACAAGTAACACAAATTTGTCTTGAATCACACCTGATATTGGATCGTTGAAATGCAACATTGATACTAATGTCTTTGTATATGTGAATAGGTTCAATGGAGGGTGTTGTATTAGGGATGCTTAGGTACCTTAGTGAAACCTAAATCAATGTGGTTTTTATGGCATTTTGTCTTCAATAGTTATAAAAGCCGCTGCTCTTTAGGAGAGACTAAAATAGCTTCGAGAGGAAGGACAAAACAACATGCACACAAAACTGGATTGCAAACAAGTTGTAAATGCTCTTAACGGGCATAAAGGTTCACTTTCAGATTTTGGTATTCTCGTCTCTAGGTACAAGAATATTGTTCCCTCAAATACAAACTATATAATTAGTTTTGTTAAGTGACAACCTATCTAAGTAACACATGTCTTGCAAGGGCTTTTAGGTTGTTTGGTAGCTTCAAGATTTAAATTTTATTTCAAGTTGTATCGTACTATGTTATTTGAATGAATTAATTTAAATACGTATTCATAAAGAAACCCTATTACATCTCGATTTTACTTTTTAGTATTCCATTCATTTTACAATACACATCGTTTTAAAGTTATTTATACATATCAAGAAGACCAATAAATTTTAATACTTTTGTTCGCATTCTCCTATTTATAAAACTCACCACTCTAATTTTAAAATCAACTATTACAACTCTTGAATGAAGATATTTATCATTTTCTTAGAATACCCTTGATTACTTTCAATGTCAGTCTTAGTATTTAATTTATATATTTCTCTATCTGCATTAAAGAGTTAAGAGTACTATTCACAAAATAATTGTTAATATTGTATTAAACTTTAAAAATAAGAAGTAAATTAAAACAAAATTATTCTTAAAAACTGACGTATATTATAAAAGGGAGTTTTTTTTTTTTTTTTTAGGCAAAGTGGTTAGAAATTAGTGTATTAATAGTTAGAGGGGAGGGGAGAACAGCGTTCGAATCCCATACACCTACATTTTCACCAACGATGTCCCTTTCAGGTACCCTTCCAAAGGAGGCAGTTGTATTTGGTAAAAGAATGAAATTAAATGCAAGAAGGCCACTATGGTAAAGAGAAGTAGACATAGGCAATGAAAGCCCGTTTTATTCTCGAACACGTAAAGACATGGTAGGGTAAGTACCCGCGTGACGTTTCGCTTCGTCGTGGCATTATTGTCCCTTACTCCTCCAAATAAATCATTCATTATAAATGCTAATCATATCACATCAATCTTCTTTCTTTAGCTTTTTTCATCAATTAATCCATTAACTAGTTGATTCCACCACCCCCAAAACAGAAAAAAAATAAAGTTTGTTTTATCCAGTCACAGTCATCACAGAGACACACAACACAATACACATGGTTGAATCATGAATCACTATGCACACTGCGCACCCTCACAGTCACAACACTAATAATCGCTACAATCGGTTATTATAGTTTCGTTGAACGGTGCCGGAAAAAGAAAGTGCTAGATCTCGATCTCCGATGCCGACACGGTGGTTGTTATTGTTGTTTCCAGTCTTTTTCTTACTGGTTGTGTTATTGGCTCACGCAATGCCGGTTCCAACTACCTTTTCTGCGAGGCTGGTTCACCGGTTCTCTGAAGATATGAAACCGGTTCGGGTTTCTACCGGAGCATGGCCGGACCGGCGGAGTATGAGTTACTTCAAAATACTTCTCGGTAACGACTTTCTTAGGCATAAGATCGATCTCGGAGGAGCTCGTCACCAGCTTCTGTTTCCTTCTCAAGGTAGTAAAACGATGTCGCTTGGAAATGACTTTGGCTGGTAACTACCTAGTCCTCTCTTTTGAGTTTATTATTTGTTTTTTCCCTCTTCTTCGTAGAGAGAAGAAACGATGCAGTTTTGATTTTTGAATCTGATTTGTGGTTGTTAGGTTACATTACACGTGGATTGATATAGGGACACCGAGTACTTCGTTTCTTGTTGCTTTGGATGCAGGGAGTGATCTCCTATGGGTTCCGTGTGATTGCATACAGTGTGCTCCCCTGTCTTCAAGTTATTACTCAAATCTGGTATGAATGCTACTTGTAACCCTAATGTCTAATTAGATAAGCTTATTCCGTAGAATTTTAAAGCATAAAATAAAAAGTGTCCCTAAGCCAAAGTTTACACAATCATGAACAATCCTGTCACGTACGTTGCAATTTGCAAACCCTACTGAGTAAGCTAAGAGGTGCATATGTTTGGGGGTGAAGTTTTTAGAGTCTAAGCTAAGAGTTGGTAACTGGTTTAGCACTTATTTCAAGTAATTGATTGGCAGGTGCTCCCTCACATATGGGGCATCTATTATGCAGGATAGGGATCTGAATGAGTATAGTCCTTCTCGTTCGAGATCGAGCAAGCCTCTATCTTGCAGCCATAAGTTATGTGATATAGGTTCAAATTGCAAAACTTCCAAGCAGCAGTGTACATACAGTGTCAGTTACTTATCAGAGAATACATCGAGTTCTGGATTGTTAATTGAGGACATTTTGCATCTTCAATCCAGCGATGGCAGTGGCGCCAGCACATCTAACTCTTCTGTTCAGGCTCCAGTTGTTGTTGGGTATGCCTGATTGATCATGTCCTTAATGTATCCTGGTTCTTGGTTCTTTGTCTGGCATTATTAATTTATTTGAATGCAGGTGTGGTATGAAGCAAAGTGGTGGTTATTTGGATGGGGTTGCTCCAGATGGTCTCCTTGGTTTAGGACCTGGGGAGAGTTCAGTTCCGAGTTTTCTTGCTAAGTCTGGATTAGTTCGTGATTCTTTTTCCGTCTGCTTTAATGAAGATGATTCTGGTAGATTATTTTTTGGCGACCAGGGATCAAGCGTCCAACAGTCTACTCCATTCTTGCCTTTGGATGGAATATTGTATGAAATTCTGTACTTTAAATTAGTTTACAATGTTTCACTGTACTAAATTAAATTAGTAAACGGTCTCGTGCTAATTATGATGAATTTCCTGGTCAGTTCAACCTACATTATTGGAGTGGAGACATGTTGTATTGGGAATTCTTGTCCTAAAATGACAAATTTTAAAGCTCAGGTTGATAGCGGAACATCATTTACGTTTCTTCCTGGTCATGCATATGGAGCAATAGCTGAGGAGGTACTTTAGTTTTTTTTTTTTTGAATTCCATGATTGTAAATTTCATATCTGCCTCTTTATATGATTTTATTTGTGGCAGTTTGATAAGCAAGTAAATGCTTCAAGATCTACCTTTCAAGATTCTCCTTGGGAGTATTGTTACACGCCTAGGTGAATTTACTTAAAGACCTCTGTTTGTCTCCGCCCCCTCTATTCTTTAAATCAAGATCCTTTCCATTTTCTCTTTTCATATACTCTCTCCATTACCATAGTTTTGAGGTATTTCAAGTGTATACAAAGTATTTGAAGCCCACTTAATGGCATATTGGAGTCTTTATTTTCTCAAAACTATAATAATGAAAGAAATGAAGAAATGGAGAGGATCTTGACTCCTATTTTTGGTGCTTGATCTCCTAATTCCTAGAATTTTCATGTCTTGTTAATGACTTTATTTTTTAAACAGTTCGCAACAGCTGCCCACAATTCCCAGCTTGACACTCCAGTTCCAACAAAATAACAGTTTTGTGGTTTATAATCCCGTGTTTGTTTTCTATGACAATCAGGTGGGTGTGGATTAAGTTTTCCTGTTATTTTGGAGGAAGGGTTAAGGAGTAAAACACATAATATTGTCATGAACTGTTTGACAAGATAATTATGTTATAAAGGGCTTTATCATAAATATAGACTAATTGTTTGAGTGTGAATTGTTTGAACTTATACTTAGCATGTGGACAATGAGAAAATATGGTTTTCTAGTTCTATTTTGCAAGAACAAAACATAATTTGTGTCAGACATATAATTATATTTATTCCCATTGTTCCAATACCATCCTGCCCTATAAGCTTCTCATATTCATCTTGCATTGATTCACGTTACTGGGACTACCTGCTACACAAGTCTGAACTGCTTGAATCTGTATCTCTTGTACTCATAGTCACACACCTTTGTTTCCTGGCGGCCCATAGCAGCAGTAAATTTGAATTGTAACAAATTTTGATTATATCCCTTTCCTAGTTGGTGAATCAATCTTCCATATTCAATAATTGTATTGAAGGTGTTTGCAGCCTTATTAAAAACTTTTTATTAGAAAAGGTTTTCCAAATAAAAGGAAATGAAAAAAAGGGCAGATTCTCCTGTAACAGATGTAGCTAAATTATAAAGACTGGTCGATTTTGTGCAGGGAATTGTCGGATTTTGTTTAGCAATACAGCCAACCGAAGGGGATATGGGAACAATTGGACGTAAGTTGCATATTATGTCTAGCAAAATATACTGATTGCTTCCTACTCCAGATCCTGGAGAAAAGGATATTTTAATCTTAGAACTTATAAAATTCTTTGCAGAGAACTTCATGACCGGATACCGGTTGGTATTTGATAGGGCAAACAAGAAGCTAGCATGGTCACACTCAAATTGTGAGTCATTTTAGTTCTCAATTAAACATATTAATCTATGGGTATATTCTATTGTCATGTTCTTCCAAAGATTGAAGCATGTCAATTACTTTGAATTTATATGTTAATATATTTTTAGCTCAAGTTCAAATATTACCACCTAGGCTGTGAAGCTGATTCCTGGTTTTCTTTGACATTTGCTGAATCCTGATGCAGAGGCTATTTTTCTAGCCTTCACTTTTCTTTATTTGGCTTAAACATTGTCTACATGCATCTGTAGGTCAGGATCTCAGTCTAGGTAAGAGGATGCCCCTCTCTCCAAATAAGACATCATCCAACCCACTGCCAGCAGATGAGCAGCAAAGAACCAATGGGCATGCAGTTGCTCCAGCTGTTGCTGGAAGGGCTCCTCACAAACCTTCAGCTGCTTCATCTCCGATGATTTCATGCAGGCAACATTGGCACTGCTGTTGGTTGCTTCTATTTCAACTTTTGTCGACCCTTTGCTAAGACATTCGCATTATTTCAAGTAGCCTGTCTAGAAAGCGTTGCATGTATATCTAAGCCTGTCTCTGTTTTGTCCTCCTAGCCATGTAAGTATTTTAGATCTTACACCATCCAATGCTGTTATTTTTAACCTTGCCAGCATTAGATTCCTAGGACTGATGATGAATCATTTTTCTTTTAGACCATGCTTTCGGTCGGGTAAGGTTATGTAAATTAATTTGCTTAGTATTATTCTTTTTTTTTACTGGTGTTTAGTATTATTCTGAAGACATTGTTTTCTAAATTTTGATTTCATTTTTTCATCAATCCATTTTTATTTGTCTTTATTAATTCTATTTAAAATTATTATGGACTGTAGTATTAGTGGAATTAGACATTTTGGTTTTTCAAGTATTTTATTGTGAAACATGAATATAGAATATTCCAGTAGTATTTTTTTTAAGTTGGGGAAGGGGTAGTTTTTTTTAATAAAAGTGACACTTACTATTTTACAACTATCTTCAAGGGAATTTGAAATCCGTCCGTTGAGGTCAAAGGCAGTTCTTATTAGCAGTGGGTATGTATAAGAATCACGTAAAATTGTCGTTTAAACCATTAACATGACAGATATTGAGAAAAATCAATTCTCATGTAGATTGCAGATTAAACCAAAAGAAAGTTTTATATGAAGAGAAGACACTTCACTTTATAAGCTGGTCTTGTAAGGTATCAAAACATGTTACTTTTAATCTTTTTTTAAGACAAATATTTTATTTTAAAGAGAATGATGAATGGAACCTTATTAAAAACCTTTTATTGCTAGAAGAATTAACACTTCCTATTGCTAGAAGGAAAAAGAGCACCCCTCTTTTTATTAAAAGAGAAAAAAGAATGAGAAAAGAAAATAGTTCAAAAGGAGACTAGACCAATAATTGTTATTGAAAATGGTAATAAGAAAGACCTAACTGGCTAATGGGTCACCACTATTAGCCGTAAAGTAAATTTGATGTTAGATGTTTGCAGCAAGGTTTAGAACCCTAGGCCTCACGTGACCTACACGTTGGGGTTATCTTAGATTTGTTAATGGGTCACCACTATTATTATTATTATTATTATTATTGTTATTATTATTATCATCATCATCCACACACCATACCTAAGTGAGTTTATGAATAGGTCTTTCATATATTCGATAGACCGATTAAAAAATATAACAAATGAATTATATTTTGCATTTATTTTTTTGACAAAATTACACCAGATGACTTTTAAGTTATTTATTTATAACAAGTTGGCTCTTTAAGTTTTTTTTTTTTAACAAATAGGCCATTTAAGTTACCTAACATTGACACCGTTGGCCCTTTTAGTAAAATATCATATCGTTGATTACATCAAAATACACCAAAATATGCTTGGTTGCATCAAAATACATAAGTTAGAGTAATCACAATACATCAAAGTACATAAGCTAGAGTAATCACTAAAAAAGCCTATTTGTTAAAAAAAACTTAAAGGGTCAATTTGTTATAAATAAATATCTTAAAATTAATTTTGCCTATTTTTTTTGACAGCATATTTTGCATTTAATATGCAGTAAAACACAACACAAGTTACACAACAGAATGAAAGTTAAAATGACACCTTTTAATTCAATTTAAAAGGCGAAACCAAAGAGCATATTTTTCTGTTTATTCAATATGGGTGTAAAGATTGTATATTTAGTTATACGTACCCCTGATTCTGTCCTTGTCATTATTATTTTTTGAGCAGCTGTTATAATTGTATGCCACTCTGCCTCAAAGCTCGCTGAAATTTGACATTTATTCATTATTTTTAGTCAACAATAGAAGAATTCATTTGGTCAACTGGTTCACATAACACCTTGAGTCAACTTGCATGCGTTGTGCAATGTCACAAGTACTACTATATGTTATTTCCGTTGGGTATTGAGTGATGGAATAATGACATATAATTAAAATCAGAAACGGGAAAGTAAAGAAATATACACAATTTATGTCAAAAATCCTCAGCATAAAAGATTAAAATCAAGGGGCAAAGACTATAAGAATGTTGTTCATTATGTAGCAAAAATTACCACACACCTCTAACAAATAGGAGACTATATACCCCACAAACCTCGCCGAAGTATAAGAAAATCAACTTGAAGATTTAATTGAGTCAATTATATCTTCAAATCAATCTTTCTGTCTTACCATTTCATGTTGCTTACATTCTTGATAGGCCATAGGAGGATCAATAACAAAGAAACTTGTTAGTATTGATCGACATAGTCACCGCACTTACTAATTTATCTATCTTTGGTGTGAGTCTTCTGGATATCCACACCTCCTTCCTCTATTACTTCACTAACAAACTGATATTAGACACCTATATGCTTTGAAGAAAAACATTTGTTGGCGAATTAAATTTGTACATGTTGTGTTTGAAAAGAAGACGCATTTTATAATTTCATAATAATAATGGAGGTTGGCAGTGTGGACCAAAACACAGGATGTCTCCTACCAACCTGTTTTCGTATATTATTATGTAAATTGAATGAAGCTAAATATGTGAGTAGCGGTGGATCATTTAGTGAAGACATAGGGAAGAATTACCATAGTAAAGCAATGGGTACTCATTCCTTTGTGTTAGGCTTTTGGTTGTAGAATTCCTTCCCGGTTTCCTAGTTAAAGTTGTTCCTTTTGGAATCTATAATCCAAAAGCAAGAAGAAAGTACACACCACAAAGATTTTAATGCAATGCTTTTTTCCGTCCTTAAAGTTTAAACACGGAATGAGATGAACCCACTCCATAAAGACAGAAATCCCATTTTTAGTTTTTAATTAAGAATACACACGTTTGTTTGGATCCATGGTGGATGGGTAAAAAAATCACGACAAATGCTTTAACTGAATGCTTCCTAACTGGGGTGCGCCAACATTGATATACGTTCGTCATTCACAGATTCGCTTCGGAATTCAGATCATATGCACTGTACAGAATATAATGCTTTAATACTCTATTTAATTTCGGTAAAAAGGAAAATAATTTAAAATAAAAGTAGTAATTGTTTGATACAAAAACGAAAAAATAGCTAAAATTATACAAGTAAAATTTGAGTTTATTCTGTTCTCTATAGTACATAGCCTATTCTATATTCTATATCTATATATCGGTATGGGGTGGGTGGCGTGTTTATCTATTCTGTTCTCAATTCTCATCAATTTTTTGCTACATTTTCCCTATTTTTGTACCTTTTACTTTTCACTCTACTTTCGTTTTCCAAAAGTGTCTCTCTGCACTTTCTGTAGTAGTTTTGCTGTTAATTGCAAAAAGCTTATAAATGCAGCGGGTTGCTTCAACTACTATTTAAATTACTTCTTTTAGTTAATTGATATCTCTGAAATCAGAAGCTGAAAAAGTAGAATTGACGAATCACAAGATCAGAAATTCAACCAAGATAAAAATGATTTTGGAAAGAGCTAATAATTATCTTGCTCCTTTCCTTTTTCTTAAAGAAAAAAGTCAAAAAAGAAGAGAAGAAAGAAGAATAGAAAAAACTGAAAAAGTATCAAAGAAATCAGGGTTTGTAAAAAGAAGAGAGAAAAGGTAAGGTAAAGTAGTAGGTGATGGATGACAAATTATTTATAGACGTTTTTTCATTGTTTAGTAAGTTAATAAGCCTTGTCAAAAAAAAAGTAAGTTAATAAGCCAAGCCACGATAACCATGCATAAGAGAATTATGTATGTCATTTCAACTTCTTCATGCCTAAGCTTTCTTTTTTAAGGACTTATACAATATTATGCCATGTCTTTTATTTTTTTTCTTTACTTAACCGTCATTTGAGAGGCATTCGTTGTCCAAATATTGGGTATATGTGTTGAGCGACATGAATGAATAAATTAAAGAGTGCAAAAGGAGATTCATATTTTTTAAACTATCGTGTAGAGAAACCAACTAACAATTGTTAATTTTCCTCGAAGCATACCTATTGAGTTTGTTTACCTAATTCCATTATGAAGATGGTTTGTATAGCTTATGCCCAAGGATAGTACATTAGAGGTTATTCTTTTAACGAAATGTTGTATAACCAAAATTTATACATTTTATTATTTATATTAGTAGTATTACTATTTAACTTTTTAAAATTTATTTTGCTCAAGTCTAAACAATCAAATGATAAATTATCTATGATATGAAATAATTATTATTCTTTTCTACAAGTTGTTTCCATCCGAAATAATCCTATTTGAGGTATTGTCGGACACCTAATGCAAACATCTCTCTTCCAACGAAAGGAACACTCTATTTTCACAAAAAGGGGTTGTGTTCGAATCCACGAGAATACCGTTAGTGGTAATACACCCCAAGTTGCACAAAAGAAACACTATTTTTTAATTCTGGATCCGCATATGACTCAAGGTCTCAAGTTTGAATCTTAGGTGTGTCAAAAGCTTTGTTGGGAGGCGAGAACCACACAGACCGATAAACTCGGGGTATACCCTTGGCCTGGCAGGTTCCTCAGCATAGATTACTTACCGGCCGATAGATACTGCGCAACAATATCAAAGTAACAAAAAAATATCAATAAACAACCACTCTTTTTTTCCAAAGTAGTGGTACACTATTCACTCTGTCTTTCTTTTTGGGTCTAAAGTTTAAACTTTAGTTTATATATATGGATATATGGAAGTTCAATGACTTTAATTTGAAATAAATTTAATGAAAGGTAAAAATATTGATAGCCGTTGCAATATCAAGTTGTCTCATAGGTATCTAAATGTTTATTAGACATTCTATTCTTTTGTTTATTCAGATTTTGGAGTCGGTAGCTAGCAGCTGCTTTCACTTTCCTTCTAAATTTAAATTTAAATTGATCCAACTCGAAGCCTCCTCAATCAGAGAGTTCTCATTAAGCTAGCTGTCAATTGATATGCAACATTTTTTTTCTTTCCAATAAACAATATTGTCAAACGTCAACTGAATCACAGCACATTGAAGCATTACCAAAAAATATTTTTAGTACTATTTATTTTTACTGATGAAATGAAAGACTACTCAAGGACTTCTCTTCCTTCTTATCTAGTACTTTCTTTGAACCCCAAGTATAAAATTTCTCCCATTTCAGGGTTACTATCCCAAAAGGCTCTTGTACCAAAGGTGGGCCCCCCCAACTTCTCCACTTTTCTTTATGAATCAGAGGAAAGGGGCTATATAAGTAGGCATGTGCTGAGTAAAAAATCTCAAGGTAACTAAAGAAGCAGCTCCTCAAAGAGCAACATTATTCATAGATAATTAGAAGGTAATAAGGAAAGAATCTTTTCTGTTTTGAAAGAAAGTTCCTTGCTATTTCTTCTTTTTAGAGAGCTCTCTCTTCCTTATTCTCAATATAAATTCATCTCAAACAAACATCCCCTATCAATATCATTATCACCAACACAACACCCCCATTTTCTCTACAACTTTTCCCAACCTTGATTTCTTCTCGTGTTCATTTCCATTATCAAGTTATCTTTTTTCCAAGTAAAAACCATTTGGGTCCAAATTATTAAAATATACACAGAAATGGGAGTTGGAGGCACTCTAGAGTATTTCTCTGATCTAATGGGAAATGGCCATCACCACCAACACAAAAGCAAGAAGAAGAAGCAATTACAAACCGTAGAGCTAAAAGTGAGAATGGATTGTGATGGTTGTGAACTTAAAGTCAAGAAAGCACTTTCTTCATTAAGTGGTAAGTTACATTTTCCTTTCATTATTAAACTCATGTTATGTACATGCACATAATATTCAACAAGAAGCTAATTTATGAGATTATAAAATATTTGGAGTGTGTAGGAGTAAAATCAGTGGATATAAACAGGAAGCAACAGAAAGTGACTGTAACTGGGTATGTGGAGCCAAACAAGGTGCTAAAGAAGGCTAAGTCAACAGGAAAGAAGGCAGAGATATGGCCTTATGTACCATACAACATGGTGACTTATCCATATGCTGCTCCATCTTATGATAAAAAAGCTCCTCCTGGATATGTGAGAAGATTGGAGACTACTGGAACTGTTACTACACATGAAGATCCTTACATCACTACCATGTTCAGTGATGAAAACCCAAATGCCTGTTCCATAATGTAGTTGATATAGAGAGAAAAGAAAAAAGTGTTTTTTGGCACAGTAGTAGTTAATTTTTCTAGTTTTGAATGTAGTAGGTTGTTTTGTTTTACTTTATTGTTTCCATTTTGAAGGATTTGTTTTCCTATGTGATGTGAAGAGATTTTATTGCCATCCTGGTTTTGCCAATTCTCCTATCTATTTATGAGTTAGTATGTTCTATGCCTCTTTAGCAAGTTTATAACTCAAACACAAGAATTAAGATTTCAGACTTAGGGACGGAAATCATAGTCAAACTGATTGGCCTCCAGAAAAATAATTCAATCGTAGTCAAACTGTTTTCGACCAACTCTTCGCGAACCCAAAGTAGTTTAATATTTTGTCATGTAAAAAAAGTATTTCATAACAAAATAAGTGTATTAGACTGAATTTTAAATGATTTGTTTGTGACTAAAAAAAGTCTTGTTTATTGAATACTTCTAGTAAATCAGCACAATCAACATTTTTATGAAAAGTTTTAGAGAAATCAGGACATGTAGTGTTGATGTAAAATAGTTTTGCACTGTAATTTTATGCGAACACCTATTTGACATTTAATTGTATAGCAAATAATTATTTTGGTCCCTAAACAAGTGAGAATTGTCATTATAGTTTTTAGGTGTGTCAAAATGGAAAAAACATCATCACATGTATCTAGTTTTAGTATTTTTGGGATTAAAATGACTAATGAAAGACATGTTTGAGGACTAAACTAACTAATGAAAGATGTATTTATGAACCAACCATATTAAAGAAAGACGAACTCAGGTGATATCGAACAAATTTAAAATTTAGAGGACGTACTAAACCAAAAACTAAACCATATAATCCTCGTCTTAGTTGGCAAGACTCTAAAGAATTTCCGAGAAAGTGATCATCATTGGCGAGGGGAAAGAGAAACGAGGTCGTCCCATGATCGAAGTCATAGAAAAGATAAGAGGTGTAAGTCGTCCAGACAGTTCAAGCCATTTTTGACTTACTCAGGGTCTCAAATAGTTTTCTCTTTGGGACTTGATCCCAGTCCGTAGGCTAACTAGACCTCATTGAAAGTAGTCCCAAACAAACAATTTTAATTTGATGCACATAACATCTAGTTTGTTCGATTATAAGGTCCAATTAAGAACACTTACAACCTGTCCCTTATTCACTTTTAATGGAGGGAATGAGGGTGGAGGAATAAATGGTGAAAGAGGAGGGGTGCAATTAGAAAAAAGGGGTTCATATAGTACACTCCCCTTAATGAATCAAGTGTCTAGAGATTTTGCTGTTTGATGTAAGAAGCTTCGGCCCAATATAACTCTCATTCATTGCAAAACCGATAACAAAGCTAACGCTAACTTCTCCGGCCACCCCTTTCGCTCCACCGCGTCTCATTTTCCGGCCAAAGCAATGGACTCAGAATCTCCAAGATCCGAATCACCAACCAATCCTCTCCAAGACTCATTAGACGAACTCTGCCACGATCTCCGTTCCCTCCAAGACCTAGCCAACCGCGGCGCGTGGCGTTCCATCATCGACAAAGTTGCACGCGCCAGAGCCCTTTCCCTTCTCCAAAAACCCCATGACCACCTCACCTATCTCTCCTTCAACGCCCTCGCTTTCACTAAACTACGTCGTTTCAATGAAGCCTCCGCAGAACTCGATTCCGTTGAAGATCTCGATAGCTCCCATTATAGATACGAAACTTACCCTAAAATCTACCCTAATAAGATCGGATCCATGGTTCCTTTCTCTCTTCGATGGCTCCACGCTTTAATTCCCATCAAATTAGGTCAACGTCAACAAGGAATTGATCGATTGTACAATCTCCTCGATTTCGTGCGCGAGAAGATTAAGGATAAGGAAAGTAACAATCTCAGTGTTTCTGTTAGTGTGTGGAAAAAAAGAGAGGTTTTCGTTATGAATTGTATAATAGGTCATCATTTGAGTCACAAAGAATTTGGTGTTTGTTTGAGTTTGATGAATGATTTACTTTCTCGCGATTCTTCAAATGATCCTATGTTGATTTCACAACTTGGGTATATCCAATTGCAAATTGGTGACTTGGAGGGTGCGAGAGTTTCGTTTTTGAAAGCAGAGAGTGAAGGGAAGAACAATGGGTCGTTGAGTGAGGTTGAGTTTTTGAACCTTGTGAATAGGAATAAGGCATTGGTGTATATGGTTGGGAAGGATTATGTATCTGCAGTAAGGGAATATGATGAGTGTATTGAAAGGGATAATTCAGATATAGTGGCTGTTAATAATAAAGCTCTTTGTTTGATGTATTTGAGGGATTTGTCTGATTCAATTAAGGTGTTGGAAAGTGCTCTTGAAAGGGTTCCTACTGTGGCTCTTAATGAAACACTTGTCGTCAATTTGTGTAGTATGTATGAGTTGGCTTATGTTAATCACTCTGATATTAAGAGAACTCTTAGTAGTTGGGTTGCTCGTGTTGCTCCTGATGATTTTGATTCAACCTGTACTCGTACTTGATCAGGTAGTTTTTGTTTTTTCATTAACATTTCCATTATGTATGACAATATTTGTGTCTTCTTTCATTGATAGGATGCTACATTTTTGTCCTTTCAATCATTACTGTATCCTCTTCGTGTTTCTTATTGATGGAATAAGATGTTCATAGTTCATTGCATCCCCTTGAACTTGAAAGTTTAAGCATGAGTTGCGGATGAATTGTTGATTTTCTTCTTTTATCTTAGTATCTTACCCATTGCTTTCATAGCTGCCGAATACCAATTTTATTCCACTTGATTGTTTGTTTAGTGGGTACAAAATAGCCGAGTCAAATTTATTTTCTCTTGAAAAAAAACTTGAGACTAGAGTTAGTGAATGTAAACTTTTAGCATTCCTAGGTTAGCAGCTAAAAGCTGTTGAGAGAATTGCTGAATTTGTCCATTAGATCATATGGAGCCAAGGTATCTGTTAGTTTGGTAAAAATAATTCTGATTCTCATTATTCTCATTGATACACCTGAGTTGTTTATATACAAGCTGAAATGAGGAATGAAGCAGCTAACAACCTTACTAACAAATTAGTAACAGCTAAACTAACTAACTAACTTAACAATAACAGGATTAAATAACATAATTAAACATCTAATAGTATCTACCATGGCTCTGTTTGGTAAGACCAAATTGTTTGCTTATAGTCGATAAGCTTATGAACCAAAGTACATGTGTTTGGTAACCAACATTATCTATTTGCTTTAGCTTATAGCATTTTTCCCGACTCTACTTGAATAAGTATTTGACCTTATAGACTCTACTTGAATAAGTATTTGAGCTTATAGCATTAATCAGAATGTCCAAGTTTTGAAAGAGGGACTTTATATATGTAACGTCTAGGTTTCTTGACTTTCTTCTTATTTGTGGGGTATTGTCTTATTGCTGAAACTTTCATGTGGATTTTATCTGTGCTAAATTAATTCCTTAACCTCCTATGTGATCCTTTTAGACCAGGTGTGTTAGACCCCTCCAGGTATACACTAGGAAGAATAAAAGATAAGTTAAGTCAATTGTGACTAATCAAGGATTGAATATTCTGTTAGTGTTAGTTATTGTAATTGCATTTCTGTTATTCTGTTATATGGGTTAGTTGGGTCGGTTTAGGGTAGTTAGGAGGTTGTTTTGAGTTGTTAGTATCCAGAGCTCTATGTCCTATTATATAAAGGACATCAGACCATGGAGAAGGCATCTGTGAAGCACTCTGTTAGTCCACTGGTTAGGTTACCAGTTGGTGGTGCTGAGATAGCATCAGTGTATCTTCCCTTTCAACTATATCAATAAAATAACCCACTCAGGATAACCTGGCCACTGTCCCAGGCCCTGTTTGGTTCTATATCTGAAGGAAATTGTTAGTGGAATCTAATAAATTGGTCCGACCTGCCGGATGACGAAGACGCGCAGTGACACAGAGAGCGCAACAATGGAGAAAAAACTTGAGGAACGATTTCAGAACCTCAGCGAATCTCTGAGAGAAGCCCTGAGCGAAGACCTCAACACCAAGATGGATGCGAAATTTGCAGAACTTCTGAAATCTATTCAAGAACTGCAAAAGAACCCAGAAAAACACAGAGACAACGAGTCAACCCCCAAGAACAACTCATCACCAGTGCAGCACAGGGTCGTAAATGACGAGGGGGGTGACAATCGCAACGAAATCACGCGAGCTTGGACGAAGAAGGTGGAGCTACCTACTTTCGAAGGCGATGATCCATTGGGGTGGCTCACGAAAGCAGAGAAATTTTTCGAATTGCAACAAATTAAAGAAGACGAGGAGAAATTAAGGCTGGCCCTAATTTGCATGGAGGGTGAAGCGATTCATTGGTTTCAATACTGGAAAGATGAAGCCCAAGAACCCAATTGGGTAACCCTATCTGAAGCTCTATTGGAGCGATTTGGGGATTGTGCACAAGGAACCGTTCATGAAAGATTGTCTGCAATCAAGCAACGTGGTAGCGTGAACGAATATATTCGCGAATTTGAATTGCTCTTGGCTCAGGCGAAGGGAACTCCGGCGCACATTATGTTGGGTTACTTCCTCGCTGGGTTGCGCAAATCTATTCGCGACCAAGTTCGGATTCAAGGCCCCAAGAAATTAGTCAAAGCTCTATCTCTGGCAAGGCAAATCGAGGAAGCACAGAGAGATACCAGAAATCCAGTAAGCACCCCATCAAGATTCAGAGATTCTCGCTATCGTGGCAATGGAGTTACGGTACGAAGCGGGTCGCGCGATGACCCGATCGGGTCGCGACGCCCAGCCAACGATACGACAGGAAATACAAAATCCAATGGGAATGCGACCAATCCTACGGCTAATGCGAGTAACAACGGCAAATCTGCGGGAGGAAAAACCCAGAACAGAGGTGTGGGGACTCGATTTCTACCTAAAGCAGAGCACGCAAGGAGGTGGAAGGAGAACCTATGTTTTTCGTGTGGAGGACCCTATAGTCCTGGGCACCGTTGCCCCGAAGGGAGTATGAGGGTAATAATTCGGGGCGAAAACGAAGATATTGATGAGACTGGGGAAATAATTATGCTGGAGAGTGACTCTGAACACAGTGAGGACTCAAAGGCTGATCAGGAACAAGAGTTGAATGCCATAGAATTGTCTCAGTTCACATCCATGGGGTTAACTCAACCAAAAACCATGAAGGTGATAGCCATCATCAATGGGGTGATAATTGTAATCCTCATTGACAGTGGTGCGACCCACAACTTCATTTCTAAGGAACTGGTGAGTAAATTGAAGCTACACATGGATGCTGAGGGAATTTACAAGGTGCGTTTGGGGGATGGATGTAAGAAGAGTACCCTGGGAAAATGCAGGGGGGTACCAGTATCCATAGGAGACTACAACTTTGCCGTGGATACCTTGGTGTTTGAGCTAGGTGGAGTGGACATGGTGCTGGGAATTTCCTGGTTGGCAACACTAGGAGATGTTCAGACAAACTGGCAGAACTTAACTATGAAATTCAACACTCAACAAGGACCTGTGGAGATCAAAGGGGACCCTAGCCTTGGTAAGACCTTAGTCTCACCTCAACAACTCCTAAAATTAATAGAAATAGATGCTGTGGCTGTAGTATGGAACTCTAAGGACCAATATGAGAGGCTGACTTATGACCTAGGCAACATAGAGGGCACTTACCAATCAGGGGATATTCAGAAACTACTAAAACAATATGACAGGGTGTTCCAAGAACCTGTGGGATTACCTCCTAGGAGAGAAGTGGACCATAAGATCCCTATCAAGAGTGGAGAAGGCCCTATTAACGTAAGACCTTATAGGTACCCCCATCTACAAAAAAATGAAATAGAAAAACAAGTAGAGGAAATGTTGAGAGCTGGCATCATTAGGCCTAGTAATAGTCCATACTCTAGTCCTGTAATTTTAGTTAAAAAGAAAGATGGGAGCTGGAGATTCTGTGTAGATTATAGGGCTCTTAATAAGGCTACTATCCCTGATAAGTTCCCCATCCCTGTCATAGAAGAGTTGCTTGATGAGTTACACGGGGCTAGGTTCTTCTCTAAGATAGACTTGAGAGCTGGGTACCATCAAATTAGGATGGAGGAGAGTGACATTCAAAAGACAGCTTTTAGGACACACCAGGGACATTATGAGACCCTTGTCATGCCCTTTGGCCTGACAAATGCCCCAGCTACATTTCAACATGCCATGAATATTACCCTTAAACCCTACCTTAGGAAATGTGTCCTCGTTTTCTTTGATGACATCCTAGTGTACAGCAGAACTTGGGAGGAACACTTAGGCCACTTGGAGCAAGTCCTACAAACTCTAGAAGAGAACTCCTTCCATGCCAATCTAAAAAAATGTGAGTTAGGGAGAGAAGAAGTAAGATACTTAGGCCATGTCATTAGCAAACAAGGAGTATCCATGGATCCTCAAAAGATAGAAGCTATCCTAAATTGGCCAATCCCTAAATCAATCAAAGCCTTGAGAGGGTTTTTAGGACTCACAGGGTACTATAGGAAATTTGTGAGCAACTATGGAAAAATTGCTAGACCTCTTACCAACCTACTAAAGAAGGGACAGTTTGAGTGGACCCTTGATAGCACTCAGGCTTTCCAGGAATTACAGAGAGCCATCACAACAGCACCTGTTCTATCTATGCCAAATTTCAATGAAACATTCTGCATAGAGTGTGATGCTTCAGGATTAGGCTTAGGAGCAGTCTTGACCCAGAACAAAAAGCCAATAGCATATTTTAGCAAGGCCCTTTCTGACCAGTCCCTCACCAAGTCCACCTACGAGAAAGAACTAATGGCCCTAGTATTAGCAATCCAACATTGGAGACCTTATTTAATAGGTAGGAGATTCCAAGTATACACTGACCACAAAAGCTTGAAATTCCTACTAGAACAAACTGTAGTATCCCAGAATCAACAAAATTGGATTGCCAAACTCCTAGGATACGACTTTGAGATCATCTATAAGAAGGGATCCACCAATAAAGTGGCAGATGCCCTATCTAGGCAGTATGAGGAAATTGAACTGCATTCCTTGAGCAAAACTGTTTGGCAGGGCATTGACACCTTGAACAATGAGATCGAGCAAGATACGGTGCTCAAGAAAATCAAGGAAGACCTCATTAAAGATCCTAACTCTCACCTTCACTACACCCTTGAACAAGGTAGGCTACACTATAAGGGAAAACTTGTTATTTCAGCCAACTCACAATGGATACCCACCCTTTTGGAAGAATATCACTCCACATCTACAGGAGGACATTCAGGCATCTATAGAACATATAGGAGGTTAGCTCAATCCCTCTATTGGATAGGGATGAAAGGAACCATTACTAAGTATGTAGCATCTTGCCAAACTTGTCAAAAATGCAAATATTTAGCTTGTTCCCCTGCAGGGCTCCTACAACCCCTTCCAATACCAAATGGTATTTGGGAGGAATTGAGTATGGACTTCATAGTTAAGCTACCTAAGGTGAAAGGATATGAGGTAATATTGGTGGTGGTGGACAGGTTGAGTAAATACAGCCACTTCATCCCTCTAAAGCACCCATTTACAGCCAAGACAGTGGCTGAAAGCTTCATCAAAGAGGTGGTAAAACTACATGGCATTCCTACCTCTATTGTGAGTGACAGAGATCCTATTTTCCTAAGCTATTTCTGGCAAGAATTGTTTAAACAGCAGGGCACCAAGTTGAAGATGAGCACAGCATACCATCCCCAAAGTGATGGACAAACTGAGGTGATCAACAGGATATTAGAGACCTATTTAAGGTGTTTTTGTGCTGAACAACCGAAGGCATGGCTTGAGTACTTGCCTTGGGCAGAATATTGGTACAACACTAGCTTCCAAAGGTCCACTAAGACTACCCCATTTGAGACAGTTTATGGAAGATCACCCCCTACAATAACCAAATTTATGCCTGGAGAAACTATGGTAGAAGCTGTAGCACAAGACCTACAATCTAGAGATGAAGCACTGAAGCAACTAAAGCTACACTTGCAAAGAGCACAGGAACAAATGAGTAAATATGCAAATGCACACAGGAAACCAGCAAGGATCAAGGTGGGAGATAAAGTATTCCTAAAAATCAGACCTCATAGACAAACTTCCATGCCTACAAGACTACATCCTAAATTGGCAGCTAGGTACTATGGACCATTTCTAGTCACTAAACAGATTGGAACGGTGGCTTTTAAACTACAATTGCCTGAGACAGCTAGGATACATCCAGTTTTCCATGTATCCCAGCTCAAATTAGCCATTGGAGACCATCCTGTGGAAAGCAACTTACCTGAAGAACTACAAGGTACCACTGAAGTATATGAACCAGAGAAAATCCTGGAGAAAAGGTATGGGGAACAGCAGGGAAAAAGGATACAGCAAGTCCTAGTGCAGTGGAAGGGATTCTCTACTGAAGATGCTACATGGGAAGAAGAAACTACAGTGAAGAAACAATTCCCTCACCTCAACCTTGAGGACAAGGTTGATCCAAAGGGGGGAGGCATTGTTAGACCCCTCCAGGTATACACTAGGAAGAATAAAAGATAAGTTAAGTCAATTGTGACTAATCAAGGATTGAATATTCTGTTAGTGTTAGTTATTGTAATTGCATTTCTGTTATTCTGTTATATGGGTTAGTTGGGTCGGTTTAGGGTAGTTAGGAGGTTGTTTTGAGTTGTTAGTATCCAGAGCTCTATGTCCTATTATATAAAGGACATCAGACCATGGAGAAGGCATCTGTGAAGCACTCTGTTAGTCCACTGGTTAGGTTACCAGTTGGTGGTGCTGAGATAGCATCAGTGTATCTTCCCTTTCAACTATATCAATAAAATAACCCACTCAGGATAACCTGGCCACTGTCCCAGGCCCTGTTTGGTTCTATATCTGAAGGAAATTGTTAGTGGAATCTAATAAGGTGAGATCTTTGAATTGGTGATTTGACTTGGAAATATGAGTCTTGAGTCCTTATATGCTCTATTTGTTTCTGAGAAACGCTTGAAAGTTGGAATCCTCTTGAATTTTCTGGTCATTTTGTTATTGTTACTGGTGCAACATGTTTTTGTTTTTGCAAATGATAACAGTGTTAGGAGTTAGGACTAGTAACACACACACACACACACACACACACACACAAACACACATATATATATATATTATGTAACTACTAACTAGTACTATTCAACCTTTAACATTTTTAGTTACCATAGAATAGTTTTTTTGTATGACAAAAATGGGTGGTGGTGGCTTTGAATTTCATTTTGTATTGGAGGTGCAAGGGAAGGAAAGGGTTTGCCTGCCTTTAAAGTGTGGAGTATGAGGCCATTACAGTCTGAGACTTGCCGCTATAGTTCTGTATTTCATTCTTCCATATGCACCCCCTTCTGCATTTTGTATAAAGTTATTTTTCATTTTGTCTAAAGTTACTTGAAATTTCTTGCTAAAAAGTTAGGCAGTGAGTAAACATGGTTGTCTTAAACGTTACTCTTAACTTTGTATTTTAGTTGGCTTTTTGTTTGTTTCAAAGAGTAAATATTTGTTTGTCTTTCAATTAATTAAGAGTTGGGGATCTTAATTTTGTAGCTGATATGATATGATATCAATGTGAAGGGTGGCAAGGGTTTCCGCAGAATATTAATCCTATCTGATTCCTCTTCTGCTATTGCCCTCCTTGAAGGGTACGACGATTGACACTCACCTGGACACTTAGCGAGGAGCGTAAATTTTCTTGCTGATGGTAACTCAGAGAACCCGTGGATGCAGGTCCCTCGCGAATACAATCTAGCAGTGGATCATCTGGCCCGCAACAGCGCTTCTAAGTTCTATGTCAAATATTTCTGAGATATTCACCAATGTTCCTCCCTTCCTTGCTCCTGCCTTTGCAGCAGATCATGACAATCTTTTATTTTCTTGTTTGGGGCTAGGATCCCGTGTTTGTGTTTCACCAAAACAAAATGATATCAATATTGAAGCATGATTGAAATTCAATATCGTAAACTATGCTTCTTTTTAATCTTTTCACAGGCCCGAAACAAAAACTAAAGAAACCATTGATACATGCTGAGACGGGAGGCAATGTACACTATGGTCAAAATTGAGTGCTTAAACAGTTGCAAGCTATTGAGTGTAAATAAAATGAAAATGTATTTTCTTTAATTTTTTAACAGAAATATATTGTATTTAACTGATCATTATTATTATTATTATTATTATTATTTAAAAATGGCTATTGTTTTTCCTGCACATCTCTAATAATCAAAGCCGATGACAAATAGGACAATACTGTACACTCTACCCCCTACCTACTACTGCGGTTAACACTAATTTTTTATGTTAAGTGAGGAAGACTTATGCAAGAGAAAAGAAGTTCCTCTTAGCTTTGCTTCCGCATGCATGCACCAACTTCCTCCCTTCCACCAACCCCATTCCCCTTTTCTTTTCCTTACTAGTATTTTGTATGCTAATATCACACGACGCACTCACCTTCTTTTCTTGGAGTTTGACCATTGTTCTACTTCTTTCCATCATTCACCTATTCCATCTTTGAGATTTCCATGACCAACATACTACACACCATGACCATCTCCAGAATGACGTTTGGAGACCAATGCTTTTCACGTGATCGTGCTGCTTTTCCATCCTTCTCCCCTCTTCCTCTCAGGTGAGTTCAACTTCATATTCAATTCATTCGGTTCAGTGGTTCACCTTCACTTGCTGCTAACGCCGTTGCTTGTCTAGCCTTTGTAGAGCACTGCAGAAAGGAAAGCATGTTACGGTGATAAAAGCAACGATAAAGAGCAACTTAGATGACACAGAAGTTGATATTTCTTTGAGCCCAAGAGTCAATGCTGTGAAACCTTCCAAGACTGTAGCTATAAGTGATCATGCCACTGCTCTTTTACAAGCTGGAGTTCCTGTTATTCGCTTAGCTGCTGGTGAACCTGATTTTGACACACCACCTCTTATAGCTCAGGTCAATTTATTCCTTCCAACTTTTACTTTCTTTTCTAAATTGTCAATAAATTGCTTCCTTTCTTTCTCTTTTTGAGTGTATTATGAATCTATGATCATGTCATGACATATGGGGATGCATGGATACTAGGCTGGGATGAATGCAATTCGTGAAGGTTACACAAGATACACCCCAAATGCCGGAACATTAGAACTACGCCAAGCAATTTCTCATAAGCTAAACGGTTACTTTACATCACTCACGTCTTGTATTTCTCATTTTCCTTCTTTGTTATTATGTTGGATGAGGAAATTGACAATATGCCAACACTGTTGTTGCAGAGGAGAATGGAATTGCATATACTCCTGATGAGATTGTGGTCAGTAATGGAGCTAAGCAGAGTGTTATTCAAGCAGTCCTCGCAGTTTGTTCCCCAGGAGATGAGGTATGCAACCGGTTAAGTTAAACGGCCTTATTCTCTACTATAAGCATTCACATTCTTCATGCTTCTAAGTCATTATAAAACCGATATAAAATGCTCAATGCATGCAAAATTTCTACTAACAATGGAAGAAGAAAAATATAATTGAGTTCAATAACTTATGTGGCATCAGTTTCCATCCATTTTCCTTTGCAATGCGTGGTGGTTTCCTATTTACATTTTATTGTGAATGTTTCAGGTCATTATTCCATCTCCATTCTATGTTAGTTACCCAGAAATGGCAAGATTGGCTGATGCAACACCAGTGTTTCTTCCAACTCACATATCTGATAATTTCCTTTTGGATCCCAAGCTCCTTGAATCCAACCTTAATGAAAAATCAAGACTACTGATTCTTTGTTCGCCGTGTAACCCAACAGGATCTGTCTACCCTAAGAAATTGCTTGAAGAAATAGCCCAAATTGTAGCAAAGCACCCCGGGCTTCTTGTACAGACATACATCCATGAATATGCTTGAATTATTGAATGTTGTTATTGTTACAAGATAGCTTCCTTTAATGATCTATATGGCTGTTTTGTACAGGTTCTCTCTGATGAAATCTATGAACATATAATTTACGCACCTGCAACTCATACAAGCTTTGCTTCTTTACCTGGCATGTGGGATAAAACTCTAACAGTTAATGGATTTTCTAAGGTTAGTCTGTAATGTTAGCCTTGCTTTTGTTTTGAAGTTCAACTCAATGAAAATTCTCCATTTCTTAATTCTCAGTATGTCTGCAAATTATGACAATGTACAGTACAGATCCTTAGAGTTCAATTATGATACTTTTAAATTGCGTTCCTGTAGACATTCGCAATGACTGGTTGGCGTGTTGGGTATGTTGCTGGTCCAAAACATTTTGTTGCAGCATGTGGGAAGATTCAAAGTCAGGTATTCTACATGTTTTGTTGATGCTTTTGTCAACAATGTAGAGACAAACCTTAAAATATTTCTCTTGATATTCTTTTCCATGACATTTAATAACTACTTATATGTTACTTACCGGTTGGAAAGGATTGGGCTAGTGTTATTAATCATATTATATGCAACATGTAATTATCTAACACATGTTGTTGACTATAGTTAACATCAGGGGCAAGTAGTATATCTCAGAAAGCTGCTGTGACTGCATTAGGACTAGGCTATGCAGGTGGGGAAGCTGTTTCTACCATGGTGAAAGCATTCAGGGAGCGAAGAGATTTCTTGGTTGAAAGTTTTAAACAAATGGATGGTGTCAAAATATCAGAACCTCAGGTGCAACTTTGCAAGCACAGTTATTTTATTTGGCTGTTGCTTATTATCCTTCATGTTCTTCTTCTAGCTCTTCTTTTTCTTGTATGGTTTTATATTTAATAAATATACTATTCTTTTCATTTTCAGGGAGCATTTTATCTATTCATGGACTTTAGCTCTTATTATGGAAGAGAAGCTGAAGGGTTCGGTGTAATTGAGAATTCTGACTCCCTCTGTCAATACCTTCTGGACAAGGGCTTGGTACCCGTACACACATTTAATTTAATGTTTTTTCGAGATTAATATTAGCTGAAAGAATTTTCTGTTTGGTTGAAGTTTTAACTTGTGTTTTGCTATATTGAATAACAGGTTGCTCTAGTGCCGGGGAGTGCATTTGGAGATGATACTTGCATTCGCATCTCTTATGCAGAATCTCTTACTACTTTAAAGGAAGCTGTAGAGAGAATTAAGAAAGCACTTACCCCTCTAAGCTCTGCTGCATTAGTTTAATTAATTAAGGCCGAATGCATTTTCTTCTATTTGGTGTAGTATGTGCATTATGACAATAATAGGTTGTAGCTGATTCCACAGCTATATATATGTCAATGTCTCATTTATGATTCAAACATTACCAGTATGTAATTGTGCAGGAAGCTTAACATTTCATATGTCATCTCTGTAGTAAACAGTATAGAGTCTTATGATTTATAGGTTATAGCATATTATTTTTCTCCCATTTTTATAATTGTTATTTTAATTAAATTCTCTGTTGACCATCCTTTAAATGAAATAGAGAGTTTATTAACCTTTGCCGTCTCTCATATTACTTAAAAATGTCATATTATGTCATTAGTTAGTTCAACCGCTAATTTTATCAAACACTTCAAATTTAATTCACCAACTCTATTAGCTATCTTATTATCTAACTTTTTACTATAAATTTATTCCTTTTTCTCTTGAGTAGTCCTTTTAGGCCAAGTGGCATCTTTGAATTGGGGTTGAAAGTTGGAATCCTCTTGCCCTCAAGTGCTACTACTTGTTACCTATGCATGAGTTTTATTGTGATCTTAATCATTGATGCCGTAATAGTAATGTAATCCATTGTTCGTAAGAGTTTCCTTGTGAGAGAAATAACGATCTAAAAGGAATACCAAGTTAATACTTAATAAAAGCTACTTTTTTTGTAAAAAATAAATATACTTACTAACAAATCAAAAAAGAATATTGAGTTAACAAATCAATTTTTTTTTGGGATTATGCTTGGGGCCGACTTACACTTGTACTCCTAGGAAACAAAAAGTTTCATTTATTTTTCTTTATGATTTTTATTTTGACTCTCTTGTGTTTAAAATTTTGCACAAAGCTCTAACAAAGACTAAACTCTCAAAATAGTTCTTGAACATAAATTTCTCTTTTTGTTCGATCCCTTAAACGTTTGCGAAATCTGCCAAATTAATTAGTCTCTATTTTTTTTTAAAAAGAGTCTCATTAGTTTACGCAAGGAGCTATTTTTTTTTTAAAAATATGTAAAATTAGGCTCTAAAATATTTAGAAATGTGACCCCGAAGACGAGCAGCGGCCTCAACCGAAGATCTAGATGGACCTTGTGGGAGACTGATAAGTGCTAATAATACTTACTTTTTGATTTAAAAGATTTCACTTATTGAATCATTTGATATAAATTTAAATATTAAGTTTTTCCCCACAAAGAGTTTGATTTCACCAAATTTTAATTTAGCAACTATAGGTTTATATTTAAGAGTCTTTATTACATTATAATCCATTATGGTCGTTTTAAGCAAATTGGAAATGAAGTGGGTTAAGAATTGTGAAAATAATCCAAATAAAGTTGAGAGAAGAAGGAAGAGTAAAGTTCATCAAGAATGACAAGAAGAAGGCAACTCTCGTCCATCAAGACCAATCTTTCTTCAAGTGCAGGAAATCCGTCCTTGTCTAGCAAGACCAGCTTTCTTCATGTGTAGGAAAGCTGTTTATGAAGGGCTCGTTCAGCAAGCCCTAGGGGTCCAACAAGCATTTTAAGGAGGTTACATGTTGCTCACTTTTCCGCTGCTATAAAATGGTTCTTTCATTTGTTTTTCATACATTCTGATATTTTGAAAGAGGCGCAATATAGAGCACGAACCAAGGCAACAAAGCAGGGAATTTCAATCATAGTGAAGCTTGAAAAAGTAGTAACTATTGATTATTCTTCATTTCTCTCTCTCTCTTCTCCTTTGTAAAGCTTCCATTGAAATGGTTAGTTAAACCTCTTTTATTGGGATTAGATGTAATCAACTTTGTTATATATGTAAACCGATCTTAACTTATTCTATATAGAATCTATGTATTGATTTAGTGATTTCATCTCATGCTCAATGCTTTTGATAGATTGATCACCTATTGAATATTTTAGGATATGATATAAAGTTGTAAAACTATGTATTGTGTCCAATCTAGTTGAAATCACCTATATTGTTCAATATCTAGGAATAGAGTTAATATTTCAAAAATGCCACCGAAAATCATAAGGTATAATACAACAGAAAGAGGGTAGTTTTAAGAAAAACACCAAATTATACGAATTGCAACTGTATTTTGGACGAACATCTACTGGAATTTGCTGCTTAAAGTGCAGAATCACTCCTAGCTTTAAAAAGAGGAGATAATTATTACTTGGGAAAAATTTGGGCGAAATTCAAAACATCAATTAAAAAATTAATACCAACCAGAATCTATTTGTTCAAAGGGTAATGTTATTTAGGCAAAAAATTCTCAGTCAAAAATAGCCAAAAACCATTTTACAACACGAATTAACAATTTTTTTAGGTCATTAACCAAATTTTAGTCAATGGCTTAGAAAACTGTGAAAATGCAAGTTGATTAATAGTTTAAAAAACTTGGTTAATTGGTGTTGTAATGTGGTTTTTGGCTGGAAAATTTTGACTAAATAACATTGCTCTTGTCCAAATTAGGAAAAACTAACATTAACAACAAGGTGCAACTGCAATATTTTAAGAATTTTGATACAAAATTCTAAATTGAGGAGGGTTAAAATAAAATTTATATAGGAGAGTACATTTATCAAAAGAAAAAAAAAAGATGTTCAGCTACCTACCCTTACTCAAGGGTGTGGGTCCGCTCATAAGTACAACTAGTTATTAGATGAGATATTTTCTGTGGTTACCTATTCGAATCCAAGATTTCCTCTTTGTGTGCGTAAGTTTAGGAGTGGTATTTGTGATTCTCCGCATAAAAAAAAGACTTATTATGAAAACAATTTAGTTCTAATAATTTATATCAACCCATACCAGATCTGAAAACAATAAAATAAAATAAAAAATGCAGCATGTTGCCATGCATGTTACATAGGTCCGTCTGCTAGAGTTACATAGGTCCCGTGTTACTGGAAGGTGACAGTTACAGTGTCTGTTTCTTCAAAATTTTAATTGGCGTTGTTGCAGGGTGTTTCTAGAACCTGTTTTGCAATGTTACTGTGGTGTCTTTGGAAACGAAGAAATGAAAAGGTGTGGGAGAATGTAAGCAAACCAGTGAGGCTCTCAATTCAAAGTGCCTTGGATATGCTCTTCTCTTGGCAACAAGCAAGATGCTCCAAATTTTCTACTGAGACACCTACTAGTGCTAGGCGTAACAATGAGGTTGTTACTTGGTTACGCCCAGCGGCTGGCACAGTGAAATGTAATGTGGATGCAGCTTTGTTTGATGATGACAGGTACGGGATTGGTATGTGTATCCGTAATGATGAGGGGGCTTTTCACTACAAAAAAAACAGGGATTAGCGAGGGAAATTTCCCTCGCAAACTGACCAAAATCCCTCGCTAATGGTCATTTGCGAGGGAATTAGCGAGGGACAGGTTCCCTCGCTAAATCCCTCCTCGCTAATCCAATTAGCGAGGGAATTTAAATCCCTCGCTAATATTGAGGGACACGTGGTCAAGTTCTGACAACCACGCGTCCACTATTCCCTCGCTAATTCCCTCGCTAAATCCCTCGCTAATCCCAATTTTTTTTAAATTTTTTTTTTCTGCTAAACCTATTTTTATTTTTTTATTGATAGACCTGATTTTATACCTGATTGAAATAGCTAAAACATTCTTTGCAACCTTGAAACTATAGGCAAATAGAACATCGACTTTATCGGGATTGGTTTATAATTACGTTTTGCCCCTTTACGATCGTGATACCTCGGTCTTCCACAGAATTTACATTCAAGTAGCTCACCATCGTTTTTACCAAATTCGTTGTTGTAAAACAACATGTGCCCTTCTGAACAACAATCAATCTTCTTAAAATTCAATCCCAGCTTCGAAACTAACTTCTTTGCTTCATAATAACTTTTGGGCAAACTATCCTTATTAGGTGTCGCTTCCAACATCATTTCAGTCACATAGTCTAAACCCACCTCAGAAATATTACTCATCGACTTGAGAGATAAAAGCTTCACACACATAGATAATTTTGACTGTGGGGAGTCTTCAAACAACGGTTTGTTCGAATCTATTAACAAGTTATAAAATCTTTGTGCTTCTTCATTTGGAAGTTCATCATAATCGTCATATTGAGGCTCATCAAATGGCACATTCACCCTAAGACCATCACAAATCATGTTTTCCATCGACTCAAAAATTTCATTACGTGCAACACCAAAACCAGAACTGCTTGAAGCCCCTGCGTCAAAATTTGGACGTCCTTTTTCTCCATGTTCCACCCAAATCCAATAATTAGGCTTAAAACCCCAACGATACAAGTGCTCCCTAATTTCATCATCGGTCTTAATAGGTATTCCGTCGCATTTTAAACATGGACATCTAACCCCCTTTTCCCGTCTAGCCAATTCATGTCGCCACGCTACAACAAGAAACTGTTCAACCCCAATTACAAAACTTTGCTTTAAACTCGCTCTTCTAGGAAATAACCGATCATACACCCAATCACGATTAAATTCATACCAATTCATCTACACATATTTAAGAAAATGTGTTAGATTCCCATAACATTCCCAATAACCTATCAAGTTAGTGGCATCGATATGATCTCAGTGGAGATGATTCCGAGCCGAGTATGGGGGTCAAGGACAGCACAAAACCCTTTTCCATCCAAGTAGTGAAGGAAGTTATTTCATATAACTCCCAACCTTACCGTTGTTAGTATCGTCTCGCAATTATCTCAATGGAGATGATTTCGAGCAAATTATGGGGGTGGGGGACAGCACCTCACCCTTTTCCATCAACAACACACAGTCATCTAACCTAGGGTTCATCAAAACAACAATTAAACAATTTTCAATTAACAACTCTAAAATAATACACTTATCAATATCAACTATTTGACACAATTAACAACATACACAATTTTTAATTCTCAACAATTTTCAATCTAACTCTTCTCAACAAATTCAATTTAACAGATTCAAATTAACAAATTCAAATTCACTTTTCAATTATTAACAACAATCATCTCTAACAATATAGTTTCCCAAACAACATTCACTCAATTTTAACTCACATTTCACACTCAATCCTACAATCTTTAAACAACAAGTTTATTTTAACAACAACAAAAAATTCTAACTCACAATTCACACTCAATTTAACTCACATTTTACAACAACACTTAATCCTAACACTCAATTCTAACACACAACAAAACCAACAACAACAAATTTAATTTAAAAACTAACCGTTATGAGATTGAGGTCCAGTGCGGTTGTTCGGTGACGGTGCGCACTCCGGTGCGGTTGTGAGACCTCAAACACCAACGATTTCAATCCTAAATCATTTCAATTTCAACCAAAAAACATAAATCAAAATAAATTCATTAACAAAATTAAAATCAAGACAATATCATAAAAATAAAAATGAAAACTTACAAAAGGGAGAGACAAGAAACTAATTTGTGGTGGTGGTGGTGGTGGTTATGGTGGAGAGAAAAAGAGAGAAAGAGGAAAGAAATTAGGGGTAAGAAAAGAGGAATTCGTAGTTTAGAGAGTAGAGGAGTTCATAGCAAGGTCAGGGTGGTTGTATGGTGGTGGTGGTGGTGGTGGAGGTGGTGGTTATGTGGTGATGGTTGTATGGTGGTTGTGTGGTGGTGGGGGTTCGTAGGTGAGAAAGGGTAGAGGAAGAGGAGAGGAGGTCGTGGGTGATGGTGGTTGTGTGGTGGTGGTGGCTGTTTGGTGGTGGTTCGTGTAGAGAGAGAGTAGAGGTGAGAAGTGTGAGTGAGTGAGTAGTGAGAAAGACACTTAAGTGATTCTGAAAAAGAAAAAAAAATTAGCGAGGGATCTAGAATTCCGTCGCTAAGTGCCTCACAATTCCCCAAATTCTGAAACGGTCACAAAATTAGCGAGGGACCCAGCATTCCGTCGCTAACCTGCCTAATTTTTCGTGCCAAGCAGATTCAAATTTGCGAGGGACCCAGCATTCCGTCGCTAATACCCAAAATTCCGTCGCTAATTTTGAAAAATCAACGAGGGGCCCTTTTCCCTCGCAAATTCCGTCGCAAACTGTCAATTTTGCGAGGGACCAGTTTTCCCTCGCTACAGTCCCTCGCAAATTGTCAATTTTTTTGTAGTGTTTGTCAAAGCTAGAACGATTTGGTACAATGGTCATCCCCAACCTCAAGAGGCTGAAGCTTTGGGTCTTTTGGAAGCAGTCACTTGGTTACAAGCTTTAAATGTCCAAAGAGTTACCATCGAGCTTGATTGCAAAGCGGTAGTGGATGGTGTCCGAGGATCATCTAAATTTGTAACCGAATGTGGTTCTATTTTAAATGCTTGTCAGTCACTTTTATCTACTTTAGAAAACTATATTGTTAGTTTTATCAGGAGGCAAGCGAACGTTGTTGCTCATACTCTAGCTAGAGCAGCAACGTCTTATGCTAACTCCCACGTTTTTTATTGTATTCCCACTTGTATTTCCTCTTTACTTATGAATGAAATGATATGAGTTTTCTTTTGTCAAAAAGAAGAAGAACTTGTGTTCACTTTCAAGTCTTCGTCGGTATCCTTAAACTATAAGCATATCTTCTAATCTACTATGTTGTGAGTCAAAAATCTGAGCCAGTTGATCATTATTGAACACTCCAAATTTCCAAACACTTATTCTACACCCCACTTTCTCTCTATCCCTCTTCCTATCATGACATCAGTTTTTTATCACATTAATTTTTATATCATTCTCTCTCTCTCTCAACAACACTTATTCATCAACAACACTAATTGTTTAAGTTTTCGAGGAAGACTTGAACGTGAACAGAAGTTCTTCTTAAAAAAAACCTTTGCTTCTGCATGCATCGACTAATTCCTCCCTTAATTTTACCAAACCCCATTTCCTTACTAATATATATATATATATATATATATATATATATATATATATATATATATATATATATATTGCAATTTGTACCACACATACACACTTTCCTTCATTTCTTTTCTTTCTTTCTCTCATATTCACCTAGCTATTTCTCCTTCCATACATGGCCAATACGCTACAGTACTCCAGAATCCCGTTTGGAGACCAATATCGCTATTCACGGGATCGTGCTTCTTTTCCTCTCAGGTACTTCAAAGGAAAACATGTTGTGGTGGTAAAAGCAAAGATAAAGAGTAACTTTGATGACACAGAAGTTGATAGTTCTTTGAGCTCAAGAGTTAATGCTGTGAAACCCTCCAAGACCGTGGCCATAACTGACCATGCCACTCCTCTTTTACAAGCTGAACTTCCTGTTATTCTCTTAGCTACTGGCGAACCTGATTTTGACACACCACCTGTTATAGCTCAGGTGATCAATTTATTTTGTTGTTTAATTTCTCTCTCGATCTTATTTGGTGTATCATGGCATAATATATATATATATATATATATACATGGCCGTCTAACAACAAGTGCAAGAGGTGCTTGCGCACAGGGCCCAACCTCAAAAAAAATAAAATTACGGCCCCCAAAAATAAAAACTAACACATAACCCATAATTATTGGTAACTTAAAATAGTCTGAAGTTTAGTATCTTTATAGTTACTGTGACCACTCAATACAATATGCGACTTGGTTGATGAATTTGCATCCAAAACTGCTAGAATGATGACTCTTTTTAAATAACTAGAAGGTTGATATTATTTTGAGGTTGTATCAAAATGTTATTTACAATTTAAATAAAATAGTTTATAGTTTTTGGTGATATTTTTGATTTTTTTTAAATTTGGGGTCCAAGTTTTAAGATTTGCACAGGGCCCCCAATTTGTTTGAGACGGCCCTATATATATATATATATATATATATATATATATATATATATATATATAATATGGCTATGCATCGTGCAATTCGTGAAGGTTACACAAGATACACTCCAAATGCTGGAACATTAGAACTATTTAAAGCAATTTCTCATAAGCTAAAGGGTTACTTTACATCCTTATATTTATAAATTTTCTTCTTCATTTATTATTATTATTATTATTATTATTATTATTATTATTATTATTATTATTATATTTTCCATATGCACAAGGTCGAACCATATTACTTGCTAGGAATTATTCTAAAAAAATAACTATACCGACAAAATATAGCATATTTTCATTTGAACTCAAAAGTAAAATATACATATAAAAAATAATGTTTTTCCCAGAAGAACTCAAGCAAAATACACATATAAAAGATAAAATATAAGAATTAACTATTTTGACAACAAATAATATTTTTTTTTGAAGACAATGGAAAATATTAATGATTGATAAAAAATATATATTTATAAGATAAAATATAAAAAATAATTATATCTATAGATAGTATTTTTGTCGTAACTCAAGCAAAATAATTTTTTAGAAAAAACAAAAAAATTATAAAGGAAAAATTATAAAAATAATTATCTCGAGAACATACAAATAATTTCTCATTGAGAATCAAAAGTAAAATATTCATTTATAAAAAAAATACATTTAAAAAGACAAATACAAAAATAATTATATTGACAACATTCATGTAATGTTTTCTCATTGGGATTGCTTAAAGATAACGAGATACACACAATGCTATATTTTCTCTTCGGGACTCAACAGCTAAATATTTATTTATAAAAATGGACAATATAAAGACAAACTTTACAAAATAGTTATTCCTATGATGTATAATTTTTCCCCGTCGAATTCAAAAACAATAAAATTATACCAACAACGTGCAATGCTTTTTTGTCAAAACTCAAATAATAAAAATATACCAGCAATAGAACAATATTTAATTATACTGACAATTTATAATTTTCATCGTCGAGAGATTGTTAAATGCAGTTAAATTATACAAAGAATAGCTAAAATTAGAGATATAACATGAAATGTGAGAAGTGAGAGATAAAGCAAGAGAAATATGTAAAGCAACGGAAGGACCTAAAGTAAGAGAGGTAAAGTAAGAGGAGAGTTTAAAGACACAATTTTAAAAGTTTACTTTTAAAAATAATAGGCGTCAATATATAAATTGTCTAATTTGATAAATCCAACAACTTTTTGTTTCTTAATTGATATTAGATTAGAAGATTAAAAATATTAGAATTTTTCTGGTGTTATGATTGTAGGATATATCTAGATTAGTGACAGTAGATTAAAAATGTTAGAAATATTAAATTCATATTGTATTATATTTATTAGTCAAATAAACATAAATTAAAAAGTATGAGCGAGAAAAATATTGGTAAAAAATTATGAGAGAGAAAATATAAAAGTGACTAAAATAAAATAAGTAAAAGGTAAATGTTTAGTAGATGGCTCATGATTGTAGCCTGTGTAATTTTGTAAGTTCCCATGTGCTTTATTTTCTTAAATTTACTGTAGATAGATAGACTAGAAGATTAAAAATATTAGATTTATAAATTCCTATTTTATTATGTTCATTAACCAAATAAACATAAATGAAAAAGTATGAGTAAAAGAACATGAGAGAGAAAAGTTAAAAGTGAATGCGAAAAATGATTAAAAGTTGGCTTAAAGGTATGTTTCGTCTCTGCAAATATCACGAAAATCTAATTTTGTCTCTGCAAAAAAAAAAATTTAAAAAACCCTTGCAAATAGCAAACACTTCTACTTTGGTCTCTGCCGTTAACATTCCATCCAAAAAAAAGTGACGTGGCAAACAGTGATGACGTTAGCAGTGATAACGTCACTGCCACGTGTCACCATTTAATTGGCCCTTAGCGCCACGTGTCACTGAATGTCACATCATCTCCCCATGTAAACAATGCCACGTCAGCACTGACACGTGCCACGTCAACACTACTTTGTAATCGCCGTTTAAACTCAGAATGGATCTACACTTAGTAACTCTATGATAGTAGATTAGAAGATTAAAAATATTAGAATTAGATAAATTCATATTAGGTTACATTCATTAATCAAATAAACATAAATAAAAAATATGATAAAGAAAAGTGTGTGTAAAATAGGTTCAATTAGTATGGACTCAAAGAATGGGTCCAAAAGGGGACCTTTACTATTTTTCGTAAAACTTAGATTTTATAATAATAAAAAAATGGAAAAAAATATTATTTTATTAAAATTTACTAAAATTAGTAAGTTCCAAGGTTACACCAGGTCCATATTAGATGCTCCCAAAAAGTATGTGACATAAGAGTTAAAGCAAATGAAATAAAATAACAAAAAAGATATATTTAGATGATGCGACATGATTCCAGCTTTATAAATTTTATATGCTATATTTTCTTAAATTAGAATTCTTCAGGGTCATGATCATAGGGTGTCTAGATTAATGATGGTAGATTATAAGATTAAGAATGTTAGAATTAGATAAATTCATATTAGATTACATTCATTAATCAAATAAACAAATTAAAAACTATGGGTAAAAAAGTATAAGGGAGAAAAATTAAAAGTGAATGAAAAAAAATGATAAGAAACTAAATTTTTAAATGATGTGTTATGACGGTAAGAAGTCTAATTTTGTAATTTCCCTGGATTTTCTTATGTTGATATTGATGATTGATATATTAATATCGATTGATATTAATTAAATAAACCTAATTAAAAAAGAATAAGAAAAAAAACTATGGGTTAAAAAGTATCAATATTTTCTTATACTGATATAGATGACTAATTTTGTAATTCCAAAGGTGCTAGATTTTCTTATATTGACTAGATTTTCTTATATTGATATTGATTGATTGATAGTAGGTAGGTAGGTAGATTATTATTATTATTATTATTATTATTATTATTATTATTATTATTATAACAATATGCAATGACTGTTGTTGTAGAGGAAAATGGAATTGCATATACTCCTGATGATCAGATCGTGGTCAGTAATGGAGCAGAACAGAGTGTCATTCAAGCAGTGCTTACAGTTTGTCCTCCAGGAGATGAAGTACGTAATGGGCTAACATTCATATTTTTCATACATTCATTCACAAAATTATTCTCCACAGCCTTTTTCTCATATATAAGCAAACATTCCTATTTTTCATACATCTACTAATATTTTACCAGTCACATTGTATTTATTATAATTTGCTATAAAATTATAAATACGTTGAAAATTGTAATTTTTAATAAAAGAAAAAGGAAAAAATTGATAAAAACCCTATGATCTGTTCCTGAGCTTGTGGAATGAGTAACTCTCAGGATACCAAACTTTATCTGCTTGCTCTTCTGGTCGTGCTCCACACCAGGAAAAAGAGGGCGTGTGTACTTGCAATTACACTCCAACGCCCAAGTCAGGAGCGAGCAGAGTAACAATACTAGTGAATAGTGTGTACCTGACAACTGACGTAATGAATGCTTATATACTGCCAGTGGATCGCGCGTGGCTGCTGGATTGTTTGTAGGACTGATCTGAGCCGTTGATCTGGTCCCTTGCTCTTTTGCTCATCCTTAATGGGCTGCTCTTGAGTTCAGCATTGGATTGGACTTTGGCTCACTCCAGAACAGTTGCCCCCCAAGCCAAGGACGTTTTTGGACGGGCGTAGGCTTGATAACTGGCCGCTTTTCAGCTCGCTCCCGAGGGACGAGGTCGATTGGTCCTGCGCATAGTTGATTTTGCTACTGCCAAATGACACGTGGCAGCTGACATGAAGTGTCGTCTCATGCCTTCTGAAAGGTCATTAATAGTGCCTCGAAATTTGAAACTGGCGGCGTTTGGTAATAATGAGGGATTGATTTTCGAGGCGCGCGCAGATGAAAAGTCACGTCGCTTCGCTTGCCTGCACCTTGGGCCTTATAAATACATTGCCCCCTTTTCTCCTCATTCTTCACTTTCCACTCTTCAAACTTCGAAAGCGAGCATAACTTCCTCCCGCGGCGATCAAAATTTGTTGTGATTCTGGCCAGGTGTTTACCCGTGTACGAGCTTCCTCTCAGGCGGTTTCATTCTTCTGGGCGTTTGATATTACTCATTAAGGAGTACACCACTTTGAGCCATAATTTTTCTCTCACTCCAGGTATGCGCTCTTTCTTAGATCATCGTTTGCTCGTATTTCTCTTTTCATTTGTGTAGAGCGAGGAGGGGGTGTCAGGCCCGGGGTCGACCTTGTCGCCCCCTTTTGCGAATCATCATTCAAGGTGATCCTGACTTTCCCTCTCCTTGCAGGGTAGGGTACTGGCGCGAACAAAAAAGACGGCTAGGATCTCTGGTCGCCCCTCTGTAAGTTCGATTGAGCGTGCTGCTTGTTCTGGAGACACTAAAATGAGTGAGCTCCCTTCTTCTGAGAATCTTTCCTCTTCAACCGATCTTTCCACCTCATCTTCTTCTGGCCGGTCCTCTTCATCTAATACCTCTGAGGCCGTCCAATCTCTTCAAGCGAATTTACCATAGGGGAATGAGAGGTATGCGAACCCCGCACCTCCCCCTGTCCCGACCAATGAGGTGCTGCCCGAAGAGCACGACTAGAAAGGCAAGCTTGATGATGACCGCTCATGGATTTCTTCTGCCATCCTTCAGCAATCTTCAGTTTTTCCCCTTGGTGACGCAACGATGCCCTTTTTTACGAAGTTGATCGGTTACGGCGATCAAGAGTGGAGTGTCGAAGGCGTTCCGCCCGAAGAGCACGCGGCTACCATTCCTACGACCTTGAAGTTTATCATGTATACTAACACTCTCTGAGACTTAAGAGTGCGTCCTCCGTTTACTTTCTTCCAAAGACGCGTTCTGAGGACTCTTGGGGTTGCCGCTTCTCAACTCCACTTCAACGCTTGGGCGCTCATCAAATCTTTTGAGGCGGTGATGGCTGCTCTTGACCGAGATATAAACCACCGTCTCTTTTTTACCTTGTTCGATGTTAGCCGCACTGTGTAGGTGAAGAGCGAGCTCAGGCTCTGGGAGCAAGTCTCACTGAAGAGTCGTAAAGGTATGGTCAAGTTGTTCAAGCCTTACTGCGAATCTGCCAAGACTTGGAGGCACGCTTTTCTTTGGGTCGTTCCAGCTAACGATCAAGCTCGTGAATTGGTTGGGACTTTGGACGCTCAAGGACACATTGCTTCTATGAAGTTTCCCCTTAGCTGGGCTCATTCCCACTATGATTGTGAAACCATTCATTATAGGCATCACAGGAAGCTTAGCGAGTACGACCTTGAAAGTATTAGGATGTTGGAGACATTGGTCACTTGGATGCCCGGAGGAATTATTCCTTGTAATAAATTTGCTTGTGTTAAGACTGTAAAGCATGCACAACATAAACTTGGTGATTCTCTTTCTTTGCCCGCTTTATCTTCAGTCGTTTTCCTGTTTTGATTCTGACCGTTCTTCTTTTGATCTCTTTGCAGTTGAAATGTCGGATGTTGGATTTGAAGCTCTCCTGCACAAGACCAAAACTAGGAAAGTTAAAAAGGTTTCCTTCGCTGATTCCCCGTCTCATAACATCAGCGCTGAGGGCGGTCAAAAATCTCCCGTTCGTGAACGTGGATCGGGCTCGGGATCCAAGAAGAGAGATCGGGTGCAGAACTCCGTTGAAACTATTCAAATTGATCTTGACCCTGCCAACCCCAAGAGAAATAAAGAAACCTCAAGGAAGTCGTCCCTAGATTTAGACGATCTTGGGGAAACAGATTTTGAACGTCTTTGCGAGGACCCCCTCTTATTCATGTCCGAGGTTGCCAAGGCCGCTTCTCAGAAACATGATCGTTATAAGGCTGAGGAAGCTCAACCTCAAGCAGGTATGCGTATTGTCCATCATAATTTGTGGTTGGAGGGCGACCTCTTAGATAAAACTGACAAGTATAAATCTACTCTTGGTCGTATCACAGAACTGTGGGCACAGTTATAGAGCACCAAGGAAAAACTCAAAGCAGCTGAGGTCGCCCTCCAAACCACCAAGGATGCACTTGGCACGGTCACTTCTGAACGTGATGCGGCCATAAAAGCCAAGCTGAGGAGGCTGAGACCAAAATGGCCACTGAAACTGCCAATTTGACTGAGCAAACTGCTAAGGCTAAACGATTGGAGGAACAGGTGGACGGTCTAAAGGAAGACCTGAAGAATATGGAGGGCGAGCGGGACAAGGCTAGAGACGAGCTAGAGGCTCTGGAGGATATGACCGTTTCGATTGCCAAGGGTCGTTTCGACGAGGCTGTTGCTCAAATCCAGTACTGTTATCCCACACTGGAGATTAACCCTGAGATCGTGAGCAACGATCATTTCTTGAGGAACGGGCAGATCATTCGTCTTGCAGAAAAAGATGAAGACGAAAACGTCATACAAGAGGAAGCGGTCATCTAGAGTCGTCCTGAGTGACTGGTCTTTGTATTTTGTTTTATTTCTTTTGAAATGTATTTACTGCTTTCTTGGGGACCTAGTGGTTGCCCCTATTTTGTAATCTTTCTTTTTGGAGCCCGGCCTTTTCCGGGCAAACTTTAATGTTTGAAATGCGTGTTTCCTTGCAATCATTCACTTGCCTTCTTTTAACTTTTCTAAGTTAGTTTGTCTGATTTTTAATTTGCTTATGGTCGTTCAACACGGGCTAAATTTCGCGTGGATGCCCGTAAACAGCTTACCAAGTTTCTACTTTAGATTTAGCTCGTTTATCAGACGCGTTTAAACTTAAGCTCGTTTAAGTTTCACCCTTAGCAAACTCGGTTTGAACTTAACTCGCTTAAGGGATCGTTCGTTATTGAATCAATCAATAGCTTTAAAGGAACCAACAAAAATTCAAGAAATTTCTCGTCATTCTATTGACGGACGAGCGAGCCTCAATAAAAAACCCCGTGGGGAAAAAGAGTGTCCCGCCCGTTTTGATTTTCATTCATCATTCAAGTAGTAACATGATATTCTTTCATAATTACAAGACATCAAGTGAAATATCTCCTAAGATTCGTAGCGTTCCAAGTGTTTGAAATCATTCCTCCCTTCATGGTTTGCAAGATGTATGCCCCTTTGCCCGTCTTAGCACCTACCTTGTAGGGACCTTCCCAGTTTGAGGCGAGCTTTCCCTGACCGACATTCCTTTGGCCGATATCTGCCTTTCGTAACATGAGTTGTCCTATTTCGAAGGCCCTCAGAACGACCTTGGCGTTATGTCTTGTCGCCACATTCTGCTTAACCAACGCTTCTCTCAGAGCTGCCTTGCTTGGTAGTTCCTCCTCTAGATCGAGTTCTTCCCTGGTGGCCTGCTCGTTCTCGGACGGCTGCATAGGATTGGTCGTCGTCCAGTTTAACTCTCCCATCTCCACAGGAATCAGTGTGTCCATCCCGTAGACCATTCTGGAGGGGGATTCTCCAGTTGTTGAGTGTGGTGTGGTTCTGTACGCCCATAACACTGAAGATATTGTGAAGCCTCTTCTGTAGAGCTGCTCGTTTATGATCGAATATGACGTTGCGCATTTTCGAACGAGCGCCGCTTCTTTGGGATCGTCAGGCTCTTCTCCCTCTTTTATGTATCTAAAGATAGGGTCGATCCAGGTTGGTGCTAAATCAACTTCACATATGTCCGCACCCAGGATGGTCTCCAACCTTACACTTGGTTGAGATAGGACTTTTTGTATTACACTTCTGTGATTGGACAAGATGTCTGCCCTAGCATTCTCTGTCCTAGGGACTTGCTTGACTTCAGCATATTCAAATTTTTGCATTAACTCTTTGACCTTTGCTAAGTATCTCTGGAGGATCTCATCTTTAGCTGAAAAGACGTCTTTGATCTGGGAGACCGCTAACAACGAGTCTGATCGTAGTTCCACTCTTTTTACATTAAATTCTAGAGCGAGCAAGAATCCAGCTATGCAGGCTTCATACTCAGCCCGATTGTTGGAAGTTGGGAATGAGAAAGCCAATGAGACTTCAATGGTCGTCCAATCCTCGTTCTCAAGAATTAGACGATCCATCAACGTGCAAAGTCCATGAACCATGAACTGAGTTCTTCGTCCCTGGAGTTATCTCCGCAATGAAATTGACCAAGATTTTTGCTTTAGTGGCTGACCTAGGTTCATACTTGATCCCAAATTCTGACTATTCCACTACCTATTTGATCATTCTGCCAGCTAAATCTGGTCTACGCAGGATCTGCCTGATGGGTTGATCGGTACGCAGTGCGACCTGATGGGCCGCAAAGTACGGTCGCAGCCTTCGGGCTGATACGACCAATGCCAGAGCCAACTTCTCAATCTTTCGATATCTGAGCTCGAGTCCATGCAGTACTTTGTTGACAAAGTAGACTGGGTTCTGCTTTGTTCCTTCCTCTCGTACCAAAACAGCGGCCAAAGGCTCGTCTGTGATGGACAAGTACAGATATAGAGTTTCTCCGGGTTCTGGAGTGGTCAGAATTGGAGGTTCTACTAAGGCCGTCTTCAGCTGTTCGAGAGCTTGGTCGCACTCGGGCGTCCATTCAAATGCAGTTTCCTTTTTTAACAACTTGAATAAGGGCAAGGATTTGTTTGCTGCTTTTGAAATGAAACGAGAGAGAGCGGCCACCATGCCACGAGTTTCTGTATTTCTTTTTTGGTCGTTGGCGGCCTCATCTCAATTACTGCTCGACATTTGTCTAGGTTGGCTTCTATCCCCCTTTCTGTGAGATAGAATCCCAGGAACTTGCCCGCCCTTACCCCAAAGGTGCACTTTTCTGGGTTAAATCTTAATGAATTTTTTCTGGTCTCTCTGAACGTTTCTTTTAGGTCGTCTACATGGGCTTAGTCTTGTTTGCTTTTGATAATCATATCATCTAAGTACACTTCCACCATTTTTCCTATCTGATTCTGAAAAACATGGTTCATCATACGCTGGTAGGTCGCCCCAACGTTCTTCAGCCCGAAAGGCATGACTCTGTAACAGAAGTTCAATCTATCCGTCATGAATGCTGTCTTTTCCTGATCGGGTGGGTGCATGGTAATCTGATTGTACCCAAAACAGGCGTCCAGGAAGGACAGGATTTTGTACCTAGCCGCATTATCGACCAAACGATCAACACTTGGGATGGGGAAAGCATCCTTCGGGCATGCTCGGTTGAGGTCAGTATAGTCTACGCACATCCTCCACTTTCCATTCGCCTTTTTAACTAAGACGACATTGGACAGCCACGTTGTGTACTTTATCTCCTTGATGAACCCTGCCTCGAGCAGGTCTTCAACAGCTTTAGACGCTGCCCGTGCTTTTTCTTCTTTATGAACTCTTCTTCTTTGAGCAACACATTTTGCTCCTGGATCCACTGCTATATGATGGCAGACCACTTTTGGTGGAATCCCGGGCATATCTGCAACACTCAGGCAAACAGATCTGCATGCTCTCTTAAGCATTGGACGAGTTTATCATGAATTTCAGGGGGAAGGTCACTCCCTATTTTGATCGTTCTCCCAGGGTCGTCCCCTAGTTGCACATGACAAAATTCTCCGTCTGGTTCAGGTCGTTTAATCCTCTTCTTAAGCTTTTTAGTCGGGAGGTCGTCCCCTTCTTCTTCCTCGCTATCTGGGTCATAACGGGCATCCAAATCAGCCAAGTTCACCTATTCGCCACTTTTCATTGCTTCCTCTATTTCTTTTGCTACTTTTTTACCTTTTTCTTTCAGCCCCAAAAGAAAAGCTCGCTTTGCGGACAACAGATCTGCTTGAAGGGTGGCGACTTCCCCAGCCTTGGTGTAAAACTTCATCTTCAGGTGGACGGTGGATGGTACTGCTTCCAAACGGGCAAGGGTTGGCTGACCAATGATACATTGTTAAACAGATTTACATGGTAGCACGATGAAATCCGTTCTGACCGTTCTGCAAAGGGGGTTTTCTACAGTATCACCCCCAAATGTCACCATCAGCTCTATTCGTCCTATGGGGGTCGTAGAAGCTCCATTGAATCCGGTTAATACTGTCCCTCTATACGGCCTCAAGTCGTCCTTTGAGATTTTTAACACGTCCAACAAGTCTTCAAAGATTATATTTGCTGAGCTCCCTTGATCAACCAATATCCGTCTAACTTCCATGTTTGCCATCACTGCGACTACCACCAGGGGTACTTCGTAGTTGGGCGTCCCATCAATGAGATCCTCGTCTCCAAAGGAGATGGATGGTCACTTAGAAGGTGGTCTTGGATCGGACGTCGAGGCAATACTCATGATCTCGTCCCATCTTCGTTTGATAAACTTGTTGGTCGCGGCATCCATGGGAATTCCTCCAGAAATTACCATGGCGACGGTCTTCCTATTGATTTCCTTGTGTACACAACGTCTTCTTCATCGTCGTCCTCTTCTACGACTTTGACAGCCTCGTCAGCTTGCGCTTTTCCATTTCTAGGTGAACGGGTAACCTGCTTCTCTCCTCGTGCTTCAGCTTGATCTCTTCTTACATATTGAGTCAACCTCCCTCTTCTGATCAACGCTTCCACATCATCTTTCTGAGCCATGAAGTTATTAGTGTCTTGCCCGTTGCTTTTGTGATACCTGCAATATTTCTTCGAAGGGCGCTGCCCATCTTTAAGAATGAGGGGTTCTGGTGGCTTGATATCTCTGAACTCTGTATTTGCGCATTCTGCCAATATGTTCGCGTACGAGGTATTCAGCTTGGTGCGTTCAGCAAATCTCTTGACTATGCTCTTTGTTTGGACGGGTATTGACATAGTATTCTTTGACCCTTTGATCCCTTTCTGGTCGTGAGGGTTGATTCATGCCCGCTTCAGCGGCTTCTATAGCGGTCGTTCTTTCTTCGTAATTCATGAACCTTTGTGATCGTCTAAGGAACGTCTCCAAATCTCTGGGAACATGGAGTCCTACCTCCACCTCAAATCGACTTCCTCTCAAGAGGCCCGTCCTTAAGAAGAACAACCTCTGATTGTCATCTAAGTTCTTGACTTGATCGGCTTCTCGATTGAATCTTTCTTCATAACTTCGCAAAGGCTCGTCTGGACCCTGCATGATGGCGATCAGAACATCTTGAGATTTTGGTTTGATCCTAGAGGTCATGAAACGGGCGGTAAATGCCCTAGCCATCTGCTCCCAGGATGAAATGGTGTTGGATTTTAGCTCGGTAAACCATTCCAGCTCTGATCCTTCTAAAGTGAGGGGGAAGATTTTTTATTTCACGGGTCCGAGCGATCCTCTATACTTCATCATAATGTCAAAGTGCTTTAAATGGGGGTCCGGATCTTTCACGCTGTTGTACATTTTTAGATCGGACGGAGGTTTCTACAACGAGTGTGGGATGCGAAATTCATCTATCTCCCTCGTGTACGGTCCCAGACTGGTATCTCCCCTTTCTTTACGATGCGGTCGCTCCTCCGTGTAGCGGGTTCCATGACCGTGCTTTTGGTTACTGGAGTAATCCTTTGACCGGCATGTGTATCGCTCCTTGGATCGGCTGCGAGAGCGAGTGGGTGAATTAGTCGATCCATAAGAGGATTCTTCAGGCCACTAAGTGTAATCAGAGGTAGATGGAGTTCTTCTTGGCGGTGTGGGTCCTCCTCCTTGTCCCCTCCTCGGGGGTGGAGATCTGTGGACCAGCTGTCTACGCGGAGGCGATCGGTAAGCTCTTGAAGGATGTGCCCGCAAAGCTGACGTACCTTCATGATGAGGTCGCTGCTCTGGAGCCGTGTGTGCTCGTCTTGAGGCGATCTGATCTTCTAACTGGGTAAGTCGATCGTTGTTGCTATTTAAAGCCTGATTACGGTCGTGCAGTAATTCTCGCAATTCTTGGACCAAGTCTGCGGGAAGTTCAACCGTGACTTGTTGTGTAGGGACGGTGCTAGTTCCCGCTACACCCATTGGTGGTGGTTGAGTAGGGATCTCGGCCACGCTTTGAAGACGAGTTGCGGTCTTTGGTCGACCTCGAGGTGCCTTTGGTGGCATCTGAAAGAATGGTGGAAAGCGTGCGGGCTCCCATTGTGGTCGCCAATTGATCTGTTCCTGAGCTTGTGGAATGAGTAACTTTCAGGGTACCAAACCTTATCTGCTTGCTCTTCTGGTTGTGCTCCACACCAGAGGAAAAAGGGCGTGTGTACCTGCAATTACACTCCAACGCCCAAGTCAAGAGCGAACGAGAAGAATAACAATACTAGTGAATAGTGTGTACCTGACAACTGACGTAATGAATGCTTATATACTGCTAGTGGATCGCGCGTGGCCGCTGGATTGTTTGTACGGACTGATCTGAGTCGTTGATCTGGTCCCTTGCTCTTTTGCTCATCCTTAATAGGCTGCTCTTGAGTTCAGCATTGGATTGGGCTTTGGCCCACTCCAGAACACCCTATATTTCAACTTGCTTAAAATGCATGTGTTGCAAAAAGTTAAAAAAAAGTCGGTATCTTCTTTTAATAATAGTAATGTAGTAAAAATCTAAAAAAAAGAAAATGAGATTTAATATAAGATATGCACCCCTGTTGCCGCTCCCATTGTCGCTCTTCCGTCGCCTCCTCCCTTGCCGCTCCCGTTGTTGCTCCTGTTGCCACTTATTTATATTTTTTTATTCTAGATCATTTAATGTTAATTTAATCACTTTAATTAAATTCTAAAGAAAATTTATTTTAGAATTTTTTATAGTGGTTAGTTTTCTTTTTACAATTGTTAGTAGTTAAATTGACTGCTTTTAGTAATTTCAGTAGATTATAGTAAATAATAAATTTTAGATTATTTAAAATTAATTTAATCACTCCCCATTTGCCACTTCCTATTGTCACTATCGGTTGTCACTCCCCGTTGTTCGTGTTAAAAATAACTAGCCGCCTGACCCGTGCTACGCACGGGGTTGTTTAATTTTTAGTTAGCGAAATTAAAGTAAAATTGGAAGAGGAAAACCTCTTTAATAAACCAATCATTCAAGACAACATCCACAGGAATCAAACTCAGGAGCACTAAGTCGACCCCGTGTCCCAGGGTAGCTTATGCTAGTGGACCAATGATGTTGGTTTGTAAAATATATAGTCAAATAATTGTGGATTGAAATTAAATTCTACCTATAAATTAAATAAGAAAATTATAAAATTTAAAAAGAATATTGACAAAAAACGTTGAAATTAAACATCCATAGATAATGGGAAGAAAATGTCTAAAACTTTTAATAATATAATCCATATTTATCAAATGTTAATATAAAAACTTAGCCCATAATAAGAAAGAAAAGAAGACAACACAATTAAAGACTACAACACGTGGGTATCATGCATGGTTGTATGAAAACTCATGATAAAATAGAAGCAGTTATACAAAGTTGAAAGAAGATGGTGGAGGTTGTATTATAAATGTGGCTGAAGTTCCCGTTGAAAGAAGATAAAAATTTAAACACCAGTTAAAGTATGTTTTTAATACCGTTTGGTGCGAAATGACAAAAATAAAGAAGACAACACAAATAGAAAGTGAAACACGTGGGTATCGTGCAGGGTTAGACAAAAACCACAAATAAAATAGAATCACCTATAGAAAGTTGAAAGAGGGCGATGAGGGGATCTATTGTAAACATGGCCGAAATTCCCGTAAATATAAATTAAATTAAAAAACTATAAATTAAATAAAAATATTATAAAATTAAAAAGAAACATTAACAAAGACATTGAAATTCAACATTCATAGATAATAAGAAAAAAAACGTAAAGAATATTAATAACAACAAATACATTGAAGTTGAACATCCATAGACAATTTGAAGAAAAAGTTTAAAAAACTTTAATAACGTTATCTATATTTATCAAATGTAAATATAAAAACTTAACACATAATTAAAGAGAAAATAAGACAACATAATTAGAAAGTGAAACACGTACGTATAGGTATCATGTAGAGTTTGATTTAAAACCACAAAATAAAATAGAAGCTAGCACATATACAAAGTTGAAACTATTTTTGAAGAAAGAAGTTCGCATATTTGAATAAAATAGAAGCACATAGAAACACTGTTTAGTATCGCACTACATATTTTGTCACAGTTTTTTTCCACCAAACGGGTTTTTGAGGAATGAGCTTTGTGTATCCAAACATGTAAAATAATTTGAATCCTAAAGTACCTCAACAAATTGTTTGGCATCACATTTTATGTATTTTGTCACGTATTTTTTTATTTTTCGTCAAACAGGTTGTTCATGAACAAACTTCACGTATCTGAACATATAAAATTTGTTCTGGACCCTAAAGTACCCCAAAATTCAATGTTGGCATCACACTTTACCTATTTTGTCACAAAGCTATTATTTTTGACCAAACCAGTTATCGAGGAAAAAACTTCGGGTGTTTGAACAGCTAATTTTTTTTCTAAATCCTAAAGTGCCTCAACACACACTGGGTAACATCGTACTTTACGTATTTTGTTAAAAAAATATTTTTTCACCATCAAGTACACCAAAGCACACTGTTTAGCATCTCATTTTATGTATTTTGTCATGAAATTAAATCTTTTTTCACCAAATCGATAATTGAAAAACAAAACTCGCATATTTAAATATCTAAAATTTTTCAAGACCGTAGAGTACTCGTTAAAATATTAAAAAGGAAAAATGAAAAACATAAATAAAAAAGAAGACAAAACAAAAAAGAAAAAAAAACTAAAGTTAAAAAAAAAAAGGGCGGCAATTCCCGCCGGTGACGAGCCGCTTACGATTAAAGGATTTCTCTTTGTTGTCAAAAAAAACTCTATATAATAGAAAATTAAAGTAACACAGATAAAGTGAGTGGAAGTGAAACAAAAAAAATCAAAAAAGCTGTAAAAGGTAAAAGTTGAAAAGAAGAAAAAGCAAAATGGTTTCCTTAAAAATAAATAAATAAATAAGGTCCACACAATGGGTCCACACATGACTCATTAATAAAACTCTTCTTAGAATTAGACGCAGTCATGATCCACTTCATGAATATATTCGAATCACAAAAAAAGGTTTTTGAAAGGTCTAGGATTTTACTCTCTCCGTCCCAAATTGTTTGCAGTTTTAGCAAAATCAATTTGTCCCAAATTGATTGTTGTTTTAGAATTTCAATGTAACTTTTAATATTCTTTTCCATTTGTACCCCTATTAATGATGATAACTTTTTTCATTTGATAAAGGATTCACATTTTTCTATATAGAGAGATAAATGGTCAATTGGTAAATTGGATAGCACTTTTAAAAAAATCTAGACTCCTAATCATTTTCCTTAAAGGGCGTGCTATAATCTTAAACTGCAAACAATTTGGGACGGAGGGAGTATTCGATAAAACAATCTCGTTTCTAGTTTTTCCATATAGCCCAGAGAACATGTCAAATTTTATTCCGGAGTAGGGAGGTCACTAGTATAGAATAGAAAAGGGCAGATAGATCTGACATTGACATTGACATCGGCATAAGCCCAAGCGAGTAAAAAACCAAGTACCATAATACTCCATCTGTCTCATATTAAGTGTCATTTAAGGTTATGCGTGGGTATTAAGAAAATGATTGGATATGTTAAATTTTATGGTAAAAAAATATGGTAGGACTAAAACACCCTTACACTTTTCTTGGTTGGTACAAAGGCACGGTTATTGTTATTCAAAAGTAAGAGTATTGTTGGAAAGTAATAATAAATGTTGTAATAGGATTCTAAAGTGATAGATAATTTGAGACAAAGAACAATAGCAAACAGGACACTTAATATGAGACGGAGGGAGTAGGTTATTACCCCTTTCCTAAATAGGTTAGCTAGATATGAGAGTCTATTTCGGAGAAGACGGCGTGTGAATACTGAAACCCGCATAATTGTTCCACTGTTTCTCCAAGACCTGAAACTCTAGTGGTGACCTCAAGGTGAGAGTATTATCATTAAGGAGGATGATTCGATATGTTGATTTGACAAAGTAAACACCCTCATTTGTTAATCTCTGATCACCGTCCGAAGTAATTGTAGTATACACTAGAAGAGCATAGAAATCCTTAATGTACGCAAACTTTTTGCAAATAATTAGAGAAGTAGGGTAGTGGCCCGTCAACTATTTACGGGTGTGAGTTTAGGGGATCAAGGTCTGATGGTTTCGGACCTACAGTATGCTGATGATACTCTCTTCATTGAAGAGGCGTTGGTTGAGAACATGTGGGCTCTGAAGACCGTACTTCGGATTTTTGAACTATTCTTCGGACTTCGAGTGAACTTCGCTAAGAGTAGGCTCATTGGTGTCAATGTCTCAAATGAGTTTATGGCATTGGGGGCCAAATTCCACAATTGTAGGAGATAAGCCTTTCAAATATACTGAGCTTCCGTCTAGAGCAAACCCTCTTAGGGCCTTTACTTGGGATCATGTGGTTCAAGTGACTAGAGGAAGACTCCTTACTTGGCAACACATGTCTATTAGCCTAGGTGGGCGAATAGTCCTTGTCAACTCGGTCTGAAGAAGTATACCTATCTTCTATCATTCTTTTATGAAGATGTCGGTAAATCTGTGGAAGGAGGTTGTTAAGATACAAAGGGAGTTCTTGTGGGGTGGGGATGGGGGTACGGTGGACCCATAGGTGGGTGAAGAAAATTTTGTAGGTAAGGTGGTCAGATGTTTGTAATCCCAAGAGTGGTGCCAGGCTTAGGGTTAGTGTTGAGGGTTGTTAACGTTAGCCTTCTAGGTAAATGGGGGTCGAAGCCCCTCTCGGGTGGGGATGCCTTGCGGATGCGAGTCCTAATCTCAAAGTATGGTCCTTATATATAGGATCCATGACATACTTCCATCATCTGAGTATTCCTCCGTCTCCTTCAATCTGGTGGAAGGGTCTTTATTGTATACGTACGCAGTTGGGGGAATGAAGGTGGGAACTGGATCTCTAATAACTCTATGCTGAAAGTGGGGGATGAAAAGTCTAATATTTTTTGGAGTGATGTTTGGTTGGGTGATGTTTCCCTCAGGACTAAGTTCCCTAGTCTTTTTTTAGTGGCTGAAGATCCTAATGTTTTAGTTAGTTCCTATGGTAATAGGTTTGATGGGGTTTCAGATATCCTTTGGAGGCGGCAGATGTTTGCCTAGGAGGAGGATCTTCATGAAGAGCTTCGCTTGGCTCTAGACGTACCTTTATCAGCGGTGTTGAATGCTTGGGTTTGGACCCCTCATTGTTCTAGGCTCTTCTCGATGTCATTTGCTTACCACTTTCTCTCTCAACCAATGTCTCGTGTTTTGAGGCTCTCTGACCAGGTGCTTGAGATTCTAAACAAGGCTTGGAAGAGTTTTTCTCCTTCCAAGGTAGTGACCTTTTCCTGGTAGCTTCTCTTGGATAGAGTACCCACTCGATTAAACTTGTTTAGAAGAGGGGTCATTACGAATACTGTCGCTACTATTTGTATTTTGTGTGAGAATGCTCAAGAGTCATCTCTTCACCTCTTCTGTGCTTGTAATTTTGCTTCTTCGATTTGGTATGCGACTATTAGCCAGTTGGGTTTTGATTTTGGGAGATCTTTTGACGGAATTTTATCACTATCTTAGCATTGGTTCCAAGCTATTAAAAATTCTCCTACCTATTTAAAATTTATGAATGGTTTGTTGGTTCTATCATTTATATATCTAGGAGGTAGTCGTTTCTTCTGCTTTTTGGTGGCTGATATCTCAAATTTTCAGATGGGTTGGATACTCCTTGTGCTCGACTATTTCAATATTATATGTTTGTCTTAAAAAAAATTAGAGAAAAATATAACTAATTTAAGGTCAATGACATGTATATGCAGCATCAGTTAGAAATGCTCTCATTTTCATTTTCATCTCATTCAGTCATTTGCAAGATATGTGGTGGTTATTAATTCTTATTTACATTTTGTTGTGAATGCTTCAGGTCATCATTCCATCTCCATTCTATTCGACTTACCCAGAAACAGCAACAATGGCAGGTGCAACACCAGTGCTCCTTCCAACACACATATCTGCTAATTTCCTTTTGGATCCTAAACTCCTTGAATCCAAACTTACTGAAAGATCAAGACTACTTATTCTGTGTTCGCCATGTAATCCAACAGGATCTGTCTACCCTAAGAAATTACTTGAAGAGATAGCCCAAATCGTAGCAAAGCACCCCAGGCTTCTTGTACAGACAAACATTCATGATGCTTCAATTCTCTAATGTGTTTAGGTGTGATAACTTCCTTTGATGATCTCTATATATGGCTGTTTTGTACAGGTTCTCTCTGATGAAATTTATGAACACATAATTTATGCACCTGCAACTCATACAAGCTTTGCATCTTTACCTGGCGTGGGGCAGAACACTTACAATTAATGGATTTTCTAAGGTTAGTCTGCAATGTTATCTTCCTTTATTGATAGAATGTAATGTAACATCTAGTAACTGTAATTTTCTTTTTCGAACTGATTGCATTTGTGTTATGTATACTGTTGTTATTGTTGATGGTGGTCCCTTGGTTTTTAGTTTTCAGCTAGCATGAAAGATAATATATATATATATATATATATATATATATATATATATAAATATATATATATATATATAAAGATAAAAAATATAACAAGCCATAATACAGATAACATACAATGTCGTCTTATAGTTGCCGCAACTTAAAGACAACCGTATTATATTAACAGTGGTAATTAATGTTTCTTTATCACAACTCAAAAACTAAATATTCACTGTAAATGTTTCGCAGTTAGGAATGAAAGATATTGAAATTATCTCAACAATATGTAGTGTTTTCTCATTTGAACTCAAAAGCAGAATAGTAATAGTAATTTATAAAATAGCAAAATATACATTTATAAAGAGAAAATATAGTAATTATTTCGGCAACGCTTAATGTTTCACAGTTAGGAATGAAAGATAATGAAATTATCTCAACAATATGAAATGTTTTCTCATTTGAACTTAAAAGCAGAATAGTAATTTATAAAATAGCAAAATATAAAGAGAAAATATAAAAATTATTTACCGCCAATATGGATTATTTCCTCGTCGAAACTACAAATGACAATGAAATTATACCAACAAATGAAAAAATAACAAATGATTAGGAAAAAGAAATATAAATGAACAGATAAAAAAAATGACAAGCATCATATATATATATATATATGCAAAGAGAGAGAGAGAGAGAGATTGTAATGTTTTCCTAAGGACTGTTTAAAGACAATAAAATTACACTCACAATGGTAATGTTTCTTCACAGTGACTCAAATGCTAAATATTCATTTCAAAATAGACATTGTAAAGAAAAAAATATAAAAATAGATTATCCAGGTAAAATGTAATGTTTCCCTGTTAGGAAACAGTAGTAATTAAACTATACCACAAATTTGTAATGTTTTTTCATTGTAACTCAAAAGCAGAATATACCTTTATCAAGACAAAATATAAAAAAAATTCTTCCGATAAGGTGTAATACTTTTTGTTGGGACTAAAAACATAACGATGATTTATAAATCACAAAATAAACATTTATAAATGTGAAAGATGAAAATATCAACAACATAAATAAATAATATAATATAAATACAAACACTAACCCACCACCACACAACAACCACCACCCACGACCACAACCACACAACAACTACCACCCATGACACCACCACCACCTTCTTTCCTCTTCCTCTCCTCTCTCTCTCTTATGATTTCCCCTTTCCCTCTTCTCTCCACCTTCATTCGTGAGGGATTTTGGTCATTTTGCGAGGGAAATTTCCCTCGCTAATAACCATTTTTTTTGTAGTGTTCAGTAGCGATCTGGAAAGATCTTGAAGATCGCTTCTCTCGGCGCAATGGTCTTGGAATCTTCCAATTGAAGAAGGCAACCCTCTTGAAGGCCGGTGCAGAGATGTGATTGTGGTGGATTTAAGCCATTGGTGGACTTCATTCGAGAAGAATACATGATGACTTTTCTAATGGGACTCAACAAATGTTTTGCTTATGCTCGTGGTTAGATGCTATTGATGGATCTAATTCCCCCTATCTCACAAGAACTCTCGCAAGGATCGCCCAAACAAGGCTCATTGCTCAATACGAGGGCACACGAAAGAACAACCTCACGTCCAAACATCATATATGCTGTGAAAAAACTTTTTAGCCAATTTAATTATGGCTAATCCACGAGCTCCACACCTTGCATCCCTACTGACCTACACCAGGTTTTACATTATTTGAAGTCTGCTTCAGAACAAGGATTCTTATTTTCTACATAGCAAGACAGCAATCAAGTTAAGCGATAACTTGTAATTAGTTAGAAGGTTAAGATTTAGTTACAGTTTTTAGTTTCAGATTTTCAAATGTATATATTGATAGCTTTTACACTCAATTCAATTAAGAGAATCATTTTTCTCCATCTCATGATTTCCTAATTAGGGATTCTCTCCCTGTTTACCCCTTATATAAATATTGAATATACAAAAGATTTGTTAGAAATAGATATATAAAAGTATTAAAATAACAAAATATAAATTAAATATCTCAATGTTTGTTTAATTACCATAAATTTATAGCAATAATTAGAATAATAATAATATTAATATTTTACAAATATTTTGTCATATTTTTTTGCCAAAAAAAATTATTTTGACCTTTTAAATAATTAGGTCTTGAACTTTTAAATAATTTATATGATTTATTTAAAAGTTTGGGGATTTAATTTAGTTTTTTAAGACCTATTGAAAAATTCTGAAATAGTCCTTATTAAAATTCAGTCTTGTGGCCTGGTTGTTTTTTAGGGAGGGTAAAGACAGGCCTGAAAATCTAACCTAACTAAAAAAACCACCTTAGCTTAATTTAAGCATAGAAAGACCGCGTTTACCTTTACCAAATGTCTTAGCTTTTAGGCTTATCAAAGATAGTGGTGGATTGGAGTAAACTTTTTCATCCCTATGAATGTTACTACGCTTGCTAATCAAAAAATTAAACCAAAAATTGGAAAATGCTGAAAAGTACGGAAGATTACCGAAAGAAACCAACGAAAACCTGCAATATCCGGTCACTTTTAATCCCTTACCCATTACCTCCCATGTTGGGTTACAAAGGTGCAAATTAATAACACTCTTTAATACCCAGTCATTCTGACATTTCTTTCGGGTAGGCTTCGTACTCAATAGCATTGCTGCCAAAATTTACTCTTTTTTTTTACTAAACCAAAAATTACTCTTGCATCTGGATGGTTTAAGAAAAGGATTTTCAATGTACATTGAATCTAGACGAGTTTGCAAAGGAGTACGGTAACGCAGGCGTGCATCAGTGCTTAACGAGGATTTGTCAACAATGTTTAGGACTCTAGCCAGCTAGAAAAGTTTTGGTTATGAATTTAGATGCAATTGCGTTTAAGAGCATCAAGCACTTAACTAGTAAACTTTTAGTATTGAAAAATTTTAAGCTTCCTAGTAATGATTGTGTTATTTAACGTGAAACTGTTTTGTCCAAAAGTGATTATAAACGCATTATAATTAAAAAATTAGGACTAAAGTCTGGGTAATGGATTACAAATTAGGACCAAATTAACTTGATCTTTTGTCAGATACGGATTACAAATAGTACCGTGTAATGAACAATATAAATTTGGGCAAACAATTTAGTTAAACATTTATTATTATTTTTTGACATCGTTAAACATTTATGATGTTTTTTCTACTTACACATGAAATAAAAAAAATATTAATTAGTATATATGTAGTCTAAAACACCTCATTTAATATTATTTCTGTTCTACTTTATAAAAGACAAATCACTTGCTGGGTTCATTACATAAATGATGTATCTAGTCACTTAAAATATGGACCGGAGGTAGTAATGTGTTGAACTTGAACCACATCAATCTAATAATATTCGGTAAAATTAGATACAATTGTACCAACTGGAACTATGAGGCAACAATTGGTGGGTGTGAGAGGGAGTGGGTATATGGGCGATCACACTGGAGAGATGGGAACGATAGAAGGCTCCGAGAGTTCGAGGGGAGAGGTTTTCTTAATAGGGAATGATATGAGTAATGTTACGTTTGGTGATAGACGGGAGAGGTGAGAAGGAGCAGGTCGGGTTATGGAAAAGGAGGGAGATCTTTAGAACGGCGGGAGAAGGATCACTTTCGGATCTCAGGGATGATGAGGATGGTGTAAGGTCAGAGGACGTAGAGAGGGGAGTGAAAAATAGAATGAGTTCTTTTCTCAAGAAACTAGAATACTGAACCACTAAGTTACTTGACAAAGGTGAAGTGAAGAAATTAATGGGGGTTTGTAGGAGTTATTGCCATGGTTTTCAGCTACTACTCAAGGGAGTGGACAAACTAATCTAGTTGCTAGTGAGGGTTGGTAGGAGAGCTGTGGTTGTAAATTAGTGTAATTAACAAATATACCAATCATGGTAGAGCCTCCACTTGCCCATGAGTGGGATCTAGGTGGCCTTAAAAGAGAGGGTGGTGTTAGGAGTCCCACATTGAGTAAATAATAAGACTCAATGTGGTATTAAGTCACGAGGTTCTCCCACCTAATGGACTAGTCTTTTGGTTTAGGATCTCCTCACGTGTTTAAGTCCTAACAATTGGTTCTTTCATTGAGAGTTATCTGCGAAAAGGACTACCTATAGGCTCGATTAAGGTAATCCGCCGAATACTGATAGGTGTGTGAAGCTGGGTCAATGTTGATAGAGTGAAATCCGCTGTGGACGTCGGCCCTTAAAGGGGGCAGCAATGTTAGGAGTCCCACATTGATCAAATAACAAGGCTTAATGTAGTACTTAAGTGGGTTGGGATCCAAGTGGCCTTAAAAGAGATGAGAGCATACAAGAGATTGTAAGCGCTAGTGCAACAGAAGATGGAAATCCAACAACATCAACACAAATTATGACAAACTTCACTAACATTTCTCAATAATGGGACATTTATTGGTTATTGCAATTGGAAAATGGCAACTACTCAAGTTATATGACAACGTCACCAAACTTATGGCCTTGCACTAGTTGTGTATTTTGGTTCCTCATTTGGGTAAGCTTGTGTTACACGTTTTTCTGGAAATATGCAAGTTTGAGGCAAGTTGGGTCATAAGTGATGTCTGGAAATCAATGTTGTGGATAAAAACTAAAAAGAAGACAAAATGGGTGGCTAGAAATAGAAGTTTAGACACTCGACTTCTCGAATTGCTTAGAATAGTTACTGTCTTTGTATTTTTCTAAATTCCACCATTATAGAAGCTCTAATAATCTCTTAATTAATATCCACTATCTCAGTTTCATTTTCCCTTAATACAGTAGTTTCAGTTCTGTTACTTTCACTATGTTTCCTGGAACCCATCATATACATATTTGATTAATTATATGAAGTAGTTTCTCTTGGTAAAAAAAAGAACTATTTTTCACACACCACATCAACTGGATATTATTATTAATCACATAAATTGACAGAAACTTGTCCAATAAGAATTACAACATAACTTATTCTAATGTCCCACCACCATTTCATGCATTACATACTTCGGGACTGAAAATCTAACACACACGCATCTCCTACATATATGGAGACAAATCAGGAACAGTTGAATTAGCTACGTACCAGCCAGCTATATCTGCACACAATTAGATATCATTTCTTGCTACCGACGATAGCTTCTTCAACAGTGAGAAAGACTCTTCCACCTATTTTGCTCACAAAGTTGGATACCTTTAGCTTGTGAATCACTTGCCACCTAGGATTCGCAATGGCTAACTGAAATTAAGAGAAACAAGGCATTGTCATCACTTCAGTTATTATTTTCAGATAATAATTTGAGAAATAATTGAACATATATAAAAACTAGTGCCCTTTAATATCCGACAACTTTACCTGCTTGCCATGTGAAGACAAACATTTGTGCAGTTCCTCTAGAGAAGCAATTCCGGAGGTGTCAATGTTCACCAAATCTATATCACAGAAGAAACAAGTACATGAAATATGTACTTAAATTCAGTTAATTTTTTTTCTGTTTCAAAGGACAAACAATCTTACTTGAGGTGTCAAGAATTACGAGTTGAATGGTATTTGTTGAATTTCCCTTGTCATCAGATTCTCCCTGAGTGACCCATTTAATGATCCTTGAAATAAAAATTGAAGGTAAGGTTGATTATATATTGTTTTTTATTTTACATTTTACTCAATGTACTAATTAATTAAATACCTTTCTCTAACGAAATTGGCATTTGCAAAGCAAAGCAATGCAGACTTAACACGTATTATCAGAACACCAGGAATCTTAATTGACATAGGATACTGATAGGCATCACAAAATAGATCAGTTCCGGGAAGTTTTCCTAGTGTTTCTGTGCCTGGTCGAATTGAGATCAGGATGATCTTTGAAAACGATATTACCACCTGCAAATTAGTAGAATTTATAAATTTTAATAATATATATAAATCACTTAGGTCTAAGAAATACATTGTCTTTGATTTTCTTTACAATATATTTGGGATAGAAAATACCGTTAAATTTCTTGATGAATAATTGTAACTTTCAAAGAAAAGCTTTAACTCGCAAATGATGAAGAATAACATTTTAAGGATTTGACTAAGTATCTGATATTCTAATATCACTACTAAAAAAATAAGACAGATTTTAGAGATGAACATGACAAAGTCTATCTGTAATTATGTTTTTAAGTGTTAGCGACGCCAAATTTAAAAACTCATTCATCTTTAATTTCCATCACTATTTCTTTCTATAGTAGTGTATTTTGTTGACCTTATGAGTCTTAAAAACCTAATTTAGGGGCCCATAAAATTTTTCTTTATAAAAAAGAAGGAAAGCTATAACACTAGCTATGCCATTTCTAGCAAAAAATAAGTTGACTAAACACCTTAAATGATTGCAACCTTGAGAATATCATTCAAGTAATTACAACTTTAGGAATATCGGTCATGCCAATTAGAGAACTCACTAGTCACTAGCTAGGTGGATTTAGTTTTCAAGAGAAAGTGTCCCAACCAGTAGGGGTTTTCAATGGTGCACATCCATTCTACCACACACTTAGTGCCAAAATATGTTGTTTTCTGGTGATGTAGTGGGGAATACTTATTATATAATATAATATAATATAATATGGAAAAGTTAGGTTTGAGCCCATGTCGTCATCAATTCATATGGATATAATTGAATTTCTCAGTTTGGCTATTGATCAAATACACTTAAATAGTGGAATCAGGTTGCAAGCTAACAGACATCCACTCTTAGTGTCATTATGTTCACCAATAGACACAAACAATATTGCTTTTCATAATTGTTTTACAGTAGTTGGGTGCTTCGACAACTAACTAGGAATTTGTTCACCAAAAAAAAAGCTAACTAGAAATCTAAAAGTAACATTTATTGATAATATATTATTTTTGGTGAAGAGAACATTTTTTAAGCTAACAGTTGAAATGCAAGTGAGTGATGTAAAATAAAGATTCTAGCTAGTGTTGATTCTTCAAGAATATATGAAAGTTAATAATTGAGTATTTTTTTTCATTTAAATAAATGTAGTGGTGCTTATAGCGCGAGCCATGTGATGATTCTTTTAAAATAGTGACATAGTTGACTGCATTCTCCAACCCAATTATAATCGGTCACGGATACACGTTAAGCATATAGGGTCAGCTGACCCCACTTTTTACTTTTTTTTTAATCAATAATAGAGTATTTTAATATGTTAACCCTACTTTATTTTTTATGTTGACTCCACATGACTTAACTAATACATTAGAGACAAACTAAAGACATGTATATAAACTAATATTATATTATATTTGTTAAAATAGTACTATTTGTTATACTGTATTGAAATTGGATTAACACTTATTTTATTAAAGTACCAATTTTACTTTTTCAGCTATGTAATTTGTAGAAATGTATGTATTTTGGGACTTTTCTGTAATGAAATAATGTATTTTTAAAAAATTCATAATATTTTTTTGAAAAAATATTATAGACTATTATTTTGCCCCCACAATTAAAAATTTCTGAATCCGTCATTGATTATAATTAACAGGAATAACAGGAGCAAAAACTGGCATCTAGTTCATGTTCACCAATTGAAGTATGCAAAAAGAAATGAAAGGTAAAACATTAAATTAAATATGTTGAAATATTGAGGTAATTCGACCCCACAAAATGTAGAGGATCTTTACTCCAAAATGGGGATCTTATAAAGTCATCGTCATTATTTTTTGGGTATAAATCGGGTATCCTCTGCACGCAATTGTAGAGACTAATCCCTCGAGTCGGGTAGGACCACGATGGGCGGCAAAACTCTCCCTCAAGAGGTTTAACACTGCTACATACCCAGAACCTTGGTTAAGTTGGAAGAGAGACCCCTACCATCTCATCCAAGTGTCTTGAGTCAAGTGATTCTCATTATTTATAAACGCTTTTCGGATCTTTTTTCTAATATACGTGAGATTTGAGTTTTTCCTCATACACCCTCTCAATCTCATGTTTGGGTTTAGTGCATAGATAATAATGGTGAATAATCCAATACCATATTTAAGATAAGCTTAAATAGCCATAAGAATGTGTTTAACTCAACTATTTAAAATTGGCTTCTAGTGACGGAGGTGTCAATTTTTTATGAAATGTCTTATCTCTAGTAAACATGATACTTGGATTTTTCTCAAACCCAAAATCTTTGGAGACTAAAAGTGAAAAAGAATCATAGTTTTGAGGAGTAAAAGTGTAATTAAAAAGTGCATGGACCAAAAGAACTAAATTGAAAAATTTGGAGACCAAAGTCACTAAAAATAAAATAGGGAGATCAAAATTACTAAAATGAAAAAGTTGGAGTATCAAAAATGTAATTAAACCTAAATTTTAAAGCTCACAAAAGGTTGCAGAGTGAGATGTCTAATTATCAAATAAATTACCGCGACGAGGAGACCAATCTCGACAGAAGCAAAGAGTACCCCAAAGAAGGCACCGGCGCAAGCAAGAAAGTCTAGCTTATCAACCTTCCAAATTTTGTAAGCTTCACTGATGTCTATGAGTCCTGGTAGAGCGGAGAGGATGACTGAGGCAATAATAGCGATTGGGGTATAATACAAGAGGTTTGTCAAAAACTGCAGCGATATCAACACGGTAACGGCCATCACAATGTTTGATACTAAAGTTTCACACCCAGCTGCATAGTTAACTGCAGTACGCGAGAATGAACCTGCCACAATTAATTAATACTTCAGTAGTTAATACTTTAATCAAAAGAGAATAACATGATTTGTAAGACCTATCTCAAGTGGCAACTGCCACATGTCTAAGTTCAAACTCGAGACCTCATAGTTGTGTGTGTGTGAGTTTCAAACGGCATTTGTCATTCCGTCAACCGACAAACAAAAAAAATAACACGAGAGTAGTTAGCAAAATTCACATTGTTAAGTTGAATATTTCCCATGATTACTCTTATTAAAATCCAAAATCTTCACTTTCACCATCCCAGCCCCAAAAGACAAAAAGTGTCTCGATATAGTATTCTTTACGAGGTCAACAGAGAATAACGTCATGGATTCAATTTGTTTTGTGCTTCCAAAAAGCAAGTTTGGAAAATTGGTGGTATAATTAAAGGACTTGAATAGATTACCAAAAGCACTAAATTTAATATACACTATACATGTTCTAGGAATCTTTTCTTGGCGAGACATGTTCTAAGAATCACAGCATATAAATCAAATATAAAAATCTTTCATATATATCCATTCAGAAGCATAAAGATTGAAGACTATACTATGTTTTTTCTCCTATTTGATATCCGTGCAGAAGCATAAAAATTAAAGACTACAATATATTTTCCCCTACAAATAGGGAGTACCATCGTTCATTTAACCGTTCTTTTATATATTCTCTGTTTTTAAAATACCAAGGTGTCAAACTTTTGTCCCATGACTTCATCACGTCATATGAGAAATGTTATGATAATGGAGCATATAAAGGTGTTATCATGATGGTTCTTGAGAAGTCACTCATTTATTTGTTTTAGCATGATTTGACAAAAAAAAACTCTTTCAATTTTGTTACATTTTATCTGTAATGCCGAAATTAATTATTAAGGTTGATATCATGTCTCGGTTTTGAACTCGAGACCTCATGTGCGTAAGTTTTAACTAGCACTTGACATGCTGTCTAGAGAAAAAAAAAAGTAAAAGAAATTGTACCAGTTGCAACATAACATGAAGTGAGAGATCCTATGATGTTTGTGAAGCCTATTGACATCATCTCCTTGTTTCCATCAAGTTGGTATCCTTTGATGGATGCAAAAGATCGTCCAACAGCAACAGATTCCTGTATAATGAGTATACATGCACCAATTATATATCAACATGAAAGAAAAATAAACCAACATTGTGACAGACATTAATTAATTGTTACTCACAGTAAGGGCAACAACAGCAACAATAAGTCCAATTTTGGCAACATCTGCAAGATGGGGACTGTTAAAGTCTAACTGATGAATGGAACTTGGATTCATTCCACCTTTGACGTGTTTCACAATTTTAACTCCATCTTTATCAGCTCGTGTTAGAAAAACAATTAGAGTTGACAGTATAACAGATATAAGTGGTGATATTGATGCCAACCAAAACAGCTTCTTCTTTCTTTTACCCTGCAAGGTTCCCCAACCATGCAATTCAATATCAATTTGGCGGAATTCAATTCAAAATCAATTTAGAAAAAGCAAAGAAATCTAGCTAGAGCTGGTTCAGCTATATCACTCACCAGAATTCTAGCCGTTAGTATGAAGATCAAGAACGAGCCTCCCAGGATAAAATTTCGCGGGTTCCACTGTAATGCAACATAAATATGTTACTAATATTAAATTAGAATAGTGGATTTCGATGTCATTCCTTAACATGTGTGATATAGTGGTTTCATTCTTATATTTTGAATTATGATTGGTACTAAATATTATATACATAATAAAATCAAACACGCACCTTAAAAAAACAAGTAATAAAAGAATAGAAGAAACAGAAACAGAAATTGATTTTCTTCAATTTGATTTTCATCAAAACACAACAATAGAAACAGAAACTGATTGAGATTTAGGGATTTAAGATTGGTGTTGTGGTGGTGGTGTGGCGGTGGAGGAGAGGGTGGCGGTCAATTGAGGAGGAGAGGGTGGTGGTGGCTCGCCGGAGGTGGTGGTGATTCGCCGGAGAAAAGAAGATGAAGATTGGAGGTGATTATTCATATTTGTGTGTTTTTGTAAATTTGGTCCCTCATGTTTTTGTTAAGTTTCATTTTGGTCCCTTCTATGCCACATCATATAAAAATTCTAAATCAGCAGTGACATGTAAGACGTCACGTCAGCAGTTAACTGCCAGTGTGACGCCCGTTAAGAAAAACTAACGGCAGAGACTAAAATGAAACGAAAATCAAAGATGAGGGACCAAAACGGACCAAAAAAATAAAGGACCAAAGTGAAACTTAGAGCAAATGTAAAGGACCAAAAGTGGTATTTAGCCTATTTTGAATTATGATTAGTAGATACATAATAAAATCAAACAGGCACCTTAAAAAATAAGTCATAAAAGAATAGAAGAAAATTAAGATAAAAGGTTAAGTCATAAACTCTGTTTGTGAATAAAAAAATACAGTTAACAATGACTTCTTGAATTAATATGTTTACTAATGAAGAAAAAGAAAAGGGCCGGATAGGGAAAGTAGTATATTGTTACGGGGTTATGAAGTGCTCCCCAAACAGCTTTCAAGACAGAGATTACGTCGGTTTTGGTGGTAAAATGAGTGATTCCAAACAGTCCCTTTAATTGTTGAAGACCAATCACAATGGCTGCTCCTGCTACAAATCCAACAATTGCTGCATGGGATAGGAAATCCACAAGGAACCCCAACCTATTAATTGCAAAAAAAAAAAAAAAAACCATATCAGTCTCTTACAAAATATATAAAATAATAAACTATATGAAAATGTAAAAAAGCTTAGTATATAGATATTGTTAACCTGAAGAGTCCAAAAGCTGTCTGAAAGATACCAGCAAATAGAGTAGCAAGAAAAATAAGCTTTGTATAACCAACTGGATCAGCTGCAGGGTCTACTAATTTTTGAACCATTGAAGATAACAACAGTGATACCACAGCCACTGGACCAATTGCTATCTCTCTTGAAGTTCCCATTACAGCATAGATAAGTGGTGGTACAACACTCGTATCTATTTCATTTTATTTCACAAATTCATAAACCAATATCAAATACTGAATTTATTACAAAAACAATAACCGATGTATTTGGTCTGTATTATAGGCCAAATACATTAGTTTTGCAAATTTTTGTTATAATAAGAACTAAACTCCAGAGTAGTAACTTACAAAGTCCATATTGTGGATCAAGGTTTGCTAAGGTTGCATACCCTATGCTCTGCATTAAAAGATCTAATTAACACTCAATATTTTTTATATTGTTATTGTTATTATGATATCAATTTACTTGCAAAAAATGAAGTTAAATAAAATTACCTGGGGAATACAGAGACTAGCAATAGTGATACCAGCAAGAAAATCTTTCCTGAACTTAACTACAGTGTAGTTTCTGCCCCAAGCAAAAATAGGAAAAATAACCTGCAAAACTGAAAGCAGGAGTGTGCCAAAGGGTTGATATCTGAGAGAGGAAAAACCATCTCGACACTGCGAGATGGTTTTCCTCACAGAATCTGAAACCACACGCCATGGACTTGGAGGCTCAGGAGCATTAAGCAGCCATTGAGACCTTACATCCACAACTGCATTCTTCTCAATGTCAACCTGCAACATATCCTCAGATTTGCAGGGCTCCACAGCTGAAGAAGCCATGTATTGAAGTGTTTGGGAGAACTCTGTCTCGTGAAATGTTATGTGATTACACTCTCATGAAATGAAACTTACCTTTGATGAGCTTGGCTTTGATGGTGAAGGACTAGAGGTTTGAAACAATCTTATATAGAGCAGCAAAAGTGTTGCTTCAAATGGACGATAAATAAAACATATAGTTGTCCACTACTGTACACATATCAAATTCGGTGTAAAACTTTATTACTTTTGCATGGTTTAATAATTTTGTATCGAATAGTTTTGAATTGAAACACACAATAATCCATATTATATATATATATATATATATATATATATATATATAAACGGTGGCGGATTTAAGATCTTAGGTAAGAAAGTGCAAAAAATTTCAAACACGCGCATGTTAAAAATATAATAAAAATAAAAATTTGATATATTTAAATACATAAATTACACACCTCATAAATGTACTTTACGTGATTTCATATTTTAAAATCTTTTAATAACGAGCTCGGTGTAAATGTTTTATTAAATAATGTAAGTCGTTAGACAGTCGTGCATATCTGAGTGTCTCCCATTCGGTTAGTGATTATATCAGCGTGGTGCATTAGACTAGAGGCTTGGGTGCTAAAAATTATTTTTAGGGTGTGCAACTTCTTTAATAGAAATATCAGTGCTAATTTTATTTTTCCAATGTGTGCGGTTAATACCCCCCAGAGTGGGTCCGCCTATGTATATAAAGGTAATTAAAATTGGATTGGATAGGAGGAGGTAACGATTTAAGGTTTAAGGGTTCGAACGAATCAGAGTTCAACCGAATGTGATTAAATAATGTTATATAACTTTATATTAAAATATATTGAGTAAATATTAACATAAGTTTATTGGTCAAAAAAAAAATTAACATAAGTTTAAAATATTTTCATATTTTTGATTTATAAAATATTTTTTACATTTTATGTTGACAAATTTAACTACACTAACATTTATTCTCAAATTTAAAAACATTTATTCTCAATTTAAAAAAAAAAACAAAAATCTAATATCTTCGGTCAACTTTATAAAAAACTTTTGTAGTTTTAAGTTCATTAACTTACTGATATATTGGGTCTATAACACCATCCAGTGTTTTAAAAACCGACTCGGCCCGGCCGGGCTAACCTGGTGGGTAACCGAGTCGGTTAACCCTACGGATCGAAAATGCACCAATCCGGTGGAAACCGGCCAAACCCGGCCGGGTTGTGCATGTGTGATGAAAACAGAAACAGAATTTTTATAAAAATTCGCAGAAAAGGCTTCAGAGAGGTTCGAACCTCTTCCCTTTTGAGTCAATCTATAAGGAAGTTAACCACTGCACCACCTGTTGATGTTGTCTATGTTGCGCACGTGAAACATATAACATATATTACATGGGCTTGCCACAATTCAAGCATTAATTACTAATTAGTTTTTTTTTTTACATTACTAATTAGTTTTTCTTTTCTTTTTTTATAAGTTACTAATTAGTTTTTCACCATACACATTTCATGGTTGATTGTATTTCCACCTGTTGTTGCGATTGTTTTGGATTTTTTTGGCATTATGTATAATTGTTTAATTTTAGTAAATTAAATTTTACAGGTATGAAATTTATAGGTCTTGAAAATTTGGAAATTTTTTATATAGGTCTTGAAAATTCACGAAATACAGACCGGGTCCGAGTCATGCGGTCCCGGTCTTGATCATGCGGTTCAACTGTCGACCCCTCGGTCCGACCCTTGACCCAGTGACCCGGTACCATCACCGAATCGGTCACCGATCCGAGTTTTAAAACATTGACACCATCACCCCTAAATAGTAAGAAAGATACATGACCAATAAATTACAGATTTTTCTTTTTTTGAAAAAGCATGCCTAGTAAAAACACACATTCTATAAATTATTGACCAATAGAATTAGAAATATTGCCTGTTGGAAGACAATCCCACTCATTATGATAAGTTCTATGAGGATTATCAATTCCATAAAAATGAAAGGAGTAAAAATGGTTTGCAAAAATTTACTTCTATTGCAACGAGTCCCACATCGATGATGTTGAATGAAGCTGGGAGGAAGTTAGATTATAAAACCAAAAGGAAGAAGCAAAAATAGCAACTTTTTTTTTTGTCGAGACCAGAGTATCCACCGCCGAACGTTAGATTGGAGGCACCTCGAAGGGTGAGACAGCTGGCCCACTTGGCATACTTGATGGACACTTAGTCAAGACATTCCTCTACTGATGTCCACAAACAAATACCTTGGTCTCCTATTGTGTCCAATATGGATAACAGATTTGTCACTTATCTGTATAGATTTGGGTACGGCCCATCAACGAATGATTATTTGGTGGGTTTGGAGTCCTATGATTCAACTCCTACCGATGTTTTAACCCACTTTGAGTTTTTCTCATTGAGAGCTAATATGTGGAAAGAATGTGAGGGTGCTCATTTGCCTTATATTGACAATGCTTATTTGCTTTCTATCGATGGATGTGGTGATCCCAAAGTTGGGGACACTCTTCAATGAGGCTATTCATTGGTTGGCTCATCGTGTTGATATATCGATGATTGTTATTGTTTCCTTTGATTTAACCGAAAGGAGAATGTCAGAGATGGCTCTGCCGGATGCATTGTTCTGAATTTTGTGGTCCTTCATTTTGTGATTTGTTGGTATTTAGAGGGTTTGAGTGTGTGGGCTATGAAGGACGATGAAGTTGAAATATGGGTGATAGAAGAACATGGAGTGAGTTCATCTTGGACCAGAACATTTATTCTGTCTGTGGATGAGGAGTTGGGTGTGAACTTTTACCCAGTATGCTCAACAAATTATGACGATATTGTTGGATTTGATGGTAGTACTATATTGGTGATGTATAATGAAAATGAACAATTGCTAGAGCATCGCGACTATTGTAACCATGGATTCCTCCAAGTGGCTTTTTATACAGAAACTTGCTGACAAGGGGAAACATGTTTTGGCTGTCAACTATATTCTCTAATACAGTCTTGCTGATAAGATCTCACTAGTTCCCATTTTGAAAGCTTGCCTAAATCAGTCACTGCATTATATCCTGATTAGTAGCACTTTTATGTCTAATCGGTAACTAATTTGAATTTCTTAGCGGCAAGTTTAGCTGCAAGCACAGTTATTACACCCTAACTAATCTGAATTTCTTAGCGGCAAGTTTAGTTGCTAAGAAACATGACTTCCATTCCCGAGTTTCTTAGTCACCAAGTCAAAGAACCAATCTCTACCGAGGCTTCCTCCAAATACCAACCAGGCAAATATTCTTTCCATAGGATGAGAACCAATGATGCATCATTAGACTCCCTGTTAGCCTGTAATTTCGACAGGCTAAATTAAATGCAGTCAACGGGGTTTGACTTTGGTTTTCTCTGAAGAAGGTGTTGGTTTCAACACAGAAGAGTTGTATCAGAAGGCAAATTCGACAAAGCCTTAGACTTAACAAGAGTTGAACGGTGATATTTCGACAAGAAGAAGGCTGGGATTCAATAGCAGGTCAAAATCAAGTGCTCACCGTCGAAGTTCTGGCAGTTACCCTAGTCGAAGGCTGAAGTAGTTTTCTTTCTTTTTTTTTAAATTCTCTGTACAATTAGTTGGTTATGTTTTTTCCCTCTTTGTATAAATAGTAGTTTTTCATAGAAAAACGGGTCACAAACTCATTACAGAATTCTCACGCTCTAAATTCCAACACATTACAGAGAAAATGAGTCAGAGAAGAATGTATGATCTGTGTACCAACTCTCTTTTCAATTAATGCATTTTAATTTGCTTTCTTTATTGCTTTTCTGCAATTTTTTCTTTATTTTCACTTCGTCCTTATCTGAAGAAATTCGACGGTTTTGCGTGAAACTGGCAGTTATCTTCATTCTTTTCTTTGAAACCCCAAGAACACGCATAATTCTGGAAAAAACTTTAACACAAATAGTCTTAGGGTTTACTAGTTGATCCTGCAAACAGAAGCAATTTCAAACTAGCAGTGTTTACCAAAAACCACGGTGGTGCTGTCAGTAAACCTGATGCCACAACATATGTTGAAAAGAATTGGAAAGTGTGAGACTGACTTGAAAACACACAATGTAATTCTTACCAACTATGAAGGCAAAAGTGGCCACTCACTTGGAGCCATTGAAGTTGATTCTGCTGTCAGAAGTATCAGGAGACCAACGATGTTCATAGTAATTTGCTTATCTAAAAAAAACGATGTTCATGGTAATTTCAACAAAGGCAAATTACAACATGCTGCTGGGAAGAGAATGGATCCATGGTGTGGGAGCAATACCTTCGACAGTTCACCAGAGGCTCATCATTTGGAGAGAAGATGGTCTAGTCGAAAATATTGAAGGTGATAAGAGTTACTTCAAGACTGAGGTAAACACTATTACCAAGAAAACCTTTGATAAACAATTGGCGAACATTGCGCCATGTATTTCTTCTGAACATGGTTATGAAAGCCAAAACAATGTTAGATCTTCAGTGATACTTCATCCCAATTATGGATTGATTTGGGATAGAGAGGTTATAGATGAAGACAACTACCCACAAGGCTCTGTTAAGCCTACAGGGTGGGAAGGCCCATAAATAGTTATTTATGGATAAGCCCACTGCATGGGATAGAATTACGACCTACGTGACCGAGAATAAGCAAAAACCGATTTTAGAAGCTGAATTACAACAACAATTAGTTGCTGAAGCCGTTGAGGACAAAAATAGAGACAGTGTTGTCGAAAACCAGAGGCTTGATTGTGTCTATGATGACGAGCCTTTAGGTTTTGAAAAAGATCCAATGGGTTCGACCAAAAGGATCCAAGCACAAGATCCCTTAGAAGAAATTGATTTGGGAGATGGCTCTTTGAAAAGGCCAACATATATAAGTGCTAAGATTGATCAAGCATTGAAGGTGCAGATTGTCGAATTGTTAAAGGAGTACAAAGACTGCTTTGCATGGGATTACAATGAAATGTCGGCGTTGAGTCGTGACGTTGTTGAGATAAGACTACCAATTCGACCAGGAAAGAAGCCAGTGAAGCAGACACCAAGAAGATTTGCACAGAAATCCTGTTGAAGATCAAAGCAGAGATAGAAAGGTTACTAAAGAGCAAGTTCATCAGAACTGCCAGGTATGTCGAATGGCTTGCTAATATAGTTCTTGTAATTAAGAAAAATGGCACGCTTAGAGTGTGTATAGATTTTAGAGATTTAAATAATGCTACACCTAAGGATGAATATGCCATGCCAGTGGCAGAAATGCTAGTGGATTCAGCAGCAGGTTATGAATACCTAAGTATGCTTGATGGTTATTCTGGATATAACCAAATATATATTGCTGAAGAAGATACGTCGAAAACAGCATTCCGATGCCCAGGGGCATTAGGTGTCTATGAATAGGTTGTAATGCCATTTGGCCTAAAAAATGCTGGTGCAACGTACCAAAGGGCAATGAATTCTATGTTCCATGATTTTATTGAAAAATTTATGCAAGTGTACATAGATGATATTGTAATTAAGTCTTCTTCAGTAATTAGTCATATAGACCATCTTCGACAATCATTTGAAAGAATGAGAAAATATGGATTGAAAATGAATCCACTCAAATGTGCCTTCTGTGTTCGTGCAGGTGACTTTTTGGGCTTCGTTGTACACAAAAAAGGCATTGAAATCAATCAAAACAAGACGAAAGCAATCTTGGAAACGAAAGCTCCTTCGACCAAAAAAGAATTGCAGTCATTATTAGGAAAAATCAATTTCCTTAGAAGATTTATTTCAAATCTAAGTGGCAAGGCTCAAGCATTTTCGCCATTACTTCGACTGAAGAAGGAAGATGTGTTTAGGTGGGATGTAGAACACCAACAAGCTTTCGACGAGATTAAAGCATATCTGATGAAGCCACCAATTTTGTTACCACCTATTAGGAATAAAGTAATGAAATTGTATATAGGAGCTTCAGAATTTTCTATAGGAAGCATGTTAGCTCAAGAAGATGAAAATGGTGTCGAAAGAGCCATTTATTACCTCAGTAGAATTCTAAATGATGCAGAAACTAGGTATCATCCTATAGAAAAATTGTGTTTAGGCTTGTATTTCTCTTGTACAAAATTGAAGCAATACATAAAGCCTGTTGATGTGTATGTTTATTCGCATTATGATATTATTAAACATATGCTGTCGAAACCAATTTTACATAATAGAATAGGTAAATGGGCTTTGGCTCTTTCTGAATTCTCTTTGACTTATCAGCCATTAAAAGCAATAAAAGGTCAAATAGTGGCTGACTTCATAGTTGACCATTCAGTGGTCGAAAATACAATAAACTTAGTGGAAACCCAACCTTAGAAGTTATACTTCGACGGTTCAAGCCACAAAAATGGTGTTGGAATTGGTGTCTTAATAATTTCACCAACAAAGGTACAAACAAAATATAAGTTTAAAATTGAAGGGACATGCTCCAACAACGAGGCAGAATACGAAGCCTTAATAGCAGGACTTCAGATCTTGTTAGAATTGGGGGCAAAACATGTCAAAATCAAAGGAGATTTAGAACTAACTCTGAAACGGTGGCGCCAAAATGCACTTTTCACTGAAACGTCTCATCAATGCTGCAACGTGATGTTAATGACGTCATCAGAGCAGTTAAAAAGGAATCTTCAAAAATGTCACTTTTTCTGCCTTACATAAAGCTTCAGTCGAAAAAGACATTTTTGGGGGGCAATTTGTTAGCCTGTAATTTCGACAGGCTAAATTAAATGCAGTCAACGGGGTTTGACTTTGGTTTTCTCAGAAGAAGGTGTTGGTTTCGACACAGAAGAGTTGTATCAGAAGGCAAATACGACAAAGCCTTAGACTTAACAAGAGTTGAATGGTGATATTTCGACAAGAAGAAGGCTAGGATTCAATAGCAGGTCAAAATCAAGTGCTCGCCGTCGAAGTTCTGGCAGTTACCCTAGTCGAAGGCTGAAGCAGTTTTCTTTTTTTTATTTAAATTCTCTATACAGTTAGTTGGTTATGTTTTTTCCCTCTTTGTATAAATAGTAGTTTTTCATAGAAAAACGGGTCACAAACTCATTACAGAATTCTCACGCTCTAAATTCCAACACATTATAGAGAAAACGAGTCAGAGAAGAATGGATGATCTGTGTACTAACTCTATTTTCAATTAATGCATTTTAATTTGCTTTCTTTATTGCTTTTCTGCAATTTTTTCTTTGTTTTCACTTCGTCCCTATCTGAAGAAATTCGACGGTTTCGCGTGAAACTGGCAGTTATCTTCATTCTTTTCTTTAAAACCTCAAGAACACGCATAATTCTGGAAAAAACTTTAACACAAATGGTCTTAGGATTTACTAGTTGATCCTGCTAACAGGAGCAATTTCAAACTAGCGGTGTTTACCAAAAACCACGGTAAACACTCCGTAAATTAGGGCAGCCAATGCCTATGTGGCTGAGCTTTGGGGGCATAGTGTTCAATCCTAATTTAGGGAGTGTTTACCATGGTTTTTAGTAAACACCGCTAGTTTGAATTTCTTCATAGAAAAGGTCCTGTTTCGTATTTTAAGTACATTGGTTAAGAATGAAAAAAAATTAGTTTTGTTTAAAAAAAGTATAGATTATATATATAATTTTTATGAGCTTTTTCGTTGGCATACGTACTATCAAGGACTTTTTATAAGAAAATGTTGTAAATAAATTCTTTCTGCTTTTAGATTTTTAATTAAGAATCTTTTAAATCATCTAATAGTAGAGTTTTATACAGTCAACGCCACTCACTCGAATCTACAACCGGATGTAATTATCAAAGAACTAACCAATGCACCTAAAGCACTTTGTCTTTGGTCGTCTTGGTCCACTAATTAAGTACTAGTAATACTAGTACTAGCCACCAACACTAGGGCTTTCAGATACATTGAATCTAGACGAGTTTTTGAAGAGCCCTCTATTTTTAAGACATCCACATTCAATATTAGAAGACAACGTGACAAGTGAAGTGAGTGGCATGGAAGCCAAAGATGCAGCTTGCAATGGTTTGTAACCATTGCACTGATTAGTGCGGATTTGAATACTTGGCCAGTGTTTTGAGTGTTCTCAAACTACTATTAAATAAGTGAATGGGTTCATTTTTTTCCTTCTTGTTGAAACAATTGAAACAATATAATTAAGGTTAGGTTAAGATACACCAAATAAAATTAGGTTAGAGCAAGCTTTCGGCTTTCATTATTTTTTGAGTTAAAAAAAACTATCAATATCATTAAATATTTAAAATCCCAATAGCATAGCGAAGTGGTAAAATACATATGTAACTATTATGTAGCCTCTAGAAGCGGGGATCCAAATCTGGTATGCTCCAAAAAATATATTTAAAATACGGTGACATTTAAGGTGAGAGATGAACTAAGTCCCTCACTAGTGTAGTAGTTAAATTGACCGTATGATATAACATAAAATGTTATGAATGGTTGAGATTTCATACTAATCTCAACCATTCACAACATTTTATATTATATTTTACAACCAATTAGACTGATACACCGGTAAGGGACTTAGTTGATCCCTTACTTTAGAAGACGCTTTAAAATACAATTATAAATAATCAATCATGAGAAAGTAGATTATTAGTCGAATTTAACACTTATTGAGAGCTAAAACAAAGTTTGAAGTGACGCCTAAAAATTTGGTCATTTACCCACATACAAAAATTGTCAAAAAATTAAAACAAAACTATCCAAATTAAAGTAGGACTTCAACACAAGTGGGCTATGTTTGACAAAAAGTAGTGGATAGCGGATAAGCTAACGTATAGCAAATAATCTAGCGTATAGCGAATGAGCTGAGAATAATGGAAAATTTTGAATTTTGAGGCTTTTTTTTATTAATCAATAAATTGACAATTTTTGATGCCCAACGTCCTTGCCTAAATAGCTTGCATGGGCCTTGAGCAGCCCCACCTCTTGTGTTCTTGCCTAAAGAGCTTGCATAGGCTATTGATCATCTTTCTCTCATGATTGGAGGGTTTCATTTGGAAAAAGAAAGACATGTACAACAAATGATGATGAACATTGGTAAAACATATGGGATGTTGGAGCAGAGTTCCATAATACTCCACAAGTGTAGACTCACGTACCATACTATCATACGTGCAGCATATGTATAAGAAGACACCTTATGAGTTAGAATAGTTCATGAGCATAGGTTGGCTTGGCTAGCCTCCCATCTCATAAAACTTCATGTCTCTTTTCCAGTTAGTGCAAGTTTCAATTATTAAATTTTGGGGAGATTACTTTTCCCTCTTTAAGTTTTTTTGACCAAACATTTCCCTCTTTAAGTTATAATTACAATTAAGGCTAAATTATTCTTTTTGTGTCCTATGTTAAAAATTTCAAACATTTAGTTATTCTATTTTAAAATTCAGACATTAAGAGCTTGTTTGATTATATTTTATTTTTTAGTTTTTGAAAAAATATTTTGTAAACCAATTTTTAAAACTGTTCTTAAGAAAAAAAAAAGAAAAACCTGTTTGACAATCTATTTTTAAAAATTGTTTTAAAAATGAGTAAATTCAAAAACTTGTTTGTTTTAATTGTTTTCCAAATATGTTTTAAGAACTAAAACACTTAAAAAGTTTTTTTGGTATTGTTGATTTTTTTTTAATATGCTTATTTTATTTTGAATATAATTAGAGATATTTTTAGTTAATATTTATCATATTAAATAATAATAACAAAATGATGAATTGCATAATACGCTGTAAAAAAAAAAGAAATGAACAATACATTTTAAGTTTAATTTAATTTCTAGTCTTCGATATCATGAATATGTAACTTTGGTTCCACATATCTTAATTGTGCGATTTTTGTGTCTCTGTACAATTTTCATTCACTTTATAACAAAAAGTGTAGTTTTAATAGTCATATACCTCTTGTCAAAAAAAAATAGTCATATACCTATTATATATTATTATACTAACAAACGAAGAAAAAATGTCCCTTAAATTAAATCAGAGTCAAAGTTAGTTAACTAACACCGTTGGCCCATCCACACCTGGTGCTCCTGGGTTCGATTCCGGCAATTGACAAATTTGGTGTGATTCAATGCGAAATTTAGGCATAAACACAATTAGGACATTTCGTGGGTAGTCAGTAATACTAAAAAATCAAAATTCATTAGTATAATATTATTCTTTCTTAAAGAAAGCAAGCGATACATGAAAAACAAAGAAAAGATAGATATTATATTGTGATCTCACTGTCGGGGTTAAAATCTTGCTTGTTAAATTTTTATCGAAAAAAAGATATTATATTGTCAAAAAAAAAAAGATTTTGTCAATAACAAAAAAGAAGAAACGGTGATTGAAAACAAAAAATTGGAAATGGATTTTGAAAACAATTTTACAAAATACTCCAAGCAGAGAAGTTCTCATGTTTCTAATGTTTTGAAGTCTTTGAAAACTAAAAACTGTTTTAAAAATAGATATCAAACAGGGCCTAATCCTCTATTTTAAAATTATCAGACATTTAGTTCAAGAGTGGATTTGACTTTTAATTTAATTGATGTGGTAGTCAGTAATTGACGTGACATCTGATTTAGGCATATAACATGATGGTCACATACATCAGATGTCACATCGCCTATTACGATAATAAAATATAAATATTTAAAATAAAAAATAACTAAATAAAAACCAAGAATTGTTATGAATAATAAGTTATGGTTGCCTTTAGTCTTCCACTTCACCTTAACTCCCATTAGTTAGTGGATTGTTAGTGACTTCTATTTGATCATTCACTTACCTATTTGAGTCCTATAAATAGAACAATATTTAGTGTAAAGACACATATGTGAAGAGCATAATGCGAAGACTCTCTAGTTCTCTTCTTCTCCCTTCTTCATCCCTATTCTCTTATATGATGTCAAGATTTTCTTATTCAACTTTTGGTTATTTTCATAACACGTTATCAGCACGAAGCTATACCGTATTTTATCTTTTTTATGTTTTATCTCATTTTGTATATATTTATATATCATTGTTGATAAATATTTGTTATATAGTTCCTGAAGAACAATAAATCTATTATTCAAGCATCCCTGAATGACTGTGCAAACAATCGCTTCTATGCATCATTGTTTGTGATGTGGTTCCTGAAGAACTTAAAAGTTTAATATCTGAGCTTAGTATGGTTTTTCATGATGATCATCATTGAAGAAGTTTTGTGGTTTAGTTCCTGAAGAATCCAATATCCTTGTAGGAGTGTTATGAGTAACAAGTTAGTGGATGTCCACCTTTAGTCTTCCACTTCACCTTAATTCCCATTAGTTATATTGTTGGTGACTTTTATTTTGATCATTCACTTATCTACTTGTGTCCTATAATTAATTAGGACTCATATTCAGTGTAAAGACAACCCTATAAAGAGCATAATGCATCTCCAATGCACACTTATAAAGACACACTTACAAATAGGACTCTTATATGATGTCCAGATTTGTTCTTACTCAAATTTTGTTATTTTCATAACAAGAATCCCTTTATTAATAGCATCTCCAATGCACATTGTTTAAGTTGGGCAAGTGTTGCTTACAAAAAAGTAGCATTGTAGTTGGTGTAGATGGCACCATTTCTTGCTTAACTTCTGAAAATGTTGCTTATACAAGCAATAAATAAATGTGTTTATGATTAAAAATACAATAGATTTGATAGAAGGGTACGATCCACGAGTAATGTATTTATTAGGACTGGACAAAAATAAATACCCGACCGAAAACCGAGAAATCCGAAAGTTGAAAAGATGAACGGGCGGGTGGAAACGGGTCTCGGGTCTTCATATAAGCTTCTTCAGTTTTGTTTGGTTTGTTGTGATCGGTTTCGGATCTCTTAAAACAAATCCATGAGGAACCGAAACCGACCGCATATTCACATCACAATTAGTTGTTCAATTTTATAATAAGATGCTATGACAATGACAATCAGTAGCACAGCTACACAGAGCTAGCACAGACTATATTTGCAAGGCTTGAGAATATTGGAGGGATATCAAAGCTGTACATGCGCATGCCTTCCAATCTCACACACATGGATTGCAATGTTCAGAAAATATTAAAATAAAACAACTTTGCTACGCGTGTCTTCCACGTTCATGGAATTCAAATACTCCAACATAATTCTTATACTGATCAAAAGTTTTTATATTAGATTCACAAGTTACAATATAGAGGGAGAGAGAGACTGAGAGAAAAAAAACTACACACATTTCACTTCTTCTTCTCTTAACAACCATCAGCCATGGTAGTAACATCTTCTAAATGTATTCTTTCTGGTTTTGCTTCTCCCTAAACTATCACTACTTTTCTGCTAAATAGTCCCAGATTACTACTGTGTTGGAATCCTCTAAGGTGGCAGCTCTAGAACCGAACGAAACCACCCGTGAAACCCGTCATCCATCCAAACCGCAACCGCCAAACCGATGGCTCTAACGGTCGGAACTGGGTGGAGATTTACCTCTCTCGGTTATTCTTGGATGAATGATTCTCAAACCGAATCCGCCTTACCCGACCGTTTGTCCACCCCTAGTATTTATGTTAAAAAGGTATATTTTATTAAAAAAGTATTGATTATTTAATGATTGCATATTTTTTTACCATTGGAGAGAATTTGTCTAGGCACTGTGTAACAATTTTATATTTGTTACTTTTTTTATTTTATGCAAAAGCTAATTTCATAGATTGAAAGGAGAGTCATTAGAAATAAGAGAAAAATTACACGTGGAAGGTAAACTATATAATTGACTTAAACTAGACCAAGCTTGGTCACCTAAGGATCTTGAGAGAGCCACTAGAAGGTGCGCATCTGAGTTTGCAGTTCTCCTAATATGATTGATTCTAGCTCCACCAAAGTGAGATAAAAGCTCAATGCAATCCAAGATGACAGGCTCCATATAGGCTCTCTTCAAATTTCCTTTAATACAATCAACAACAACTGAGGCATCAGTGAGAATGAGGGTGTTTTGGGCAGCTCTTTCCTTAGCAATTTCTCCGATCCAATGGTAACAGCAAAGAGTAACAGCATAGAGTTGAGCACCAAGTTTCTCAGATCCAGACAACCAGTGAGAGATCCAATTATGGTAGTGCATGTTGGTAGGAATATGGGTGCGAATCTGAGATGCAAATAGCACCATCTTCATAACATTACATCTCATAACCATATGATCAATATTTTCCTCATCCTCATGACACAAAGGGCACAATGTATCCAATTGAATTCCTTTTTTGAGTAAATTACACCTAACTGGCAGTATGTTCTTGGCCACTCTCCAAAGGTGGTTCCTAACCTTGTTAGGGATTGGAGCTTTCCATATTTGAGACCAAAGAGCATTAGTACTAGAGGTTGATGAACTAGCTTCATTTCGGCAATTCTCTTCACACAAAGAATGATAGGTGGATCTAACTGAATACTCACCATCCTTCTCCCACTTCCAAATGAATATGTCATCAGGTGATCTAACGGACAAAGGAATATTTACAATCTATTTTGCTTCAAAATTTGAGAAACAAGAGAAAATTAATTCCCTGTTTCATTGCTTTGTTGCCTCCATTATCGAAGCATCAACAGTTTCATTCTCCTCCAAAATAGAGACTGGGCTTCTAATGTTGGCAGAATTCACACCAGGCAGCCAATTGTCTCCCCATATTCTCACTTTCCTACCATTGCCACTCATCCACATACCCCCTTTCTGAACAATTTCTCTAGCCCCTAGGATACTTCTCCAGGCATAGCTTGGTTGGTGCCTTGCAGAAGCATTCAGGAAGTTACCCCTAGGGTAATATCAGCTTTTAAACACTTTCTCCACCAAAGACCCCTCCTTAGTAATCAATCTCCAACACTGCTTGCCTAGTAGAGCTTTATTGAATTCACTAAACTCTCTGAATCCCGATCCACCTTTCTTTTTTGCTTTTGAAAATCTAGTCCAAGATAACAAGTGAATTTTCCTTTCAGTATCCCCACCAGAACCGAGACAACATAGACTCAATCTCCTTACAACAGCCTTCAGGAAATTTGTAGCATCCCATAATATAAGCAAGAATTGCTTGAGCTACTGCTTTGATTAGAGTTTCTTTCCCTGCTCTTGAAAGACACTTTTCTTTCCATCCCTTCAGTTTCTTCCATATTCTATCAATTACAAAGGAGAAAATAACCTTTTTGGATCTACCAAATGGAACTGGTAACCCTAGGTATGTGTCATGAGACTCCACAGTCTTTACACCCATCCTGTTACAGATAAAATTTCTATCTACTTCTAGCACATTTTGACTAAAGGAACATTCAGATTTCTCCATATTGACAGTTTGGCCAGAGGCCCTTTGATAAGAAGAGAGGATATTTAGAACATTATTAGCCTCATTAGAATTTGCACAAGTGAACAGGAGGCTGTCATCTGCAAAGAGCAAATGAGAAATAGAAAGAGCATTGCGGGCCACCTTGAGCCCATGAACGTTCCAATTTGACACCTCCTTATGAATCATACCAGACAACACATTTGCACATAAAATAAATAAGTAGGGAGAGAGTGGGTCACCTTGTCTCAGCCCCCTCTCAGGGGTGAAGTTGGTACTAGGACGACCATTGATGAGCACTTGTTACGACACAATAGATATGCACCTCAAGATAAGCTGAATCAAGTGAGGAGGGAACCCCATTGTCACTAGCACACCTTCCACAAAGCTCCATTCAATTTTGTCATAGGCCTTAGACATATCAAGTTTGAGTGCCATATTCCCCTTCTTCCCTTTCTTCTTCTTCTTCTTTAGCCAATGGAAGCATTCCATAGCTATGAGAGCATTATCCGTGATAAGTCTCCCTTGGATAAAAGCACTCTGCTCCTCATCAATGATCTCAATAAGAAAGGGTTTAATGCGATTTGCAATTGCCTTAGTGACTATCTTCATCACCACATTATACAAGCTGATTGGTCTAAACTGCTTTGGAGAAGAGGGATTTTTGCATTTAGGAATGAGGACAATGAAAGTTTTGTTAATGTCCTTAGGAGATCTTTCATTGTTGAGAATGTTAAGAGCAAGGGTAGAGACATCCCTGCCCACAATGTGCCAATATTTCTGATAAAACAAAGCTGGAAGGCCATCAGGTCCAGGACTTTTCAGGGGATGCATCTGGGAAATTGCCTAAAAAACATCAGCAGCCGTGAGGCATTGCCACACTTGGCTCTCATCTCATCAGTGAGCTTATTCTGGATTGCTTGGCAAGTTTCAGTAACACCAGTGGGATTTGATGATGTAAATAATTCAGAGAAGTAATCAATGAAGGCCCTTTCCACCATATCCTCACCCCTCCACCACACTCCATTCTCATCTTTCACCTTCTTAATCTCATTAATTTTCTTTCTTTGGTTGGCTTTATGGTGAAAGAATTTTGTATTCTTATCACCATCCTTCAACCACATGGCTCTGCTTCTTTGTCTCCACATAGTCTCCTCCTTTCTCAGCGGCTCCTCATGTTCTTTTTCCAGCTCCTTATACTTTAGCACCTCTTCTCTATTGTCATCCCACATAAAACCATCTTTTAGAATCTTCTCAATCTTGTTGATATCCTTCTTGATCACCCCCACTCTATAGTCATTAAACTCCACATCAAGGGATTTAAGAGCCTCAATCTTCTCAATGCAAGAATTGCTACCCCCAAACCATTGTCTCCGAATCACAGTCTCACATCTAAGATCTTTTGACCAAACTTCCTCAAATCTAAACACACGGGGCTTCCTTCTATGATTATCATCCCTAGGAGCTTCAAGGTGGATCAGGACAGCAGCATGGTCTGACCCATATCTTGGGAGATGAGTCACCTGGACAGGAGAAAACCTACTCTGGAACTCAGCATTACAACAAGCTCTGCCCAACCTACACTGTATATTTTCATCCCCTTGTCTACCATTAGACTAGGTGAAAGGGTACCCAATGAAATTCAAGTCTAGCAGGCTGCAGTCATTCATACATTGTCTTCCCAAGAGCAACTGAGAGTCAATTCTATTGTTCCCTCCACTCTTCTCCCTGTTATCAATGATATCATTCAGATCACCAAAGCAGACCCAATTACCCACACATTGAGATGACAAGTTCCTGATGAGCTGCCAAGTTCTCCACTTATTGTTCTCAGTAGAGAAGTCATAGATACCCGTAAAATGCCACGGTTCATCCCTCTAATCATCCATACAGGTGCCATGGATGTGGTTAAGGGAAAAGGATTTAATGTCAATACTACACTGATCAGACCACAGAAGAGCCAAACCACCAGCACGTTCCCTGCCTTGCCCATTGCAATCAACAGCCAGGCCACAATTGAAACCACATTTTATTCTCAGACTTTCAACTTCATTAGCTTTCAACTTGGTCTCCATCAAAAAGACAACCATGGGATTTTCAATATTAATGAGCCTCAACAAGGCTCTAACTGCAGAGGGATTCCTCAACCCCCTACAGTTCCAACTTATGATTTTCATTGTGTAGGGTGGTGCTGATCCAGCAGCACCTCCCTTTGGTCTTGTTCAAAAGTATCAGTCATCACAACATCTTGCCTCTTCTTCTTCTCACCACCCCTGACTTCAGCAATATTTCCTTCTGATATGAGAACATCAACAAGTTGTCTCTTACCAAGTTCCTTATCCATAGTGCCTCCTTTTGTTCCCTTAATTTTCCTCCACCTTTCTTCCTAGTCCAAGTTTTGGTTTTGGGGTGAGGTTCCTTCCTAGTGCTGGATCCAACTTCAAAAAGTGCAGATAGAGCAACAGTGCCTAGGGACTCAGCAACTCTCTCAACTTCATTAGAATTATCCACAACCATAGTATCCTTAGATGCTATAGGCACATTAGCTGCTTGGGGGGGGGGGGGGGGGGGGGGGGGGGTTATGTCATCTAATGGCTTTGGTGGTTGTTCAACAATCTCATCTGTTGCCTTCCTAGTGCTAGCAGAGTTACATTTACTAGAGCTAGAAGAGCCGAACAGGTTCTTACTACAATTACCTGGGCTGTTATCAGGTTTCTGATCATAGGTGATCCTTGGAAGTGGAGAAGCACTCAACCAGGGACCAAAAGATAACTCAGTTTCTTCAATGTCCTCAAAGCTACCTTCCTCATTCCCTGTTAGTTCTTCACAGTCCTTCAATTGATGACCAATTCTCCCACAAACAAAACAAAAGGTAGGAAGGCGTTCATATTTGAAATACACTCTGAGATTCCGCTCCTGAAATCTAATCACCGTAGCACGCATCAGGGGCTTTCGCAAGTCAAGAGACACTTTGAATCTGATGAATTTCCCAAGCTTGTGGGCTTCTTTCTGATCCACCTCTTCGAAGCTACCAATGATACCTCCAAGCTTCTTTGCCATCGCTTCAGATCGTAACTTGAGTGGGAGATCATACGCCCTTACCCAAAACGGAACCCTAAACATATTGATGTTTGATGGTTGCTCATCGTCAAAAATACGCTCCAGAATGAGAATATTTCGATCAAAACTCCACGGACCATTTCTAAGCACAGTTTCCACATCACGTTTCTGAGCAAATCTGAACACAAACAAGTTTTTGCTTAGATCCTGGATTTCAACATGGTTCTTCAATCGTCAGGCTTGCACGATGGCATTCTTAAAAGCACAGACATTATATGGTCCATCAGTCCAGAGCTTGCCCACTAACGATCGATCGAAGATATCATCTTCAGTCACTTCATTTGGGTCAACCGTGAAACCCGCTTCTTCTTCTTCTTTGGACAACGTAACATCTTTCCATGGCTCCATCAAGAGCAGAGGAACCAACAAGGTGGTGGAAAGCTAGCGAACTAGAGGTGTGCGCCAAGGTAGACGAGCGAAGAACCAGGAAATACTGGGAAGAGAGCCGGGAAGACCTGGAGGGAACCACCATTAAACCCTAGCGGAGCGGGTTGGGGGAACGACCGCGTTGCGGATGTTCTTATTTTCTTTATATTTGTTACTTAATCTAAAGTGAGTTGCGTATTATTTTTCTTTTGGAGAAGCTCTAATAAGATTATGAATAAAAACTGAGACAGTGTAGTTTACTTCAGCAAATCATAGCAAAGAAATTATTTGGGATATTAGTTCGGAAGAGTCAGTAAAAGATTTGGGAGTTGCTCTTAGTGGCTTGTTCAAGGCAAAACACATACATCCAGAAAATCGGTTCTAGTTACCATGCCCATATAATTATTACCAAAAGGGACTGAAGAACTATAAATTCACTGTGGAGAAGAAAAAGAATATCAAAATCAGAGAGACAAGGGAGATTAAGGTCCACTCAAAGTAGCAAGCAATATACAACAGTGATACTGTTGGTCCAGTGGCTTAATCTATTTTGAGACACAGGAGTCGATATGGTACTCCCGAGTTCAATTCCCACGGTGGACAAATTCGGTGTTGCCCAGAGCGAAATTTAATTCTATCTATTCTATTCTGTGAGTGTCCAATGATTATAAAAAAAAGTAGAAAGCAAGATGTTAATTATCTATTTTAACAAAATATGGATTCATTTCCTTTAACAGTGTTAAATCTCTTGAGGGAGAGCTTTACCGCTCATTGTAGTCCTATACTCCTATCCGGTTCGAGGGATTAATCTCTACAGTTGCGAGTAGAGAATATAGGAGACCCGATTTATACCCAAAAAAAAAACTTAATCACACTGCATTATATTCTATATATCCAGATCCAGTACTTATTTCCTCACAATCCACAAATGTTCCACATTACAAATTTCAAACAAGAATTCTTCTATCTTTTTTAGATTTTTTTAAAGAATTCTTCTATCTCTTTGGATGTTTTCTTTTAATTATTTTAGAAAACAGTAAGCATAAGGTATGTATGCAAAATTTCTAGGGTGGCAAACAGAGCAAATTTTTGGCTAAGGTCATTCATCTGAAGGAAGAATTTTGTAGAAGAGCAAAGGGGGAAAGACGAGAATAGTGGAAGAAGAAAAAGAGAATTGTAGATTTAGGTTCCAAATTGGACTTTTGATCTTTCTTATTTTAAATATTTTATCTCTTATATATATATATATATATATATATATATATATATATATATATATGGCTTGTCATGCCACTTCAAATTGGCGCCAAGCCTTTTTTTTTCTTTCCTTCTTTTCCTTTTTTCCATTTTTTCTCTTTTTCCTTTTTCTTCTTTTATATTTTAAAGTTTTACTTTTTTTCTTCATTTTTTTCCCTTCTTCCATTTTGGTTTCAGTTTTTTTTGTTTTGTTTCTACTTTTATATTTTAAAATTTCGTATTTTTTTTATATTTTAAGGGGTATTTTACAGTCTCAAAAAATTTTAGATGTTTAAATATGCAAAAAAATTCTTCAATAATCCATTTTGTGAAAAAAAGATTTAATTTCATTACAAAATATGTAACGAGATGCTAACCAGTGTGTTTTGGTGTACTTGGGCAAAAAAATTATTTTGTACAAAAATGCGTAAAGTGAAATGTTAAGCAGTATGTTTTAGGGTACTTTAGGATTCATAAAAAAACTTAACTCATCAAATACCAAAAATTTCTTCGAAAGTAAACGGATTGGTAAAAAATAATAATAAGTTTGTGACAAAATACGTAAAGTGAGATGCTAAACAACATGCTTTGGTGTACTCATGGTGAAAAAAAAATATTTTGTACCAAAATACGTGTGAAATGTTAAGCAGTATGTTTTGCGGTACTTTAGAATTCATAAAAAAAAATTTCTTCAAATACCAGAAGTTTCTTCGTAAGTAAACTGTTTGGTTAAAAATAATAATAAGTTTGTGACAAAATACGTAAAGTGAGATGCTAAACAGTGTGCTTTAGTGTACTTGATTGTGAAAAAAAAATCATTTTGTACCAAAATGCTTAAATAGTATGTTTTGGGGTACTTTAGGATTCATAAAAACATTTTAAGTCTTCAAATACCAGAAGTATCTTTGAGAATAACTGGTTTGGTAAAAAATAATAATAAGTTTGTGATAAAATACGTAAAGTGTGATGCTGACGATGTATTTTGGGATACTATAGGGTCCCAATTTTTTTTTAGATGTTCAAATACGCGAAGTTCGTTCCTCAATAATATGTTTGATGAAAAAGCAAAAAAACATTCGTGGCAAAATAGGTTCCGGAAAAATGTTTACATGTTCAAATTGGTGTTTTCTTCTTTATATTGATAATTTCGCACCAGCAAGTATTAGAAGCATACTTAAATTGGTGTTTAGTTTTAAATCAGACTCTTTATGTTACCTACATACATGTTTCACTTTCTATTTGTGTTGTCTTATTTTCTTTTTCATTATGGGTTAAGTTTTTATATTTCTGATAAATATAGATAACATTCTTAAAACTTTTTATATTTTTTCTTCTTCTTATTATTTGTGAATTTTCAATTCCAATGTCTTTATTAAAGTTTATTTTTAATTTTAGAATATTGTTATTTAATTTATATTTAAAAGTTAACTTTTTTCCATGGGAACTTCGGTCTCATTTACAATAGAACTCCCCAACATTTTCTTACAATTTTGTATAGGTGTTTTTATTTTAATGGTGATTTTTATTTAACCTTGCATGATGTATTGATGTACTTCCTCCGGACTTGATTATAAGCAAAAACAAGTACCTTTACACATATTAAGAATAGTAGTTTTATGCATTTAATTTTCTTAGATTCATGGAAAAAATAAATACATTTACTAAACTATTTCTAATTAATAGTCATCTTCTCACAATATTAATGTTATTTTGGTAAAAAAAGGAGTTTATTTAATACATTTACATCTATCGATACTAGCTCACCCCGTGCATCGCACGGGAGTGCTACACATATATTTCAACGAACTATGTATAAGCTACTAGCTAACATTACTTTCAACTTCCTATAGGTGATTCTATTTTATTGGTGGTTTTCATCTAACCATGCACGATACCCACGTGTTTCACTTTCTATTTGTGTTGTCTTCTTTATTTTTGTCATTTCGCATCAAACGGTATTAAAAACATACTTTAACTGGTGTTTAAATTTTTATCTTCTTTCAACGGGAACTTCAGCTACATTTATAATACAACCTCCACCATCTTCTTTCAACTTTGTATAACTGCTTCTATTTTATCATGAGTTTTCATACAACCATGCATGATACCCACGTGTTTTAGTTTTTAATTGTGTTGTCTTCTTTGCTTTCTTATCATGGGCTAAGTTTTTATATTTACATTTGACAAATATGTATTATGTTATTAAAAGCTTTAGACATTTTCTTCCCATTATCTATGGATGTTTAATTTCAACGTTTTTTGTCAATATTCTTTTTAAATTTTATAATCTTCTTATTTAATTTATAGCTATAATTTAATTTCAATCCACAATTATTTGACTATATATTTTACAAACCAACATCATTGGTCCACTGGCATAAGCTACCCTGGGACACGGGGTCCCCGTCGACTTAGTGCTCCCGAGTTTGATTCCTGCAGTGGACAGAAAACTGTTGTCTTGAATGATTGGTTTATTAAAGAGGGTTTCCCCTTCCGGTTTTACTTTAGTTTTGCTAACTAAAATTTAGTCAACCCCGTGCGTAGCACGGGTCAGGCGGCTAGTTTTTGTGATATGTGATGCCTACATCAGAGAATAATGTGTTAGAATTACAATTCGAATCCCTTCGGAGACTGTTATAAAATGGTCATTAGTGTCACTTTAATTAATGAAATTTCCCCATTTCCAAAAAAAATCACAATTCAATATTTGGATCATAGTGGAGATTTTTATTGACGAGTAGTGAACTAACAACTTCAGTATTTATTCCTAGTAAAAACTATTGAGGGTATAATTAGAAGAAAATAATGAAATTAGCGTTGGATTTGTAAAACATCAAATTTTTTGGTACAAATTAGAAGGATAAAATCAAAAATTATGGAATTGAGAGAGTACTAATTACTCCTTCTTCCTACAATGGGTGTCACATTTGTTTTAAAAAAAAGTTGTACTAAAGTTGTCACATTTCTTTCATTTAGCATTTCCTTAGTTTGCGTGAATGTATGACACTCATTATAGGACAGAGAGTATCAATTATCAAAAGTGTGAACACTAGTAGTAAATCTAATAACCATCAAACATTGGACAATTTGATGTAGCAATGTTTGTTTTTTATAATGTAGCCATTTTAGCACTAAATATTGCTTCTTCAGCTTCTCCTACGGATAGGAAAACCCTTCCTCCAATTTCGTTTACAAAGTTAGCTAATCTTAGCTTGTGAATTACTTGCCACCTCGGGTTCGCAATAGCTAACTGAAAGAAAGAGATAGCAGGAATTAGCTAGAAGCAATCTTCAAGGTAAAAGTAGTTGTAAATAATGATGAAAATAAAAGAATAAATAAGAAAAATTCACCATCACTCCATGTGAAGTAAGATTCTTATTCAACTCTGCAAGAGAAGCTATTCCCGCTGTATCAATACTCACAAGACCTATCAAATTATAAAGACAAATTTTAGGTAAGAACATATGTCAACTAACTTTTTGTTATTGTTGTTATTCCATCAAAATTTTGAGCGTTTGGCTGCCCAATGACACTGCAGGTAGAGTTGCTAAGTTGGGTTATCCGGCCCAGCCAATAGGTCAAAGTATTAAAACGAGATAGGTTGGGCCAGCCCAATTATCTATTGGGATATGTTTTGTGTAGCTCAACCCAAAGCATTAGGCCATTAGGCCGACCCAATCCGAATCTTAACAAAAGAAAATGGGGTTTTTTTTTTGTACCCCCACCACCTTTCCATATACCCCCACAAGACATTTTTGGACGAAAATACCCCTAAAAAATTTGACCAAAAATCGTATATACCTCACCCTACATATATACGACTTTGAAAAATTCAAATCGTATATATGTGGAATTTTTTTAAACAAGTCGTATATACATCCGTATATACGACTTTGTAAAATACAAGTCGTATGTACCCCCACACCTACATATATACGACTTTGTAAAATACGAGTCGTATATACGTAGGTGTTGGGGTACATACGACTTGTATTTTTCAAAGTCGTATATACACCCCCCTTATGTATATACGACTTGTTATTAAAAAAAATTGTTTTAATATTTTTTAAAAAAGTTAAAAATGCTACTAAAAATCCGTTAAAGAGTCAAAACTAATCCAAAAATTATAAAAACACCACTAAAAATCTAATAAAACCAAAATAAGGCTATGAAAAAAAATTAGATTTTTTGGAGACTAATAGCTCTAACTACAGGGTAATCACAAACTTAGGTCATTTGAACTCGCTATAGGATAAATTCCGAAGTCAGCGTCGGGACATATATATAAACTAAGAGCTATGCTATACATAGCGAAAGTCAGCTTCGTGGAAATACCACAACCGTTGTCATTTTCGTCTTTCAAAAAGTTGGGCCCGCATAACACCACAAAAAGTGCTAGTGAATGTTTGACTAGCCATTAGTTTCGGGAACACAAAATATTTCGCTACAAGTAGTATTTCTCATAAACTAATGCACATATGTTAACAATTATATTGTATCAAAGATTTATTCCAAGACTCACTTGAGGTATCAAGAATGACTCCTTTAAAGGTGCTTTGTCGTTTGCCATTTTCAGCTTCTTCCTCATCAATTGTCCATTTCTCAATTCTTTTAAACGATGTGAGTGTAATCAGTTTCAATTTCAATTTCACCAAAACCTAATTCAAGGATTTAGATATATAATAATAAGCAATTTACATATCATCAAGACCTCTGATATATACGTTACCTCTCCCTAATAAGACTTGCATTTGCAAAACAAAGCCAAGCAGATTTTATAGAGACTACCAAAACTCCAGGCGTGTTGATGGCCATTGGATATTGTTCAATATCAACAAATACATTAGTTCCAGGTAGTCTTCCAATAACAGCTATACCAGATTGTATCGAAATCAGAATTATCTTCATGAATGATATCATGACCTGTAATAGATTAAAGTGTCAAAAGAGAGACAGAGTAAGTATAAAACAACATCTTTGCATGACATCCCATTTAAAAATTAATCAGAGGAATATTATTGTTGTTGTTGGATATGAAATGTATATCAACTTTCAACATAAATCAAGCCCAAAGGAAAATTAAATACCCCAATTGTAAGGCCCATTCCAACTGATACAAACAAGACCCCAAAGAATGCTCCTGCGCAAGCAAGGAAATCCATTTTATCAATCTTCCAAATCTCATGAGCTTTTTTAAGGTCAATGAGTCCTGGTACAAATGAAAGAATTATTGCTGCTAAGGTTGCTTTGGGAGTGAAATACAATATCCCTGCCAAAAATTTAAGTGACATCAAAACCGTGAGTGCCATCACTATGCTTGACACCATTGTTTGAGACCCAGCATTGTAATTCAAAGCAGTACGTGAAATTGAACCTGCATATATATAATAATGTTACTAACATCAAACACTGTAAAAAAATATGCATGCTTATATTATAATATTATTTATGAATAAGGATTTACCAGTTGCAACAAAGCATGAAGTGAATGAACCAACAATGTTCATTATGCCTAAGGATAACACTTCTCTGTTTGGATCAATATTCCGACCTCTTAGGTTTGCAAATAACCGCCCAACAGCTATACCTTCCTATAGTTGTACAACATCAAAAAGCATATAGTTATATAGAAAGCTACGAATAACCAACACAAACACCATACATGACATTGACATTAACACATAAACACGGATAATAATTTAAGAAAATAGAAGTAATAGAATGTAACCACATGTGTTAGTGTCGTGTTAATGTCCAACACTGACACATGTTAAACACTGAACACACATTCAATTTGCAGTGTCGGCGGTGCTACATCGATACAAAAACTCCAGTCTTTAATAAATTAACAAAAAAAAAGTTTGAATAAGGTGAACACCTCACCGTGGTTGAAATAATAGCAATGGTGAATCCAATTTTGATCAAAGGACCCAAAAATTGACCATCAAGTTGTAATTGGTTGAGTGAGATTGGATTCAAGCTACCTCCTTTGATTGGTCCCAAGACTTCAATTCTATAGTCCTCATGCTTGATTTGATGAGCATTTACTCTATATGCAATCACAGATGATACAATACATGAAAGGAGAGGAGCAATGTGTGACAACCACAACAGTTTCTTCTTCCTTCTCCCCTGATTGGTTGGATATTCAATAATAGTTTAATTTTAGTACAGCCAATTCAAATAGAAAAATGAGCTACAACTACAAGTGAAGAATGGTACTAACCAGGACTCTGGTAACCAGGATGAAAGCCAAAAATGAGAATCCAATAATAAAATTGAAAGGACGCCACTCTGACTGAAAAAAGATCAATGAATTAAATAAATGTCAAAAATTAGCCCAGTTGCAAAAACAATTAACTTTGACATTAAATTGATAAATTCAATGTTATATTTTGCTAAGGTTTTAAATAAAGGCCCGCGACGAGGATCTCAAACGCGACATCATGATTTTTGATGTCACTGTGACTGCGATTGAGGCTGAACCAGTCATAATTAACTAGGTTTTTCCACAATATCAAGGATCGCAATGTAGTGACGGTTAGTTCCACGACAAGGATTTACAACTTTTGTGCTTCTTACTTGGTTTTTGAAAGATGTCCAAAGACTTTTCACCACAGAGATCAAATCAGTTTTCCTAGTAAAGTTGATGATCCCAAATAATCCTTTCAATTGTTGTAGTACAATGCCTATGGCAGCTGCTGCAAAGAACCCTAAAATGGTAGCATGGGAAAGAAAATCCACTAGAAATCCAAACCTGTAAAAAGTGAGAAAGATCATGATTCCTTAGCCATGCAATAATAAGCAGCAACTATAGGAGAATTATTGAGTGAATAAGTGATCATAGCAGAAACCTGAAGAATCCGAATGCAAGTTGAAAGAGACCAGTAAAAAAAGTTGCAGTTAAAACAAGTTGAGTGTAACCAATGGAATCTTGAATGGGATCTTTCAATGTCTGAACCATTGAGGAAATTAGCAGTGAATCCACAGTTGCAGCTCCGATCACTACTTCCCTTGAACTCGTCATCCAAGCATAAATAAGAGGCGGCACAATTCCTGTATCTGAGTAAACCATTCTCAGTAGTTAATTCATTCACCTTATAGATAAATTTTAAAATCAATTTGCTTAGCATTTAGAAAATGTATTCACTATTTATGCAACTTACATAGGCCATATTCTGGACTCAGCTGTGCCAAAGTAGCATTTCCCATAGACTGAAACACCAAATATAAGGAACGGTTATAAGAGTGAATATATCAAAGTTTTAAATCATTGTAAAGAATTAATAGTGTGTTTACATACACTTCCTCTGTAACACATTATAAGCAAAGGTGAGTTGACAGAAATTGATGTATTTGGTCGACCAAATACATCGATATTTGTTGACTAACTTTTGCATATAGACCAAATACATCAATTTTTGTTGACTCATTTTTGCTTATAATGTGTTACTGAAGGACGCAAGGAGTAGTATTTATGAGAAGAGTAACATAACATGCAATGATATGTATAAATTCATGTTACTTCATAGCTGAACCTGGGGAATGGTAAAGATGGCGATGATTAAACCAGCCAAGACATCACACTTGAACTTGTGAGCAGTATAATTTTGGAATGAAACAAGGATAGGAAAAAGTCGCTGCAATAAGGCAAATACTTGTTTGGGCCAAGGTTGATGATGCTTTGGAGAAAAAAATGTGTTTGTAATTGGAGGGTGTAAAAGGCTATCCTTCATGTTGTTCAAAACCTTACGCAACATACATGGAGGCTCTGGAGGATTTAGCACCCATTGAGCCTTGTTCTCCTCTCCATTCTTTTCAAGGTCCATCTCTTGTAACATGTGGAGATGTTTGAAGCGACCAATCTCTGAAACTATGTGTAATAGAGAAGGGTGCTTCTGGACACCACTTAGATACTTGTTTAGGACATTTTACTTATAACCTATAGGGATTAACTAAGACAGGCGAGGCTTAACTGTCTTGCTTTGTTTAATCAACAAGTTAGAGTATATGAACTCAAAATCTTCATTGAAGGTCATATATATTCATCTATTCAAATCAATCACCATCTTATTTGTTTTGTTTTTTTTAATAATACGCAGTTTGATCAATCATATCAAATAAAAATATATACGCAATTATACCATAAGGAGTTGGTTGAGTAGAGGTCATTTGCAAATTACAAATTGTAAATATATAACTCTTTTAAGTGTTAGAGCGATTAGAGCTGCGGAAAAGAAAGAAAATTTGTGTTGATCAAGTTAGAGTGATTATTCATTATTATTAGTATTTTAAAATTTGAATTGATCTCTAGCGGAGACTATCATTATACTGGCGCTTACCATTTAGCTATAGAGGAGGAGGGGCTATACCAAAGTGGAATCAAAAAACACAATACTTAGGTGCCGTACGAAACTCAAAAATAAATCAAAGTAAAACAAACACGACCTTTGAACATTTAATTCAGAATATCAATGCATTTCATTCAGAATAGTGTTCAAAGTATCATCAGCAACATAGCTAAAGGAACTATTACGAGTATAGGTTACGGATGCTCGTGCAAAGCAAGAGTGGTACCATTTGTTGATCGCTTCACAAATACACATTAATAATCGTTGTTTAAACTAAGAATGGATCTACATTTAGTAACTAATGAATTATATTCAAATCGGTCTTGGTTAGTAGCATAAACATCATCTACCACTTTCATGCAGTTCATTTCAAAGGTTATATGGCACGGAGATTCTGTTTGGAAACCCAAGCAAGAGATTTAAGAAGGGTCCAAACTTTAGCTTCCAAAGGAGATAGTGTTGAGCACCAATTTTATTCTGGTTCAGGAAATAGTTGCATCTAAGTGGCACTTGATCTGTTGATTTGGAGGCGCATTCCACCTTGACTACTATAGTCATCATGAACTGGAGTCATGGAACGAGACTCACGAGCATGCTCCCATTGCTACAAAAGGTCCATACAACGATGCTTGATAGATGAGGGAGTTGAGCGCACATTATCCCAAAGCTGTTGATTCTGGTACACTACAAGAAATTCGTGCATTACTGGCTGACACAATCCCCCAGTAATGGTTAAAATCGGCCAGAAATAGCACATTACTGGCGGATTTAATCCGCCAGAAAATCAGCCGCAGGTAACAGTTACTGGCGGAATTTCAGCCAGTAATTACTGGCGGATTTACTGGTGGAATTTCGGCCAGTAATTACTGGCGGATATTCTGTCAGTAAATCAGCCAGTAATTACTGGCTGAAAATCCGTTAGTAAATTAGCCAGTAATTAGTTGCTGAAAATCCGCCAGTAAGAGACTCCAATCCGCCAGTAATGTATTTTTTTACTGGCGAAAAATCCGCCAGTAAGCAACTCCAATCAGCCAGTAATGCATTTTTTTAAAAAAAATATATAATTTAAAAAAATTATTTTAAAATTCGTTTATTTAAGACATTAATATTATTTAAATATTTTAATTCGCTTTTTTAAAAAACTATTTTTTAATTCATTTATTTAATTCAAAAAATAAAAAAATATTTTAAAATGCGTCATTTTTATTAAAAAATTTATTTTAAAATTCGTTTATTTAAGAAATTAATATTATTTAAATATTTGAATTCGTTTATTTAATTCAAAAAATAAAGCTACTAGTAAATTCCATTAAACAAAGTACTAATTTAAATATCCATAACAAAATATAAATTGAAATATTCATTACAAATGCAAATTAAAATATCCAATAAAACTACTAGTTATCTCCATAGTAGTCTCCAGAGTTGTTGTTGTTGTTGTTGTTGTTGTTGTTGTTGTTGTTGTTGTTGTTGTCGTCGTCCTCGTCGTCTGCAAACCAATTAAAATAAGTTTCATTGTTGTTTAACTGTTGGTTGGGAAGCTGTTGAGGCTGCTGCTGTCGGGGAGGCTGCTGAGGCTGCTGTCGGGGAGGCTGCTGAGAGTATGGCTGTTGAGGTTGCTGAGAGTACGGCTGCTGAGGCTGCTGAGAGTATGGCTGCTGAGGTTGCTGAGAGTACGGCTGCTGAGGCTGCTGAGAGTACGGCTGGAAAACACCCGAGTACGGCTGAAAAGCACCAGCATAAGGCTGCATCTGTTGCGGTGGGAAAAATGATGATGACGATGGCATAGATGGCGATGGCATAGATGGCGATGGCATAGATGGCCTAGGGTATTGAGACATAGTAGCCATTAATTGATTCCGGCGCTCATCATTCAACCTCTGCTGCTCCCGCATCTGCTGCATTTCCTGATCATATTTGTCTTGTCGCTCTTGCATCTCACGCTGTGTCTCGCTCAATTTTTGTGTTAATAGCTGAACAGCGTCTAATTCTGAAGGAGTAGGGACATAAGAGCGACCAGTTCTTCTTTCTGAAGAAGATGTTGGCCTCAGATTCGGAATAATGGAGTTTTGGAAAGCAGCCTGACCAATACCACCAGCACCTACTAACCGGCTACCTTTGGTTGGACCAACAGATTCCTGCCAAGCATTAAAAGCTGCTCGACTCTCCTCAGCAGGATCAATGTCAGTGATGCCACTACTCTGCTGTGATGCCGCTCGATCAGCCAGCCATTCCTGGAAGTTTTCCTGATAGGAACAACCAAGAAATGAATAATTACCCCATTAGTATGTAGACATAGAATATAATATATAATATAATATAATAAAAACAATATATAAATAATAAACATTAATTTACCTGAATATTCATATGTCGATCATCAGGATACTCACCCGTCTCCTCTCGCATATGAATCTGACGGTGTAACTCAACCAAAGTAGGTGGTCGACCAAGGATGGCCTCCTATATACATAGTTAATATTATTTAATATATTAGTATTTAATAAAATATAAAATATGTATGTATATATAAATATAAATTTAATCAATTAAAAAATTTACCAAGCGTTTGAAGTGTTCAACAGCATTGATAGAACCAGTCGTGTTTATGCAGCCACCTTTCTCTGAAGCACGATTCTTTTTAGCTTTCTCACATTTTTCAACATACTTAGGGTCGTCCCATTTCTTTTGGAGCGCAGCCCAATGAGGATCACCGATCCACGTCGGCTTAATACGACTATTACGGTGCTGCTGAAGCATTGAAGATAAGCGGTGAGAAGCTCTTGTGTTGAATGCTCTCTCAACATCCCTCGACTCCTCTGGGAGCCATGCCATTTTTGCCTATTTAAACAAATTTAATTAACTTGTTAGTAAAAACAAATTAAACAATTGAACAAAATTAAAAAATTGAAAATCCACCGTAATTGTAAAAAAACCTACTCTGAACTGATTCCACATTTTTGATGTCGCATCTTTTTTGACCTCCGACCAATTAAGCCAGGCTTTAGTGTAATTAGCCTTGATGATGTCGGCGATGGTGCTCGATACAATCCTCCCATGATCAAATCTGTACATAAAAAAGATAAATTAAAACGATAATAATTTATAATTAATAAATCAACCAAATAACGTTAATAAATTAATAAATACTTACTGCTCGCCAATAACCTTCACAACGATACGATCATCGCGTGTAACCTCAACCACCTCCCTATTAATATTATACCTGCGTATCCCATTCTCATCAGCCGGGGGCTCCACAGTACCGGGTGGAGGCACAAATGGGCGATCCATAGTACTAGGACCACTACCATCCTCCGTATGAGGTGGAGGTACGAAAGGGCCATCAACAAAAACATAAGTCACACGACGACGACGCCCGCGTAAAGAAGTAGAAACCTTTTTCCCTTTATCATTCGGTGGTACAATCTCATCATGAGGTGGGTCATCATTACCTTCTGATCCTGATGATGCCATGACTGTATGTATATATATATATATATATATATATATATATAAATAATATAATGAATAAAATAAATAATGAATAATATAATGATGAATAACATAAATGATGAATAACATACATGAAGAATAAATATTATTTCATACAGGACGCCTTAGTAATATTATCTAATTACAAATAAGATCATCTAATTAGAATCCCATTCTTTCTCAAAATCACCATCATCATCAGATGAGTGAATTCTTGATACACCGACATGATTAGCAGCATCTTCATCTGTATCTTCTTCATCATCATTAACTTCGTCCCCCGTGTTTGGCTCATCACATAAACGGGTAATGGGTTCAACTCCAATCATTTCATTTACATTGGACATTTCATCCATTTGAAATGGCACATCTTCCACTGTGTCATCATTTGTCTCAATGCGACCTCTTGGTTTTGTCTTAATTGCGACACACCAACCACGCCGATCAGCCCGTGTTGATGGATAAGAGACATAATAGACTTGTCTCACATTTTGTGCAATGACGAACGGATCATACGGTCGATATCTACTAGTCGTTTTAATGTCCACTGTATTTGTCTTTGGATTAAACTTTGTTCCTCGAGCGGATGGGTCAAACTATTTACAATAAAAAACCACTACCTTTTGATTATAATCTAGATAAGGGTATGCAAGTTCATATATGTGTACAACAACACCATAGAAATCATCTTCGCCTCTCCCAGTGTCACCCTTCATGCAAACTCCACTATTGACTGTTTCTCTACCCTCTGTCCATTCCTTGGTGTGAAATTTGTATCCGTTGACAAAGTATGTGTGCCATTCTTTAACACATCTTCGAGGACCGTCAGATAAGTTCCTCAAGTGTTGATTGGTAGGAGTTGGCGGGAGGGAATACAAACGTTGCTTAAACCACATTGGAAAATGTGCATGAATATGAGCAGAAGATTGCTCTTCATTTACTTCATGTGACGACAAAAACTCCCTACAATAACACATTATTAATTGTTACACAACTGCGTATACTTTAATTTATTAACTAACTAATTAAGATAACTATATATATAGGTTGAGAAATACATACTCAATGAATGGTTGGACCTCAGTACAGTTTATCAATATATGAACATGGGCTGAGTTTAACTCTTCTTCTGTTAGCCAGTGAGTTGATTCCTTTCCAGACTGACGGCCAGGTAGACAAAAGACAGACAAAGCTAAATGATATCTTGGACATTCAATTTCTGTTTCATTTCGACTACCTCTAGAAGCAAATTCATTCTTGAAGTAATAAGAATAAAAATGAGTTGTTTCACGATGTAAGTAAGAAGAACATATCGATCCTTCAACTTTAGCTTTATTTTTAACTGATCTTTTTGAATCACCCATGAACCTAGATAGAGAAAATTATATGTTAATAATCCATCTAATCGAATTTTCATATATATTCTTTCACATATATATATATATATATATATATATTAACAGACCTTTCAAATGGATACATCCATCTGTATTGGACAGGACCGCCAAGTTTAGCTTCATCTGCAAGATGAACAGAAAGATGCTCCATAGAATCAAAGAAACCAGGCGGAAATATTCTCTCCAACTTGCATAAGATAAGTGGGATGTCTTGTTTCATTTTTGTAAGATCATTCATTTTTAGCGTTGCAGAACACAAATTCTTAAAGTATTGACTTATTTCAATAAGCGGAATGTGTTGGCAACGAACTAAAGGCAATAGGAAGTAAGCACTCCATGAATACATGACAATCATGGCTCTTCATCCCATGTAACCTCCCATTATCCACATCAGAACATCTTGCTAAATTGGAAGAATAACCATCTGGCATTTTCAACTCAGAAATCCACTGATAAACTGCTTTTGCATGCTCTGTAGATAAAGTATAATTGGCTTTGGGTTTCAGTGTCCTACCGTTAGCTTGCTCAACCAACAACAAATCCTTTCGCCTGCAGTAATGATCTACGTCTTTCCTTGCCTTCTCATTGTCTTTCGTTTTACCTTTCACGTTCATAACAGTGTTAAATATATTATCAAAGAAATTCTTTTCAATATGCATTACATCGAGATTGTGTCTCAATAGATTATCTTTCCAATATGGAAGTTCCCAAAAAATAGCTTTTTTCGTCCAATTATGCCATACTCCATAACCATCTAGTCGAGAAACAACACCTGCAACAACTTCCACAGGAGGGATATCCATGACACTATTCCAAACTTCTTCTGATCTCAACCTACGAGGAGGTTCAGCTGTTTCAACATTCCCCTTGATGAATCCATATTTTGACTTTCTAAAAGGATGATCACCAGGTAAAAACCTACGGTGCGAGTCAAACCATGAGGTTTTTCCTCCATATTTAAGAGTAAAAGCCTTTGTGTCAACCATGCAAATCGGACACGCTAGCTTACCATGTGTCCCCCATCCAGACAACATTCCATAAGCAGGAAAGTCATTAATGGTCCACATTAATGCCGCCCTCATCATGAAATTTTGTTTACGTGCTGCATCATAAATTAAAACACCATTCCACAATCTTTTGAGGTCATCAATCAAAGGTTGCAAATATATGTCAATACCAACTGTTGGACTACTTGGCCCTGGAATAATAGAATTTAAAAACATGTATGGTTTAGACATACACATTTCTGAAGGAAGGTTGTATGGGGTAACAATAACTGGCCAACAAGAATACGGTGTTGCCGACGCTTGAATATATGGAGTGAAACCATCAAAGCACAAACCAAGCCGAACATTGCGTGGATCATTGGCAAAATCTGGATGTGCACGATCAAAATGCTTCCAAGCTTCACCATCAGATGGATGACGTAATTCACCAGAATTATTTCTATTTTCATAGTGCCACGTCATTTTACCCGCAGTTTCCATTGAAGTAAACATCATCTTCAGCCTTGGTATAATCGACAATAGAACATCGCTTTCCTTGGCACTTGTTTGCCTTTGCTTGTCCCTTTTCTGCTGACACGATACCGTGGCTCTTGACAAAACTTGCATTCCAACAACTCTCCATCATTTATGCCAAACTCATTGTTATAATAGATCATGCAACCAGAAACACAACAATCAATTCTTAAGGATTTTAAACCAAGTTTCGATACCAATCTTTTAGCATCATAATAACTCTGCGGCAAAAATCCTCTAATTGGGGTTGCATCTAACATCATTTTAGTCATATATTCCATGCACAATTCCGCAACATTAAATTGAGACTTAAGACCCAACAACCGAACACACATTGATAATTTAGAGTCTTTAGATCCTTCAAATAATGGTTTATTTGTCTCATTCAAATACATATAAAACCTTTGAGCTTCCTCGTTTGGAACTTCTTCAGCATCATATTCTGGTTCTTCGAAATCCAAATTTACACCGACAGCATCAGATATCATTCCCTGAACAACATCAAGCAACTCATATCCTGTAGTCGTTGGATTACTACTAGATGTGGCAGCTACTACGACTGGACTTGAAGTACCACCTTCTACTTGGACAGGAACATTATCAACCGAAGGAACAGGAACTCCAACTGCTACTTCGCCATGACGGCTCCATATCCAATAATTTGGCTTAAAACCATTATTGTACAAATCAAGTCGAACCTCACCTTCATTTTTTATAGATCGAAATATACATTTGGAGCAAGGACATCTAATTCCACCTTGTTCCTCAAATTCTTTTTGACCCTTAGCAAAAAGAACAAACTCTTCGACTCCTTCAACAAAACGTCTCTTCAACCCAGCTCTACCAGGATACATTCGATCATACATCCAACTACGATCCATTTTTTTGTGGATCGGTGTTCTTAATATATACTACAACATAGTAATATGTGTATTAGAACAATACACGTTCATATACAAATTATAATAACTACAAACTATTATTTATTAATCTATAGTGATTCTAACTATTAAAATAAACAAAATATAATTAATAATAGTAAATATAACACCGATTTTATTTTCATAAGTACAACACAACACAAATTATAATATACTAAACAATTAACTATGATTCAAATATAATTACAATATATTAATATTATTTAAATAACACATTATTTTAATTTAATTCGTATTTTTAGATAATAACATTTTATATCATTTTACTTTTTAAACAAATTTATTTTAATAATTCGAATTTATTTTATTTTACTAAACAGTATATTAATTAAAAAAACTATAATAATAGTAAGTATATTAAAAAAAAGTATATTAATCAAAAATAATAATAACAGATTTATATATTTTTCGGTAATAATAAAAGACTATTATAAACAGATTTTATAATAAATTCGTTTTAATATTTTTAATTTTTATAAACAGATTTTAAAATAATAATTCGTTTATAATAATTTTTATAATAATCAGTAAATAATATTTTAATTTTAAAATAGCCTACAGAAAATAATAACAGTATATTATAATAATAGTATATAAACAGATAATTCGTTTTTAACAATATCTTATTTTTTAGTATATTACAATAATTCATATTTAATTAACAAATTTTAAAAAACATAAAACAATAAACAAATAACTTGATAACTAACCGGTAGTGCAGAGAAGGCTCTGGCTTGAAACAAATTTCAGACTTCTCCAACAAAACTTTCAACCAAACTGCTCAATCAATTGCTAAATAAACAAAAAATAACATATTAACTAACTATTACTCATATTCTTAACCAAAATATTTACTAGAACAAGAACATTATAATTAATACATACCTTCAAAAAATTATTGGAGACAGAATATGAGAAGAGAACGGTAGAGAAAACTGAGAGAAGAGAAGAAAAGTTTTAGAAAAAAAATGGAGAAGGTTTTCGAAGGTGAAGGAGAAGAGAAGTTATAAGTAGGTGAGAAGTAAACGGCTATATATTTCAAAATCCGCCAGAAACGTAGAATACTGGCGGAATAGGCCATTATTGGCGAATGGTTACTGGCGGATCACGTGGTTATTTACGTTACTGGCGAATCTAAGTGCTTCTGGCGGAATTTAGACTTTACTTACGGATTCGATGACATTACTGGCGGATCTGCACTTCCGCCAGAAAATGTCATTACTGGCGGAATTCCTTTGGTCAAACGCGCATAACGAGATCACCTTTTACTACTGGTCGAAAATATTAGTGGCGGAATATATCCGCCAGTAACAGCAGTTACTAGCTGAATTTTAAATTCAGGTCAAACACGGAATACGAGGGCTATAGGATCCGCCAGAAATGTTATTGGATCCGCCAGAAACGTACTGGCAGACTAAATTCGCCAGAAATAGCCAAATTTCGCCAGAAAACTTACTGGCAGACTGATTCCGCCAGAAATGTTCAGCCAGTAATGCACGAATTTCTTGTAGTGGTATGCTCCATAGATTCATAACAAAAGAAGGACAATACTGAGACACTTCCACTACCTATAACACTTGAAAAACAACTCAAAAATCATTAGTTTGGGAGAGTAGTGGCTGCATCACTCAAAGGTTCATCTCCTTCCAACTTTGAACACTAGTTGGGCATTCAAAGAGAACATGCCAACTAGTGTCAATAGATACATTACAACAAGTACATAGATGAGGGCAAGAAACTCCTCAACTACTGTTCAAGTACCATTTAGTAGGAAGAGAATTGCATCCATAAGAGATCCCATTAACCTGAAACCTTGAGGTGGCTCAAGTCAACTACTCTCACCATGCAGCATTTGTAAGCACTTATCAGCGTATAACACCCCCAAGGATCAAACTGCCTGACAATATCATCTTGTTGAGTGACATCCAAAAGCGGATATGAAGAATCTCTTCCACATCTCTACGAACAAAGGTACTGCAATGAGGGTCCATGTCCTACTAGATTGAATGTGTTTGGATCTTAAGATTTTGCTTATTTCGCAACCAAGAGGCGCGCCACACATCTATATTTTTACCACTCCCAATCTTCCACATTTTTCCTTCCTCAAAATACATTTGGGGGGACCAGATACTACGCCAAGTGTAACTAAGATTATGCCCTAAGACTGATCCCATGATGTCCCCTCTGGGATGTTTTTAGGTTTGAAGATCTGTGCCACAATAGTATTTGGGTCAGTGTGAAGTTCAAACCTTGTTTCTCCAACATAGTGATAAGACTTTTGCGTGAATTTGTCTTCTAGTCGTCCTAATACAGTGTATCGTATCAGGGTCGTATCCACAGAGATTTTGTAATACTAATGAGTCATTCAACTTTTCTTATGCTAAAGTGAAGTGAAAAGATAAAATGATTGTTGTTTGCTAAAAAACATAAATTTGGAATGAAAAAGGGGTTGTAATTCAAATACTTAAAAGCATTGAGATTAGATTTCATCAACCCTATCTAGAGGTTTGTATATAATCATTCATTAATCCTATATAAATCCTAGTATTGATTTATCTTACCATGTCATCCTACAATGTTAATTCCTTAATCAAAGTAGAAAATATATATTGAATTAGGCAAATGATGATTCCTCACTCACTTGAATAAACAATAGCATTAAGATTGGGTAACAAGACTATAGCATCAATTCTATTCCTAGATATTGAATTATATAGGTGATTTCAACTAGATCAAACACAATAGATAATTTCCCAACTAAATACCACATCATAAATCATTCAATAGGTGATCAAGCTATCAAAAGCATCAAACATGAGATGAAATCACTAAATCAATACATAGATTAAACATAGAATCAACAAAGATCAATGTTCATACATAGATGAGGTATATTTAGTTTAGAACACTAAGAGAATAAGTTTAGAACAAACCTACATAATTAGTGTCAATTTTGCTCTCAGTTTCTTGGCGTGCTACTCTCGTGTAAAAAATAGTTCAAAAACAAGCCAATTAAATTAGCAAGTAGATCTAAAAGACAACATATAAATTTCCACAAAAAAAATCTAAAATTTTCTAGCCATTTTTAAAAATAAATAATAATTATAGATTTGTGAGAGAGTTTGAATTTTAATTAAAGGGGGAGGTAAAGAGAAAGTGAAAGGAATTGGGAAAAGTGAAATTAAAGGTCGAGGGAAAGAGAAAGAAAAAAGGGAATTGTGTGAAATTGGGAAATGTGAAAATATGGGAAAAGTGAAAATTTTGGCCTATAAAATGACATTTTGTAGCCTTCATTCTTGAATTAGACAGTACATATGTCAATTAAAGGTGAAGACTAATTTTGGAAGTTCAATGGAGATGTTTTTCTTTAAATAGATTAAATAGATATTAGATTAGACAATAGTTAAGGAAAATTTCATCGAATACTAGTTTATATACTACAACATGCCAAAATAAAACTAAATAGGACTAAGTTTAAAATATGACCAAATTATTATATTAAAATAGCACAATCAGATTATTGTAAAGTTAAATTTATGAGGACTCTTTTAATAAACAGTTGTAATAAAAAGGAAATGAAGATATAATAAGACATAATCAAATTATGGGGTAGCAATGAATTTTTATTAGACGTAATTTTAACTAAATATTTTATTTTGGGGTAGCAATGACTATACCCCCGTTTCCAAGCCAAGGAGCCACCCCTAGTTGGCATCCTTATGGTGTATTTCAGAGGAGAGAAATAACATCTTATTCAGAGGTGCAGTAACAAGTCTAACAACGACACTATGTAAAATTAAGAGTATTTCCTGGGTGTGACTTAATTATAAGTAATATAGGCAGATCACTGCGATTCATAATTGAGGATTAGTGGCTTAGGCCAAAAGTTTGTATTCAGACCGTATAATCAACCTCTGTGTATCGGATTAAAGCACCTCTAGTATTTCTATTTAATACCCTTTCTTTTAAAAAAAACACATTTGCTTATCAGTAGATATTTTACTTATTTTTTTCCCAAAAACAAATATTATACTTTTCGCACAACACCTATACTCATATTTTAATTTTTCCCAACAAATGTTTTTCCGTACACACCGACCAAGAATCAAATCTCCAGACCAAATTGTTAAGAGACACAAGTATCTGCTACTTGTGCCCCATCATTTTGGTTCTTTTACCCATAATTTTGATTGTTACTATATGTTCTGCACAGTACTTCCGACCTTAAAGGGCGGTCCGAGGTAGTTAGTGGTTGATGTTCTTAATCAATAGCCGTGTCCGATCCTGCTGGTGTTGTACCTGCAAAGTCACTCCGATGCTAAAGTCAGTGGAGTAGTCTTAACAGAGTAATAAATGTGATAATGCTTACCATTAATGAGGCAATGAATGTTGTATTTATAGAGTGGGGTGGGGTTGATTCCAACGAATCAGGACCGTCCGATCTGGTGGTTTGATCTGAACCCTTGTTGTTCGGACTGGGCCCTTTTGATATTGGGCCTACAAGGGGTGTGAATAGATGTCAAAAAGGGGGGTGTATATGGCAAAAAGCCATTCCATAACAGTTGCCCCCCAAGTCTGGTCGTCTTTAGAGGCGATCTTGACTTGATGAGATACGAAGTGTTCTTTCTAACCGATGTTGAGTCTGGTTTCTGATAGTAATGAAGTTTTTTCGACCGTTTTAATAATTTTGAATTTGAATTGGCGCCTTTGCATTTATTGCGCCTGTCAGAGCCCGTTTCCCAATGGCGGTTAATGATGGTGATGCTTTGGTAGGCGTGCGAGTGGGTTGAAAGCTATTGATGGGATGCGTCGATTCGACTTAGGCCCAATCCAGTTCCGCGAGGCCCACTATAAATAGGGGTTAGGTCCCCTCATTTATTCCTGATTTTCAATTTGCTCTGCATACCGATCTTCATTATCCGAGTTTAAGTTTGTCGATCAGGAGAATAGTGGCTAGAGTTTCATTGTTCCAGTAGGTTGAAGTGCTTGATTTCCGCAGAAGACTATCAGCGAGAGCTTCATTTGGGCGAGGTTAGTTCTTTTCTCAATCTCTCTATTTGTTTTTTCTTCAAACAGTGAGATTTTCCCCCATTTCTTTAGTTTCCACAGGGTGGGGGTCGTCAGGTCGGGTTTCAAAGTCGGTACGGACCCGTTTTAGGTCGCTATTCCTGACTTCCCCATGCCCCCATTCCTGCAGGTTTTAAAACTGGCGGTTACCAAAAAACTCGTAGGCAGATTTCACAGCAACCCCCGCAACTTGCGAACGTGATGGTCTGGTGGAGAAAATGTCGAGGGTCGTCGTCCCGAAACTGTCCCGGTTATTCCCGAAGTTCAAGATCACCCTGATTCAGCCCCGACCAGTGAACAAATGGAGGACGATGCTGAGGTTGGTCGCCATACTTTTGGGGAGCAGTTTTCTGAGGATGTGGTTGTCGTTGGTGTAAGAAATATTGAGACCGAAGTTGTCACTGTGGAGACGGTGTCTTCCAAACAAACGCATTCAAATGATGAGCAGGGGTCTTCGCATACTCGGGCAGTTGGGGTTTTCGAGTCGAAATCGGATTCTAGTACCGATTCAAATGATGAGGCTGCTGATGATGTGGTTGCCGAGGCTGACGATCGTACCTCTGCTTTGACTGATGGTTATTCTAGTACTGGTCCGGGGCGAGTCGATCTTCGAATGCCTTATGATGTGAATGTTCCTCGCATTCTTAATTGGGTTGCTTCTTCCGTTACTGAAACAAAATCTCTGTACGGAGTAGGGGAAGATATGAGCGTTTTTGTAGATAAGTTATCCATTCGGGGTCGGCTTTGGAATGTCGAAGGTATGAGATCTGATGAGCATGCAGCGACCTGGCCGGGAGCTTTGAAATTTGTTATGTATGATGTGTTGGTATCGGATATGCATATCCATCCCCCGTTTACTAATCTTCAACAGACTGTTTTGGTGAGATTGGAATTGGCACCTTCGCAATTTCACCCCAATGGCTGGGCATTTCTTCGAGCCTTTGAATTGATATGCCTCGAGCTTAAACGTCCAGCGTCTGCCGATCTATTTTTTCATTTGTTTGAGGTTAATAGGAATAGCGAAAAAGGCGAGGAAGGAAGTGCTTGGGAGCATGTGAGTCTTCGGTCTCTGAAAGGTGCCAAGATTTTTCGGGCTTATTCAGATTCGTTGAAGGGGAGGTGGAAAGAGCTTTTCTATTTTGTGGAGCTGGTGAGCAGTGAGGCAATTGACCATGTGGGTAGATTTGATTCGGATGGGCGAACTTTGGTGTCCACTAAGTTTCCCATAGGATGGGGACTTGGTCATTATAACCGTTCTCCCAGATCCTATCACGTCGGCGAATCTCATCTTTGCCGTGCTGATATCCTGACCAGAGATATCCTGTTGTTTATCTCATCCCAAGTACCTTATACCAAGCATAAATATCGAGGTATCCCTGTCGATCGATTGGTTAAGTGTGCTACCAGAAGAAAGGTTATGGGGGTTCTAGGTAGGGTTGTGTTTTGTGTTGTCAATTTATATTTTGACTGTGAATTGTTAATTTGTGATTTTGAGCAATTCGTCCTGTTTTTTCTTTGTTTTCAGATACGATGGCAGGGAATAGGATTGCTCAATTAAAAAGGATGGCGCTGCCGAACTTGGGGGCGGAGGAAGGTGAGCATGTAAATCAAGAGGTTCCAGAGAATGCTCCCGATCTTAGTGGTGCCGTTCATGTTTCCCCAATTAGGACCGTCCATGAGGAACAGCTGGAGGACTTTGCGGAAGATCTTCAACATCGGAAGAGAAAAGCCCCCGTTGAGGGTCCCTGCACAAGGCAGGTGAAGATAGCCCGGAGAACTGAGGAGAAGAAGAAGGTGGTGATTCCAACAGATCCTAAGTCTTCTAACGGGCATAGATCTTCTAAGAAAGCAAATCCTGTTCCCGTGGATGCGAGTTTTATGGAGAAGAATATGGAGGAATATCTTACCGATCCAGTTAGTGCGGCCGCAAAGCTGTTTGTTCACTTGGCCGATATTACCAAGTTGCAGAGGGAGGAGATGGAACGTCGTCATGAAGGTGAGGCATTCTTTCAGGAGTTTGTTTGACGTTCTTTTTACCTACCTCATTGACTTTAAACTTTATTTGTTTTTCAGAGTTGGTGAATGCTGAGAGGGCCAAGTTATTCAATGCTCTAAAAGAACTGGTCGAAAAGAACAAAATCCTGGGTAACACTATGAGTGACTTAAAGACTTTGAAGGCTTATGTGGACGATCTTGAAAAGTCCCATAATTCTGCTAAGTCGCAAGTTGAGGATGGCCTTGTTCGTATCGGTCAGCTGAATGATCGGATCCGCTTGCTTGAAGAAGAGAGGAAAAGTGCTGAAGAGACAATTAAAAGATTGGAGGGTCAGATTCAAGAGTTGATGGCGCTGCTGAAAAAATTTGAAGAGAACAAGGCTGAGACTAGTTCCACTCCTGAAGATCGATGTGCCTCACTTGAGAAAGAGCTCGCCCAAACCCGTGCTGAGCTGGTAAAATCTAAGAAGCAGGCGCGGACTGCTGCCGATCTTGCTCTTGAAATGGCAGGAGATGGCTTCGATCTTGCGCTTGGTCAAATTGCTCTTCTCTATCCCTCTCTTAATCTTGACAAGGCCGTCTTCAATGTGGATCACGAGATTGAGGGAGATCAGATTGTGAAAATCGACCTCAACACCAACGTGAAGACTGTGGTTCATCCCAAGTCTGCCTGATTTATGTTCAGATCCAGTTTGTAAGAGTTCCGGGTTTATACAGAGAATCATGCATAAGCTCGGAACTTTGTCAAGTTGTTTTTAGCTTTTAGTTTTTTATATATGAAACTTGAGGCCTCGGCCGTATCCGAGAAGATTGTAATGAATTTAAATCTGTTTATGGAAGCTTGATTCCTTGAATGGTTTAACCACCGTAATCGTCAATTTTCATAGTCTTGACCATATAGTTCGTACTTTATAGTTTTTGATAAGATCAAAAAAGATAAGTGTGGAACGTAGGTAAAAAGGGTTCGAGAGGGGCTCTCAAACGATTTAGAGAGGATCTGTTTTGAGAATTCTCGTAGGTAAAAAGGGGTTTGAGAGGAGCTCTCAAACGATTAGAGAAGACCTGTTGAGAATTTCCGTAAGATCGGGCCTAAGGACAGTTTACCAGGACTCGGCCCAGATTTAACTCGTCTATTAGGGTTTTTGGCTACTAAGGCCAATGATCGATTTTAAGGATAAAATCCTTAAAGGACCTTTCGAACCTTTTGGGTAGTTTACCAGGACTCGGCCCGGATTGAACTTGCCCCTAAGGGTTGTGGCTGCTTTGGCCACGTGTGGAGATCTTATGAGATCGGTCCAAGAATTTATTCTGAAGATGTTTGTAGATTTATAGTGGTAGGAACTACCGTTACACGAAACTGGCACACGTAAAACAGTCGTGTCCTTAAACGTAATAGCTTTTTAACTTTGTGGCGTTCCAAGTTCGGAGGATCTCCTTTCTGCAAAGTGTTTCCAATTTGAAAGCCCCGGTACCGGTCTTACTTTTAACACGATAAGGTCCCTCCCAATTGGGTGCTAATTTTCCTTGTGAAGCATTTTTCAAACCAACATCGGCTCTTCGGAGGACTAAGTTGCCGGGTTCAAAATCTCTGGGGACGACCTTGGCATTGTATCGGGTCGAAACATTTTGTTTGATGATGGCTTCTCGAAGTGTGTCTTGTCCTCGAACTTCGTCGATGAGATCGAGGTTTTCTTTCAAAGCTTGGTAGTTTTCCGCAAGGGTTTTGGGATTTGCTACTCTCCAACTTAGCTCGCCGACTTCCACTGGGATGACCGCCTCGTTGCCATAGGAGAGCCGGAACGGCGTTTCTCCTGTAGAGCTTTGAGGGGTGGTTCTGTAAGCCCAGAGAACATATGGGAGTTCTTCTACCCAGTTTCCTTTGGCGTTGTCCAGTTGTTTTCTCAAACCATTAAGGAGTATTTTGTTGGCTGCATCTACTTGACCGTTGGTTTGCGGGTGTTCTACTGACGTGAAATGATGCTTGATTTTAAATTCGGACATAATCTTCCTGAAACCTTTGTCGGTGAATTGAGTTCCATTATCAGAAATAATTGTTTCGGGGATCCCGAATCTACTTATGATGTTCTTTTTAAAAAATTTCAGACAGTTCCTTGCAGTGATGGTGGCTAAGGGCTCTGCTTCAATCCATTTGGTAAAATAATCAATTGCCACTATGAGAAATTTGTTTTGGCCTGGAGCAGTTGAGAACGGACCTAGGAGATCTATTCCCCATTGTGCAAAGGGTCATGTTGAGGATACGCTTCGGAGTTCGATTGGTGGGGCGACGTAAACATTGGCGTGGACTTGGCATTTTTTGCACTTTTTTACGTAATTCTTGGCATCGCCTTCCATGGTCGGCCAATAATATCCTGTGCGTAGGGCCTTTCGAGCTAGGGAACGGGTGCCAAGGTGTTGTCCGCATATTCCTTCATGAATTTCGGCTAGGGTGGAATGCACTTGCTCCCCTTCAATGCATTTTAATAATGGTGAAGAGAGGCTCCTCCTGTATAACGTATTGTATATGACTGAGAAGGCGGAGGCTTTTCTTCTGATGGTTTTCGCTTCAGCCGAGTCTGGAGGTTCGATTCCTGTTTTGATGTACTCTAATATCGGAGTGATCCAACGTTGGCTCTCCTCAATGGAACAAATTGTAGAAATACAAGTCGAATCAAGAGAGATACTAGGTCTTCTGAGTAATTCTTGGATGATCGTCCGGTGATTACCGGGGATCTTGGTGCTGGCGAGTTTTGATAGGATATCCGCCCTCTGATTATCGGATCTGGGGTCGTGCTTTACCTCGGCTGTTTTGAATTGTGCGAGTAACTCATGTATCCGAAGTTGGTATTTCTGGAGGGTCGGATCCTTGGTTTCAAATTGATTGTTTATTTGTGAAACGACCAAGAGTGAATCCGTGTAGAGATTGACCTGAGTGACTCGTAGGTCAATTGCCAATTGTAGACCTGCGATGCAAGCCTCGTATTCTGCTTGATTGTTAGTTGTTTGGAAAGCGAAGGTAAGGGAGACTTCAATGATCACTTTATCCGGGCTTTCCAACATTAAACCTGCGCCGCTTCCTTTGGGGTTGGAAGACCCATCAACGTGTAAAGTCCAGAAGTCGTTAACAAGATCAGCGGGAATCATTTCTGCTACAAACTCTGCTAGGACTTGGGCCTTCATTGTCGTACGAGACTCGTACTTGATTCCAAACTCGGAGAGTTCTACCGCCCATTTAATCATTCTTCCGGCAAGGTCAGATCGGTGTAAAATCTGCCTTATTGGATAGTTGGTGCGTACGACTATCTGGTGTGCCACAAAATATGGTCTGAGGCGTCGGGCTGCGACGACTAAGGCTAGCGCGATTTTTTCTATTTGCTGATACCTGCATTCGGGTCCCTGAAGTGCTTTGCTTACAAAGTAAATGGGACTTTGACCGGTTTGTGTCTCCCGGATGAGTACGGAGCCTAAAGCTTCCTCCGAGATTGATAGGTATAAGTATAGAGTTTCTCCCTTGTATGGGCGAGTTAGGATGGGTGGTTCTGAAAGCGCTTTTTTGAGTTGTTGCAAGGCTTTGTCTTGTTCGTTCGTCCAGTCGAAATTTCCTTCGCCATCCTCCTTTTCTTTTTCCAAAAGTTTGAATAATGGGAGAGATTTAAATGCCGCATTTGACAGGAATCGGGATAAAGCGGCGATCATACCGTTGAGTTTTTGAACCTCTTTTTTGGAAGTCGGAGTCCGCATTTCAGTTACGGATCGACACTTGTCAGGGTTTGCTTCAATTCCCCTCTTTGTTAAGTAGAAACCGAGGAACTTTCCAGCTCGGACTCCAAAAGTGCATTTTTCCGGATTTAGTCTCATGCTATTTTTTCTGATTTCTGCGAAAATTTCTTGAAGGTCTTTTACGTGGGTGTCTTCCTGTTCACTTTTTGCAATCATGTCATCAAGATAGATTTCAACAGTCTTGCCTATCTGTTTTTGGAATAATTTATTCATCATTCTCTGATAAGTGGCTATGGCGTTTTTTAAACCGAAGGGCATAACTCGGTAGGCGAAGTTACCTTGGTCCGTCATAAAAGCAGTTTTTTCTTGGTCAGAGGGAAACATGGCGATCTGATTGTAACCGGAATAAGCGTCCATAAAAGAAAGTAGGCGAAAACCCGAGGCATTGTCGACGAGGCGATCGATACTTGGGACAGGAAAGGCGTCTTTTGGACAGGCTTTGTTTAGGTCAGTATAATCGATGCACATACGCCATTTGCCGTTGCTCTTTTTAACTAGTACTGGGTTTGATAACCAAGTCGTGTATTTGACTTCAGTTATAAAGTTTGCTTTGACTAAATCTTCAACAGTTTTTGTGGCGGCCATGGCCTTCTCTCCACTCTGCGCTCGTCTTCTTTGGGAGACCCACTTTGCTTCCGGATTAACGGCGAGTTGGTGACATGCGACTTCTGCCGGGATTCCGGGTATGTCGTTTGCCGACCAAGCAAAAAGATCGGCATGATCTTTTAAACACTGGGTGAGTTTAATTTTTACCTCTTCGGATAGGTCGGCTCCAATTTTCACTGTCTTTGTAGGATCGTCTCCGAGCTGTACTTCGATGGATTCCCCGTCAGGTTGGGGTCTTCTCATTTTCTTTTTGAGTTCTTTGGCCAACTTATCGTCGTCTTCCTCTTCTGAGCTGTCTGGGTCGTATCTTGCATCTAAATCAGTTAAGTTGACTTCGGCTGATTTTCCTGAAATTTCTTCTTTTTTGGTTATCTCAAGTGGAGATCCTTCCATATCTTGAGCCTTTTTTTTCTGCTTTTGTCCATAGGAAAAAACATCTTGAGGCGGATTCAAGATCTGAGTTTAAGGTGATCACTTTGTTGCAGAGGGAGTGGAATTTCATTTTTAAGTGAGTGGTGGAGGTTACTGCTCCGAGTCTTCCCAAAGTCGGTCTTCCAATGATACAGTTGTATATCGATTCACACGGTAGGATGAGAAACTTGGTTTTGATGATCCTTACCAAGGGTTCTTCACCGTAGGAAACCATCAGTTCGAGGTGTCCCAGAGGTTTAGTTCGAGATCCATTGAATCCTGATAGTGCGGATCCTCGGTAAGGGGTGATGTATTCTTTATCGATTCCCATTCTTTCTACGAGGTCGAGGAAAATGATGTCTGAAGAACTTCCCTGCTCGACCAAAATTCTTCTAATCTCTTTATTGGCGATTACCGCCGTGACGACTAGTGGTACGTGTTTGTTGGGTTTCCCATCTAGAAGGTCTTCATCTCTGAAAGACAAAGGAGGTCGGTTTGAAGGTGTTTGTGTGACTGATGTGGAGGCTATATTGAGTAACTCTTTCCATTTTCGTTTCATTGTTTTCCCGGATTCTTCGTGGGCAATACCTCCCGCGATCATCATCATTACGGAACGTCCCTTTGATTTCCTCGAATCGGGTTCGTCGTCGTCGGATTCGGCTTTGTTTTTCTCCCTTGCTCTGGGTTCCTGTTCCCGTTCATCTTTAATCTCGTTAGCTTGACGCCTTGGTTTGTGTACATAGCTGGCAAGTTTTCCCCTTTTAATCATATCCTCGATGTCATCTTTCAAGGCGTTGCAATGGTTGGTGTCGTGACCGTTACTCCGATGATATCGGCAGTATTTATTAGAACGCTGGCCCGGTCGGTTGGTGAGTGGTTTTGGGAATTTTTCGTCTTTAAATTCTGTGTTCCAGCATTCACCCAAAATTTGAGCTTGAGTGTCATTGAGCTCAGTATAGAATTGATGACGGTTCCGGGGGCGGGGATCCCTGCTGCCTCGGCAGTCGTTTTTTTGATCTCTTTCATTTTGGGGTTTGGATGATTCGGTGATTGGTGGTTTTGTACCGATCATGGCGCTTTCTTCTTCATTGATGAAGCATTGGGATAGTTGGAGGAAATCTTGGAGGTTCTCTGGCTCCCACGTGTTTATGTGTTTTTTGAATGGGCTTCCGGAGCGCAGCCCCATGCCCATGAAGTAAACTCGGAAGGCATCATCGAGGTTTCGAACTTGAACTGCTTCCTTGTTAAATCTTTCTATATATTATTGTCTTAAAGATTTGGAGTTCTCCTGGACGATGGATGCTAAGACATTTTTGTTTTTTGGTTTGCTTTTGGAATGGGAAAAATTAGCTGAAAATAACCTGGCCAGTTGGTCCCAGGAGGAGATTGTGTTTGATTTGAGGGTCTCAAACCATTCTGAGGCTATTTTTTCCATTGTTAGGGGGAAAATTCGGCATTTCATCTCTACTGGAACGTTTCGATACTGCATTACTGTGTCAAAGTAACTTAAATGTCTGTCAAGGTCGCCTGTCCCGTCATAGGTCTTCGAGCCTTCTGGTGGTTTTTCGAGATATCTGGGCACCGGGTAACGGTCGATCTTTTCCGTGAAAGGGCCTTTGCGCTTGGTTGTTCGTGTCCGTGGCGGAGATCGGTGTCGATGGTGTGGGTGCCTTCTGTCATGGGGGCGATATCCTCGAGGTGAACATTCTCTACTCCGGGATCGTTGCCTGGGAGAAGAGGATGTCAGAGAGGAATGAATTTCGGGTGAATAATCAGCGTCTTCTCTTCCGACGTATACTTCGGCTTGAGGCGAGCAGGACACATTCCTTCCGAGCCTATGAGGAGGAGAGCGATGGTAATGTCGTCTTCTGGGTGGAGATCGATGGTGTTGTTGAGTCGGATATCTTCCTTCAGGAGAATCTCGGTCGGGCGAGATCTGATCCGGGAGATTCCTCTCTGGCATAAATTGACTTGAGGGGAGTTATTTCACATGTGGAATTGAGTGAAAGTTATTTTGGAGACTTAACTTAAAAAAGACAAGCAATAAATAAACTCCTTAATAGTGATAATTTTTGTATTTTCTTCTTAAGTTAAGGGAGTATCAAACAATTTCCACACGAGATAGATAGACCAAATACAACTAGATCCAGCAAAATACGGTAGTACGGTACTAATAAAAAAGTACAAAAGTTTAATAAATTAAGACAAGCAACTCAAAAAATTAAGATTAAATATTGCGAAACGAGGACTTATCACCTACTAGAAAAGAACACCTGTACAAAATAATTGATGGTAATGATGTCTATGGGTTCACGACGACAACACATATTCTAAGAGTCTGTTTGATAGACATATCCTGTGTTAATTCAGTGTTTGTTGAAACAGTATGATATGATAACTTAATTCTGTAATTTATCTTATCCCGTTTCTATAGTTAAAATCTTATTCAGAATTTGAGTTGGGTTAGAAACCAGAAGGATAGGATAAAAAAATAATTTACTCATTTACTCTCCTAAAATATATTTTAAAATATACAAATATGAAATCTAATTAAAAATAAATATAAATATACTTAAAAACAAGACAAACATAAATTTTTATAATGTTAAACTTAAAAGTACTAGTACTTAATATAAAAAATAATGTATGATTATATGATAAGAGTAATTTTGTCATTTTGTATAATCTAAAAATTAAAAATATTAAAATAAGTGATAAAAGGATAAAATTATTATTAAAACATAAAAATTGAAAATTAATTTAATTTTTTAACAAATGAAATATAGTTGTTACAAGGGTATTTTTGTATTTAACACACACACACATATATATATATATATATATATATATATATATATATATATATATATGTGTGTGCGTGTGTGTGTTATTACTTATTAGTTTATCTAAAATTTATAGTAGAATAATATATGTTATCTTTGTACCTAAAAAATGATATATTATTTTATTTCTTATCAGATGTTGCACATCAACCACATGATATGATAGTGATATCCTGTTTTTATCATATCCTATCATGTCTCTATCTTATCCTAACCATCCTAACCATCAAACAGGCCCTAATGGTTTAATTTGTATATAATGTTGTAAAAAATTTACTTCATTAACCAATTAAAATCTGTATTATGAATAATTTTTATGATGTGTGTCAATTTGCAATTAGTCGATGTTATAAAATATATCTCTTACACCAATAATGTATATAGATTAAAAATCACATTCTTTATTCGGTGCTTGGCTTGACAATAATTCAATAGTAGTATTATATTTCCATCTTTTCTGTGGATATACATTACATCTTGCCTCCTCTTTTTATACTTTTTTCTTTTCACAATTTCCTCTTTTATATAAGAAGTAACCAAATAAGCAATCTACACCCAATTATTGAGACTAGTAGACCAACAAGTATTGCCGAATATGTAAAATGATTTTAAAATCCAAACGATAAAGTATTTTTGAGTTAGGAAGTAAAGATGTTGAACAAATACTTACGTGATCCTATTTTGATTTAACGTTTTTCATTTTTTCCGGATGAAAATGAAGATAAGCGTATAATAATTGTAAGATAAGATAAGATTATTTCTGATAATGGTAATATGCTAGCAAGAATCCCAAAAGGCAGGAATATCAATATTTATTAAAAAAGATTGTACTATTTGGATTATTTTCTAATTTCTAAAAGCAACAAATTTATTTGTTGTCATTAACAAATAAATTTTTTCAGTCTATGCAATTTTAAACTTTAATGTAACTATTTTTTTGCCCCCTCAAACATATTGGTGAAGCTCAGCCACTATTTCAAGATTCTTTCAAGGTTTTAACAAAGATTTTAAATTAAAGTTTCGATTAGAGTTCTATACCTGTATTACAACTTTTATTCTTTTAGGCCCATTTGGTGGTAAGAATACAGACAAGATATGATATGAAGCACGATAAAGATAGGATATGAGACAGATAGTATAACATTATCATATCATGTGTTTGATGTGCAACACCTAATAGGATATATAAGATAATATATATTATTTCATTTTAGGTAGAAAGATAACATATTTTATTCATTGGGAATTTCTATTATATATTTTATATAAGCTTATATATATTATGTTAATGACAAAAATACCCTTGTGACAATTATCTTTTGTTTGCTGTAAAATTAAATTAATTTTCTATTAGTATACTTTTTTAATAATAAATTTATTTTTATCACTTATTTAAGCAGTGTGTCTTAGGATATATAATTTGGTGTTTGAAAAAATTCTAACTATTCAAATATGCAAAATTTGTTCCACAATAACAGTTGGTGAAAAAAAAAATTGTAACAAAATACGTAAAGTGTGATGCTGAGTAATGTGTTTTGAGATGCTTTTAATTTAGTATTCGGAATTTAGTCTAGAGTTGATTCACTTCTGTAATTTCCTTCACCTCTTCCTCTGCGTGAGTTTCTGAGAAAAAGAAAATCTGAGTTGTTGTGAGAGGAAGAAGAAGGAGGGCTGTTCATTGTAATCAATTGTTCATCATTGTGGATATTTTGCCTCGGATTCAGACCCCCAGACGTAGGAGAAATCCGAACTGGGTTACCAATTTTTTGGTGTTTTCTCTTCTCCCTTTTTTATCTCGTTCTTTCTTTTCGTAATTTCGTTTAATTCGCTTTATGTTTTTTATGTTCTTCGTTTTTGCAAATTGGTTTTTCCGTATAATCCGATTTCCACATTAGGATTAGTGTACTACAGTTTAATTGCGAATTCCAAATTAGGTGTTGTGATTGTTATTTTCGTCGTTTCAGGTATTTGAGGTTGAACCCTTAATTGGGCATTCAACACAACAATAATAAACCAACACATTGTTCCAGTGGTATAAGTTGACCTGGGAAATGAGGGTTAACCTGATACTCCCGAGTTCGATTTCTACAATGAATAAATTTAGTATATGTCAGTACAAAATTTACTCCTAAACACGAGAGTTACATGACACAGATAAATGCACTAGTTAAAAAAATATATATAATTAAATTTGGCTCGATAACAATGGTGTGTGAAGAGGCCGGAGTAGTTAAATAGGAGTAATATCGAGTTCACATACGTAATGGACAATTCTGCATGAAGATGAAGTAATTAATAGCCAAACCAGTTTGATTGGAATGCCTAACTCGATTTCATAGAACATATACATACGTCCAATCAAAACGATTAAACTTTCTTCCTTATGTTTATCAAGATTTAACTGTCTTTTATGTATAGAAAGATGCAAAAGTTCAACTACGCCTTATGGAGTGAAAATTTCCTTTGGGTATGTTTGGATACTTCAAACTTAATGGAATGGAGTGGAATGGAATGGAATGGAGTGGAGCGGAATAGAACAAAATTATCATTCCATTATTTGGATATTATATGATGGAGCGGAATGAAATTACCATTCCATTACAGTGCATACGCACGGGTACCGTCGTGTTTTTTATATGAATTTACTAATTTAGAATTTAATTAATCCGAATATATAAAAAGTAAATACATATAAAAAGTCAAAAATATATAAGTATAACTTTTCATAACAACAACATATAATGTATCCTATCGGAACTCAAAAACAACATATAAGTATAACTTTTTATATGCATATGTGTATATATATATATATATATATATATATATATATATATATACACACACCTATAAAAACAAACATAAAAGAAAATATTGTCTTGTTGAGACGTATACTTTATCTGTGCTTTTTTATATATCAATGAAAGTTATTTATCTTTTTTTAAGTATCAATGACAAATATTCCTCCGGTATTTTATATATATCAGTGATAATTATTTGTCCTTCTTAATTACACATGACAAAAATTTGTCACGCCGTGTCAAAAACAATATGTCACGTGTTTTTTTAATATTTATCATTAGTTTGAATAGTCATTGAGTCTTCTCATTAGTAGTCTTCTAAAATTATGATTATCAACGACAAATATTTATCCTATGTATTTTTATATATCAGTGAGAGTTATTTATGCTTTTTTAGGTATCAGTGACAAATATTTGCTACATGTATTTTTTGTTTGAAAACTTTTGCTAGTATTCAAAAGATAGATAGTAGACTATAGGTGATGAGGACCTCTTACATCAAGAAAATGAAGTACAACAAGGGATAGTGACTAGGAGCAAAGCGCGGAGGCTTCAAGAGGACATGGAGAGGAAGATTGGCGCTTTGTTGACTCCCATTAGAGGAGAATCTAATGAAACCTCCATTTACCAAGTCTTAGTCATTAGTGTCTAATTCCTTATTAAGAACATATATTAGATTTGTTTTCTTTTCTATTTGTAATTTGTAATAAATGTACTTTGAGGTATTTTCTTTAGAAGCCTAGCATTTGTTCTAAGGCTTTAGGTTGTGATTAGAAACTTAGGGTGGTGCACTTAGTATTTTTGCCAATAGTATATAATGGCAAACTTAACATTTTGGAAGGGGGATTTTTGATGATATAGAATTGTGATTTTTGAGAGCATAGTTTTCTCTCCTTTGGTTCTTGGATGAACTCTATTGATCTTATCAAGGGGCTATTCATCTCCCTTGTGGCGATTACGCACCGATCTTATCATCTCTCCTTAGATGTGGCGATCTTCACTCCATCTCCATCTTCTTTCCTTTCCATTTTGTGAGTTTTAATTCCTTCATTGTTCTTATTTTTGTTCATTGAGTTAAAGAAATTGAAAACCTAATCATGGAAAAGATCCTAATATTCAAGATCTTGCTTGAATTTCACATCAATTGGTATCAGATTTAGGTTCTGTGATTAGTGTTCTCTTTGATTTCATTTTTTTTTCTCTGTTTCTGTAAGCGTAATTTTGTTTCTTCGTTTCTGTTTGCGTTCTTGCGTTCTTTCCTTTTGTTATTCTTTTTTTTTCCTTTCTTCGTTTCAGTCCCTTTTTTTCGTTCTATTCCTTTCGATTCAGCTTCAATTTGACTAGATCAACCGTGAATTGAACTGCGTTCATCTTCAATTTCAGTTTGCGCTCTGTGATTTGCATCTTCGTGATTCCGTTGCCTTCAGATTTCGTTCAGTTTGCATAACTCTTGATTCGATTTTCTGTTTCGATGCTGTGCAATTTGATAAATAGCGATTGTGAGATTGCAACGATTGAATCAATCAGATCGATCCTGCTTTGTCCTGCTTTCCTTCTATTGTTTCAATCTTGATCTGTGTAAGTTCGGCGTTCTTATTTCTTCCTTATGGTTTTATGAATTCTCATTTCTGGATCTTGAATGTTTGATTCTTGTTTTTTTTTCTCAATTCAGTAGTTATAAGATTTTGCGATACTGCTGTGTTGTTCAGGTTTTTCTGTTTGGTCTTTCAGTTTGATGTTAAACGATTGTGCAGTCTCGTTTCTTGCAAGTGCCGATTTTTGCGTATAGGCATTATATGCGAGATATGTCCTGTTGATACTGGTTTATTGTTGAGCATAAGCTTTCGTTTCAGTATTCTGATAGTGTGTGTGTGTTACTGTTCTGACTTTAGCATATCTGCGCTGATTCTGGTACCTTTGATTTTAATTCAATTGGAATTTTGATTTCAGCTTTATTTCTTCAATACTTACTCAAATCTGGATTTTCAAAAGCCAAATTAGTATAGAAAAAAAAGAGGAATCCAATTCTGCATAGAGAATTTGTGAAAACAGCTTATCAAAAAAAGTGCTTCTGAAAAAGCAAAAAAAAAAAGTGCTTAAAAAAAAAAGGCAAGTATTCAAAAAAAAAAAAAGCAAAAGAGTAAATATCCAGATTTGAGATAAAGTTTCTTCATTCAATTTGCAAATAGATGTCATATTTGATATGTGGATTGTAAGGTTTTAGTACCAAACTTTCCACAATTTTGATTACCTACACACATTTGTCTCCTACACACACTACATACTTATACACATTTGGTTTCCTTGATCACATACTTTTCCTTTGTTTCCTTGAGTATCTTGTTCAAACATTATTTGTTCGAGAGTCTCTTTCTTATTAGCTTTCTTTGTTGGCGTCTAAATTGTCTTAGAGTCTCTTTGTGTCTTTTTTGGCTCTTGTATGATAATTTCCTTGCGTGGTTGTCTCATTGGCTATGGTAGTAACATCAACACCTTGGTGATTGAAATCTACTTGAGTCCTTTTAAGAACCTATAGGAGGGAAATTTAGGGAGTGGAAAAAGGCAAGAGTGATACATTACACAAAAGCCAAAAAGAGTGTAAACACGAGTGACAATTCAAGAGTGTAAACACTTAGTTGAGTGGTGAGGTCCATTTTTTTCTTTTTTTATATTCTTTTGTATATTGTATTCGTTATTTTCATCATGTCAAGTGTTCCACTATCACCAAGAACGGCTGCCCTCATGGCTCACATTACTAATCTTCAAAGAGAAACACAAACGGAGATTAGGAGGGTTAGTGAAGCGCTTGGGGAAAGAATTACTTTGGTTGAAAGGCGGGTTGAAGAACCTATTCCACATAATGACCTTGAGGAGGAAGAGGTTGAAGAAGAGAGCCCTAGACATGAAAGGAGGCCAAGGAGGAATGATAGAAGACATAGACATTTTGACAATGAATATGAAAGGAGGCATAGGCATCACCATTATGGTTATGACTATGAACGGAGGCATAGGCATCATAGTGATGAGGAGGATAGGAGGCAAAGGTGGGAAGAAGAATCTTGGAGAAAAAAGAAACTCAACATTCCTAATTTTCAAGGCAAAGGAGATGCGGATTTATACTTAGATTGGGAACTCAAAGTGGAACAAATTTTTAATTGCCATGAAGTAAGGGAGGAAAGGAAGGTTAGTTTGGCTACCTTAGAGTTCACGGATTATGCTTTGTTATGGTGGGATCAACAACAAAAGGAGAGAGCTAGGTGTGGAGCAAGACCTATTGAATATTGGGAAGACTTGAAAGCCATGATGAGGAAAAGATATGTACCAAGTCACTACACTAGGATACTACATGACAAGCTCCAAAAGCTCAAACAAGGTGGGAAAAGTGTTGAGGAGTATTACAAAGAATTGGAAGTTGCACAAATTAGAGCCAATGTGGAGGAGAGTAGAGAAGCGGCTATGGCAAGATTCATGAATGGTTTGAATTATGAGATAAGAGATGTGGTGGAGCTACAAGACCACCTTGACCTTGAAGAACTTGTCCATCAAGCTACTAAAGTGGAGCAACAACTAAAAAGAAAGAGCTCCTACAAGAGATCCAATTCCAACCACAATTCCAACCATAAGACTTCAAATTGGAAGGATAAGGATAAGTCAAAGAAGGAGGGAGCCTCTTCCTCCAAACATGATGAAGCTTCGGCCAAACATGGCCACAAAGGTACGCAACTTTCTAACTCTACTCCTTCATCTAGTTCTTCCACAACTTCCACAAAATGTTTTAAATGTCGTGGGAGGGGGCACATTGCTTCCCAATGCCCAAACAAAAGAGCTTTGGTCATCAAAGATGGTTTTGTGGTGACCGAGAGTGAGAGAGAAAGCTCTCACTCCTCCTCTAGCTCTTCTAGTGGAAGTGAGGAAGAAGTGGATGAACAACCCCTCCAAGGGGATTTGCTTATGGTGAGGAGATTACTAGGAGTGAACCTTAGGATAGATGACTCCTCTCAAAGAGAAAATATCTTTCACACTAGGTGTCTAGTTAATGAGCAATGTTGTTCTTTGATAATTGATGGTGGTAGTTGTACTAATGTAGCTAGCACTAGATTAGTTACAAAACTCAATCTACCCACCATTGCTCATCCTAGACCCTATAAACTTCAATGGTTAAGAGAGGATGAAGAAATTGTTGTGAACAAACAAGTGTTGGTAAGTTTTAGCATCCATAAATACAAAGATGAAATCTTGTGTGATGTGGTGCCAATGGAAGCCGGTCACATTTTGCTTGGTAGACCATGGCAATTTGATAGGAAAGTCACTCATGATGGCTTTACTAACAAATACACTTTTGTTCACGACAAGCTCAAAATTACTTTATCGCCTCTTAGTCCAAAGGAAGTATGTGAGGATCAAATAGCTCTCAAGCTCAAAAGAGAGAAAGAAAAGCTACAAAAGAGTGAAAAAATGAGTGGAGAAAGTTCCAAAAAAAGTGAGGACCGAGAGCAAAAGGAAAAAAAGAATAAAAAGAAAAGTGGGGAAAAAGAAGAGAATATAGTACAAAACTTGTTTTTGAGAGAGAAGGAAGTCAAGAGAGCTTTGACATGTAGGCAACCCCTATATTGTTTGTATTATAATGATTTGTCCTTGCCTAATTCTTCTCTTGAATTGCCAAAATGTGTTGAAAATCTCTTAAAGGATTTTGAGGATGTGTTCCCCAAGGACATACCTCATGGCCTACCTCCTATAAGGGGTATTGAGCACCAAATGGATCTCATTCCGGGTGCCTCATTACCAAATAGGCCTGCTTATAGAAGTAATCCCGAAGAGACAAAAGAGATTGAAAAACAAGTTGAAAAACTCTTAGAAAAAGGATGGGTAAGGGAGAGTTTGAGCCCTTGTGCTATGCCCGTCATTTTAGTACCAAAAAAAGATGGCACATGGAGAATGTGTACCGATTGTAGGGCCATCAACAATATAACCATTAAGTATAGACATCCAATCCCAAGATTAGATGACATGCTTGATGAGTTATATGGTGCTTGCTATTTTTCTAAAATTGACTTAAAAAGCGGTTATCATCAAATTAGGATGAGAGAAGGGGATGAATGGAAAACGGCATTCAAAACCAAATTTGGTCTATATGAATGGTTAGTCATGCCTTTTGGCTTGACAAACGCCCCAAGTACCTTTATGCGTTTGATGAACCATATTTTAAGGCAATTTATTGGAAAATTTGTGGTGGTCTATTTAGATGACATTCTCATATATAGTAGGACACTAGAAGATCATGTTAATCATTTACAAAGTGTCATGGAAGTTTTGAGAAAAGAACACTTATATGCTAACTTAGAAAAATGCACATTTTGTAAAAGTGAGGTTGTGTTCTTGGGATTTGTTGTTAGTTCCCAAGGGGTGAAAGTTGATGAGGAAAAGATCGAGGCCATCAAAGATTGGCCCACCCCTAGGAATGTGAGTGAAGTGAGGAGCTTTCATGGGCTAGCAAGTTTTTATAGGCGGTTTGTTAAAAATTTTAGCACATTGGCTTCTCCTTTGAATGATGTTGTCAAGAAAAATGTGGCATTTAAGTGGGGAACGGAGCAAGAGCAAGCTTTTCAAGAGCTCAAAACTAAATTGACAAATGCTCCTATCCTAGCTTTGCCTAATTTTTCTAAGACATTTGAGTTGGAATGTGATGCTTCCAACATTGGCATAGGTGCGGTTTTATTGCAAGAGGGGCACCCAATTGCTTATTTTAGTGAAAAATTGAGTGGTGCCTCCTTGAATTATTCCACCTATGACAAAGAATTGTATGCTTTGGTTAGGGCCTTACAAACTTGGCAACACTACTTGTTTCCTAAAGAATTTGTGATCCATAGTGATCATGAATCTCTTAAGTTTCTTAAAGGCCAAGGAAAATTAAATAAAAGGCATGCCAAGTGGGTTGAATTTTTGGAGCAATTTCCCTATGTAATTAAACACAAGAAAGGCAAAAGCAATGTAGTTGCGGATGCCTTATCTAGGAGACATGCTTTACTTCTTCTCTTGAAACTAAGATTCTTGGTTTTGAACATTTGAAAGAACTATATGCTTGTGATGTTGATTTTTCCAATATATATATATCTTGTGATCATGGTGCATTTAAGGGGCATTACAAGCATGATGGGTTTCTTTTTAAGGGGAGTAGACTTTGCATTCCTAAGTGTTCCGTTAGGGAATTGTTAGTAAGAGAAGTGCATGAGGGGGGATTGATGGGTCATTTTGGGGAGCATAAAACACTTGAGATGTTGCATGAGCATTTTTATTGGCCTAGAATGAAACATGATGTGCATAAAGTATGTTCTAAATGCATTACATGTAGAAAGGCTAAATCTAGGAGCATGCCTCATGGATTATATACCCCTCTCCCTATTCCCTCTACACCTTGGGTGGATGTTTCTATGGATTTTGTGCTAGGTCTCCCAAAGACAAGGAATGGCCGCGACTCCATTTTTGTGGTGGTGGACCGTTTCTCAAAAATGGCTCATTTTATTCCATGTCACAAGGTGGATGATGCATGCCACATTGCAAATCTATTCTTCAAGGAAGTGGTAAGACTACATGGGGTGCCTAGGACCATAATTTCGGATCGAGATCCAAAATTCCTAAGTCACTTTTGGAGGACTTTGTGGGGTAAGCTTGGTACCAAGTTACTTTTCTCTACTTCTTGTCATCCTCAAACGGATGGGCAAACCGAGGTAACAAATAGAACTCTTGGTACTTTGCTTCGATCTCTTCTTAAAAATAATGTTAAGGCTTGGGAGGATTGCTTACCTATGGTTGAATTGGCTTACAATAGAGTTCCACATGGTTCTACTTCTCATTCCCCATTCGAGGTTGTGTATGGTTTTAATCCCCTTACCCCCATTGATTTGTTGCCTTTGCCCATTAATTCTTCCATAATTCATAGTGATGGAAAGGCTAAGGCCGAATTTGTTAAAAAGTTGCATGAAAAGGTCAAAGCTAAAATTGAACATAAGTATGAGTCCTATGCAAAACAAGCCAATAAAGGAAGAAAAAGGGTTGTCTTTGAACCCGGTGATTGGGTATGGGTGCACCTAAGGAAGGAGAGGTTTCCTTCACAAAGGAAATCTAAGCTCCAACCTAGAGGAGATGGTCCCTTTCAAGTCCTTGAAAGGATTGGGGACAATGCATATAAAATTGATTTACCCGGAAATTATGGGGTAAGTGCAACTTTCAATGTAAGTGACTTGACTTTGTTTGATGTAGGTGATGAGGACCCTAACTCGAGGGCGAGTTCTTCTAAAGAAGGAGGGCATGATGAGGACCTCTTACATCAAGAAAATGAAGTACAACAAGGGATAGTGACTAGGAGCAAAGCGCGGAGGCTTCAAGAGGACATGGAGAGGAAGATTGGCGCTTTGTTGACTCCCATTAGAGGAGAATCTAATGAAACCTCCATTTACCAAGTCTTAGTCATTAGTGTCTAATTCCTTATTAAGAACATATATTAGATTTGTTTTCTTTTCTATTTGTAATTTGTAATAAATGTACTTTGAGGTATTTTCTTTAGAAGCCTAGCATTTGTTCTAAGGCTTTAGGTTGTGATTAGAAACTTAGGGTGGTGCACTTAGTATTTTTGCCAATAGTATATAATGGCAAACTTAACATTTTGGAAGGGGGATTTTTGATGATATAGAATTGTGATTTTTGAGAGCATAGTTTTCTCTCCTTTGGTTCTTGGATGAACTCTATTGATCTTATCAAGGGGCTATTCATCTCCCTTGTGGCGATTACGCACCGATCTTATCATCTCTCCTTAGATGTGGCGATCTTCACTCCATCTCCATCTTCTTTCCTTTCCATTTTGTGAGTTTTAATTCCTTCATTGTTCTTATTTTTGTTCATTGAGTTAAAGAAATTGAAAACCTAATCATGGAAAAGATCCTAATATTCAAGATCTTGCTTGAATTTCACATCAATAGGCTTCTAAAATTATAATTATCAATAACAAATATTTACCCCGTGTGTTTTTATATATGAGTAATTTATCTTTTTTTAGGTATGAATGACAAATTATTTTTTCTATTTCCTTTTCTCTCTCACTTTTTTTCCTCTAACACGTTCTCTTTCTCTTTTTTCTCTCTCCACATTTCCTTTCTCTCTAAGTGACTTTTGCTTTTTGAAAAGTTTGTATCTTTTTAGACAATTACCAAATTACCTTCCAAATGATGTATCGTTAACTTTTTGAGTTATGGGTATTTTAGTAAATTTGGTGGTGGTTTGTTTGCTTAAAGTATAGTAGATAGATAGATAGATAGTAGATAGAAGATTTGGGAATTGAATGTAATGGAACAAATTATAATTTTTTATTCCTTTTTTACCCTTACTTTAAAAAGTCATATTAAGTAGAATTTTTTCGATATGTTCATCTTAATTTAATTTAAAGTTGATATACTAATCGTATTTTGAAAGAAAATATACAAATGTTAGTATTAATTAAATTAAAAATAAATATTAAACAATTAAAATAGTAAAACTTAGTATTTCCCTCAATCAGTAAAAAAAACAGCCCCTCCCATCAAACGTTGATCTCGTAAAGTAAATCAAATAATTGCAATATAACTTTTAAGAAAAAAAATATAACTTTAAGGTATATTTATTGTTTAGATTAATTTTTTATTCTTATATAAATTATTATTTATCTTTTTAATATTAGTAGGTGTATTTAAACCAAAAAAAATATTAGTAGGTTTATTTAATGTCTCAGAATTTTCCACAAGAATATATGGAAAAATATTTTAAAAGTTAAAACATAAATAGGTTAATTAGTTTTGATGTTGTTTTACTTTTTACCAATTAAAAGTGTTAACTAAACTAATACTCCTTCTTCATGTTCATTTACAGGAAATTGATGAATTAGGAATCACTCTCTTACTGGGATTTTCTAGTGGAGAGGATATCATTTCACAAGTTTCTCTCTACTATTCTCCTTCTTCATGCATGTCCATTTACAGGAAATGAGTGTTTTGGGTCCGTTTTGGTCCGGAATCATCCATCTACAAGGACGGACACAAGTTATGGTAACTAGGGGCATTTTCCCACACTATGCTCAATGTTTTTAGTCTCGAAAAATACCTGCTAAAACTATTTTGCCTCTATAAAAAAATAAATGTGTCCCTCATAAACACTTTATAGAAAAATGCATGTAAAAAGTTATAAGAAATTTCTATATATTTTCTCTCTTTTTTTCTTTTATTTTTTATTCTCCTCTAATTAACACCGAATACACAAATCGACAAAAAAACATACTAGATTTCGGGATTAAATTTTTTTGCCACGAAACTAGGTGTTTTGTTAAAATTTATAACAATTTTCTTATATAAAAATATAATGGACCAATATTTTGCCCCATACTAGATTTTTGGTGATCAACCTTTATAGATCTAGAGGCATGAGTATTCCAGTCTCTTTAGTTTCTTTTTCATATTTGTAGGTATTTTAGAGTTTTATATATGCTATATGATCTGATTGTGTTCACAAATTCATCCGTTTCAATTTTAGTGATGCTGAATTTGTATTGTTTTCGATGTATTCATTTGTTTCCTCTAATAATATATGTTTCCTATATATATATATATATATATATATGAGAGCGTATCGGGTGAGAACTAGTTCTTACCGTGATAAATGAGAACTAATCATTATAACCGTTAGATTAAAATCAACGATTGAGATTACCTCCTTAATTATAGGATGTTGTGTGGTTGTTTCCTTAATTATAGGTTCCCATGTGATTTGTAACTAAAAACGAAACAATCACACAACATCTATAATTAAGGAGGTAATCTCAATCGTTGATTTTAATCTAACGGTTATAATGATTAGTTCTCATTTATTACGGTAAGAATTAGTTCTCACCCGATACGCTCCCTATATATATAACTTATAACATCGTTTCACTAGTTTTTAGCATTTTTCAACATGATACTTAGACTCTGTTTGGCGCGTCCCATCCGCTAGCGGATAGCGGATGAAAGTAGCGGGTGAAGAGTGCACGTGTTTGGTAAGCATTTTTCAAACGCTACTTCGAGTAGCGTTTTTTAAAACGCTTGCGGATAGCGTTTCACTTTTTTGTCATTTTTACGCTTTTTATTTTTCTTAAATTGCCTCTATATCCTTATTAAATATATATTCAAGAATTAAAAAAATTGGTCCTTTTATGACATTTTACATTTATCAGCTAGTTCAACCGCTAGTTTTACCAAACACATCATTTGTTATTAGCTAGCTTATCCGCTATCTGCTAGCTCATCCGCTATCCGCTCATCCGCTATCCGCTACTTTTTACCAAACAGAGCCTTAGACTCTCTTTGGCGAGTCCCATCCGCTAGTGGATAGCGGATGGAACTAGCAGATGAAATTAGCGGGTGAAGAAAACACATGTTTGGCAAGTACTAGCATTTAGCGTTTTTCAAGTAGCTTTTAGCATTTTTCACCCCTTATCTAGACAAATGATCAGCAACTTGGTTCTCCACCCCCTTTTTATCCTTTATTTCAAGATCAAATTCTTGGAGGATGAGAACCCATCTTATTAACCTAGGTTTTGCATCTTTCTTAGCAATCAAATACTTAATGGCAGAGTGATCAGTGTAAACAATTACTTTTGTGCCAACTAAGAATGATCTAAATTTATCAAATGCAAAAACCACAGCTAATAATTCTTTTTCAGTGGTAGTGTAATTTAATTGAGCTTCAACAAGTGTCTTGCTAGCATAATAAATAGAATGAAAAACTTTATCATACCTCTGGCCAAGGACAGCACCTATGGCATAGTCACTAGCATCACACATGAGCTCAAAAGGCTTGCTCCAATCAGGTGTCACTATCACAGGGGCAGTAACTAGAGCACTTTGTAGTTTCTGGAATGCTGCAACACATGATTCATCAAATACAAATGGAGTGTCATGCTGCAGCAATTGACATAGTGGCTTTGAAATCTTGGAGAAGTCCTTAATGAATCTTCTATAGAACCCAGCATGCCCCAAGAAACTTCTAACACCTTTGACATTTGTTGGAGGATGCATCTTGTCAATTACCTCAACTTTGGCTTTGTCAACTTCAATTCCCCTCTTTGAAATCTTGTGTCCCAACACAATTCCTTCTTGGACCATGAAGTGGCATTTCTCCCAATTCAAGACCAAGTTGGTTTCTTCACATCTATCCAAAATCTCTTCTAAATTATCAAGGCATAATTGGAATGTTTCCCCAAAGACAAAGAAATCATCCATGAACACCTCCATAGATTTTTCAATGAATTCAGAAAAGATTGACATCATACATATTTGAAATGTTGTTGGTGCATTGCACAACCCAAATGGCATTCTCCTAAAAGCAAAAGTACCATAAGGACAAGTGAAAGTAGTCTTTTGTTGATCTTCAGGCACTAAGGCTATCTGGTTGTAGCCAGAGTAACCATCCAAAAAGCAATAGAACTCCTTCCCAGCTAGTCTATCAAGCATTGGCTATGAATGGTAGAGGGAAATGATCTTTTCTTGTAGCCTTGTTGAGTTTTCTATAATCCATGCAAATCCTCCAACCAGTGACTGTTCTTGTGGGAATAAGCTCATTCTTCTCATTATCTACCACTGTGGCCCCTCCTTTCTTTGGAACACATTGCACAGGGCTCACCCATTCACTATCAGAAATGGGATACACAATGCCAGCATCAAGCCATTTGATAATCTCCTTTTTAACTACTTCTTTCATGATAGGATTTAGTCTCCTCTGCCCTTCAATGTTATTCTTAGCATTTTCATCAAGAATGATCCTATGCATGCAGATGGTGGGACTAATCCCCTTTATATCAGTCATTTGCCACCCAATTGCCTTCTTATGCCTCTTTAGGGTAGTAATGAGATCATGCTCTTGACTTTTGGATAGGTCAGAAGCAATGATCACAGGCAATGTATCATTTTCCCCTAAATAGGCATATTTCAGTCACATTCTGTTTGAGATTGGAATCCTCTAGATCAAGGGATTCATATTGCCTACTCCATAGTTCTTTCACCTCAGTCTCCTTGTGCACAATACCTTCTTTCACAAGTTCACTTTTATCAATCTCAGCAAGAGCCTTCACCAAATGATCATTCTGCTTGTGGAAGTGTTTCTGAACCATAGAATCAAGAGACATAACAAAGGAACACTCCTCAGTTCCTTAATCAGGAAACTTGAGAGCATTCATCACATTGAACTTCATTTCTTGATCATTGACTCTCATAGTCAATTCTCCCTTTTGCACATCAATTAGAGTCTTTCCAGTAGCCAAGAAAGGTCTTCCAAGAATTATAGGCACTTCCTTATCTGCATCAAAATCTAAAATCACAAAGTCAGCAGGAAATACAAATTTATCTACCTTTATCAAGACATCTTCAATGATTCCTTCTGGGTATGCAATGGATCTATCTGCAAGTTGGAGAGTAACAGTTGTAGGTCTGGCAACACCTATGCCCAACTGAGTGAAAATAGACTTAGGCATTAAATTGATGCTTGCACCTAAGTCACAAAGAGCTCTCTGCCAGTATAAGTTTCACCAATTGAACATGGAATAGTGAAACTGCCTGGATCCTTCAACTTGCTTGGAAGCTTGCTTTGCATGATCATACTACACTCTTCTGACATAGCTACTGTTTCAAATTCTCCCAGTCTCTTCCTCTTGGAAAGCACATCCTTCATGAATTTTGCATAGTTGGGCATTTGTTGAAGTGCTTCAACCAAAGGAACATTGATGTGAAGTTGTTTTAGCACCTCTAGAAATTTGCCAAATTGCTTGTCTTGCTGTGCCTTCTTCAACCTTTGAGGAAAAGTTGGAGATGGAACAGGTTGATCAGCAATTGGTGATGGAGCTGGTGCAGCATCAGAAGTTGCAGCATCAACTGTGACAGCATCTGTTGCATTCTTTTTTTCATTTTTCTGATTTTTTTGGTTTTTGTTGGTGCCATCACTAGGATCAGTAAATGGTCCATTCAATTCCTTCCCACTCCTTAGAGATATAGCCTTGACTTGTTCCTTCCCCTTAGAAGATGATGGTTCAGTAGTGGATGGTAATGCTCCACTAGGTCTTTGGGTAAGGGCAGTGGCTATTTGACCAATTTGATTCTCCAAGTTCTTGATTGCAGCCCCTTGAGTTTGATACTGAGTTTTAGTTTCATTCATGAAAGCCTTAAGCCTGGCCTCCATAGAGTTTTCAACTGCTGGTGCTGCTGCCTTGGGTTGAGCAGGAAATCCTAGTGGTGTTGCAGGAGTTGTAGCAGGTGTTGCATTGTTGCTCCATTTGAAATTAGGATGGTTCTTCCACCCAGGATTATAAGTACGAGAATATGGATTATTGTTCTTGTCATATCCCACATAGTTAACTGAAATAGGGTTCGCAAGTCATTCTTCATACAAGTGGCCTCCTCCACAGTACACACAACTAGCAGAACCACTGGTACTTGTTCAATTGCTGCCACCTTAGTTTCTGGTACAGTTTCAGTTGCTGCAGCAGGTGTTGCACTCATATTTTTGATCATGTTGGACAAAGATGCAACTTGAGCAGATAAAGCAGTAACTTCACTCACTTCATGCATACCAGCAACTTTCTTCTGAGCACTAACCCTGGCTATTGGCCATTGATAACTATTTGCAGCAATGGTTTCAATAAGATCATAAGCATCTTGGTAAGAGCCATTCAGCAAGACTCCTCCAAAAGAAGCATCAAGCATCAGTCTAGTTTGAGGTTCCAAACCATTGTAAAATGTTTCCATTTGAACAACCACAGGTAACCCATTATGTGGACATTTTCTTAACAACTCTTTGAATCTTTCCCATGCTTCAAACAAAGTTTGAAATTCAGCTTGTCTAAAAGATGTAATTTCAGTTCTCATCCTGGCATTCTTGATAGGTGGAAAATATTTTGTCATAAATTTCTCAGCCATCTCATTCCAAGTAGTGATAGAGTTAGGTTCCAAGGAATTTGACCAAACCTTAGCTCTATCCTTCAAGGAATAAGGGAAAAGTTTAAGTTTAAAAGCATCATTACTTACACCCGGGAGAATGAAATTACTACAAACTTCTACAAATTGTTTTAAATGCAAATGTGGGTCCTCAGAAGGTCCTCCACCAAATTGCCCTATTGTTTGAAGCATTTGAAACATCATAGGCTTAAATTCAAAATGAGTTGTGGCAAGTTCAGGCCTTACTATGCTAGTTTGCATAGTATGAGGGTCAAAAATTTCCTAATCCCTCATAGGTCTGTCCCTGTCATTAGCCATACCTATGACTGTTTCATTCAAAACTTGTTTCACATGTTCAGGGTCCTCACGGTGTTCAGTGGCAACTATAGTATGTCTATCAGAACCATGGTTGCTAGGAGGTGGTGTTCCCCAATGATTAGAAGGTGGTGGTGTAGCCATATTGACAGCTATGCCCAATGAAATAAGTCCTGAGTGATCTTGATCCCTTCTCAAAGCCCTAAACAATCTTTCTATTTCAAGATGAAGTTGAAATTCTGGTGAACTACGGCTGTGCATATGCTGCAGCAATAGTTGCTGTAGCAATTCTAATATTGAACAAACAGAAACAGAGCACCAAAATCAGCAACAAAAATCACTAGTTTGCCAATTAATTAAACAGTGTTTTAAGCTATTTAATCCCCGGCAGCGGCGCCAAAAACTTGTTGTGGTGAAAGCGTGATAGTGCAAGTATACACTGTCAACAAGTAATAAAGTGAAAGTAAAGTTCGTTCCCACGAGGATTAGCACTTAAACAATGAGTAATTTAATCAACAAATTAGTGATGGTAAAAATAAAGTAAATGACACACATATTTGGTAACATGCAACAATATTAAAAAGTATCAGGGTAAATAAAGATCAGATGATTGGAACAAGTTGAGATGCATTCACTTCCAGTAATTTCATTAAAATGCACAAAATGTTATGTTAAGTGCTGCCGCAATTGCGTATTTTCTCAAATACTAGACACTAGGTTTTTTTCCCAAAAGTTTATCTCTAGACCTGAAAGGAGTATTATCCTAGAATGCTGAAGCACCCGCAGTGTTCACCTCATGGCTTATGCCTCCCCTATCTCTAGGGTTAAGACAAGGAACACTAATATCTCTATTATGCAACATACCATGTTATCTTGTGAGGTAAATTTACAAACCATCTCTGTGAATATAAATGCTACTTAGATTAGACGGCCAATCCTAATCTAAGATAGAAATATTAGAAACACACAAGATAAAGTACTCAACACTTAAACATAAACATTAATAGCACAATAAATCCATTACATTCAGTTAAGCATCCCAACTACAAAGATTTAGCTCATGTTGAGCTTTGACAACAATGAAACTAACTTAAACATTAAGATAAATGAAGAAGTCATACTAAATCCCGAGGAGAGAGTTTACACTACACTCTTGAACGAAGGAATAGCTTCAGTGAATATCAACGAAGCAAACCCAGCTCTCCAATACAGCTTCTTCCACGAAATGAAGCTTCAGTGTTGCTGCAGCAATCGGAATCCAGCAATTGATCTTTTGGTAACTTGGAGAAGGCACGAAGCTTGAGGCTATCTCTATACCTCAATTCCGGCTTAACCTAATTCTGGGAATGTGGTCCTTTATATAGAGGAGGCTAGGGATGAGAGGCAACCCTCATTTGGGAGGCGCATTTTGTCCTTTAATGAGGGCAAAAGGTCCTTTTTACCCAAATCCCTAGGTCATCAGCGAATATTCCATGATTGGTACGCACATCCACGCCAGGCACTGACTGACAACTGTCCTTTCCTCAATTTCCGTGTTTCCTATTGCTTTCTCTCACATGTTGCGCAATTTGGCATTGCTGCCACAATAAGTGCTACAGCAATTAAACAAACACATTAAACCACAATTGGGCACCAAAGTGCCAATTATAACAAATTCAAGCTTACACCTTAAGCTACTCTAAACTAACATATTTACAACATTAATCACTATATTACTTGAGAATTAACAATGATTTAAGTTTGAAATAAGAGGTAATAACAATCATATTTGATTGTTATCAGCCAGACATCTGATTCTTCATTAGATTGCATGACCTTCTCTCTAAACCCATTAGGCGAAAATTCCGCTTGTTGGGTAGATGGCTAACAGGTCACTACGGGAAGTCGGGAATTGTAGAGAGTAATCCATTTATAGGGTTGACCTCTCACACCATATGTCTTTTCATACAAGCCAGTCAATGATCGAACTCTTGACTATACGGTTAATGATCCCAAGTATATCTAGCACTTGTACTACATCATCATGTTGGTTTTATCTAAGTCTCCTAATAATTCAAATCGAAATTACATAGTAATTCCCAAATTAAAGGGTTAAAAATATAATTAAAGCTAATTAGAAACATTGAATGCATGACGTGAGCAAGATGAAGTTGATGGGCGCAAGCAAAGGCTGAGATTGGGTGTGAGAGTTGACACGTCCCGTTTATCTTCCACGCCTAGTTGCTTTGCTTGCCACCATTTCTTCTCTCTCTCACACACACTCTCACCCTTTCGCCCATTGTGAAGTGTGAACTCAACTCCACTCCACCCATCCTCCAAAGCTCTCTCTCTCTCTCTCTCTCTCTCACTATTTCTCAATTAGGATATTTAGTTGTATACACAAAGAAGGTAGAAGAAGAAAAAGAGATGTTACTAGGAAAGCGACCTCGACCACCGATTATGAGAAGAACAAGAAGCATGAGTGGTGGTATGGCCATCGACACGCAACCAATTGACACAACCAACTTGGAACCCCATCACGAGGAACTCCATGAACATGCCATCAAAGATCCATCACATGACCAGACCAAGAATATGGTGACCACTGTCATGTTCCCTTCCCCCACCACAACCTCAATCACTGTTAGTGATACTAATAATCATACTCAGACTCAGAAGAAGAACCTAACAACCAACGTTAATCTCCCCCACGATGTCATCCAACACACTCCTCACTTTCTCCGAACTTGTCATCTCTGTACCTCTCCTTTGGCCCCTGGTCGAGACATCTACATGTATAGGTATTTTTATTTTATTTTTACACTTAATATATATGTTATAATTAGCTGTTACTTAATTTTTTAATATTGACAATTCTTCATCTGTTCTTCCTCTAGTTTTCATTTATGTTGTTGCTTTTAGAATTTTTCAATATTCATAATATTAATTTTATTAGAGTATATATGTTTTTGATTGAGTATAATTAATTAATTTGGTTTAATAATTTATTTCAGGGGTGATACGGCATTTTGCAGTTTAGAGTGCAGGGAGAAACAGATAAAGCAAGATCAGAGAAAAGAAAAATGGAAGGTGGCTTCAAACAAAGATGACCGTCGCGTGATATCACCACCACCCAACGCCAACGCCAACGCCAACGCCAACGCCAAATCTTCCACTAAAAGCCAAACTGCTGCTTGTAATTGAAATCAATTATTTGAACAGAAAATTGAAAAGGAAAAAAGACAAAAGGTCATGCGAACCATGTCTTATGTATGTGCAATTACGACAAGGCAAGGAAACCCCATTTCGCTCCTTGTCACTATCATCTTCTTCCTCTTTATGGTTCTTTCACACCTGCGTGTGTACCTGCTAGTCATTCTTATTAACTTTTATAATTTTTCTGGGTAGAAAAATTAATGTAATTAGAAGGTGTGGTTGCTTTTATTACTAGCTATGTAAACTATACTAATCTGTATCACTTTATAATATTAGCCATGTTTTATGTCACAACTGCCTCCCTTTTTCCAACGCACTCCATCTGTCAAACATAGAGATGGCAAAAAAACTCGGATCCGCGGGTACCCGTGGGTAAAACCCGTGACGGGTCCTGAATGGGTAGTCAAACGGGTAACTATGAGTCCAATAAACGGATAGTCAAACTACTCGTTAGTAAATGGGGCGGGACCGGGTAACGAGGTACCCGTACCCGCGGGTACCCGGACCCGTGACAAAATATACATAAATACTCTCATATAAGGAAGTTGCCTTTGGCTGTGCTCATGTCCTTAAGCAATACGAGGAGTTTGATAATGAGGATTAATTGATTTAATGCCACTTTGTTTGCTTTGAATTTGGGTTTCCTCATGTCTATTTAATTCAATCTTGGTGGAGTGTTATCTCGACAATGAGTTTATGCTTAATAGTATATCATAGTATGTAAGAGGACCCATGCCAAATTTTATTATTTCTTGAATATCTATCTTTCTTGGACTCGATTATTTAAAAAAAAATTAAGAAGGCTAACTTCTGGAAACTAATAATTTTTATTTGTACTGAAAACTAGTAATTTTTGTTTCTTCCATTAGGATTGAGGGAGGCTTTTTAATGAATCTGTTTAATGAATTTTAAACTATGTTTCTGAATTTTTCTTAAATTAAGAAAGCTAACTTTTTAAAATTTTTTTTATTAATAATACAAATATCTATGGGTACCCGTTAAGAGACAATACCCATTTAAGACCCGTTAAACGGTACCCGTGCAAATCTGGGGCGGGTCTGGATCCAATAAATCCTAAACAGGGCGAGTAGTTGCTACCCGTGCCCGCCCCGCCCCGTTGACATCCCTAGTCAAACAAGAATTACTATATGATATTTGCTAGTGGAGTGCGTTCACAAGAAATACATATATGTATTGATCAATTCTTCTTGAAGAAAATTTACTACTATTATATTCCATTCTACCAACTTACTCAAACTCAATATAATATAAATATAACAAAATATATTAGAATATATATTTTTTATAGAAAAACATAGTTATATATAAATAGTTGAGCACAAGCGTACATATACAAAAGTTATTAGCCTCCGTGAAAAGAGAAAAAATTGGAAAAACAACTACCTCTTATATAATTGATAGGATCAATAAGTCATTCGTAAAATAAATAAGTATGAGAATACCCTTAGCCTGGAATCAACGTTATGATAGAGATAAAATTTTGTCAAAAAACTCCCAAAATCAGGTTCACCTGTCGAGAAAATACAATAATTCCTCAAATATCAAATAATCCAGAGAACTGTATGTCAGATGAGCATAAAATTATGTCTATATCTCGCTCGACCACCCATGTATGTGTATGAACTGAAGGAACAAAGACACGATATCCTAATGCATCACAACATTAAAGCTCAGTCAACTGACATTAGCAAGCAAAATAAATTGCACTCTCACAAATTTATCAAGGAGTAGATTATTAATTTTTTTGGCAAAATAGCATATGCCAAAACTGCCAAAGAGGCATGGGACATTTTGAAGCTATCATACATAGCAATTGAAAAAGCCTAGAAATCAATATTGCAGTCTCTCCGAAGAGAATACAAAAGGTATTAAATTTGTAGTTCAAAAATTGTAGAACAATATTTTTCATGTGTTACAGATCTTTTCAACAAGATGAGGGTGTATGGAGAAGATATCCCTGATAGCAAGATGGTGGAGACAAATCTACGCACCATGCCGATGAAATTTGACCATGTGGTGACTACAATAATTAAGTCCCATGACACAGACGAGATGTGTAACTCCCGAGGCTGACGAGTGTGGGGAGTGATCGCGGGCGCCCAAAAAGTTGGCACAGACAAAGATTGGCTCCTGGCATGCTTCTGGGCGAAGGGACACATGGATGAACCGAATACGCACGAGAGGCATCCTGAGACTGTGCAAGTATCGAACTATAGAGTTGAAGGAAGGCTTACAAGAATTGATTTGGACTACCTATACCAACATAATGCATTATCTTTTCGGGAGACCTTCCCATAAGAACTGCATAGTTAAACGTGTTTGACTTGGAGTAGTAGTGGGAATGGTGACCTTGTGGGAAGTTTTCTGGAAAGCAAGTGATAACTCTATTTTATATAGAGTTATTCGTGCTTCTATACTTAGATAATTGACATAATCAAGTATAATATGTGTTAAATATGGTAGTATGAATAAAATAACAACATTTATGGTTTTCAGATGAAAGATGTCCATAACTTAGCATTTTACATGTATATTGGTATGTTTGATGTGTTTGTTCAGTGCAGCTGTAGTTTAGTGCATCTGCACTTGGTGCAACTGCACCTGAAGAGAAGTTAGTGCATCTGCACTTGGTGCAATTGCACCTTCCTGCACTGAAGCAGCTCATAACCCCACATTGGAAGCACCTCAATTCTTACAATTGCTATAATGCTTAGGTAGCTTGCTGCTTGCTTAAGAGTCACATGGGGGCACATGGCCACTTGCAAAAGGAGGCGCCTACAATGGAAGACCATCATAAATAATCATTCACAAAAGACATGTGGCTACTTCCTATTGGACCTCCCTTTAAGGTTGAGTATGGGAATCAAAAGCTTATCTCCATCTTCTAAAAAGTAACCATGATTAACACCCTTTGGTTAGCTTATTATCAAGGAAACCCCCACATGAAGGAAATCTCCAAAGGCTATAAATAGGACTCAACTCTTCACTTGAAAGATATATCATAGACTTTTATAATCTTTTTCATGTTCTTTTCATCTTAGTTTTTCATGTTTCAAGTTTATTTTCTTGTAGTTCTTTTTATATTTTCTTAGTGTTAGTTTGAGAGGAAGGTGAGAAGAAATTGACAACTTGTCTCTTCACTTCTTCAAAGAGCTAATAGGTGCAAGAAATTGGTTGTAAGCAAATATATGCAAGAGTCTTTCAATTGTTGTAATTCTTACTCTTTTGAATTCTCTTGTACTTTCCTTCATTACAACATGTTTTCATTCAAATATATTTGCTTTGTTATGCCCATCATGAGCTAAATCTCTTAAGTTGGGATGTTCTAACTTTCCAATGATCTTTTGAGGAAAGTTATTGTGTTTTCAAGTGGTGTAAGCACTTTAGTTCTTGTGTTTAAATTCTTAGTCTTGTTTTGAGGTTGATCACTTATAACAAGTAGAGTTATATTCACTTAATTGGCTTATAACTAGAAATCAAGAACTAAGTAAGCATAAGTGTTTAATGAAGCTTTTTGTTAAACTTGTTTTAATGAAGTTAGCTTGTTAATTCCATGTTAATTCCTAACCTTAGGTTAACATAGTCCTTACAAGTAGTGTAGTGAGATCTTAAGATACAAGAGTGTACTTATTTAGCAACTTGGATTATCTGTAAGGGGGCGAGAAAGGAATTGACTACTTCTTTCTTTACCGCAAAAAAAAAAAAACAAGATCATAAGAGCTTGTAACGAAACTCTGAAGAAAGTAGCTGACCAGCACACACTTTGCAGCTGCACCTAAGTGCATCTGCACCTAAGTGCATCTGCACCACAAGAAAACATAATACACTCAAAAGTGATTTAGATAGTGAAGACATCTCAACTATCATTCTCAACTGATTTCCTGCACAATTTACTTGTTTTCCTTTAATTTATTTTCATTTCAACTTCAACCCAAAATGTGAGTAGTGTAGCTGCACTAATTTGCATTTCTTTACAACAATATATAAGAGTTAATCCAATCCCTGTGGGTTCGATCTTTTATACTACTTGTTTGTGACTGTGTATACTTGCACACGTTTCCACACACCAAGTTTTTGGCGCCGTTGCCGGGGATTGTCATTAATTTTGTTGTTTTAAAGATAGTAAATTAGTGTTTTGTTTTATTACTCTGGTAGTTTGTTTTTATGTGCAGAAACAGGTGTAGATGCACTACCTTATGCCCAGGGATAGATCACCAGAAATTGAACTTAATCCAGAAAAAGAAAGACAGTTTAGTAGGTTGCGAAAACTCCAGAAACAAAGACTTCAAAGTTGTAGCAATACCATGTCTCAACAAGGTGAAGGAGTAGGCTCAAGACCAGCCTCGGTCAGAGGGGGTTCTGGATCACAACCAGATGCTGAAGCAGATCACAGGAATCAATTCATTCACATGGGACCAATAGGTATGATTAATGATAGAGATAGACCTATGAGAGATTATGCTATGTTTGATCATCAAAACATGCAAACAAGCATAGCAAGACCTCACATAGAGGCTGTCCATTTTGAATTTAAACCCAAGATGTTTCAAATGCTGCAAACAATTGGTCATTTTGGTGGATTTCCTCATGAGGATCCCCATGAGCATTTAAAACAGTTTTTAGAAATATGTAGTAACTTTATCATACCTGATGTTAGTGAAGATGCATTTAGACTTAAGCTATTTCCATATTCTTTGAAAGATAAGGCTAAATCATGGTTAAACTCATTGGAGCCTAATTCTATTCATACATGGAATGAAATGGCTGAAAAGTTTTTGTCAAAATATTTTCCACCCATAAAAAATGCCAGAATGAGAAATGATATTACATCTTTTAGACAAAAAGAATTTGAATCATTGTTTGAAGCATGGAAAAGATGGAAAGAACTTTTAAGAAAATATCCACACCATGGTCTTCCAGTCATTATTCAAATGGAAACATTTTATAATGGTTTGGAACCACAAACCAGAATAATGCTCGATGCATCATTTGGTGGTGTTTTGTTGAATCTGTCTTATAATGAAGCATGTGAATTAATTGATAGAATTGCTACCAATAGCTCTAGTTGGCCTACTGAGAGTGTGAGTGCCAAAAAGAAATCATCAGGGGTACATGAAATTAGTGAAATATCTGTCATATCTTCTCAAGTAGCCTCACTAGCAAACATGTTCAAAAACTTCACCACAACCAGTGCAACTGCATCTAATGCAGCTGCACCAGTAGAGAACACTACAACAGCAATAGAATAAGCCCCTTCAGGAGCTGTAAGTTGTGTTTATTGTGGAGGAGGTCACCTTTATGAGGAGTGTCCTAGCAACCCTGTCTCTGTCAATTATGTAAGTTATGAAAGGAATAACAACCCTTACTCCAATACCTATAATGCTGGTAAGAACCATCCAAACTTCAGATGGAGCAATATTAGTGCACCTGCACCAAGTGCAACTGCACCAACCCTTCCACCCCCTTCCACCAGGATTTCAATCTCAGAACTACCAAAGGCCACAACAACAACCTCCTACTGATAACTCCTTAGAAGGTTTGCTTAAATCTTTCATTAGTGAAACTAGAACAGCTAGGCAAGCCCATGAAGCTTCAATTAAAAATCTGGAGAATCAAGTAGGTCAGTTAGCAACTGCTCTGTATCAAACACCAACAGGTACACTACCATCAAATATAGAAGCAACTCCATCTCAAAGGCTAGGTAAGGAACAGGTGAAAGCTATCTCTCTCAGAAATGGGAAAGATCTTACAGAACCTTATGAGAATGAAGGTATAGGTAAGGGAGAAAAAAATAAAAATGAAAAATTCTCAAGATGCAGAAGCACCGGATGCATCTGCATCTCATGAAGTTTCAACTCCAAGGTTAGTTCCTGAATACCCTCCTCCTCCTTTTCCTCAAAGATTAAAAAAGGCACATGAGGAGAAGCAATTCAGCAAGTTTTTAGATGTTTTAAAATAATTGCATATCAATGTTCCCTTGATTGAAGCATTGCAACTAATGCCTAATTATGCTAAATTCATGAAAGATGTTCTTTCAAAAAGAAAAAGATTAGGTGAATTTGAAACAGTTGCTTTGTCAAAAGAATGTAGTTTGATTTTGCAAAACAAAATTCCAAGAAAATTAAAAGATCCAGGTAGCTTTACAATTCCATTTTTAATAGGTAATTACTATACAGGTCGTGCATTGTGTGATTTAGGAGCAAGCATCAACTTGATGCCTAAATCTGTCTTTACACAGTTAGGAATTGGAAATGCTAAACCTACATCTTTAACATTGTCACTTGCAGACAGGTCAATAGCTTACCCAGAAGGAATCATAGAAGATATATTGGTAAAGGTTGACAAATTTGTATTTCCTGCAGATTTTGTTATTCTTGACTTTGTTGCAAATGAAGAAGTACTAGTTATTCTTGGAAGGCCATTCTTAGCAACTGGGAAAACATTGATTGATGTGTAGAAAGGTGAACTAACCATGACGGTAAATGATCAAGAGGTGAAATTCAATGTAATGAATGCCCTAAAATATCCTACTGGGGATATTGAGGAATGTTCTGTCATAATGTCTCTAGATCAACTGATGCAGAAGAAATTCCACAAACAACATGATCATCTGATGAATGCTCTAGCATCCAGTGCTCCTGCCTTGATAGATGAAGAAATTGAAGAAAAACATCCTCCACAAAATGAGCTTAAACTTTTTCAAGAAAATGAGAATTGTCATCCCAAATGCTTATTGGTTGGGGCATGGGATCACTTGCTTCCCTATGCCAAATACATGGGATTTCTAACAAAAAGAAGAAAGAGGAAGGATGATATTTTCTTCTTGTCCTATTATCCACCCTAACTTAGGTTTTGAATGACAAGTCTAGCTAAAGACTATAAAATAAGCGCTACTGGGAGGCAACCCAGATTTTTAGGACTAGTTGTGTTTTGTGTGTTTTTGTTTTTACTTTTGCAGGTATGAATGAATGGTCTTGTGCAGATGCTGTCAATTATGCAGAATTCTGATGCAGTAGCACCATGTTCAACTGCATTACTAGCTAAAGATATCTGCCACAAGACTTAGTCAGGCTGAAGACTCTTAAATCAAGCGCTTAATGGGAGGCAACCCATAATTTTTGCTAAATATTTTGTTCAATTTGATGTTTTTCAAGTGTTTTGTAGGAGTACAGGAATTGGTGCATCTGCACCGAAGTGCAGATGCACCTGCCACAGCAGCAAAAGCAGAGAAACCAACAACAATTGAGTCTGGCGCAACTGCATCAAAGGCAGCAACAGTAAAGAGGCCAAAGAAGTTGGTAGTCAAGCGTGCAGCAACAAGGACTAGCAACAGACTCAGATCTGGAGCAAAACCCGAGTAAACTTTAAATGTTGTTTTTAAATATTTTCAGTACTTTTATATACTTATGTTATCTGGTTTTTGAGGCCCACATGTATTAATCTCCATCCCCCATTTTGAACAATCTATTTTTGGACGCAACTTAGAGCAGTGAGGACACTGCTCACTTTTAAGTTGGGGGAAGACAACTCAAAACTTTTCATGCATGTGTTAGTATCTATCTTATGTGTGTTTATTTCAGTTCTTGTGTTTATTATGTGTGTTTTAATATGTAACTGTGTTAGTAAGTATTATGTTTCAGTTGTTTTAGATTTACTTAACAAAGCATAAAAGTAGAAAAATCTGTCAAAACAGTTTTAAGTAAATCAGAATTAAGTAATATTTTGAAGATTTGATGAGTCTTGAAGCATCAGCTTATAGCCTTTTTCAAAAACTTAAAGAAAATGCAATTTGTGAACTAATTTTTAATGATGAAACAAAAGAAAAAGAAAATAAAGCCTTTGTTTTTCCAAAAATAACCATTGTTATTAATTCTTCAACACGTCAAAGCTGAGTTTTTGAAAAGAACCTTGCTATGTGACAAGCTATCTGATGCAAGAGGGATTTTTAGAAAGCTAAGGACAAAAACAATTTTTTATTAAAAATATAGAAGAGCTTACAGAATTAAGTTTGGGGGAATTTTTATGAATACAAAGGCAAGAGTATGAAAAGCTTAGAGTAGTCAATGCATATAGGTTACCAAAAGAGCTCAAAATGAAAGAAAGCTTTATTGCCTGAGTCATAAACTGTACCTGTTCCAATAGTGCATTTGGTCAGAAAAAGAAGAAAAGAAGACAGAACTGACCAAAGAAAAAAGTATGCATAAGGAGGACAGTGAGGAGGGCAATATAAGCTACAAGTCTTAAAAAGAAGTATCAAGTGCAGTTGCACTAAATGTACCTGCACCATCAAAAAGTTCAGTGCATCTGCATTAGTTCAAAAAGACCTAGTGCAACTACACCTCAGAAAAAATGCAACTCAACTCACTGCATTTGCATCAAGAAAAAGAACCACCACAAATACAAATAGTGCATTGGCTCAACAGTTTTGAAATACTCCTTCCAAGTCCTTTGTTGTGCTTAAAAGTCCCCAAGTCTTGAGGATTTTATTAGTCTATTCTATATTTTGAAACATTTTTGTTTTGACCAAACGTGATCTAAACTTTTCAAAGGCTAGGAGAAACTTGTTATTTGGCTTTGGAACTGATTGAATCTCAGTGGGGCACACACTCACAAAAATGAGTTTTAATAGCTTTGGATGTTTTGGAATTCAAAGGCACAAAGACAAAAAAAATTTCTAAAAAATGAAGTTCATAAGTTGCATTTATTGAAAATCATTTTACAAAAAATATGTGAGCTGATCTGTTCTTCTTGATTATAAAAATCTTATTTGTGTTTTCTTTTCGTCATTGCTTGAGGACAAGCAACGAATTAAGTTTGGGGGTGTGATAACTCTATTTTATATAGAGTTATTCGTGCTTCTACACTTAGATAATTGCCCATAATCAAGTATAATATGTGTTAAATATGGTAGTATGAATAAAATAACATTTATGGTTTTCAGATGAAAGATGTCCATAACTTAGCATTTTACATGTATATTGGTATGTTTGATGTGTATGTTCAGTGCAGCTGTAGTTTAGGGCATCTGCACTTAGTGCAACTGCACCTGAAGGGAAGTTAGTGCATCTGCACTTGGTGCAACTGCACCTTCCTGCACCGAAGCAGCTCATAACCCCACATTGGAAGCACCTCAATTCTTACCATTGCTATAATGCTTAGTTGACTTGCTGCTTGCTTAAGAGTCACATGGGGGCACATGGCCACTTGCCAAAGGAGGCGCCTACAATGGAAGACCATCATGAATAATCATTCACAAAAGACATGTGGCTACTTCCTATTGGACCTCCCTTTAAGGTTGAGTATGGGAATCAAAAGCTTATCTCCATCTTCTAAAAAGTAACCATGGTTAACACCCTTTGGTTAGCTTAATCATCAAGGAAACCCCCACATGAAGGAAATCTCCAAAGGCTATAAATAGGACTTAACTCTTCACTTGAAAGATATATCATAGACTTTTATAATCTTTTTCATGTTCTTTTCATCTTAGTTTTTCATAGTTTCAAGTTTATTTTCTTGTAGTTCTTTTTATATTTTCTTAGTGTTAGTTTGAGAGGAAGGTGAGAAGAAATTGACAACTTGTCTCTTCACTTCTTCAAAGAGCTAATAGGTGCAAGAAATTGGTTGTAAGCAAATATATGCAAGAGTCTTTCAATTGTTGTAATTCTTACTCTTTTGAATTCTCTTGTACTTTCCTTCATTACAACATGTTTTCATTCAAATATATTTGCTTTGTTATGCCCATCATGAGCTAAATCTCTTAAGTTGGGATGTTCTAACTTTCCAATGATCTTTTGAGGAAAGTTATTGTGTTTTCAAGTGGTGTAAGCACTTTAGTTCTTGTGTTTAAATTCTTAGTCTTGTTTTGAGGTTGATCACTTATAACAAGTAGAGTTATATTCACTTAATTGGCTTATAACTAGAAATCAAGAACTAAGTAAGCATAAGTGTTTATTGAAGCTTTTTGTTAAACTTGTTTTAATGAAGTTAGCTTGTTAATTCCATGTTAATTCCTAACCTTAGGTTAACATAGTCCTTACAAGTAGTGTAGTGAGATCTTAAGATACAAGAGTGTACTTATTTAGCAACTTGGATTATCTGTAAGGGGGCGAGAAAGGAATTGACTACTTCTTTCTTTCCCGCAAAAAAACAGGATCATAAGAACTTGTAACGAAACTCTGAAGAAAGTAGCTGACCAGCACACACTGATGCAGCTGCACCTAAGTGCATCTGCACCACAAGAAAACACAATACACTCAAAAGTGATTTAGATAGTGAAGACATCTCAACTATCATTCTCAACTGATTTCCTGCACAATTTACTTGCTTTCCTTTAATTTATTTTCATTTCAACTTCAACCAAAATTGTGAGTAGTGTAGCTGCACTAATTTGCATTTCTTTACAACAATATATAAGAGTTAATCCAATCCCTGTGGGTTCGATCTTTTATACTACTTGTTTGTGACTGTGTATACTCGCACACGTTTCCACACACCAGCACGCCAGTGAGGACATCACGTGCTGGAAAGACATGTGTTTGTTTGTGGGGACAATCGACAATTCTGAAAGCAGTCTGGGATGTTACAAATGGTATAAGAGTAGCAAACCTCTCCCAATACGAGGTGATTCGGGGAAAAACCAAGTAGAAGCTGGTGGGCATGTGACACTCGAGGCGGAGGTTGTGCAGGTATGGGACTGCACAGTTGAAGGAAGACTTAAAAGAATTGATTTGGACTACCTATACTAACATAATGCATTTTCTTTTCAGAAGCCCTTCCCATAAGAACTCCATAGTTAAGCGTACTTGACTTGGAGTAGTAGTGTGATGGGTGACCATCTGGGAAGTTTCCTGGAAAGCATGCCAGTGAGGACAACGCATACTAGAAAGGCATATGTTGGTTTGTGGGAAACGTCGACAGTTCTGAAAGCAATCTTGAATGTCACAAGATGTCAGTAGCAGAGTTACATAAAAGTGTTGAAAGTCATGTCAACAGATTATTGGAGAAGACTGAATGAGTCAAAGAAGAACCCTTGAAAAGGTGAATCTCAACAATGGTGCCAAATATATAGTCAAAATGGAGAAGGTAGAGGTCGTGATAATTTAAACGTTGGAGGAAGAGGGAATTATAAAGGTAGAGGCTGAGGAAATTTCAGAGGAAGAGGATGTGGTAATTTCTATCAACGAAGAGACAAGTATTTCATACCACCCAATCAGGAAAGAGGTGGAAATTTTTTCGGCTTTACCAACCGAGGTAAAGAAATAAGTAACTATAACTAGAGAGAACAAACTTTAGTTATTATCGATGTGAAAAGTTTGGTCACAAAACTGCAGATTGTAGATCCAGACACCAGAAAAACGTGGCAGAAAACCAGTACCAATATGCTAGTGAAACTTCTGGTAACACACAAAGTTTTTTTTAACAAGTAATACATTTTTTGAAGATGAAAATATTTGGTATTTGGTATTTGGATGAAACAGTAAAATCTACCATGTATTCGAAATAATTCAAGTATTCCAATTTTTGGAAAAGACCAAATTTCTATCTGGTTGAAAGACGAGTCACAAAATATTTATTGTTGATACTTTTTATGCTCCTAGTCTACATCACAATCTACTGAGTATCAGACAATTGTTAGAGAAGGGTTACGATATGCAGATTTACAACGGCTATTGCACGTTGATTGATAAAAATGGAAGATTTATTGCAAAGGTAAAATGACACCCAACCGCCAATTTCCTTTGAAAATTCAACGTGAAAGATTTCTTTGTGTGAGTTTAATATTTTCAAATGATTGGTTGTGGCATATGAGGTTTGGTCACTTTCACTTTTTTCGCTTGAATTATTTGTCACGAAAAGAATATCTTTTTGGTTTTCCATGGTGAATTTTCCAAATGGTATATGTGAGACTTGTTAAACGGGAAAGAAGCACGAAGAATAATTTCCATCCGGATGATCTTGGAGAGCGAGAAAATTATTGGAGATTGTTCACTCTGATTTAGGCATGGTTGGTGTACCAACGCATGGTGGCTGGAACTATTTTATTACTATTATTGATGATTTTACAAAAAGGCTTGGGTGTATTTTGCGAGACACAAATCAAAAGCATGTGATACCTTCTAGAATTAAAGCAATTGTAGAAAGTAAGGTGCTTGCAGAATCAAAGCACTAAGAACATACAGAGGCGAAGAATACCTTGCTTGTACATATTTCTTTGAGCAACATGGAATTCAACATCAACTAACAACCAGATACAAGCCTCAACAGAATGAAGTTGCTGAAAAAAACAGAGAAGTCATGAATATAGTGAGATGCATGCTGAAAGCCAAACAAATGCCTAAAGAATTTTGGGTGGAAGTAGTTGCTACTATAGTTTATATTTTGAAAAGGTGTCCTGCAAAGAGTGTTCAAGACAAGACTCCAGAAGAAGCTTGGAGAGGAAGGAAGCCATCAATCCGCACCTCAAACTTTTTTGGGTGTATTGCTTATGCTCATGTACAAGATCAACTCAAGAAAAATTAGACGATAACGGAGAAAGGTGTGTCTTTATAGGCTATAGCACAAACTCAAAGGTCTACAAGTAATACAATCGAAATACAAAGAAGATAATTATTTGCTGATTGAGATGTAGAGTTTGATGAAGGAGGAATGTGGGATGGGTCATCTAAGTCCCAAAATGAAGGAGAGATGCAATGCCTGAAGGGCCAGAATATGTTGGACTACTTAGCAGATTTATGGAAGAACCACATGTTAGTCATTTGTAAGGAGCCAAGAGGACTCTTCGTGATATCAAAGGTACTCTGACCGATAGAATTTTTATGCTAATAATAATGATGTGAAGCTTGTTAGATATACAAATAGTGATTGGGTAGGAGATACAGAAACGAGAAAAAGCACGTCATGGTACATATTTTATCTGGGTATAAGTGCAATTTCATGGTCTTCAAAGAAACAACCAAATATTGCACTTTCTACAGCTGAAGTAGAATATATAACTAACCAGTTGTGCTACTCAAACTATATATATGGATGAGAGGAATTTTAGAAGTGATTCATCAGAAGCCGAGTACTCCAATAGAAATATTTTGGGACAACAAGTTTGTTATTGCCTATGTAAGAATCTGAATTTTTCATGGATAGTCAAAGCATATTGATATTCAGTATCACAAGATTCGAGAATTGGTAGCTGAGATGGAAGTGGTGATTGAGTATATTGTCTCACAGGAGAGTAGATTACAGATATTTTTACAAAGCCTTTAAAGATTGAGTTATTCAACAATATGAAGAAAATGCTTGGAGTGATAAGCTTTATTTAAGGGAAGCAATGTTGGAATTAAATCAAGCTAATAGCTTGTCTATTGTTGCAGCACCGCCTAAATGGAAAGAAGCAGGTGTAATCTAGAAATCTTTAGTGAGTAGAAAGTTAACTTAAATGTTAAGTTATCGAGACTGCTTATGATAAGGGTTGGCGTAAAATTTGGCTTTAGTGTGATTCCTCTTCTGTTGTTGCTGCTTTTAAGAACTCTGGCATTGTCTCTTGGAGATTGAGAAACCGTTGGGGAAATGCCTTGAGGCTTTGTTCGGATATGAACTTTATTGTCTCTCATATTTCTAGAGAAGGAAATAGTTGCGTTGATAAATTAGCTGTGTTTGGTCTAGTTAATAGAACTTATACTTAGTGGAGTTTGCCTCCGAGCTTCATCTTAGATGACTTTTGTCGTAATAGGCAAGGTCTTCCTTTTTTTTTTCCAGATTTCGATGATTTTTCCTTGGGGTTGAGTCTCCTCCTCTTCATCTATTATGTAGTGTTGTTTCTTTTGGTTGTTTTTTTTCCCTCGCAACGGTTTCGGCCTAGTCCCCCCCACCCCCCAGTCTTGCTTATATCTGCTTTTTGTTTTTTTAATTTAAGATAGAATGCTCTTTTTCCTTCTGATGATTTATCCCTAAGGAGGGTTTGCATCAGAAGGTTTTAATGATACTCTTTAAAAAAACTTAAATGTTAAGCTTGAATTTTATTCTGCCAAAATTGTTTGCGACGTCTTCTTTCTATTTTCCAAGCAATTAAGAATAGTAGAATTTTATTGTTTCTAATGCAACAAGGTTATATTAATTAGTGTAAGAAATTGAAGAAAACATTCTGTCTCTGATTCTCTCTCGCTTTAGTGTGCGTTTCATTTCTTTTATGAAAAATGTTATTTAGCCAAACTTTGGGTCCAACCGGTTGAATAGGGGTCGAACCAGAATTAATTAAATAGATTATTTAATATTTATATAACAATATATCAAGGATAAAAAACAAAATAAGACCATAATATTCATAATTTCACACTAAAAATATTAAATTAGACTTAACTTAAATTCAACAACACAACAATATATCCAAGTCATTACTTTATTTTTTTACCAGGACTAAGTTGTTGGTTATAAAATATTTAAATAATTAAATATAATAGTAATATATGGTGATAACTTATAATATTGTTTGTTTCTAATAAAAACTATAAAATTGTTTTTTCACAACATTACATTGTTTTTTTAAGAATTATATATAAATTTTATAAATGTTTTTTCTCAGTTTAATTGTTTACGGTACATTTTCATTATTCTATATATTTATTTCCATAATTTGTAAGATTATTTAACTATTTTTTGTTATTGTTTTATTGCAATGATATCTAATAAACAGTGAGTCACTTGTGAGTAGTTAAATACTGTACAAACTACAAAGTGTGGCGTTCAAGAAGGCAAAAAAAAAATCAAAAACAAAAGAGTATGAGAATAATTCAATAATAACTACTTAAGGCTAGTCCCACATCGCTTGGGTTGAAAAAGGAGTATCCGGAAATAGCTATAAAAGACTCTCCATTCCTCAGCAACAACCATAGGTTGTGAAAGCAGTTCAATATTTTTGAACCGCCTCAAACCGCAAACCGATTTTGTTCGGTTTTGGCGGTTTAGTACTGGTTCTTCGGTTTATTTTCCGGTTCTGGGTCATAGTGGTTTCCAGAGCCATCCAGACCGAATTGGTGTCCGGTTTCCGGTTCAACTGGTCGGCCCGGTCCAATTTTGATTACCTTGCGAAGAAGCTGTGGAATAAACTTGTTATGAAGTGAGCTATTGACTATCAAAGTAGTGAGTGATATGATGTCTATCCCCCAGAGTGTTTTACAATACTAAACAATTGATTAGTATTTCTCAAGTAAATTATCCCATAGTAAAAAAACGATATCATTAATCACGCATAACACTTTCCCCAATTTCAAAAAAAAAACTCAAGCTGCGCAGAGAAGAGAACCTACTGTCGCAACTAACAAACCCACCGTGAATCCGCCATTGCTAGCGCTACTCCGTCGTCCAGGGTTGCTGCTCCGTCTACAAACTTGTCGTCGTCGTCGCACCGGAGGGAACAACTAACGACAGTTGTACAATGACATGCCTTTTAATGTGAAGAACGGGAAGATTAGAAGCGTTGACAGAGAGCACAACACTAACCGCAGATATGTACAACACTGGCTAGTGGCAATAAAGAAATACAATGTAGTAAGTGGCAATAACCATAAATTAGTACAACAATGGTTAGTGGCCACTAACCACAAATATGTACAACACTGGTTAGTAGACACTAACCACAGATATGTACAACACTAGTTAGTGGCCACTAACACAAATATGAACAATGTATTAAGTGGCAATAACCACAAATTAGTACAACAATCGTTAGTGGCCACTAACCACAGATATGT